>CM077159.1:14684091-16110583 GCA_039583875.1 Platanthera guangdongensis
AGGGACAAGACCACTAGGGAGATATTCATGAGTATCCCAGAAGATATGCGGGTTTGGTGGATTACGAAGGCGTACGATAAGAGGGCTCAGTGATACGGGCATACCTCGATTTATATTTCCTTTTGTGTTTTGCATGGAGAACACTATGATGTTTTTATTTACTATTTTGCTGTTGTACCTCATGATGATTACTGTTTTCTGATAAATTATGGGAGTTGTTTTGTTACTATCTTCATATAGATTATGATAAATGTTCTGTGATGATTTAAATGCAGGTACGATAATGGAACATCATGACTCCTCCCCTGAAGATTCTGGAGATTCAATAAGTCTTTCTCCGTAGCGTACTCAATATATAGAGTATTGCCGTGTAGTTATGTCATCGATCGAGAGGATGAATTACCATGTTCGAGACACACGGCCTTGCATGACATCTACCCAAACAGGTGCGAAATGGATCAAAGAGTTACTAGAAGGACATCCAGATAGGATTCATGATGCGTTTAGGATGTCGAAACGCATTTTCATAGATTTACTTCATAAACTGGAAGCAGATCACGAACTTCAAGGATCACAGCGGACGTCCTCAAGAGAAGTCCTAGGGATTACATTGTATATCTTAGCACAACGAGGTTCCATTAGACTAACAAAAGAACGGTTCCAACACTCGACCGAAACAATTAGTAGATATTCTGCGAAAGGGCTCAAATCTCTTTTGTTACTCTCAATTGATACTATAAAGCCTATTGACCGTCGGTTCAGAGATATTCCAGCTGAGATAAGGTATGATCCTCGTTACATGCCATTCTTCAAGGATTGCGTTGGTGTCTGATGCGCCCGCAAACAGACTCTTACTGTGGTTGGTTCGGTGAGTCGATTGCCGCGGGCGTGCTAATAGAGGCAAGTGCACCTATCGCAAGTAGTACTCGATATTCGGGGGAATACCGAGGTCGTATTGTTCTCGGGGTCGTGTTGACTATTCTTACTCCTCTGGGAGGACTATTATTTTACTGAAAGTAAGGTGGATTTTTTCACTTAATAAAAGACAGAAAAGCAAAGGAGCAAAAAAAAACGATTTAGAAAATATTCGATGAAGGGTTAACGCTCGGCATTGAATCAGATTAAGACTAAAACAATTTTTAATAATAAAAAGACTTAGTTTTCAAATTAATAATAAGGCAACTTGGCCGTGGAGGTTCCACAAATGTGAGCTCACCTAGCTATAGGGACATCGCTCACCTAAACGTTAAGACTATTCGACCGAACGTTAGTCCGACGAAGGATTCCTCTTAACGCCCGCTTTACGCTAAGAACCCCGCTATTGGGTGGGGAACCCAATCCGGTAGAATTACGTTTGTCCTCTCTCGAGGGTATGCACGCAACTCTATTTACCCAGGGGGATCGGTCCATATGCACGGCCTCTCGGCTAGCTAGCATATGGACTACGGAAATATGGCCCACACATCGATATGTGCTCCTACGCGTCGTAAACCCGGGGTAAACCTTAAGTGCTTAAATTAAAATGAAAATAAAGAGCTTTAATTATTATAAATCATTTTAAATGTCCCAATGCTCTTCGATGCCGAGGCTAATAGCGATTAGCCACACATCGGTATGGGGACGGCTTATAATTTAGTGAGGCGCGAGTTCGAAATTAAACACTAAACGTTTATAAGAAGGGGACACAAGAAAAATAACAACATTTAGAAAACTGAAAAACTAGCTAAAACAAGAACTCACGCACACTCCAAATTATAAATTAAAAAGGAACTAAGTTACACATAAAAGAAATTTGCATTTTTCAAATTTGCGAGTCTCACTCAAACGAGTGGGGGCGGTAAATAAAAGCTGAAAATTGCAAGTCCTACTCAAACGAGTAGGACTGAAATGAAAGCGAGTCCTACTCGAATGAGTAGGAGAAAATAAATGCGATTACAGGGCTAAAAGGTCCGTCCATTAAACTCAAGTGAGTAGCCGGAAAAATAAAGAAAGAAAAATTACAAATCCTACTCAAACGAGTAGGCGGGAAATAAAGTCCGGCCATTAAACTCAAGTGAGTAGGCGGAAAAATAAAGCAAGAAAATAACAAGTCCTACTCAAACGAGTAGGACTGAAAATGAAAACGATGCGCCATTTAACTCTTAACGAGTAGGCGGAAATAAATACACACAGACACACACACTCCATAAGAAATTCAAGAAAGTAATAAAGCTAACACCTACACTCACACACTCTACATAATTTGAACAAAGCATTAAAAGAAAGTAATTAAAAGAAAGCATAAAAGATTTAACACCTACACTCACACACTCTACACAATTTGAATCAAAGCATAAAAGTTATACACCTACACTCACACACACTTCATGAAGATTAAGAAGAACAAAAGGAAATTTAGGCTCATACACTCACACACACAAATAAAAAGCAAAATGAAAGTTACCTAAACATTAAAATTTTAACTTTTTCATGCTTAGATTTTGCCAAAAACAAATAAAAAGAGGAAATTTCAATTTTAGAAGACAAAAGTTTTTCAAAACAAATTAAAAACCAAAGTTTTTGGAAAATTAAAATGCCAACATTTTCATTCTTATGACTTTATGAAAGTGATAAAAAAGGTAAAAAGAAGATGAAAAGAACAAAAAGAGGTTTTACAATCCTAAAAGAAAACTAAGTAAAAAAGGGAACAAAATCACTTTTTGAATCTCTTTTATAAATTCATGAGAATGAAATCAAAATTCTAAGCATGAAGACAAGTTAAAGACATGTAAAGTAAAGTAAATTACACTCATACACACACACACATTTCATAAATGAAGAACAAGGATGAAACCAAGGATAAAAAAGGGAGAAGAAGTGAGCCATCCAAATGAATTTTCATGCTATATAGAGAGAGAAAATCTAACATTTTTATTGAAATTATCAAACTATTACAAAGCTAGAAGATAAAGCAAAATAAAACATGAAATAAGAAGGGAGAAATCTCCTTACATAGCACTAGTATCCACGGATTAAGCCCACAAAAAGACACTAAATTGGCCCAAAAATCTGAACCCTTGGACCTTACAGAACTGGGCTATTTATAGGAAAAAATTTCTAAGTACACGCCCTCGGTCACGGGCGTGTAGGGGGGGCATGACAGTACTATTCATGAAGGCGGCTGGCGATTGGACAGGAAAGTTGACTTCGGGCTGAGTTCGCAGCAGTCACGCCCCAGGTCACGGGCGTGACTCTGGGCGTGTCGGGGAGGTAGAACCGGGCGCGGGTTGCGTCGAAAGTCTTTGTCAGCATCTTGTCGGGCCAGCTGGAAAGGTCACGCCCCAGGTCACGGGCGTGACGCTGGGCGTGTCAGTTGGTGTCGACACTCGACGAATGTCGAGCGGAAAGTGTCGAGTCGAAATCGTCGAGCGGAAATTGAGTCACGCCCCAGGTCACGGGCGTGACACTGGGCGTGACTGTTGGTGTCGACACTCGACGATCGTCGAGATGAATTCGTCGAGAGGAGAGGACACGGGCTTGGGTCACGCCCCGTGTCGGGTGACACGGGCGTGTCGCCAGGCGTGTCGAGCTTTTACTTCACAAATTTTCCGATTTCACGCGAAATGCGTAGTCACGGCCCGGTCATGGGCGTGACCAATGTGTCACGGGCGTGTACTTTCCAAATTTTGGCAGATTTTGGAATTTTTCTGCAAAATAAAATAAAACAAGTTAGAAGCAAATTTACAAGAATAGGAACATTTTATTGAACAAAAATAAGTAAAAACGACGAAAATAAATGAAAATGACTAAATTAATGTGTATAAAAATACGTATATTTACAGTTCATCAAATACCCCCATACTTAGGCTTTTGCTATTCCAGAGCAAAAGTTTGAGGTGAATCTATAAGGAATAAAAAAAAACTCTAAGTTTTAGCTACCGCTTAATCAATTATAAGAGAGATCGAAATAAATATACGGGGTGTAAGAGTTAAGTCCTAAAATTATGTAGATGATTTAAATAGCGCAAAAGTTTTGGCCAAAAGACTTCTTGATGTAATCAAATAGAAGGCAACATTTGAAATGGTTAGATTAATGAAAATAGTTTGGAATTATAAGAACTCTAGCTTATACGAGTGCTACTGGAAATAATACAATTTACTAATTATGCTCTCAAAAAGATTTTTGAATTAATTCTAGAATCGTGTAATTGGCTAAGGGGGTAGTGGGTTTATGAAGAGGGTTTTGATATTTGAGGTGAGGTAATTTTTTCTCGAACCTCCATTTTTTTTTTCTTTTGGATTATTAGGAAAACGAAATCTTATTTCCCTAATATGATTTTTGTTTTTCAACTTCATAATAATAAAATTAACCCAATGTATATTTGTAGGAGTAATGAATTTTATCCTCTTACTCCATATATAATCTTTTAAAATTATTGAGTGCCTATGTTTACGGAACGAAATCTTATTCCCATTGACATAGGATCTTTTAAGGATAGAAAATTTTATCATGCCAAGTAGGTCATGAAAAGTAAGGGGAGAAAGGAAAACTAGATTGTAATCCTAAAAATTTTTGAGAGCAACCTTAGTAATTTGTACGTTCCAATTTTTTTCAGAAAGCTGAAAGTAAGTATAATTGAATTCTATAGTCGTTATTTCCTAACATCATATACGTGCTCCTATTAATGAAAAATTAGAAGTAGTGCCTAAAACGAGTTCGCTAGTTTTAACAAAGCATAAAATATTCTTTAAAACTTAACCCCGGCTATTTAAATTTTTCAATCAATAATTAATAAACGGGTAGTGAACAAAGAATTAATCAAATTCGCATATAAATAAACTCAAAACTGAATTTTTGGATAGCAGAAAAGTTAAGTATGGAATATTTAATTTATTTATTTCAAAACATTTTTTTTTATTTTTATAGTTTTTGTTATCATTATTTTTTTGTTTTTCATTTATTATCTTTTTTTTTGTTTGTATTTTTGTTTTTCTCAATTTTTTTGAATTTTTGTTTTAAGAGAATTTTCATAATATGTACAAAAATAAGGGAATAAAAAGGTTTGTACAAGAATGAGGAAGGGGGAGAGAGAAAAGAGGAAGTACAAAAAATATTTACAAAGTGAAACTAAATATATTTTTTTTGTTTTCTCTTTTTTGTTTTTTAATTGTTTTTAAGTTTTTTGGAAAAAAGAAAGAAAGAGAACAAAACAAAAAAAAAACAATTTTTGGATTTTTTCATTTAAAATTTTTTTGTTTCATTTTAAGATGTTTTTTAAATTTTTTTTTTTGTTGTTATATGTATTTTTTTTGTATTTTTTTTGAAATGCAGAAAAAAATAATGAAGTGCAGAAAGTAAAGTACGAAAACACCCTCATACTTAAGTCCAACATTGTCCCCAATGTTGTATCGTAAGTATGCGGAACAGAAAGGAAAGACAATATATACAAAGAAAAGAAAGGGAATGGGGTAGAAGCTTCCCTGAAACGCGTAGGGGGAGGCCGATCAGAAACCCTGCGTTTATTAGAAAAAAAACAGCAAAGGTAATAAGGAAAGAGCGAAAAAGATAAGCGAGGGGTGCCTCCCAGGAGCGCTTTGTTTATAGTCGTGTAGCTTGACTATTTGGGCGGGTTTATTAGGTGGAGGAAAGTTATGGTTTCGCTAAAACCGATCACTGGGTCGCCTGCTATATAAGACTTTAACCGATGACCGTTTACTTTAAAAGAGCCTTTGTCCGGGTGGGAGACGAGTACAGTTCCATAAGGAAAAACTTCTTCAACTAGGAAGGGACCGGACCATCTAGATTTTAATTTACCTGGAAAAAGCCTAAGACGTGAATTGTAAAGAAGGACAAGATCGCCCGGAGAAAATAATTTTTGGGACTTGATTTTTCGATCGTGATATAACTTAGAGCGCTCCTTATAGAATTTATTGCTCTCGTAAGCGTTCGCACGCCATTCATCGAGCTCGTTTAGTTGCAGTTTTCTATTCTGAGCGGCTAAGTTGGAGTCGAGGTTTAAGAGTTTTAAAGCCCAAAGTGCGCGATGCTCTAATTCTACGGGTAAATGGCACGCTTTGTCGTAGACTAACCGGAACGGCGTACATCCAATAGCGGTTTTATATGCCGTCCGATACGCCCACAACGCATCGTCGAGTTTAACGGACCAATCTTTCCTATTTAGTGAAACAGTTTTTTCTAAAATTCGCTTAATCTCTCGATTTACTACCTCGACTTGGCCACTTGTTTGCGGGTGGTAGGGGGTGGCAAGCTTGTGCGTGACTCCGTATTTAGCTAACGTCTTAGCCATAAGAGCGTTACAGAAATGCGTTCCCCTATCACTAACAATTGCGCGAGGCGTGCCGAAGTGAGAAAATAATTTTTTAAGAAATGTAACGACGACTCGCGCATCGTTGGTGGGGAGAGCTTGCGCTTCCGCCCACCTCGATACGTAGTCGACCGCCACTAAAATATACATATTTTTGAAAGACGGAGGTAGGGGGCCAACAAAATCTATGCCCCACAAATCGAAGACTTCGCACTCTAAAAACATGTTTTGGGGCATCTCGTCGCGACGAGAGATGTTACCCGACCGCTGACAGCTATCGCATGCGCGCACAAAATTATGCGCGTCTTTGAAGAGAGTGGGCCAAAAGTAGCCCGCCTCTAGCGCCTTCCGAGCGGTCCGGTTGGCTTGATAATGCCCACCGGCTGGACCCTCGTGGCAGTGCTTAAGAATTTGTAAGCACTCCACACCCGCAACGCATCTTCGGACCGCTTAGTCCGTGCAGATACGAAAAAGAAATGGGTCCTCCCAAAAGAAATTTTTCAAGTCAGAAAAGAATTTCTTCTTTTGATGACTGGAAAACTCTTTTGGAAGGACCCGCGCCACTAAGAAATTTGCAAAATCTGCGAACCAAGGCGAAGATGACGAAGAATTATTAATGGCAAGAAGGCGTTCCTCGGGGAATCTGTCATTTATTTCAGATTCGATGAGCGCTTCCGCACCCGGATTTTCTAAACGGGAGAGGTGGTCCGCCGCTAGATTTTCCGCTCCCCGCTTATCTCGGATCTCCAAATCAAACTCTTGTAGGAGGAGAATCCATCGAAGAAGGCGGGGCTTCGCATCATTTTTAGCTAATAAATATTTAAGCGCGGAGTGATCGGTAAAAACGATAACTTTAGATAGCGTTATATACGAGCGAAACTTATCGAAAGCGAAAACGACGGCTAAGAGTTCCTTTTCCGTTGTCGTGTAATTTACTTGTGCGGAAGTGAGCGTCTTGCTAGCGTAATAAATAGGGTGAAAATGTTTTTCGACGCGTTGGCCAAGAACGGCACCTAAGGCAATATCACTAGCGTCGCACATTATTTCGAACGGAAGGGACCAATTAGGGGCCACTAAAATTGGTGAAGAGATAAGTTTTTGTTTTATCAAATTAAAGGCGGACTCGCATTCGCTACTAAAGATGAAACGTGATTCCTTTTCCAAGAGGTGAGTTAGCGGCTTTGTTATTTTTGAAAAGTCTTGAATGAAGCGTCGATAAAAGCCCGCATGACCTAAGAAACTCCTAATAGATTTTACGTTTGTTGGATGCGGAAGTTTTTCTATAATTTCTATCTTGGCCTTATCCACCTCTATCCCCTTAGACGAAATCATATGGCCGAGGACCAAACCTCCTCGAACCATAAAGTTGCATTTTTCCCAATTTAAAACAAGGCTTGTGTCCTCGCACCGTTGAAGGACACGATCTAAATTTTGAAGGCAATCGGGAAAAGAGCGTCCGAAAACAGAAAAGTCATCCATAAAGACTTCCATAATGTCTTCTACTAGCTCGCCAAAGATCGCTAGCATACATCTTTGGAATGTAGCTGGCGCGTTGCAGAGTCCAAATGGCATTCTTCGATATGCGAAGGTGCCAAACGAGCAAGTAAAAGTTGTTTTCTCTTGATCATCGGGGGAAATGGGGATTTGGAAAAACCCCGATAAACCATCAAGAAAACAATAATACGGATGACCGGATAAACGCTCTAAAATCTGGTCTAGAAATGGCAGAGGGAAATGGTCCTTGCGGGTGGCGTCATTAAGTTTTCTATAATCGATGCACACTCGCCAACCCGTAACAGTACGAGTTGGGACAAGCTCGTTATGCTCATTCGCCACTACGGTAAGACCGCCCTTCTTGGGTACGACATGCACGGGACTAACCCATGCACTGTCCGAAATAGGGTAGATAATTCCCGCATCTAATAACTTAATGATTTCGGCTTTAACGACGTCTTTCATGTTTGGGTTAAGACGACGCTGCGGCTGAATCGTTTTGCGGCAATTATCGTTAAGGAAAATCTTATGGGTGCAAAAGGAGGGGCTAATCCCCTTTAAGTCAGAGATTTGCCACGCAATTGCGTGGCGATGTCTAAATAAAACTTCCAATAAATCGGAAGTCTCTGAATCACTCAAGTCCGAAGAAATGATAACGGGAAGCGTATCTCCTTTTCCTAAAAAAGCGTATTTGAGCGAAGCGGGTAAGGGTTTGAGGTCTAGGATGGGCGGTTCTTCTAGGGAGGTTTTAATTCCTATGTCTTTCTTACCAATTGGTTCGAAAGGCAAGTCGATAGACGTATCCTCATCGCAGTTGAAATTTTCGAGCGCATAAATATCGTCGTTTAAAAATACGGACTCGAAAATGGGAGAAGAACGATCTCCGAAAAAGGTATCTAAAGAATAGCAGAAATCGTCGCTCGATGACAAATTGTCCATCGAGGGATTAATAGAGAAAGTAACTTGGTCATCGCCTACTCGGAGGAGAAGGCTACCATTACTAACATCTATTAGTGCGCGGGAGGTGGCGAGAAAAGGGCGACCGAGTATTATTGGTACCTCGGCGTCCTCCTCGATATCTAAGATGACGAAGTCTACCGGAAAGGTAAACTTGTCGACTCGGACAAGGACGTCCTCCACTACCCCGATAGGGAACTTAACCGAGCGATCCGCTAATTGGATGCGCATATTCGTAGGACTAGGAGTACCCAAACCTAAACGCGAAAAGAGCGAGAACGGCATCAGATTAATGCTAGCCCCTAAATCAGCTAAGGCGTACTTTACTAATATATCGCCAAAAAGGCACGGGATGGAAAACCGTCCCGGGTCGTTTTATTTTGTGGGCAATTTATTAGTAAGGGCCGCCGAGCAGACAGCGTTGAGAGATACATGCGAAATATCCTCTAATTTGCGTTTATTAGAAAGTAGTTCTTTTAAAAATTTCGCATATTTGGGCATTTGCGAGATAGCCTCGCAAAAAGGAACATTAATGTGAATTTGTTTTAATAATAAAATAAATTTTTCATATTGCGCGTCCTTACGCTTGTTATCTAATTTATGCGGATACGGAAGAGCCTTGTTTAAAATAATTTTTTCTTTTATAATAGGTAAAGGCGGCGTAAGCGAAGAAAGGGGAAGAGGGTTCGGAGGTGAAATATGTACCTGAGGGTCGGTCCGTTTTGGATCGACCACCTCCTTTCCGCTACGGAGGGTTATAGCGTTGGCGTTCTCCCGCGGATTGGGCTCCGTGTTTCCCGGCAGTGCCCCGAGCGCGCGCTCGGACATCATCCTCGCCAGCTGTCCAACCTGTTGTTCGAGTGTTTTTAGCGATCCGGTGATGTTCCGGATATTTGACTCGTTGGACGCAATATACTTCGAAAATTTTTCCTCCATCGGGGAGGGTTTCGGAAGAGGAGGAGGAGGAAGAAATCCGGGCGCAAAAGAAATAGGGGGACGCTGAGCATTATTCGGGTTGCTCCACGAGAAGTTGGGGTGATTCCTCCAACCCGGGTTATAGTTATTACTATAAGGGTTGTTGTTGGGGTTGAAGGGAGGACGACCCGAATTTCCCATGAAGTCCACGAACTTTTCAGCCACGCAGACGTTAGGGGGAATAAAACAAGGCAGAGTGGAGGAGGCAGCAGACATCTCCGCCACCTGCTTTGTTAACCTTTCAACTTGAAGGGTCAAGAGAGCAGTGGCATCCACTTCAAAAAGACCAGCCGCCGGCTTTGGCCGTCCCCGCGGGACGTTCCATTGATAGGCGTTCATAGCCATCTCTTCGAATAAAGCCTGGACGGCCTCGGGGGTTTTGTTGTTAAGCGTACCCCCGGCAGCCGCGTCAATCATTTGACGCGTCTGAAAATTCAGCCCATTATAAAAAATTTGAACTTGCAACCACGTTGGCAGCGCGTGGTGCGGGCAACGGCAGAGGAATTCCTTAAACCGTTCCCAAGTCTCGTATAGAGACTCAGGATCGTTCTGCACAAACGAAGAAATGTCCGCCCGCAACTTTGCAGTTTTTGCGGGCAGAAAGTACTTCGTTAGGAACCGTTCCGTCAACTCAGCCCACGTGGTGATACATCCTCGCGGGAGGGCATTCAACCACGCCTTGACTTTGGACTTAAGGGAAAAAGGAAATAAGCGCAAACGAATGGCGTCATCAGTGACGCCATTAATCTTGAAGGTGTCGCAAATTTCCAAGAAATTGGACAAGTGGACATTCGAGTCCTCATCCGGCATTCCATCGAACTGCACGGCGTTTTGGACCATTTGAATGGCACTTGACTTTATTTCAAAATTATTATTGGCCACCGCAGGGCGAACATTACTCGACCCAGAATCATCCAGGTTAGGCCGGGCGTAATAAGACATAGTACGCTCGGCCGCCGGGGGAGGGTTAGGCGCGGCCATAACTACAACAGTGGGTTCTCCGATAGATTCCTCGGGATCTAAAGAAGGATTTCGGCGTTGAGATCGAATACGCGCAAGAGAGCGTTCGATCTCAGGGTCGAAGTCAAAATCTTCAGACTCTGAGGGTTGTCCACGGGTCATACACCCAAACAAAAATAAAACAAAATAAACTTCTTTTTTTTGTTTTAAAATAAAGTTTTTAGTTTTGTTTTTTTTTATAGAAAATAAGTAAAATTAATAGACTCCGGAATTCGAAATAGCAACTCGAAAACGATGCGCCATTTAACTCTTAACGAGTAGGCGGAAATAAATACACACAGACACACACGCTTCATAAGAAATTCAAGAAAGTAATAAAGCTAACACCTACACTCACACACTCTACATAATTTGAACAAAGCATTAAAAGAAAGTAATTAAAAGAAAGCATAAAAGATTTAACACCTACACTCACACACTCTACACAATTTGAATCAAAGCATAAAAGTTATACACCTACACTCACACACACTTCATGAAGATTAAGAAGAATAAAAGGAAATTTAGGCTCATACACTCACACACACAAATAAAAAGCAAAATGAAAGTTACCTAAACATTAAAATTTTAACTTTTTCATGCTTAGATTTTGCCAAAAATAAATAAAAAGAGGAAATTTCAATTTTAGAAGACAAAAGTTTTTCAAAACAAATTAAAAACCAAAGTTTTTGGAAAATTAAAATGCCAACATTTTCATTCTTATGACTTTATGAAAGTGATAAAAAAGGTAAAAAGAAGATGAAAAGAACAAAAAGAGGTTTTACAATCCTAAAAGAAAACTAAGTAAAAAAGGGAACAAAATCACTTTTTGAATCTCTTTTATAAATTCATGAGAATGAAATCAAAATTCTAAGCATGAAGACAAGTTAAAGACATGTACAGTAAAGTAAATTACACTCATACACACACACACACACATTTCATAAATGAAGAACAAGGATGAAACCAAGGATAAAAAAGGGAGAAGAAGTGAGCCATCCAAATGAATTTTCATGCTATATAGAGAGAGAAAATCTAACATTTTTATTGAAATTATCAAACTATTACAAAGCTAGAAGATAAAACAAAATAAAATATGAAATAAGAAGGGAGAAATCTCCTTACATAACACTAGTATCCACGGATTAAGCCCACAAAAAGACACTAAATTGGCCCAAAAATCTGAACCCTTGGACCTTACAGAACTGGGCTATTTATAGGAAAAAATTTCTAAGTACACGCCCTCGGTCACGGGCGTGTAGGGGGGGCATGACAGTACTATTCATGAAGGCGGCTGGCGATTGGACAGGAAAGTTGACTTCGGGCTGAGTTCGCAGCAGTCACGCCCCAGGTCACGGGCGTGACTCTGGGCGTGTCGGGGAGGTAGAACCGGGCGCGGGTTGCGTCGAAAGTCTTTGTCAGCATCTTGTCGGGCCAGTTGGAAAGGTCACGCCCCAGGTCACGGGCGTGACGCTGGGCGTGTCAGTTGGTGTCGACACTCGACGAATGTCGAGCGGAAAGTGTCGAGTCGAAATCGTCGAGCGGAAATTGAGTCACGCCCCAGGTCACGGGCGTGACACTGGGCGTGACTGTTGGTGTCGACACTCGACGATCGTCGAGATGAATTCGTCGAGAGGAGAGGACACGGGCTTGGGTCACGCCCCGTGTCGGGTGACACGGGCGTGTCGCCAGGCGTGTCGAGCTTTTACTTCACAAATTTTCCGATTTCACGGGAAATGCGCAGTCACGGCCCGGTCATGGGCGTGACCAATGTGTCACGGGCGTGTACTTCCCAAATTTTGGCAGATTTTAGAATTTTTCTGCAAAATAAAATAAAACAAGTTAGAAGCAAATTTACAAGAATAGGAACATTTTATTGAACAAAAATAAGTAAAAACGACGAAAATAAATGAAAATGACTAAATTAATGTGCATAAAAATACGTATATTTACAGTTCATCAGTGTCATTGACGGTACACACTTTGATGCGAGGATACCCATAGAAGATCAAGTACGATACATAGGACGTCATGGCACGACGACACAAAATGTAATGACAGTATGTGATTTTAACATGTGTTTTACTTTTGCCCTGGCTGGATGGGAGAGATCTGCTCACGATAGTCGCATCTTCGCGCGCGCATTGACAGACGATAGATTGTATTTTCCGCATACCCCACAAGGTATACTAATCAATATGTTTGCATTCATTCAAATTTTTTGTATTTCATAATGTTTACCTGTTTAACAAACCAAGTAAATGCAGGTAAATACTACTTAGTGGATGCTGGATACCCATTAAAGATGTGTTACTTGAAGCCGTACCCAGAAACAAGATATCACTTAACAGACTTTGCCCGTGGGAGTCGGCCTGTACAGGGAAGGCAAGAACATTTCAATAAGGCGCATTCATCTCTTCGCAGTGTGATCGAGCGAACGTTTAGAGTGTGAAAAAAAAGTGGCACATTTTGAGCAAAATGCCTCAGTACAACTTCAAGAAACAGCATTCCATAGTCTTAGCAACAATGGCCTTACATAACTTCACTAGGAGACATCCGTCTCGCTGGGACCCTGAGTTTAATGCTTGTAATGCTGATGAGTCTTCTTTCGTTACCTCAGAGGATGAAGACCCTGCGACAGTGGATGATATTGAAGGCGATATGTGTGATGCTGCTGGAGCAGAACATATGTCTACATTACGAGATAACATTGCCGAAGACATATACAATGCGCGGAGGTAAAAATTCGATCAATTTTTTACTAAAAAAATAAAGGATTGGATTGGAAAAGTTTGATTCATATCAATTTATTTTCAAACAGGTGATCAGAAGGATTGAGAAAAGCAGCCGTCGGATGTTGGAAGACCTTTTTCCCTATATTCTAGAACTATGTAAAAAACTCATGTTATCAGTTACTTTTATATATTTATGTATTTGAGTTTAAAAAAAACAGCTTCCAAAAGTTGTTTCTCCAAACAGCTAAAAATAGAAAATCGCTCTTCAAATCGTACTTCTGCACAGAACACTCAAACACTCTGCAGCTTTTCAAAACTGCTCCCCAGAGATCTATTTTAAAACAGCTCTATCCAGACAACAGCTTTTCAATCCGCCAGAGCTGTCCCAAAGAGACCCATTACCGTGAGTCCTAGGCTCTGTTTGGGGAAGCTCTGGCGGATTGAAAAGCTGCTGTCCGGATAGAGCTGTTTTAAAATAGATCTCTGGGGAGCAGTTTTGAAAAGCTGCAAAGTGTTTGTGTGTTCTGTGCAGAAGTGCGCTCGGAATCGCCGGAGGAAGGACGTCGGAGGCTCGGAATCGCCGGAGGAAGGCCGTCCGGGGCTCGGAATCGCCGGAGGAAGGCCGTCCGGCCTCTAAGCATGTTCCAACTGAAGAAACCATTAGATTTCCAAAACCTGTGAGAGAGAAAGCTATTTTGCAGGAGCAGAAGCTGGAGGGGAGGAGATTTCTGAAAAGCTGCAAAACAGCTCCAGATTTTTGAAAAGCTCTTCACAGGGAGCTGTGCCAAACACATATAAAGCAGCTCTGGCGGCTGGAATAGAGATTTTCCAGCCGCCAAAGCTGCGCCAAACAGACCCTTAAAAACAAGTGGATTTGGAAGCATAGTCGGCGGAGCGGGCAGAACAAATATAGTAGCGGTTCAAGTCGCTCACTACTTCATTCCCAAATCTTATCCCTACTTCCTTCTTCCCAGAATGGCACTAGCCACCTCGTCGCCGGCGGCAAATCTATATCCGTGGAGCATGGCCCCTCTTCGCGCCGCCCTTCCCTCCGTTTCCAGCGCCCGCATTCATTCCTGCAGCTTCTCCACCCCTTTGCGGAGCCTCAGGACTGGTTCCAGTGCGAAGAGATCCCTACGATGCTTCACCGGACTTACTCCCACCGTCACCATCTTCCGCACTTTCTCCGGTGAGTGGAAATATCCATGAAATAACATAATTCTGTGTACGGTTACTTGAGTTTCGGTTTCCACAGAGGCCTCAAGTTTGTTAAGTTGCAGGTATGGAATATTTTGATGGTTTACAATCTCACAAAATAACAAGGTTTTACTTCAGCTTTTAGAGGAAAAACAGGATGAGGAAAAATGCTTTTACGAATATCATTCTGAAATGTTACATTGCACAGTCAGCCATATATATAGCGGCAATAACACAGGAACAGTGGCGGATACATTAATTAAGCAAAACAGAAGGAGAATAGATGTTACATTAATGCACTTAATGATAATAAACTTTCCGAAGACAATTCCAATGCTTATAGCAAGCGGCAGGAGGTGGGCCGCGCATCAAATACTGGCCGGAGGATGGAACAGATTTCAATACTTCTTACACTCCCTCTAAATCTAGACCTTTCTTCACGCCAAGCTTTTCCCTGAGTTCCACAAATCGATTTCTAGGTAGCGGCTTGGTCAAGATGTCAGCTACCTAATCTGCCATTGGACAGTATTCCATTTCTATCAATTTCTTCTTGACAACTTCTCTGATGAAGTGAAAGCGAATATTGACATATTTGCTTCGAGTTGAAGACGAGGTTTTTGGCCAATGCGATGACCGATGTGTTGTTACAAAGGAATTTTACTCCTTTTCCGGCATCGTCTTCCTTTTCTTCAATTTTGCTAATTTCTTTCTTTAGTCTTTGGAGCCATATTGCTTCGCAAGCCGCTGAGTTGAGGTTCATGAACTCAACTTCGATAGTGGAGAGGGCCACTGTTTGCTGCTTTCTTGAGTTCCAGCAGATAGTGCTGGTGTCAAGGAAGAAGATGAAACCGCCGGTGCTTCTCCTGTCTTCGATATTACCTTCACAGCCTGAGACTGTGTTGCTATGAAACACAAATACTTTCCTGAGGGCCGCGTACCCGTACCGGGTACGTTTCAGGTTCCGGTACGTACCCAATACTTCAGGATACACCTGCTATTGTAGTATGAGGATAAGCTTGAATTTGATTGATCGTTCTGCATTTTGTAATATGACTATGTGTTTCTAAAGTAAACAAAAAATTTCTCCATATATTTTAGAAAAGAAATAATGACTCATAAATGCAACTAGCGGTGTTTGTTTGCTATAGTAACAAAATGTGGTTCCGACTTAAGTTTCATTTTATCGTTAAAACTACAAAGAGTTTAATTTAAATTTTATTATTTTGCTAATTTACTATTTGAGAATTAGATGTTTTTTCTACTTGCTCAAAATAAATTTTTCTATGTTTTATATTCTTCCTCTTTTCAAAATGGTGGCATAGATATACATGTATATATATATATATATATGTACATATATAAATCAATTTTATTAACATTGTGCCCTGAAAGTACCCGTATCCTCCTTTTTTTTGATCTCCACGTACCAACGTGCCAGATACGTATCTTACCCTGTACTCGTACCCATACCGGTGCTTTATAGCTGTGTAGCCATTTAAAGTCACATTTTTTTCTTGTTTGAACTGCAACCCATACGGCTTCGTTCCCTGCAAGTAGCGCAAAATCCTTTCCGCAACATTAAAGAGAGTTTTAGAAGGGCTATTCACAAACCTGGCGAGGATATTGACGAAATTTTCAATATCTTATGGCTAGTTTGTGAGATAGATAAGAGATCTGATCATGCTTCTATATTCTTCATCGTTTGTTGGTTCTTCTCCATCTTTTCTTGAGGTAAAATTCGCTGCTGTGGACATGGGGGTCACAGATGAGTTGCAGTCCGCCATCTGGAACTTCATCAGTAAGGTTTTGGTATACAGTTCTTGGGAGACAAAAATTCTACCATGTAAGTGTTTGATTTGTAGCCCCCAAAGGAATTTAAATGTCCCTAGAACGTGTTTACCCAGAAATCAGCGATCCCTCCCACGGTAGCCAGATTGCTAGTCACGGCCTGCTCCAGGTTCCCCCTGAAGGTCGCGACCAGTCCTCCAAATATAGGCAGACAGACTCCTCTGTCCGCTCAGGCCGCGCCGCTCAGGCGGTCTCCCCGGTCTGACCGCACAGGTCGTGCAACAGCCGCTTGTTCTGTAGTGGCTGCGGACTGCTTCCTCAGTCCGCCCCTGCAGGCCGCATGGTTTGATCAGCTAATCGCACAGATTCACTTTGCCCAAACAGATGTGATCCAAGTGGCGGACTCGGATTCCTATCCGCCCAGACTGTCAGGTAGCCGCATGCTCGGCAAGAGTCACGGTCTTCACCAGCCCACTCCTGCAAGTTGCACAACAAGGAAAGCAAACCGCCACTTCACTAGGCGACCTGCCTCCAGGTCGCTCAATGCCAGGCGACCTGCCTCCAGGTCGCCCAACGATGCGACAACTCTCAAGGTCGCCCACCAGAGGGCGACAACCTCCAGGCCGCCCAGCAGGGGTGGCAAGCCTGACCATTCCAACAAGAGGCGGACTTCAGCGACGGGGGCGACCTGCTTCTTCAGTCCGCTAGGTCGCCCAGTCGACTAGCTCTCATCCGCTTGCAGTTCGCGGACTCGATCTCAGTCCGCCAAAGGAGTGTGGACTTGCTCCAGCTCTCCGTCAAACCGCACAACATTCAGCGGATTCATCCCGTCCGCCGCAGGCTAGGCGGATTCGTTATGTCGTTCAACCCTTCAGTTCGCCCGCAGTAGACAGACTCCCCCAGTAGCAAAGGCGACCTGCTCTATTCATGTCGCCAACCTCTGACCCAGCGACAAGCCTGCAGCAGAGACAGACTCACTACGCAGTCCGCCAATCAGCTTTCGAACCGCTTCTCCCCAGCAAATGCGGATAACTCCTCAGCCCACACACATTGACGCGGGCTCGCTCAACACAGAAGAGGCAAACTCGTCCCAGTCCGCCAACATCAGAATCAACTGCAGGAGACAAGTCCCTAACCGCACAACATGGTGCGGACTCGACGGACTCCAAGTTCTACTCGCACAACTCACCGGGGGTGACGTTACCAAAAGCCGTTACCTCTTCGGGCCTATAAATAGCCCCCCATACCTCTCATTCTGGAGGACGGAGACACGAGGGCAACCGACGATAAGGTCAAGGCATCAGATCTTGTGGACTCCACTTTTTAGTCCGCGCGACCTTACCTGTCCTCTCTGCCTGATCGCACAGTCCGCTTGGCTTACTCCAGCGAGCTGCAGGATCAGCTACCCGCGCGGTCTGCCGACCTCTCTGCTCAGTCCGCGCGACCTCCTCTGACAACTTCTTTCCTTAGCCGTCAGCTTCCCCCTTTGTACCCTTTATTTGCTTTACATGTAAAGATGCAACTCAAGCTGTAATAACTGAATATTAATCAAAGAAAAGTCCATCGCAAGAGAGACATTTAAGCCGCGGCGGGCGAAGTCTGCTGTTACCGCTGCTAGCGGCCCCCTCTTCTTCTCAACTCGCTTCTCTCGGCATCAACCTGCAAACCCAACTGTCAAAGTAACCGTCTGCTCGACAGTTCCTGATCAACTTTCCCAGTCATCTCCGGACTTGGATCAACATCCTCCTTTACTCTATCCCTGCAACACTTGATCAAGCGCTTGCTCCACTCTCGAGCACTCCGAAGTTTTTCCTTGCATCCTCAACAACCTCTCCGTTATCCCCGCAACCTTCTTCTCCAATCATCCCGCTTGTGAGACCGAACGCACTTGTTAGCTGCCGATGCCCGCGACAACCCCTCTTCTCTCCGTTTCCACGCATCAATAGTTAACATGCGACCTTCAGATCTCCAACAGACGGTGAAAACCAACAGTTACTCATGTCAGACCGCCAACTTCCTTAAAACATTACTCGTACCATCAAAGACGCTCTCTGGGAATCCGTCTTGCTGACACGTCGGGAAACTGCCCGACAGATCGCAACGATTAACGACACCCTTTCCACTATAATGCAGCGACTAGACTCGCAACCTGCAGCAGCGCCGATTACTACAATCAACCCAACAGCGGGGAATCCACATTCTTATCCCCCAACTTTTTTGCCAGTTGATCCTTATACCTATCTGACAAGTTACCCACCTAGGCAGGCCGCAGTACCTTTGCAGTTTCTAGTTACTGAACAAAGGGAGAGTTTCTGCAAACTCAGTTCTCAGACAGTCGCTTGCTCTGCCAATCACCCAAGAAAACTGCCTGAATTTTACACTAAGAGGAATAGAGACCCAAAAGCTTTACCCCCTATCAGGCAACCTCCAAAGTCTCCTCCAAAGGTTTTTCAACCGCAAGTAAGGAGAGGAAGGAATTTCCGACATCGTCTCTCCCCAAGCAAGGAATCCGGGATTGACAGCACAGTGGGTAAGGCAACTCAGGCCCTAAAGAACAAACCAAGCGATGAGGGATCTTCTCAGCTTGCTGATCAAATGGCCAAAGACTCTAACCAATATTGCGAACATCACAAAGGAAAGGGTCATGCAACAGAAGACTGCAGAGCTCTTCAGCAACTAGTAGAGAAGATGCTGATACAGGGTAAATTCCAACATTTGCTCCATGATCATTCCAACCCGTCCGCTTCAAAAAGCAAAGTGGTAGTGGACAATCCTCTCGTTTCAAAAAGGGAAACCAAATCAACGACATGAACTTCGGTTTTGGTATCGAAAGCATCAACAACGACTGTGCAAGCACTCTCTGAAACCTATTCTGAGCAGGAGGAGAACAACGCAAAATCCTCAAAGCTCCTCACAATCAAGGCCGGTTGTTTCTACTTTACTTTTTAAACATTTTCTCTCTAAAACACTTCTAAGTATTGTTTATTTCAATTCAATAAAGTTTACTTCAGAGATCCCATACTGACACATTTCCTTTTTTGGAGTGCTTCCTCCTCTATTTTCTCTTTGCCAAAGAGATCGCTGAACCGCCGAGATATCGCCGAGTCTTGTTGTTTCCTTCCAAAGATTGTTCTCGGGCATAAGGCCACGATGACCACATATAGTGGGGAGTGTTCGCGTATGTGCAATGTGTGCCGCTTAATCTATAAGGTGAACTTCAGGACTTCGGATCCTGGTCGGTATCTAACACAAAATAGTTTTCAAGGGAGGTCCCATGTGTTAGCTCAGTTGTGCTTCGCAATGGATACATTACAGTTACGATGATTTTTGCTTGACAAGCAATGACGATCAAGTGTAGCCTTGTTTCTTCGATCATCTCATGATTGTAATAGTCGAATACTCTATGGTACTCTCAATCCGTGCTTTCGCGGGACCCACAACTCCACTGATCTTTCCACATACAACACATGTTAAAGGCCACTTGGCGCATCTAGTCTCATTGATCAGCGATGTTGTAACCCGAGGCATGAGAGCAGTGTATCTAACGATCCTTCTCAAAATTTCCTATGCTTTTCTCTCTTATACCCTTCTAAAGGATGCGCGGCTAGCTCGCTTTAAGTAGGACTATACTCGTAATGACCTTTCTCGGCCAAGCGATGCATAAGGCCCACGGGTGCTCTCCTGTGGCAACATCCAGCCTTTCTTGGTCATCACCGAGTATAGAGCTCTTTTTATCAACTGCCTCTTTCACAGGTTAACAGGTTAAATACGACCTATCAAAAGGATTTGCAACATTCATTATTGCTTATACTCATCTTATATGCACTGCTTGCATGAAGCTCCGTCAGATGATGATTTACATGCTCTCTATTACTCTTATCGGATATTAATAGCACCAATCAAGTATCAAAGTATCTTGTTTTCCTTGATTAACAAGTCTTGCTTTTTGAGTCTAATTAAGATGGTTTCATCTTGCTAATTTGAACTTCATATTAAGGACATCATATCTGATCTCACAAAAAATCACTATCGCAATTTGGTCTTTATTCGGTTATCAGCAAAATTCTGCAGATATTTCTTTTGCTATCCGATCATATCTATCTTATCATATCAACAGATAGCATTTGCAAGTTCCGTATAGGTACTTGCGACCTACTTTTCTTTCATATCTGCTTCTAACTCTTTTCTTGCAGAGTTCAACAGATACTTGCAAATTCCCTTCAGGTACTTGCAGCTTACTTTCATATATCATATCTGCTTCTAACTCTTTTCTCGCAGAGATTAGCAGGAATTTGCAAGTTCCCTACAGGTACTTGCAGCTTAGCTTTACTTTCATATCTACTTCTAACTTCTGTTTTGCAGAGATTAACAGATATTTGCAAGTTCCATACAGGTACTTGCAACCTACTTTTCTTTTATATCTGCCGCTCGCTCATATTTTTTGTAGAGATTAGCAGGTATTTGCAAGTTGCCTTCAGGTACTTGCAGCTTACTTTCATATATACCATCATATCTGCGTATAATTTCTCTTTTGCAGAAACTAGCAGACGCTTGCAAGTCCCCTTCAGGTACTTGCAACTTATTTTTCTTTCACGCCTACTACATACTCTTCCTTTTGCAGAGGATAACAGGTGTTTGCAAGCCTCCATCACGTACTTGCAAGTTATTACTCTTCCGTGCCTTTCTTCTTATCTTTGTTTTGCAGTGCTCAGTGAAAGACATTCATGTCTTTTTCATTTTGCGAAGGCAATTCAGGTACACACAAGATGCACCCCTCTTCTTTGCCTACATTAACTTTGCCTTTGCAGGAAAAATATATGCATTGACAAACTCCTTCTAAGGAGAGACATCAGGTTCTATCCCTCCTTACCTCTTACTTTTCTAAGGGGTGGATCACGATTTTCGTGGGTCTCCTACTTTTTCGAAGTTCCCTTTGAGACTTAAAAAAGTGCGGGGATTATGTTTACCCAGAAATCAGAGATCCCTCCCACGGTAGTCAGCTTGCTAGTCGCGGCTTGTTACAGGTTCCCCCTGAAGGTCGCGACCAGTCCTCCAAATATGGGCGGACAGACTCCTCTGTCCGCTCAGGCCGCGCGGCTAAGGCGGTCTCCCCGGTCTGACCGCCCAGGTCGCGCAACACCCGCTTGTTCTGTAGTGGATGTGGTCTGCTTCCTCAGTCCGCCCCTACAGGCCGCATGGTTTGATCAGCTAACCACACAGATTCACTTTGCCCAAACAGATGCGATCCAAGTGGCAGACTCAGATTCCTATCCGCCCAGACCGCCAGGTAGCCACATGTTCGGCAGGAGTCACGGTCTTCACCAGCCCACTCCTGCAAGTTGCACAACAAGCAAAGCAAACCGCCACTTCACTAGGTGACCTGCCTCCAGGTCGCTCAACTCCAGGCGACCTGCCTCAAGGTCGCCCAACGACGCGACAACTCTCAAGGTCGCCCACCAGAGGGCGACAACCTCCAGGCCGCCCAGCAGGGGCGGCAAGCCTGACCATTCCAATAGGAGGCGGACTTTAGCGACGGGGGAGACCTACTTCTTCAGTCCGCCAGGTCGCCCAGTCGAGCAGCTCTCATCCGCTTGCAGTTCGCGGACTCGATCTCATTCCGCCGAAGGAGCGTGGACTTGCTCCAGCTCTCCGTCAAATCGCACAACATTCAGCGGATTCATCCCGTCCGCCGCAGGCTAGGCGGACTCGTTATGTCGTTTAACCCTTCAGTCCGCCCGCAGTAGACGGACTCCCCCAGCAGCAAAGGCGGAATGCTCCATTCAGGTCGCCAACCTCTGACCGAGCGACAAGCCTGCAGCAGAGGCAGACTCAGTACGCAATCCGCCAATCAGCTTTCCAACCGCTTCTCCCCAGCAGAGGCGGATAACTCCTCAGCCCGCACACATTGCCGCGGGCTCGCTCGGCACAGAAGAGGCAGACTTGTCCCAGTCCGCCAACATCAGAATCAACTTCGAGACAAGTCCCTAACCGCACAGCATGGTGCGGACTCGGCGGACTCCAAATTTTACTCGCACAACTCACCGACTCACCGGGGGTGACATTACCAAAATCCGTTACCTCCTTGGGCCTATAAATAGCCCCCCATACCTCTCATTTTGGAGGACGGAGACACGAGGGCAACCAACGACAAGGTCAAGGCATCAGATCTTGCGGACTCCACTTCTCAGTTTGCGCGACCTCACCTGTCCTCTCTGCCTGATCGCGCAGTCCACATGGCTTACTCTAGCGAGCTGTGGGATCAGCTACTCGCGCGGTCTGCCGACCTCTCTGCTCAGTCCGCGCGGCCTCCTCTGCCAATTTCTTTTCTTAGCCGCCAGCTTCCCCCTATGTACCCTTTATTTGCTTTCCATGTAAAGGTGCAACTCAAACTGTAATAACTGAATATTAATCAAAGGAAAGTCCGTCGCAAGAATAACATTTAAGCCGCGGCGGGCGAAGTCTGCTGTTGCCGCTGCTAGTGGCCCCCTCTTCTTCTCAACTCACTTCCCTCGGCATCAACCTGCAACCCAACCGTCAAAGTATCCGTCTGCTCGACAGTTCCTGATCAACATTCCCAGTCATCTCCGGACTTGGATCAACATCCTCCTTTCCTCTATCCCCGCAACACTTGATCAAGTGCTTGCTCCACTCTCGAGCACTCAGAAGCTTTTACTTGCATCCTCAACAACCTCTCCGTTATCCCCGCAACCTTCTTCTCCAATCATCCCGCTTGTGAGATCGAATACACCCGTTAGCTACTGGTGCCCGCGACAACCCCGCTTCTCTCCGTTTCCGCGCATCAACAGATCGGTCATTTCATAATTTTTCATCATCTTCTCTTTAAACTTTGTTATTAACTCCATTTTTGTTTCAGTGACTAGCAAGTAATCAACGTAGGGGATTACAAAAAGGCTTCCAACTTTCTCATTTTTAATGTACATTGTTGGTTCTATCTGGCAGGTGGAGAATCCTTCAGACAAAAAAAAGTTGTTGATGTTGTGGTACCATGTCAGTGGGACTTGTTTCAGCCCGCAGAGGGCCTTGTTGAGTTTATAAACATTGTTTTCTTTTCCACTGATTTCAAAACAAGGTGGCCGACACACAAAAACATCCTCATCAAGTTCTCCGTTTAAAAAGACTGATTTCACATCTAGTTGAAACATCTGAAGATTGTTTTGAGCTGCAATGGCTAGGAGCAATTGAATAGTTGTCATTCTCGCAATAGGGGCATAAGTTTCATCATAATTTCCACCGGGTTTTTGGGTAAATCCTTTTGCTACTAGACGCGCCTTATGCTTATGCAAACTTCCATCTTGATTATGTTTTATTTTGAAGATCCACTTAAGACCTTTCACATTATGGTTCAGGGGCCTGTCGACTAGGGACCAAGTGAGGTTTTTTTTTCTATAGCATTTATCTCCTCCTGCATTGCTGTTCTCCATTCTTCCTCTTTCACAGCTCTTAATAAGAGTCAGATTCTAAATCATCATCACCCATTAAAACAAGGTCCATCACAGATATCTATAATGCCACAGCCATGGATGGAACTAGGGGAACACTCCAGTTCAACCGACAATGAAAGGGGTTTAGAACTATTAAATGAATCTGATGACCATTCTCAAAAAAACAATCCCAATGGAATATTACGTCTCGTGATATCACAACTTTAGTGCTGATGGGGTCAAGTAATTTATATGCCTTACTTTCTTCACTGTAGCCTAGAAAAACGCATTTTTGTCTACTTATGCCCAATTTGTCCCTTCCCTCTTGGTTGTTGTGAGCATATGCAATGCAACCAAAAGTTCTTAAATGAGCTATTATGGGTTTATGTTTGAAAGTGGCCTCATAGGGAGTAGTGATTTACAAGGCTTTGGTGGGAGCCCTGTTTAGAATATGTATATTGCTGTGACAGCTGTTTCTCCTTAAAGATTTTTAGGACACGATGAGTGAAGCAACATTGTTTTGGTCATCTCTACAACAGTCCTATTGTGTCGTTCAACAACTCCATTCTGCTAGAGAGTATAAGGGGGCAGTGAGCTCCCTGTGGATTCCAGCTTCTAGGCACATCTTACTGAATTCAGATGATAGGAACTCTCCCCCCTCTATCACTCCCTACACCTTTTATTCTTCTTTCCAGTTGGTTTTCCACTCGGTTTTTGAAAGTTTTAAACTGCTGATAAGCTTCAGATTTTTTAGTCAAGTGGAACAACCACATAAATCTACTAAAGTCGTCTACTATGAGGAGGTAGCAGCTCTTCCCACCAAATGAGGGAACACTGACAAGTCCTCATAAATCAATATGGAGTCGGTCTAGGGGAGCACTGCATCTTGAGTGGGCAAATTTTGGAAAAGGCTTACGGTGAGACTTGGCTTGAGCACATGAGTTGCAGTGTTGTTGAGTGAGTTTGGATTTTGGTAACTCCTTAATTTTGGAAAAGTCTTCTTGTTATATTTTTTGAATGGATGGATAGCAAAGGTGACCAAGTCATTCATGAGAGCTGTGGCTACCACAACATTGTTCTTGGACTCAATGATGTCACATGTCTTCACATTGAACATAACTTTGTACCCTTTGTTCAACAACTGTCCTACACTTAGCAGATTTTGTGAAAGGGTTGGTACAAATTGGACATTGGCAATGAGCTTGGTTGTGACAGTAGGAGTTGCGACTGCAATGGTTCTCTTCCCTTTTATATTCTTCTTCTTTCCATCTCCTAAGAGAACCTCAGATTTCTAGATCTCATCTAGGCGGGTAAAAATATCTTTGTTGTTCACCATATGGTTTGAATAACTGCTATCGACATACCAAATTGTGGGATATATTGGGCTGTTGGAAGTGTTGCAGGTAAATGGAAATTCATCTTTTTCAGTCTCGGTCACTTTAACATCTTCTTTTGGTTTGTGCCAACATCTGTCGGCAGAGTGATTTGGGATCTTGCATTGATGGCATCTGAATAAGCAGACTCTTGATTCGTCATTCTGCTTCTTACAAATGATGCAGCGAGGCCCATTTCCAGGATTTTTTCTTGCACTGTTTTATTGAGGTTTGTTTTGTTGTCAGTTCTAGGTCTCAATTCTGACTCAACATGCTTCTTCTTCTATATTTTTCTTTTTTCTGAATGCGCATTTGAGTTTGGGAGGTTTTTTTTAGGGCCGGTTCATCATGGCTGAGCATATGCTCATGTGTTTGCAGGGAAGCCGTGAGATTGATCACAATAAGTTTTTCTAAATCATGTGCTTCAAGTATTGCTGTGACTATATGTTTGTGGGTGTCACTGACAGAGATCTTAAGATTTTTTCAACTATTTGTTGTTCTTCTATTGTCCCTCCTAGAATTTTGATTTGATTAACAAGACTAATTTCTTTAGCAAAGAAGTCTTGTACTGTTTCAGTTTCACCCATGGTAATGGAATCAAAATTACGACGGAAGAAAAAAGTTTAATTTTGATTACCTTCTGTGAGCCCTTGTATTCATTTTTCAATCTCTGCCAAGGTTCTTGAGTAGACTTGGATCCCATGATCCTTGGGTAAATGGAGGGTGCAATATCCTACTGAATGAGATGAAGGGCTATAACATCCTTTTTTAACTCTTCCTTGGCGTACTGCACAGTTGCATCTTCAGCAGCTTTGTCGTCTGGTTGAGGCCTTATTTTAACAATATCTCAAAGGTCTTGTGACCATAGGAGGGTCTCCATTTTGTCACTCCAAAAATCATAAAGATCACCATGGAAGATGGAGATTGTGGAATTGGTGTAAAGGGAAGCTTGAATGGTAGATGATGAGGCCATGAGATTACGGAAATGAAAAAGATGATGAAATGGACAAATTTCACAATGGCTTTGATACCACTGATGGTTTACAATCTCACAAAACAATAAGGTTTTACTTCAGCTTTTAGAGGAAAAACTGGATAAGGATAAATGCTTTTACTAATATCATTCTGAATGTTACATTGCACAGTCAGCCATATATAAGACGGGAACAATGGGGATACATTAATTAAGCAAAGCAGATGGAGGATAGAGGTTACATTAATGCACTTAATGATAATAATCTTTCCTAATACAATTCCAATGCTTATAGCAGGCGGCAGGAGGTGGGCGGCGCATCAAATACTGGCTGGAGGATGGAACCGATTTCAATACTTCTTACAGATTTATTGTCAAGTCATTATAGTTATTTTTGGTGCAATCCTCTGATTCAAATGTTCTAATTAGAAAAAAAGTAGAGATTATCATTCCATGTAGGATATAATACGTCTTTATAATTTTCAATATTTGTTCATTCGAGAGATTACTTCATTTTTTAAAAGGAATCTAGATACATTTTCTTATTGGTCTTATATTGTTTTTTTATTCTGATGTTTTAGAAGATTCGATAGAAAATTTTCTCCGATTTGTTGTTCGTGTTCTTCCTGCTCGAACTTTCCTACTTTATGACCTTTTTATCTTTATTATATAAGCAAAGACAAAAGTAGATATGGTGTAACTTTTTAATACAATATTACCCTCATAGAATCAACTATTCTTCTCATTTCTTTGGTTTTTTTAGTCATTTCATACATCTATATTATATCTTATATCTTTATTATATAACTCTGCCAAAACTGCCGACTCCTGCAGGTTCTCCTCTCCCGCTGCCCTCACCCACGCGATACCCCGCCGAAAGCTGGCTTTCTCCTCACCCACATGCTACCCTTACCTCCCGCAGTCGCATATTCCCTCGACTGCCACCCGCACTCTGCCAAAACTGCCGACTCCTGCAGGTTCTCCTCTCCCGCTGCCCTCACCCACACGATACCCCGCCGAAAGCTGGCTTTCTCCTCACCTGCACGCTACCCTTACCTCCCGCAGTCGCATATTCCCTCGACTGCCACCCGCCGTAAATGCGGGTATAACCCTACCTCTTCTACACAGAGCCCCGCCTAAACTCTTCTCCACATCACGACAGAGTTCCTCCTCCATCAACAGAGCTCCTCCTCTTGCTCCCGGTAAGTCGCATCTTCCCTCGATTGTTTGCTGTATTCTTTCCTCTTGGCTGATCTTTGTTCTAAACCGCAGAAACCACGATCATTTTAGATTATTTTTATGGTGTTCTGTTTTGTTCGTTTTTGGTTCTGTTTGCTTCTCCGCGCTTCAGGATTGTTTGCTGCATTCTTTCCTATTGGCTAATTTTTGTTCTAAACCGCAGAAACCGCTCCTACGGCTTATACTTCTTCCGATAAGCACAGTTGTCTCCTGTCTTGGGCCTCACTTCTCCGCGACAAAGGTATGACTTCGACACCTTCACATTCTCCTTCCTACACAATGCCAGTCTAATTAAAGCTTTCTCGCTTTCTCCGCACTTTAAGCTTTCTCCCGACTGATTTTCTCATTGTTTCATTTCATTGTCCATTTTCATTTCTTCTAATTAAAGATTTCTCCATTTCCATTTCATTGTACATTTCTTCTAATTAAAGTTGAAGTTGCAAATTGAATCCCGCTGTGTTTATGCTGTTATTTATAGAATGCTATAGACAATTTAAAATAGTCTAGAAAGTAGTTTGGATGGGAAACTCTTCAGTTTTTGCAGGTTTGGGATAATCATTGGCTTTGTTTGGATGGGAAACTCATCTTTCTCTGGATTTTTATTTTCTGTTCATGGATAGTGTGAACATAGAACTACAAGAATTTAGTCCATGCCATAATTTCATATTTTTTGTGATTTGAGAGTTGTGTGCTTTTAGATTTTTTTTGGTTTCAGTTTTTTGTGCTTTAAGATTTTTTGCTTCGATTTCAGATTTTTTTGAAATGCACTATTTTTTTGCTTTGATTAACATTTCATATTTTTTGTGATTTGAGAGTTGTGTGCTTTTAGATTTTTTTTGGTTTTTGTTTTTTGTGCTTTAAGATTTTTTGCTTTGATTTCAGATTTTTTTGAAATGCATCATCACGATTTTTGTGCTTTGATTAACACTCAACACTACTATTTGCCTATATTTACTACCCTGTTAAGAGCACATCCAGGTGCTGTTTTAGCATTGGCTTGATAGGATGATAGGATCATTTGATGTAATAATTTTTACCACTGTTCGAGGATCAACCTTGATTTTGGCTTAAATTTTACCACTGTTCTGCCATACTAAATCCGACCGTGCACTGCTTTCAACAGTAAATAAGCACTCATGCTTATTAAATTTTTTTGTTCTTAAAGTGTGGTTAATTTCAGTTGTTCAGTGATTTCTTCATGCTCTTAAGGTGTGGTTATTTCCTTAATTTTAGTGGTTTATTCGTGATTTCTCCTTATGTGTTTGGCTAAATAATACCCAATGCAAACATCATGCTTGTGTTGAAAATCATGCTCATGCAAAAAGTCATTTGTCCAAAAAAAATTAATGTTTGATCAAACATCATGCTCATGTGTTGAAAATCATGCTCATGCAAAAATTCATTTGTCCAAAAAAAATTAATGTTTGATCAAAATATCATGTGTCGAAATATACAAAACATCAAAACATCATGTGTTGAAAACATCATGTGTTGAAAATCATGTGTTGAAAATCATTCTCATCGAAACATCATGTGTTGATATTGAGTAGTAATATTACAATTTCCATAAAAGCAGTGCACTGAATGAATGAATTATGCAACTTCACTTGTCAAGCTTTAGGCTCAGTTTAAAGCTTTTTATGAGCTTTAGGCTCAGTTTCTTCATGCTCTTAAGGTGTGGGTGACAAATATCATGTGTTTTCCTAAATAATACCCAATGCAAACATCATGCTCATGTATTTGATAAAAAAATAATATGTTCAAAATCATGCTCATGCAAAAAATAATGTGTCGAAAAAATTTAAGGTTTGATCAAAGCATCATGTGTCGAAATCATGCTCATCAAAATATCATGTGTTGAAAATCATGCTCATCAAAACATCATGTGTTGATATTGAGTAGTAATATTACAATTTCTATATAAAGCTTTGGAATGAATGAATTATGTAAGTTCAGTTCTCAAGTTTTAGGCTCAGTTTAAAGCTTTTTATGAGCTTTAGGCTCAGTTACAACTTCAGTTCAGTAACCCACTTAAATTTGGGCTTTTTAAACTTCATGCTTATCAAAACTGAAGTTGGGCTTTTTAAACTCTATATTAATTTATCTACATAAACTTTGAATCAACAAATTGAAAGGATAAATTCATGTTCTTTTTGAAAATGTTTGAGGGGGCATGCATGTTGGGATTTTGTTCTTGCGTTTACATTTATTAATGGTTTTACTAACAATTAAAATTATGTTTGTTGTTATCTCCATTCACATGATTTGAAAACATTTTGTTGAGCTATCCACGTCAGGATTCTGTTCTTATGAACATCTTTAAATATTACTGCCTGCTGTAGTTTTTATATAAATTGCATTTTGATTATTAGGAGATATTAATTAAAAGTTGCATTCTTCATTAGCAACATTAATTCATGTATTTTAGATTGCAATGTCTGGTTGAAGGATATTAATGAATCCCCCATAGGGAAAACTAGCTTCTTAATTACATGTTCTAACTGCTATTTATTTCATTACATGTTCTAAGGGTTAGGTTTAAGTGTGTTTCTTTAGGAGGAGAAATGTTTAACTTGAAAGTGAGGTGTATGGACAACTTATACTTCCCACACTTCCATGACAACTTAGTGTTTGAACAGATATCACATCACAGGATTGCAATGTTGCCAACCATATACTGACATTGAAGAATGTTTCCAACCATATATCCAATGTTGTTCCCATCAATGGCACCTCTGTTCTTCAATTTTGAACGAATATCGCATTAGCACTAAAATTCATCCTGCAACTCTAATATATTGTACAAATTGAGATTGATTGATTATTCATAGTTTGATTACATAGCAACTCAAACACATACAGATGACAGACCAACATCAAGCAGGGGAGTCATCATCATTGACAACTCAGGTTGGGCCAGTTCAGCGTAAAAGAGGAAGGCCTTCGACTTTGACGACAACGCCTGAGTAGGCTCGAGAGTCAACACGAGTGCGTGTTAGTAATTGGCGCCAGACGTTGAGTACGGAACAACGAAGTGCAATGAATGCGAGGCGAAGACAATCGCGTGCATCGTTGGCTTTACAATCAACCGTGAAAGTCCAACCAACCGAGTCAGAAGATCCAAATCAGCCAGATGAAATTAATGATAATCAACCAGCACCCACCACGAGGATAGGCCGTCGAAATATAGCAAGAAATTACCATTCGTCCGACAACGTCAGCATCTTTCGGCTCCCACAACCGACAACTTGCCCAGATTGTGCAGCTCGATTATTTCACAAAGAATCAAAAAATTTATGCTGCAAACTTGGCAAAGTAGTTTTACCTCCCATTCCTGTACCCCCACAGCTGATGACTCTTTACACTGACCAGACCACAAAAGGGCGTCATTTCAGGCAAAATATTCGTCCATACAACCACGTATTCTCTTTCACATCCATGGGTGTGACGCCTGACGAAACACTACCGACGTTCAACCAAGGTTTGTACACATTCAGAGCGCATGGAGCTATATATCATAAGATTGGTTCTCTTATTCCTACTCCGAGAAACAAACCACGATTTCTGCAGATGTTCATCTATGACGCCGAAAATGAAACCTCACATCGTTTGGAGGAAAGTAATGGACTCGATATAGAAATATTGAATGAGATCAAATATATCCTTGATACTGACAACCCGTATGTCATGACTTTTAGACAAATTGCTCAACATCAGCAATTACAATCGTGTCAACTACTTATTCGTGAACGACTGCCTACCGACCGACAATACATCCTTCCTACCGCATCTCAGGTGGCTGCAATATTGGTGGGTGTAGAAGATTTTGCAGAGTCTACCGATAGGGACATCAAAATTCATTCTACAGCAGGACATCTAACTACAATCAAAGAGTACGCGGGTCATTACGATCCACTTCAATACCCACTTCTACTACCGCATGGTATTTTTGGTTGGGATTTAACTTTTCAGACAGATCAGGGGCTGCGCGTTAGTTGTTGCGACTTCTATGCATGCTTGCTACAGGTTTTAAAATTTCTACTTATTACTTCAAAATTTCATGGATTGAATTTTTAATGTACTAAGCTCGATCAATTTTTGTCTTGATATAGATACGTTCGAATCATCCATCGATACTCCTTCATGGTGGACGACTGCTTCAACAGTATGTCGTAGATAATTACATCAAGATTGAGACTCAGAAATTGAGATGGATTAGCCTGAATTAAAATAAGATTCGTGCAGAGCTATATCAGGGTTTGCAAGATTGCTTAAATGCTGGTGAAAATGATGCAGGTACACTCACTTGCTTATTGATGTTCCTCCTATACTTTAGTAGATATAGATGTTCATTATCTTCTTTCGTGAAATTCCTTCTGCTTAGGAAACATTGGGCGACGAACCGTCCTTCCGTCCTCATTCATTGGAAGCCTCCGAGATATGTATCAGAGTTATCAAGATACAATGTCAATCGTCCAACACTACGGCAAACCAAATATATTCTTAACCATGACATGCAATTCCAACTGGAATGAAATAAAAAAATGAACTGTATCCTGGACAATTGCCACATGATCGTCCAGATCTCCTTACGAGAATTTTTCGAGTAAAGTATGAAAATTTGAAAGATGAAATCTTCAATAAAGGTATCCTTGGAAAGGTGGTTGCGCACGTTCACATCATTGAGTTTCAAAAGAGAGGTCTACCCCACGTGCATATGTTAGTTATTTTTGATGCAGAAGATAAATTAAATACTCCAGATGAGTACGATTCGTTGGTCAGCGCTGAGATACCCAATCAAGAGGAGGATCGCCCTTTATATGATGCAGTTCTAAAACATATGATACATGACCCATGTGGTCACTACAAACCGAATGCCCAGTGCATGAAAAAATTTGGGTGCAACAAAAGATATCCTAAGCCTTTTGCAGAATATACTGTCCAAGGGAATGACTCATATCCTGTATATCGGCGTCGGCTTGACAATAGAACTATTACAGTTGGTCGTGGAGTTGTTGTGGATAATAGATGGGTCGTAGCATATAACCCGTGGTTACTCTTAAAGTATGATCGTCATATCAATATGAAAATATGTACTAGTATTAAAAGTATCAAGTATTTGTATAAGTATGTTTACAAGGGACATGACTGCGTGTCATTTGAAGTTCGCTCTGCCCCTAATTATGATGAAGTGAGCAAATACGTCGACGGTCGTTGGGTTTGTGCACCTAAGGCTTTGTGGAAAATATTTAAGTTTGAGATGACGAGGATGTATCCCTCTGTTTCGAGACTACAAATTCATCTACCAAATCAACATCAGGTTCACTTCGATAGTGACCAAACAATTTCAAATGTGCTGGCAAATGAGAGGAACTCCAAATTGATGCTGACTGAATTTTTTAGTTTGTACAATGACAACCAAGAGCTCGAGAAGTACCTATATAAAGATTTTCCAAAGTACTACAGATATTTAACTACCGAGCGCAAATGGATACCGAGGGTATCAACCCAAAGGGTTATTGGTAGGATATATGCAGTCAATCCAATGGAAGATGAAAGATTTTACTTGCGGCTGCTGCTAAATCATGTTAAGGGTCCAAAATCATTTGAGGATTTAAAGTGTGACTGATATTCAATGTACAACATTTAAACAGGCTGCAGAGCGACACAAACTTCTTGAAGAGGATAATAACATTCGAGATTGCCTGGCTGAAGCAAGATGTTTTAAAATGCCAATTTCGTTGAGAAGACTTTTTGCAACAATTTTGTTATACTGTGAACCGACCTGTGTACAAGACCCGTGTGATGAGAACTTTGATAGTATGACTGAATATTATAGCTCAGCAAACACTTCGGGTAACATTTTTATAAAAGATAAGTTACTTCATGATTTAGATGACATTCTGCAGCAGCATAAAAAAAGAGTAACAGATTTTGGTCTGCCGTGCATAAGTGAAGGTTTTGAGGGTTTGCACAATTTCTCCAGCCTAATAGAACACGAACGGTCATTCTCAATATCTGATGATGACATTAATTCAGTTCACTCATTTAATCCAGAACAATTGTCAGATTCAACATAATCGGTACAACTATACGAAAAAGACAAAATGCAATGTTTTTCTTAGATGGTACAGGAGGCACGGGAAAAACATACCTTTATCGGACACTGCTAGCAACTTTCAGAAAGGAAGAGTTCATTATATTAGCAACAGCTTCGTCAGGGATCGCAGCAAACCTGCTCCCAGGTGGGAGGACTGCACATTCAAAATTCAAAATACCCATCAGATTTGAAATAATGTCAACATGCAAATTTAATAAGCAGTCTGATTTGCGTGATTTGATACAACAAGCCGGAGCAATTATTTGGGATTAGGCCCCAATGATTCATAAGAAGGCATTTGAGACTGTGGATCGATCTTTTAGGGATGTGCTTGATGTCAATCTGCCCTTTGGTGGCAAAGTTATGATCTTTGGTGGTGATTTCCGTCAGCTAACACCGGTGGTTGTAAATGGAACCAAATCTCAAATTATTAGCGCGAGCATCGTTGAATCGTATCTTTGGACAAATGTTCACATTCTTAGCTTAACTGTGAACATGCGAGCTCATGACGATCCTCATTTCTCAGAGTTTCTACTGCGCGTGGGTAACGGTGATGAGCCAAATATGCTAGATGATATGATTCAAATTCCAAACTCCATGGTCATACCTTGGGAAGATGAACGTTCTGTAAATATATTGATTGATGCAATATTTTCTGAGCTAGGTTCCCCAATTGATGTCAGATATATGAAAAACATAGCAATAATAACGCCTTTAAATGAGGATGTCAACAGAATAAATGAAAAATGTCTTGAAATATATCCGGGAGAATGCAAAACATACTACTCTTTTGATTCTGTTGTGGATGACACCCGTAATTTATATTTGCCAGAATTCTTGAATTCAATAAATCCGGGAAATCTACCAACTCATGAGCTCAATATCAAGAAAGGTTCCCCGATAATGCTGATTAGAAACATTGATCCTAAAATTGGATTGTGCAACGGAACAAGACTTACATGTGTAACATTTTCAAGAAATGTTATTGAAGCTGAAATATTGAGCAGAGAATTTAAAGGGCACAGAGTATTTCTACCACGAATTCCCTTAAAGAGTGAAGAAGATGTTAAGCTGCCATTCGAGCTCACCCGTAAGCAATTCCCAATACGTTTGAGCTATGCTCTGACCATCAACAAATCACAGGGCCAAACAATTTCAAATGTTGAAGTATATTTACCGAATGATGTTTTTAGCCATGGTCAACTGTATATGACATTGTCAAGAGGAGTTTCTGCAAACAACACCAAAGTGATGGTTAAAAATGGTACTTTGGATGAGCGTGAAGGAGTATACACTAGAAATGTTGTGTTCAAGAAAATATTCACAAAATTACATGCATCATGACAAATTACATACATTGTAAGAATTAATGTAACTTTTGTAATATTTATGTGTTTTATTATTTTATTACATATCTCAAGTAAAATTACATGCATCAAGCCAAATTACATGTATGAATTTCCTCCGTGAAATGTATTAATCAATATGCTCTTTTATTTTGATTGTTGCGTGCCAGATATTTTACCCGCAGAATTTCTATCCTCAGGATCAATGTCGTCGCCTACAATCAAATTATGTTTCTAAAGTTGTTTTGCTGAAATTGTGTTAATGCTAAAAAACTTCATATAATGATGTGCGTGAATTGTTTGTACTTTATTAATTTTTCTAAATATACTTTAAAGATTTCACAACCATTATCTCTAATTTATGTTTTAAATTAGACAAATTTTATCAATCATTACTTGATGTCGCACCATAAAGATAAAATGTGTAAGCAGTTTACTTATTTTCTCTTTCTAGATTTTTGGGCTGCACTATGGTTACATAGCATAACACATTGAATTATATTTTTTGTAGATGACATGCCTATAGCATTGAAGAATATTACAAAGACAAAAACGGTAATTTACCATTACCATATCACTTAAGGCCTAAATCAGAGTACAATGGGCTCCGAAAGATCATAAAAAGGGTGCAAATGGATCTAAGCGATGATGATCAATGGGCTTTTGCTTTTCGTGAGTTATTCACGCCGTCAAAATATCTGGTTCCAAAGAACTACGACGAAAATGCCGTTGCGAAGGAGTTGCTGGGAAAAAGGGATACTAAGTGATTTTGCTTATATGTAGTGTTATGCACTTTATCTGTTTATCTTTTAAATTGTTCTACAGTTCTGTTATGGTTATGGTTGTTGTCATGGAACGAGCGAGTTATTATTATGGTAATGGAACGAGCAATGTTCAACAGGTTATGGTTATGTTCATTTGTTGTCATTTGCTTCAAGAATTGATCAACATAAGCATTTTATTATATAAGATGGTTTATAAATGAGTTCATTATTTACATCCACAAATATCTTCTCTAACTTCCTTCTGTTTTCAATTTCAGCTATAAATTATAATAGTATGTGTCTATAGAAATCATTGCCTTGATCGTCTTAACTTAGATATGTGTATTAGTCTTTTAGTGTTATATCGATGTTTTGTTAACAATAATATTAGCCTCCACCGAATGTCGGTGACCAGGACCGATGTCGCCACTCACGATTGATGTCACCGCCAACGATCGATATCGCCGTCTCCGATCGATGTCACCGCCCATGACCGATGTCGTCGCCCCCGACCGATGTCGCCTCCCACGACCCATGTCACCCCGACGACTCATGTCACGCACACGACCAATGTCGCCGTCCATGACTAATGTCTCTCCCTCAGGACCAATGTCGCCCCCTACGACCACTGCCGCCGTCCTCGACCAATGCCACTACCCACGCACAATGTAGCCGCCGACGACCAAAGTCGCCCCCCACGACCCCAATGTCGCTTCCCCCGGCCAATGTCGCTTCTCTCGACCAATGTCGTCGCCCACGACCAATGTTGCCCCCATGAGAAATGTTGCCCCCCGCGCCAAATGTCGCCCCCATGACAAACGTCGTCCCCTCGACATTTGTCGTCCCCACGACAACTGTCGCCCCCATGATAAATCCCGCCACCACGACAAATTGCGTCCCCATGATAAATATCGTCCCCACGACAAATGTCGTCCCCACGACAAATGTCGTCCCCACGACAAATGTCGTCCCCACGACAAATGTCGTCCCCACGACAAATGTCGTCCCCACGACAAATGTCGTCCCCACGACAAATGTGACCCCACGACAAATGTCGCCCCCATGACAACTGTCCCCCAACGACAATTGTCGCCCCCACGACAAATGTCGCACCCACGACAAATGCCGCACCACGGACAAATGTCGCACTCACGACAATTGTTGCCCGCACGGGGTCCCCCGTGCACGACTGCTTGTATATAATATATGAAGATTTCTCTTTGGATTTTTGTTGATGTTTTTACTTTTTTTTTATTTGTATAAAAATTGAAAAAGAGTGATTTTATTGGGATGATTCAAGGTTTAAATTTATATATATCAAAAAGTAGCACAAGTTATGGAAAGAATCATGAGCATTAATATTAAAATTATCAATTTTAGTCTTAGCCTTTTATGAATCTTTCTGCGAATATCAGCATTGGTCCTGATCTTAATATTTTTTCTAAAACAAATAGAAAGAGTTCTACAATCAAAATATTTTCTATTTAAGTTGGTGACGGCGATCGACGACACGCGCACGTCTATTCCCGCAGGAGGCGGTGATCATCGACCTGTTTGAGCTATCCGAGTTCGCGGATGCGCCCGGAGGGTTGTTCTGAGTCTAATTCATATATTAGTTTATTTTCTTCTGATGTATTTAGCCCCCGATCGACCCGAACAATTACAACCGTCCGATCAGGGAGCCCTAATTTTATTTTGGTTTTCCATCTTATAAATATGCTAGCATGAGGGCCGACCAAAGGGGATCGAGGTTTGCCCATTGTAATTCGCCGGTCTTCCCCCTTTGGTGGACTCCGAAGGTTGTCTCTCTTGCCCGCTGTCGCCGCCTCCCTCAACCTCCAATCGCCAAGCCCGAACCTCCTCTCTGTTCCACTTCCCAGCGAGCCCCAACCCACCCGCGTCTACAATCCCTTCCCCGACCCCCTCCCGGATCCGTCCTGCTCAACCGGGCCATTCCCGTTCTCCATCCCTGCCCCAAATCCCACCGCCAAGTACAACCCCCACCACTCTCCCTCATCCAGCCCTCAACCTCGGCTCCTCCCCACTCCATAGCACCGATCACCCCCCTTCCGGCCTACTCCCGTACTCCCTTCGCCCGACCCTCAGCCCATCCGGCCTCCCACAAATCCCCATCCCTCCTCCACCCCGCAAGTCTACCCCCACCTCTCTCACCCGGATACCCCTCAACAACCCAAGTCCACCCCAATCTACAGATTACACCCTCGTCCAACCTACTCGTAGAACTACTCGTGGCCAAGGGCGACTACATCGGTGCCTTCCTCCAATCCTAATCACGCTGCCCCCATGCATAAGCAAATCAAGGTATAGGCCTTATAGTTTTCTTACTTGAATGTGTTGGTATGAACTATTGCTATGGTTTGTTGGTTCTCTTATTCTATTGCACTCTATTTATGGTTTGATTTATGGGATCTGTACCGCCGCACTTCAATTGTAATCGCGCCTCTCTTTGTAGGTAAATCATAGTTGTTTCTAGTGAGAAATGGACAAGAAGCTAAATAAACCGCAAACTTTATTACTCCAAAAAGATAATTATTACATAGGTATGCCCCTTTATTTATTGAAACTGGGAGAAATGAGAGAATTACAACAAATGATGTAGGACTAAACACAATCCGCCCGGCTTGTGCGGTTTGACAATGTCAAACCGCATACTATACAAAAGAATAACAAAACTCCCAATAAGGGAAATCGCCAGTCCGCCAGGGAAGATCGCTGGGCAAGCCGCCAGACCGCAACTGTGGGTAGCCACCAGGTCGCAGTTGCGGCTAATCATTAGACCGATGCTGCGGGTTGCCACCTGACCGCATCTGCCAACAGTGGCAGTAGGAGCAGGGCCCCAGATGTCAGAATGAACTAGTTTAAAAAGACGCAAAGAACCACTTCCCGTTCGTGCTGAGAAAGAAGAACGATAATGTTTGCCAAACTGACAAGATTCACAGTTCAAAGGGGAATCCTCTTGAGGAAGATCAGGAAGAAGTTGGTGGATGAGGCGAGGATGGTGACCAAGACGACGATGTCATTGTTGAAGAGACGAAGAAGCAGAAAAAACAACGTCTTGATCAAGAAAAAAGAGACCACCACCTGCAGTTCCAGTAGCAATCGTAGCTTTGGAGACAAAATCAGAGAAAGAACAAGTGGTGGCTGTAAAAATAACCGTGCAATTCATCTGAGTGCATAGAGCATGAACAGAGAGCAAATTGCACGAGAAAGCGAGGACATAAAGAGTATCTTCGAGCACCAAAGACGAGGATAGATGCACAGTCCGACAACCATGAACAGGAGCAGAAGTCCCATCTGCAATAACAACCGGAGATAACCTGTTCTGGGAAGTCAAAGAGGAGAACATACGAGAGTTGCCGGTCATTTGACAACTGACAGCAGAGTCAATAAGCCACTTGTCAGAGGAGGCCAGATCAACATGAGCTGTAGAAGAGAGAAGGGAAGCCATCCTCAAGAAGAAACCGGAAAGCAGAGAGACTAACCGCACGGTTAGAAACAAGCCGCACAAGAACAAGCCGGTAAAGAAGGCACAGAAAGAAAACAACCACATGAAGGGTCGCAAAAAAAGGAAAAACCGCACCGTCACGGTGTCAACACACTAGCGGCTAGAAAAGAGGCCGCGACCAAAATGCGGAGAGAGTGGCCGCAATGACAAGAGAGAGAAAAGAAAGGAGAAGAGGAGACTGCACAGTCACGGTGTCAACACACCAGCGGCAAGGAACAAGCCGCGACCAAAATGCGGTACTCGCAACAAAGAAGAAACAAGTCGCAGGAAGACAACCCGCGGGGAGAAAGCAGAGAATAAAGAGTAAATAGTGAAGAAGTCGCGCGAACAAAACAAGCCACAACAAAGAGCGACTAACAAAGGCGGCAAGAGCAAAAGAAGCCGCATAGCAAATCGCGCGAACATCACAAGTCGCAGAGACAAGAGACTAACAAAGAAGTCACACCAATAAGAAGAAAGAGAAGATCAAGAGTCCGCCCGGTCCAGGTGACAACACACCAGCGACAAGAAAGAAGCCGCGACCAAAAAGCGAAACTCGCAACAGAGAAGAGAAACCGGACAAACCGCGCGAACACAGCAAGTCGCAAAGAATCGCGGTTAGCAAGCAATGCAGAACGAACAGAAAAGCCCGGAAGGAAGCAAGACGCAAGCACAACGAGAAGCAAGGGAGGGAAGGGAAGGGAAAAAACCGGACAAACCGGAAGAAGCCGGACGAAGCCGGTGAAAGAGCCCGCGAGGTTAAATAAATAAACCGCGATCTATTTGAAGTAAAGGATCAGTTTCCTCTGATACCAAGTGAAAAATGGACAAAGAGCTAAATAAACCGCAAACTTTATTGCTCCAAAAAGATAATTATTACATAGGTATGCCCCCTTATTTATAACAACTGGGGGAGATGAGAGAATTACACCAAATGATGTGAGACTAAATACATTCCGCGCGGCTTATGCGGTTTGACAATGTCAAACCGCATACTATACAAAAGAATAACAAAACTCCCAACAACACCAAGGTAAACCGCCAGTCCTCCAGGAAAGACCGCTGGGCAAGCCGCCAGACCGCAACTGCGGGTAGCCACTGGGCCGCAGTTGCGGCTAATCATTAGACCGATGATGCGGGTTGCCACCTGACCGCATCTGCGGGTAATCAACAGACCGCTGCTGTGGTAAACCGCCAGACCGCAAGCAGAGGATCACTACCAGATCGCTGCATCAACCCGCCAGACAATCAGACCGCCTGGACAAACCGCCAGGACTAACCGCCAGACCGCCCGAACCGCTAACCGCCCGACTTGGGGTCAAACCGCCAATTTCTAATATTTCTTAACGTTAATCCTTACTATCGATTGTGCTAATCGTGCTCATAGCGTTGCTAAAAATTATTACTTGCTAGTGGATCTTTATTGAGATTGTCTCATGTTGACACGCGCATGACATTTAAACCATAGTCTCATTTCGATTGCATCTTAGTGCATTTTCATTTTAGCCGGTCTACTTACCAATATTCCTATCAAAACTATATTCTTTTTCTAGATAATCATTACTAAGGTATACTTACCAATACATAAAATGATGCATGCTTCAATGCAGTGGAATGATATGGAATTTCCTGGGTCGCTTTTATTTCTAATGTGGATTCAGAAATATATGAATTAGGGGAGTTTATGTATTGATATGATAAAATATCATCTGTAATGTTTTTTTTTCATTTGTCTTTTTGACTCATCAATGAATTAGTTGCATAGTCATTTTGTGGTATTCACATTTTTTATAGAAATCCAATTGAATTGATTTCCTTTTATTAATCATACGAGGTTTATTTCTTTTATTTATTTATTCTTTAGGTAATAATCAAGACCTTTTTTGTGAGATAAATCATATTGATAATGACCTTTTAACCAATTTTCCATTCGTTCATTAGGGTGGGGGGGATAAACAGCATTTATATCAGTTAAATAGGGAAGGGTTACCTGTAAGTGATCTGTTACTGGATTTGCCGCATATGCAATGGTGTTTACTTGCATGTGCTTGTTGAACTACTTTATAGAATACGCATGCTCGTTGAATAAATGCAATTAATTTGTTATTTATATGGTTGAAGTAGGAAATTGAATTGTCATCACTAATGATTTTCCCTAACACCCCTTATAAGTTTTTTGGTTTGGCTCAGACTCAAGAACCTGTTTACCTCAATCAAAAAAGCCTTCCATCATGAGAGGTCTCCCCAATTTAGAATTATACCTTCACCATCTCTTCAAAGTATGAGTTTGCAACAACCTGTTACATGCATACAACACCATAACAATAGGTCAAGTAAATTATTCACTTTTAGACCATCTTATAGTTCTTCTAAGAGGCATACTGACGGCGCGCCACGACCCACTCGCGTGTACACCCGCAAGAGGCGGTGATCCGCTGCCCGGATGGGCGATCGGAGTCCATGGTCGCGCCCGGATGCTCGATTCCAGTCACTTTCATGTTTTATGTTTTTGTTTGGATGTGTATTTAGCCCCCGATCGACCCAAACATTATGAGCCGTCCGATCGGGGTAGTTGTATTTATTTTATTCAGTACAGGTGTGATGGTTCAAAGGGGGAAAGCACCGGTTCACCCCTAGGGTTATAAATCCGAGTGGTTTTGTTGGAGGAGGTATCAACGGTTTTACGGAAGTTGAATCGCTTGATCTTACTCTCTGGTGCGACGCCAGAGCCGACTCCCGCCACTGGTGCGATTCCAGGCCGCTTCCGCCTTCCCCACCTGCTGGTGCGACGCCGGCGCCGCCTCTATTCCTCCTCCCGACCAGCCACAGCAGCCCGCGTCCCGCCCGTTTCCCTCCCGACCAGCCACAGCAGCCCGCGTCCCTCCCTTTCTCCTCCCAGCCAGCCACAGCCAGCCCGCGTCCCTCCCCCTCATCCTCTCGGCCAGTCATTGCATACCCGACCCACACACCCCCGTCCTTCCTCTTGCGCGGCCCGTCACAGCAAACCGCACCTCCGCCCTTTCTCCTCCCGGCCAGCCAAAGTAAACCCGCTCACCCCCGCCTCTATTCTCACCATCGGCCTCTGAAGCCCCGTGTTACTCCTCCTAATAGTTTTCCAGAAACTTCCCCGCACCACTTTGGCCTCATCCCCCTTTCCCAACAGCAGCCTACTACCCCACTACCTCCTAAATTGCAACTTACCTCATCAGAACTCTTTATCCTGCCCGCCTGAACCCCAACAGTCTTCCCTTCTCCATTTTCCCGTCCCATGTCGTGAAATCCTCTTCAACAGCCGCGCAAGTACAACAACATCGGCTTCCCTCCAACATTATCGCCGCCTACGTATGCAACCCGTGGTATAAAGTTCTGTCCTTTACTGTTGTTTATTTCTGTACTCGTACTGTGGTGGATTTCTAGTATATTGTGCTATTAGTTCAACTATCGTACCGTTTGCGGGATTTATTCTGTGGTCACTTAATATTAATTGCGCCTTGTTCGATTGCAAAATTAAGACTTTGTTCTTCTTTGATTAATTGCTTGCAACCGCGCGTGTCTCTGCTAACTTTTACAATAATTGATTACCTGTTGCAATTTTAAGTGGACCACTCCTGCACGACACTACACAACATTTGCATTTAATATTACAATTAGAGAAACTTTCCTTGAATCGACCCCCTACTGCATCAAATTGGTATCAGAGCCCTAGGTTAGGGTCATTGCATGTTACGTAGTGGTAGGGATTATCGTCACTCCATGTCAAGTCAAAATCATTCCAACGATAGGACCGCTAGCTCGCAGACGGACATGACACCCGCGGAATTCCAAAGGCTTGTCCTTGATCGATTTGATGAAATGGGCATTCAATTCGACACACTTAGAGGTGATATCGCGAGGGTTAGTACGAGAGTAGACCAGTTAGAGACACCGAGAGATCGAACGAATCCTGCCCCTCATGAGGAACCTCTCGAGGACCTTCCAGACGCCACGCCCCCTCCCCCGAGACGTGGTAGAGACGGCCCTCGCCGAGAGTTCCCGCCCGCGCAAAGGGCAAATTATCGTCGTGGCTTCGAGTTTCGACGAGCTCGCCCTTTGGATGAGCCACGTCATCCACCACCTCGTCGAAGGGACAGACACCGATATGACTATGACGATGATGATGAATACAGTGACGTCCGTGAGCCCCGTCGAGGCATGACTCCAGAGGAGGATGACATTACCCGACGGATCCGTATTGATGCTCCTACCTTCGATGGTCACTTGGATCCGAAGGCATTCAGCGATTGGCTCATGGACATGGACCACTACTTCGACTGGTTCGAGATGAACGACGAGAGGCGAGTACGGTTCGCGAAGATGAAACTAATTGGTCAAGCGAAGATTTACTGGTCGAGTCTGGAGAGGTCCTTGGATCGTGATTGCTATTACCCCATTACCCAATGGGATGAGATGAAGCAGCGCTTACAGGATAAGTATCTTCCTGCTTTTTACCGAGATCAGCTGTTAGATCAGTTGTACGCGCTACGTCAGGGTACTCTTTCTGTTGTTGATTGCATGTCTCGATTTGACGAACTTGTAGTTCGCAGCGACATTATGGAGGAGCCCATTGCCACGGCCTCGCGCTTTCGTGCGGGTCTTAGATCAGATATCCGAAGGGAACTAATTCCCCATAGGATGGAGTCAGTTGAGCAGGTTTTTCAGCTTGCCCTCGAATACGAGCAGTATTTGCGCTTAGCCGGTCCGAGACATACCACCCCTAGACCCGATGCTGCCATATTTTGGAAGCCCGTCCCTGCCATGACTCCCACCACCCCTCGCCCATCCACAGATGCGATAGAGAAAACTATTGTTCCAGGAGGCCCCAAACCTGTGGGCGTCCAATGCTATCGTTGTTCCGGCAGAGGACATTTCGCTGCTCAATGCCCTACCAGGAATTTGTTGATTGAGGATTCTAGCGAGCCCAGCGGCGAGGCTGAGGGCGATGTCACTGAGGAGGTCACGACTATTGTTGAGGATGGTTGGGAGAGCGATGCTGAGAGATCGTTAGAGGTAGGAGTCCTCCGCCGCATCCTCCACACCCCACGTGCTGAAGAGGATTGGCGACGCACCACTATCTTTTTCACTTGCTTCCAGAGCGCAGGAGGACCCTGCAAGCTCGCCATCGATAGTGGAAGTTGCGTAAATATTATTGCTAAGAAAGGGTTGCAGAGGATGCAACTTACTGCTGAGCCCCATCCACAACCATATCGTGTCCTTTGGGTGGACAAGACCACCATACAAGTTACACAGCGGTGCCAGGTGCCGATCCGTTTAGCGTCTACAGAGGACCGAGTTTGGTGCGACGTTATCCCTATGGATGTCGCTCACGTTCTCTTAGGGAGACCCTGACTTTACGATCGTGACGCCACGTGTTATGGTCGTTCCAACACGTGCGTTTTTTTTGACAAGGGTCGAAAGGTTACTCTCACCCCGACTCAGCCCAGGGATCCTCGCAAGGGCAAGGTTGATTTGTCAGTTAGTGCGGGATCGTCGAGACCCCTGCATATCTTGAGAAGGGGTGATTTCTTGAGAGAGAGCCTGGAGACTGGGATCATGTTTATTATAGTAGCCACGTCGGCGACCGAGACCCCTAGCGAGGCTGAGATTACTGACCCGGATGTTCAGCAGTTGATGGATGACTTTACGGACATTATGCCCGAGGAGATCCCCGATGAGCTTCCCCCACCGAGGGACATCCAACATGCGATTGACCTGATCCCAGGGGCATCTTTGTCCAATCTGCCACACTATCGTTTAAACCCGACTGAGCATGCAGAGCTAAAGCGGCAAGTTGATGAACTTTTGCGGAAAGGGTTTATCCGAGAGAGTCTCAGCCCGTGCGGCGTGCCAGCCCTTCTGACTCCGAAGAAGGACGGTAGCTGGCGCATGTGCATCGATAGCCGTGCCATAAATAAGATCACGGTGAAGTATCGTTTTCCGATCCCCCACCTTGATGATCTCCTGGATTCGATGACTGGTGCCCAGATCTTTTCGAAGATCGACCTTCGCAGCGCGTACCACCAGATCAGAGTTAGAGAGGGGGATGGATGGAAGACGACCTTCAAGACGAAGGACGGCTTGTACGAGTGGATGGTGATGCCGTTCGGCTTATCGAACGCACCCAGCACATTCATGAGAGTGATGACTCAGGTTTGCGACCCTATATGGGCAAATTCTTGGCTGTGTACTTCGATGATATTTTGATATACAGCCGGAATCGCACCGAGCATTTACGCCACATTAGTTTGTTATTCGATCTCCTTCGAAAGGAGCATCTATACATCAACTTGAAGAAGTGCTCGTTCCTATCCTCGTCCGTTCATTTCTTGGGTTATGTTGTATCTACATCTGGTATTTCTGTCGACCCTGACAAGGTCAGGGCGATTCGAGAGTGGCCTATCCCCTCGAACATTCATGAGGCTCGTAGCTTTCATGGACTTGCCACCTTTTACAGGAGGTTTGTCCGAGCCTTCAGTTCAGTCGTGGCCCCCATTACGAGCTGTCTTCGTAAGGGAGAATTTGTTTGGACGGAGGCTGCCACTCGAGCCTTTGATGAGATCAAGGAGCGACTGTCTACGGCTCCCGTGTTACGTTTACCAGATTTCTCTAAGCCCTTCGAGGTAGCTTGTGACGCGTAGGGAGTTGGTATCGGCGCTGTCCTTAGTCAGAAAGGCCCCCCAGTGACCTACTTTAGCGAGAAGTTGAACGAGACCCGTCAAAAATATTCTAATTATGACCGGGAGTTCTATGCCATTGTGCAGGCGCTACGATACTGGAGACATTATCTCCTGCACAAGGAGTTCATTCTATACTCAGATCATCAGACCCTGAGATATCTCGACTCCCAGAAGAAATTAGGTCACCGTCACGCCAAATGGGTGGAGTATATGCAGGAGTTTCACTATGTTCTGAAGCACCGAGCGGGTGTTGAAAATAAACCCGCAGACGCCTTGAGTCGCCGAGTTAGCATCCTCTACACCATGCGAACCCGAGTTGTGGGGTTCGAACAGTTATGTGGCGTTTGGTTGGGCTTTTTGCCTACGGTGCGTTTGAAACGCACCTCTATTTTACCCATAAGCTATGTTTGGCGTTGCTGTTTCAAGAACCGCCGGTTCTTAAATTCCGCGGCTTCCTATTGATCGCGAACCGCTGGAAAATCTTGCGTTCAGCCGCAACCTTTGCATTCTGCCGCAACCCTAGAGCTCGAGCGGAGCGCGACGAGGAGGAGAGCTCGAGATCCTGACGACTACGATCGCATGTATCAGTCTCCCGATCTCCTTCTGCTTCTGCTTCTTCTCTCTTCTTCTTCTTCTTCTTCTTCTTCTTCTCTTCTCCTTCTTCTGCTTCTTCTCTTCTTCTTCTGCTTCTTCTCTTCTTCTTCTCTTCTTCTTCTTCTTCTTCTTCATCTTCTTCTTCTTCTTCTCCACCTTCTCATGGTCCTCTATCACTCGATCTCTTTCTCTCTTATACGAATTTGCTTTCTGTTTTGATTTGATTTGGTATTTCTCTCATCCTTGATCGGGATCTGTAATTCGTTGGACTCGACAATCTGCTAGCTGTTATACACAATTTTCATACTTGCCGATCTAGTGGTCTCAACTCTCAACAATATTTCTAGAGTTTTCCCTAATCTCCTCTACTTAGCTACTTAGATCTTCCTTGCTCTGATCTGGAGTAATTTTTTTGAAATAAATTTTCTATTTAGCTAGTATTCATTGAACATTCATGAGATGTGGAAGTGAAACAGAGGTACGGATTTAAATCAACCACAGATTCACGAGAATTCGAATACTAGATTAGCTCCAGCAGATTTGGAACAGGAAAATTCATGATGTAAAAAAATTCGCTCAAAACTTCGTTTTATATCCAAACAACTTTTAGAAAACTCCGTTTTGAAAACTCTGTTTCACCCAAACAGTTTTTTAACAAAACTCTGTTTTCCAGAATCAGCACTTTTTCTATCAGCAACAGTTCATCAGCAGCTTTCCATCAGCAACAGCCCAACCAAACGGAGCCTTAGTCTACACCTATCCTGAGTGCCCAGATTTTGGGGACATCTACGCGGCGCTATCGAGGGACCCTCCCGACCTTCGAGAGGGCTATTCAGTTTCTGACGGATATCTATTTATGGGCTCCCACCTTTGCATTCCACAGTCCTCCCTCCGCGATTTCCTTATCTGGGAGTTACATGTGGGCGGAGCTGCGGGGCACTTTGGTAGGGATAAGACGATTGCGTTGATAGAGGATCGCTTCTTCTGGCCCGACCTAAAGAAAGACGTCACCAGGATAGTGAGACATTGTGGAGTTTGCCAGAGGGCAAAGGGATCTCGCCAGCCAACAGGACTGTACACTCCACATCCCATCCCTGAGAGGCCCTGGTCTGATATTAGTATGGATTTTGTTCTCGGGCTCCCTCACACACTGAGGAAGCTAGACTCGATATTTGTTGTAGTTGATCGCTTTTCCAAGATGACGCATTTCATTACTTGCCGAAAGACCGCTGACGCCTCCCACGTGACAACGTTATTCTTTAGTGAAGTATTTAAATATCATGGTCTCCCCACCTCTATAGTGTCTGATCGCGATGTACGATTCATAAGCTATTTCTGGAAGACCCTATGGAAAAAGACGGGTACGACCCTGAAGTTTTCCTCCGCCTACCACCCGCAGACGGATGGACAAACGGAAGTGGTTAACCGTAGTCTTGGGGCTCTTCTTCGTTGCCTAGTTAGCGATAGTCCATCGACCTGAAATTCTGTCCTTCTCATAGCCGAATTTGCATACAATAGCTCAGTCAATAGGACCACAGGCTTGAGTCCATTTCACATCATCTTAGGGTATGAGCCTAGGAAGCCAGTTGATTTGGTGGATATTCCCCTAGGATCCAGACCTAGTGAGTCAGCCGAGTCTTTCATCCAGCATGTGCATGCATTACACGAGTCGGTCCGAAAAAAAATTGCAGCTAGTAATGATTATTATAAGAATCAAGCAGACCAACACAGACGGGAGAAAAGCTTTGAAACAGGGGAACAAGTATTGGTTCGCATTCGTTCTGAGAGGGCCCCACAAGGGCCATCAAAAAAATTAAGCGTACGTAGAATGGGCCCTTATACAGTGGTACAACGGATTGGTACGAATGCATATGAGGTAGATATCCCTCATGGTATGAGCATCAGCTGAGTATTCAACGTAGAGGATTTGACTCCTTACTACGAGGAGCATGCGTACGTGGATCCACTCTCCACCCCTCCACCCGAGCCCTCATTTACCATATCTCCACCTCCCGAGCCTTCTCCTCCTGTTGCCCCTACTTGTCCCTCTTTGTTATCCCCCGCGGTGTCGCGTCTTGCAGATGGGCTTGCACCTTCAGCGGTTCCACTGACATCCTCACCAGACGGAGATACATCATTGCCAGACGGAGATACATTAGTGCCAGACGGAGACACATTGGTACCACATGCTTCTACAGACGACGTGCTTCAGATCGTTGGACACGACTTCGACGTCGCGGTCGGGCAAGACACCTTACGCTATCTTGTCCGTTGGAGCGGCCGGTCCCTGCACGATGCTACTTGGATCTCCCCGGAGGAGCTCGAGAGACTCTCCCCGCGGCTCCGCAGCTACTACGATCACGCGCACTCATAGGAGTTGAGTGCTTTTAAGCCCGGGGGAGTTGACGGCGCACCACGACCCACTCGCGTGTACACCCGCAAGAGGCGGTGATCCGCTGCCCGGATGGGCGATCGGAGTCCATGGTTGCGCCCGGATGCTCGATTCCAGTCACTTTCATGTTTCATGTTTTTGTTTGGATGTGTATTTAGCCCCCGATCGGCCCAAACATTATGAGCCGTCCGATCAGGGTAGTTGTATTTATTTTATTCAGTACAGGTGTGCTGGTTCAAAGGGGGAAATCACCGGTTCACCCCTAGGGTTATAAATCCGAGTGGTTTTGTTGGAGGAGGTATCGACGGTTTTATGGAACTTGAATAGCTTGATCTTACTCTCTGGTGCGACGCCGGAGCCGACTCCCGCCCCTGGTGCGATTCCAGGCGCTTCCGCCTTCCCCGCCTGCAGGTGCGATGCCGACGCCGCCTCTATTCCTCCGCCCGACCAGCCACAGCAGCCCGCGTCCCGCCCGTTTCCCTCCCGACCAGCCACAACAGCACGCGTCCCGCCCTTTCTCCTCCCAGCCAGCCACAACCAGCCCGCGTCCCGCCCCCTCCTCCACACCCCCGTCCTTCCTCATGCGCGGCCCGTCACAGCAAACCGCACCTTCGCCCTTTCTCCTCCCGGCCAGCCAAAGTAAACCCGCTCACCCCCGCCTCTATTCTCACCGTCGGCCTCTGAAGCCCCGTGTTACTCCTCCTAGTAGTTTTCCAGAAACTTCCCCGCACAACTTTGGCCTCATCCCCCTTTCCCAACAGCAACCTACTACCCACTACCTCCTAAATTGCAACTTACCTCATCAGAACTCTTTATCCTGCCCGCCTGAACCCCAACAGTCTTCCCTTCTCCATTTTCTCGTCCCCTGTCGTGAAATCCTCTTCAACAGCCGCGCCAGTACAACAACATCGGCTTCCCTCCAACATTATCGCCGCCTACGTATGCACCCCGTGGTATAAAGTTCTGTCCTTTACTGTTGTTTATTTCTGTACTCGTACTGTGGTGGATTTCTAGTATATTGTGTTATTAGTTCAAGTATCGTATCGTTTGCAGGATTTATTCTGTGGTCACTTAATTTTAATTGCGCCTTGTTCGATTGCAAAATTAAGACTTTGTTCTTCTTTGATTAATTGCTTGCAACCGCGCGTGTCTCTGCTAACTTTTACAATAATTGATTACCTGTTACAATTTTAAGTGAACCACTCCTGCACGACACTACATAGCATTTGCATTTAATATTACAATTAGAGAAGCTTTCCTTGAATCGACCCTCTACTGCATCACATACTTATAGGGTTCACAACAAATTAAGGTAGAACACTGGGTTGTCCTCCCTCCTTTCGATTCAATCAAGTTAAGATACAAACATGCATAAGGAATAAAGACTAGACTCCTCCTTTATATATAGGTGGGTCCCAATTAAAAGACAAATACATAAAAAGCCTAAGTAGGGTAAATCATTCCTCCGTCGTGCTTGAAGCGCGTCCATGTCATGTATGAACACATGCGTCTTGTTGGTCAGGGATGAGATCGCCCGTGCTTGTATCAACACCTCCGGTTTCTAGAATGACCTTGTCATCATGGTCGAAGTATGAGAACTGTGACTTGACCTCCTCCACAAGGATCCACGTAGCTTCCTCTGTTGTTTTCCCCCTCCATTAGATAAGGGCATGCCATACCTGCTGACCCTTAATCCCCTGATGAGAGATCTTAATACCGCCTCCGACTCATATCGGGAATGGATTCGACCTTCAGTCCCTCAGGTAGAGTGGTTTGGAGGGGGTGATCTCCAACGCCCTCTGTAGTTGGGAGACATGGAAGACTGGATGAATGCGATTGCCGGAAGGTATCTGTAGGTGAGTAGCCACCTCACCCACCTTCTCCAGAATCAGGAAGGGGACAAAGTAGCAGATATATATCATGGGATATAGATGACTTTCTAGTGAACTCTGGCGGTGTGGCCACATTTTGACAAACACCTCGCTCGGCGAGAAGACCACATCGCGGCTGAGGCGGCTGGCTTACTGGACCATGCGCTGCTGAGCTAGGAGAAGATGATGCTTGAGCTGGAGAAGCCCCTCATCGCGATCCTGGAGATCAGTGTCCAAGACTTGAACTTGGCACTCCCTAGGTAGGCTGAACGGAAGCGTCGGGGGCGGTTACCCATATACCATCTGAAAGGTAGTCTAGCTCGCAGGGGGTTGGTAGGAGGTCTTGTACCTCAACTCCTCCAAAGCGACCCACTGTGTCCAGTGGGGGGGGGGGGGGTTGCTCTGTTGCAAAACCAAACAAGTATGTGCTGACGCAGCGATTGAGGACCTCTGTGTTATGACTATTATTATATGTATTAAGTCGAGTCAAGTGTGCTATTAGTGTCGTATGAGTCCAATCGAAGTCGTCGCGTATTTTATTAATATCTCTTTCGTATTTACAATTATGCCATGGATCCTATTATATATAGACCCTTGATCTTTGTATGAAGTTATGTAAGAATGAAAAGTCTAGTTCTTGTCCCCTTGTGAGATTTTGATGTCTCTCTCTTCTAACAAACCTCGCTTAGGCAGCCACGATTAAGACTCCGTTGTATCCTCCACTACCATTACCGACTCCGGCGAGTTACCGCTATTACGGAAGTTTGCCCGTAACAACTTTGTTATCAGAGGCATCAGTCCTCTTATACTGACAGTTCCCCGTGTTCTATCGCGGTCTCCAACAAGCTCCTCCCCCACAACAAGCATCACATCCAAACAGGCCACATCTTCAAGCACTGTTGCCGCTGCTTTGTCCGATCCGACAAGGCTTTCTTGCTTCTTCATCCTCACCCAACCAACCACTACCACAACATCTTTGCATTTAGCAGCACCCGCCCCCGATCGAAACCTCCAGCGTCATCGCTGCAACCCCTCGACGCAGAAAACCGCTCCAATCAGAGGAGAAGCAACTCCTTCCACCGCAAGCTTCGGCCTCCTCTCCCGTGTAACCTACCTGTTCGACGCCTCTCTGAGATCGGTGTTCCATGTCGAAAGAGACACGCCTGTTGTCCTCTATCGAAGCTCCGACCTCTGTGGCTCCTTCTCGCGTACAGGCGCAAGCCTCTTCCATTGCGCCGCTCGCCCAACAGTTTGCCTTCTGCTCTAAATCCAACGACCTGCTTGTTGCTCGCCCCGCCTGCACATCTTTTTCTCTCGAGCCCGCACCTCTCTTCCTCGAGCCCCCTGCATAACAAACCTTGCCTTTTTTCTCGTGCCCAGCCAAGTGTGCCGTATTTGATTTTTAATGCGTTAATCAGTTTTGATTAATTTATTAGTTATTACAATGGTCATGTCCACAGCTTTATTTTTAGGCGACTGTTATTAGCACTACACTTTTGGATATTCGCACAATTGTTTCTCTTAATTTTCTGTGTCTTTTGAAAATACTCCTTGTACATGCATTTTTAGGAAAAGTGTTCAACACGAAAGTTGTAGATCTCGACGATATCTACAACTTTCGTGTTGAACACTTTTCCTAAAAATGCATGTACAAGACGTACATTAGAAAATACACTCAGATTTCGCGCCTTTTAGAAATACGCCTTATACATGCATTTATAGGAAAAGTGTTCAACACGAAAGTTTTAGATCTCGTCGAGATCTACAACTTTCGTGTTGAACACTTTTCCTAAAAATGTATGTACAAGGAGTATTTTCAAAAGGCGTGAAAAATTAAGAGTAAACGTTGTGCGAATATCCAAAAGTATAGTGCTAATAACAATCGCCTATTTTTAATTTAAAATTTCCTGCAGTTCTCTTTCCTCCTTGAGCCCCTTCCACCGCTTTACTCTATTCAATATTCATTAAAGCCCTTCAGCCAACTCTTCATTATTATTATTATTAATTTTTTTTTGAATTAATTCCTGTTGAACTTCTCATTAATTGATGGTTTACTCCTTTCTCTCCCAGCCCACTAACAACCCCTCATTTAAATTCTGCTTAATTCATATTTGAATTACTTAATTCCTCTTGGAATTAATTAATTCATTGTCTCAATTTAATGGACTGCAAGCTTGGTTCCTCAAAATTAGCTGCCCTCCGTTCGATAGAGGAAATGATAATCTCCTGGGATGCACGCCTTCGGGACGCCGAAGCATGTCATCAGGATGCCATGACTATGCTCCTCCACAAGCTTGATAATTTGATAGCCGCCTTGCCGCCGAAGCTGCCACCCTTGCCGCCCCCGCCTTTTCTTGCGAAATCGCCATTTGCGCCTGCCGCTGACGTGCCACTGCTCTTAGCGGTGATTTCCCTTCCGGCATCACCTTTCGTGGTGGTCCCGCCCCACCGTGGGCCACCTTCTCCAAACACCGTGGTCATCTTTCCGCCAGCACTTGCTCTGCCAGCCCCCGCTCCGCCGACCCTGCCGGACCCGTTCCTGCCTCCGACCACCTCACCTCCTTCAGATATGTCCCTTCTGCCGACCGTCACTTCCCCGACCGACTTGCTACTACTGCTGCTCACCAACGCTCTACCGACCTTGCTGAATCCCCTTACTTTCGCCGCTCGTCCTTCCAATGACATCGCCGCTACTCACCGCCGCCGCCGCTACGCGATATCATACATTGTTCTGGCGCCCTTGCTGCTGTCTTCCTCCTCTCTGACGCTCTTCTCCTCCTGTGAGGCCCTTTTTTCTTGCTTCCTCTACTTGTCCCAATGGCCTCATCTCAGATTCCATACCTTCCGAAATCCGATATCATCCTTAATGGAACCAACTACAAGGAATGGTCTTCTACGATTCACGTGCTTCTTCGTGGATTGCAACTTTGGGGTCATCTTGATGGATCCACTCCGACTCCAACACCCATTCCCGTTGACAATGTTTCCTCTCCTTCTGCAACTAGTGGAACAGATGCGTCCCTTCCTTCTATCACTAGTGGGATAGATTGGAAAAAATAACATGATGACGACCAGATTATTGCTATTCTTTGACAATCCGTTGAGATACCCATTCGTATGGTTGTATGTGATTTTCCCGCTGCCAGGGAAATCTGGGATTATCTACACCAGCTTTATCTGCCTTCCAGCCTGGCGCATAAGTACTCCTTGGTGCAGAATTTTGGTTCAGCCTATCCACACGACCGCTCCGTTCACACCTTCTTTGCGGAGCTCTGTGACTTATGGCGCCCGCTGGATGTGATGTCTATCTCTGGTTGCCCCACGTGTGCTTGTTGCACTACTATTGCTGAGGAGAGGTATCACCTACGCATGTATGAGTTCCTCACACGTCTTCGACCTGAGTTCGAGTTTGTTCGTGCTCAGCTGATACACCGGGTTGCTCCTCCATCCTTACATGACTGTCTTTCTGCTGTTGTCGCTAAGGATACCCGTCTTCACTCTTTGGAGGGTCGGCGCTCTGCCTCACCGCACTCGGTTCTTTCTGCTCCTCAGCACGGCTTCTCAGTACCTGATACACTGGTCTTACCTCTTCTTCCTGGTGTTAGTGCACCTGCTCCGTATCGCCCGTCTTCATCGGCTTTACCCAGTACTTTGCCATGCACACCACCGGGCTCCGAACCATCACATCGTCGTTTTCCCCGTTGTCACTACTGTCACAATTTGGGACACATTTGTTCGGAGTGTCGCAAGTTACAACGTGCCCAAAACTAGCATGGGGTACCTCATCGAGCTGCTCCTATCCCGCCACTTCCTCCTGACAGTCCTACCTATGTTCCTGATCAGATCATACAACTCGTTCAACAGTTCTCTCAGAGTCGTGCCTCATCGTCCTCGGCATCTGTTGTCAGTCATGACTCCATTTCTCAGATCAACTCAGCGGTTGCATCTGCCTCTGTAGGTATCACTAAGGCTTTCTTGTTACTTGATTCTGGTGTATTTTTCATATGACCTTTGATGCAACTACCTTACATTCTTGCTGGTCTGTTTTTTCTGACCTACGTATCACCACTGCTAATGGCACCACCTTGCCCGTTGCTAGTTGTGGTACCCTGCATACCGCCCATTTTCACATTTCCGATGTTGCCTATGTTCCTAAACTTTCCATGAACCTCATATCAGTTAGTCAGCTTGCTTTTCAAGGTTGTCTTGTTATTTTTAATGTTTTTTTGTGTAATGTGCATGATCGTCACGCAGGGACACTCATTGGAACTGGCCGTCTCCGTATCGGGGTTTATGTGCTCGACCATCTCCGATTTCCCTTATCCACTTTGCTACCAGTTTCCTCTGTTGCAGCTCCCATTTGTCTTTTGTCGGTCAGCTTTTCGCAGTGGCAACACCGTCTCGGCCATCCCAGTGTAGCTCAGCTATCCTATCTTGTTCATCAGAGTCTCTTAGGTTGTGTGTCTGTTGATCGTTCGGCCTCATGTATTGTTGTAAGCTTGGCAAACAACTACAACTCCCATATCGATCCAACGAGTCTCGATCATCTTCTCCTTCTGCTTTAGTTCACTTTGATGTATGGGGTCTTGCCCCATTTATTTCAAAAGCTTGTCATCATTATTATGTTATCTTTGTTGACGATTTCTCTCATTAGACATGGTTTTATACGATGCGTACTCATACTGATTTCTTTCGCATTTACGTTGAGTTTGTATCCATGGTGCGTACTGATTTCTATCCGTATGTTTCGCTCCTATTTAGAGGGGGAATACCTATCACATGCCTTTCGTGATCTTTTGGCCTCTCATGGTACTCTACCTCAGCTCTCCTGTCCTGGTGCTCGTTCTCAGAATGACACTGCGGAAGGGAAGCATCGTCATATCACTGAGACGACTCGTACTCTTCTTATTGCCTCTCATGTGCCTCCACACTTCTGGGCTGAGGTCATATCCACTGCAGTATATCTTATCAACCTCCAACCATCTACTTTTCTACAGGATAGCAGTCCTGGTGAGCGTCTGTTTGGTCGTCCTCGTCTTTATGATCACTTACGTGTGTTTGGTTGTTTATGCTATGTTCTTCTTTCTCCTCGTGAGTGTATCAAATTATCTGCTCAATCCACCGCTTGTGTTTTCCTCGGTTATAGTCTTGAGCACAAGGGTTATAGGTGTTATGACCCTGTAGCTCGTCGTGTTCGTATCTTTCGAGACGTTACTTTTGTTGAGGACCGCCACTTTTTTGTTTCATCCTCGGCTTCGTCTTCTTCCTCTACGCACACTTCTACTATGGTTGATGACGTTCTTTTTCTCTCTATACCACCGCCCGTTCACATTCCTCTGAGTTATCTCACACGCAGTCTCCACCAGAGTCACCGTCTCCCGTCCTTCCCGAGTCATCTTCACAGTCTCCTGACATCCATGTTCAGGTTCATTCTCCTGTTCTCACCAAGCCATCTCCACAGTCTCCTGATCCTTCTGTCCAGGTTCGTGCCATATCTTTTCCTCAGCACTATGCTGGGCACTATGTTCGACGATCTTGTCCTACAGATGTGCTATTTGCCCCTTTGCTCCCAGCCTCCTCCAATGAGCTACCTGTGGACGATCCTCCTGTATGACGCTTCTCCACTCGTGATTGGCACCCACCATATCCGCTCAACCTTGCTACTCAACTGCTTGACCTATCAGCCCTTCCAACGACTACTGGTGGTGTTCCAAGGTCTAGTCCCTACAGGGAGGCTGCCTTGATTCCTGAGTGGCAGGCCGCCATGTCTGACGAGTTGGGTGCTTTGGAGCGCACCTCTGTAACGCCCCGAAACTCAAAAGAGCGACGGGAGGCATTTTGGGCCAAATTTGGAATTTGGCAGGGGGCACACGGCCTGGGACACGGGCGTGTCCCAGGGCGTGTCATGTTTGGGTCGACGATTTGGTCGATAGGTCGATGAATTCTGGAGTTGACGATCGTCGAGCAGCGAACACGGCCTGAGACACGGGCGTGTCTCCGGGCGTGTCGAGCTCGTGTCGACGATCTGCCAGGGAAGTCGACATTTCCGCTCGACGAAATGTCGAGACACGGAGCACGGCCTAGGACACGGGCGTGTCCAAGGCCGTGTAGGGTGGTCGACAAACTGTGCTCGACGAAGTGTCGAGATTGTGAACACGGCCTGGAGCCCAGACGTGTTCGGGTTTAACACGGGCGTGTCAAATAGGACACGTGCGTGTACAAGACCCGTGAGAGTCTCGGGTTGGTGTTGGTCCTGTGTTGATGGAGGAACACGCCCGGGTACACAGGCGTGTACTGTCTGACACGGGCGTGTTAGGTCGAACACGGGCGTGTCGGGTGCCCGTGTGTTTTTTCGAGACGCGTCGATTTCGACGGGGCATGTGGGACACAGCCCTGGACACGGGCGTGTCGCAGACCGTGTTCGGCCCAGGTTTTGCATTTCGGCTACGGATCGTGGCTGTTCGTTTCCTTATTTTGGGATCCGACGGCTGGGGGTTGTTCCTACTGGGATATACCCGGGAATAGGGTTTCAAATCCCTCACTTCTTTCACTTAAGTCTCTTTCTAAAGTCTAGAGAGAAGGGAGAGCAAGGAAGAACAAAGGAAGCTAAATCCGGTTTCTGGCAGTGTTTCAGAGCTCCAAATCGCGAGCCGACTTCGGATCTATGGAGGCAAGAAGATTGCGGTGCTTTCCATCCGCATACATTTCCATGGCGCCAAGGAAAAACGCTAGGGTAACGATTCTCTACTTGAGCATGTGAAGCTCTCTTTTCCTTTGCATAGGAAGCCCGCTCTCGCGAGTTTGCGGTGAGTTGAGCCGTTCCTTCGGGCAGACATGAATAGTCCCCGTGTGTACATTTAAAGTCCGTAATCGAGAACGAATATAGACATGATGTGTGAAGCCTACCCGGACAAGTTGGTCTGGATCGGTGATGTTGCATTACATAAGTGGCCGGAGAAGACTCCGTGCGGATGTTTGTTTTTCGGGTTTTCTACGCGGTAGATTACAACAGGGAGCCTTGCGGATTAACTCCAAGGTGCACCCGGAAAACTGGGCAGATGCGTGATTCTGCCAACATGGTGGCCTGGGAGCCAACTTGAACATAACTGGGTTATGTGACGTGTGTAAACGATTTGGGACTCAGGAAGCTAACACGCGCATATGGCTTAAATTGACGTTGCGGTGTGAGCAATGAGTTAAGATGAACCGTGCCCGGTCTATGTCCTTCGGTACAAGCGACCTAAAGCTACGCGGGACTTGCCGTTGGCATAGATAGGAGGTCTCGGGTTGTCTATGACTTAAATTGACGTGACATCGGCCGGAAGGACCTAAATGCTCATAGGATTGGCCGTCAAAGTGGCGGTGGTGAGACCGGGGTGTCTATGACTTAAATTGACGTGATATTGACCTGTTCACCGAGAATGTACCCTGAGTGCACGGGGTGTGTGGCCGTGAGTGCCTACGCTTGTGTTGTTGTGTTGTTACACTATATTGTTAGATTATGCTAACAAAGTGCAGGGAAGGAGCATCGCCGCCCCGAGTTGGGGGCGAGATCGTTATAATTTGGTCAGCATAGCTGACCGTTGCCTTTGTTTGCCACCGTGCGGTAGATTGTTGCTTGCAGGTGCTGCGGAGCCGAGTGCTAAATAGCGGGCCAAAGCCCAAGTTGCTGAGCCGGCACTTGAAGGCCTAAATTGAGTGTTTACTAGATTTATTCATGTGTGACCGGCCTGCGTGCCGAGGTTTGGAAAACATGTTATTTGAGTAAACAAATGTAAGCCTTAAGGTCATCGTACTTGTGTATTGTACTTCATTCCTATTGGGTTTTTGAGTAGTGGACATTCATGTTTGGTTGGGTTCTTTAACTTGTAACTTTAATTTACTTCCGCTAGAATGACTCTGTGTAGTACGTTGGATATTGGTTGGATGGTTTCCATTGAGTAACCACCCGGTCTGTCTGTGGTATATGGCGTCGGGCCCCGGCCGGACCTACTGCTATATGCTATGCGACAGATAGGGGGTGTTACAATTTGGTATCGAACTCCTAGTTTCGGTCGGGCTTAAAATGAATTTGTGGACAAATTCTTTTTAAGGGGTGGTGAGCACATGTGTGTGCGTCATCGTTATAACATCAAAAGAACCCATGAATGTCCACTTAAGAATGAAAATACACGTGTTTGAGGAACCTGCGTGTTCCTATAATTGCTTTTTGAAATTTTGTATGGTCGCTTAACGGTGTTTTGTACAACTATAGGTGACCAGAAGCGGCGCTGGGCCGTCAGAACGCCGAGTTTCTGAGGCTAGTAGTGCACCAAACGATGCTCCTGCAACACCTCCATCGTCTGAAACCATACGATTGGTTGCCGAAGCAGTGTTTGTCATGATCAATGCGCAGCCTGCAAGACAAATGCAGCAACCCGCTCCTGCGATGGAGCAGGTACCTCTTCCAGAGGTTGAGCCGAGAAGAGTGGAGCAGGTAGTAGTGGAGCCTTTGGTGCCGAGGCGAGCAACTGAAAGACAGCTCAAGCACGTTATGAGCTTTAATCCTCCTGTGTTCTTGGGGTTGGGAACCCCATCTCAAGCTGAAGACTGGCTCTCCCGAGTGAAGAGAGTCCTGACAGCTACTGAAACGGAGGAGTGGCAGATGACCACTATAGACACATTCCTGTTGGACGGAGAAGCTAGGCTGTGGTGGGAAGGTTTAGAGCTGCATCACTTGAGAGGAAGGCAACTTACGGACGTCCCGATGGAAGAGTTTTCGGGACTGTTCATGGCAAGGTACCTTCCTTCGACTCAGAGGATAGCTTTGGAGAATGAGTTCCAGAGGTTGGTGCAAGGAGAGAATAACGTGGATGAGTATCTCCACGAGTTTACTCGTTTGGGTCGGTACGCTAGCTCAACATTCGCGGATGAGGAGCGCAAGACGAACCGTTTGTACGATGGGCTGAGAGATTACTGCTCTCAGGGCCTATGACACAGGGCTTCTTGACCCAGGTCAACACGACCCGGTCTTTGGAGAAAGACTTGAAGATTGTGCAAGCAAAGAAAAGCTCTGGTGATATGAAGACGAAGTTTAAAGTGTGGACTACTTCGAAGTCTGGTTATCGTAAGTTTTACAAGAAGGCTAGGACCTCGTGTCCAGCCCCCTCTTCTGGTGCTTCTGGGGCGACTACGAGTCGGACCTCGGGTGCATGTTTCACTTGTGGAAAGCCGGGGCACTTTGCCCGTGACTGCTGGAGCGGACGTCCCAAGTCCGAAAGGAAGCCGGGAGCAACTTATGAAGAAAAAGGCAAGGAGGTGGAGTCAACCGCGTCTCATTATGGTCTGGCTCAACCGAAAGTTTATAATCTTGGCTCAACCGAGAGTCCCTGGCCCAGTATGTAGACAGGTTGCAGGAAGAGATCTTGGATATTCAGGAAGTACCTGGATTTGCCTTCCAGATGGCCTTCACCATGGGACTACGGGAGGACTTCTTCAAGACGAGCCTCACACGGAAGGCGCCACTATCGTTTGAAGGGTTGATGGAGAAGGCTGCGAAAGATATAGCAATTGAGGCGGCGAACCCAGCCTTTGCTAAAAAGCTAGCAAGGCTGTCGGAGGTTGAATCAAGAGAACCAGGAGGAGGGAGATAGCAAGAAGGAAGAAGAAGAGAAGAGCCGAGGGCGCCGACGTACCAGGAGTTGGGATGGAGGCAACAAGGAGGACCTGCCCAAGGGAAAGGAAGAGGATTTCCCCAGGGGGGAAGGAACCAACCAGGAGGACCCGGAAGGTTTAACCAGCAGGGGTGGGGGTACGGTCCTAGACCACCTCTACCCCCGCCGCAACAAGCTATGACCATCGGCCGAGGGAGAGGTAGAGGCCGAGAGTGAGGAAGAGCAGGAGCGGGAGTTGGAAGGAGGAGGAACCCTTAGGAGGGGAGACAAGGGGAGGAGGTAGCGTTGCCATACTGTGACTTCCACGAGAAGGAGGGTCACGCAACGGCTACCTGCCCAGAGTTCTTGGAGATGAGAAGAGCTACAGGAGCAGGGGAGCAGCAGATGTCGGTGCGGATAGTGGAGGTGACAGGGACCGGGGAGGAAGACCGGTGTGTGGATCGAGCGGATGTAGGAGACCGAGGTGGGATCAGAGTGATCCATGGGGGAGTGGGGATTGAGGCTGCCCGTAAGGCGAGCCTTCATACCATGTACCGTCGGAGCGTAGCTACGACGTCACAAGCCCCTCCTCCGGACGAGAAGATCACCTTCTCTTGAAAAGACATGCCGGACCTTGAATACCCCTTTTGTGATGCGCTGGTGATCCGGACTGCCATCAAAAACTTCACGGTGTCACGGATCCTGGTCGACAATGGAAGCTCAGTAAATGCTATCTTCAAAAAGACGTTTAATGAGATGAAGGTGGAGGCCCGAAGGGTGCTGACAGCAGATGGTCCGTTGTTCGGGTTCTCAGAAGAGAGGAAGGAAGTCGAGGGGGCAGTGGGACTCCAGGTGACCCTGGGAGGGCTATCCAGGAACTGCCGTTTTGTCATAGTGGATGCCCCCAACTGTTATAACACCATTTTGGGCGCCCCTTGATCAGTGTTTTTTGATGTGTCCCGTCCTCTTTCCACCAATGCCTGAAGCTCAACGCCGGAGGTACCCAGATCAGAGTACGAGGAGACCCAAAGCCGGCCAGAGAATGCTATGTGACAGCGGTAAACACCATCTCATGGCAGGGAGAGGCCGAGGAGATGAAGAAGAGGATGAAATGATGGCAGCAGGAGTTCGGAGGCGAAATAGAGGAGGAGAAAGGAAGGGAGGTCGAAGGGGATGGAGAAGTGGAGATGGAGGGAGACATTGCGGTGGAGCCGGAGATGGCGGGAGAGAAAGAAGGAGAGATGAGAGTAGAGGAGGACAAGGAAGACAGGGAGGTCGAAAGGGAAGGAGAAGTAGAGATGATAGGAGACATTGCGGTGGAGACGGATATGACGAGAGAGAAGGAAGGAGAGATGGGGGTAGGGAAAGAAAAAGGAAGAGAGATAGAGTCGAAGGAAAGGGGAGGAGGGAGGAAAGGGAAACAAAGGATGGAGGAAGCAGGAGAGTCGTCCAGGGGGGAAGCCCGGCCGGAGAAGAGGATAAGTTCACTACTGGAAGGAGGAAGCACCACCGAGGTAGAGGTGGAGAAGTTTTGGGAAGAAATGACTGTGGCTGTTATAGAGCACGAGGCAACGAACCAGGAAGCCAGAGAACTGGAGGATGGTTTGGAGAGGAGACCCCGAGCAGACCCACTGACCAGGCTCTCACCTAGCTGGCAGGGCTGTAGGCTCACTCGGTGGTTAGAGATGGTTTGGAGAGGAGACCCCGAGCAGACCCGCTGACCAGAATCTCACCTAGCTGGAAGGATTGTAGGCTCACTCGGTGGTCGAAGGTTGTTTGGAGAGGAGACCCTGAGCAAACCCACTGACCAGACTCTCATCTAACTGGCAGGACTGTAGGCTCACTCGGTGGTTGAAGGTTGTTTGGAGAGGAGACCCCGAGCAGACCCGTTGACCAGGCTCTCATCTAGCTGGCACGGCTGTAGGCTCACTCGGTGGTTGGAGATGGTTTGTAGAGGAGACCCCGAGCAGACCCGCTGACTAGTCTCTCACCTAGCTGGCAGGACTGTAGGCTCACTCGGTGGTTGGAGATGGTTGGCAGAGGAGACCCCAAGCAGACCCGCTGGCCATGCTCCCATCAAGCTGGCAGGGCTGTAGGTTTACTCGGTGGCAAGACGAGTGATAAGATTTCCCCAAAGAAAAAAAATCTTAACGTATCAGAGAACGAAGAGGGTATGAAGAGAACGGAAAACTCCTACGAGTGGGAGAAATGGGTGAGATGCAAATGAGGATGGACATCCCCAACCAGCGCTCAGCATTGAGGATCTCGCATGTGGCGAGTAGGCGCTCGCTGTCAAAGGGTAGGTCTCGCACGAAAGGTTAAATAGGGATGACCTCACAAGAGCGGATTGATCTCTTGGGTCTACTCGCGCTAGATCAGTCTCGGGGCGAGGCGAGGAGAAAAGAGCAAATGGTCTCGCACACGGAAAAGGTGAGAGGAAGACTAACGACTCACGCCCTAAACCGATTCTTAAGCGAGACCGTTGGGACCTCTATCTCGCGAGTAGAAACAGAACAGATGGTTACTCACAGTGAATAAAGTAAAATGAAATAAAAAGAAAATAACCCATAGGCGAGACGGGACAGAAATTCTTATGTTCATTGCAAAAAAAGGTGGGGGGGGGGGAGGCTCTCACATGAGAGAGCATTTTGAGACTTTCAAAAAATACATATAAGTACAAGTAAAATAAACAAAGAAGGGGGGAGAAGTCCCAGGACACACAGACGCCCCTTCACTCCTCTTCACTAGAAGAAGAATCGCCATTCGTCTCGCCGTAATGCTGGGGGACCAGGTCGCGGGCGGTGCCCGTCTCTGCATCTTCTTTGACAACCCCCAGCTCCTTCATCATCTTCAGGACGAGCTCGGCTGTCTTAATGTTAGCGTCTCGGCAAAGGACGTCGACCTCGTCCAAAGAGGAATGAGTGGGCGAGGGAGTTTGGAGCGGATCTGGATGAGAGTGAAGCAGGGTGCTGTCCAGAAGGCGGGCGTTCTGGGCCTTTAATTCTTTGTTCTCCTCCTCCAGAGCCGCTATACGCGAACACATTCGAGTGGCCGTCTCGGCATCCTGCGGGAAGGTCATCAGTCAACGAAAATTTACGCAAAATTGAAACTGGTAGACAGTTAAAAGGCCTACCACGCCACCCTGGCTTTTGGCGAGAAGACTCTCAGAAACCGCCAGCCTCTTTTCGAGATCATCCGACTTCTCGCGCTCTGCAGCAAGGCCGGCCTCGACATTCTTCCACTTTTTGTTGTTGAAAACGAGGCGGCGCGAGACTCTGTGCGGGAGCTCCATGGCGCGAAATTGGGCCTGGGCGGTCTTCAAGACGAGGTCTCGCAACGACTCGTTGTCAAAAGGCTCCGTCCCAAGGACACCATAGAGACCGTACCCGAGGGAGAAGACATTATTGGTGGGAGGGTCCTGCTTCTTCCAGGAGGGAAGGAGGGTGGACACCGACACTCAGTTTGAGTCCTCCCACAGAAGAACCGTCTCGCCGACGACGCCATTCACCACAGGCCCCATATTGTAATTCTGATGCAAGGAGGGGGCTGGGCGGCTGGAGGAGCCAGTTTCGCGAGGAGGAAGCTCGGCGGATTGAGCAGAGGTGGTGGTGGTTCGGTCGGGTGGGGCCGTCTCGCGAGAAGGCGAGACGGCTTGACGGCGAGGTGATTGTGATTCTTTCACGGAGATGGGGGTCAGAGATCCCGACATCTCTTTCCTTTCCTTCGGAGCAGTTCCCTTTTTCCCTTTCGGCTACGACACCACCTTCTTGATCTTCTTTTTGCGGCTGTGCCGAGGAGCGGCAACATCATCCCCAACTCTTTTCTTATGGGCGGGGGTCAGCGATTCCTTCGCCGCCTCTACCGCCATTCTGGCGAGGGCGAGGCCTTTGGATGGCCCTGCACTGCTCAGAAAGGGGGGATGGACGGGAATAGTTTTCTCTCCTAAACAAGAAAACGGTTAGAACAGAGCAAAGGAATGGTGAACATGGACTAAGGGGGAGCGAGTATACCTTTACCGGGGAAGACGAGAAGGAGCGAGTCGAGATCTCGCCGTTGGTAGTTAACTTCAAAATTTTTCTCTGCGAAGAAATCGTAGAGAGCCTTTTCCGCGCCCCCGACCTTGGGGGTCTCGTAATATATCTCGGCGTGCGATATCGGGGCGAGTGGGATGCCTCCTAGATTGCCGCGAATGAAGATGAAGTGGGTGAGCCAGTGGTGGTTTTTTTTGGGGGTCTCGCACACCTTCAGGCCCTTGCCGGTGAAGTACGATACGCCGTTGTGTTTGGCATGGTAGATAAACAGTTTGCGGAAGACAGTGAGGCTAAATTCGATGCGCTCGCGGTGCGTGTAGCTAGCGAATGCAACCAACACCGAGATGACATTCGGGTTGAGCTGCGCGGGGACAACGCCAAAATATTTCAAAACCTGTTTTACCTCTGGCCAGAGGGGGAGTCTTAGCCTCGACTCGAAGTGCGAGACGGGGAAGGCGAGTTCGCCAGGGTAGAAGGTATTAATCAACTCACCGACCTTTGGCGGGCGAGACTCATACTCCTCCACCAGGAACTCGCTGGTGAAGCGGCTACAATCCTCTTCTGAGATCTTGCCAGGGGAAAGCCGTGGTCAACGAATTTCCTGCCGCAACGGCTGCGGCGCTCGCCCTCTTCAGCTTTCTTCTTTCCCATGGCAGACGAGATGGTAGGAGAAGAGAGAGGAAGAAAAGGGGGAGGCGAGAGCGAGACGCGAAAAGAAGCAGGCGAGGGGAAGCAGACGAGAACTCCGGATCTCAGAAGTAGCAGGAAGTGACAGCAAAGGCGTAAAACATCTAGATCCAGGGGAGGTATTTATAGCGGATGGAGAGAGAAGAAAAATGGGCGGGTAAATGTGAATGGGGATGTCGAAGGGGCAACCCGACGGTTCGTTTTCCCTCTCTCTACTGACCTCGAAGCGCGGCGTTTCGCGGTGATTTTTCCAATGAGCCGAAATAAAAAGGAAAAAGTAGCAATTAACGCAGCTATAATAAAAAGCCCAACATGAGAGAGATTGAGAGAATATCATCATACATTATTTCATCCTGCATGAGGCGGGCAACATGTCCATAGAGTTTCAAAAAACAAATTATACTTAAACGAACAGACGACAGATTAATAAAAACAAGTTACAAGGCATAGTTGAACAGGCGAGACGAGACGAAGGTCCCTCAGTTCTTGTGCCATCTCCATCGACCACCGCGAGATCCCGCGCATGGAGGCCGTCCAGGGATGTGAAAGGCGCGAATGACATCCAGACCGCGGCGCGCGACACGAAGCTGCTGGTCGATCTTGCTAATGATGACCTGGGGGTCGGTCTCGTCTATTTCAACCAAAGCATCGATCTCGGAGGAGAGGCGGGCGCACTCAATTTTCAACCAATCAATGCGCCGGTTGGTGGCTTGCTTCTCCCGTTCCATCTCGCGAATAATGTGTGTATATTTCCGAAGAATCCCAGCCGTCTTGCGTTTCATCTCCAGCGGATCCGTAGGATCGCCCAGGTAGTCTTCAATCTTATCTGGGTGAGGAAGAGGCGAGAGGGCGGGCGGCCCGGAGAAGTCCTCAGCAGCCGAGTCGATCTGGATGCCTGCACAAGAAAGGTTGAAGGTCAGAATATATGATGGTCTCGCAAGAAGGCTTGGAGGGCGCGAGATGCGCGGATGAAAGGACGAGGTTAGTTCATTTACTGGGGATGCGAGGGTTCCCCACAAGACGCGAGAGGTAGTCATTCTTCGCGGTAGGGGGCGAGGACTGCTGAGGCGAGTCGGAGTCTTGGTATTGTTTGTCGGTAGCATCTGGGGGATTCACAGGCATGAGGGGATTGGCCTCCCTGAAAAAACATGGTCAATAAGCGAGACGATAAGTGAAGAGGGAAAAGGCAGAGGCGAGAGTAGTCGAGAATCACCTGTCTCTCCCCAGAGGGTGTGGGAGGAAGTGCATCGGCTCCCAGGGTGCCGAAGTAGTCGCGCCGGCCGAGAATGGAGTGCCGACGGTTTTTGCCTTCTTCAGGCGAGATGATGAAGGTGCAGAAGCGGGGGTGCGGACCAGAGCTTGGGCCAGGGCAACCACATTGACCTTATTTTTCTTCCGGAGCATCACGAGACGCTCACAGAAACTCTGGCTATGAGACATATTGACGGTAGAAGAGAGGAGGAAACAAAAGAGGGGGTACTCCATGATGAGATGGGGTCTCATATTTATAGGCTCCAGGGGGAGGGCCCACCAAAGATTCTCATAAATGAATCCCAACGCCGCGAGTCTCGGTTGGATTTTCTTTCCGAGCTTGGGGCAACCTCGAAAAGAGAGGGGATTGTGTACAATCTTGGGCTCGCGGGAGGCGGCTCAAGTAGCAGAGTGAAGAAGGTGGCGAGAGGAACTGAAGAGGCGAGTGGGACCCTGCTGTCCACTCACCGAAGGCGAGACAGGGCTCGGCTGGGTAGACGAGACGTCTCTCGCTGCGCGGGCTAGCCCTTGAGGGCGAGATGGCTCTCTTAAGGCGGGATACCTGCGAGACAAATAGGTGAGATCGTCTCGCCCGCTGGTCATTTCCCCACTCGCCATATGAGAGAAAGGTGTTTTTACCTTCTTACCACCAAGGGGGATTTTACTCTTCTACCCCAGGTAATTTTACCCTTCTACCCTCAGTGGTCTACATATAACCCTTCAAAACAGTAGAGTTTGGCTGTTGGCAGACCCAACGCAGGGTATTTTGGTAGTTTCAGGTCAGTTCAGTATGATTATTAGCATATCAAACTCAGAGGCCTATAAATAGACCGATAAGGTGACTTGAAGTGGTTGTTGAACCTTTCCATCTTCTTCCTCAGAGGCACCTAACTCATCATTGGCTAGGGAGGGGGAGAACTTCTGATTCTTCCGGGTAAGAGGTGGGACCTCCGAGTTGAGACCCTCGGTCTGTTTCTGGTCCTGTGACTCACGTCGAGAGGGTGGTTCAAGAAGAGTAGGTGTGTGCTGCAACTTCAGGTCCGAACTCTAGGTGGAGCCGGGTAACTGGTTTCAATATAGTTGATAGGTGACATACATGTGAATAGACGTCTAAGTAGTCAATTCCTGTCTGCTTTTTATAACCTTTAGCTAATAAACATGCTTTATATATAGCTATAGACCCATCACTATGTAATTTCTTCTTCAACACTCACTTGCATCCTAGTACTTGAGCTTCTTTCGGCAGGTCAACTAAATGTCAAGTGTTGTTCTGTAGCAGCGAGTTCATTTCATCATCAATGACTTCTGCCCACATCAACGAATCTCTGAATCTCATTGCTTCCTGGTAGGAGAATGAATCATTCTATAAGTGGTAGGTGACGAAATTCTCACCAAAATTCTTAGGGATATTATCTCTTGTAGTCGCTCTAAGAGGAACATGTTCCACCTCTAGAGGTTGGGGAGCAGTGCCAGATGGGCCAGCTTCAGGTTCTACGGTAAATTCCGCAATCACGTCAGTAGACCCAAAGACGGTTAAACCATGATCTTTTATAAATTTTTGTTCAAATAATAGTCTCTCTAGACTCTATCACTGTATTAATGGATAGATCCAGAAAACTATCAGCTGCACTACCTAGGTAAACACATGTTGTTGTTCTAGATTTCACCTTAGGTCTCTAAAGGTTTTGTATTCGTACGTATGCGATACAACCCTAAGTTTTTAGAGTATCATATCTACAAGGATGACCGTGACACAGCTCATGCGGGGTAGAAGTGAGCTGAGAGTGAGACACTCTATGCAGACTGTGATTTGCAGTGAGTACTGCTTCTCTCCAAAAAGAATTAGGCATGCCAGCAATTAGGAGCATAGAATTCATCATTTCTATTAAATTTCTATTCTTACGCTCGGCAACACCATTTGACTGAGGTGATTATGGAGGTGTGGTTTCAAGTATTATTCCCTCAGAGACACAAAGTTCCTTGAGCGCAGTAGCAGTGCATTCTCCTCGATCACTTCTGAATCTCTTAACTTTAAGGTTCAGCTGATTTTCCATACGAGACTTACAGATTTTAAATGTCTCAAAGGACTCAACTTTCGATTTTAACAAATACACATGACAATATCTCGAAAAATCGTCTATGAAGGTAATTCGATATTTTCTTCCCCCTCTAGTGACATGACTTCAGAAATTACAGAAGTCTGAGTGTATTAATTTCAGAAGTTGTGTGATTCTCGAAGCCGACTTGAAAGGTTTTCTAGTGATTTTGGTTTGAGCACACACCTTACACTTGTCAAATCGAATAGACAGATCTCGTGGGATATTATGACTCTTAATCAGATCTAGCATTTTCCTATAGTTCACGTGTCCAAGTATGTTATGTAGCAACTTAGGATCAATAAGGTTTGAACTCACTTTGTTAATGCTATCGTTATTTAAGCTAAGTCTGTACATCTCGTTTATCAAATACGCACACCCAAAGTAATGTGAATTGACCATTAAGACCATTCTCCCGTTTTGAGTTCTGAACGTCATTTCAGTCTTATCTAATAAACTTATGGAAATCAGGTTCTTACTTAAGCTAGGAAATATTTTATCATTATTTAAAAACAAAGTTTTACCTGAATAGAGGACCAGCTCTGCTGTTCCGGCATGAGTCGTCGCGGTCTCTCCTCCATTTCAATTCTCCACTATCTCCTAAACTGTCACGACCTCTGGGAGAAGACCTCTGTCATTAGTAACATGACAGGTAGCACCACTGTCCAGCCACCACTCAGAAGACGCACTGCCGTAGCTACTCGCATTCATAGCCACAAAGGACTTGAGATCAGAGTTGTCGACCACCATGTTCGCCACATTTTGTGAAGCTTCCTCCTTTTTTTCGGACCCTTGTATTCAGCGGCCCAGTGACCACACTTTCCGCAGTTGTGCCACTCACCCTTCTTCATTTTGAGAGAAGACTTTTTGACCGCCAACTGTGCAGAGGTATTACCCTTAGGTGTCGGGGGCTTCCGAAAAGGCTTGCTAGGTCGAAAAACAAAGTTGACAGCCTGTAAGGGCTGAGTAACTTGCTTCAAGTTTTTCCCAACAATGTTTTGATCCTCAATGTGAATGAATCTTTTGAGTTCATCCAGAGTGATCTTCTCCTTCAGTCTGTGCATTTTAGTCTTGAAGGCGAGCCACTCAGGAAGCAGCTTGCTCATAATCAGAGACACAAAGAGATTGTCGTTCAACTTTGACGGATCGTCCTCCAGTTTGTGACGCAGATTTTCCAGCTCTATGATTTGTTAAGTGATTGACAAGTTTGCTTTGAACCTGCAGTTGAAGAACTTCTCTCCAATGAGCGACTTTGACAGTCTCTGCTCCTTAAAAATGCGCGTTCAAACGATCCCAAATCTGTTTTGCAGATTTATAAGCATTGCAAGTCAAAGCGAGACGGGGATTTAGGGAGTTCAGGAGGTAGTCCCTGCAGAAATCAGTCCTTGTTCCACTGGTATTCGTCCACATCCTCATTAGTAGTGGCGAAATCACTCTAAACAGTATAAAAAATTTTTCTTTCTTTCATTTCTAGTTGAACTTGAATTTTCCAACTGAGGAAGTCAATGACGTCGAAAGACTGCAGTTTAACAGTGCCGAACGCACTTTGTTTTGACATCGCACTATATTAAAACAGAAATAAAAATTCTAGAACGATGTCACCTGTGCCGTGCGAATACGAGTGCAAAAATTCGGATCCAATCAAGAAATTAATTTGCTCCTCCTAACCCAGTCGTTGAAGACAGATTCAATCACCAACCTTCCACAAAGGTGATGTGAATTCCTTCAAATGACGCAGAAATCTCGTCAAGTGACGATCACAATTAGAAACACGTTGCTTGCAACAGTCGTGGCAACAAATAGAGATCTGGAGGGATTTGATTAAGAACCAACTATCATGAATTGTCCAGGATCCACAAATGATCTCCTTCAATCATTTTCCTTGGCGATACCAGATCTTTAACCCTTGTTCTCCAATAACAGAGAAATCTTAGGAGAGATCCAAAGGTGCATATATCCCTTAACGATATCAGATCTGCAATAGAAGAGATGTAAAACACATTTGTGACTAGCCCCAAGACAATGTAGTCAAGTCGACGATGGAGCAGATCTCAGATATCCCTTATCCGATTCAGTCGAACGACCACAAGGAAGAACAACAACGCCCCCCTTTTTTTAACAGATCTGTTACTCCTTCACAATGGAGCGACAATGACACAAATCCACGAGCTTTCCTCAAAAAGGCGACTTACAGATCTTGCAGCAAGGACGGCCTCCGATCCACACAGAGATTGGGCGGCGAAACCGTCTTCCGTTGTGGAACTGTGACTGGATCTGCAGGAGAAATCGCATGGAAATACCTTCTGTACCGTCTTCTCAATCAGCGACGGGTGAAGCTTTGCGAAACTGAGGCAGAGAAACTGAGGCCGAAGAACAGGAGAGAAGCACGCGAACGACTGCGGGCCCTTTTCCTTCATGATCGGCGATGGAATTTCGTGCAACATCAGAGAATTCGAGGAAACGGCGATCTAGGTCACGTCGCGGCTCGCGTATTTCTTTTCTTCTTCGCTACTTTACTGCTCAAAAATACCCGTGTATTTATACACACGTATACTCCCAAATGACCGTTGTGGGTCCCACCTGAAGGAAACCCTAGTTCCGGTTCAACATAGTCCCAGCGGCAGAATCCGGTCCAGCAGCTTCCAGAGAAATTGCTAAGTCAAAATCGGCGAGAATTGCAGGTGATTCTCGCCGAATCACTTGTTGATTCTCAATGAATATTACTTGGTATTCATGATCTGCTCAACGATGGGTTCGGCGAGAATCACTAGTGATTCTCGCCGAATCTTACTTGGCACCGTTTTGAGGTACCCGGATAGAGTCGACGAGAATCACTAGTGATTCTCGCCGAATCGGCGAGAATCACTTGGTGATTCTCGTCGAATTATACTTAGACGAATTTTCGTCTTTCCACCTAAGAGCTGCTCCTTGACCCATCCTTGCTCCCTGTCTGCTCTTGTATAAACACAGCCCTGTACTTGAAAGTAAGTGCACTGCAATAAAGAGAGTACACGTAGGCCAACACACTGATCTGCTCAACGAGGGATTACGTCGTGCAGACCCGTGTATATTGACATACTGCACCCTGACATTGGTGTGCACTTAGCATGGAATAACTGCAAGCACAACTTAAAAGATTTCATCAAATATATTATGAATTCATCTTAGCTTGACAGGTGGCTTCCTCAAATTCAGGTAATTGTGGATACAATACCCAACAATCTCCCCCTATTTGACGAAGCCAAAATCCTACTAGTTAAGATGAATAACACCAACCAGATAATATAAACAACATTCAGAATTTAAATATGCAGCACAAGAGAATATAGGCAGACAAATCAAGACTTGAGTCATTCATAAATTCAAATGCATATATATATATATATATATATGTATATATACATAATCTCAAGATTGTTCATGTAATAACAATAACCATTAATTGTTCTTAAGAGAGAATGACAAGATATAAATTTTTGACTATTTTTCTTTGGCTAAGTCATGCTTGAGTTTTTGCGCCAAATAATTCTTTCTTTGCCTCTCCATATACTCTTTGGGCTTCGGATAATATCTGAGAGGAGGAGCTTTATCTGCCGCCGTGTTGGTCCTGAAGAAGATGTTTCGTTTCGCTTCATACGTCTTGTGCATTTCCCACTCATACTGGCTGTATACATCGTTTCGATTGATTTCCCCTTGTTCCTGTAGCCAGAATGTGTCCAATATGATACTTTTGGATACTGGACTCCACTTTTCATTTCTTACTTCCTCCTGCTTCAGTCTGATTCTCTTTTCAGCTTGGATTTCCTTTGATGTCCCTTCTTGAAACTTTCTCTTGTCCCTGGCTTTTGCTAGGGCCTCTTGGTCAAACATGGCCATACGTTTTGCTTTGGAAATAGCCCTAGCATCAGCTTCACTCATGGGAACATCTGCAACACTTACTCCCTCAACAGTACTTACTCCCACAGCAGCCGTAGTAGTCTCAGGAGCATGAATACCCGCAGGATTCAAATCGACGCCTAACGCCTGTTGGAGCATCCACCAGCAGCTGTCATAGACATATTTATTTGACTGTTCGAAGTTGTTGATCATGACTTCCCGAAGCTCAGCCATCTTAGCTATGTATTCCTTCTCCCCCTTTTTGGCTTCGACTGCGATGGAGTTTGCATAGGAGTGCAGTGAGTCATCAATATGCTTTGTCGTCCTGGAGAATTCAGTGACCAATGCTTGTTGATTGACGTTGAGAGTTACCATATTACCGTCAAACTTTTGAATGTTGTTTGCTACAACATGAGCATTCTGATTTACTACGGCAAGAGTATCGGTGTTCTTTTTCAATCCGGCCATGAGAAGAGTGACAGCTTGGCCGGCCGCTGAATACTTATCTTCAAATTTCTTTTCCATCATGTCAAGTTTATGATTGATCTCCACCATGTTCTTGAGCATGAGATTTTCAGATTTCTTAATTCTTTTCAGCATTTTATTTTGAGCTTTATCAAAAGAGGATTTAAGCTCATTCACTATGCCCTGAATGACATTCACGGTATGAGTGGCTAGATTGTCTCGTAGTGGAAGATCCGGAGGCACTTCTTGGCCTTGCACTTCATCAGATGCACCTGTAGAGCTGGACAGGAGCACAACCTCTAAGGGTGGAATACTGGCAGCATCTGTAGATTTCTCGGACTCCCCCTCCACTCGTGCACCAATGTTCTCAGGAACGATTTCAGGTGCGTGCTTGTCATATGGAGGTTCAATGAGATCATGAGTCTCCAATGCTTCGTGTCCCTCATTGCCGTCTTCCTCTCCTTCATCATCCATGAGATCATCTTCATCAGCATCCTCTTCCAACTCTTCGTCAGCAGTCTCCTCTACCGCACCTCCGGCTCCTAGATTGTTCAGGTTCAGGACCTCCTCATTCTCCGACACAGCTTCACTGTCTTCTTGTATATCTGCCACAGCATCTCTGGCCATTTGGGAGATGTCAGATACGATATCAGCATGAGTGGGTGGAGGCTCCCCCTCAATTCCTGCAGTCAAAGCATCAGGAATTTCACTGGGGATTACTGCTGGAGATACGTCCTGTTGTTCTTCCACGGCAGCCTGCCCAATTCGCCTCTCCCATCTGTCAAAAACACTTGAGTCCATTTTCTTCAAGTAGTGTAGAGGAACACCTTTACTCATGTCATACTTGTCTCCATTCAGCTGATTGAGATACAGACTTATGATTCAGCCAAAGCTCGGAGATCTCAGGGTGTCCTTTATCTTCTCAAAAAGCAATGCCCCCCAGTTGAACCTTTTTCGGCAGACAATTGCCAACAGGATCTTGAACATGTCTGCAGAGATATGGTCATGAGAGCCTGCCTTGCAGATGAGTACTTTTCCGATTATGTCTGACAGAAGTTTCCCTTCTTCATTCATATCCTTTCTCTTTATCGACCGAGTTCCTCGTGGGAGACCACAGAATAAGAGAGTCCTGGTGTTGTCTTCTTCCTTAAGATAGTCCTCGTGCTCCGAGCTAGAGAGCTGCAGGAAGCGGGTCAGCTTGCTGGCAGACATCTTGATCTTTGCCCCAGCCAGCTTGCTCTTGATAAGAGAGTCTTCATTTCGGAGTCTGGCGGTAGCAAAGAACTCCAGCACCTCTTTGTCCAAGATTTTACACGGGTGCTCCAGTACGAATGAAAGCCCAGCCTCTTCCAGCATGAGAATGATGTTTCTGAATTCGTCAGAGGCATGAGAGAACCCTGTGCGAACCAGCTCGCATCCAGTGACCAGCCCAACGGTTGTCCTTGGAGCCATTGCAGATCTAGGGAGAGAAGCCCTACTCTACGCTTAATCAAAAATCAAAAAGGAAGCGACACTAGTGATCAAGTCCAAGTAAGGGTGAGGGGGTGGTTACCTAAAGGCGTAGACGGTGAGTTAGTTCGATGAAGACGAGGGACACCCGATGAGTGCACGCGGAGAAATTCCTGGAAGGAAGAATCGAGCCGGGAGAGATCGTCGGAGAGAAACTTGCGGGAAACCTTCGGTTAATCTTGCGGGATTCGGCGAGTTTCCTGCGCGATTCGGCGAGTTGCCTGCGGGATTCGGCGGGAGACCTTCGATGGAGACCGATTCGGCGAGATTCGGCGGGATTCGACGGAAGCCTGCACGATTCCTGGGGAGTTTCCTGCGGAGTCCTGCGGAGTTCGACGGGATTAGGCGGGATTCGACGGAAGCCTGCGCGATTCCTGGTGAGTTTCCTGCGGAGAAGGTCTTTCGGCGGGATTCCTACGGAAGGTGAAGGGTCGGCGGGATTCTAAATATATAAAGGTGAGTTCGGCGGGAGACTGCGTGAGATCGACGGGATTTAGAAGTGATTTTAACGGGTTTCCGACTTTTCCATATAAGTTAATTTACAAATCTTCCAAATATGTGAATACTTCTTAAAGCCACTATTTGGGGTTGAACCAGCTTTTCCATACATTTCTTGATGGCAATCTTCGCTAGTTTTTAGTGAACTAATTTAAGCCTGTAGATGTTAGATTTCGAGTCTACCAGTGGAAATAACTCTTTAATGGTGTATCTAAGGTTTATATTCATCGTGTCACCCTATCCTTGGATGTGCATACATACACGTATATATATATATATATGTATAAGTATATAAAGATATATATATGTAACTATCGATGGAAAACGACTCAAGTCTTGGAACTGATCAAAAGTACCTGGGATTTTGAGAGTCATCATTTAGTCCCTCAGGTAGAACATATTAGGAGCTCAATGTGAGTATGCCCAAGTAGATATCACATCTGTTATTCTAGACGCTTGTGCCAGTTTAGTTTTGAGCCCTCTACTGTCTAGTTCCCCTCATAGTTACGGGAACCTAGACTACCCTGCAAGAAACAATTACTTTACCTTAGGAACCCAAATCATATTGGGTCCTAGATTCCTGTTAGCATAAGCACTCGACTGCCTTCCTTCAAAAAACCTGTCAGGAAGACTACCTCTGCCCAGAAAATGTGGATAGGCCCTTGCCCTTGACACAGAGGGGTTGTGCCAACAGTCGATGGCAAAGTGTTCCACTTTGCCACAGCACCAACACGGGTGAATGTTGTATCGCCGTTTCTGACCTGATCTAGTGACTGAGGTAGTCACGGTCCTAGGTCTAAAAGGGATAGGGCATGATCTCCTCACAAAATTTCCTCTTCCACCGTGACATGTGGAAGGGTGGAAGGAATGCATGTTGCGAGCGTCATGAGGCCGGGGAGGTGGTGCCTTCCTTTCAGGCATCCCCCTTCCTGAGGCCCCATGAAAACTTACACCATTACTTCTAACCTCCCTATCCCGTGTCCTCGGGTGGTGAGAAGTGTTCTGTGAGCAGGGACATGCAGATTCACACCGAGTTGAGGCAGTGGCAGTGAATACAAAGGGCTCAGAATGAGCCTTAGGTATTCTCTCATGGGTGGCCACGACGGCCCTTGCACTACGGGTGTCTCCACATGAGGACAGATCACCCTTGCAGTGACCACGATTATTCCTGTGGTCATACCTGAAGGCATGATGAGTTGCCTTCCTGCTTGGAGTGGGGGGTCGGAATACCGTTTCCCCATTTCTCCACGAATTGATAATCCGGGAGATCCACCCATTTTCTTGCTTTCTCTTTATAGCATCAACCTTGGAAACGTTTGATACTATTCTTTTCTCATTCTCTAGACTACTCTCTAGAGCTGAGATTTTAGAGTCCTTGACCTTGTTGGATGCCAATTGGAGAACCAACAAGATCTTCAGTCGAGCAATCTCTTGAGCTTGCTCCTCAGCAAGTAGGTTGCTTGTCTGAAGGGCTCTCTTCAGAGAATCAGAATTTTCTGAAGCAAAACAGTTCCTGTCTTCAGAAACTTAAAGAGAGACGTGGCAGGATGAAGAAGTTACCTGCTCTTCAGTGTTATTGTCATTAGAGCCAGTGACCATTGTGTCATCCTCATCAGAGCAGCTTTCCTCACTGGCCTCTTCAGTCTCTGACACGGACACTGGAGCTTTGATGCTGTCCGATAGATCCTTTCCTTCATCTTCAGAGGCGAGGACCCCCACATAGGCTTCATCCTCTGGTTGACAGCAGATTTCAGCTTTCTCTGACCCCCCCATCAGCTCTGAGATCATCACCCACAAAGATTTCGCCGACCCACATTTTTCCAATCTAGAGCGAGAAGCTCCAGACCAGATATCCATGATAATTTGACGAATCCTCTTGTCCAAATTAAATAATGAAAGTTCCGTCTCTGACAGCTCAGCAATGCACTTGGACACTTGAATTCCAGAGTCGGAGGTCTTCATAGGAATAAAAGGACACTCTTCCAGGATGAAGGATGCTCGAGGATCGATAGCATCTAAGTGATACGACACTCTCATCCTCCAGACGGGATAAAACTCCTTTGTGCATGTGGGGAGTCTTAGAGGCGATATCTCATGATCCAGCTCCATGCTTCTGACACTGGTGGCAGGATACTACTCAAGGTGTAAACCTTTTTGATGAGCAACCTCCCTCTGATACCACTTGAAAGTCCACCTAGTGTCAACTATCTTCACCTATGGGGGGGGGGGGGGAATAGGTGACGTGCAGCGTTTGTGCGGAATTTAAATTGTATCTGCACACGAAAATAAAACAACACAGCACAACAAAGTACACAAGCTATTTATAGTGGTTCCCCGACTTGGGTACATCCACTTTCCCCCTTCGACCTATCTCCCAACCAGGGACGACTCGGTCTTTTCACCAACAGGATTGAAATCCAATCCTTGCACTATCGGAAGGAACCCTTGCACACGTATGAGTCAACACTCCCACAACACGGGTTGCACCCAACCCTTACAACACGGAACCACCGTTCCTTTACAACAAAAATAAAATAGAATGTACAAAAGATACAAACTACGTTTGGAGACAAAGGTGTCCCTCTTTGTTGACGACGTGTTCTTGAAGTCCACAAAGAGTCCACAACCCTAGATCTCTCTTGGAGAGGATCTCCCCGGAACCGGCGGCGGCAAGATGGGCGGCGGCTAGGTTCACGGGATCGGCGGCAACAACGATGTGCGGCTGCTGTTCTTTAGAGATCCAAACTTCGTAGCGAAGCTAGCTAGGTCTACCAACGGTCACACTAGGATCAATCGTCTCGATCGATTCGGATGGGGAAGAGTTTCCCGATCTACAAATCGAGAGACAATAGATCTCCGGTTAGACACGTGAGACGCTGAGCTTAGCTAGGCTTCTGTCGCAGGTGGATCTGGGCGAAACCACTATCAACCGGCGAACAACTTGGCGCGAGCGGCGGCGGCGGTGGCGGAGCGGAAACGGCGATCTAGGTCACGTCGCGGCTCGCGTATTTCTTTTCTTCTTCGCTACTTTACTGTTCAAAAATACCCGTGTATTTATACACACGTATACTCCCAAATGACCGTTGTGGGTCCCACCCAAAGGAAACCCTAGTTCCGGTTCAACATAGTCTCAGCGGCAGAATCCGGTCCAGCAGCTTCCAGAGAAATTGCTAAGTCAAAATCGGCGAGAATCGTAGGTGATTCTCGACGAATCAGCGAGAATCAGTTAGTGATTCTCGACGATTCGTCGAGAATCACTAGTGATTCTCGCCGAATCACTTGTTGATTCTCAACGAATATTACTTGGTATTCATGATCTGCTCAACGATGGGTTCGGCGAGAATCACTAGTGATTCTCGCCGAATCTTACTTGGCACCGTTTTGATAGAGTCGGCGAGAATCACTAGTGATTCTCGACGATTCGGCGAGAATCACTTGATGATTCTCGTCGAATCGGCGAGAATCACTTGGTGATTCTCGTCGAATCGGCGAGAATCACTTGGTGATTCTCGTCGAATTATACTTAGACGAATTTTCGTCTTTCCACCCAAGAGCTGCTCCTTGACCCATCCTTGCTCCCTGTCTGCTCTTGTATAAACACGGCCCTGTACTTGAAAGTAAGTGCACTTCAATAGAGATAGTACACGTAGGCCAACACACTGATCTGCTCAACGAGGGATTACGTCGTGCAGACCCGTGTATATTGACATACTGCACCCTGACATTGGTGTGCACTTAGCATGGAATAACTGCAAGCACAACTTAAGAGGTTTCATCAAATACATTGTGAATTCATCTTAGCTTGACAGGTGGCTTCCTCAAATCCAGGTAATTGTGGATACAATACCCAACAAAGCGTACGGATCAATATGCCATCCTTCACCTTCGAGTTCTATAACATCCGGTCACATTAGGTTTATTGTCATTTTCCTTGATGTGCTACGCGATATTAGAGTTCAACTATATTAATAACTTAACATTTATTCTCTCGAGGCATGCCAATTAGTGCAACTAATTTACCTTTTGAAGAAATAGCTATTTATAATTTGATGTGACCTTAACTGTCTTATATGTTATTATCATACTCATTATATTCTTAATTATTTAATAATTTGCAGAGAATGTTAGATATGAAGATGGATTTATAGCTACAAACAATGGAAGCAAATTCTTCGCAATGAGACATGGGAAACGCGTGCCAAAACTTAACCGACCTCCAGACCAGCGTCGTGCTTTGATACGCGGCCTCACTACACAATTATTGAAGCATGGTAGGATTAAGACAACTAGACCACGGGCCAGTGCTCTAAGAAAATATGTCGATAAAATGATTACATTGGCGAAGGACGGATCCCTTCATAAGAGAAGACAAGCACTCGGCTTCATATATGAGAAGCAAATAGTGCATGCTCTTTTTGCGGAGGTGCAAGATAGATACGGAGAGAGGAATGGAGGGTACACTAGAATTATCCGAACGTTACCAAGGCGAGGTGATAATGCACCGATGGCTTATATTGAACTTGTTTAGATCAAAATGAGCGCCTAATCAAAATTTATCAAACTGGAAATTTTATGTTTTTTTGTCACATGTGTTCGAACTGGAATGAGCATGTTCATTCTCTTCTATTGGTACTATTATCTTTAGTTGTATGAGAAATGATCCACTGAGAAATATTATGCCATTTGAAGGTAGTTTTTGGGAGTATTAGAATTTTTTTTTGATTCATGAATAATTCCTATTTGCATGATTTCTGTGTGCCGTGACATTCTTATTTGCACCTGGCTTCATTATTTCCTAGTTGCGGTAATGGTGCGATTTTTTTTAAAATCTTTTTCACATGGATATATTGGGATATAGTGGTGTTAGATCCACTCTTGGTTTTGATTGATTTAATACTTTCATTGTTGGTTATTCTCATTATTTTATGCCATTCTTAATGAATAACAATTCGATGTTCATTTTGTGGTCTGAGAATCGAATTGAATGAACAATTCAGAAAACTGTGAGATTCCAGGTATTCTAGAGTTCCTTCCCGCGTCAATTGCCAATTCCTGGTCAAGAGGTGATTAGGATGTTGATTTAGGTTGAGAACCCTCTCTTTTTTTCCCCTTTCAAACAGATTGAAGTTTTTCTATTTGGAATCGTCTTAGGCATAATCTCTAATTCCTATTACTTTTTGGCTGGATTAGATTATGCGTCACTGCATATTGACAATACAGACGCGGCGATCAGTTGGACCTTTGATTCATTCACATCTCTTTTTTATTGACTTCCTCCTTTCTTTAATCCGCACGAGGTAAAATGAAGGTTGCTGTTCAAGTTAGTGAAGTTCTTTCATTGGTTTTAGAGATTATGCCTAACAAGAACGGAATCACGCTCTGTAGGATTTGAACCTACGACATCGGGTTTTGGAGACCCGCGTTTTTAAGAAGGTTTATTTAAATAAGTGTCTGTAGACGCAAAGTAGTGTGTTTTAATGCATGACTTTCTTTGGCTTTGTTTAGTAGAGATCTACTCCGATGCTTACTGGAGTCCTATTTATACTAACTATCTTTGTTTGGTTTTCTTTTGTATGTTTGCATGTATGGGAACCCTAGTCAAAAATGTGTAGTACTTATGCTTTTAGAAAAAGGACTTCTTCGTATAAATGTGCTGAAAATTTTGTTCTTTCCCGAAAGATCTTTTTCTTTTTTTTAGTATCAAGCTGTTGATACTAGAGAAAAAAAAGGGAACTCCAACATCCTCAACGCCCCGGAATTCGAAACTTCAAAAGTTTTGAAATGGTTATACGGGTATCCAAAGTACGAACGAGATGGATGTTTGTTGTCCCAACCATTCTTGTTAATCCCGATCCCGTCATATTTAGTCCAAGCAAGATAGTAGGTGAGCATATAGAAAGAAAGAAAGAGGCTCATGGCCCCTGAAGGGGGTGAGCATATAGAAATAGGCGATTGGCCCCTGAAGGGGGTGAGCATATAGAAATAGGCGATGGGTCATATTTAGTCCAAGCAAGATAGTAGCTGAGCCGTTAGGCGATGGGGCGAAGAAGCCACTCGACTGAGTTGGAGAGAGGACCCAGAGGGGGCTCGACTGAAGGACTGAAGGAGAGGGGCGAAGAAGAGGCTCGCCTTAACTTCATGAAATCAATTAGTAGAGTAAGGAGAGGAGTGTGCCGGGTTCCCCGAGAAAGAGGTTTCTTTTATACTTCTCTGACCATTAGCGCTTGGGAGTCAACCCAAGGATAGGGCTTGGGAGATTTTTGTTGAAATTTGCGGTAGAACAATTCGAAATGATTAGGTAGAATATGTTGTCATAATGCATCAGTTATATAGAATATATTTTTTATGTATTTGGCTCCGTTTGGGGGGATTTATTTTCGCCGGTCAAACGGTTATGACCGCATGTACCAGACCTTAATTAACTGATGCATTACACCAACATTCTATCAAATCATCAGGAATTGTTTTATGCTCCGTTTGGGGGGACTTAATTAACTGATGCATTTTATCCCACTGGAAGATAAACAAAAAAGAAGCAAGACAGAAGATGGCGAAAGTTGGTTGAGGTACTACTTGCAGTCGGCGATCGTCGATCCGATCATTGTCCGAGCATTTGTTGACCAAATAACTTATCACTGATTGGGAGTTCATTGTCCAAATACCTGAACATTGATCAAGCTCTTGTTAGTTTTCTCAGTCCTCATTCACTAACCGTTTACTGACGCAGAGGTGGCTGTTGATTCCTCTTCAAAGCGGTCCCAAAACCCTCCCTCATAGCTGAACAGAGATCACAGTTCAACCTATCACCATTCATCGGACGTGCCTCATAGAATGAAGTTCAGTCTAATGAGGAACAATGACTTGAGATCGTGGATTGCTGACCGGCGTATAACGATCGTAGATTGGGCCAGTGATCTCCGGCCGATCCAGATTGCAGTGTTTGCCAATCGATGTCTAAACTATTAGCTATGTGAGATTAAAAAAGAATCATTGCTACTCTAAAAGGTATTCTATCGCCCATTCTTTTTGGGAGATTGGCAATAATTAAAGATTATTATATAAGCCCTCTTTGCCGGGGAAATTTTTTTCGTGCATACGGGCTGTGCTTCGGATGTCATCTAAGCCGTAGATTGCATTTTTTTTTTACTTTTTCTAAAAAGCGCTTTTAACTTTAGCCCTTGGATCAAGGATCCGGTGGAGTAGGTGATCTGCACACACAGCTCTTTGTGCGCACGCACGCCAAAAAAACTTCTCCTTTACTGCAGAGAAGAGAACCCTCTTCTACACTAATCTCTCTTATCTTGCATCTTTCCATGCCAGCGAGGAAATGTCAGAAGTTTGGAAAACAGTGCCTCATTACTTGAGACAACTAGAACCACCAAGTCTCACGGATATATCTCTTGCTGATTTATGACATCTTCATCGGAATCAACCTCAAAATCCTCCAATGAAATTTGGAAGGTGAAGAACTTAGCATCAGTCTTGATATAGGCCTCCTCAATTTATTGTAATTCCGGGCTTCGAATAGTAGGAATCCTTCACATCCCTCATTAACTTAGTGGGGGTCATGGGGGCTAAATGGGTTTGACCAAATTCAACCCCACAAACTTCACGAGAGAACTGCCCTGAACCGCCGCGCGCACACCGTGGGCGGCCAAACCGTCAGCCGGATGCCCGTCGCAATGCGGCCGACCCGCCGGTTCCCTGGATTCGTGTGGCCTGTCGGCCCCGCGGCCGGTTGCCCGACATCGTGGGTAACATCCCAATTCGACTTCTAGACCCTTTTGGTGTTTTTTGACCCACTAGGGTTCCGCGGGGTTGTTCGGAACCCAGATAATAGGTTGATTCCCTATTAGGTGTGATTGAACTAATAAGTCTCTCAATTCACCCACCGTGTCTTTTGAGCAATTTTTGACTTGAACGAATACTAGAATCTTTTATGTGCGCGAGTGACTCATTAGATCTTAGTAAACCCAATTAAATATGAAAACTACACTAATACTCTAAACGAGTCAAATTGACCTATTACGACACATGAATAATACAATAACGCTCTAAGTAAATCATATAAACCGACTATGACACATTTCATCAAATCGAGCTATTTGAACTGTGTAAAACTTGAAATTGTCCTAATTAGGCTAACACACACCAAGCTACCCGACTCGACTAGCTCATCGATGCAAGATACCCTTGAGCCGCAAACACATTTGAGTAGCTGCATAATGCCACATGAATAGGGGAAGGACCTCTTAAAAAAATTATTTAGATAATTTAACAAATTAAAATAATTGATAATTAAATAAATAAGAAGGAAAATTAATAAAAATATTAAATGTTCTCCGAAAAATCTCAAATTTTTAACAAGACACCCCAAAAATAGTAAGATTGAATTTTTGAAATAAAATATTTTAATTAATTTTAATTTATTTTAATCATGCTAGGCACACTAATAAAACTAAAGAAAATATAAAAACATGTCCAAAAAATTATGAGATAATTCCTGAAGCTTTCTGAGGGTACTAGAAGCTTGTGTTTAAAATTTGAATTCAAAATATTTAGTATTTAATTAGTTATTATGTTTTTGGTGCCAAATAGGTAATAACCCCCCCCCCCCCCCCCCCCCCCCCCCCAATGAAAAATTGATTCCTCCATCACCATACTAAGAGCCATCTGGGGGAATTAAATTCCTTACCTTTGGAAGCCTAAGAGAGGTTTATACAGGCAAAAATCAAGGGGGAGGTTTTCTCCCCAAGGGAGGGGGAGTTATTCACTTCCTAAAAAACCTTGATCCCCAACTCTAGCGTTCACCCGATGAGCCTTCTTCCCCAACTCCGACGATCTCCACCACCACTGGCCACCTGTCGATCCCCTCGCCTAAACGGAATGCATGTAAGTTCCTGTGACTTCTCTCTGCCCTAGATCTATTTCTCGTCGATCACTGGAGACGACGATCCCGACCATGGATAACTTTGGACCGCCCACATCAAGCTCTGCCACCATCATGGGTTTCTACCTTGTATGGGGCATATGAAGGGGAGATAGTGCCTCTACGACTCTCTCTCATGGCCCTTGAGGCAGAGGGAACCATCGGAATCCCCTCCGGCGGCCTCCTCCATCCAAAAACAAAAAAAACAAAAAAACAAAAAAAAAAACAAAAAAAATTACAATATATATTTTTCCGGCTATCGCCGGCGGCGGCCGGCCGCCGACATCTACCCCACCGGAGCTCCCTCCCGAGATGATCCCACTTGAGGTGGTGGCCTGAGTTAGCTCCCCACCGGCGGCGGTGGGAAGGCCCGCAAGGGCCCATGTCGGGTGGCCGCAACCACCGTGGACCTGGAGCTCTTTGCTCTAGTTTTCAGACCGCCGTGGGCGGCGGCAGGCCGCCGGACGGCATCTCGTCAGAGGGCTCTTTGTAACACCCCATATCCGTTGCATAACATATAGCAGTAGGTCCGGCCGGGGCCCGGCGCCGTATGCCACAGACAGACCGGGTGGTTACTCATGGAAACCATCCAACCAATCATAACGTCCTACACAGAGCATTCTAGCGGAAGCAGTTTATAAAGTTGCAATAAAGAACCCAGCAATAAAGCATGAATGTCCAGTAATACCAAATAGGAATGTTATACATACACCAGTACAAGCCTTAAGGCCTTACAAAATGGTTCACTTGATATTACATGTTTTACAAACCATGACACGCAGGACGGTCATACATGAATAAAGCAGTAAACACTCCAATTAGGCCTTCGAGGGCCGGCTTCGCAACTTGGGCTTTAGCCCGCTATTGACCGCTTGGTCCAGCAGCACCTGCAAGCAACAAACCACCGCACGGTGGCAAAACAAGGCAACAGTCAGCAATGCTGATCAAATTATAACGATCCCGCCCTCAACTCGGGGCGGCGATGCTCCTTCCCTGCATTCATTAGCATAAGCGAGCAATATATCAATATTCATTTCATCACAGACGTTGGCTCACACGCCCCGTGCTCTCAGGGCACATTCTCGGTGAACCGGACGATGTCACGTCAATTCAAGCCATAGACATTCCGATCTCACCACCGCCACTTTGACGGCCAAACCTATGAGCATTTTGTCTTCTTGGCCTGGGTCACGACAATTTAAGCCATAGACCGCCGAAGACCCTAATCTATGCCAACGACAAGTGCCACGTACCCTTAGGTCTCTTTAACGGAATGACACAGAGCGGGTACGGTTCCATCTAACCCGTGCTCACATCGCAACGACAATTTAAGCCATTTGCGCAGGTCAAACTTCTCCCGAGTCCCATTTCCGTCACATTTCACATAACCCGGTTATGTTCAAGTTGGCTCTCAGGCCACCAAGTTGGCAGGAACACGCATCCGCCCAGTTTTCCGGGTGCACCTTTGGGTTAATCCCCAAGGCTCCCTACTGCAATCTACCGTGTAGAAAACCCGAAAACAACCAATAGCACGGAGTCTTCTCTGGCATTTATGCAATGCAACATCACCGATGCATACCAACATGTCCGGGTAGGCTTCACACATCATGCCTATGTCCGTTCTCGCTTACGGACTCTAAACAACGGGGAATTCACATATCTACCCGAAGGAACGCCTCTAACTCGCCGCAGACTCGTGAGAGCGGGCTTCCTATGCAAAGAAGGAGAGCTACTCATGCTCAAGAAGAGAATCGTTACCCTTTCGTTCTTCTTTGGCGCCATGGAAAAGTAAGCGGATGAAAAGCACCGCACTAGCTTTGCCTCCGTGGATCCGGAGTCGGCTCGCGATTTGGAGCTTCGAAGCTCCTTCAATGGCCGGATCTAGCTTCTTCTTCCTTCCTTGGCTCTCCTCTCTCTCTAAGCTTTAGAAAGATAATCACTCATGAAAAGTGAGGGTTTCAATGTCCAATCCCGGGTATATCACAGTAGGAACAACCCCCAACCGTTGGATCCCAAAATAAAGAAACGAACGGCTTTGATTCGGGACTGAAATGCCCAATCTGGATCGCACACGGCCTGGAACACGCCCGTGTCTAGGGCCGTGTGCCTCATTCGCCGTCAAAATCGACTCGCCTGGAACAACACACGGGCATCGAACACGCCAGTGTTCGACCTGACACGCCCATGTTCCACCTGACACGGCCGTGTACCCCCATCGATTTAACCCGAATTCAACCCGAGCACTGCACGGGTTCTAGGACACGCCCGTGTCTACCTCAACACGCCTGGGCTCCAGGCCGTGTACACGGTCTCGACACTCGACACTTCGTCGAGCGAAGATCGTCGACCTGACGACACGGCCTTGGACACGCCCGTGTCCTAGGCCGTGTGCCTTCACTCGACACATCGTCGAGCAAAATTCGTCGACTCCCTGGGACGAGTGTCGACACGAGTTGACACGCCCTGCGACACGCCCATGTTGCAGGCCGTGTGCCATGTCTCGACACTTCGTAGAGCGCAGTGTTGACTTCACGGGCTGAGTGTCAACACGGGTCAACACGCCCTGCGACACGCCCGTGTCGCAGGCCGTGTGCCCTGTCTCGACACAACGTCGAGCAAAATTCGTCGACACCCCGGGCCGATCGTCGACACGGCCTTGACACGCCCTGCGACACGCCCGTGTCGCAGGCCGTGTTCTCTGCTCGACGATCGTCGACTCCAAAATCGTCGACCTCTCGACCAACTCGACGACATAAGCCTGACACGCCCTGGGACACGCCCGTGTCCCAGGCCGTGTGCCTCCTACCAGAACCCAAAACTGGCCCAAAACGTCATCCGTCGCTCCTTTGAGTTTCGGGGCGTTACAACTCTCCCACTCTTAAAAGAATTTCGTCCACGAAATTATATAAAGGAAAGATATGTACAAAACCAAAATTTGTACCTGAGCGGAACAAATCCGGATACTCGTCAAGCATAGTCTGCTCTCGCTCCCAAGAGAGCTCCTCACGACCGCAATTGTCCCACCGGACCTTGACCATCCTGATCTCTTTATTGCGTAGCCGCTTGAACTCCGAGTCCTCAATCCGCACGGGCTTGACTTTTGTCGTCAGCCCACTATCCACCGACACTTGATCAACCGCGATCACTTGCGTAGGCTCTTGCACCGCCTTCCGAAGCACCGAAATATGGAATACATCATGTAAACCACTAAGCTCCACTGAAAGCTTCAACCGATAAGCCGCTTCACCAACTCGCTCCAGAACCTAAAACGGCCCAAGGTACCTCGGGCTTAGCTTTTTCAATCGCCGCACCCACGAGACACCCTTGAACGGCTTGATCTTTAAGTACACATAGTCGCCCACAACGAACTCCATGTTCCTGTGCTTGGCATTATAGTACTTCGCTTGCCGGTCCTGAGCGATAAGCAACCTCTCCCGAATGGTTCTTACCAAAGCAGTAGCATCCTCCACTTCCAATCGCTTATACAACTTTGACTCACCCGTTTCTAACCAAGACAACGACTTTCGACATTTTCTACCATATAGGGCCTCGAAGGGCGCCATTTGAATACTCGTTTGGTAGCTATTGTTGTATGCGAACTCCACCAAATAAAGGTGGTCTTCCCATTGCTTTCCAAAATCCAAGACACACATGCGAAGCATGTCTTCCATGGTTCTATCGACCCTCTCGGTCTGCCCATCCATTTGCGGATGGAAGGCTGTGCTGAATTTCAGCTTTGTTCACAAAATTTGTTGCACTAGCCTCCAATCATTGGACGTGAACCACCCATCTCGGTCACTCACAATGCTGCGGGGCACACCATGAAGCCGTACAATGTTATCCAAATAAAGTTTTGCCAACTTATCCACCGGATCATCCTTCCTATGCAGAATAAAATGCCACATCTTCGTTAGCCGATCAACAACCACCCAAATGTCGTTGTTCCCCTTTTGCGATCTTGGCAAACCGTGCACAAAGTCCATAGATATGTCGTCGAATTTCCACTCCGGAATAGGAAAGGACTTAAGAAATCTGAAAGTCCACCTAGTGTCAGCTATGTGCACCTATGGGGGGGGGGGGGAATAGGTGACGAGTAGTGCTTTTGCGGAATTTACGAGAGTACCTGCACAATAAAAATAAAGAGCACAGCACACAGAAGACACAACAAATTTATAGTGGTTCCCTGACTTGGGTACATCCACTTTCCCCCCTTCGACCTATCTCCCCAACAAGGGACGACTCGGTCACTTCTCCAACAGGATTGAAATCCAATCCGTTCACTAACGGAAGGAGCCCTTCCACACGTGAGAGTCAACACTCACACAAAACGGGTTGCACCCAACCCTTACAACACGGAACAAAAGTTCCTTTACAACAAAAGTAAATATGGAATGTATATGAGATACAAACTTCTTTCGGAGACTACGGTGTTCCTCTTCGTTCGACGACGTGTTCTTGAAGTCGATGAAGAGTCTACAACCTCGGTCTCTCTTGGAGAGGATCTCCACGGAACCGGCGGCGGCACACAAGCGGCGGCTAGCTTCGGGATCGGCGGCTACGATGAAGAGCGGCTGCTGAACTTGGAGATCCAAACTTCGTAGCGAAGCAAGCTCGGTCTACCAACGGTCACACGAGGATCGGTCGTCTCGATCGATTCGGAGGGGAAGTTTTTCCCAATCAACAAATCGAGAGACAAGGGATCTCTGGATAGACGCGTGAGACTCAAGCCTTGCTAGGCTTCTGTCGCCGGAGATTACGAAGGAATCTCAAATGTTGACGGCGACCAACAATCCCGAGCGCGACGACGGCGGCGGAGAGGAGTCGCGGAATTAGGGTTACGAGGCGGCTCAGTTTCTTTCTCGTTCTCCGTCACTTTACTGTTCAAAAATACTGGAATATATATACTGTTGAATTCTCAAATATGACCGTTTGCGGGACCCACAAAAGAAATCCCTAAGTCCGGTTCAAACTAGTCCAAAAGCAGAATCCGGTCCAGCAGCATTCTGAGAAAATGCCAAGTAAAAATCGGCGAGAATCGCAGGCGATTCTCGACGATTCGTCGAGAATCGTTAGTGATTTTCGCCGAATCACTTATTGATTCTCAACGAATTTTACTTTGTATGCATGAGCTGCTTGGCCACTGGTTCGGCGAGAATCACTAGTGATTCTCGCCGAATCTTACTTGGCACCATTTAGAGGTGACCAGAAGGGGTCGGCGAGAATCACTAATGATTCTCGTCGATTCGGCGAGAATCACTAGTGATTCTCGCCGAATCGGCGAGAATCACTTGGTGATTCTCGTCGAATTTGCCTTGGACGAATTTTCGTCTTCCACCCAGGAGCTGCTCCTTGATCCTCCATGCTCCTTGTCTTCTCTTGCATATGAACGGCCCTGTACTTGAAAGTAAGTGCACTCCAATAGAGAGAGTGCACATAGGCCAACACACTGATCTGCTCAACGAGGGATTACGTCGTGCAGACCCGTGTATATTGACCTACTACACCCTGACATTGGTGTGCACTTAGCGTGGAGGAACTGCAAGCACAACTTGAGATGTTTCATCAAATACATTGTGAATTCATCTTAGCTTGGCAGGTGGCTTCCTCAAATCTAGGTAATCGTGGATACAATACCCAACAATCTCCCCCTATTTGACGAAACCAAAACCCTACTAGCTAAGATGAATAACACTTATCAAATAATAAACATAGCATTCAGAAATTAAACATGCAGCACAAGAGAATATATGCAATCAGATCAGGACTTGAGTCATTCACAAATTCAAAAATATATACCAAGATAAATATATTCACATATAATCCAGAATTGTTTATATGACAATAATAATCATTAAATGTTCTTAAGACACAGTGACAAGCTATAAAGTGTTGACTATTTGTCCTTAGCTACGTCACCCTTAAGATTTTGAGCCAAGTACTTCTTGCTTTGCCTCTCCATGTATTCTTTGGGCTTCGGGTAGTACCTAGGAGGAGCAACTTTATCTGGATCCTTGTTGTTTCTGAAAAAGATGTTGCGTTTCGCTTCAAACGTTTTGTGCGTTTCCCACTCATACTGGCTATATACTTCGTTTCGATTGATCTCTCCTCTTTCTTGCAGCCAGAAGGTGTCTAAGATTATGTTCCTTGAAACTGGACTCCACCTTTCATTTCGTACATCCTCCTCATTCATTCGAGTTCTCTTTGCAGCCTGTGTCTCCTTGGATGTCCCTTCTTGAACTTTTCTCTTTCCCCTGGCTTTTGCTAAAGCCTCCTGGTCAAACATACTCCTCAGTTTAGCTTTGGAGAGAGCCCTAGCATCAGCGTCATGTGTGGGAGTATCTGCAGCAGCACTTGCACTTACATCCTCAGCAACACTTACTTCCTCAGCAGCCTTAGATGTCTCAGGGACATGAATACCGGCAGGGTTGTCAGGCAGAACGACGCCTAACGTACCTAGCGCCTGTTGGAGCATCCACCAGCAGCTCTCATAGACATATTTGCTTGATTGTGCGAAGTTTGTATCCATGCTTTCTTGGAGCTCGGCCAACTTAGCGATATACTCTTTCTCCCCCTTTTTGGCTTCGACAGCTATGCAGTTGGCATATGAGTGCAGAGAGTCATCAATATGCTTAGTTGTCTTGGTGAATTCAGTGATCAGGGCCTGCTGATTGGCATTTAAAGTGACCATATTACCATCAAATTTTTGAATATTGTTGGCTACAACGTGTGCGTTCTGATTTACAACAGCCAGAGTATCAGTATTCTTTTTCAAACCGGCCATTAAAAGTGTGACAGCTTCGCCGGCCGCGGTATACTTTTCTTCGAATTTCTTCTCCATCACATCCAGTTTATGGTTGATCTCTACCATATTTTTAAGCATGAGATCTTCAGACGACTTAATCCTGTTCAGCAGTTTATTCTGGGCTTCATCAAATGAGACTTTAAGTTCATTCACAATGCCCTGAACGATATTGACAGTGTGAGAGGCTAGCTCATCTCGTAACGGAATAACCGGAGGCACTTGTGGGCCATGCATTTCAGCAGACGCATCTGTAGAGCTGGATACCATCACAGTCTCTACAGGAGGAATGTTGGCAGTCTCTGTAGATTTATCTAACTCCCCCTCCACGGGTGCAGACTTGTCAGATGGAGGTTCAACAGGATCCGGAGTCTCAAATGCTTCATGTCCCTCATTCTCATCTTCCTCGCCGTCCTCATCCAAGAATTCATCTATATCAGCAGCCTCCTCCAAATCTCGGTCAGCAGTCTCCAGTGCTTCAGCTTCGGTTCCTTGAGTGTTTCTGTTCAGGACCTCCTCATCCTCCAGCTCAGGTTCACTTACTTCATGAATTTCGGCCACCGCATCTCTGGCCACCTGGGCAATTTCAGAAACTATATCTATATGAGGGGGTAGAGTCTCCCCCTCGATTCCTGCAGTCAGGGTATCAGGAATTTCACGGGGGGTGACTGCTGGGGATACTTCCTGTCGCTCTTCCACGGCAGGCTGCCCGATCCGCCTCTCCCATCGATCAAACACACTTGCATCCATCTTCTTCAAGTAGTGGAGAGGGACCCCTTTGCTCATGTCAAACTTGTCTCCGTTCAGCTGGTTTAGATATAAGCTTATGATGCGGCCAAAACTTGGAGTGCCCAAGGTGTCCTTGATCTTTTGGAACAGCAACTCCCCCCAGTTGAACCTCTTGCGGCAGACAATAGCTATGAGGATCTTGAACATATCTCCTGAGATATGGTCATGGGAGCCCGGCTTGCAGATGAGCACTTTTCCAATAACGTCAGATAGGAGCTTCCCTTCTTCATTCATCTCTTTTCTCTTTATTGATCGAGTTCCTCTTGGAAGACCGCAGAACAAGAGAGTTCTGGCTTTGTCCTCGTCCTCCAGATAGTCTTCCTGCTCCGAACTAGAAAGCTGCAGGTAGCGAGTTAGCTTACTGGCAGACATCTTTACTTTTGTCCCAGCCACCTTGCTCTTGATTATGGAGTCTCTATCTCGGAGTCTTGCAGTAGAGAAGAACTCCAGCACCTCTTTATCCAGGACTTTGCAGGGGTGCTCCAAGACGAAGGTTAGCCCAGCCTCTTCCAGCATTAGAATGATATTCCGGAATTCGTCCGAGGCATGAGAAAATCCAGTGCGAACCAGCTCGCAGCCAGAGACCAACCCTGCAGTCGTCCTTGGAGCCATTGTAGATCTAGAGAGAAGCCCTACTCAAAATGTTAATGAACTTTCAAAAAGAAAACTTCATGAGTGGATGCTTCGGGTGAGGGGATACCTAGAGGTGAAGTCGGTGAGGTGGTTTGAGCGGAGCAAAATCGAAACTTGGGGAGATCGACGGTGCGGGCTTCGGCGGGAGTCGTCGGGAAACTTTCGACGAGAACTTTGCGAGACCCTTGCGGGAGCTTAGGGGGAGACTTCACGAGCTGCGGGTTTCGGCGAGTCGGAGGGAGAGTTCCTGCGGGTTGCATCGAATCGGCGGAAGAACTTGGGAGAGCGCTTGCGGGTCGTCGGGAGAAGCTTTGCGGGACTCGTGAAGAAGACGAGGGGTCGGCGGGATTCGTGATAAATGCGAATAGGCGGAGGGGCTCTTTCGGCGGGATTTTCTAATTTGTCGGGATTCGGGGTGAATGTCAAGGGTCGGCGGGATTAGTCAGTCAGGAGATTTGCCGGCTCCTGATACCTTTTGTCTGACTCGAAAATGAGAGGTCCCTTGACTAGAAATTTTCACGTTGAGAAGCTTGCAACCTTTTATGAGATTTTCTGATGTCACGTCTATATACACATGATAAATACATGTATATTTTACAGTCAAACGAGTTGGATTTAACGAGGCTTTTTCAAAGACTTCTTGATGTCAATTGTGAGTTGTCGAGATTCACGATGACATAACTTCGTTACCCCTTTATTGATGTGTAATGGTTTGCATGCATCGAGTTAATCTCTCCGTAATGTGCACACACACATGATAAGCATAAGTATACGTATACACAAGGATAGAAATATATATATATATATGTTTATTTTGAATGAGGATGCATCATGACACAAGTCCTTGAACTGATCAAAATTACCTGTGATTTTGAGAGTCATCGTTTTAGTCCCACAGGTAGAACACATTAGAGGCTCAAAGTGAATATGCTCAAACAGGTAGCACATCTGTTATTGCAGACGTTTGTTCCACGTTAGCCTTGAGCCACCTACTGTCCAGTTCCCATCGTATTCACGGGGACCTAGACTACCCTGCAAGACAGAATTACTTTACCTTAGGAACCCAAATCATATTGGGTCCTAGGTTTCTATTAGCATAAGCACGCAACTGCCTTCCTTCAGAAAACCTGTCTGGAAGACTACCTCTGTTCCTAGAATGTAGATAAGCCCTTGCTGAGGGCACAGAGGGGTTGTGCCAACAGTCAATGGCAAAGTGCCCCACTTTGCCGCAGCACCAACAAGGGTGAATGTTGTATCGCCGTTTTCGACCTGATTTAGTGACTGATGAAGTCACGGTCCTAGGTCTAAACAGGATAGGGCATGTTCTTGTCACACAAATTCCTCTTCCATCGTGACACGAGGAAGGGTGGAACGAATGCATGATGTGAGCGTTATGAGGCCGAGAAGGTGGTGCCATTCTTTCAGGCATCTCCCTTGCTGAGGCCCCATGAAGCCTGACATCATGACTTCTATCCTCCCTATCCCGTGTCCTCGAATGGTGAGAGATCTCCTGTGAACTGGGACATGCAGATCCACACTTTGTTGTGGCAGTGGCCGTGAATACAAAGGGCTCAGAATGAGCCTTAGGTATTCTCTCGTGGGTGGCCATGCCGGCCCTTGCACTCTGGGTGTCTCCACATGGGGACAGATCACCCTTGCAGTGACCACGATTATTCCTGTGGTCATACCTGAAGGCATGATGAGTTGCCTTCCTGCTTGGAGTGGGGGGTCGGAATACCGTTTCCCCATTTCGCCACGAATTGACAATCCGGGAGATCCACCCGTTTTCTTGCTTTCTCTTAATGACATCAACCTTGGAGAAGTTTGATACTATTCTTTTCTCAATCTCCAGACTACTCTCTAGAGCCGAGATCTTAGAGTCCTTGGCCTTGTTGGATGCCAATTGGAGAACCAACAAGACCTTCAGTCGAGCAATCTCTTGAGCTTGCTCCTCAGCAAGTAGATTGCTTGACTGAAGGGCTCTCTTCAGGGAATCAGCATTTTCTGAAGGAGGGCAGTTCCTGTCTTCAGAAATTTCAAGAGATACGGGGCAGGATGAGGAAGTTACCTGCACTTCTGTGTTATTGTCGTTAGATCCAGTGACTATAGTTTCATCCACATCAGAGCTGCTTTCCTCACTGTCCTCTTCAGTCTCTGACACGGACACTGGAGCTCTGATGCAGTCCGAAGGATCCTTGCCTTCATCTTCAGAAGTGAGGAATCCTACATACGCTTCATCCTCTGATTGACAACATAATCCAGCTTTCTCTGACCCCCCATCAGCTCTGAAATCATCATCCACAGAGATCTAGCCGTTCTACATTTTTCCTATCTAGAGCGAGAGGCTCTAGACCAGACATCCATGATGATTTGTCGAATCCTCTCGTCCAGGTGAAATAGTGATAGTTCCGTCTCTGACATCTCAACAATGCCCATGGGCACTTGGATCCCAGAGTCAGAGGTCTTCATGGGAATAAACGGACCCTCTTCCAGAATGAAGGATGCTCGAGGATCGATAGCATCAAGGTGAAATGATACTCTCATTCTCCAGATGGGATAATAATCCTTTGAGCATGCGGGGAGTTTGAGTGGCGGAATCTCATAATCCAGATCCATGCTTCTGACACTGGTGGCAGGATTCTACTCAAGGTGTTAACCTTTTTGATGAGTAACCTGGCTCTGATACCACTTGAAAGTCCACCTAGTGTCAGCTATGTGCACCTATGGGGGGGGGGGAATAGGTGACGAGTAGTGCTTTTGCGGAATTTACGAGAGTACCTGCACAATAAAAATAAAGAGCACAACACACAGAAGACACAGCAAATTTATAGTGGTTCCCCGACTTGGGTACATCCACTTTCCCCCTTCGACCTATCTCCCCAACAAGGGACGACTCGGTCACTTCTCCAACGGGATTGAAATCCAATCCCTTCACTAACGGAAGGAGCCCTTCCACACGTGAGAGTCAACACTCACACAAAACGGGTTGCACCCAACCCTTACAACACGGAACAAAAGTTCCTTTACAACAAAAGTAAATATGGAATGTATATGAGATACAAACTTCTTTCGGAGACTACGGTGTTCCTCTTCGTTCGACGACGTGTTCTTGAAGTCGATGAAGAGTCTACAACCTCGGTCTCTCTTGGAGAGGATCTCCCCGGAACCGGCGGCGGCACACAAGCGGCGGCTAGCTTCGGGATCGGCGGCTACGATGAAGAGCAGCTGCTGAACTTGGAGATCCAAACTTCGTAGCGAAGCAAGCTCGGTCTACCAACGGTCACACGAGGATCGGTCGTCTCGATCGATTCGGAGGGGAAGTTTTTCCCGATCAACAAATCGAGAGACAAGGGATCTCTAGATAGACGCGTGAGACTCAAGCCTTGCTAGGCTTCTGTCGCCGGAGATTACGAAGGAATCTCAAATGTTGACGGCGACCAACAATCCCGACCGTTTGCGCGACGACGGCGGCGGATTCTGAGAAAACGCCAAGTAAAAATCGCGAATCGAGGCGATTCGACGAAGGGAATCACTTATTCTCGAGATTCGCGGCTTAGTTCGCCGAATCACTTATTTTCTCGAATTTTTCTTTGTATCATGAGCGTCACTTCGGCGAGAATACTGTTCAATCTTACTTGGCAATAGGTGGCCAGAAGGGGTCGGCGGAATCACTAAATTCTCGTATCGGCGAATCGGCGAGAATACTTTGTATTCTCGTCGAATTTGTTGGACGAATTTTGTCTTTCTCAATGCTCCTTGTCTTCTCTTGCATATGACGGCCTGTACTTGAAAGTAAGTGCACTCCAATAGAGAGAGTGCGGCCAACACACTGACCCACGAGGGAAAACCGTGAAATCCCTAAGTCCGGTGGAGGAACTGCAAGCAAACTAGTCATGATGAACTGTAAAATGCGTATTTTTAGCATTAATTTAGTCATTTTCAATTTTCGTCGTTTTTCTTATTTTTGTTCAATAAAATGTTCCTATTCTTGTAAATTTTCTCCTCTTGTTTTATTTTATTTTGCAGAAAAATTCCAGAATCTGCATGGGAAGTACACGCCCTGACACAGACGCCCGTGAAAGCCGTGCCTGTGTATTTCCCGTGAAAGAAAATTTCTGAAGAAAATGCTTGAAATGGCGACACGCCCGGTCACCCGACGGGGCGTGACCCAAGCCCGTGTCGCTCCTCTCAGAATTCACTCGCGATTCGAGTGTCGACACCAACGACGACGCCCGTGATGGGGCGGACCCAATTTCGCTCAAGATTTCGATCACTTTCCGCTCGACATTCGTCGAGTGTCGACCCGATTCACGCCCATAGTCACGCCGATGGGGCGTGATCCAGCTGGCCCGACAAGATGTGCCGAGGACATTTGAGACCCGCGCCGGTTCTACCTCCCCGACACGCCCGTTAGTGATTGCGAACTCAGCCCGAAGTCAACTTTGCGAATCAGCCGCCTTCATGAATAGTATTGATTCACGCCCTGACCAGGGCGTGTACGAATTTTTTCCTTTACTTTCCAAGGGTATTTTTGCAAGTTAGTGTCTTTTTGTGGGATCCGTGGCTGCTTGGATTTCTCCCACATGTTTTGTTTTGATTTACCTTTTCGTAATAGCGAAAAATTTTAATAAAAAAGAATTTTCTCTCATTTGGCATGAAAAGTTATTTGGTGCTCACCTCTTTCCCTTTTATTCTTTGTTCTCGCCATTTATGAAAGTGTGTGTGTGTGTATGAGTGTAATTGAATCTTACTAGGAATGGTTTTCCTCTTTATATGCCTTTGATTTTTCAAAATAGGTTTTGTTAGAAACTAGAGGTAGGTTTTTCTTTTTTTCTTGTCTTCTTCAACATCTTCACCAGAAGGGGTCTTTTTTTGGCGAGAATCACTAATTTGTTTTTGATTCTCGATTTTTCGATTCGGCGAGCTTTCCTTTTAAATCACTAGTGATTCTCGCCGAATCGGCGAGAATCACTTGGTGATTCTCGTCGAATTTGCCTTGTAATCGACGAATTTTCGTCTTCCACCCAGGAGCTGCTCCTTGATCCTCCATGCTCCTTGTCTTCTCTTGCATATGAACGGCCCTGTACTTGAAAGTAAGTGCACTCCAATAGAGAGAGTGCACATAGGCCAACACACTGATCTGCTCAACGAGGGATTACGTCGTATAGACCCGTGTATATTGACCTACTACACCCTGACATTGGTGTGCACTTAGCGTGGAGGAACTGCAAGCACAACTTGAGATGTTTCATCAAATACATTGTGAATTCATCTTAGCTTGACAGGTGGCTTCCTCAAATCTAGGTAATCGTGGATACAATACCCAACAAAATCCTCCAGGCTTTTGACATTCCGCCTTCACCAAGGCGCAAGTTTGGCACTTCGCCACGTAGAGCACCACATCTTTCTTCAAACCCGGCCACCAAAACAGTTTCTTCACATCGCGGTACATCTTCGTGCTCCCCGGGTGAATCGAGTACTTGGTATGGTGTGCCTCGTACATCAATTCCACCCGCAAATTACCCACACTTGGGACGCACAGACGACCGTCTTTCCAAAGTAATCCGTCCTCCACGACGAATTGGGAATTTGACCCATCCAGAGCCTCTACCATGAACTGCTTCATATGAGCATCCATATCCAAAGCCTGTCGAATACGATCAGCCAGGTCATATTGGACTTCAGTCCAATTCAGAACTGCTTCAGCACTTGCTTGCCTATCCACACAAACAATCTCCAACGCCTCCAACTCCCGCACCAACCGCTCATCATGCACCGATAGCCAATTGGCTTGAGCTGGGGCTCGGTGACTCAACGCGTCCGCAACCGCGTTCCCTTTACTAGGCACGTAGTGGATCTTGAATGTATAGTCCCCCAGGAACTCCATCCATCTACGCTGCCGCATATTCAGATCCTTCTGATCAATCAGATATTTCAGGCTCTTGTGATCGGTGTAGATATCAATCTTCACACCGTACAAATAGTGTCTCCACAGCTTCAAGGCAAAAATCACGGCCGCTAACTCTAAGTCATGGACTGGATAGTTCCTTTCATGCACTTTCAGCTGTCTCGAGCCATAAGCTATTACACTTCCGTGTTGAGTAGCACGCAACCCAAACCGCTGCCCGAAGCATCACTGTAAATCTCATAGCCTTCGGTCCCACATGACGAACTCAGCACAGGCGCCGTGGTCAACCAACACTTCAACTCCTCAAAAGCTCGCGCGCACTCCGGCGTCCAAACGAACTTATGCTCCTTCCTCATCAAAATAGTGAGAGGTAACGCTATCCGCGAGAAGTTCTCTACGAAGCGCCTATAATAGCCGGCAAGCCCTAGAAAGCTCCGTACTTCCGCTACCGTAGCAAGCTCAGACCACTCCCGTATCGCAACAATCTTCGTCGGATCCACTGCAATACCCTCTCCACTCACTATATGACCGAGGAACGCCACTGAGGATAACCAAAACTCGCACTTCGAGAACTTGGCTTACAGTTGATTCCTCCTTAGCGTCTCCAATACCAAATGAAGATGCTTGAAGTGATTTTCCTCACTTTGCGAGTACACCAAAATATCGTCGATGAAGACGATCACGAAATGGTCCAAGTACTCCCTGAAAGTCCTGTTCATCAAATCCATGAACATTGATGGCGCATTAGTCAGCCCAAACGGCATGACCGTAAACTCATAATGCCCGTATCTCATACTAAACGCTGTCTTCGGGATATCACTCTCCCTTATTCGCAGCTGATAGTACCCAGCCTTGAGATCTAACTTCGAGTACACCGTCGACCCGACTAACTGATCAAAAGATCATCAATCCGGGGGATCAGATACTTGTTCTTCTCCGTCAACTTGTTGAGCTCCCGATAATCAATACATAGCCTCAAGCTTCCGTCCTTCTTCTTAACAAAGAGGACCGGTGCGCTCCAAGGCGAAGAACTCGGGCGCACATACCCTTGCTCGACCACTCTTGCAAATGAACTTTCAGCTCCGCCATTTCCTTAGGCGCTAGCCGATAAGGAGATCGTGACACAGGCTTTGCACATGACACTAGATCAATCGTAAAATCTATCTCCCGTTGAGGCGGGGCTCTAGGAAGATCTGCGGGGAACACGTCAGGGTATTCAGATACCACTGAAATACAATCCAACGCGGGATTCGGCTTTGCAACCTCCACTAGTGTAACGAACATTTCTGCACCGGCACGAACTGCCTTCACCACCTGAAGAGCAGACATCAACGTCTTGCTCGACCCCTTTAAGCCCGTAAAAGTCGTTTCACGACTTGCTCCCAGCTTGACTTCCTTGCGACCGCAATCAATATAGGCCTGCTGCTCCGAGAGCCAGTCCATGCCAAATATAATGTCGAACTCCACCAACGAAAGTAACGACGCCTGCATATTGAACTCCTGATTCCCAATACGAATCTTAACATCGCAGATCCTGTCCGCGCGCATCGAACACCCATTGGGCAACAACACATCCAACTTATCCTTCGCCATCGAAGAAGGGACTCCGATGCGTGATATGAATCCCTCGGACAAGAAGGAGTGTGAAGCTCCCGTATCGAAGAGTGCTCTTGCCGGATTTTCACAAATCAAAACAAATCCTAAACAAGCTGTTGTAAGGTAACATGTGCATAACAAGTATTTAAAGAAATTAACTTGCTATGAATTAAACCATACCTGTCACCACATCAGCCTGTTTGATGGCCTCCTGTTGGCCAAGATTGTACACCCTTGGTTGGGCCGGAGCATAGTGGGACGCGGTCGACTCCACCGCCTTTCCCTTCTCTTCATAAGTAGCTCCCGGCCTTCTCTCGGACTTAGGACGTCCGCTCCAACAGTCACGGGCAAAGTGCCCCGTCTTTCCACAAGTAAAACACGCGCCCGGGGTCCAACTCGTAGTCGCCCCAGAAGCACCAGAAGGAGCTGGACCCGATGTCCTATGCTTCTTGAAGGACCTCCGATAGCCGGACTTTGAAGTAGTCGGCACTTTGAATTCAGATTTCCTATCACCCAAGCTTTTCTTTGCTTGTACATTCTTCATGTCCTTCTCCAAGGACCGGGCAGTGTTGACCAAGGTTAAGAAACCCTGCGTCATCGGCCCCGAGAGTAGTAACCTCAACTCATCTCTCAACCCTTCATAGAAGCGATTAGTCTTGCGCTCCTCATCCACAATAGTGGAGCTAGCATAACGACTCAGACGAGTAAACTCGTGGAGATATTCATCCACGCTCCTCTCACCCTGAACCAACTTCAGAAACTCGTTCTCCAATGCTATCCTCTGCGCCGAAGGGAGGTATCTAGCCAAGAACAATCTCGAGAACTCCTCCATCGAGACATCAACAAGTTGCATACCTCTCAACAAGTGCAGCTCCAATCCTTCCCACCACATTCTCGCTTCACCGTCCAGAAGGAACGTAGCAATGGTGGTCATTTGCCACTCCTCCGTCTCCGTTGCTGTCATGACTCTCTTCACCCTGGAGAGCCAGTCTTCAGCTTGAGATGGGGTTCCCAACCCCGAGAATACAGGAGGATTAAAGCTCATAACATGCTTGAGCTGTCTCTCGGCTGCCCTCCTTGGCACCACCGGCTCCACTACCACCTGTTCCACTCTCCTCGGCTCAGCCTCTTGAAGAGGTTCCTGCTCCATCACAGGAGCGGGCTACTGCGTTTGCCTTGCAGGCTGCGCATTTATCACGACCAACACCGCTTCGGCCACCAATCGTATATTCTCAGCCGATAGAGGTGTTACAGGAGCAACATCTGGTGCACTGCTAGCCTCAGAAACTCGACGTTCCGACGACCCAACACCACTTCTGGTCACCTATAGTGGTATAAAACACCGTTAAGCGACCAAATAAAATTGCAAACAACAATTATAGGAACACGCAGGTTCCTCCAACACGTATATGTTCATTCCTAAGTGGACATTCATGGGTTCTTTTACCGTTATAACGATGACGCACACAATGTGCTCACCACCCCTTAAAAAGAATTCGTCCACGAATTCAACTTAAGCCCGACCAAAACCAGTTGTCTGATACCAAATTGTAATACCCCCCATATTCGTCGCATAGCATATAACAGTAGGTCCGGCCGGGGCCCGACGCCGTATGCCACAGACAGACCGGGTGGTTACTCATGGAAACCATCCAACCAATCATAACGTGCTACACAGAGCATTCTAGCGGAAGCAGTTTATAAAGTTGCAATAAAGAACCCAGCACTAAAGCATGAATGGCCACTAATACCAAATAAGAATGTTATACATACACCAGTACAAGCCTTAAGGCCTTACAAAATGATTCACTTGATATTACATGTTTTACAAACCACGACACGCAGGCCGGTCATACATGAATAAAGCAGTAAACACTCCAATTAGGCCTTCGAGGGCCGGCTTCGCAACTTGGGCTTTAGCCCGCTATTGACCGCTTGGTCCAGCAGCACCTGCAAGCAACAAACCACTACACGGTGGAAAAACAAGGCAACGGTCATCAATGCTGACCAAATTATAACGATCCCGCCTCCAACTCGGGGCGGCGATGCTCCTTCCCTGCATTCATTAGCATAATCGAGCAATATATCAATATTCATTTCATCGCAGACGTTGGCTCACACGGCCACACGCCCCGTGCTCTCAGGGCACATTCTCGGTGAATCGGTCGATGTCACGTCAATTCAAGCCATAGACATTCCGATCTCACCTCCGCCACTTTGACGGCCAAACCTATGAGCATTTTGTCTTCTTGGCCTGGGTCACGACAATTTATGCCATAGACCGCCGAAAACCCTAATCTATGCCAACGACAAGTGCCACGTACCCTTAAGTCTCTTTAACCGAATGACACAGAGCGGGTACGGTTCCATCTAACCCGTGCTCACATCGCAATGACAATTTAAGCCATTTGCGCGGGTCAAACTTCTCCCGAGTCCCATTTCCGTCACATTTCACATAACCAAGTTATGTTCAAGTTGGCTCTCAGGCCACCAAGTTGGCAGGAATACACATCCACCCAGTTTTCCGGGTGCACCTTTGGGTTAATCCCCAAGGCTCCCTGCTACAATCTACCGTGTAGAAAACCCGAAAATAACCAATAGCACGGAGTCTTCTCCGGCATTTATGCAATGCAATATCACCGATCCAAACCAACATGTCCGGGTAGGCTTCACACATCATGCCTATGTCCGTTCTCGCTTACGAACTCTAAACAACGGGGACTTCACATATCTACCCGAAGGAATGCCTCCAACTCGCCGCAAACTCGCGAGAGCGGTCTTCCTATGCAAAGAAGGAGAGCTACTCATGCTCAAGAAGAGAATCGTTACCCTTACGTTCTTCTTTGGCGCCATGGAAAAGTAAGCGGATGAAAAGCAACGCACTAGCTTTGCCTCCGTGGATCCGGAGTCGGCTCGCGATTTGGAGCTTCGAAGCTCCTTCAATGGCCGGATCTAGCTTCTTCTTCCTTCCTTGGCTCTCCTCTCTCTCTAAGCTTTAGAAAGATAATCACTCATGAAAAGTGAGGGTTTCAATGTCCAATCCCGGGTATATCACAGTAGGAACAACCCCCAACCGTCGGATCCCAAAATAAAGAAACGAACGGCTTTGATTCGGGACTGAAATGCCCAATCTGTATCGTACACGCCCTGGCACACGCCCGTGTTTAGGGCCGTGTGCCTCATTCGCCGTCAAAATCGACTCGCCTGGAACAACACACGGGCATCGAACACGCCTGTGTTCGACCTGACACGCCCATGTTCCACCTGACACGGCCGTGTGGCCGGCCGTGTACCCCCATCGATTTAACCCGAATTCAACCCGAGCACTGCACGGGTTCTAGGACACGCCCGTGTCTACCTCAACACGCCTGGGCTCCAGGTCGTGTACACGGTCTCGACACTCGACACTTCGTCGAGCGAAGATCGTCGACCTGACGACACGGCCTTGGACACGCCCGTGTCCTAGGCCGTGTGCCTTCACTCGACACATCATCGAGCAAAATTTGTCGACTCCCTGAGACGAGTGTCGACACGGGTCGACATGCCCTGCGACACGCCTGTATCGCAGGCCGTGTGCCATGTCTCGACACTTCGTCGAGCGCAGTGTCGACTTCACGGGCTGAGTGTCGACACGGGTCGACACGCCCTGCGACACGCCCGTGTCGCAGGCCGTGTGCCCTGTCTCGACACAACGTCGAGCGAAATTCGTCGACACCCTGGGCCGATCGTCGACACGGCTTTGACAGGCCCTGCGACACGCCCGTGTCGCAGGCCGTGTTCTCTGCTCGACGATCGTCGACTCCAAAATCGTCGACCTCTCGACCAACTCGACGACACAAGCCTGACATGCCCTGGGACACGCCAGGCCGTGTGCCTCCTACCAGAACCCAAAACTGGCCCAAAACGTCACCCGTCGCTCCTTTGAGTTTCGGGGCGTTACACTCTTCCCGGGTGAAGCCACCAGGTGAGCTGGCCGAGCAATGGCAGCTCCGGCCGACCGGGGATTGGACTGCAAGGGCCGGATCTGCGATGGCACACAACCACCGTTAGATCCGGCCGGCCATCACAGGCCGTCCGATTACCTCGGACGGCCTGAGCAAATGATTGGAGCACAACCAGATCCGGTGCAACCCCGGTGCACAACTCATCTGTCTGATGCTACTACAGTCGTCGATCTGCGCCAAGATCCGTGCACAGAATACTTGATCCCTTAAGCTTAAACCTGGCCGCTTCTGGAATTTTTTTATCACTTTTAAAACGAATTTTAAATTAACTTAGAGCCATTTGGAAAAATTTTGTGAGACACGATATTGTAGATAAGTTTATGATCTACGACTTTAATGTTAAAAAATTTCTGATTTTGGATTTCTAAACAATTTCATTTTGAGCCTGAAGAGTATACTTAACCGTTTTGGAAACTCAGAATGTTATCTAGCCGTGAAATAAATATTTTTGACAAACTTTAACCACTGTTTTGGAGCCCTTAGATGTCAAATCAGAAAATGCATGTTAGAGACACTTTTGTAAGAAACCTATGTTATTATTCCAATATTGGACCTCGGAATAATGTTTCCTCTACAATTTTAATGTTTTAAGTTTTCTTAAACAGTGAACCTAGATTAATTTAAATTAACCCAAATATAGCAAAATAAACTGTAATTGCTGTTTAAATGAGAAAAAATATTTTTGATGAACTTTGGCCCTTGTTTTGGAGCCCTTAGAGGCCAAATCAGAAAATGCATGTTAGTGACACTTTTTTAGAATAATGTTTTCTCTGCAATATTTATGTTTTAAGTTTTCTAAGACAGTGAATCTAGATTAATTTAAATTAACCCCAAACATAGCAAAATAAATTTGTAATTGCTATCTACTTGTAAAACAAAAATTTTTGGTAAAATTTAGCCCCGATTTTTGAGGTCTTAGAGGCCAAACTAGATGATGCATGTTCGCGACACTTTTTGTAGAATACTGTTTTCTATACAATTTTCATATTTTAAGTTTTTTGAAACAGTGAACCTAGATAAATTTAAATAAACCCCAAACATAGCAAAATATATTTGTAATTGCTGTTTTCTTGTAAAACAAATATTTTTGATAAACTTTAACCCTAATGTTGGAGGTCATAGAGGCCAAATCAGATGATACATGTTAGAGACACTATTGTAGATTAATATTTTTTATACAACATTCATGTTTCAATATTTCTAATTTGGAGCCTGTGAGTATATTGAAACTTGATATGAACATACCTATATAGTTAAAATTGATCGTGAAAACAGTCCATGAAATATGGTTGATGTCATTCCTAGCTTAACCACATGATAAACCTCGAGTTGCTAGTCAATCTGCGAGCACTTATTAACTGTATGAGTACTAGTATGTCGTCATGTCATTCATTTCTAATGCATGAGAATATGGGAGGTGTTGAAGCCAAATATGACCTCAACCGGAGTTCAAAGAAAAGGGAGTGCAGCCAAAACCTACTTCTCTCAAGCCTCAACCCTCGACTGGATTCAAAGGACCTAAGACTGACCCAAAGCCTCAGCAGGGAGGTCCCACCTCACACCCGGAAGATCTCTGAGAGCTTCTCCTCCAAAGCCAAAGCTGGGCTAGGAGCTCATCAGAAAGCACTGGAATTTGAGAGATAATGATAGCTTGCCTTCTAAAGAGTCCTTATGGGTCTATTTATAGCATCGTGCTGACCTGAAATTACTGAAAAGCCCCTATTTGGTCTGCCAATAGCCGAATCCCGCTGTTTTTCTGAGGGCACATGGGGTAAATTTACCTGAGGGCAATCTGGTCATTTAACCCTAGGACTTGGGCCCCACTCGGCGAGAGCTCTGAACCGAGGGCCTCTTACCCAGAGACGGCGCGAACGGTCTCGCCGGATGACAGGCGAGAGCCCCTTTAAGATTGGAACTCGGCGCTAGCGTAAGCGCTCCCGCGCTGGCCGCGCTCGACGATCTCGGCCCGTTGATCTCCATTCGACGACTCGACGCGAACGTTCCCGCCATATTGGGCGAGACCTCCTTTTGGGCGGGAACTCCTTTGGCTAGCTCAACTGTGACCATTCCGCCTCCTGATCTGACTCAGCGAATATGGGGTTGTACACTATCCCCGCTCTTTTTGAGCCAGCTCTGCGCTCGAAAAGACACGTCCAACCCAGAAATATTCGCTGAGCATGTGTCACCATCAGGGAATCTTTTGGAGGGCCGTACCGTGTCTATAAATACGTGTGCCGATATACGATCATAACACCTCCCTCGAGTCGTCATTCTTCGCCTGAGCTCTCGCTTCCTCTCACGATGCCTTCCAAGCGCGCCGACAAACCGCTTCCGCAGGATCTGCAAGACCGCATCAACGCGGCACAGGCGCGAGCCAAGGCTAACAGTGCCCTGGTTGCCCCATGGCTAGCGAGACGGTCGTCGGCCGCTGAGCCTCCTCTGCTCAAGAAGAAAAAGAAGAGGGCGAAGGTGGTTCAGCGGGACCTGCCCCACGAGAATAGGAGCCCGCCCACCCCAACCCCAAGCCGTGCGGACGATCCCTCGCCGCAGAAGGTATGTTTGACTTGTCAATTACTGAAAACGCCAACCTCTCAGTAGCTGACGCGATATCTCTCGTAGGAAACGGTTCCCGATGCTGTCATGTCCCCGCGTGAATCCTTGGAGCCATCCTCTTGCCACCTCGAGGATCAACCACTGGTTTCAGAGGTGGCTCCTCCACCTGACCTGAACACTGCAAGTAACTGTTCCCCTCTCGCCCTTAACTCAAAACTTTGAATGCTGAACTGTCTTCTCGCAACGCCAGTTTTCGCACCGCCGGGTCTCGCCACCCAGGAGAGCGGAGTGAGGGCCGCGAATCAGCCTGCCCTTGCGGTTGATTCCTCCCTACCGGCGGGAGGAAATACTGCCGAATCTTCAGTGCCTCCGCTAGATGCCAGCCATCCTGCGGGAGAGGAGACCCCCTCCCCCGCTCCCGACCAAGCCGGGATTACCATTCGCAAAATTTACCCCCCCGGAAAAGGAAAGACGATCCACCTATGTTTTGGAGCTGGGGGGGGGGGGGGGGCTGGGCCTTCTCGCCTGCCGTCGACCGGGGGGCCTCGTCATGCTGCAGGTATGTGGAAATTTTATCACAGCAATCCTCTAGCTCTCGCTATAACAGGAATTCTTTTGCCAGGGGACATGGGCTCGCGGCCTGGAGCCGAGGTAAAGGAAGAAGAAGAAGAAGAAGAAGAAAAAGAGGGGGAAGACGGCGAGAGCTCCCCTTTCCCTTCATCTGACGAGATGGAAGAGATTCTGACCGGTGCCGGGAGCGCCAAAAGACGGGGGAAGAAGGTTGCCGCCGTCCTATCGAAGCTCATCCGGCGAGAACGGGTCCGCGACCTCGCGACAAAAGAGTTTCGCCAATCAGTGGAAAAGAGGCTAGAGACTCTGGAGCGGGACTATCTTATCAGCGAGATGGACCGGCCGGGGGGGTCTACTGCCGGATCCTCACCCGAAAGGTGCATCGAGCAGATCCGGGATCTGTCTCGCCGGGTCAACCTAGGATGCACTGTTCTGTCGTCCTACTTCAACCCGCAGGCGCCACCCCGGACCAAGCTGTAGGAGCAAGGGAAATGGCGGTGGGAGCAAGGGAAATGGCGGTGGGAGCCTTATTGAATCGCGAGACCTCCCCTTCTCTTCCCCAAGCCTTCCCCTTCTCAAATGTACCCTTATTTACTGTAGCTAATAACCCTGCTATTATTGCTTACTTTTCATCCAGTTCTCGCTCAGCGAGAGTAATAACTCTGCTTTTGTCATTAATATTACTATTGTATGCGCGTATATGTTATCATCCTGGGCTCTTGGTTGGCGAGAGCAGCCTTGTTTCCACTTATCTTGCTTGCCGCCTGTCATGTCACAATGCTTGCGCTTATCATTCGGTCAATCATTCACTATCGAACTCGGGCGGGAAAATGAAGTGCCGCTGTCCTTGGACGTGCCAGCTATACCCCCGCCTCCTTTTTTTGAAAACAGTCATCATGAGCCCGATTTTCTATAAATAGGGAAGCTCACCTACCACATTCATTTCTCCGATCCCAATCTCTCTCCTCTTCTGTCGCTTTCGCGGTCTCTCAAAAGCTCTCGCTCGTCTCCGCCTTCTCCATCCGTTCTCGTACGGTTCTAGTTCTCGCCTTCTTCTTGAAGCTCTCGCCGTCAAACCCTTCATTACGATGCCGGGCGGAGGTGAGGGATGATCCAACTGTGCGGAAGCTTTTCAGAAGCACCTTTTTCCATCCTGCACCCTCACCGTGGACGAGTTCAACCTAATCAAGACTCAATACGTTCCCGCCAGCTTCACCGCGCGGAACCCGGGCAACCATGATAAGGTAAACACCGCGGGGGAGGGGGAGCTCGCCATCCCCATCGAGCACTTCGAGGTGGGCTTCTGCCTCCCGCTGTGGCCCGAGATGCGCCAGGCCCTCCGGTATTACGGGGTGGTTCCCGCGCAGCTGAATCCAAATTCGGTTGCAATTCTCGTGGCTTTCGTATGCTACATGCGATCCGAGAGGATCGAGTTCAGCCTGCCAATTTTCCGCAAGCTGTTCACTTTCCGCGCCAAAGGAGGGGTGGTCTTCTTCTTAGGACAACTGCTCAAGATGACCGGTCTCGCCAATAAGCACCATCACTGGGGTGAGAGGTTCATCTTTGTTTCCGGCGACTTCGGGAACGTGCCTCTCGCTCCTATCCAATGCGAGGATGCCGCCTAGAAGCCCCCCTCCTTGGGCTCGCGCGAGAGCGCCCTCCTTGAGTTCTTTGGAACCAAGGACTTCAACGTCCTCTTTCTGCGGCAAGACGTTGATTCACTCCTCCCCGTGCTCCCAGGCGAAGGTAAGGTCTCGCCTTTATCTTGCTAATCCATATCTTTTTCAAGGTTTGAACTTAGTATTGCCACTTTCGCAGGAGAGCGCGAGATCCCCTTACGCCAACCCTTTGACGAGGCTCGCGCTGGCGGGATCCAACCTCCAAAAGACCCGCTGGCTCTCGCAAAGGCCGCTGCACAAGCTTTCCGGAAAGAACCGGCCCTGCCTCCTTCACTTGGTGCCGGGAAGCGAAATCCCGACGCCCCTGCGCCTCAACCGATCAAGAGACCCAAGACAACTGATACCGAGAAGGGCAAGGCCGTTATGGTGCCGCCCTCCCAACCTCTCCCTGCGGGCCGCTCCTTTGAGGAGATCTTGCAAGCTGTCAGCGAGATCGCAGCCACTAGGGGCGGCACTGAGGCTCCTGCCGAGAACCCTCAGGCCCCTGGTGTTGCAGAGGGGGAGGGAGCCGCCGCCGAGACCTTCGGCCAGCCTCTGTCCGGAGAGGTGCCGCGGGGCCACCGTAATTTTGGTCTCGGCATGAGGTGCCTGGACGTGGAGAACAAGCCGCTGCTACAGTGGGATCCCGACGCCAACAAGGTCTCGATCTCGTCCCTCTTGCCTAGCTGGGCAGAGCGAGACGAGGTTACCAGCGAGGCTTTCGCCTTAGGTTACTGCCTCTACAGCCGGGAGGATGCCAGTGTCTATGACAGGATGTCGACCAGGCTGCTGGCTTATGATTCTACTCGCGCCCTGATGCGCGGGCTGGAGCTTGCACACATGTGTGCTCGCCGGAGCATCGCAATAGACCGCAATTTCCAGGATATGTTCAAGACTAGGGATGATGCGGTGGCTCAGGCGGCCACTTTGGCAAAGGAGCTGGCCGAGGCCCAGCAGCTGCTATCTTCGCGCCAGGCGGAAGGGGTAAGCGAGATCTTTTACAACGTTTGCTCTCGCTACTTTAACTCTTCTCTTTTATGCTAACCTCTCGCTGTTCAGGATTCCGCCCAAGCCACGCTTTGCGAGGAGCTATCCCAAGCGCGATACGACAACGTCCTCCGGAGGGAGAAGATTGCGCACCTGGAGGCGAATGTGGCCCCCCCGCTGGATGAAAGACTGAAGAGCCGCTACTACTCGGTTTATGACATCGACAAGATTCTCCAGGCCAACGCACAGGCTACAGTCAGGTTGACGCTGGAGACGCTGCGAGATGTCGACTGCTGGGATGGGAGGGGCAAAAACATCACCGCTCGACAACTCGTTCCTTGGCTCTTCGAGCCCATTCCAAAGCCCCCAGGCGCCCCTGATACCCCACCCTCGGATGTCCCGAAATCCCCTACCGCGGGTGGCGAGACCTCCGGGGAGAACTCCGGCGAAAGCTCCAGCGGGAGCTTTGAGGGATATAGCTTGTCTCCTTGAGGGGCCCCTTTTTCTTCTTTTTGCCTTAGTGTAAAGAGCGAGACGCTCTAAACTTGTACTTGTGCAATATATATCACAAACGTTCCATTGTAAATGTCTCCTGTTATTGTGAATGTGCTTGATGTAATTGCTGTGGCCGAGTGTTTCCTACGTATGCTTCCGCCGAGGCCCTTGGCCCCCTAGGATAGTCTTCTTTAGCAACGGATCGACGGGAACCTGCTGCAAACTGCCAGTCGGAAACGTGGCTCTCGAACCCTTAAGACGGAACCGTCCCCCTTTAGCCCGCGCGAATCCATTCAGGCCTGTCGCATAACGCTTCCGCCTGTTTGTTCGAGAATATTAATAGGAGCCTCCTCGGCGAAAGCCCCCCCTTGGCGAGACCTCTTTGACTGGGATTTTCCCGTCGAGATCTATTCCGGCCGAGACCTTTCCTACCTTTACCTCTTTCTATTTCGTGTCTCGGGCGCGTTTCCTGCCTTGCTCAAACCAAACCTATCCCCCACAGGCGAGCCTTCGGACCTGCCCGCTAGATGAGAGCCTGTGCAACGGGTCTACCTGGGGCCGAGCCGAGCTCGGGGTGCCGATGAAGATCTCAAACCAACCAAACCTATCCCCCACAGGCGAGCCTTCAGACCTGCCAGCTAGATGAGAGCCTGCGCAGCGGGTCTGCCTGAGGCCGAGCCGAGCTCGGGGTGCCAATGAAGATATCAAACCAACCAAACCTATCCCCCACTGGCGAGCCTTCGGACCTGCCAGCTAGATGAGAGCCTGCGCAGCGGGTCTACCTGGGGCCGAGCCGAGCTCGGGGTGCCGATGAAGATCTCAAACCAACCAAACCTATCCCCTACAGGCGAGCCTTCGGACCTGCCAGCTAGATGAGAGCCTGCGCAGCAGGTCTACTTGGGGCCGAGCTGAGCTCTGGGTGCCTATGAAGATCTCAAACCAACCAAACCTATCCCCCACAGGCGAGCCTTCGGACCTGCCAGCTAGATGAGAGCCTGCGCAGCGGGTCTACCTGGGGCCGAGCCGAGCTCGGGGTGCCGATGAAGATCTTAAACCAACCAAACCTATCCCCCACATGCGAGCCTTCGGGCCTGCCAACTAGATGAGAGCCTGCGCAGTGGGTCTACCTGGGGCCGAGCCGAGCTCGGGGTGCCGATGAAGATCTCAAACCAACCAAACATATCCCCCATAGGCGAGCCTTCGGACCTGCCAGCTAGATGAGAGCCTGCGCAGCGGGTCTACCTGTGGCCGAGCCTAGCTCGGGGTGACGATGAAGATCTCAAACCAACCAAACCTATCCCCCACAGGAGAGCCTTCGGACCTGCCAGCTAGATGAGAGCCTGCGCAGCGGGTCTACCTAGGGCTGAGCCGAGCTCGGGGTGCCGATGACGATCTTAAACCAAACCTATCCCCCACAGGCGAGCCTACGGACCTGCCAGCTAGATGAGAGCCTGCGCAGCGGGTCTACCTGGGGCCGAGCCGAGCTCGGGGTGCCGATGAAGATCTCAAAACAACCAAACCTATCCCCCACAGGCGAGCCTTCGGACCTGCCAGCTAGATGAGAGCCTGCGCAGCGGGTCTACCTGGGTCCGAGCCGAGCTCGGGGTGCCGATGACGATCTCAAACCAAACCTATCCCCCACATGCGAGCCTACTGACCTGCCAGCTAGATGAGAGCCTGCGCAGCAGGTCTACCTGGGGCCGAGCTGAGCTCGGGGTGCCGATGAAGATCTCAAACCAACCAAACCTATCCCCCATAGGCGAGCCTTCGGACCTGCCAGCTAGATGAGAGCCTGCGCAGCGGGTCTACCTGGGGCCGAGCCGAGCTCGGGGTGCCGATGAAGATCTCAAACCAACCAAACCTATCCCCCACAGGCGAGCCTTCGGACCTGCCAGCTAGATGAGAGCCTGCGCAGCGGGTCTACCTGGGGCCGAGCCGAGCTCGGGGTATTACAAAACACATAATTATGTTATGTTATGAAAAATTTGACAATAGTTAAGAGAAAATCAATCGATGTAGTATAATAAGTTTATTCTTGAGATACATGGTTACATCCTTCCCCCTTCATGGGTAGAAGCGTTTTAGGTCATCACCGCTCCAGGTGTGGCTTAGGGCCCTCCCCTCCACGTCCTGGAGGTAGTATCCTCCCGTTCCGAGGACTTCTTTCACTATGTACGGTCCTTCCCAGTTCGATTTGAGCTTGCCCACGGGAGCCGACCTTCCTGCCGCGTCAACCTTTCTCAGCACCAGATCCCCTTCAGTAAACTGCTTGACCCTGACATGCTTATCAAAATACTTGGCCATTCGTCGCTTGATCTCTTATTGCCTGATAGCTGCCACATTTCGTAGCTCTTCCACCATATCTAGCGAGAGGCGTTGCCCCTCCTCATTCTCAAACCTCCAAGTCTCGTCTCCTTCGCCTGCGGCTGTGACTCGCGGGGACCGGACCTCGAACTCCACTGGTAGGACGACCTCACACCCATGAGAGAGCTTGAAGGGGGTCTCACCGATGGCCGTGTTTGGGGTCGTTCGCAGGGCCCACAGGACCGAGGGGAGCTGCTCCACCCAATTCCCCTTTAAGTTCTCCAACTTTTTCTTTAGTAGGTTCACAATGATTTTGTTCGCCGCTTCCACCTGACCATTACTCCGGGGGTGGTGGACAGAGGCAAACCGGACATCTATCCCTAGTTGGGCGCAGAAGCTGATGAACTCCTCACTGGCAAACTGGGGGCCGTTATCTGTCACTATTGCTTGGGGCAACCCGTGTCTGCAAATGATCTCACCCCAGACGAAGTTCCTTATGACCTGTGAGGTGACCTTGGCCAAGACTTTAACCTCCAGCCACTTCGAGAAATAATCGACCATGACCAAGAGGAATCTCCTCGCAAACTCCGTGGCATCCTTCCTTAGGGTGAGACAGAAGTACCCCTGCCTGACCACCCTTACTTCCAACATCCTCCCTCCAGAGTGACTGCCGCACTCGCCCGAGTGCACCTCCCCCAAGATCCTCAGGATCTCTTCTTCGGTCACAAATCTAGCTAGGAGTCCTGACAACATCTTACGATGCAGACCCCCCTCCATCATTAGGTAGTGAGCTGCTTTGCGCTTGAAGCTTCTCCCGTCCTTGGTCCCCTCAGGGATTTCACCGGTGGTTAGGAAGGTCACAAATGGATCCACCAATGAGGGTCGTCGATCTACCACCATCAACTCCCCTTCCTCGATAGCCGGTCGAAATAGCTCCGTCAAGGTCCCTCCTCCCCGAGGCCCAAACTTGGCTAATCGATCGGCAGCTATACTTTCTTCCCTTGGAATATGTTGGATTGAGAATGACCGGAACCCACCGATGATCGCCCTTACCTTAGAGAGGTATTTGATGAGGGTAGGCTCCCGAGCTTCAAACTCTCCCCGGATCTGCGACGCTACTACCTTTGAATCAGTGAAAGCTTCCACATCCTGAATCTTCAGCTCCTTTGCCAAGCGAAGGCCGGCGATCACGACCTCATACTCCGCTTGATTGTTGGTCACGGGGAAATGCAAAATGACCGCTTGCTTTATGGTTACCCCCTGAGGACTTATCAATACCACCCCTGCCCCGAGGGAGTGCTTTCCCGAGGCCCCATCAACCATCAACTTCCACGCTTCTCGAGGTTGCTGATCTCCCTCCTCGACTTCAACAATGTAGTCTGCTAGGAAGTCCGCCACTGCCTGCACCTTGATGGAGAGTCTTGGGACAAAAGAGATGTCTAACTCGCTTAGCTCAATAGACCACTTAGCAAGTCTCCCCGAGTGCTCCACTCCTTCGAAGATCTTGCGAAGAGGGTGGTCGGTCACCACCCTAATCGAATGTGCTTGAAAGTACGGCTGGAGTTTTCTTGCAGAGATGACCAAGGCGTAAGCGAGCTTTTTAAGGATGGGGTAGCGGAGCTCTGCTTTCCTCAATATCCGGCTGACGTAGTAGATGGGCAGTTGCTTCTTTCCTTCTTCCCTCACTAGGACGGAGCTCACCGCCTACACTCCAACTCCGAGGTACAAGGTCAGGTCCTCTCCTTCTTTTGGGCTCTGAAGCAGAGGAGCCTGAGAGAGTTGTCTTTTCAGACCTTGGGAGGCCTCTTCACACTCGGTGGTCCATTCAAACCTTTGATTCCCTCGCAGCACCTTAAAGAATGAAGAACACTTGTCTCCTACTCTGGAGAGGAACCTGATCAGCCCAGCCAGTTTGCCTGTCAAGCGCTGAACCTCCTTAGCATCGCGAGGTGATTCCAAATCCAGGATGGCCTTTACCTTGTCCAGGTTGGGCTCCACCCCTGCCGGAGTCAGAAGATGCCCGAGGAACTTCCCGCGGCTGGCCCCGAAGACACACTTCAAGGGGTTCAGCCTCATCTTGAACCTCCTTAAGGTGGCGAATGTCTCTTCCAGATCCTACAAGTGCGAATCCACGCACTTGCTTTTTATCATTAGGTCGTCGACGTAGACCTCCAAATTTCTCCCCCTCTGATCCCGGAAGACCCGATCCATCATGCGTTGGTAGGTAGCCCCTGCGTTCTTCAACCCAAAGGGCATCATTTTGTTACTGAAGCATCCCTCCCTTGTGATGAAGGAAACATCCTTGGTATCAGGAGGGTGCATCCGGATCTGGTGATAACCTGAAAAAGTATCTAAAAAGCTCATGACAGAAAAACCGACGGCTGAATCAACCAGCGCGTCGATCCGAGGCAGGGGGTAGCAATCCTTAGGGCATGATTTATTTAACAAAGAAAAGTCAATACACATTCTCCATTCACCACCTCCTTTTTTAACCATTACAACATTCGAGATCCAGCCCGGATACTGGATCTCCGAGATGAAGCCGGCCTCCAGGAGCTTCCTGACCTCCTCCCGAATGATCTCCTCCAGCTTGGTGGCGATGGCTCTCATCTTCTAGCGTATGGGGCGAGTGCGGGGGTCCAAGTTCAGGCGATGGCAGGCCACGTCTGCGTCGTTGCCCAGCATATCCGCCGTGCTCCAGGTGAAGATGTCGATGTTGCTTTGAATGCAAGCCTGCACTCGCTCCCGAGCCTCGGGACTCAAGCCCCCGCTGACCCGCACCCTTTGTACTTGCCCTACGCTGGTGAAGACCTCCATCTCCACCACTTCTTCGGCCGGCTCCAGCCGCGACTGCTCCCAACTGACCCTTGCCTCTTCCTCCAGCTCCAGCTCTCCCCTTTCTACCTCCTCCTCAATCCCCATCGCTTCTACTAGCCCCTCCTGATGCTGCTCGTCTCCCACGTCCCTCGGGGTCTCTCCCTCAACTCCTGCTGCTGCTTGTTCTCCTACTTCCATTTCCCCTTCTGGGCTCTCCTGCTCCTCGTCCCCCCGGACCACCTGCACATCTCCTTGCTGCTTCTCAGTCTCCTCTTCTCTGACTTCCTCTTCAACTATCTCTCTTGCCTCCTCTAGGCACATTTCCACTTCCTAACCAACCTCCTCAAGTGCCGCCATCTCTATCTCCAACTCCTCTGCTTCTGCTATCCACGAAATGGTGTTGACCGCTATAACGTAGCATTGTCTTGCCACCTTTGGGTCCCCTCTTACCCTGACCTGCACCCCCCATTATTGAACTTGAGGCATTGATGGAACGAGGAGGGGACGCAGCGAAAGGCGCTGATGAGGGGGCGCCCAAAGATGACATTATAGCTGCTTGGGGCGTCCACGATCACGAACCTGCAGTTCCGTGACACGCCCCCCAACTTCACGTGCAACCCCACTCCTCCTTCCACTTCCTTCCTCTCCCCGGAGAACCCAAACAACGGTCCATCCGAGGCCAGGATCCTCTTCCCCTCTACCCTCATCTCATCGAAGGCCTTTTTGAAGACGACATTCACCGAGCTCCCGTTATCTACTAGTATCCTCGAGACCGTATAATTTTCCACCATCGTCTGGATCACCAGAGCGTCACAGAATAGATCCTCATAGTCTGGCATGTCCGCTGACAAGAAAGTGATTTTTTCTTCTAGTGGGGGAACTTGGGAGGTAGAGGCGACCCCCCTTCGGTACATGGTTTGCAGGCTCCCCTTGCGGGTTGCCTCAATCCCCACTCCTCCGTGAATCACCCCGATTCCTCCCCGGGTCCCTACATCTACCCGATCTTCGCACCTATATTCCACCTCGCCCTGCTGCACCTCTACTATCCTCACCGCTGGATCCTGCCTCCCTGCTCCTCTTGCTTCCCTTATCTCTAAGAACTCCGGGCAGGTGGCCGTCGCGTGACCTTCCTCCTGGTGGAAGTCACAAAAAAGCAACGTCTCCCCGCCCCTTCTTCCTTCTCTCCCTCTTCTCCCTCCTCCTCGAGCTCCTCTCCCCGCTCCTCTTCCTCTTCCCACTTCCATTGCCTCTTGTGGTGGTGGGGCACGACCCATCGACTCCTGCCTCCATGCCGGTTGGTCGAACCTCCGGGGCTCCCATAGGTTATCTCTCCACTGGTAGCCTCCTCCTTGGCCCTGGGGGCGACCCTCCTGGGGCCTCCAACATAACCGGTTGTTCGGCTCCCGGTCCCCCCAACCCTGCTGCTGCCCAAATCTCCGGGGCTCTTCCCTTCTCCTTTCTTCTCTCTGCTCCCTCTTCTCCCTTGGCTCCTTCTGTCTTCCTGCTACTGGTTCCTTCACGTCGTCCTCCGCCAGCCTGACCAACTTCCTGGCGAATGTTGGGTTTTCTCTCTCGAAGTTAATCTCCTTTTCCGCCCTCTCCATGAGCTCCTCAAAGGAGAGGGGAGGCACTCTCTTCAATTCCATGCTAAAGAATCCCGGTCTCAGCCCCAGGGTGAAGGCTAGCATCAGTGCGTACCCTGGGACCTGCTGGAACAGGAGGATCTCTTCCTGAAACCGGTCGACATAGTGACCCAGTGTCTCATCCGGCTTCTGCCTCACCGCAAATAGGCACTCCGCTCCCTTCTTCCGCTTCTTCGAGGTTGAGAACCTCAACAGGAAACTTCTCCACAGATCCTCGAAACAGTAGATTGATCTTGCTGGCAACTGGTGGTACCAGTCCCGAGCCTTCTCCTTCAACGTGATGGCAAATAGCCGGCACTTGAAGGCATCCGTCATCTGCCTTATCGATACGACGTCCTCAAACCACTGTACGTGCTGTACCGGGTCATCCTTCCCTGAGTAGTAGGACATGTCAGGCTCCCGGAACCCCTCCGGTACCGGTGCTGAGATGATGAGCTCGTTGAACGGGCTCTCGCCTCCTGCCTGGAGAGAGGGTACGTCCCGCGGCATCGGCTCACTAGCCCGATCCGCGAGACCGTGCCCCGGGAAGAGCTCTCGCATTGCCGCTTCCTTCTCGCCCGGATCCGTCAGCGCCTCCTTGCCCGGGCGCTGGCTCTGGCCCGGGAAGAGTTCCCGCGCCGCCACATCTCTCTCGCCCGCCTCCCCCGGGACCTCCTTTCCCGGGAGCTGTCCTGGGGCGTTCTCGCCCAAGAGCGGGACCTCTTCTATCAGGACCTGAGGGGTGGCCCACTCGCGTCTGGCCGAGAAGGCCAAACTGATCGTCTGCAGGACCTCTCGCCTGAATTCATCCAGCATCCTCTTTGTCGCTTCCTCTCCCCGGGTGGGGGAGCCTCCAGAACCTGACCCTTCACCTTCACCTCCAGCCATGGGACAAAACTCAAGGCTTTCTTGTATCAGCTGCCTTCCACACTCACCGCACCAGAACTGTTGAAGCCAAATATGATCTCAACCGGATTTCAAAGAAAAGGGGGTGCAGCCAAAACCTACTTCTCTCAAGCCTTAACCCTCAACTGGATTCAAAGGACCTAAGACTGACCCAAAGCCTCAGCAGGGAGGTCCCACCTCACACCCGGAAGATCTCTGAGAGCTTCCCCTCCAAAGCCAAAGCTGGGCTAGGAGCTCCTCAGAAAGTACTGGAATTTGAGAGATAATGACAGCTTGCCTTCTAAAGAGTTCTTATGGGTCTATTTATAACATCGTGCTGACCTGAAATTACTGAAAAGCCCCTAGTTGGTCTGCCAATAGCCGAATCCCGCTGTTTTTCTGAGGGCACATGGGGTAAATTTACTTGAGGGTAATCTGGTCATTTAACCCTAGGCCTTGGGCCCCACTCGGCGAGAGCTCTGAACCGAGGGCCTCTTACCCAGAGATGGCGCGAACGGTCTTGCCGGCTGATAGGCGAGAGCCCCTTTAAGATTGGAACTCGGCGCTAGCGTAAGCGCTCCCGCGCTGGCCGCGCTTGATGATCTCGACCCGTTGATCTCCATTCGACGACTCGACGCGAACGTTCCCGCCATATTGGGCGAGACCTCCTTTTGGGCGGGAACTCCTTTAGCTAGCTCAACTGTGACCATTGCGCCTCCTGATCTGACTCAGCGAATATGGGGTTGTACAGGAGGGTGCATGGATATTGATGAGGCGGGTTCATCGGTTTCCCCTAATATACACCACAGGAAAAGTTATGACGACGAACACTACAGTTGTTAGGTGGTGAAGAGGACCAGAAGCTAGCTACGCATTCCACTCAGGGCCTTCTCACACCTGTTTGGTTATGTGCCGAGAAGGTTGATCTCTGCACGGGTAAGGACGTGTTCCCACTGAGAGTACCTAGTCTGCATAAAGGTATGAAGGCCTAGGGAATTGGGGTGTATCCATAACCTAGAAGTGTGAGCGACCGACCCACTATCACCGTCTGGCCACGACAGGTGAGGCTTGAGAAGTGAGCTCCTTCTCTTAAAAGGTCACTATGTCGACAAAGGGGAAAGTATTTATGACACATCATATGAGGGGCAAAGAGTTTCAACATGCATACACAACATACCATATATACTTATATACTCATGTGTGTTAACTGTACTCACGCCTTGGTCTAGCATCGTATAACTGCCGTTAGGATGATTTATACGATGAAGAAAAATGTTATAAATTTAGAAAGTCATGCTTATCCAATTTTTGATACTACATCTTCTCTCGTTGATGCTCGTACACTTATATTGTTAGAAACTAGCTTAATTAATGGTTGATATTATTGCTTCCCTTGCTGGTTACTAGTACATATATACTGCTTTGGCTATTGTGCTAACTCTTCTTGCAGGTTTCCTTCCTGGTACCCACTAGGTCTGTAACACCCCCTATTTGTCACAAAATATATAGCAGTAGGTTCGGCCGGGGCCCGACGCCATATACCACGGACAAAACTAAGGGTTACATAATGAAACCATCCTTCCAATAACCAACGTCCTACACAGAGCACATTCTAGCAGAAGCAATTTAAATGTTGCAAAAATAAGAACCAGCCACACCATGAATGTCCACTAAAATAATCCAAAAGGAATGAATGCACAAATATACAAAGTACTTGGCCTTATGACCTCACAAGAGTTTACTTTAAGCAAATAGTGTCTTCCAAACATCGATACGCAGACCGGTCACACATGAGAATAGAAGTAAACATTAGCAAAGGCCTTCGAGGGCCGGCTCAGCAACAAGGGCTTTTGCCCACTATTTGCCACTAGGCTCCGTAACACCTGCAAGCAACAATCCACCGAAGCGGTGAAAAACAAAAGCAACGGTCAGCTAAAGATGAAAGAATTAGTGCCTAACCACCTAGAGGGGGGGGGTGAATAGGTGTAATTTCTTTTTCTTTTTAAGGCAGCAAATCTATTCAGTTAGTTACTTAACAACAAATAATTCTATAGCTAACACAACACAGATTCACAGAATTACCACAACACAGATTGCACACAGATTTTATAGTGGTACCCCAAGGTCTGGGTACATCCACTTTCCCCCTTCACCTATCTAGCAGTGTGCGAGATTCGGCCTAACTTCTGCTCTTCACCTCAGATCCTCAGATCTTACAACTCAGAACCCAACAAGGCTCCTACAGCTCAGACAATCTGCCCTACCTCAGCCTACACAAGGCCTACAACTCAGAGATACAATCTCCTACAACTCAGGCTCACAGCCCTACCTTAGCCTTCAACAAGGCCTACCACTCAGAGAAAATATTCTCCTACAATCAGCCTTTATATAATAGGCTTACAGATCAGATCTAAAATAGATCCTACAGAAAATAGTATTTACAAAGTGTTTTACCACCATCCAGGTAGAGAGAGAAAGGATGGATGGTTTCTTGATCAGTTCTTGGAAGAATCTGATGGCAGAGCACAACCTCTCTTAGTTTTCTTCAAAGCTTCTTGAATCTGAACTCAGTAGGGTTGAACTCTTGAGAAGTTGATCTTCAATCAACTTCTGTCTTGAGATTCAGATCTCAATCTGAATCTTTCTTGGCAGCCTGGTTCAGCAACTGCACTTCTATAGATGAAGCTTTCTCTCTCCAACTTCTTATTTTTCTCTTTCTTTAGAATTCTGTATATGTTTCTGTTGTGTCTTATTCAATAAATCTGTTGAAGGAGAAAGCCTTTATATAGTCTTCCTCCATGGTAACCGGCTGATCCTGTTTCTAACAAACTTCTAATAGCTTTGACAGTTGCAGTAGACCGGTTAGAAATGACAGCTGTCAAGTCATCCAGTCACTTCTTGAAATACTGTCTCTGTCTGAAAGTGTCGAGACTGAACTTCATCATGTGTCGACACAATTAGACTAAGTGTCGACACAAGTGAACTAAGTGTCGACATAAGCCTTGGTGGTGTCGACACATCTCTTCTGTTGTTGATATTGCTTCTCGACACAGCTTCTGCAGAATGTGTCGACACAAGTCTTTGTGGTGTCGACACAGTCACTTCTTTTATTCATACAAATTTACTTTGTTGAAATTCTGCCATGTGTCGACACAAGTCTTGTGTGTCGACACATTTGATGTCGACAAGATCTTCTGTGTGTCGACACAAATACTTCTTCTCTTTAACTTTGTTGAAACTCTACTGTGTGTCAACACAAGTCCTGTGTGTCGACACAGTTGATGTTGACAAAGTCTTCTGTGTGTCGACACTGCCTCTGGGTGTCAACACAATTGATGTCGACAAAGTATTCCTGTGTGTCGACACTGCCTCTTGGTGTCGACACAGTTGATGTCGACTATGCTTTCTCTGTATGTCGACAATGCCACTGTATGTCGACATAATTTCTTCAGGTGTCGACACAGCCTCTCCAAGTGTCGACACAATTAACTCCAAGTGTCGACACACCTTTTCTTAAGTGTCGACACAAGCCTTCATAAGTGTCGACACAGTTTCTTCTGGTGTCGACACATGGACTTAGAAACGTTTCTGCATTCCTGCATTTTCTTAACCTGCACATATAAACTCAAAATAACATCAAATACACCTTGATGTATATCATTGTGTAGGGTGAAGCTTCTTCAAATATGGTACAAATTTTCCAATGTACCCAACAATCTCCCCATATTTGGAGAAGTCATAACCCTTAGTCAATGATATACACCATTCATAACAAATACACATTATGATGTATAACACATTATATGACAGGGAACATATAAACAAAACATATATGACAAGTCATCACATAATAATAATGCAACAAGAATGAGCATTAATTAATGTTTTGTTTCAACTTCCAAAAGTTTCATAACAAAAGTTTACATAGATTTTAAAAGATTACAAAGTTGCAAACTCAAGTAAATCTAATCTAAAGCTGATCTGGCTCCTTGATAACTATTCGTTTGCCTGATTGAACCTTGGCTTGTACAAGAGCATCAGTATCATCAGCTGGCTTCTTGCTCTTTAGATCTTTCTTTTTTTGCTCTTCAGCCCTTATTCTTTGTCTTTCAAAATAATGAAAAGGATTAGGGAAATATTTGCTAGGCTCCCGAGCATTAGGAGGTAGCTTCCCAAGTTTTGCCTTTCTTCTATATTGAACTATGACTTCTTGCCTGGCTTCATGCTTTTGCCATTCTTGTGCAGAGTACCATTTGCCCCGATCATAGGTCTTATCCTTTACAGCTTTCCAAGCAGTCAGTATAATGTTCCTAGAAGTAGGACTCCACTGCTCAAAATCAGGCTTCAACTCAGCCTATTCTTTGAATCTTTTCTTAGACAATAGAGCTTCTTGCTCTTGCAAAACTGCCTATGACACTGGCTTGTCTACTTTATCATGGCTAATATTGTGAGCACCCTCTGAAGGGCTGTACATAGACTGTACTTCTTGATGTATCATTTCAAAATTAGCTGGAGGATAGATAACTTGAGCAACTTCAGCTTGAACCCCTTCTAAGTAAGCAGGTTGTATACCAGACTCAGCCATATTATCATCATCACAAAGGGGGTGGATATCCAAGTGTGGCTCTGATGCTATTGGAAATCCATTTACCATGGTCTGAGCCAGCTTTGACTAATACTCTCTCCCCCTTTATGACTTCTCTGGACACATGATCCCTGATGTCATCTTTTTGAAATCTGATTTGTTCATCCAGAAAATTTACACCATCTTTGTAAAAAGACTTTAACTTTAGTAGCTGTGCAGAAATAGTCTTTTGAGAGTCATGAATAGCTGTTGTTACAACAGCTAGTACTTCCTGCAATTTCTTATCAAACTCCCCCATATCTAACTCTGTCTTAGCATTAGCCTTGTTCTCAGTCTGGGCAGTTGCAAGATTCTTTATTTCTGTAAAAATCATATTATGTGATGCTGTCAGATTATCATTCATTCTAATCTGATTCTCTAGAACATAGCCTTGTTTAAGAGCTATATCAACCTAAGTCTTGATTTTCTCTTGATGTGTGGCTAGGAAAACCACAGCATTTCATCCCTTGTGGAAACAATCAGTCATTTCCTTCTTATGCTGATTAACTTCAAATCTTATAGATTTAATATCCTGAGCCAAAGAGAATTGCAGATCTTTGTGAGTCTCATCCATATATTTTTCCATTGCAATCCTTTGCTCATCTAGCTTTACTTGCAGTGAGATTAATAAGGAGCTATAATCAGGTGTTGGGGCAGATTGTGGAGCAACAGTTTGTAGTGCCTTCTTGTAGCTTTGACTTCTCCTTTTGAAGACCATTAGCTTCCTCTTCTTAGCTCTTGTAGCTTCTTCATCCTCAGATGCTGTGGAACTAGCTATATCAACTCTATCTTTAGGACTAGGAGGCAATACCTGTTCAGTACTAGGTTGCTCCCCCTGAGTCCCATGCTCCTCCTCAGTTCTTATCTGCTCCTCCTCAGTCCTTGCATTCTCCCCCTGAGACCTTACTTGCTCCCCCTCAAGGTTAGCTTGCTCCTCCTCAAGGTTAACTTGCTCCCCCTCAAAATTTGCTTTCTCCCCCTCAAATTCAGGTTGTACTCTATCTGAAAACAACTCTTCAAGGGTGAATTCTTGTTGAGTAGGGACTGGAGATTCTCTTATCTCTAGAGCATCAGCAACTGCTGATGTAGCTTCCATGATTACATCTTGAACTTGACTGTGTAGTTGTGTTGGCTGGTCAACATCAATCAAAAATTCAGTTAGTGTCTCATCCTTATCATTAAGAATTGATTGATTCACCTCTTAAATTACCTCAAGGATTGTTTGTGTAGCTATTTCACTATCCAAGTGGGTTGACTCTTCCTCAATATGAGGCTCCCCCTGCACTTGTGCACCATTTGTAGAGTCTTGTGCAGGAATTTCTTGTGTTGTAGATTGTTCAGGAATCTTTTGACTTTCTTTCTCAGGCATATCCTTAGTGAGAACCCTATCCCATATGGATATAATCCTGATGTCCATCCTTCTCATGTGATTTATCTTAGTCCCAGCTGACTGGTCCATTACTTCTGGTATTGTTGCAGCTAAATACAAGCTCACAATTCTTCCCAGATTTGGCTTCTTCATACTTTCCTTAACCTTCTCAAATATTACTGCTGACCAATCAGTATTTAGTGTGCAGATGATCCTGGTCATCAGACTGAACATATAGGTTGATATCTTATCATGCCCCCTGGCTTGCAGAGTATAACTTTGCCAACTACTTCAGACAAGAACTTCCCTTGCATATTCATGCCTTTCCTGTGCAAAGCAGAGCCAATCTTCATGGTGGAATCCAGTCCACACCATTGAAGTGCTTCCCTTAGCTTAGATGCAGGTACATCTACTTCTCCTTGTGTTCTTGGCAGGTGAAGAACTTTCCTTAGACTCTTCTGGGTGATTTTCACCTTTACTCCATTGACTGTGGATCTAATTTTAAGTCCAATTTGATCTAGGGTAGCATCACCAAAAACTTCTAGTGATTCTTTCTTCCAAATCTTAGTTGGTTCAGAAACTAGAAACTCCAACCCATTCTCAGTAATTAGGGTTACTACAGCTTTAATTTCATGTTCCGCATGGTCAAAGGCATTGCGTACCAGCTCATATCACTCATTGACATTGTCTTCAAGCTTGGGCGCCATTAGGGTTGAGAGAAATCTTGAATGGAGATGAGAGAATTTGTCGACACAAAGATTTGGTCTCGAAACTATGGAGAGCGTGTTGACAGACAATGTTGTTGACCTATTTATACCTTTCTAAAAACGAAGGTGAAAAGGCACATCATAATTCTCTTAATGTGTCGACACTGTTGAAAAGTGTCGACACAGACTTCTAATGTCTCTACATAAGTGTTAACTTCTATGTGTCGACACTTATTCCTTTGCGCTCGACGAACAGTCGATTCTCCACTCGACGAAATCTGTGTTGATCCTAAGTGTCGACACCATCTCTGGATGTGTCGACACCATCTCTGCATGTGTCGACACCACTACTGGATGTGTCGACACAATTTCTCTAAAGTGTCGACACCAATTTTCTAGATGTGTCGACATCATTTCCCTAAAATGTCGACACCACTTCTATGTGTCGACACAGAGAACTCCTTGTGTCGACACCATTTTACTTAGCCAATTTTGTTAAACTAATCTATGTTCAACATTCCTAATTCAATTTTAAACTTATTGAATTTAGTTTCATCTAGTGGCTTAGTAAACATATCTGCAATTTGATAATCTGTTTTGACAAATTCTAGTGAGATGTCCTCTTTCTCTACGTGTTCTCTAAGAAAATGTTATCTAATTTCTATATGCTTTGTCCTACTATATGAAACTGGATTATTAGCAATATAAATAACACTTGTAGAATCACAATGCAAAGGTGTTCTACTTACCTGAATACCATAGTCTTCTAGCTGGTGCTGAATCCACAACAGCTGTGCACAGCAACTTCCTGCTGCCACATATTCAGACTCAGCTGTGGAAATTGCCACACTAGTCTGCTTCTTACTGCTACAAGACACCGATCTTCCTCCTAGAAATTGACAGGTGCCTGTAGTACTTTTTCTATCTTCTTTGCAACCTGCAAAGTCTGCATCTGAATAGTCTGTCATTAGAAAATCTCCATTCCTAGGGTACCAAAGGCCTAGATTAGGTGTGCCCTTAAGATATCTCAAAATCCTTTTGACTGCAGTCAGATGAGATTCTTTAGGGCAGGATTGGTACCTAGCATAGACACATGTAGCATACATGATATCTGGTCTACTAGCAGTCAGATATAGGAGGGAGCCAACTATTCCTCTACACAAAGTTTCATCTACAGGTTTCCCTGCATCATCTTTGCTAAGAGAAACACTTGTCCCCATTGGAATTCTCATGGTAGTGGATGATTCCATACCATACTTCTTAATTAACTCCTGGGTGAACTTGGACTGAGATATGGACAAGCCATCTTCAGTCTGTCTTACTTGGAGACCCAAGAAGAACTTAAGTTCTCCCATACTGCTCATTTCAAATTTCCCTTGCATAAGTTTTGCAAACTTTCTACAAAGGTTACTTTCAGTAGAACCAAATATAATGTCATCAACATATATTTGGACTAGGATTATCTTTCCTTTGGATTCCTTTAGGAATAGAGTATTGTCTATTTTCCTTCTTGAGAATTTGTTCTCAATGAGGAAACTAGACAGAGTTTCATACCAAGCCCTTGGGCTTGTTTCAACCCATACAAAGATTTCCTAAGTCTATAAACATAATCAGGTTTGAGAGGATCAACAAAACCTGAGGGCTGCTCTACATAGACTTCTTCTTTTAGATTTCCATTTAGGAATGCTGATTTTACATCCATTTGGAATACCTTAAAGCCTTGATATGTTTCATAAGCAATGAACATCCTAATTGCTTCCAGTCTTGCTACTGGAGCAAAAGTTTGATCAAAGTCAATACCCTCTTCCTGCCTCTATCCTTTTGCAACAAGTCTTGCTTTGTTCTTCATAATGATCCCATTCTCATCCAGTTTGTTCCTAAAGATCCACTTTGTTCCAATGATGTTGTGGTCTTTTGGTTTAGGAACTAACTTCCAGACCTTGCACCTTCTGAATTGATTCAGCTCCTCTTGCATGACATCAATCCAATGTGGGTCTAGAACAACTTCTTCAAATTTCTTGGGTTCTACTTGTGATAAGAAGCTAGAGCAAAGAACTGTATTCAGATTCCTTCTCCTTGTTTGTACTCATTGTCTTGGATCACCAATTATCTGATTTGTTGGATGATCCTTTAAGTGTCTAATAGCTGGAGGTAGTCTATCTTCAGGTTGAACACCTCCAGTCGCTTCATTATGCTGCACCTCTTGATTTTCATTAGCATCTGGAGAGTCTTGTACTCCCTCTGGACAGCAGCCACCATTTTCCACTTCCTGATTTGCAGTTGAATCTTCTGTAATGGTAAGCTTGTCCATTCTCTCAGTTATACCTGTAGAACTGCAAGAACTACTTGGCAACTCACTGTTAATAAGTCTTCTTTCATCAAAGACAACATGTACAGACTCTTCTACAACTTGAGTAATCAAGTTGTAGACCCTATAAGCCTTACTATTGTTGCTGTACCCAACAAATATCCCATCTTGGGATTTGGCAGCAAACTTAGTTAGATAAGACTTGCCATTTTTAAGGACATAACACTTGCAAACACAGATCCTAAAATAGGACAAGTTTGGTTTTCTGCCCTTCATAATCTCATAGGGAGTTTTTTTGTGGCTTTTGGTGATAGAAGCCCTATTGATCACATGACATGCAATGTTTACTACCTCAGCCCAGAAATATTCTGGGAGAGAAGTGTCACTCAATAGAGATCTACCAGCCTCAATCAGTGTTCTATTCTTCTTTTCAGCAATACCATTTTGCTGTGGTGTTCCAGGTGAGGAAAATTCTTGAAAGATCCCAAATTATTCACACAGTCTTGTCATACTCTCAGATTGAAATTCAGTGTCATGGTCACTTCTGATTTTGACCACAGTACTGTCCAGCTCATTCTGAATTTGTTTGACAAAACTATATAAAACACTTGGGGTTTCAGATTTTTGTCTCAGAAAGAACACCCATGAATATCTAGAATAGTCATCTACCACCACAAAAGTGTAGACCTTCCTACCTAGACTATGAACTGGCATAGGACCAAATAGATCCATATACAAGAGGTATAGACACCTCACTGAATCCTTGTTTTCAAGGCTATGAAAGGAGGATTTGGTCTGCTTGCCTTTTTGACAAGCTGAGCATATCCCATCCTTTATACACTTAACTTGAGGAACATTCCTCACTAACTCTTTGCTAAAGAGTTGGCCAATAGTCTTGTAGTTAAGATAGACCAGCCTCTTGTGCCATTTAACACAATGAGAGCCTCTCTCATCAGCTACAAGACAAATAGGATAAACATTGTTCTCACACTCAAAGTTGAGACAGTACACATTTCTTTTTCTATATCCTGTCAATATGACCTTTTGATCACTTGACCTTTTGATATGACAACCATTCTTAACAAATGAAATGTCATAACCTAAATCACTCAGCTGACTTATGCTAATTGGGTTATGTTTCAAACCCTTCATATAGGCCACTTGAGTGATAGTGATTGAGTTGGAAGAGATGTTACCAAATCCTTTGATGACTCCCTTTTCAAAACCACCAAATATTACTTTAGGCCCATTCAGCATAGGTGAGTAGTCCTTCAGCAATCCCCTAGTTCCAGTCATATGCCTGGAACATCCACTGTCCAAGTACCATATAGGGGCATGACAACTTGGACTCTCCTGCAACACAGATTATTTAACCTTAGAACCCAAATAAATTTTGGGTCCTTGGTGCAAGTTAGTCTGAACTTTAACAAATCTGCCTGCAGCTTTTCTGACAGGTAGACTGCTACTCTCCTTGACACTAATATTGTGCCAATAATCTAAGGCAAAGTGGCCTACCTTGCCACAGCACCAGCACTCAAACGTGTTATACCTTTGTTTAGGTACAGCCTTAGCTGAATTGTTTACAGCAGGTCTCTTATTTTGTGCTGGGACTTTACCTTTAGAATTGGACTTAGCAGTCCATGCAGTTTTCTTAAACCCTAACCCAGCCTTACCCTTTTGAGACACAAACTCATCAATCAAGGGTAATACAGATTTTGGTTTAGAAAAACTAGCTACAATCTCCTTTTCTTTCTAAAGTCTATTCTCTAGATTTTTAATCTGATCATTTTTAAATGTGATAGTACCCATCTGAATAACAGTAATGTTTTTCAGTCTGGCTATCTCATTCAACTTTTGATCCAGCATCTTCTCTGAAGCAGATGCAGGCATCTTAATATCTGCAATTTCCTTAGCCTGAGTTTTGGCCAGGTTTTTGCTTTTCTTTAGTGCCTGCAATAAGTCACCATATTCATCTATCAGCTGATGAATATCACCTTCAGACTCAGACCCGTCCACATCACTTGATGTAGATGTTGCTGACTCTGACCCAGTACTACAATCTGAATTTCTAGAAAAACATTGTACCTTACTAGGACCAGGCTGATCCTGGCACTTGCCTTCTTCTAACACAGCCATCAGTCCCTTGCACTGATGGTCTTCTTATTCATAGATAGAGTTCAGTACTTGCAGAAACTCTTCTTCTTCATCTGCTGCATATAGACCAATGTATGCCTCAGCTTCAGATTCTGACTCTGAATATGATTGGTCTGTCAAGCTCTTCTCCTTCTTAGCAACAAAGGATTTCTGATTCTTGCTCTGATGTTGAATCTTCTTTTTACCAGAAGATTCTTTTCTTTTGTCTGGACACTCAACCACAACATATCCAGGCCTATTACAGCAGTAGCAAACTATCTTTGATGTTGTAGATTTGCTTGGCTTAGACCTGCTCCTGTCCTTCCTGGATGACTTCCTCTTTTGATAATAATCATCCTTAGGCTGAGATGTGGAAGGCTTAGACTTCCACTGCTTCTTCTTCAGGAATCTCTGAAACTGCCTTATGAAGGTAGCAAAGTCTTCATCTGAGTCACTGCTTTCTGAACTTTGGTTGTCTGAATTATCTGAAGCAATTTCAGCAACTATCTTAGGAGGTGATGGAGACATCCTCCTATTCTTCCTAGTGGCTTCAACCTTGAAAGCCACATACTTTTCTCTATGCTCCCCTTTTGCACTTTTCTCTTCCTCTTTCCTAGCCATCAACTGCATCTCATATGACAACAATTTTCCAAATAAAGTTAGAGGTGAGATATCGGCAAGTTTGGCCACTTCCCTAATGACACAAATCTTAGTGTCCCAATCCTTTGTCAAGGATCTTAGGAATTTATCATTCAGTTCATATGTACTGAAGATTCTTCCATAGGACATCAACTCATTTACTATTATATAGAACTTTTTGTAACACTCAGTTATACTGTCAGACTTTCCTTGTCTGAAACTCTCATATTCCTGGTTCAGCATAGACTTTATATCTTGTCTGACTTCTTCATAACCCTAGATATAGACTATCAAAGTATCCCACATTTCCTTGGAGGTCTTGCAGTGAATCAAATTCTGAAAGGTTGCATCATCTATGACACTTACTATGATATTCTGGGCTCTTTTATCTATAGTTGCCAGGATGATCTCATCCTTAGTCATCTCTGAAAAATCCTTGGGAATTCTTTGGTTTGCATCTAGAACTGAAATCTTCATAGGAATACAAGGACCTTCCTTTACTGTAATGTAGATCCTTGGATCAGAAGCCTCCATAAACAGCCAGACCCTTTCTTTCCATATTACAAATATCTCCTTCCTACATATGAGTAATTTAATAGAACCTAGTTCCTTATGATTTTCTCCTGAACCCATTTTCTTGATCTTGAATCTGCCTTAAGGATCTAACTTAGACTGTTAAGTCCTTCTTTGAGTAACCTCGGGTTTGATACCACTTGAAAGAATTAGTGCCTAACCACCTAGGGGGGGGGGTGAATAAGTGTAATTCCTTTTTCTTTTTAAGGCAACAAATCTATTCAGTTATTTACTTAACAATAGATAATTATATAGCTAACATAGCACGGATTCACAGAATTAGCACGACACAGATTGCACACAGATTTTATAGTGGTTCCCCAAGGTCTGGGTACATCCACTTTCCCCCTTCGCCTATCTAGCAGTGTGCTAGATTCGGCCTAACTTCTGCTCTTCACCTCAGATCCTCAGATCTTACAAATCAGAACACAATAAGGCTCCTACAGCTCAGGCAATCTGCCCTACCTCAGCCTACACAAGTCCTACAACTTAGAGATACAATCTCCTACAACTCAGGCTCACAGTCCTACCTCAGCCTTCAACAAGGCCTACCACTCAAAGAAAATATTCTCCTACACTCAGCCTTTATATAATAGGCTTACAGCTCAGATCTAGAATAGATCCTACAGAAAATAGTGTTTACAAAGTGTTTTACCACCACCCAGGTAGAGAGATAAGGGATGGATGGTTTCTTGATCAGTTCTTGGAAGAATCTGATGGTAGAGCACAACCTCTCTTAGCTTTCTTCAAAGCTTCTTGAATCTGAACTCAGTAGGGTTGAACTCTTGAGAAGTTGATCTTCAATCAGCTTCTGTCTTGAGATTCAGATCTCAATCTGAATCTTTCTTGGCAGCCTGGTTCAGCAACTGCACTTCTGTAGATGGAGCTTTCTCTCTCCAACTTCTTATTTTTCTCTTTCTTTAGAATTCTGTATATGTTTCTGTTGTGTCTTATTCAATACATCTGTTGAAGGAGAAAGCCTTTATATAGTCTTCCTCCATGGTAACCGGCTGATCCGGTTTCTAACAAACTTCTGACAGCTTTGACAGTTGCAGTAGACCGGTTAGAAATGGCAGCTGTCAAGTCATCCAGTCACTTCTTGAAATACTGTCTCTGTCTGAAAGTGTCGAGACTGAACTTCATCATGTGTCGACACAAGTAGACTAAGTGTCGACACAAGTGAACTAAGTGTCGACAGAAGCCTTGGTGGTGTCGACACATCTCTTCTGTTGTTGATACTGCTTCTCGACATAGCTTCTGCAGAATGTGTCGACACAAGCCTTTGTGGTGTCGACACAGTAACTTCTTTTCTTCATACAAATTTACTTTGTTGAAATTCTGCCATGTGTCGACACAAGTCCCGTGTGTCGATACATTTGATGTCGACAAGATCTTCTGTGTGTCGACACAAATACTTTTTCTCTTTAACTTTGTTGAAACTCTGCTGTGTGTCGACACAAGTCCTGTGTGTCGACACAGTTGATGTTGATAAAGTCTTCTGTGTGTCGACACTGCCTCTGGGTGTCGACACAATTGGTGTCGACTAAGTATTCCTGTGTGTCGACACTGCCTCTTGGTGTCAGCACAGTTGATGTCGACTATGCTTTCTCTGTATGTCGACAATGCCACTGTATGTCGACATAATTTCTTCAGGTGTCGACACAGCCTCTCCAAGTGTCGACACAATTAACTCCAAGTGTCGACACAGCTTTTCTTAAGTGTCGACACAAGCCTTCATAAGTGTCGACACAGTTTCTTCTGATGTCGACACATGGACTTAGAAACTTTTCTGCATTTCTGCATTTTCTTAACCTGCACATATAAACTCAAAACAACATCAAATACACCTTGATGCATATCATTGAGTAGGGTGAGGCTTCTTTAAATCTGGTACACATTTTCCAATATACCCAACAAAAGCTGACCAAATTATAACGATCTCGCCCCTTTTCTCGGGGCGGCGATGCTCCTTCACTGCACTTTATTAGCATAGCCAAACGATATAGTGAAATTACACTTCATCACAGGCGTAGGCACGCACGACCACACACCCCGTGCTCTCAGGGCACATTCTCAGTGAACCCGGTTAAAATCCGCAGTCTCACCACTGCCCTTTGGATGACAAATCTTATGAGCATTATGATCTTTTCGGCCTAAGACTAAGACCCTCCATCTATGCCAACAGCAAGTACCACGTACTTTAGGTCACTTTAACCGAACGACATAGAGCGGGTACGGTTCCGCCTAACCCATTGCTCACACCGTAACATCAATTTAAGCCATATGCGTGGGTCAAGCTTCCCCGAGTCCCAATTCGATTACAAACTTTACATAACCCAGTTATGTGTAAGTTGGCTCCCAGGCCACCAAGATGGCAGAATCACGCTTCTGCCCAGTTTTTCGGTTGCACCTTGGAGTTAGTCCCCAAGGTTCCCTGTTGCAATCTAGCGTGTAGAAAACCCAAAAAACAACCATCGGCGCTGAGTCTTCTCCGACCATTCATGCAATGAAACATCACCGATCTAGACCAACTTGTCCGGGTAGGCTTCACACACCATACCTCTGTCCGTACTTCGATTTCGGACTCTACATGCAAAACAACGAGGACTATTCATGTCTACCTGAAAGAGTACCTCACACTCACCGCATACTCACGAGAGCGGTCTTCCTATATAAAAAGGAAAGAGGACTTTACATGTCCAAGATGAGAATCATTACCCTTGCGTTTCTCTTTGGCTCCATGAAGATCTAGACGGATGAAAAGCACCGTAATGGCCTCGTCTCCGTAGATCTGAACTCAACTTGCGATTTGGGACTCTGAAGCTCCACCGGCGGCCGGAACTCTCCTCCTCCTTCTTCCTTGCTATCCCCTCTCTCTAAGGTTTTTAGAAAGAGAAAACTCAAAAGGAATGAGGGTTTCAAACCCTATTCCTGGATTTAACCCAACAAGAATAGCCCTGGGCCCTTGGATCCCAAAAGAAGGAAACGGACGGCCACAATTAACACTTAAAATCAATTTATTGGGCCGAACACGACTTGTGAGACGCCCGTGTCCAAGGTCGTGTGCCTCAATCGACGTCGAAACCGTCACATCCCGACCGGACACGGGCTCTCAACACGCCCGTATCAAACTTGACATGCCCGTGTTAATCAGTACACGCCCGTGTTGCCGGGCGTGTTCCTCAATCAACACAGGACCAAAAACAACCCGAAGAGGACACAGGTTCTCGACACGCCCGTGTCAACTCGAACATGTCTGGGCTCCAGGCCATGTTCCTCCCCCGACATAGCCAGGATAATAACCCGAGCAGGACACGGCCTAGGACAAGCTGTGTCTCAGGTCGTGTTCGCTGTCTTGACGATCGTCGACTGCATTTTCGTTGACCACTCAGCAAGATCATCGAACCCGAGCACGACATGGCCCTGGACACGCCCATGTCCCAGACCGTGTGACCCCTACCAAGCACCAAACTTGGTTCTAAACGCTACCCGTCCCTCCTTTGAGTTTCGGGGCGTTACAATTCTCTCCCTCTTAAAAGAATTTCGTCCTGAAATTGCAGAAAGGAAAAGATACACAAAACTTAAACGGTACCTGAGCGAAATAATTCTGGGTACTCCTCAAGCATGGTGTGCTCTCGCTCCCATGAGAGCTCCTCCCGACTGCAGTTGTCCCAAACGGACCTTGACCATCCTGATGTCTTTGTTACGCAGTCGCTTGACTTCCGAGTCTTCAATGCGAATGGGCTTGACCTTCGTCATCAATCCATTATCAACTGGTACTTGATCGATCACAATCACTTGCGCAGGCTCTTGCACCGCCTTCCACAACACCGATATGTGGAATACATCGTGTAGACCACTCAGTTCCACTGATAGCTTTAATCGATAAGCTGCATCGCCAATCCGCTCCAGAACCTCAAACGGTCCAAGGTATCTCGGGCTTAGCTTCTTCAAGCGCCGTACCCGTGAGACACCCTTGAACGACTTAATCTTCAAATATACCTGTCGCCAACAGCGAACTCAACATTCCTATGCTTGGCATTATAGTATTTAGCTTATCGGTCCAGTGCGATTAGCAATCTTTCTCGAATAGTTCGTACCAACGAGGTTGCATCTTCCACTTCTTGCTGCTTGTACAGCTTCGACTCACCCGTTTCCAACCATTACAATGGCGTGCAACATCTCCTACCATAAAGGGCCTCGAAGGGCGCCATTTGAATGCTCGCTTGGTAGCTATTGTTATAAGCAAATTCCACCAAATACAGGTGATCTTCCCACCGCTTCCCAAAATCCAAGACGCACATGCGAAACATATCTTCCATCATCATGTTGACTCTCTCGGTCTGACCATCCGTCTGTGGATGAAAGGCCGTGCTGAAACTCAGCTTGGTCCCCAACATTCGTTGCACCAACCTTCAGTCATTGGACGTGAACCGCCCATCTCGATAACTCACGATGCTGCGGGGCACACTGTGAAGTCGAATAATGTTATCCACATATAGTTTTGCCAATTTCTCCACTAAATCATCCTTCCTATTTGGAATGAAGTGCTACACTTTCGTCAATCGATCTACGATCACGCAGTTGATGTCGTTTCCCTTCTGCGACCTTGGCAACCCATGCACAAAGTCCATTGTGATATCGTCGAACTTCCACTTCGGGATAGGTAAGGACTTCAAGAAACCTCCAGGCTTCTGGCACTCCGCCTTCACTAAGACTCACGTTTGACACTTCGCGACATAAAGTGCCACGTCCTTCTTAAGTCCTGGCCACCAGAACAACTTCTTCATATCACGGTACATCTTCGTGCTCCCTAGGTGAATCGAGTACTTGGTATGATGAGCCTCGTACATCAATTCCACCCGCAGTTTACCCACATTTGGGACGCACAGTCGACTGTCCTTCCATAACAATCCATCCACAACATCAAATTGGGAATTTGACCCATCCAAAGCCTCAACCATGATTTGCTTCATGTGACCATCCAAATCCAGAGCCTGCCGAATCCGATCAGCCAAGTCATACTGAACTTCTGTCCAGTTCAATTGCGCTTCGCCACTAGTATTCTTGTCAACACATGAGATCTCTAATGCCTCCAACTCCAGACTCAAACGCTCGTCATGAACCGTCAACCAGTTGGCTTGCGCTGGGGCCCTGCGACGCAACGTATCCGCAACCACATTGCCATTCCCAGGCACATAATGAATCTTGAATGTGTAGTCCCCCAGGAACTCCATCGATCTCCGCTGCCGCATGTTTAGATCCTTTTGATCCAACAAGTACTTCAGGCTCTTGTGGTCGGTATAGATATCGACCTTCACACCGTACAGATAATGCTTCCACAGCTTCGGGGAAAATATCACGGCCGCTAACTCCAAGTCATGAACCAGATAATTCTTCTCATGTACCTTCAGCTGACGCGAGCCATAAGCTATTACACTTCCATGCTACAGTAGAACACAACCCAATCCACTGCCCGAAGCATCACTGTAGATCTCAAAGCCTTTGGTCCCACTCGGCGAACTTAGAACAGGTGCCGTGGTCAACTGACATTTCAACTCCTCGAAAGCTTGTGCGCACTCAGGCGTCCAAACAAACTTCTTCTCTTTCCTTGTTAGAGTCGTGAGGGGTAATGCTATCCGCGAGAAGTTCTCCACGAAGCGCATGTAATAGCCGGCAAGCCCCAAAAAACTCCGGACTTCCGCTACCATAGACAGCACATGCCACTCCCGTATAACAACTATCTTCGCTGGATCCACCGCAATTCCCTCTCCACTAACTATGTGACCAAGGAAAGCTACTGAGGACAACCAAAACTCGCATTTGGAGAACTTGGAGTACAATTGGTTCCTCCTCAGCGTCTCCAGCACCAAATGCAGATGCTTAAAGTGATCCTCCTCACAGCATGATAAGAAGTATAGTCACTACACTCATAGCATGATAAGAAGTATACATGTCATATTATGTAGTATGAGATGCATAATATGTGTTTGTATATGAATCCACCATAGGAGGCAACGTGTGACGGTTATATAGTATGGGATGCATAACCATCATCACATGGGTGCCCATTAGCACATTTTATTTTCTTGTTGCATGCGATGTTATGTAGTATGAGATGCATAACATTTCATGTGTATGCCGCTCATGCATGCATTAAGGCCTTTCTAGAATGCATAACACTGCATACATAGCATATCATCGCATAAGCACGCATGCTAAGTTAAGGTTTACATGATGACATATGTACACACATGATTTTAAATAAGAATAAAGAATTCATGCATTCATATCATAGGCACATGAGTAAATAGGATGAGACGATATAACCCTAAGTAGGACATAAAATCTGTATAAAATCCCAGAGCAAGTTGCAGCATAAGAAAGTGTCTTTTAAGTATGGTCTGAACAAGTCGTGTGGTCTAGTTGTCATTTAGGATTTTGATGAGTTGTCCGTTTGATTTTTAAAAATGCCGCCAAAGCGTCCTGCAATGAGGTCGACTCCCCAGTCGGAGTGTGAGTCATCAGGAGCGTAAAGTGATGCGATTATCGAGAGTCCGCGTCAGAGCAATGAGGCTCTATCGAGGCAATTAGTTGCGATGCAATCGCAAATTCAGTCTTTGTTGTATGCCGCTCCCGCGCAACAACCTTTAGAGCAAGAGCCTGCTGACCCTGCTCCTTTGGTGCCCCCGGTGACGATACTACCAGAAATGAATATCATATCGCACTTCCAATGGTTGGGACCTCCCACCTACGACGGGAGTGCCGACTTTATGATTTTAGATGATTGGATCATCTCCATCGAGGAGATGTTTTCGTATTCCAGAATTCTAGAAGCCCAGAAGGTGATGATTGCAGCCTATTAGTTAAAAGGCCTGGCAAAGATTTGGTGGATTCGGGAAAGGGAGAGTCTGAAGGAAGGCTGTTCTTGGGAATCTTTTAAGAAGATGCTGCTGAAGAAGTTTCTACACTCGGTCGAGCAGGACCGCCTGATGAATAAATTCCTACATCTGAAGTAGAGACAGCTCACTGTGAGCGAGTACGAGATTAAGTTTAGCAAACTGAGTAGGTTTGCTCCCGATTTGGTATCTTCAGCGGAGGGTTGAAACTTTTCCTGGGAGGACTAAGAAGTGATGTCCAACAGTGGGCATGCACTTATGGAGCTAATAGTTATGCTGTGGCAGTGGAAGCCGCACTGAAAGTGGAGGTGATTTAAAATGCCAAGAATCGAGGTGCTGCGGCGAGGAAAGAGAAGAGGAAGGGTGTTGAGGATGGAAGCTCTAGGGCATCCAGCCCTTCTTCGAAAAAGAAAAGTTTAGAAATATGTAGCTTCTGTGGTCGACCTGGCCACCCTTACGAAAGGTGTTTCAAGAGGACTGCCACCTTGAAGTAGCAGGAGGTGCACGCCATCCAAGGTGCACCCAAGGGATAGCTAGTGTGCTCGTTCTGTACAAGGAAGTGTCATGATGTGAGTCGTTGCTTGAAGAAAGAAAGGACTTGCTTCCATTGCGTGCATAAGGGACACTAGAAGTCTTCGTGCCCCCAAGCTCAGTCCCCACTACAGCGTGCCCTGCTTTGAGCTCTGTCGCTACCAATAAACCTGGATAAAGGAAAAGGAAAGCTGAACGTGATGACCAGCGAGGAAGCTCAAACCTCTACGGAAGTGATATCAGGTTAGCCCCAGCTTAATTTATCTTATTATTTATTATTGTTGCCCTAGTTATCCTTTGTTTAGTTATGTATGCTACAGTTTTAGGGGAGTTTAAGGTGCGAAATTGGTGGGCGCGCGCTCTTTTCGATTCGGGTGCCACCCATTCCTCTGTGGCCCAGAGGTTTGTAGATAAACATTGCCTGGATGTGGATCAATTAGGAGACTCCTTCAACGTCAAGCTTCACTCCGGTGATTCAGTGATATCTAATTAAGGAGTTCTGAGATGCCCTATATACCTAGGCGATTTCCTAGCCTTTGCGGATCTGATGGTGTTGGATCTGACGGACTTTGATGTGATTTTGGGCATGGACTGGCTGTCCAAGTATGATGCGGTCATCCAATGCAAGGCAAAGAGACTGGACTTCAGGATGGATAATGTCCAACCTATGAGCGTCTATGGATTTCAGGACAGAGTTTCCCCTATTATTTCTGCGATACGTGCTTATGGTGCTATAAAGTCTGGTTACGAGGCATTTTTGGTTTCTATTTCTGCTTTGGAAGCTGCTTTTGTTACAGCACATCTTGAGGATATCTTGGTGGTGCGAGAGTTTCTAAATGTTTTTCCTGACTGTCTTCAAGGACTTCCTCCAATGAGGGAGATAGAGTTTGTGATAGACCTCGAGCTAGGTACTCGCCCTATTGCCAAAGCACCATACCGTATGGCTCCGCGTGAGTTGGATGAGTTGCGAACTCAGCTGATGAGTTGCTGGGGTGTGGTTTTATTAGACCAAGTTCTTCTCCATGGGGTGCTCCTATTTTGTTCGTAAATAAGAAATATGGATCGATGAGGCTTTGCATCGATTATAGAGAATTGAATAAGGTGACCATTAAGAATAGATATCCCCTGTCAAGGATTGATGATCTGTTCGATCAATTGTGTGGTAGCTCGGTATTTTCAAAGATCGATCTTCGTTCAGGCTACCACCAATTGAGAATCCGTGAGACAGATATTCCACGAACTGCTTTCCATTCGCGACACAGACATTATGAGTTTTTGGTGATGTCTTTCAGTTTAACTAATGCACCCTATGCTTTCATGGATTTGATGAATAAGGTGTTTAAGGATTTTTTGGACTGATTTGTTATTGTGTTCATAGATGATGTCCTGGTGTATTCCCGCAATGTTGAGGAGCATACTCAACATTTGCGTTTGGTTTTGTTGACCCTGAGGGAGCATAAGTTATATGCGAAGCTGAGCAAGTGTGAGTTTTGGCTACCTCAGGTGTTCTTTTTGGGTCATGTTGTAAGCAAGGATGGTATTTCTGTTGACTAGACCAAGATTTCTGTTGTGATGGAATGAGAGATACCTTCTACACCTAAGGAGATTAGGAGCCTCTTAGACCTGGCTGGCTATTATAGAAGATTCGTGGAAGGGTTTTCAGTGTTGTATTCTTCTCTAACTAGACTTACACAGAAAAATACTGCGTTCATTTGGAGTGATAAGTGTGAAGAAGCATTCCAAGAGTTGAAGAAGAGATTATGTACTGCTCCAATTTTAAGCTTACCTACTAAAGGAGTTGAGTATGCTGTGTATGTTGATGCATCACACATCGGACTTGGTTGTGTTTTAATGCAAGATGGTAAGGTGATTGCGTATGGATCGAGGCAATTGAAGATTCATGAGAGAAACTATCCTACACATGATTTGGAGTTCGCTGCTGTAATTTATGCATTGAAGCTTTGGCGACACTTATTGTTTGGTGCGCTGTGCAAGATCTATATGGAGCATAAGAGTTTGAAGTATGTCTTCACTCAGAAGGAACTAAATCTGAGCCAGCGTCAGTGGTTAGAATATGTAGCTGATTATGAAGTGAAAATTGTTTATCATCCAGGAAAGGCTAATGTAGTAGCCGATGCCTTGAGTAGAAAGACTGCCAAAATTTTGAATCTGTCGGTACAGTACTTGGTAGAAGAATTCTTGTTGATGGATATTGAGGTTGAGGGTACTACTGTGCCGGCTAGTTTAGAAGCAGAAGAACCCTCTTGGATTTCCTAGTCGAGCACATCAGAAGGATGATCCAGATTTTTTACACCTCCAAAATAGAACTGTGAAGGGAGAGCTACCAGATTTCTCCTTGGATGGGTTGGATACCTTGAAGTATCGGGGTAGGTTTTGTATCCCCGCCTTTGGTGACATTAGGGCTAAGATCTGTGTTGAAGCTCATGGTTCCAGTGTAGCCTACCACCCTATATCCAATAAGATGTATAAAGATCTAAAGCAAATTATTTGGTGGTCAGGAATGAAGAATGATATTGTAAAGTTTGTATCAGAATGTTATACGTGTCAGCGTGTTAAGGCGGATCATAGAAGGCCTGGTGGTAAACTGACACTGCTTGATATTCCAAGTTGGAAATGAGAGAGTATTTCAATGAATTCCATCACCAGTATACCAAAATCTCCCTGTGGGCACGACTCTGTTTGGGTGATAGTCTATAGATTGACAAAGTGTGCTCACTTTGTTCCCTTTAAGGTGGGGTATTCTATAAAAAAGATAGCAGAGTTGTTTCTTGTAGAAGTCATCAGATTGCATGGAGTGCCTGTCAGCATCATTTCAGATCGAGACTTTAGATTTACGTCTCGGTTTTGGAAGAGCTTACAAGATGGGTTAGGTATCGATTTAAGGTATTCCACCACCTATCATCCGCAGACAAATGGTCAAACAGAGCGAGTTAATCAGATCATGGAGGATATGATCATGTGTTACATATTGGATCATGGTGGGGCTTGGGATGAGCATCTCAGACTCATGGAGTTTGCGTACAATAATAGTTATCAAGAGAGTCTGCAGATGGCCCCATTTGAGGCCTTATATGGGAGGCGTTGTAGAAATTCTTTATTTTGGGCTGAATTTGGTGAGAGACCGTTGCTAGGTCCGGAATCCCTTGAGGAGATGAATTGTGCCGTGACTCATATTTGAGAAAAGATCCGTGTGACACAAGAGCGCTATGATAAGTATGCTAATCAACGAATGGTCGATCTGGAGTTTGCCGTTGGAGACTTGGTTTTTTTGAAGGTTTCTCCGATGGCTGCCGTTAAAAGGTTTGGAAGGAACCACATGTTAGACCCCCGGTACGTGGGACCTTTCCAAATTCTTGAGCTCATCGGAGTGTCAGCTTATAGGCTGAATTTGCCTGCGACCATCCCTGGTGTCCATGATGTGTTCCATGTGAGCCAGTTGCGGAAGTGTGTTCGTAATGATCGTCAAGTCCTTGACTCGATGCCCCAGATTCAGCCCAACCTTACGTACGTGGAAGAACCTGTTTGTATTCTGGATTCTCAAGAGCGTGTGTTGCGAAGAAAGACCATCCCCATGGTCAAGATTCTTTGGAGAAATCAAGACGTCGGGAGTGCGACGTGGGAATTGGAATCAGCGATGAGGGAATCTCATCCGCACCTCTTCTCTTAGTTTCAGGTATGTCTTTATGTTTTCAGTAATGTTTGATTTTATCGTTTTGGTTTGGTTTTGGAGTTGTGTTAAGTTTCAGGACGAAACTTCGTTTTAGGGGGAGTGACTGTAACGCCCCCGATTTTTCGATGATTTTATTTGATTCGGTATCGTCACATTTATGACGTCATGACGTTATTTTTAACGTCGAGTTGACGACGCATCGCCGTTAATGCATTTTTGCGTCCGTGTAGTCGAGTCGGCCAAATTCCTATTGTAATTGCAAAATTTTGCATTTGGAAATTAAGTTAAGTAATTTTGGACTTGCTCGTCAAGTTTCGTCGCGATCCGAGCGATATTTGGGCCTTGGCGATTTTCTGAAGTTTTGTGGAATTTATGTTCGCCGTAGAATTTGAAAATTCATATCTCGAGAATGGCTCTTTGGATTTTGGTTTTGACTTTGCCGTTGTGTTCGTAGCGTCAGTGTTCGTCTACGGTGCGAGTTTCGTTTAATTTGCCCCGCGTTTGGGCCTCCGTTTTGAACTCATGTTTCCTTATTCAAAAATATATAAATATGATTATTTTAATATTATAATAGTATTCAAAAATATCTTTTACTATTCATTTATATAGTTTAATCTTTTGGATATATTTGCAAAATCTACTGTTCATGCAAAGTTTTGCCTCGAGTAGTTGTCTGATTCTCGAGTGGCTGGATAGTACTCGAGTGATCCTTTTTTAGTACTCGAGTTATCTTTTCATAAGTACTCGAGTGATCTTCATAGTACTCGAGTGAATTTTCTTACCTCTCGAGTACTACATTCCTATCTCTCGAGTAGCCGGTTTTCTACCTCTCGAGTACCTGTAAACTTGTTCTCGAGTGGTCTGCAACCCTTCTCAAGTAGTCCGTTACAGTTTGCGTTCAGATGTCTTTTTGAGGGTCAAAACCGTGCCGCATAAAATAATGGTTAACATGAAATTTGTTCGTCTCGACAAAATCTACAACTTTCATGTTGGGCACTTTTCTATTTGAAGGAATTCTAAATCTCTATTTTCATTTTCCGCGCACCTGCTCGTAAATAGCCTGTTTTTAGACAAAACGTTTTATAAATACTTATATATATATATCTATACTGAGGATAATTAGAAAAAAAAATTTCCTTCATCTTCTTCCTCAAGACTTAGACCGAACTGAAACCATCTGTGCGGCGACTTTCTCCCATTCGTGAATCTTCCGGTGGCCGCCGACGATGCTCTGGTGTTCGAAATTTTCAACCGAGTATAGATCTGGAAAGCTCTCGCCGAGAGCTATGCCATCGTGATAAAATTTTCCACATTTCTTGAGATTTCTCGTTAGAGTTTTTCGGCTCTAACCTCTATTTAGGCCATTTTTGTTCAGATTTCGACTCCTCCCGTCTTCTTTTGCCCCGATCTGTGACGAGGACTGATTCAAAGAACTTTTCTGGTAAAACCAAGGCAAGTGGTGGTTCTACTTCCCTCTTCTCTTCATTCTCATGATCTATTGCAACTCCTAATTTCATTTGTTATTATCATAAATTTCTTGTTAAAGTATAGTGAGTCCTAAATCTTTTGTCTATATCAACTTGTTTCACAATGTTCTTGTTTATTCTAAGTTTAACTTGTAAAGTGATTCATATTTTGATGATATGGTTGTATCTTGCTCATGTTAATCGTCCCTTAATGATTATGTGGGACGCGTTAGAGTTTTGTCTAGGATTGTAAATCATTCCTAAAGGTTGATCAAGTGCATCTTGAATCTAGAAATGTCAAGTAGAATCTGACGTGCCAAGTCTCGAGATATATATGGTGGTTTTATTTGTGGATTTTCCTGATTACGGGAGTTAGTGGATGAAACCACCTCCGCAATGTTTGTTTCATTTATTAGTACCCTGTGGAAGTCTACCTGGTTTTTGGGCGTCTGCGGTGTATGGTGGAGAGTATGAGACTCCCTCGCAGTTAGACGGATATTATATTCGTGAGGGTGTCTCCAGTTGAGTGACCACCTTGCCCGTGTTTTTGGGTAGAGTCGACCACATGTGCCTAATAAAGGTTTTGTATTTCTTCCTTATGATTTTTTCATGTTGTCACCTTATAGCCTCGTGCGTCTGGTGTATTCTTGTTGTACGTGACGAATCACGTAAGTGTTCTTTTCCTATTGATGCCTTGTTTTTTTGTACTTTACTTCAGTACTGTTGGTCTTGGGTGGTACCCCTTTGAACTTGTTTATTTTTGCATATTTTTTTGCCACCATTTGTACTTTCTTGCTGAGGTGTTCTGTCTTTGGAATGCCTCAGGTTTAGAGCTGTAGCTGAGTTCGGTGCTGGTTTGGAGTGCTTGAGCGGCAGTGTTGGCTGTGGTTGTAGCCTCGTCTTAGCGATGTAGTTTGTTGTTTATTTTGTTTTACTGGTTCATACATACTATATTGTATGTGGGTTCGTGTCAGTTTGTTGACGCCCATAGAATTGTTATTTTTTAATACTTGCTAGCTGCTTGTTTTTCGTTATGTGGATGTGGATTACTTGCTCTCTGGGACATTTTATGTTAGGATTGCATGATAGTTAATTTCAAGTATAAAAATTACTATTATTACCTCATGCATTACATATTTTAAAATGTAAAATCACTATATTTAACGACCGTACAAATCTATTTTTATTTTTACTAAATTTAGAACTTTTATGCCTTGAGGTGTCCTTTGGGAACCTCTAAGCTCTTGTAGGGTGTCTAATCTGATAAAAGAAGTACTGTCTGCAGCATTTAATTACTTTTTCTGTGTACTAGATGAGCCACTAAGCCGAGGGATATGGTTTACTACCGCACTTAAACTGATTTTACCTTAAATTAACTTAAAGAATCTTTTTTCATGATAAATTAGGTGTTTGCCTGAGCGCCCGCAGTTATCCCTTGCCGACGTGGAATTATGACGCGAATTTTCCCTTACTCTGATAAGTTATTAAATGCGGTGAAAATGCGGGTTGTAACAACTTACGACCTCAGTGCCCGCTGCTAGCACCTAGAGAAGGACACCGAGAGTTTCAGCGGGGTGGAGGTCGTGGTCGGGGAAATCCCGGGAGAGGACTGTAGCGACCTCCCCCATATGCTTATGCATTGGACTTAGAGAGGGTGCGCATCACTGCTGATATGGTGAATGGTACGTGAATTTGTCTTACGCATCTTAATTGTTATGTCTTCATCTATATGCTTATACATATCATTACTAAAAAAAAATCAATGGTAACCACAGTGATCCTATGTATCAATGACGGAGCAGCTCGAGCGATCTTCGACAAAAGTGCCACTTGCTCTTTCGTGATCCATGACTGCATACATTGAGAGCCGGGAGTGGTTTACCTACCAGGATACCCGCTACATGTATGACTCCCTCATGGATCTGAAATGACATCTCCAGACCTTTACAAATTTAGAGTCAAGATTGGTGATCAAGAGATGGAGGTAAAAGCGGCGGTACTACGACTTGCAAGCTTTGACCTGATTTTGGGAATGGATTGGCTCGCTGAGTATGCGGCCCAGATCGACTGCCAGAATAGGAAGGTGACTCTCCAAGTGCCGACGGGAAGAACAATCACTTATCAAGGTATACCTTCTATTTCCCGCCTAACACTAAGTTCCATACAAGAAACTAAGGCTGCTATGAGTGGTGAAGAGGTGTTCGCCATCTACTTCGAGATGATCGGGAAAACATTAGAATTGACCGAGGTTAAAGTGGTGAAGGACTATCCCGATGTCTTCCCGGAGAAGCTCCCAGGCTTACCTCCACGTCAGGGGGGATTTTCATATTCATATTGTATCTGGAGCTCACCCTATCTCGAGAGATCCATAACGGATGGCACCGAAGGAGCTAGTGGAGTTCGGAGTGCAACTTCAGGAGTTGGTGGATTCGGGATTCGTCCGACCCAGCTCTTCTCCTAGGGGAGCACTTGTGCTATTTGTGAAGAAGAAAGATGGATCCATTTGGCTCTGCATCGACTATCGAGAGTTGAACTGACTTACTGTAAAGAACACTTACCCCCTCCAAATAATAGAGGACTTGTTCGATCAGTTGATTGGGGCTCGGTGTTTCTCCAAACTCGATCTCCGATTAGCATGCTATCAACTCATGATTAAGGAGAATGACATTGAGAAGACTGCATTCAGCTCTCGTTATGGGCAATACAAATTCACAGTGATGTCATTCGGGCTCACAAATGCCCTTGCAACATTCATGTCCATGATGAATCAGGTGTTCGATCCATACCTAGATCATTTTGTGATTGTATTCATTGACAACATTCTAGTATACCCGTCTTTAGAAGAATTGCATGCCACACACCTGGAGAAGGTACTCCAAAAACTTTGGGAGCACAAACTATATGCGAAATTATCGAAGTGCGAGTTTTGGCTAAAGGAGGTTGGATTCTTGCGACATATTATTAGAGTCGATGGTATATCATGGACCCAATAAATATTCAGGTTTTCAGGGATTGACCACAGCTTCGTTTAGTAGCAAATGTGAGGAGTTTTCTAGGGCTTGCGTGATATTACCGTAAGTTCTTGGAAGGGTTTTATAAAATAGCGCTGCCACTGACATCACTGACAAAGAAGGATGCCCCATTCATATGGTCCCCGCAATATGAAGAGGACTTCTAGGAGTTGAAAGGGAGGTTTACCTCAACCCCCATACTGACCATCCCATCAGGCCAGGAGGGTTTCTAGGTGTACACAAATGCTTGTCAACAAAGCTTAGGAGCGATCTTGATACAAAATGGGAAGGTGGTTGCCTACTCCTCTAGGCAGCTAAAAGTGCACGAGAAAATTTTGGCACACATGACTTAGAGTTACGGGCAGTGGTCTTCGCACTGAAGATATGGAGGCACTACTTGTACAATGTCCGATGTGAGGTGTTATCAGACCACAAGAGCCTCAAATACATTTTCACACTGAAGGAGTTGAACTTACAATAGAGATGGTTGTTAGAGTTCTTATCCGACTATGATTTTGATCTCCAGTATCACCTTAGCAAGGCGAACACAGTTGCAGATGCTCTGAGTAGAAACCTTACAGCCTTTGCCGATTGGATGGTGTGTACCCCGAGGGATACTATACGGGCTCTTGAGGAGATGGGTATAATGGTGATCATCCCGAGAGATTCAGTTAAAACAACACATCATTTTTGTCGGACGGAGATAAAATGCGATCTACGGGACAGGATCAGGGAGGCCCAACCGGATGACCCATTATAAGAGGACGGGATTGACCGTTTGAAGGATGAGAAGGAGCACCCAGATTTTTGTGTAAGAGATGGGATTCTCTACTTTCGAAATAGATTTTTTTTACTTTGGGAGGGAAACTTCGACACGAGATTTTGTATGAAAGACATCACACTCGCTACTCTATCCATCCGGGGATCACAAAGATGCATGTAGATCTGAAGAAGTAATTTTGGTGGCCAGGAATGAAGCGTGATGTGATGACATTTTTGACCCATTGCCCGACATGCCAGCTTGTCAAAGCAGAGTAAAAGAGCCCCGCCGGGTTTCTACATCCACTTCCCGTCCTAAAGTGGAAATTTAAGGATATATCCATGGACTTAATCCATGGCCTTCCCTGCTCTTAGACAGGGAATGACTCTATCTGGGTGGTGGTTGATCGATTGATGAAAGTGTCAAGATTCGTTTCCAACCGCCAAGATGATGGTGTCAGTAAATTAGAGCGTTACTTCATCGAAAATGTTGTTCGTTACCACGGTGTGCCAAAGACTATAGTTTCAGATCGGGATGGTAGATTCACCTCCAATGATTGACAAAGTGTTCAGATATATTTGGGAACCAAACTGGCATTCAGCACAACTGTCCATACCCAGACGGATGGGAAAACAGAGCACACAAACCGTACTTTAGAGGATCTTTTCCGGTTATGCTTAGTGGATAAAAAGGAGCCATGGGAGCAGTTACTACCCTTGGTAGAATTATCTTACAACAACACATATCAGGTGAGTATTGGCATGGCCCCGTACGAAGACTTGTACGGTTGGAAGTGTCTAACTCTACTTTCTTAGGCCCAGGATTAGAATCCAAGAGCCTTGGGGACAGTCTTTATGGAGAATGTCATAGAAATTATTCTGATGGTGCAGGAGAGGCTACATGAAGCTCAGAGTAGGCAGGCCAAGTACTATGATGCTCATCCCCGACACATTGAGTTCACAGTGGGTGATAAAGTTTACTTGAAGATTCTCCCTCACCACAGAATATCCCGACTTCGCCGCCAATGAAAGTTGAGCCCAAGATACATGGGGCAATGCACAATTACAGAGCGGGTTGGTGAAGTGGTGTACATGATAGATCTACCATCAGAGTTACAAGAGCTATATGACATATTCCATGTCTGTTCATTAAGGCGTGCTCTACTATGCCCCGATCGCATCATCTAGGAGACTCCTGAACCGGTAGAGCCCGATCGATATGTATCCGTGAAGTCGGTGTAGATCATGGATACCGAGACAAAGGTCTTGTGAAGAAAAAGGGTCCCACTTGTCCGAGTACAATGTAATAACTGCGGGACCTAGAAATCCACATGGGTGTTAACCCATAAATCCAAGATCCCCTCTGAGATGGCTAGCTTGCAAGTCGCGGACTGCTCCGTCTCATCCGAAGGGTTCGCTGCCCAGTTTCCAGCTAACCGCACAGATGTACTCTTCTGTCCGCACGACTAGGCTAGTAGTTGCCTGGTGGTCTACAACTCTGCGATGGCGGGGACTGCTTCCCAGTCTACACCATCAGGTCGCGTGGCTAGCCTGGATGGTAACACTCTCCTCCTGGTCACCACAAGCAAGAACCGGCCAAGACCAAGGCTCTTCTTCAGTCCGCCTGCGAGTGGTGGCCTCGCATTCCAGTCCGCGACAACCCTGTCTGCACACCGCTTGGCAGTGGACTGCCTAAGCATGGGGTATACTTCACCTCAGTCCGTTAGCATCGGGCGGACTCAATCCTAGTTCACCCAAAGGTTGCGGACTCGGTATCAGTCCGCCAACAAATGAAGGACAGTCGACCAGCAGCAGGTGGCGAACTCGCATCCCCCAGTAGTAAGCCATCTCCTCATTAGTCTGCATAGTATGGAGCAGAATCAACTTCAGTCCATCTGAGGGTGGTGGACTTGCTCTGCCCAGCAGTAGGCAGATTCTTCATCAGGTCACCCAATAGTGGGCGACAAGCCTCCAGGTCACCAAGCAACAGGGGCGACCTGTTCCTTCCCTCTTCCAGCTTGTCCAGTATTTGGGGCGATTTGCCTTCAATCCTCCAGCGGGTAGCGGACTCGATCTCAGTCCGCCTAAGGGAGCTGAACTTGCTCTGCCCTTCAGCACTCTTCACCAAACCGTATAGCACAGCGCAGACCTAACGTTAGTCTGCTAGAAGGTGGCAGACTCGTCTCATCCAGCAGCAGAGGCGGACTGACCCTATCCTCCATGTACCAGGCGGTCTCTTTACGCAGTCCTCTAGAAGAGTCTCCAGCTTCCCAACATCAGCTTCTCCCCGCAGTAGGTGAGCTACTCTTCAGTCCGCAGTATGTCGCAGACTCGATTGTAGCTCACCTGTATCGTCGGGGTGAAGATATTCTGGAAGATTCCTCCTCGAGCCAATAAATAGGCCCCATACCTCTCATTTATGTGGATGACCCCTCGGGGTAACCATCGCATCAAACCCTTTGGCTATAATTTCATATCCGCCAATCTTGACCAGCGGTCTAACCACCAGTCTGGGAGGACTCTGCAGACAGTCCGCACGGACAGGCCTCCCTGTTTTCCTCTATCTCAGCGACCTCAGCGATCTACCCCGACTAATCGCACAGTCCGCTCGGCCTATGGCAGCAAGCTGTGAGATCAGCAGCCCGCGCGGTCTGCCGACTTGTTTATTTAGTCCGTGCGTCCTCTGGAAATCTCTTCCTTCTAGCCTCCAGCTTCCCCCTTTATACCTTTATATCTTTCCATGTATATGAGTAGCTCAAGCAGTAATTATTGGTTCTACCATGGTGATCTGGAAGGGATCAAGCATGTAGTGTCACAACCCGCATTTTCTCAAACATTTAAATCATATCAGAGCAAGAGAAAATACGTGTTATGATGCCACGCCATGCAGGGGATAACTGCACGCGCTCAGGCAAAACCCATACTCTAGTTCGTTGAATAAAATAATAAGTTAATAAGAAAGAAATCCAGTTAAGTTTGATGGCCGTATCCCTCAACACAGTGGATCAGCTAATCCACTATAAATAAATATATATTTATACGTAGCGGAAAATACTTTAGTTAAGTTAATTTGACATCCTACATAAGTGTAAACGTCCCCAAAGGACAAATCCTAGAATACAGGACTCTAGATTTATCATAGTATAAGAAAATAGCCCTTGACGTACTTGAGAAGTAGTGCCCTAGTTTTAAAATCATGACATGCATGAGATACATATAGTAATACTTTTAGGGTTTCAAAATACCTAACATGCAACCTAGCATAAAACATTCCCAGAAGCAAGTAAACAACCGCTAAAAAGGCAAAACTAGCAGTACTCAGTTCATATTTAAAAGTAAGCCACCTGTGGGCGTCAACAACCTGACACGAACCCACTAGAGAGTATGTATGTCTAAACAAAAGAAGAAAACTACCTCGCCAAATCGAGGAACAGCAACCTCAGCTACCCCGGAGGCCACAAGCAAGCTCCACCAAAAAGAACACTAGCCGCTCAATCGGCTATCACCTGAACCTGAGGCATTCAAAGAAAGAATACCTCAGCAAGTATATAAAGAAAAGAAACGGAGCATTAGATCCATAAGTAAGAAAAGAGGGCTTACCAACCCCACAACCAATACTATTAAATGAGCAAAAAGGAACTGAATAGAACAGCAAAGTTAACACACTGCCCAAGGCAGGATCAAGATGCACCAAGTGCAAGAGACAATCAACATATCCTGCTAAAATCTACAGAAGCAATAAGGCAAGCATATGGCAAAATAACAAAGGAACGAACAGTCCTAACTTGTGAAGATTAGTAGTGGTAAAGCCATAATACTCAAGGGTTCAACAGTGGCAGCCCTAAGATGCAACACACCAAAAACAATAGCCCATATCGGGGCCAAAAGGTGTTCTCTACAACATAAAACAACCAGCCCAAATCAGGGCCAAAAGGTGCTCTCTGCACCATAAAACAACCAGCCCAAATCGGGGCCAAATAGTGCTCTCTATACCAAAATGGTGGCCACTAAGGCTTTACACCACACCACCCCTCACAGAGCCATCAAACAAAACCACCTGCCATAATTCATGACTCGGCCGTCAGAATAAGCCGAGAAACACCATTAACCCGAAATACCCCATCTTATACTCACTCAACGTCAAAAGACTTAACCACAAAACCTGAAATTCCATCCTAAGAAAGCACACAACGTTTTCTATACAGAGCTACAACAAACAATTCCCTATGTTCCTATTTCTACCCGGCTACAACCATGGTTTGGACACAAAATCAGCAACCCTAACTTCTACATGCAATTTACCACACAACTAGCCATAAATTATAAAAGTAAAGGAAAACTTGGCAATCGCAAAGAGCACCACTTGCCTCAACCTTCAAGGCACACAGCCGTTATTTCAGCTTTAGCACAACTAGGCAAAATTATCCATAAAACCGCAAAACCTGAGGTGAACAAAATAGGGAAAACTGAGAAATTTGACAGCCCATAGCTTAGCCTAAGAGCAAGGAAATCTTACCTAAGGAGAAAAATCTAGGCGAGAGTAGCTGGTTTCTCTTCCTTTCCCTTACTCTCTCTCTCTCTCTTGGAAATGGGGAATGCGAAGAAGAAGAAGAATGAAAAGGAGAAAGACTCATTTTCGGCCTTATTACCCAGGGAAAAAGTCTGGTCCCTAAGATAAAAAAATAAAGAAATTGAATAGCTGAAATATTTTCTTAAAAAGTCAACATTGGCCCTGACACGCCCCATGACACGCCCCGGCCCAGGGCGTATACTTTAAGCGTCACACAAACCAACCATTCGGGCTTATCTAGAATGACAACCGCCAGGAGACACGCCCGTGTTGGCCCAGTCACCCCCCGTGACTCTGGGCGTGTAACCCCAAACTCGACACTCGACATTCGTCGAGCGAACTTCGTCGAACCGGCGGGACACGCCCTGTAACACGCCCGTGTCACATGCCGTGTACCCCTTCTCTCGACGATCGTCGACCTCAATTCATCGCCCTCAATTCGTCGACCTCTCGACACGCCCCCTGTCACGCCCGTATTAGCGGGCGTGACACCCACGAAAATTTCGTCGACCGAACTTCGTCGACCACGCAACCATCAATGCAATCCAAGCCAGACACGTCCTGTGACACGCCCGTGTCCAAGGCCGTGTCATGCAAATTTTGCAAATTTCCAGGATTTGCAATGTTACAACTCTCCCCTGCTACAAGAAATTTCAACCATAAATTTGCACCTAGGGAGGAAACCAGCAACCAATATGTTATAACCTCATATTCATATGTTATAACTTCTTCTTAACCATGATATTACCTAGCAAAACAATCCGGGATCGAGCAAACTATCTCGGAATGTAATGAAATTCACACCCACGCTATGAATATAATGGCGAAGTCGAAATCATCATCCGACAAACAAAACTTGGGCCAACCTTGCCCGAAGCCAAAACACAAGCATTCCCGAAGAGGCACCACCGAGTCACCAAAAAAGACTCCGGCTTGGTAGGGAATCTTGCAAACAAGCTACCGAACCAGCCACTAAAAGGCCTAAAGAGCGAAGATCACGCTCTAACAACGACAAAGGCCAAAAATATGCCAACGTAACGCAAAACAAAAATTACACAATTGCCAAAAAAACCGGGGGCGTTACAGTCACTCCCCCCTAAAAGAAAGTTTCACCCCTAAACTTTACGCACAACACTTAAACATAACAACCAAAGAGTTAAATGGAAGAAACCATACCAGACAAGCTTAAGGAAACAGATGAGGGTGAGCCTCCCTCATAGCCGACTCTAATTCCCAAGTCGCGCTTTCTATGTCTTTGTTCCTCCATAACACTTTCAACATCGGGATCTTCTTTCGTCGCAACACGCGATCCTGAGAATCCAAAATGCGGACAGGCACCTCCACATAAGAAAGATTTGGCTCTAACTGAGGCATATAATCTAAAACCCTTCCGTCGTTTCGCACACACTTGCAGAGTTAGCTTACATGAAAAATATCGTGAACACCAGGAAAAGTTGCGCGCAATTCCAACTTATAAGCTGATACACCAACCCGCTCAACAATCTTGAACGGTCCCACAAACCTTGGGTCCAACTTCCGATCTTTACCAAATCTCTTTATGCCGATCATTGATGAAACTTTAAGGAATACTAAGTCCCCCACAACAAACTCCAAATCTGATCTACGCCGATTGGCGTTCTTCTCATAACGTTCTTGAGCTATTCAAAGCTTTTCTCAAATAAGCTTTACAACAACTTCCATTTCTTCCAATGCATCTGGACCCAATAAAGATGTCTCACCAACCTTAACCCAAAAGAGAGGAGTTCTGCAACGTCTCCCATACAGGGCCTCAAAAGGAGGCATATGCATGCTCTCTTGATAACTATTATTATATGCAAACTCCATAAGCCACAAACGTTCATTCCATGCTCCTCCGTGGTCTAAGATATAACATCTGATCATATCCTCTACTATATGATTCACTCGCTCTGTCCGACCATTAGTCAGCGGGTGGTATGCAGTAGAATATCTCAAATCTGTACCCAAGCCTTCTTGTAAACTCTTCCATAAGCGAGATGTAAATCGGGAGTCTCGGTCTGAAATGATGCTGACTGGAACACCATGCAAGCAGAGAACCTCATTCACATACAGCTCAGCTATCTTCTTCATCAGATAATTGATCTTATACGGTACGAAGTAAGCAAACTTCGTTAATCGATCCACGATCACCCACACAGAATCGTATCTGCTAGGAGATATCGATAGACCTGTTATGAAATCCATCAAAATGCTCTCCCATTTCCAGGTTAGAATTTCCAACGGTGTCAACTTACCACCAGGCCTTCCATGATCAGCCTTAACACACTTGCAAGTATAACACTCCGACACAAAAATAGCTATTGCTCCCTTCATCCCATTCCACCAGGCAATTTGCTTCAAGTCATGATACATCTTCGTAGACCCTGGATGGTAAGCAACGCTCGAATCGTGAGCTTCTCTACATAACATATCTCGGATGTTCATAACAGCGGGGACACAAAATCTGCCACGGTACTTGAAAGAATTGGTTTCAAGATAACCTAAACACCTAGAGGGGGGAGGTGAATAGGTACAATTCCTTATTACTCTAAGGCAGAATATTAATTCAGTTAATCAATTAAAATCAAACAGTTCTACAGCTACCACATCATAGAATTCACAGAATCACACACAATCACAGATGTCACACAGATTTATAGTGGTTCCCCAAATGATGGGTACATCCACTTCCCCCTTCACCTATCTAGCAGTGTGCTAGATTCGGCCTAACTTCTTCCTTCCTTCTCAGATCAACAGATCTTACAACTCAGAACCCAGTCAAGTTTCCTACAATTTAGAGTGAGTCCACACTCCTACAACTCAGGCAATTAAGCCCTACCTCAGCCTTCACCAAGGCCTACAACTCAGAGAATCAAATCTCCTACCTCAGGAACACTGACCTACCTCAGTCTTCCCAAGGCCTACAACTCAGAGATGTAAATCTCCTACCTCAGGCACTCAGCCCTACCTCAGCCTTTATAAATTAGGCTTACAACTCAGATCAATAATGATCTTATAGAAAAATGATAAAAAATAAGTTTTATCTTTCACCCAAGTTGAGAGAGAATGGGTAGAAAGAATTCTTGATCAGTTCTTAAAGAATCTGATTACACAGAAATCAACCTATTTTTGGCTTTCTTCAAAGCTTCTTGAATCTGAACACAATAAGATTGAATTTCTTGAAGATGATCTTCAATCAGCTTCCTTCTTAAAATCCAGAAATCAATCAGAATTCTTCTTTGCAGATTAGTTCAGGATCTGCTCTTAAGAGACTAGTTGTTGATAGTCTCTTTCTTCACTTGAATTGTTGGAGCTCTCTCTCTACAAATTCTTCTGAAGATATTTTGAAATTCTTCACTTAGATCCACTTGAAATCTCTGACTGGATTTCCTTGTGTATGTTGGATCTTCTATTGTAATTGTGTTTCGTGTACTTCTTTTTTTTGTTCTTCGTACATGTTCTCCTTTGTTGATAAAATCTGTCTTTATATATACTTCATCCAAGGTTACCGGCTGATCTGGTTGCTAACCAACTTATGACAGATCTGACAGTTGCAGTAGACTTGTTGGTTATGGCAGCTGTCAAGTCTTCCAGTCACTTCTTGAAACTTTGTCTCTGTCATCAAAATGTCGAGTCTAAACTTCACATGTGTCGACATAAGTAGACTAAGTGTCGACACAATCCTTGGTGGTGTCGACACAGCTCTCATGGTGTCGACACAGCTCTCATGGTGTCGACACTGCTTCTTGACATAGCTTCTGTAAGAATGTGTTGACACAACTCCTGTGTGTTGACAAAGTCACTTCTTGTCTTGACACAATTGACTTAGAAGAAATTCTGGTGTGTGTGTCGACATAAGTCCTGTGTGTCGACACAGTTGATGTCGACTGAAATTTCTGTGTGTCGACACAAGTCCTGTGTGTCGACACAGTTGATGTCGACAGAGCTTTCTGTGTGTCGACACAAGTCCTGTGTGTTGACATAGTTGATGTCGACTGAACTTTCTGTGTGTCGACACAAGTCCTGTGTGTCGACACAGCTTCTCCAAGTGTTGACACAATTGACTCCAGGTGTCGACACGGCTTTGCTCAAGTGTCGACACAAGTCTTCACAAGTGTCGACACAACTTCTTCTGATGTCGACTCATGGACTTAGAAACGTTTCCTGCATATTATTAACCTGCACATATAAACTCAAAACAACATCAAATACACCTTGATGAATATCATTGAGCTAAGTTAGGCTTCTCCAAATCTGGTACACATTTTCCAATGTACCCAACAATCTCCCCCTATTTGGAGAAGTCATAACCCTTAGTCAATGATATACACCATATATAATAAACACACGTTATGATGTATAGAAACATTACATGACAGAGTAACATATAAACAAAACATGTATAATATGTCATTACAGAATGATGCAAACACACTGAGCATGAATCATTGTTCTGTTTAAACTAGCAAAAGTTTGTCAACAATTAGTTTACATAGATTTTGTTTAATAACTAAAGATTACATTGTTATAAAATCTAGTTAATCTATACTAAGGCTTATCTAGCTCCTTGATGACTATGCCTTTTCCTGGTTTGACCTGAGCTTGCACAGTAGGTTCAACATCATCAACAGGTTTCTTGCCTTTCAGGTCTTTCCTTTTCTGTTCTTCATCTCTTATCTTTTGCCTTTCAAAATAATGAAAAGGCTTTGGGAAGTACTTGCTACGCTCCAGAGCATTAGCAGGTTTTTTCCTAGCTTTTGCTTTCCTTCTATATTGAAGAATAACTTCCTTCCTGGCTTCATACTTGTTCCATTCTTGCTCGGTGTACCATTTACCCCTTTCATGGGTCTTGTCCTTCACAGCTTTCCAGGCAGTCAAGATAATGTTCCTGGAAGTATGAGTCCATTGCTCAAAATCAGGCTTCAACTTTGCCTATTCTCTAAATCTTTTCTTTGAGAGTTGAGCTTCTTGCTCTTTATTCAAAGATGCCTCTGACATTTCTACTTTCTCAATGATAACATTTTTAGTACCCTCTGGAGGGCTATACATCTGATGAACCAGGTGTTGAATGTCCTCAAAGTTAGAAGGGTGATAGATGATTTGAGCTACTTCCTGCTGTCCCCCTTCAATTCATGTAGCTTGAATTCCCGACTCAGCTGTGTTATCATCATCACATAGTGGTGGATATCCCAGCGTTGCACTAACAACATTTATTATCTATTTGGCATGCTCTGAGCTAACATTGACTATCAACCTCTCCCCATTTATGACTTCTCTTTCAATATGATCCCTGAGATCATTCTTTTGGAACCTGATTTGAGTATCCAGATAATTTGTTTCCTCTGTATAATAGGCTTTAAACTTTAGAAGCTGAGCAGATATAATCTTCTGAGAGGCTTGAAGTGCAGATTGGAAAGTGGCTAAATCCTCTTGAAGTTTCTTATCAAACTCTGATTTCTCTTTAGCCCTTGCCTCAGTCAGTGCAGTTACAGTATTCTTTAATTCTGTAAAAATCACATTATATGATTCAGTAATATTATCATTCATCCTCAGTTGATTTTCTAGGACATAGCCTTGCTTAACTACTATATCATCAACTTTAGTCTTTATTCCTTCTTGTTGTTTTGCTAGGAAAACCACAACATTATCTCCTTTGTGAAAGCAATCTGTCATCTCCTTTTTATTCTGTTTTACCTCAAATCTAATTGATTATATATCTTGAGCCAAGGAGAATTGCAAATCTTTATGGCTCTCATCCATATACTTTTCCCATTGCTATTCTTTGTTCATCTAATTTTACTTGCAAAGATACCAGTAAGGAGCTATAATCATGTGCATGAACTGGTTGTGGAGCAGTTTGCAATGCCTTTTTATAGCTTTGGCTTCTTCTTCTAAAAACCATCAACTTTCTCTTCTTTGCTTGAGTTTCTACTTCATCTTCAAAAGCTGAGGTACTTGCTATATCAACTCTTTCCTGAGGACTAGGAGGCAGTTCCTTTTTAGTCCTAGTTTGTGCCCCCTCAATTCCAGCTTGCTCCCCTTCAGTCCTGGCTTGCTCCCCCTCAGTTCTGACATGCTCTGTCACAACCCGCATTTTCTCAACGGTAAAATCGTATCAGAGTAAGAGAAAACACGTGCCGTGATGCCACGTCGCGTAAGGGATAACTGCACACGCTCAGGCAAAACTCTAGACCTTAGATTTTAAGGAAACACGTTGATTAAATATGAAAGAAAATCAGTTAAGTTGGATGGCCGTATCCCTCGACACAGTGGATCAGCTAGTCCACAGGTAAAATTATATCTATACGCAGCAGAAAATACTTTGGTTCAATTAAGTTGACACCCTAAATAAGCACGAGAGTCCCCAGGGGAACGACTCATGGTATGCACGACTCTAAGGTGATTATTATAGGTATAAAAGACAGTGTTTTACGCTGAGGAAAAATAGTGTCATTGTTTTAGAAAACATGTTATGCATGAAGTACATATAGCATTACTTTTAGGTTTTAAAATATCTAACATGCAACCTAGCATAAATCATTCCCAGAAGCAAGTAACCAACCACATATAGGCAAAAATCAGCAGTTTAATTTCATATCCAGCATGACAAGGAGCCACCAGTGGACGTCAACAACCTGACACGAACCCACTGGCGAGTATGTATGTCTATACAGAAAAGTAAGGAACTACCTCACAACAAAACGGGGATCAGCTATCTCAGCAACCCTAGAGGCCACCAGCAGCCCCTCCAAAAGAACTAGCCGCAGAACTGGCTATAACCTGGACCTGAGGCATTCAAGAAAGGAACACCTCAGCAAGGAAACAATCAAGAGGTAAAAAAAAGAGCAATAATTTAATTAGCAAATTAAGAAGAAGGGTTTACCAACACGGCAACAAACTGCAATAAGCAAAAGAAAAGGGGATGACAGTAAGAAAAGAATGCTGTCGAAAACACCACAGAGCACACCAAGTGCGAGCAATACAACCAATATGCCTTACCAAGAGAGAGCCTGCAATAGCATCAAGACATATTCATATGCCAAAAGAAGGGAAAACATAATCAGGAAAGGGACTAACAGTCCTAACACGTGGGCAAGTGGCAGTGGTCAAAACATGGATCTGAATACATAACAAAAATCAGACCCAAAAAGGGCTAAGGGGTCAAACAGTGGCAGCTTTAGGGTCCCACACACACCAACCCAAACCGGGGCAAAAGGTGGTGGCCACAGCTCTCCACATAAAACCACCCATCCAGAGGCCACCAAAACTCCACCACCTACCACATCCTAAGAGTCGGCATGCAGAAATTAGCCGAACACCCAATGCCTCCCCCTAGGGAAAAAGTCACTCTAACAATCATAAGAAACACACGAACCCAAGACAAAAATATCGGGTCCAGCCGACGCGGCCTTGCACGCCTAACCCGAACCAACCCCGAGTCTACCTGACCCCAAAACAAGCGCATCACCAGTGTCGACACGATGTGTCGACACCACGACAAGCCGGCGTCGACACAAGGTGTCGACACAACCGCGGCCGGTGTCGACACCAAGTGTCGACACCACAGCGGCCGGTGTCGACACCAGGTGTCGACACTGTCGCGGCTGGTGTCAACACCAAGTGTCGACACCACTACAGCCGGTGTCGACACCTTGTGTCGACACTGCCGCTGCTGGTGTCGACACCAAGTGTCGACACCACTGTGGCCGGTGTCGACACTGCCGCTGCTGGTGTCGACACCAAGTGTCGACACCACTGCGGCCGGTGTCGACACATGGTGTCGACACTGCCGCTGCTGGTGTCGACACCAAGTGTCGACACCACGATTGGCCGGTGTCGACACCAAGTGTCGACACCAAGACTGGCCGGTGTCGACACCACAGTGTCGATACCCCAGCTGGCTACAGGAGCCAGATCCAGCAACGACCAAAAAACGAGAAAGGGGATTCTCTCTCTCTCTCTCTCGAGTACAACCTCCATCGGCAATGGTAACTACTCGACCTAGACCGAACCAAAATCTGCCCCTAATAGACACAATCCCTCAGGAAAACTGAGATTTAACTGGAACTTTCTACACTAACCACGGTATGATCGGGAACAAGCCCTAGCTTACACCTAAGATCTAAACAAGAAAGAGATAAAAGATTAAATCGAAAGAAAGACAAAGATCAGCTTTGGCAAGGATGAGGGGACATCACTTGCCTAAATACCAGAAAACTTGGTCGGCGGCCTCCCCCGCTCATGGATCTGACCGCAGAGCAGCAAGCTGAGGAGCAGAAAGAATGCAGATCCCGGCGAGGGCAGTCCAGATCCACTCTTGAAACCGAATTCCGACCGCTAAATCTCCAGGAATCGGCGTCCGAAGGCTAGGGTAGACCGGCGGTTCTCTTCCTCACGCACAGGCGGCGACTTCTATCAACCAGAGACACAGGAAAAGGAGAAAAGGAACCCAGCCCTAGTTCTAACCCAAGACTATATATATCAGTTTTAATAATAAACAATCAACATAATAATTACTATTTACACCCAATATCAAAACAACCGGAACCCTAAACTTCTCGGAAAAAGACGAAATTTACGCTGCAGCTAAAAACCCACGCTACGAACGCAACTATGAAGTCAAAATTAGCATTCGACGAACAAAACCCGGGATAACACCTCCCGAAGTCAAAACACAAGCATTCCCTAAGAGGCCCAATCGAGTCATCAAACGGACTCCGGCTAGCTGGGGAATCTTGCTAATAGGCTACAAACAGGCTACACAGGGAACCCTAAGAGCTAAGACCACGCTCTACAACGGCAAAAACCAGAAATACGCCATCGTAACGCCAGCCAAAGATCAAACAAAGCATAGAAAAACCGGGGGCGTTACAGCCACTCCCCATAAAAGAAAGTTTCGCCTCGAAACTTTACTCACAACACTCCTATAAAGTAGGAGAGAGAAAGAGCCAGAAAAGAGCTACAAATAAATAAGAACAAAACAGAGCATACCAGGCACAAGATCAGGGAAACAGACGAGGGTGAGCCTCCCTCATAGCCGACTCCAACTCCCAAGTCGCGCTCTCCACATCCTGATTCTTCCATAAAACTTTAACCATAGGAATAGTCTTCTTCCGCAACGCCCGAACTTGAGAATCCAAAATGCGAACAGGCACCTCCACATAAGAAAGATTCGGCTCCAACTGAGGCACAGAATCCAGTACCTGCCTGCCATTTATCACACATTTACGCAGCTGACTGACGTGAAAGACATCATGCACGCCAGGGAAATTTGCGGGCAAAGCCAGCCTGTAGGCTGATACCCCAATCCGCTCAACAATCGGAAACGGCCCCACGTACCTCGGGTCCAACTTCCTATTCTTGCCAAACCTCTTGACTCCAATCAACGGGGAGACCTTTAAGAACACCGAGTCCCCCACGGCAAATTCCAAGTCCGATATACGCCGATTGACGTTCTTCTCATATCTCTCCTAGGCTATCCGAAGCTTTTCCCGAATAAGCTTCACAGCGGTTTCCATCTCCTCAAGCGCTTCTGGACCCAACAAAGGTCCCTCGCCAAGCTCAGCCCAAAACAAGGGAGTCCTGCAGCGCCTCCCATACAAAACTTCAAAGGGAGTCATTTGCAAGCTTTCTTGATAACTGTTGTTGTATGCGAATTCCATAAGCCGCAATCGCTCGTCCCACGCTCCTCCGTGGTCAAGAATATAGCATCGGATCATATCCTCCACAATCTGATTTACTCGCTCTGTCTGACCATTGTTCTGCGGATGATAAGCCGTGGAATATCTCAAATCTGTACCCAACCCTTCTTGAAGGCTCTTCCAAAAATGAGACGTGAACCTGGAGTCTCGATCTGATATGATACTTACGGGTACACCATGCAATCTGACAACCTCTTCCAGATACAGCTCGGCTATCTTCCTCATAGGATAATCGATCTTAAACGGTACGAAATGAGCACTTTTCGTTAATCTGTCTACAATTACCCAAACTGAATCATGCCCCTTAGGCGATCTCGGTAAGCTGGTAAAGAAATCCATCGAGATACTCTCCCACTTCCACATCGGAATCTCCAAGGGAGTCAACTTGCCACCAGGCCTCCCATGGTCGGCTTTCACACGCCTGCAAGTGAAACACTCTGAAATAAATCTGGCTATGTCCTTCTTCATCCCGTACCACCAGGCAATCTATTTTAAATCATGATACATCTTGGTAGACCCTAGATGGTAGGCAACACTAGATCCGTGGGCGTCTCTGCACACCATATCCCAGATATCTCCAACTGCGGGGATGCAAAACCTGCCACGGTACTTCAAGGTACCCGCATCATCTATAGAGAAGTCTGGTAATTCACCCTTCTCAGCTCGAAGATACAAATGCAGAAGATCGGGATCGTCCTTCTGATGCAGTCTCGTATGCGTAATCCATGAAGGTTCTGCTACTGCTATGCTACTCTGCGAATCACAGCTTCCCACAGAAATGTCCATCAACAGAAACTCTTCCACTAGACTCTCGGCCGAAAGATTAAAAATCTTACCTGACTTCCGACTTAGGGCATCAGCCACCATATTTGCCTTGCTAGATGATACTGAATTTTAACATCATAGTCGGCCACGTACTCCAACCACCGCCGCTGGCGCAGATTCAATTCTTTCTGAGTGAAGACATACTTCAGACTCGTATGATTCGTGAAAAACTTGCACTGCGCGCCATATAGTAAATGCCTCCACAATTTCAACGCATAGATCACAGCTGCAAACTCTAGGTCATGCGTAGGGTAGTTCCTCTCGTGAGTCTTTAGCTGCCTCGACCCATACGCAATCACCTTCCCGTCCTGCATCAAAACGCAGCCCAGACCGACATGCGACGCATACACATATATATCATACTCACTACCCTCCTTAGGCAAAGACAAAATTGGAGCCGAGCATAGCCTTATTTTTAGTTCCTCAAAAGCCTTCTCAAACTTACCATCCCATACAAAAGCTACGTTCTTCTACGTCAACTTGGTCAACGGCGCGGACAAGGTAGAGAAACCTTCTACAAATCTTCTATAATAACCAGCCAAACCCAAGAAGCTTCTGATCTCTTTGGGGGTAACAGGTCTCGCCCATTCCATAACAGCAGCGATCTTTTCTGGGTCCACCGATATTCCCTCCTTATTAATCACATGGCCTAGAAAGGAAACTTGAGGCAACCAAAACTCACATTTGCTCAACTTGGCGTATAGCTTATGGTCTCTCAGAGTCGCCAAGATCAGCCGCAAATGTTGATCATGCTCCTCCGCATCCTTAGAGTACACCAAAACATCGTCTATAAAGATAATCACAAACTTATCTAGAAAATCCTTGAAAACTCTGTTCATCAAATCTATAAAAGCTGAGGGCGCATTAGTCAAACCAAATGACATAACCAAAAACTCAAAATGCCCATGACGAGAGCGGAACGCCGTCCGCGGAACATCCGACTCCCGAATCCTCAACTGGTGATAGCCCAAACGAAGATCTATCTTGGAAAACACGGCACTACCATGCAGTTGGTCAAACAAATCGTCGATTCGCGGCAAAGGGTACCTGTTCTTAATAGTAACCTTGTTCAGCTCTCTATAGTCGATGCATAACCTCATCGACCCATCCTTCTTTTTAACGAACAGCACTGGCGCACCCCAAGGCGAAGAACTCGCCCTTATAAAGCCTTTTGCCAATAACTCGTCCAGCTAAATTCGCAACTCTTCCAGCTCTCGCGGGGCCATCCGGTACGGCACCTTTACGATAGGACGCGTACCTGGCTCCAAATCTATGGCAAACTCGACATCTCGGTCGGGTGGAAGACCGGGAAGATCGTTTGGAAACACATCAGAAAAGTCATACACCACAGGAATCTCTTCCAAACGGGGCTCACTAATAATCGACCCTACCAGGGAAACCACACAGGCAAAACAGCCAGAAACAAGCAACTTCCGAGCACGCACTGCAGAAATGATTGGAGACTCCTGGAGAGAATATCCATAAACGCTCCCTGGCTGACCGTTATCTTTGACGAAGTCCAAGCGCTTACCCTTGCACTGGATCACAGCATCGTACCTTGACAACCAGTCCATGCCCAAAATAACGTCGAAGTCCTCCAGGTCAATCACCTCAAGTCTGCCTTGGGTAGAAAATCTCCCAACAAAATCGGACAATCTAGGACACCCAGGTCCATAACCACAGAGTCACCGGAGGGGAACTTAACGCATAAGGCACCACCAACACGATCTAGGCCCAAACCAAACCGCTCCACGAAGGCTCTAGCCACAAACAAGTGGGTAGCGCCGGAATCGAAGAGAACGCGCGCCCAACGGTTCTTTACCTTAAATCGTCCTACGAATTGCACACGCATCTAAGGCAACAAGCGCTAAAACGAAAACTACAATCAAAGAGGAAACGTAACGAAACGACTGGGGAGGAGTCGAACCTGAGATAACCTAGGTCGAGGTCTGCGCTTCGTCTGCCGAAAGCACATTCAGCTTCCCCTTTCCTTTATCCATTTGCTGAGGCGATGGCAACGCATGGAGGGGAACTGGCTGCAGAATAGGCTGGGTCTGAGGGCACCTTGTCTTGAGATGACCCTTCTGGCCGCACTGAAAACAGACCTTATCTTTTAACCAACAACGGGCAGCCTCATGCCCCTTCCTACCACACAAGGCACACACCACGTCTCCCCTGGAAACACCCTGAATCGCGTGCACCTGATCCTTCTTCTGCGCTCCCAACCTTTTGAAACACTTCTCAAAGGGGTGGCCTGGTCGGCCACAAAAGCTACAAATCTCTTTGACCTTCTTTCTCGAGACAGCATCAGGTTCCTGAGGGCTCTTCCCTCCACCGGACTTCCGCTTATCCTTCCTTAACTGCTGGCCTCTATTCTTGGCATTCTCAATGGCCTCAACTCTCAAAGCAGCTTCAACCGCGCTGGCATAACTGACTGCTCCATAGGCATTCGCTAACTGCTGAATGTCGCTTCTTAGCCCACCCAGAAATCGCTTAACTCGGTCTGCCTCAACACTCACTAGACCCGGAGCAAACCGACTCAACTTACTAAACTCAATCTCATACTCACTAACCGTAAGTTTCCTCTGCTTTAAGTGAAGAAAGTCGTTCATTAGCCGGTCCCGTTCGACTGAAGGTAGAAACTTACTTAACAACAGCACCTTAAATGACTCCCAAGTGCAACCTGCCACTAAGCTCTCTTTCTCTCTCAGCCACCAATTCTTTGCTAAGCCCTTGAGCTGGTAGGCAGCGAGCATCACCCTCTAATCGTCCGTAATCCCTGAGTACGAGAACATCTCCTCAATGGTAATCAGCCAGTCGTCCAAAATCATGAAATCTATAACGGCCTCCCCAGCCCACGGCTCGCAAGGACGGCCGTCGGCCTACCATGGTCCAGACCCGGGCCCACCACTGGTAGTCAGCCTTTCACATTCAAGCCTGCAGGCCATGCACCCCAACCACTCTCCGTGCCTGTTTATCAGCAGCGGTAGGTTGTTGCCACTAGGTCTCGAACCCAGGACCTTGATAAGAGAGCTTTCCACCACTCCCTCATCACCAACTGAGCTGCAGCTCAGTTGGTGATGAGGGAGTGGTGGAAAGCTCTCTTATCAAGGTCCTGGGTTTGAGACCTAGTGGCAACAACCTACCGCTGCTGATAAACAGGCACGGAGAGTGGTTGGGGTGCATGGCCTGCAGGCTTGAATGTGAAAGGCTGACTACCAGTGGTGGGCCTGGGTCTGGACCATGGTAGGCCGACGGCCGTCCTTGCGAGCCGTGGGCTGGGGAGGCCGTTACAAAAAGTGCACTTTTTTTTGTAACGGTCCAGGCCCATCCCATGGGAACCCACTGGACCGCCGGCCTACCAGAGTCCAGACCCGGGCCCACCACTGGTAGTCAGCCTTTCACATTCAAGCCTGCAGTCCATGCACCCCAACCCCTCTCCGGCCTGTTTATCAGCACGGTAGGTTGTTGCCACTGGGTCTCGAACCCAGGACCTTGATAAGAGAGCTTTCCACCACTCCCTCATCACCAACTGAGCTGCAGCTCAGTTGGTGATGAGGGAGTGGTGGAAAGCTCTCTTATCAAGGTCCTGGGTTCGAGACCCAGTGGCAACAACCTACCGCGCTGATAAACAGGCCGGAGAGGGGTTGGGGTGCATGGCCTGCAGGCTTGAATGTGAAAGGCTGACTACCAGTGGTGGGCCCGGGTCTGGACCCTGGTAGGCCGGCGGTGCCAGCGGGTTCCCATGGGATGGGCCTGGACCGTTATAAAAAGTGCACTTTTTTGTAACGGTCCAGGCCCATCCCATGGGAACCCGCTGGCACCGCCGGCCTACCAGGGTCCAGACCTGGGCCCACCACTGGTAGTCAGCCTTTCACATTCAAGCCTGCAGGCCATGCACCCCAACCCCTCTCCATAAATAGGCGGGTTGTTGAGGTCGGGGATCGAACCCGAGACCTCCTTGATAAGGAGTTTTCAAACCACTCCTCATCACCCGAGACCTCCTTGATAAGGAGTTTTATAACGGTCCAGGCCCATCCCATGGGAACCCGCTGGCACCGCCGGCCTACCAGGGTCCAGACCCGGGCCCACCACTGGTAGTCAGCCTTTCACATTCAAGCCTGCAGGCCATGCACCCCAACCCCTCTCCGGCCTGTTTATCAGCGCGGTAGGTTGTTGCCACTGGGTCTCGAACCCAGGACCTTGATAAGAGAGCTTTCCACCACTCCCTCATCACCAACTGAGCTGCAGCTCAGTTGGTGATGAGGGAGTGGTGGAAAGCTCTCTTATCAAGGTCCTGGGTTCGAGACCCAGTGGCAACAACCTACCGCGCTGATAAACAGGCCGGAGAGGGGTTGGGGTGCATGGCCTGCAGGCTTGAATGTGAAAGGCTGACTACCAGTGGTGGGCCCGGGTCTGGACCCTGGTAGGCCGGCGGTGCCAGCGGGTTCCCATGGGATGGGCCTGGACCGTTATAAAAAGTGCATTTTTTTGTAACGGTCCAGGCCCATCCCATGGGAACCCGCTGGCACCGCCGGCCTACCAGGGTCCAGACCCGGGCCCACCACTGGTAGTCAGCCTTTCACATTCAAGCCTGCAGGCCATGCACCCCAACCCCTCTCCGGCCTATTTATCAGCTCGGTAGGTTGTTGCCACTGGGTCTCGAACCCAGGACCTTGATAAGAGAGCTTTCCACCACTCCCTCATCACCAACTGAGCTGCAGCTCAGTTGGTGATGAGGGAGTGGTGGAAAGCTCTCTTATCAAGGTCCTGGGTTCGAGACCTAGTGGCAACAACCTACCGCTGCTGATAAACAGGCACGGAGAGTGGTTGGGGTGCATGGCCTGCATGCTTGAATGTGAAAGGCTGACTACCAGTGGTGGGCCCGGGTCTGGACCATGGTAGGCCGACGGCCGTCCTTGCGAGCCGTGGGCTGGGGAGGCCGTTACAAAAGTGCACTTTTTATAACGGTCCGGGCCCATCCCATGGGAACCCGCTGGAACCGCCGGCCTACCAGGGTCCAGACCCGGGCCCACCACTGGTAGTCAGCCTTTCACATTCAAGCCTGCAGGCCATGCACCCCAACCCCTCTCCATAAACAGGCGGGTTGTTGAGGCCGCGGATCGAACCCGAGTCCTCCTTGATAAGGAGTTTTCAAACCACTCCTCATCACCAACTGAGCTGCAGCTCAGTTGGTGATGAGGAGTGGTTTGAAAACTCCTTATCAAGGAGGACTCGGGTTCGATCCCCGGCCTCAACAACCCGCCTGTTTATGGAGAGGGGTTGGGGTGCATGGCCTGCAGGCTTGAATTTGAAAGGCTGACTACCAGTGGTGGGCCCGGGTCTGGACCCTGGTAGGCCGGCGGTTCCAGCGGGTTCCCATGGGATGGGCCCGGACCGTTATAAAAAGAAATGGTATCAGAGGGAAACCCCGATCGAAAAGTAACAGTCCACAACCCCTGGTCCACCCCCGCACGAGCTTAGTTTGCGGACAAACTAGCAGCGGAAGCAGTGGTGAGACCCTAAGGAGGAATCACTTGTAAAATAGTCCACTTTGCATATATTTGAGCTGATTACCCACTAATATAGTTTGTTTCGCAGCCTCCAGCTCAGCCCACACCACAAGGCGGGGCCCAGCGGACTCCGGACGTTGCACCACCTCCCCCGGTCCCTACTCCTTTCCTACAGTCGGAGGTGGGATAGACGTTGACAGCCATTTTGGATGCTTTCAGGGCTCAACAGGTTCTGGCTCCGCAGCCAAACCCGGGGGCCAACTGGCTGGGTATCTTCCGAGGACTCGCTCCCCCATCCTACTGTGGGACTGAGTCTGCCGTCCGGACAGAGGAGTGGCTAGATATCATGTACGAGATGTTGACTGGGATCAAGTGCCCGTGGGAGGAAAGGGTGCCCTTGGTCGTGTCTTGCTTGGAATCTCATGCTAAGAGGTGGTGGAAGACTTCCCTGGATACGATTTTTGCTGACAGGACGGCTGCGGAGATAGCTTGGGAGTAATTCAAGGGCGCGCTATTGGAGCACTTTGTTCCGCAATCAGCCAGAGATGAGCTGGAGGACAGGTTTTTGCAGTTGAGGCAAGGGAGCAAGACGGTGGTGGAGTACCACCGAGAGTTTGATCATTTAGCCCGGTTTGCAGACTCATATCAGTTGGACGAAGCTGGGTATACGAAAAGGTTCTACAAGGGCCTGCGGGAGGAGCTGAGGGAGACCTTACTATTTGTATCTGACGGGCCCATCTCCCGGATTTTGGAGATGGCGAAAAGAATCGAGGCGGATTGGCTTACTACTCGGGGCCGGAAGCGGCCAAATGAAGACCAGAGCCGGGGAGCCCGAAATGATCAGCGGCGGGGCCGCATCACAGATGGAAGAAGGGTAGAAGACCAGCCTCATCAGGAGGCGAGACAGGAGATAGGAAGACCAGTGTTGATGGCTCCACCACCAGTTCAGAGGCGGGACGAACAGAGACCCGGGGGAATGGCGTATCAACCGCCAGTGTGCTTCGATTGTCACCAGGTGGGGCACATTAGGAGGAACTGTCCCATGGGGAGGGCACCCCCACCAGCACCACAGGCTGCCCCACCAGCGCCATACTTCGGAGGCCGGGGTCGTGGCCGAGGACGTGGATACCCAGGTGGCGATCGTAGACCGGAAAGGGAGCAGGTGTATGCCTTGGATCTGGCACAGCCTCGAAACCCAGAGCAAGTCATAACAGGTATGACAAGAGTTTTTAAATTATTTAAATGAAAATTCCATTATCTCTGCTGTCAATTTTTTTTAGGAACTTCTCAAAAAAAAAAGATTAAATAGGAAGAAACTAGTTACAGAATCCTAAGACATTTAACCGATCCAGGTATAGTCTTCGTCAGCGGCAAACCCGCCTACACATTGTTCGACACGGGTGCTTTGCACTCGTTCGTATCAGAGGCTTTCATGGAAGGGCTAGAAGGCGTAGAACGGTTCACAGGCCTGACGAGGAGGGTGCGTTTACCTGATGGATCGGAGCTATTCACTTCTGCCCACTGCAACATGGAGGCGGAGATTGGCGGGAAGCCATTCGAAGTGGAGGCAACGATTCTTAGAATGCCAGTCTTCGAGTTGATCCTGGGCATGACATGGTTGCACTGGAACCATGCCCAGATTGATTGCCAAGCGAAGAAGATCACAGTGAGGCATGGAGACTCGTTTATTGTCATCGAAGGTATAAGATCCGCCTCTTGTGTGCTTTTATCTTCAGTACAGGCCGTTAAGGCCCATCTACAGGGGGAAGAGGTCTACCAGATTCTGGTTGAGATAGAGGAGGCCAAGGGGGCCATGACAGACATCCCAGTGGTGCGGGACTTCGTCGACGTCTTCCCAGAGAAATTGCCAGGACTACCTCCGTGTCGAGAGCAGGATTTTCAGATAGAGTTAGTGCCCGGAGCCAGGCCGGCATCTAGGGCCCCTTACCGGATGGCCCCGAAGGAGTTGGTAGAGTTTCGGAGTCAGCTGCAGGAACTAGTAGAGGCAGGGTTCGTCCGGCCAAGTTCTTCACCGTGGGGAGCCCCGGTGCTGTTTGTCAAGAAGAAGGACGGAAGTCTCCGCCTGTGCATAGACTATCGAGCGCTGAATAGACTCACGGTTCGGAATACCTACCCACTCCCACGAATCGATGAGTTGTTCGACCAGCTGGAGGGAGCACATTTCTTCTCGAAACTTGACTTAAGGTCAGGTTATTATCAGCTGCGGATCCGAGAAGAGGACATTCCGAAGACCACTTTCAGTAGCCGATACAGACTGTTCGAGTTCACAGTGATGCCGTTCGGGCTCACGAATGCACCATCAGCATTTACGAGCCTTATGAACAGGGTGTTCAAGGAATATTTGGATGTATTCGTCATCATCTTTATTGACGACATCCTTGTCTACTCAAAGACGGAAGGGGAGCACGCACGACACCTGGCCTTGACATTGGAAAGGTTACGGGAGCATCAGCTGTACGCAAAATTCAGCAAATGCCAGTTTTGGCTAAAGGAGGTGGCCTTCTTGGGCCATATCGTCAGTGGGGCTGGGTTGGCGGTAGACCCGACCAAGATTCGGGCCATTCAGGATTGGCCACCATTGAAGACGGCGACAGATGTACGGAGCTTCTTGGGACTTGCCGGGTACTACCAGAAGTTTGTAGAGGGATTCTCCCGGATCGCGCTCCCTCTTACGACTCTGACGAAGAAGGAATCCCCTTTTATTTGGACACCACAGTGCGAGGCAGCCTTCGTGGAGCTGAAGAGTCAGCTCACTTTGGCTCCCATCCTCGCTATTCCGTCAGGAAGGGAGGGATTCCAGGTGTATACCGACGCCTCCTACCAAGGGATGGGTGCCGTTCTGATGCAGAACGAGCATGTGATAGCTTACGCCTCTCGACAGTTGAAGATTCACGAGAAAAATTACCCGGTCCACGATCTGGAGATGGGCGCGGTAATCTTCGCCTTGAAGATTTGGCGGCACTATCTGTACGGGGTTCATTGCGACATCTTCTCCGACCACCAGAACCTGAGATACGTGGACATGCAAAAAGACCTCAACATCAGACAAAGGCGTTGGGTGGAGTTCCTGACAGATTATGAGTATACTATGCACTACCACCCCGGGAAGGCGAACGTGGTGGCGGATGCGTTGAGCCGGAGAGGAGATGCTGCAGGGAAGGGACCTCAGCTTATGTCTATGGAGCTGGTCCGGTCTTTCGGGGACATGCAGATATCCCTAGTATCCGAGGACGATCCAGAATTATACATGGAGTATCTGGCGTCGATGATCGCTATTGATGATATCCGGGACCGCATCAGGTAAGGGCAGAAGACAGACCCTCGGGCGGAACCGATATTTCGAACCTTGGAGGAGGGTTCGACGGGGGATTATTCCTTGAAGGATGGGCTATTGTACTTCAGAGGAAGGATTTATATACCCGCAGGAGGTCAGATCCTGGAGGATATCATGGCGGAAGCGCATGGCAGTAGGTATTCGATACACCCAGGAATCACCAAGATGATGGCCGATCTGAAGAGGATGATGTTCTGGCCAGGAATGAAGAGGGATATTACACACTTCGTGACCCATTGCGAAGCCTGCCAGTTGGTGAAGGCGGAATGCAGAAACCCCGCGGGATTGTTGCAACCTCTTCCAGTGCCAGAGTGGAAGTTTGAGGATATTGCAATGGATTTTATTCATGGTCTCCCCCGATCACGAACGGGAAATGATTCGATTTGGGTCATCGTAGATCGATTGACGAAGGTGGCTAGATTTATACCAGTCAGGAAGGACGATTCAGTGGGAGTTCTGGTTCAGAAGTTTGTGGAGCAGTACATTCGCTATCATGGAGTACCCAGGACGATCGTGTCAGATCGGGACGGTCGGTTTACATCCAGGGAATGGCGGTCGGTTCAGGCATACTTGGGCACTCGACTGACTTTTAGCACCGCCTTCCACCCTCAGACGGACGGGCAGACAGAGCGCACAAATCGGACACTGGAAGACCTGCTATGTCTATGCATCCTAGACCGAGGAGAGCCTTGGGAAAAGATGTTACCGATGGTGGAATTCTCGTACAACAACAGTCATCAGGCCAGCATAGGCATGGCCCCCTACGAGGCTCTATATGGACGGAAATGCAGAACCCCACTCTCTTGGATTCAGGACGAGGACCCGAAGGCTTTGGGATCGGATTTTGTTGAAGACACCGAGGCTCAGGTGAGGTTGATCAGGGACAGGATGTTAGAGGCACAGAGCAGGCAGGCCAAGTATTATGACGCCCGCCATCGTCAGGTGGAATTTCAGGTCGGGGACCGAGTGTTTTTGAAGATCCGGCCTATGCATGGAGTTTCTCGGATGCGTGGCCGAAGGAAGAAGCTCAGCCCCAGATATATGGGCCCTTACAGGATCCTGGAGCGGATAGGGGTCCTGGCTTACAGGCTGGAGTTGCCACCAGAGCTGGCAGCTCTGCATGATGTTTTCCACATATCCTCGCTGAGAAGGGCTCTACTACGCCCGGAGCAGCGGATTACGACCACCGAAGGGCCGGTAGCTTCGGACCGATCTGTTCACTTGGAGCCGGTGCGGGTCGATGATAAAGGAGTACGGATCCTGCGACGCAAAAGGATTCCCTTAGTCAAGGTTCTGTGGAGGAACCACGGCCAAGAGGAGCATACTTGGGAGCCGCAGGATCTGATGCAACAGAAATATCCAGAGCTGTTTGGTCAGGTATACCTCTCAACCACTCAAGAAGTTTAAATTAATTACTTGACTTTAACAGGTAAGACTACTTTAGTAGGAGTAGGGGATTAATCTTCCTATTTAATAACAACTATAAGTTCATTTTCTTCGGTAAGAAGATTACCGTAGGCGAGATCGTGATTTCGAGGACGAAATCCTTTTTTGACTTGTTGGATTTGTAACATCCCAATTTCAACTAGACCCCCCTAAGGGTGATTTTGGGCAAGGCTAGGTCAGGACCAACCCTAGGAAGACCTTGGGGGACCAAGTGGGCCTAGGTAGGAGGATGAAAGCTACCATGGTCTGCAAATAGTAAAATTCAAAACAATAATTTAGAAGGACATTAGGGCTTCACCATGACTCCATGACCCCATCACAACATTATTAACCTAGCAAAGGGGGAAACTGACCCAAGTCAACTCTAGCTTAGAGTTGGTCAACTTAATCCAAAGGGGGGGGGGGGGGGGTCAACCCAAGCTCAACCCCTTTTTCCTTTTAAGTTAACCACAATATAATGAAATATTATGGGTGGAAAGGGCTGCCAATAGGCTGGGGAGTCAGCATGGTCAGCTTTGGTGACTAGGAAAGAGAGAGAAAGCTTCATTCCATACTAATGGAGGAGAGAGAAAAGGGGAAAGAGAGTTGAAGGAGGAGATTGGCCAAGGAAAGGCCAATGGTCCCCATTGATGGCAGCATTCATCTCCTCCAGTGAAGGGGAGGAGTTTCCAGCCGTTTTCCTGGCTGTCAAGGGGCTGTTACAGCCTCCACCATCATGGCCGAAACAAGCCTTTAATGGCCATGATGGCCATGGCAGTTTCTTCCATTCTTCTCCCCCTCTGATGTTTTAAACATCATCAGTGAGCTTGGAGAAGAATTCCCCAATCCTTAACTGAAGAAATCCGGCGAGTTTACTGGGAGATTGCAGAATTCCGATCGGCGGCGCCACCACCATGTCAACCCGCAGATCCGCTCGTCTCCAGGCCGCCAACAAGGTCCTCCTCCTCCTCTTTTCTCATGGGTAGATCTTAGGTTTCATTAGGGCAAAGGTTCGGGCACAATTGAGCCCGATCCAATTCGCAAAATTCATGGCTTTCGGCCGAAAATTTTATTGGTTGGATCCCCGGAATCCGCCCCTCCGGCGGCTGTGCCACCGTCTGGCGATAGCCACCACCTCAACGGAGGTGATGGTGGCGGTGGCCGGCCGGGGAAGGGACTGGGTGGCCGGCGGCAGACGCTTGAAGTCGGCACAGGAAGAAGCAATCCTGGCCGTTGGCTCATCGGGGACGATAACCCAGCGCCGTCGATCTGCGCCAAGATTCGCGCGGCATCAAATCAGATACCTTAGGATTTAAATAAATATCATTTCATTTCTGTCACATTAGATATATTTAATGTATTTAATTTTTAAAAATACTTAGGGACTCTGAATGGAAATCTGCCCAACATGAAAATTGTATCTTAGGGTGTCTAGTTTGTAGAAAAAATTGCTTGGACCATTTTGGGCCACTGGTTAGACCAGGGTACCCTTTTTGGTAGGACCTATACCTAGGCCTAAACAGGAATTATGTTTGGTGCCCACACTTCATTCCTTGTCCAAACAAGTTGAAATTTGGGCAGTGAGAAAGTCTTAGTCATATCTAGAACCTGTCCAAAATTTAGAATTTTTGGAGAATATTTTTCTATAGTATTTAGAAAAAATTTAATAAATCATGATTAATTTAATTATGTGACCTAATTAATTTAAAACTCCCCCAAATTCTGGTGGGTGGTCTTAGATGTCATGATAGGTATAGGGTTAAAACTTTAGCTCATTTGGAGATGTTTAGGATAGGTAATTTACCCACCCTATATATGACCTTATAAGGGTATTTTGGTCAAAAGCCACTATTTGATGGTTGAGTGGCCAAATTCCCTCATCAGAGGATGAAATTTTGGCCACTGATATAATTTGACTTTTTACACTCACTTATGAAGTTTGGAGTGGTTTGGACTAGGGTAGCCCTAGAATTTTAGGGTAGGCCCTTTAGGGTAAATTTCTAGGGTTTGAAGAATTTGGGGTCAAAGGACCTTGGATGGACTTGAAACTTGGGAATGATGTCCATAGGGTTACTATGGTCCTGTGGTTAAAATTTTAGGGCATTTGGAAGAATTTAAACCCCTTAAATCTATAACCCTAGTTTAGGGCACTAGCTTTGAAATCATAAGCTCTAATACCAAAACTTTCTGAAAAGGGCTGAGTTTTTGAATGGGTAGTTGTTTAGGGTATATATATCTCTGGAAATTTTATAATAAATTTTGGATGAATATTTTTGGTACTTTATTCACAAAGTCAAGTTTTACAATTTTCACTTAGGAATTTTTGGAGAAAAATATACTTGATTAAATCTGATGAAACTTAGCAAAGGGGCTTGTAATCATGGTACCCATCTCTGTAAAGTTTTATGAAATTTTTGAAGAATGATATTTAGTAGTTGCTTCTTTAATTATTTAATTCTATGGAACTTTGGTAAATTTAATAATGACATTTAAATTGTCTAAAAAATTTTAATTTCTTCATCATGATGTTTCTAGTTCCTTATGAAGCCCTAGTAATTTTTACATAATTATTGGAGACATATTAGTGGCACTTCCTTCATTATATTTGATCTTAGGAATTATTTTTAATAAATCCTTTAGAGGTCAAGAACTATCTGGAAAATTATGAAAATTGGCAACCAATAATATTTCTCTGTTATTTAGTGAATAAAAATTTTAGGAGGCCATTACCTGAGAAAATCTTATAGTTCATGTTCAGATTGACTATGGCCTAGTTTTGAGGAAAATTCAATAAATAGTAGATTAATTGGGAAAAATATGATTTTCTGAATTTAGACTATATTTATCATAATAGACCTCTGGTAAAATTTGTAGAGTTATTGGAGGAGAATTTAGAGTATCACCTATTGAGTACATCATATTAGCTTAGGGAGGTCTGCAATTAGTAAAAACAGCAGAAATCAAATTAAAGTGCACAATGAGTTTAGGAAGTTGGAATAATGGGGCATTAGTCTGGTAGGTGAATTAGGTTTGTCATCAGAAGTGTAGATGAGTAGTGGAGGTTGGTTAGAGTTGTGTGGGGTTCGGGATCGACAAAGTATCACTCATCCTCGTTGAAAAGAAGGAGTCATATACACTTGGGTTAGAATTCAATTATAACCCTAAGGGATTGAGAGATTTGTGTAGTAACCAATAATAATAAGTGCCTTGCGAAAGGGAGCTTTGGGCGTAATCCCATCGTAGTTCCTAGTGCCTTCGAGAGCCCTTCACGGGGAATACCTTGGGCAGTCCTGGGCTAACGCAACTCATAGGAATAATGAAACTTCAAGAGTAACTAGAATAATTAGGGTTTCACTCTCACACACCCCTAGGTTACGGGAAGTAGTTTTGGCTAGATCATTAAGCAGTAGGCTCGGTCGTTGTGGTAAGAGGGCAGGATGGCCCGGTGAGCTTCGGCTCGGTGTTGGTACGTAAATTTGCATGTGCATAAAAGGAATGAAATTAAGGTGGTGGGTCTTCGGTATTGGAGGATCTTAGCACAGACACCAATACGTTGACTCGACAAGTGTTGTGGTAGCACTTCGCCAACAGAAGTCCGGTGCGCCAGCCAGCAAGAGTACGCAGGAGTCCGCTTAGTGCACCAGCGTTGAGGCGTACGATAGGTCTGAACAGTAGTGCTATACTGGTTTAGAGGTGGGCGAGGCCCAACCCACCGCTTCCGTCTGCCACTACGGAGGTATCCTGGGAGGTGAGGCTCCAGAAAGGGGGAACTAAAGGTCTGTGTGCACAGAGTCGGGTGTGTGTGTTGCACTTGCTTGATCCATCATACCCACTTGCATGTCATAGCATAAGCGATTCATTTAACCTTGACACCTAAAATATAAGTGGTATGGGACACTTATACATTAGGCCCTGCAAAACGACCCCTTGGTCTATAAGCTTGTGTGGGCAAGCTTATAAATTAAGGTTAATTTTCTTTACATATATATATTGCTGTTAATAACCGACACCCCAACGTATAAATTGGTATGGGACTCTTTATACGATGGGAGCCTTGCAAAAGACCCCTTGCTTATATGTACCCATATAAGTTAAGGTTACTTTACTTTACTTGTTTACAAATATGTTTAGTTACTATATAAATTGCTAGTTTTAGGTCCACCGTCACCTGCATTTGATATACTCTCCACTTTCAAGTCCTCCCTTTCTTCCTCTCCGCTCGGTGCCTAGGAGCCATGGGGGAAGGGGTGGGGGATGATAGGACTTAGTCTTTTAGACTAACGGTTTTCGAACCACATCATTTAGGGGATCGCGGAGCCCAGATTGGAGGAGCAGCCCCAGAGGTCGACACGCTTGGAGATAGGGCAGTCTAGCACAGGAGTTCAGACAGCTGGGACCGTGAGGCCCTTACTCTAGTAGTGTTTATTTTATTTCCACATGAGAGATCTTGTGGTGAGGAATTGTTGTATCGGGCATAAGCCCTTATTTACAGTGCTTGGTTTTGTGGACTCTCCCATCGTGGAGATATTTTACTTGATGTGATATTTCTGTGGACTTTTACTTAGAGTTTTGCTTCGCATGTTATTACTCTAATTTTGTTACTATGCTGCGATCGAATTGGCCGGCAGAAACGGCGTTTTGTGGTGATGATGCTTCCGGGCGGGAAGGTGTCACCGCAAAGCGGCGGTTCTGGGCATAAGACCCTGTGTTTTTATTTAAAAAAAAAATGGGGTCTTACAAATGGTATCAAAGCGAGGTTTCGATCCTCGGACCTGTGGGTGATGGGCCTGGACCGTTATAAAACTCCTTATCAAGGAGGTCTCGGGTGATGAGGAGTGGTTTGAAAACTCCTTATCAAGGAGGTCTCGGGTTCGATCCCCGACCTCAACAACCCGCCTATTTATGGAGAGGGGTTGGGGTGCATGGCCTGCAGGCTTGAATGTGAAAGGCTGACTACCAGTGGTGGGCCCGGGTCTGGACCCTGGTAGGCCGGCGGTGCCAGCGGGTTCCCATGGGATGGGCCTGGACCGTTACAAAAAAGTGCACTTTTTATAACGGTCCAGGCCCATCCCATGGGAACCCGCTGGCACCGCCGGCCTACCAGGGTCCAGACCCGGGCCCACCACTGGTAGTCAGCCTTTCACATTCAAGCCTGCAGGCCATGCACCCCAACCCCTCTCCGGCCTGTTTATCAGCGCGGTAGGTTGTTGCCACTGGGTTTCGAACCCAGGACCTTGATAAGAGAGCTTTCCACCACTCCCTCATCACCAACTGAGCTGCAGCTCAGTTGGTGATGAGGGAGTGGTGGAAAGCTCTCTTATCAAGGTCCTGGGTTCGAGACCCAGTGGCAACAACCTACCGCGCTGATAAACAGGCCGGAGAGGGGTTGGGGTGCATGGCCTGCAGGCTTGAATGTGAAAGGCTGACTACCAGTGGTGGGCCCGGGTCTGGACCCTGGTAGGCCGGCGGTGCCAGCGGGTTCCCATGGGATGGGCTTGGACTGTTATAGAACTCCTTATCAAGGAGGTCTCGGGTGATGAGGAGTGGTTTGAAAACTCCTTATCAAGGAGGTCTCGGGTTCGATCCCCGACCTCAACAACCCGCCTATTTATGGAGAGGGGTTGGGGTGCATGGCCTGCAGGCTTGAATGTGAAAGGCTGACTACCAGTAGTGGGCCCGGGTCTGGACCCTGGTAGGCCGGCGGTGCCAGCGGGTTCCCATGGGATGGGCCTGGACCGTTACAAAAAAGTGCACTTTTTATAACGGTCCAGGCCCATCCCATGGGAACCCGCTGGCACCGCCGGCCTACCAGGGTCCAGACCCGGGCCCACCACTGGTAGTCAGCCTTTCACATTCAAGCCTGCAGGCCATGCACCCCAACCCCTCTCCGGCCTGTTTATCAGCGCGGTAGGTTGTTGCCACTGGGTCTCGAACCCAGGACCTTGATAAGAGAGCTTTCCACCACTCCCTCATCACCAACTGAGCTGCAAGTGGCAACAACCTACCGCGCTGATAAACAGGCCGGAGAGGGGTTGGGGTGCATGGCCTGCAGGCTTGAATGTGAAAGGCTGACTACCAGTGGTGGGCCCGGGTCTGGACCCTGGTAGGCCGGCGGTGCCAGCGGGTTCCCATGGGATGGGCCTGGACCGTTATAAAACTCCTTATCAAGGAGGTCTCGGGTGATGAGGAGTGGTTTGAAAACTCCTTATCAAGGAGGTCTCGGGTTCGATCCCCGACCTCAACAACCCGCCTATTTATGGAGAGGGGTTGGGGTGCATGGCCTGCAGGCTTGAATGTGAAAGGCTGACTACCAGTGGTGGGCCCGGGTCTGGACCCTGGTAGGCCGGCGGTGCCAGCGGGTTCCCATGGGATGGGCCTGGACCGTTACAAAAAAGTGCACTTTTTATAACGGTCCAGGCCCATCCCATGGGAACCCGCTGGCACCGCCGGCCTACCAGGGTCCAGACCCGGGCCCACCACTGGTAGTCAGCCTTTCACATTCAAGCCTGCAGGCCATGCACCCCAACCCCTCTCCGGCCTGTTTATCAGCGCGGTAGGTTGTTTCCACTGGGTCTCGAACCCAGGACCTTGATAAGAGAGCTTTCCACCACTCCCTCATCACCAACTGAGCTGCAGCTCAGTTGGTGATGAGGGAGTGGTGGAAAGCTCTCTTATCAAGGTCCTGGGTTCGAGACCCAGTGGCAACAACCTACCGCGCTGATAAACAGGCCGGAGAGGGGTTGGGGTGCATGGCCTGCAGGCTTGAATGTGAAAGGCTGACTACCAGTGGTGGGCCCGGGTCTGGACCCTGGTAGGCCGGCGGTGCCAGCGGGTTCCCATGGGATGGGCCTGGACCGTTATAAAACTCCTTATCAAGGAGGTCTCGGGTGATGAGGAGTGGTTTGAAAACTCCTTATCAAGGAGGTCTCGGGTTCGATCCCCGACCTCAACAACCCGCCTATTTATAGAGAGGGGTTGGGGTGCATGGCCTGCAGGCTTGAATGTGAAAGGCTGACTACCAGTGGTGGGCCCGGGTCTGGACCCTGGTAGGCCGGCGGTGCCAGCGGGTTCCCATGGGATGGGCCTGGACCGTTACAAAAAAGTGCACTTTTTATAACGGTCCAGGCCCATCCCATGGGAACCCGCTGGCACCGCCGGCCTACCAGGGTCCAGACCCGGGCCCACCACTGGTAGTCAGCCTTTCACATTCAAGCCTGCAGGCCATGCACCCCAACCCCTCTCCGGCCTGTTTATCAGCGCGGTAGGTTGTTGCCACTGGGTCTCGAACCCAGGACCTTGATAAGAGAGCTTTCCACCACTCCCTCATCACCAACTGAGCTGCAGCTCAGTTGGTGATGAGGGAGTGGTGGAAAGCTCTCTTATCAAGGTCCTGGGTTCGAGACCCAGTGGCAACAACCTACCGCGCTGATAAACAGGCCGGAGAGGGGTTGGGGTGCATGGCCTGCAGGCTTGAATGTGAAAGGCTGACTACCAGTGGTGGGCCCGGGTCTGGACCCTGGTAGGCCGGCGGTGCCAGCGGGTTCCCATGGGATGGGCCTGGACCGTTATAAAACTCCTTATCAAGGAGGTCTCGGGTGATGAGGAGTGGTTTGAAAACTCCTTATCAAGGAGGTCTCGGGTTCGATCCCCGACCTCAACAACCCGCCTATTTATGGAGAGGGGTTGGGGTGCATGGCCTGCAGGCTTGAATGTGAAAGGTTGACTAACAGTGGTGGGCCCGGGTCTGGACCCTGGTAGGCCGGCGGTGCCAGCGGGTTCCCATGGGATGGGCCTGGACCGTTACAAAAAAGTGCACTTTTTATAACGGTCCAGGCCCATCCCATGGGAACCCGCTGGCACCGCCGGCCTACCAGGGTCCAGACCCGGGCCCACCACTGGTAGTCAGCCTTTCACATTCAAGCCTGCAGGCCATGAACCCCAACCCCTCTCCGACCTGTTTATCAGCGCGGTAGGTTGTTGCCACTGGGTCTCGAACCCAGGACCTTGATAAGAGAGCTTTCCACCACTCCCTCATCACCAACTGAGCTGCAGCTCAGTTGGTGATGAGGGAGTGGTGGAAAGCTCTCTTATCAAGGTCCTGGGTTCGAGACCTAGTGGCAACAACCTACCGTGCTGATAAACAGGCCGGAGAGGGGTTGGGGTGCATGGACTGCAGGCTTGAATGTGAAAGGCTGACTACCATGAGTGGGCCCGGGTCTGGACTCTGGTAGGCCGGCGGTCCAGCGGGTTCCCATGGGATGGGCCTGGACCGTTACAAAATCTGCTTGCCCATCATAGGTAGGGGGTCTCAGCCGCTGAAACTGGGATATGAACTCCATCTCCGGAGGCACCACAACCAAAGGCACGGGAGGAGCAGGAGGGACAGGAACAGCTACCCCCTCTGCGGGGTTCTGAGCTCTCGGGGTCTGTCCTGCCACCACAGCTACAAGGGACTGAATCTGAGCCTGCATAGCCACTACCTGCCTCGATAACTCCTCATTACTCTGCCACAGGCTTTCTACCAACGCATCGCTCTGGGCTCCTGATGTCTCACCCTCGGATTGTGGGATCTATCTCGTCACAGGACGTCTCGCCATCCTAAAATCGCACAAACTTTAGACAAATCCTAGCCCATCAACTAGAACAAAACTACCCGGTACGGACAAACACACTTAAATATGAACTTCAACTGCAAAACTTGCTCTGGGAGTTGTTTTTTACCATGATGATGTTATGCTTATCCTAAGATGGTTCACCACCATCATACTAACTCAGGTGCCTAGACCATGAATGCATGTACTTGTATTCTTTTTTTTGACTCAAAACCATGTGTGTACATATGTCATCTTGCAAATCTTTAGCTTGGCACGTTGTGCTTATGAAATGTTATGCTATGCATGATGTGCTATGCATTCTAAAAAGGCCTTAGTGCATGCCATGGGCGGCGTACACATGAAAATGTTATGCATCCCATACTACATAACATTCCCATGTAACGAGAAAAGAAAACGTGCTAGCCGCATTCATGCGGTGAGGTTATGCATCCCATACCACATAACCCTCACATGTTGCCTCCTATGGTGGATCCATATACAAACACATATTATGCATCCCATACTACATAATATGCCCTGTATACTTCTTTATGCTCATGAGTGTAGTGTACGTGCTTCGGCCAAGATGTGCTGATGACATATCGGTGTGTGAATGGTATGATGCTAAACACTAAAGCAGATAAGGGAAAGGTTGCCCAACCATTTGTCAAGCAACCTCCCTCTGATACCAACTGTCACAACCCACATTTTCTCAACGGTAAAATCGTATCAGAGTAAGAGAAAACACGTGCCATGATGCCACGTCGCGCAGGGGATAACTGCACACGCTCAGGCAAAACTCCAGACGTTAGATTTTAAGGAAACACGTTGATTAAATATGAAAGAAAATCAGTTAAGTTGGATGGCCGTATCCCTCGACACAGTGGATCAGCTAGTCCACAGGTAAAATTATATCTATACGCAGCAGAAAATACTTTGGTTCAATTAAGTTGACACCCTAAATAAGCACGAGAGTCCCCAGGGGAACGACTCATGGTATGCACGACTCTAAGGTGATTATTATAGGTATAAAAGACAGTGTTTTACGCTGAGGAAAAATAGTGTCATTGTTTTAGAAAACATGTTATGCATGAAGTACATATAGCATTACTTTTAGGTTTTAAAATATCTAACATGCAACCTAGCATAAATCCTTCCCAGAAGCAAGTAACCAACCACATATAGGCAAAAATCAGCAGTTTAATTTCATATCCAGCATCACAAGGAGCCACCAGTGGGCGTCAACAACCTGACACGAACCCACTGGCGAGTATGTATGTCTATACAGAAAAGTAAGTAACTACCTCACAACAAAACGGGATCAACTATCTCAGCAACCCTAGAGGCCACCAGCAGCCCCTCCAAAAGAACTAGCCGCAGAACTGGCTACAACCTGGACCTGAGGCATTCAAGAAAGGAACACCTCAGCAAGGAAACAATCAAGAGGTAAAAAAAGAGCAATAATTTAATTAGCAAATTAAGAAGAAGGGTTTACCAACCCGGCAACAAACTGCAATAAGCAAAAGAAAAGGGGATGACAGTAAGAAAAGAATGCTGTCAAAAACACCACAGAGCACACCAAGTGAGAGCAATACAACCAATATGCCTTACCAAGAGAGAGCCTGCAATAGCATCAAGACATATTCATATGCCAAAAGAAGGGAAAGCATAATCAGGAAAGGGACTAACAGTCCTAACACGTGGGCAAGTGGCAGTGGTCAAAACATGGATCTGAATACATAACCAAAATCAGACCCAAAAAGGGCTAAGGGGTAAAATAGTGGCAGCTTTAGGGTCCCACACACACCAACCCAAACCGGGGCAAAAGGTGGTGGCCACAGCTCTCCACATAAAACCACCCCTCCAGAGGCAACCAAAACTCCACCACCTACCACATCCCAAGAGTCGGCATGCAGAAATTAGCCGAACACCCAATGCCTCCCCCTAGGGAAAAAGTCACTCTAACAATCCTAAGAAACACACGAACCCAAGACAAAAACGTCGGGTCCAGCCGACGCGGCCTTGCACGCCTAACCCGAACCAACCCCGAGTCTACCTGACCCCAAAACAAGCGCATCACCAGTGTCGACATGATGTGTTGACACCACGACAAGCCGGTGTCGACACAAGGTGTCGACACAACCGCGGCCGGTGTCGACACCAAGTGTCGACACCACAGCAGCCGGTGTCGACACCAGGTGTCGACACTGCCGCGACTGGTGTCGACACTAAGTGTCGACACCACTGCAGCCGGTGTCGACACCTTGTGTCGACACTGCCGCTGCTGGTGTCGACACCAAGTGTCGACACCACAGCGGCCGGTGTCGACACATGGTGTCGATACTGCCGCTGCTGGTGTCGACACGAAGTGTTGACACAACTGCGGCCGGTGTCGACACATGGTGTCGACACTACCGCTGCGGGTGTCGACACCAAGTGTCGACACCACTGCGGCCGGTGTCGACACATGGTGTCGACACTGGCGCTGCTGGTGTCGACACCAAGTGTCGACACCACGACTGGCCGGTGTCGACACCAAGTGTCGACACCAAGACTGGCCGGTGTCGACACCACAGTGTTGACACCCCAGCTGGCTACAGGAGCCAGATCCAGCAACGACCAAAAAACGAGAACGGGGATTCTCTCTCTCTCTCTCGAGTACAACCTCCATCGGCAATGGTAACTACTCGACCTAGACCGAACCAAAATCTACCCTAATAGACACAATCCCTCAGGAAAACTGAGATTTAACTGGAACTTTCTACACTAACCACGGTATGATCGGGAACAAGCCGTAGCTTACACCTAAGATCTAAACAAGAAAGAGATAAACGATTAAATCGAAAGAAAGACAAAGATCAGCTTTGACAAGGATGAGGGGACATCACTTGCCTAAATACCAGAAAACTTGGTCGGCGGCCTCCCCCGCTCACGGATCTGACCGCAGAGCAGCAAGCTGAGGAGCAGAAAGAATGCAGATCCCGGCGAGGGCAGTCCAGATCCACTCTCGAAACCGAATTCCGACCGCTAAATCTCCAGGAATCGGCGTCCGAAGGCTAGGGTAGACCGGCGGTTCTCTTCCTCACGCACAGGCGGCGGCTTCTATCAAGCAGAGACATAGGAAAAGGAGAAAAGGAACCCAGCCCTAGTTCTAACCCAAGACTATATATATCAGTTTTAATAATAAACAATCAACATAATAATTACTATTTACACCCAATATCAAAATAACCCGAAACCCGAAACTTCTCGGAAAAAGACGAAATTTACACCGCAGCTAAAAACCCACGCTACGAACGCAACTACGAAGTCGAAATTAGCATTCGACGAACAAAACCCGGGATAACACCTCCCGAAGTCAAAACACAAGCATTCTCTAAGAGGCCCAACCGAGTCATCAAACGGACTCCGGCTAGCTGGGGAATCTTGCTAACAGGCTACAAACAGGCTACATAGGGAACCCTAAGAGCTAAGACCACGCTCTACAACGGCAAAAACCAGAAATACGCCATCGTAACGCCAGCCAAAGATCAAACAAAGCACAGAAAAACCGGGGGCGTTACATGCTCCCCCTCAGGTCTTGCTTGCTCTAAATCAGGGAACAACTCTTCAAGGATAAACTCTTGTTGAGGTTGGACTGGAGGCACCACTAACTCTGGAGCATCAACAACTGGAGATGTATCTTCAATGATAACATCCTGTACTTGATTGTTGAGTTGAGTGTTCTGGTTAACATCAATCAAAGGCACAGTTAGTGTTTCATCCTCATTATTGAAAATTATTTGATTAACTTCTTGGATTACCTCAAGAATAGTTTGATTAGCCATTTCACTTTCTAAGTGTGTTGGCTCTTCCTCTAGATGAGGCTCCCCCTGCATGTGATCATCATGTCTAATGTCTTGAGCAGGTAATTTCTCAGTATTCTCTGGCCTCTCTTCATCAGCCATGTCTTTTATCAGCACTCTATACCATCTAGAGATTATCCTTAGATCTATTCTCCTCATGTGATTGATCTTGGATCCAGCAGCCTGTTGCATCACTTCTGGAATTGCTTCAGCCAAATATAAGCTTAATATCCTTCCCAGATTAGGTTTCTTGATGCTTTCTCTAATCTTTTCATATATGACTGCAGACCAATTGGTGTTGATTTTGTAGATGATCGTGGTCATGAGGCTGAACATGTAGGCTGAGACCCTATCATGTCCACCTGGTTTGCATAAGATTACTTTGCCAACTACTTCAGAAAGGAATTTTTCTTGTACATTCATTCCTTTTCTATGCATAGATGATCCAATTTTCTTGGTGGAATCTAATCCACACCACTGGAGTGCTTCCCTGGTCTTGGAAGAGGTAACTTCTTCGTCTTCTTGATTTTTTTGCAGATGAAGAGTTTTTTGTAAGATCTTCATGGTGAGTTTGATTTTATTACCCTGGACTGAATACCTGATTTTTAGTCCAGTTGAATCCTGAGTGGCAGCTCCATAGAACTCAAGGATTTCCTTCTTCCATATCTTTGTAGGTTCTGATGTTAAATACTCCAAGCAATTTTCTGCAATTAGAGCTATCACAGCTTTAATCGCTGGTTCAACATCGTCAAAGGCATTCCGTACCAGTTCATATCCCTCATTCACGTTTTCATCAAGTTTAGGCGCCATTGGGATGGTGAGAAATCTTGAATGGAGAAGAGAGAGTTTGTCGACACAAGAATCTAGTCTCAAAAATCTGGAGAGCGTGTCGATAGGGGTTGTTCTTGACGTATTTATATGTGTCTAAACATCGAAGGTTAAAAGGAGCATCAAAATTTACTTAGTGTGTCGACACTGGTGAGATGTTGTCGACACAGACTTCTAATGTCTCGACAGAAGTGTTGACCCTATGTGTCGACACTAATTGATGATGTGTTGACACAAACATATTTATTAGTTCAACAGAAATTCTGTGTCGACTATAATTCTAAGTGTCGACACAACTGCTGGATGTGTCGACACAACTTCTCTGAAGTGTCGACACAACTCCTCTGAAGTGTCAACACCAATTTTCTAGATGTGTCGACACAACTTCTCTGTGTCGACATATACCTCTTTTTGTGTCGACACAAAAGTACTTAGACAAATTTGTCAATCTATTCTATGTTCAGCATACCTAATTCAATTTTAAAATTATTGAATTTAGTTTCATCCAATGGCTTAGTGAACATATCAGTAATTTGAAAACTTGTATTGACAAATTCTAAACATATATTCTCTTTTTCTACATGATCCCTAAGAAAATGATATCTTATTTCTATATGCTTTGTTCTACTATGAGAAACTGGATTATTAGCAAGAAAAATAGCACTTGTAGAATCACAGAATAAAGGGGTTTTACTTACCTGGATACCATAATATTTAAGCTGATGTTGTATCCATAACAACTGTGCACAACAGCTCCCTGCAGCTACATACTCGGACTCAGCTGTGGAGATTGCCACACTAGTCTTCTTCTTACAGCTCCATGACACCAATCTTTCTCCTAGAAATTGACAGGTGCCAGTTGTGCTTTTCCTATCTTCTTTGCATCCTGCAAAATCTGCATCTGAATATCCAGTCAGTAGAAAATCTCTATTCTTAGGGTACCAAAGGCCTATATTAGGTGTGCCCTTAAGATATCTCAAAATCCTCTTAACAACAGTATAATGAGATTCTTTTGGGCAGGATTGGTACCTAGCATAGACACATATAACATACATGATGTCAGGTCTACTAGCAGTCAGATAAAGAAGGGAGCCAAATATCCCTCTATACAAAGACTCATCTACAGGTTTTCCTGCATCATCTTTTCTTAAAGGCATACTTGTCCCCAGTGGAGTTCTCATGGTAGTGGATGACTCCATACCATACTTCTTAATTAACTCCTGGGTGAACTTAGACTGTGATATGGACATGCCATCATCAGTCTGTCTTACTTGGAGTCCGAAGAAGAACTTAAGTTCTCCCATGCTGCTCATCTCAAACTTCCCTTGTATAAGTTTAGCAAACTTTCTACAAATGTTTTTTTCAGTAGAACCAAATATTATGTCATCAACATATATCTGAACTAGAATTATCTTCCCTTTGGATTCCCTAAGGAATAGAGTTTTGTCTATTTTCCCCTTTGAGAATTTGTTCTCAATGAGGAAAGTAGACAAGGTTTCATACCAAGCCCTTGGGGCTTGTTTCAAACCATATAGGGCTTTCCTAAGCATGTACACATAATTAGGATAGAGTGGATCAATAAAACCTGATGGCTGTTCTACATAGACTTCCTCCTTTAAGTCTCCATTTAGGAATGCTGACTTAACATCCATTTGGAACACTTTGAAACCCTGATAGGCTGCATAGGCTAGGAATAGCCTTATTGCTTCCAACCTTGCCACAGGAGAAAATGTTTGATCAAAGTCTATGCCCTCTTCTTGCCTGTATCCTTTGGCAACCAGCCTTGCCTTGTTCTTAATTATGATCCCACTCTCATCTAGCTTGTTCCTGAAGATCCACGTAGTCCCTATGACATTGTGGTCTTTTGGTTTAGGAACTAACTTCCAAGCCTTGCATCTCCTGAATTGATTCAACTCCTCCTGCATAGCATCTATCCAGTGTGGGTCTTGTATAACTTCTTCAAATCTTTTAGGTTCCCGTTGAGACAAGAAGCTTGAGCATAGTACAGTGTTCAAGCTCCTGCTTTTTGTTTGAACCCCATTGTCTAGGATCACCAATAATCTGGTGTACAGGATGATCCTTTAAATGTCTAACTGCTGGAGGAAGTCTGTCTACAGTTTGACTTTCTCCATTTTCTTCATTCTACTGCACTTCATTATCTTCTTCATCCAGAGAGACTTTTTCTCCCCTGGACAGCAAGCATCTTTATCTTCATCTAGCCTAGCAGTTTGATCTTCTTTGATAGTTAGCATGTCCATTTTCTCTTTTATACCTGTAGAGCTACAATAACTACTAGGCAACTCACTGTTAATAAGTCTTGATTCATCAAATATAACATGAACAGACTCTTCTACAACTTGTGTAGTCAAGTTATAAACTCTATAAGCCTTACTATTGTTGCTGTACCCAACAAATATCCCATCCTGGGATTTGACAGCAAACTTTGTTAGATAAGACTTGCTATTATTAAGCACATAACACTTGCAACCAAAGATCCTAAAATAAGATAAGTTTGGTTTTCTGCCTTTCATAACCTCATAGGGTGTCTTTTTGTGGCTCTTAGTGATGGAAGCCCTATTGAGCACATGACATGCAGTGTTTACTGCCTCAGCCCAGAAATATTCTGGGAGAGAAGTGTCACTATATAGAGTTCTACCTGCCTCAATGAGAGTCTTATTTTTTTTTTCAGCAATTCCATTTTGCTGAGGAGTTCTAGGTGAGGAGAATTCCTGATGAATCCCAAATTCTTCACACAACTTTGTCATATTTTCAGATTGAAATTCAGTTCCATGGTCACTTCTGATTTTGACCACTGAATTGTTCAGTTCATTCTGAATTTGCTTAACAAAGTTGCAGAAAATAGTTGGGGTTTCAGATTTCTGCCTCAGAAAGAAAACCTATGAAAATCTAGAATAGTCATCTACAACCACAAATGTGTAGACTTTCCTACCTAGACTCTGAACTGGCATTGAACCAAATAAATCCATATGCAAGAGATATAAACACCTCACTGAGTCTTTGGTTTCAAGGCTATTAAAGGAGGATCTGGTCTGCTTGCCTTTTTGACAAGCTGAGCATATTCTATCCTTAATGCACTTAACTTGAGGACCATTTCTCAGTAACTCTTTATTAAAGAGTTGACCAATAGTCTTGTAGTTTAGATGAGCTAGACTCTTGTGCCATTTGACACAATGAGAGGCTTTCTCATCAGCTACCAGACAGATAGGAGAATCTTTATTCTCACTCACAAAGTTTATGCAATACACATTTCCTTTCCTATAACCAGTCAACATGATCTTTTGATCACTTGACCTTTTAATATGACAACCATTCTTAATGAATGAAATGCCATATCCAAGATCACTCAGTTGACTTATGCTTATCAAGTTATGTTTCAAACCCTTCACATAAACCACTTGTATGATAGTAATTGAGCTGTTAGAAATGTTACCAAACCCTTTGATGACTCCTTTTTCAGAACCACCAAAAATTACTTTAGGTCCATTCAATATTGGTAGTAGTCCTTCATCAATCCTCTTGTTCCAGTCATATGTCTAGAACATCCACTGTCCAAGTACCATAAAGGGGCATGGCCACTTGGACTTATTTGCAACAAATAATTACTTAACCTTAGAACCCAAATTGTTATTGGGTTCGTGGTTCAGGTTAGACTGAAATTTAACATAATTTGTAGCAGCCCTTCTTTTAGGTAAGCTGGCATTCATCCTAACACTAGTGTTATGCCAACAGTCAATGACAAAGTGTCCCACCTTGCCACAACACCAGCACTCATATCTATTATACATCTTTTTAGGTACAGTTTTAACAGCTTTGCTGTCAGCTGTTATTAATGCTGTAGGTACAGTGTTTCTTTGCTTGAGTGCTGGATACCACTTGTCATTCAGAATGTCAGGCTTACCATGACCATGTATGATATCATGATCATTACTATTGGTAGGCTGTTGCACTTTTCTGAGAGCAATACGGGGATTAAAGACAAGTGGCTTAACTGGGGCTTTCCTTTTTCTTTTGAAATTAGCTGCCCTAGTATTTCCCTTAAAACCCAATCCTGCCTTACCCTTTTGAGCCACAAAGTCATCAATTAAGGGTAGGATAGATTTTGGCTTAGAGAAATTAACCACTAGATCTTTTTCCTTCTGAAGTCTGACTTCCAGGCTTTTGATTTGATCACTCTTGAATGTGATTGTTCCCATCTGAATAATAGTTATGTTTTTCAGTATGGCAATCTTATTCATCTTCTGATCCAGCAGCTTTTCTGAATCAGATGCAGCCAACTTAAGAGCTATAATTTCCTTAGCCTGAGTTTTAGTCAGGTTTTTGCATCTCTTAAATACTTGCAGCAAATCACCATATTCATCTATAAGTTGATGAATATCTCCTTCAAATTCAGATCCATCCACATATCTTGATGCAGATACTTCTGATTCTGAGCCAGTGAAATAATCAGAATCTTCAGATAAGCTTTTTAACTTACTTGGACCAGACAGATCCTGGCAGTGATCTTCATGAGTCAGGGCCATCAACCCTTTGCACTGATGATCTTCAGTTCCATATATTGAGTCCAGCAATTTCAAGAACTCAGTCTCTTCTTCTGTTGCAAACAAACCAATATAAGCTTCAGCAACAAATTCAAAATCTAAAGATGATGGATCTGTCCAGCTTTTCTCTTTCTTTGCTACAAGGGATTTCTCCTTCTTGTTCTTATACTGAGACTTCTTCTTATCTGCGAATTCCTTTCTTTTGTCTGGACAATCAGCTACTACATGTCCAGGTCTGTTGCAGCAATATCACAACATCTTTATAGTTGTTGATTTGCTAGGTTTTGACCTACTCTTGTCCTTTCTAGATGACTTTTTTTTTCTGATAATATTCATCCTTGGACTGAGAGGAGGATGGCTTAGTTCTCCACTGCTTCTTCTTCAAAAATCTTTGAAACTGCCTTGTGAAGACATCAAAGTCCTCATCAGAATGATTGCTGTCTGATGTGTGACTATCAGAACTTTCAGAGATCACTTCTGCAGCTTTCTTAGGAGGAGATGGAGACATCCTCCTGTCCTTTCTTGTGGCTTTTGCCTTGAAGGCCACTGACTTTTCTCTATGGTCAACTTTAGTACTTTTCTCTTCCTCCTTTCTGTCCATGAGTTGCATTTCATAAGAAAGCAATTTGCCAAATAGTGTTGGAGGAGAGATTTCTGCCAGTCTGACCACTTCCCTGATGGCACAGATCTTGGTGTACCAATCCTTAGTCAAAGATCTAAGGAATTTATCATTCAACTCATATGTACTAAATACCCTTCCATATGACATTAGTTCATTCACAATTCTGAAGAACTTCTTGTAACATTCAGTGATGCTGTCTGATTTGCTTTGTCTGAAGCTCTCATATTCCTGATTAAGCATTGACTTTCTATCTTGTCTAACTTCCTCTGATCCCTCAATATAGACTATCAATGTGTCCCACATCTCCTTGGAGGTTTTACAGTGAATTAGATTTTGGAATGTTGAGTCATCTATAACACTCACTATAATATTCTGAGCTCTCTTGTCCATAGTAGCCAAGATAATCTCATCCTTAGTCATTTCTGAAAAGTCTTTTGGTGTCCTCTAATTAGCATCAAGAACTGAGACTTTCATTGGAATATAAGACCCTTCCTTAACAGTTATATATATTCTTGAATCAGATGCTTCCATAAACAATCTGACCCTTTCTTTCCATATTCCAAAGATTTCCTTCCTTCATATGAGCAACTTCATGGAACCAAGTTCCTTATGATTTTCTCCTAAACCCATCTGTTCTAATTTATTCTGCCTCACAGATCTTACTCAGACTGTTAAGTCTATCTTTGAGCAACCTCCCTCTGATACCACTTGAAATAATTGGTTTTAAGATAACCTAAACACATAGAGGGGGGGGGGGAGTGAATAGGTATAATTCCTTTTTACTCTAAGGCAGAATATTAATTCAGTTAATCAATTAAAATCAAACAGTTCTACAGCTACCACATCACAGAATTCACAGAATCACACACAATCACAGATGACACACAGATTTATAGTGGTTCCCCAAATGATGGGTACATCCACTTTCCCCCTTCGCTTATCTAGCAGTGTGCTAGATTCAGCCTAACTTCTTCCTTCCTTCTCAAATCAACAGATCTTACAGCTCAGAACCCAGTCAAGGTTCCTACAACTCAGAGTGAGTCCACACTCCTACAACTCAGACAATTAAGCCCTACCTCAGCCTTCACCCAAGCCTATAACTTAGAGAATCAAATCTCCTACCTCAGGCACATTGCCCTACCTCAGCCTTCCCAAGGCCTACAACTCAGAGATGTAAATCTCCTACCTCAGGAACTCAGTCGTACCTCAGCCTTTATAAATTAGGCTTACAACTCAGATCAATAATGATCTTACAGAAAAATGATAAAAAATAAGTTTTACCTTTCACCCAAGTTGAGAGAGAATGGGTAGAAAGAATTCTTGATCAGTTCTTGAAGAATCTGATTACACAGAAATCAACCTGTCTTTGCCTTTCTTCAAAGCTTCTTGAATCTGAACACAATAAGGTTGGATTTCTTGAAGATGATCTTCAATCAGCTTCCTTCTTAAAATCCAGAAATCAATCTGAATTCTTCTTTGCAGATTAGTTCAGGATCTGCTCTTAAGAGACTAGTTGTTGATAGTCTCTTTCTTAACTTGAATTGTTGGAGCTCTCTCTCTCTACAAATTCTTCTGAAGATATGTTGAAATTCTTCACTTAGATCCACTTGAAATCTCTGACTGGATTTCCTTGTGTATGTTGGATCTTCTGTTGTAATTGTGTTTTGTGTACTTTTTTTTGTTCTTCGTACTTGTTCTCCTTTGTTAATAAAATCTGTCTTTATATAGACTTCATCCAAGGTTACCGGCTGATCAGGTTGCTAACCAACTTCTGACAGATCTGACAATTGCAGTAGACTTGTTGGTTATGGCAGCTGTCAAGTTTTCTAGTCACTTCTTGAAACTTTATCTCTGTCAGCAAAATGTCGAGTCTGAACTTCACATGTGTCGACATAAGTAGACTAAGTGTCGACACAATCCTTGGTGGTGTCGACATAGCTGTAACACCTCCCCTGTAATGACCGTATAATATGGGTCCGACCGGGGCCCCACAACATACAGACGCCACAACTTCAGTATTATAAAATGATGTAGCTACCCAAACTCAAAACTCCAACACAACACAACGGAAACAACCAAAGAGACTAGAAGTTATCCACGCCAACAAGAGTAACAAAATGGCCTTAAGGCCTGACAACAAGAGTAAAACCAAACTCAAATAATACATCAGTCCTGAAAGTGCATAAGCACACCTAGTCTACCTCGGCATGCAAGCCGGTCACCAAGGGCATCAAGACATACAATGTCAAAAAGATTAGAGCTACAGCAAAAAGTTAACACTTCATGAGGCTTAGGCCTTTCTGGCCGGCAAGCTAGCTCCTGCTTGCGATCCTTGCCCTGTAAAAATTATTAGTAACGTGGGTCAGTAAAGGCTGACCTCCAACTGTGTAACCAACACATCTCCTCCCGGCCGCCCCTAACGGACCCCGGGGTACTCCTCCAACCTGCAAGTTAGCACTTCGTATACAATATTCATAAGCAAGAAAAGCAACTAAAGAAACAGGCTTGGATGTCTCAAACATCATACATGTTCTCTACTGTTGAGCATATAATATTAGGGCCTACTATGCAACATGAATGCAACACCCGGGTTTCACCCAATGCACCCTATAGCGTATGCATCTAGCACATCATCACATCAATTGGGTACTCATCGCTTCCCCATTGTCATAAAGCCACAAACAAAGGGGTAACACAATCCCCCCAATGGCACACAAGCCGCTACATGGAACTCTTGCTAAGGCCCCACCCGCTCAAGATCTTAGACCCGGGCTTGCCTGCAAGCTCTGACGTCTCATGTCAGGATTCCAACAAACACAAACTGACTGATTCTAAGAAGCCTTGCTGGACCCCACCCGCTCATGGCCTCATTGCCCGGGATTGCCCCCATGCTTGGCATTCTCGTTTGTCTCACAGAAGGGGAATAGTCTCGCCGGGACACTCTCCACACATGACGTGTATGTCACGGGATAGCCAGCCGACCACGGAGACACAGCCATGCCTTGGCACATCACAAACCAAGACAATTCCACCCTAGTCCCTCATTTGTACTGCAGCGTTCCCACGCACCAAGGAAACCATCTACCACTCATGCGGAGCTAACCTTGTCCACCAAGGAAACCATCTACCGACATTGAGGAGCTAACCTTATCCGATTCCGACTACACGTACTTACTCGAGAAAAAGGGGAAAACATCACCACATCACAAATGACATCTTACCGCAACTGATCTCTACGAATCCTTAAAGATTGTATGCAACATCACCGAGTAGGACTAACGGTCGCAACTACGGCTTCACATACCATGCCTATTCCACTAACGGAGCGGATCTGTAATGCAAAATATACCGGGGACGGACTCAATCGACCCGGAGGTTCCTCTTGAACCTTGGCGACCCAAACCCCTCTCATTTGAGTGTTTGGTGCCCAAAAACTAGAAAAGAAAAGATGCTAAAACATGCATCCTAAAACCGAGAGGAGAAGTGTCATTACATTCCGACTCCTCTTCCTAGCCATTGAAAAATAGCCGGATGAAAGCCTTCGTAACGATCTAGCCTCCACGGATCTGGACTCGGCTCGCAATTTGGAGCACCAAAACCTCTCCAATAGCCGGATCTCCACTTCACCTTCTTCCTTGCTCTCCCTTCTCTCTAGAACTTTAGAAAGAGAACCACTCAAAAGAAATGAGGGTTTCTAAATGTCCAATCCCGTATATATCCTATCCGGAACAACCCCCAGCCGTTGGATCCCAAATTAAAGAAACGAACGGCCTTGATTCGGGCCTGAAATGCTAAACCTGGGCCGAACACGGCCTGCGACACGCCCGTGTCCAGGGCCCTGTCCCCCATTCGCCGTCAAAACTGACGCGCCTGGAACAGCACACGGGCATCCGACACACCCGTGTTCGACCTGACACGCCCGTGTTCCAACTGACACGGCCGTGTGGTCGGCCGTGTGCCTCCATCGACACAACCCCGAAAACAACCCGAGAGTCACACGGGTACTGGACACGCCCGTGTCCTCGCCCGTGTCTAACTTAACACGCCTGGGCTCCAGGCTGTGTTCACTGTCTCGATACTTCGTCGAGCGAAGTTCGTCGACTGACTGCCACAGCCTTGGACACGCCCGTATCCTAGGCCGTGTGCCTTGTCTCGACACATCATCGAGCGAAATTCGTCGACTCCCCGGGCCGATCGTCGACACGGGCTCGACACGCCCTGAGACACGCCCATGTATCAGGCCGTGTGCCTTGTCTCGACACATCGTCGAGCGAAATTCATCGACCTCTCGACCAAAATGTCGACTAGAGCCTGACACGCCCTGGGACACGCCCATGTCCCAGGCCGTGTGCCCCCTGCCAGAAACTAAAACTTGGCCAGAAACGCTTGTTGTCCCTCTACAAATTTTGGGGCGTTACAACAGCTCTCATGGTGTCGACACTGCTTCTTGATATAGCTTCTATAAGAATGTGTCGACACAAGTCTTGTGTGTCGATATAGTCACTTCTTGTCTTGACACAATTGACTTAGAAGAAATTCTGGTGTGTGTGTCGACACAAGTCCTGTCTGTCGACACAGTTTGAAAGTGCAAGTTAGATCTGAAATACTCTAGGGGTGGGGGGGTGAATAGAGTATTGTGCTCACTAATAAAAAATTCTTTATAGCTTTTGATGTAATCCTAAGTGAACAGATTAGCAAATAAGGAAATAAGCACAGCAACCTAAACAATCACAGAACACAGCCAAAACAAAAGAAAAATGGCAACCAGACGACACATGAAATTTATAGTGGTTCCCCAACCTAGGTACATCCACTCTTCTACCACCCTGGTAGGAATCCACTCAGGTTCTTGATCAGGTTCCTGACAGCAATGAGCTTTTATTCAGGTGCTCAAAAACCAAAACCTCAAGTCTTTTGGTAGGAGACTTGCAACCAGGAATAATTTTGAAGGGAATTAAAACCCTGTATAGAAGATGTAAAAGGGTGTGATGAGGTCTTCTCTTTCTCAATAACAACTTAGAAGACTTGTGGATTGATTTCAGCAGATTGCTCCCCCTGAGATCTTGAATGGATTAGGAATTCTGGAGCACTGCTTTAGGGTGATAGGTCTTCAAATAGCTTGAGTGCCTGGACCAGAGATTGCTTCAGGAACTTCTTTGATAGATAGAGATTTGTTGTCCTTCTGAAGTTATCCTATAGGGTTGAAGGAAGAAGACTCTTGATAGAGATTGAAAGTTCTTCTTCTTCTTCTTGATGTTCTCTGGCTTAGGCTGATTGCAGAAAAGAACCTTTTTGATTTCTGTAAGATTGTTCTTTAGTGTAATTGTCTGTCTGTGTCTGTAGTACTGCTTAATCGTTTTCTTTTCTGACTTTTTACTGACTGAAGAACATTCGAAATTTGAAACCTTGAGCAATAAATACAATCGTCCTGGGAAGGAAGCGGCAATCAATGATTTTCCTAACTGTCCCATGGAAAACGGCATGTAATAATCCATGATCAATGCTCGTTCCCACGGTAACATTCCGAGAAGATTGAGCATTAATTACTCAGGATTCATCGCCAAGAAAAGGGACGGAAAACTGGAGTAGACCTAGTCTGGAATCGTCGAACGAAGAACAGGAATCGTCGAGCTGAGTTCACAGTTCGTCGAGCTGAGCTGATGAGTTCGTCGACCAGATAATAGCAAATAGTCTTCGAGGGAAACTTGTCAATTCTGCTACAATATTCGTCGAACTGACAATCTTCATTCGTCGACCAGAGATCCAGAGTTCGTCGAACAGATAATCATCACTTATCAATCTTTATTCGTCAAACAAAGATCCAAATTCGTCGAGCGAAGAATGATTGTGGACTTAGAATCTGAGAAGTCTTTGACTGAGAAGGATTCAAATCGTTGTGCAGAAATCGTCGAGTAGAGTAGTGCATTCGTCGACCTGAGAAGTTGACTTCGTCGACCTGAGAAGTTGTGAACTTGAGGTCCAAGTTCGTCTAGCTCAGATTCTTGTTCGTCGACCATAGCCTGAAGTTGGACTTAGAAAAAATCTGGAGTTATCCTGACTTTAGCTTGTTGAAGTATCTCAGTCTTCGTCGAACAGAGAACAAAGATCGTCGAGCTCAGCACAAAGGAATATCTCAAGATCGTCGAGCTCAGAATGCCTTTCATCGACCTGAGTTCGATGAACGTTGAACTCATTTTACTTTGTCTTGAGTTCTTCTAAGTCTGGAGTCTCTGATGGTCTTATTGATAGCTGGTCCATTTGAAGTTTACTCTAAGGACTTGGCCTAGACTCTAGGACACAAATTTGACCCTGGCTATACATGTTGGGTCACATCCTAATCTAGTGAACCTAGCCCAAATCAACTAGGGATCCAACAATCTCCCCCTATTTGGGTGAGATCACTAAGAGACTCAAAGCAGATAAATAAAGCAAGAAAAAGAAATATATCTGACAGAGAATTACTAACACATGCAGCAGATATATATACATAGGTTTTGTTTAAAACAAATAACATAGTTTGAAAACAAATGCAGAAGGAAATTAAAACAAGATAAAGATTACTTCTTCTTCCTTTTCTGCATAGACTTGTCTTCTGTTGTCTTCTCTCCTGACTTTTTGAAGATAATTTCTCTGTTTGGATCTAGAGCCTGAGCCTGAGTCATTGTCATGTCAGCTGCCCCAATGATCTTCAGTGATGTAGCTCTGGGGACAACTACTTCAGTATGGAGCTTCATATAATCATCAACATTGAAGAGTTTGTTGCCTTTGTCAAACCTTTTTAGTTCTTCTTTTCTATACTTTGACATAGTTGTGAATCCAGAAGTGTCTTTATCTTCAGCGTTTGCTTTATTGATCAATGACAGACCAATAAGTTCCTAGAACCTACCCATTCTTGTAGTATTGGCTGTTTCAGGATCCTCAAATGGAATAGGAGGAGAGTAAGGTCTTTTAGGACTGTCAGCTTTCTGATCTTCAGATATTTGTTGATGTTGCTGCTGATGATGTTGCTGCTGTTGATGTTGCTGCTGTTGTAGTTGATGTTGATGTCCTGAAGAATGATGGCCTTGCTGACTGCTTCTAGAGGATCTCCCTTGATGTCTCTGATAGTTTTGCTTGGGGGCAGATCTCTGAGAGCTAGAGCCAGTGGCACCAGCTGCTGTAGGAGGAGGAGGAGGTGGATCCTTTCTATATCTGTGGACTGGGGGAGGAGAATATCACCTACTTCTTTTCCTATCCTTTTGCTGGTTCTTTGATAGCCACATCCATGCAGGCATTCCCTTGTAAGGAGTAACATTATGCAAAATGTAGTAGGGAGTGTTAGTAGTTGGATTGGGCTTAGGAGCAGGAGGAGAAGGAGCCTTCCTTTTCTTTGACAACATTTTCTTCTTTTTCTTTGAAGCTTTTTCATCTGAATCATCATCATCATCATCATCATCTTCATCTTCATTGCTAGAACCCTGAGGGTTATCATATAAATCATCCAATGCTTTTAAAGCTTTATCATCAATAACAGCCTTTGCTATAGCAGGGGAAGAAGTTGAAGTTTCAACAACTGGAGTTTCAGTAGTAGTGGAAGAAGAAACTATACAAGAATCAACAGTAACTGGGACAGAGCTTTCAACTGCTGCCTTATTTTCCTCTTCAATATCAGCCAGGATTAACTCATCCAGATCTGGCATAGGTGAATCATCCATAATAAAAACTGGTACTGAGACATCTTCTGGAATAACTGGAGAGGTTGGAGCAACAACATGAATTGCAAAACTATCACAGAGTTGCTTAGCAACTGCTGGACTTATTGGAGATGTATAGGGTACAATAGCCAACTGTGGCTTAGTGAAGTCTTCTGGAAGAGACTGCATATATACAGTATCAAAATTTCTCAACAAAACAGTCAAATTAACTATGGAATTTAAATGGAAATCACCAACAGATTTTATTTGCTCTGGAACTGACTCATATAAGTCAATATCAGTATCCATAAAATGAATCAATTCAATCAACTCAGAATCAAATTCTGGCAAAATTTCTGCATTTGCATCTGAAATTTTTGTCGAAGGAACTGCTGCTGTGTCTGCTGCTGTACCTGCTGCTGATGCTTCTGCATCTGCATCTACTGCTGCTTCATCACTGAGCATCTCCCCCTGCCTGGGTTCAGGAGAACCTAGAGCCAGGCCCCTGAATGAAGAGGGGGCAGTAGAGAGGAGAGAAACTTTGGCAGTTAAATAATTGATAGAAGTCATAAGAGGTGTAATGGCCTCTTGGATGAGAGATTTGATGAGGGGAGTGATGTAACGCCCCCGATTTTTCAGTGATTTATTTAATTTCTTATTTGGCGTATTATGATGTCAGAGCGTTTTGTTAGCGCGTGTTGGTCGTGTGACGTTGTTAGAGCGTGCCTTTAGCTCTTTAGGTTCCCTGCGTGGCTTGGTGATGCCTGGTAGCAAGATTCCCTAGCGAGCCGGAGTTTGTTTGGTGACTCGGTGGAGCCTCTTGGGGAATGCTTGTGTTTTGGCTTCGGGAGAATTTTTGCCTGAGTTCTGTTCGTCGGATTTTGTTACCGACTTTGTCGTAGCGCGTTTGCGTTCGTTAGGTTTGACCGGCCAAATTTTGGGATTTGCGTCGGGAGTGGAAAATTTTATATTAGGAAATTAGATCGGCTAATTTTAGACTTGCTCGTCAAGTTTCGTCGCGTTCCGAGCATTTTTGGAGCCTCGGCGCGCGATTGTAGTTTTTATGTTTTCGCGTACGCCGTTAACTTTAGAAATTATTATCTCGAAAACGGTGCGTCGGAATTCGATTTTGACTTCGCCGTTGGATTCGTAGCATCGTCATTCGCCTACGGTGCGAATTTCGTTCGATTCGGCGCGCGTTTGGCCCTCCGTAACGATATATGTTATATCTTTTGTTTTAAATAATAATAAATATTATTATTATATATATAAAGAATTAATTAATTTATATAAAAAAATATATATAACGATAGTAGAGAATCGGTGAGAATGATTCTCACCGATTCTCACCGAATCGGTGAGAATCATTCTCATCGATCGGACCCCCCCTTTTTTAATTTGTTTTATTATAATAAGTATATTATTATTATTATTATTAATTATATATATATATATATATATATATATATATATATATATATATATATATATATATATATATATATATATATAAGTTAAAGAAGAAATTCCCTTCTTCTTCTTCCCCGAGCCTGCAGCCCCCGTGCGAAATTTTGGCGTGTGCGGAACCCTTCCGTTCGCGAATCTTCCGGCGGACGCCACCGCCGATCCGGTGGACGGATTTTCGATCCGATCGCGACGTTGGAAAGCTCTCGGGAGAGCTTCGAGATCGCGGTAAGTTTTTCCCGTTTCGGTGACCGTTTCGCCTTAGTTTTTTTTGGCCCTAACCCCCGTTGTCCGTTTTTTCGTAGATCTCGTCTCCGCGTGCCCCCTTTTGGACGGATCTACGTGTTGGAGTATTTTGGGAGGACGTTTTCAAGGTCGATTTGAGGCAAGTGGGTTTCTCCCCTCTTGCGCGCCTCCATGAGTTGTATTTTTGCTTTATTTTCTTTTCTCCTTGTCGTAGAATAGGTGAGATAGGAATATTCCTAGTTTAGGGCTTGTAGTCGGCCTAAAATATGAAGTTATCGGCATTTATTTTAGTTGAATTTGGCGGGTAGAGGGAAATAATTCGGCGGGTAGAGGGAAATAATTCGGCGGGTAGGGGGAAATAATTCGGCGGGTAGGGGGAAATAATTCGGCGGGTTTTGGTTGTGGAACTTGGTAGTTTTAAGTGGTGTTGTCGGCTAGTTTTGGTGCCGAATCGTGGATCCTTAGCATGTGGTAGCTGGGTTTCTGAAGGAGTATGGTACCAGGGGAGTTTGAGCCGTGGCCACCACCATTCCCTCCTTTGGACATTTTGGGTTCCTGTAAGAGGTTGGAACTCTATGTGTGTGGACCGTGTGGCGGCCCCTTTAGTACTATTGAGACACCTGGACCTGGTTGTTCGGTTGTGACTGTTCTTAGTCTCCGACACAGGTTTGAGATTTGTGCCAGTGCTAACGATTTACAAGTTTAGGACTGTTAGTTCCTTTCATACTGTTCATTTGATGCATATTGGTTTCTTTTTTGTCTCTACAGGCTTGAGTGGAGTTTGGTACGTTTTAGTACTTGTTGCATTTCTCTCACTTTACTGACTGTTTTACTTACATTTTGTCTTTTTTTTGGATTCTTTAGCTGAGATTTTCAGCATTTCTCTTGCAGGGTTGGTAACCCTTTTTCTTTCTGCTCTTTTCATTCGATTATTATCTGATGTTTCTTTGCCTCCTATTTCATTATTTCTTGCTGAGGTGTTCTTCTTTTGAATGCCTCAGGTTCAGGTCTGTAGCCGGCTGTGCGGCTAGTTTCAGGAGTTTCCCTGTGGACTGCGTTGTGGCAGTGTTTTCCTCACTTGTTGAGGTAGTTCTTTTGCCTTGTAGTAGTACAGACATACATGCTCGCCAGCGGGTTCGTGTCAGGTTGTTGACGCCCGTTGGTGATTTTCCTTTGTGAAATTAAGACTTTGCTTAGCTGCTAGTTTACCTGTTTTGTGGTAGTTTCACTTGCTCTCTGGGAATATTTTATGCTAGGTTGCTAGTTACCTTGAAACCTATAGAAAGATTACTATATGTATTGCATGATCAGCATGTTTTATGAAAGCTCAATCATTATTTTCCAAATGCGTAAAAAAATGGTTTTTTTTTATAAATATTATAAATTGAAATCTAGGGTCTTGCATAGTGTAAGTTGTCCTCTTAGGACGCTTGTGCGCTCTTTTAGGATGTTTAGCATAAATGAAGTATTTTTCCGCTACGTATAAAAATAGTTTTCAAACCGTGGACTATCTGATCCACTGAGCCGAGGGATACAGCCAATTAATTTAAAAAATCAGTTTTCTATTCATTTTAACTTATGATTTGAAGGATTAGAGTATCTCCTGAGCGTCAGCAGTTATCCCCTGCTTGACGTGGCATCACAGCTCATAGTTATCTCGTGCTCTGATTTATTTTTTTATGAGAAAATGCGGGTTGTGACAGTTGGTATCAGAGGGAGGTTGCTTGACAAATTGTCGGGCAACCTGTCCCTGTTAGTATTAGGTGTTTAGAGTCATATCATACACACACCGATATGTCATCGACACGTCTTGGCTGAAGCACGAACACTACACTCATAGCATGACATGAAGTATACGAGGCATATTATGTAGTATGAGATGCATACTATGTGTTTGTATATGGATCCACCATAGGAGGCAACATGTGAGGGTTATGTAGTATGGGATGCATAACCTCACCACATGAATGCGGCTAGCATGTTTTCTTTTTCGTTGCATGGAAATGTTATGTAGTATGTGATGCATAACATTTTCATGTGTACGCCGCTCATAACATGCATTAGGGCCTCTTTAGAATGCATAGCACAATCATGCATAGCATAACATTACATAAGCACAACATGCCAAGCTAAAGATTTGCAGGATGACATGTGTACACACATAATTTTTGAGTCAAAAAGAATATAAATTCATGCATTCCCGATCTAGGCACAAGAGTTAGTGTGATGATAGTGAATCATCGTAGGATAAGCATATCATCATTATTGAAAATCCCAGAGCAAGCTAGCAGCTTGAGCAAGTACTTAAGTATGTATTGTTTGTACTATGTTGTTTGGTTCTAGTGGGTGGGCTAGGTGTCTGATTAGTGTTTTGTTGTTCCATTAGAATGTCGAGGCGTCCTTCGACAAGGTTGACTCCCCAATCGGAGGGAGAATCTTCTGGTGCGCAGAGCAGCGCAGTGATAGAAGGTCTGCGACAAAGCAATGAAGCCTTGTCAAAGCAAGTAGTGGATTTGCAGTCTCAGGTCCAGTCCTTGTTAGCAGTTGTGGCAGGGCAGATTCCGAGAGTTCAGGACCCTGTTGTGGGTCAAGCTGTCCCTGTTCCCCCCACTCCTATGGTGCCTCCGGTCGTGGTGCCACCAGAGATGACCTTTATTTCTCAGTTTCAGCGACTTAGGCCTCCGACGTATGATGGCAAGGCAGATTACATGGTCTTAGACGATTGGATGATATCAATCGAGGAGATGTTCTCATACTCCGGGATCACTGATGATCAGAAAGTGATGTTAGCCGCATATCAGCTCAAAGGATTGGCAAAGGGCTGGTGGCTGAGGGAGAAAGAAGGTCTGAAGGACGGGTGTTCCTGGGAGTCCTTTAAGGAGCTACTTCTGAGCAAGTTTCTGCCATCGGTCGAGAGGGACCGTCTGATGAATGATTTCCTGCACTTAAAGCAGAGGCAACTCACGGTTAGTGAGTACGAAATCGAGTTTAGTAAGCTAAGCCGATTTGCCCCAGACTTGGTGAGTTCCGATGAAAATAGAAGCAAGCGATTTCTGGCTGGGCTAAGGAGTGACGTCCAGCAATTAGCAAGTGCCTATGCGACCTCAAGTTATGCTGGTACGGTGGAAGCTGCCTTAAAGGTAGGGGCAATTGATAACGCCAAGAATCGAGGTCAACAACTGAGAAAAGATAAAAGAAAGTCTGATGAGGGTAAGAGTACTCAGGTCCCTGACGCTGCTCCGAGGAAGAGAAACAAAGAGGTATGCAGTTTCTGTGGCCGACCGGGCCATCCATTTGAAAGGTGTTATCAAAGATTAGGAGCTCAGAAGAAAGAGCAGATTCATGCGATCCAAGGTATCCCAAAGAAAGACTTGTTTTGTTCTGTATGCAAGAAGCCGGGGCACGATGCTGCCCATTGCTGGAAGAAGACGAGAAGTTGTTTCTTGTGCGGTCAAGAGGGTCATCTCAAGTATCAGTGCCCGCAAGCTCAGCTTACTCTGCAGCCAGTTCCTCTTCAGGCTTTGCCGCCGCCGCAGCGAGTGGACAAGGGAAAAGGAAAGTTGAACGTGGTCTCTATGGAGGAAGCTCAGACGTCCACGCAAGTGATATCAGGTTAGATTCTCTCCTAGTTTTAATGTTTAACTCATAGTTATAGTTTTGAGCGTTCGCTTCCTTAGTCGCGTGTGTAATTTTATAGGACGATTTAAGGTAAAGAACCGCTGGGCGCGTGTTCTGTTCGATTCCGGCACTACCCACTCGTTTGTGGCTAGGGCCTTCGTAGAGCGTTACCGTTTGGATCTCAATCGTGTTGGTGATGCGTTCTGTGTCAAGTTTCCTTCAGGCGAATCTGTAGTTTCGGATCAGGGTATTCAGAGTTGTCCGATTTTACTAGGCGATTTTCTCGCGATTGCTGATTTGAAGTTGTTGGATCTGGAAGACTTTGATGTGATCCTAGGCATGGACTGGTTGTCCAGATATGATGCTGTGATCTAATGCAAGGGTAAACGCTTGGACTTCAGGATGGACAACGGTCAGCCCGGGAGTGTTTACGGTTATCCGCGCCAGGATTCTCCGACTATATCGACGATATGTGCTCGGAAGCTTGTAGATTCCGGTTGTTTTGCTTGTTTGGTTTCGGTTTTAGAAACCAAGGTTAGTTTGCCGCGTTTGGAGGAGATCCCGGTGGTTCGTGATTTTTCTGATGTCTTTCCAGCTAATCTTCCTGGTCTCCCGCCTGATCGAGACGTGGAGTTTGTTATAGATTTGGAGCCGGGTACGCGTCCTATTGCCAAGGAGCCTTACCGGATGGCCCCACGCGAACTAGAGGAGTTGCGTATCCAGTTAGACGAGTTGCTTGAGAACGGATTTATAAGGCCGAGTTCCTCGTCTTGGGGTGCTCCCGTTTTGTTCGTCAAGAAAAAGGATGGATCGATGAGGTTGTGCATCGATTATAGATAGCTAAATAAGGTAACGATCAAGAATAGGTATCCGTTGCCGAGGATAGATGATTTGTTTGATCAACTGCGAGGCAGCGCCGTGTTCTCTAAGATTGACCTTCGTTCGGGCTACCACCAGTTAAGGATCCGTGAATCAGATATCCCGCGGACTGCCTTCCGTTCCAGACATGGACATTTTGAATTTTTGGTGATGTCGTTTGGTTTGACCAACGCACCTTCTGCTTTCATGGACATGATGAACATGATTTACAAGGACTTTCTGGACAAGTTTGTAGTCGTATTTATAGACGATGTGTTGGTGTATTCACGCAATGTTGAGGAGCATGACCAACATTTGCGTCTAGTTTTATCTGCCTTGAGGGACCATAGGTTGTTCGCCAAGCTAAGTAAATGCGAGTTCTGGTTGCCTCAGGTTTCTTTCCTGGGTCATGTGGTTAACAAGGACGAAATCTCTGTCGACCCAGAAAAGATAGCCGCAGTTATGGAATGGACGAGGCCTGACACACCCAAAGAAATAAGAAGCTTCCTAGGGTTGGCTGGCTACTATAGAAGATTTGTAGAGGGTTTCTCTACGTTATCTGCGCCATTGACCAAATTGACGCAGAAGAATGCAACATTTGTATGGAGCGATAAGTGCGAAGAAGCGTTCCAAGAGCTAAAGAATAGACTGTGCACTGCTCCGATATTGACATTGCCTACGGAAGGATTAGACTATGCCGTTTACGTGGACGCATCCCACGTGGGTCTTGGTTGTGTGCTGATGCAAGAAGGAAAAGTGATTGCGTATGGGTCAAGACAGCTTAAGATTCATGAAAGGAACTACCCTACGCATGACTTGGAATTCGCAACAGTTATTTATGCATTGAAATTATGGAGACACTTGTTGTATGGCGCGCAGTGCAAGATTTATACATATCATAAGAGTTTGAAGTACGTCTTCACTCAAAAGGAGTTGAACTTGCGCCAGCGCAGATGGTTAGAGTATGTGGCTGATTATGAAGTGGAGATCTTATACCATCCGGGTAAGGCTAACGTGGTAGCCGACGCCTTAAACAGGAAGACATGGAAAATTTTCAATCTCTCCACTGAGTTGTTGGTAGAAGAGTTCCTTTTAATGGATATTTCAGTTGGTAGATGTGACTCACCAAGCAGTTTGGAAGTGTCTGAGCCTTCATGGATTTCTCTTACGAGGCTTCATCAAAAGGACGATCCTGATCTACTGCACCTTCATAATAGAACTGAGAAGGGGGAGCTGCCTGACTTTTCGATCGATGATGCGGGTACTCTAAAGTACCGCGATAGATTTTGCGTCCCCAATTTTCGAGACATTCGAGTTAAGTTGTGCAGTGAGGCACACGGTTCAAGTGTGGCCTACCATCCAGGGTCTACAAAAATGTATAAGGACTTGAAACAGATTGCCTGGTGGATTGGGATGAAGGGCGACATTGCAAGATTTGTGTCAGAATGTTTTACGTGCAAAAGAGTTAAGGCTGATCATGGAAGGCCTGGTGGAAAGTTAGCGCCTTTAGAGATTCCAACTTGGAAGTGGGTGAGTATCTCAATGGATTTCATTACTGGTTTGCCGAGATCTCCCCGAGGGCATGACTCTGTTTGGGTGATTGTTGATAGATTAACAAAGTGTGCGCACTTCGTACCCTTTCAGATTGGTTACTCGATGAAAAAGATAGCGGAGCTATATTTGAATGAAGTTATCAGATTACATGGGGTACCCGTAAGTATATTATCAGATCGAGACTCCAGGTTTACGTCTCGTTTCTGGAAGAGCCTTCAAGAAGGATTGGGAACTGACTTGAGATATTCTACCGCATATCATCCACAGACCAATGGTCAAACGGAGCGTGTTAATCAGATTGTGGAAGATGTGATCCGTTGTTATATATTAGACCACGAAGGAGCATGGGATGAACGCTTGAGGTTGATGGAGTTCGCATACAATAACAGTTATCAAGAGAGTCTGCAAATGGCTCCTTTCGAAGCGCTATATGGAAGACGATGTAGAACTCCTCTATTTTGGGCTGAGGTTGGTGAGAGGCCGATGTTAGGTCCAGATGCCTTAGAAGAAATGGAAGTCTCTGTAAAGCTTATTCGAGAGAAGCTGCGGATAGCTCAAGAGCGATACGAGAAGAACGCCAATCGGCGTAGGTCCGTTTTGGAATTTTCTGTGGGGGACATGGTATTCCTTAAGGTTTCCCCGATGGTTGGAGTGAAGAGGTTCGGTAAGAACCATAAGTTGGACCCAAGGTATGTGGGACCATTTGAAATTGTGGAGCGGATTGGTGTATCAGCGTACAAGTTGAAATTGCCCGAAAATTTTCCTTGCATGCACAATGTTTTTCACGTGAGCCAACTACGGAGGTGCGTGCTAGGTGACAGACAAGTTCTGGATGCAGTGCCCCAGTTGGAGCCTAACCTTTCCTACGTGGAAGTTCCTATTCGTGTTCTAGATGTGCAAGATCGAGTGTTGCGGAGAAAGACAATACCGATGGTAAAGATTCTGTGGAGAAACCAAGACGTGGAGAGCGCGACTTGGGAGCTGGAGTCAGCTATGAGGGAGGCGCATCCTCATTTGTTCTCCTAGCTGTGCTCGGTAAGCATTCGATAACCCTTGGTTATTTTCTTTTCCTTCTTTGGTAGAAGTGTTTTGTGCGTAAAGTTTCGGGACGAAACTTTCTTTTAGGGGGAGTGACTGTAACGCCCCCGATTTTCCAGTGATTTATTTAATTTCTTATTTGGCGTATTATGACGTCAGAGCGTTTTGTTAGCGCGTGTTGGTCGTGTGACGTTGTTAGAGCGTGCTTTTAGCTCTTTAGGTTCCCTGCGTGGCTTGGTGATGCCTGGTAGCAAGATTCCCTAGCGAGCCGGAGTCTGTTTGGTGACTCGGTGGAGCCTCTTGGGGAATGCTTGTGTTTTGGCTTCGGGAGAATTTTTGCCCGAGTTCTGTTCGTCCGATTTTGTTACCGACTTTGTCGTAGCGCGTTTGCGTTCGTTAGGTTTGACCGGCCAAATTTTGGGATTTGCATCGGGAGTGGAAAATTTTATATTAGGAAATTAGATCGGCTAATTTTAGACTTGCTCGTCAAGTTTCGTCGCGTTCCGAGCATTTTTGGAGCCTCGGCGCGCGATTGTAGTTTGTATGTTTTCGCGTACGCCGTTAACTTTAGAAATTATTATCTCGAAAACGGTACGTCGGAATTCGATTTCGACTTCGCCGTTGGATTCGTAGCGTCGTCATTCGCTTACGGTGCGAATTTCGTTCGATTCGGCGCGCGTTTGGCCCTCCGTAACGATATATGTTATATCTTTTGTTTTAAATAATAATAAATATTATTATTATATATATAAAAAATTAATTAATTTATATAAAAAAATATATATAACGATAGTAGAGAATCGGTGAGAATGATTCTCACGATCGGACCCCCCCTTTTTTAATTTGTTTTATTATAATAAATATATTATTATAATATTATTATTATTATTATTATTATTAATTATATATATATATATATAAGTTAAAGAAGAAATTCCCTTCTTCTTCTTCCCCGAGCCTGCAGCCCCCGTGCGAAATTTTGGCGTGTGCGGAACCCTTCCGTTCGCGAATCTTCCGGCGGCCGCCACCGCCGATCCGTTGGACGGATTTTCGATCCGATCGCGGCGTTGGAAAGCTCTCGGCGAGAGCTTCGAGATCGCGGTAAGTTTTTCCCGTTTTGGTGACCGTTTCGCCTTAGTTTTTTCGGCCCTAACCCCCGTTGTCCGTTTTTTCGTAGATCTCGTCTCCGCGTGCCCCCTTTTGGACGGATCTACGTGTTGGAGTATTTTGGGAGGACGTTTTCAAGGTCGATTTGAGGCAAGTGGGTTTCTCCCCTCTTGCGCGCCTCCATGAGTTGTATTTTTGCTTTATTTTCTTTTCTCCTTGTCGTAGAATAGGTGAGATAGGAATATTCCTAGTTTTGGGCTTGTAGTCGGCCTAAAATATGAAGTTATCGGCATTTATTTTAGTTGAATTCGGCGGGTAGAGGGAAATAATTCGGCGGGTAGAGGGAAATAATTCGGCGGGTAGGGGGAAATAGTTCGGCGGGTAGGGGGAAATAATTCGGCGGGTTTTGGTTGTAGAACTTGGTAGTTTTAAGTGGTGTTGTCGGCTAGTTTTGGTGCCGAATCGTGGATCCTTAGCATGTGGTAGCTGGGTTTCTGAAGGAGTGTGGTACCAGGGGAGTTTGAGCCGTGGCCACCACCATTCCCTCCTTTGGATATTTTGGGTTCCTGTAAGAGGTTGGAACTCTATGTGTGTGGACCCTGTGGCGGCCCCTTTAGTACTCTTGAGACACCTGTACCTAGTTGTTCGGTTGTGACTGTTCTTAGTCTCCGACACAGGTTTGGGATTTGTGCCAGTGCTAACGATTTACAAGTTTAGGACTGTTAGTTCCTTTCATACTGTTCATTTGATGCATATTGGTTTCTTTTTTGTCTCTGCAGGCTTGAGTGGAGTTTGGTACGTTTTAGTACTTATTGCATTTCTCTCACTTTACTGACTGTTTTACTTACATTTTGTCTTTTTTTTGGATTCTTTAGCTGAGATTTTCAGCATTTCTCTTGCAGGGTTGGTAACCCTTTTTCTTTCTGCTCTTTTCATTCGATTATTATCTGATGTTTCTTTGCCTCCTGTTTCATTATTTCTTGCTGAGGTGTTCTTCTTTTGAATGCCTCAGGTTCAGGTCTGTAGCCGGCTGTGCGGCTAGTTTCAGGAGTTTCCCTGTGGACTGCGTTGTGGCAGTGTTTTCCTCACTTGTTGAGGTAGTTCTTTTGCCTTGTAGTAGTACAGACATACATGCTCGCCAGCGGGTTCGTGTCAGGTTGTTGACGCCCGTTGGTGATTTTCCTTTGTGAAATTAAGACTTTGCTTAGCTGCTAGTTTACCTGTTTTGTGGTAGTTTCACTTGCTCTCTGGGAATGTTTTATGCTAGGTTGCTAGTTACCTTGAAACCTATAGAAAGATTACTATATGTATTGCATGATCAGCATGTTTTATGAAAGCTCAATCATTATTTTCCAAATGCGTAAAAAGATGGTTTTCTTTATAAATATTATAAATTGAAATCTAGGGTCTTGCATATTGTAAGTTGTCCTCTTAGGACGCTTATGCGCTCTTTTAGGATGTTTAGCATAAATGAAGTATTTTTCCGCTACGTATAAAAATAGTTTTCAAACCGTGGACTATCTGATCCACTGAGCTGAGGGATACGACCAATTAATTTAAAAATTCAATTTTCTATTCATTTTAACTTATTATTTGAAGGATTAGAGTGTCGCCTGAGCGTCAGCAGTTATCCCCTGCTTGACGTGGCATCACAGCTCGTAGTTATCTCGTGCTCTGATTTATTTTTTTATGAGAAAATGCGGGTTGTGATAAGTGAGCAGGGATATGATTGTAGATACAGTTGAGGAGTCCAAAGATGGAGAGGGAGTTGTTGAAGGTAGAGAAGTAGATGAAGGAAGGGGAACAGATGAAGGGGATAGAGGTGGAATTGCATCTGTTATGGTGGTATCTGAGGGTAGGGTGTAAGATGGGATGGAGGATAAATGTGGGGGAAGAGGAGACTGTGGTGGTGTAGGAATAGATGTGTCACGACGTGAAGCAGGGGGTGTTGGAATGTTAGTGATATCAAGTGGTGGAGATGGAGGTGGAGTAGGCACAGAGGTATGCTGTGGAGATTGAAGTGTTGAAGAAGGAATGGGAGAGGAAGGGAGTCATTTTACTGGAAGGGGTGCTGGAAGAGATGGTGGAGATGGAATTGCCTCTTCTGCAGGGTGGGGAGTGGCATTCACAGCCCTGGTGCTCGCAGAGGCAGGGATGGAGGAGGAGGAGGAAGCCTTGGATGGCTTGGAGATCGTCCTCTCCCATCTGCCAAACAGAGTGCATGTGAGGCGCTTGCTGGCATTGATGAAGATGGTCTGGGTGACCATGAATTCACCAACTTTTTCTTGAAGAAAAATCCCCAAGATTCATCCAAAGCAAACCTCTTTCTTACTGTTCTTCTTCTTTATCAACTCAAAGAAAATCTTACCCCAATCGACTTGTCTCTTGTTGACCACTGCGCACGTAACAAGAAACTGGTGTCTTGTTATGTAGTCGTGCGCAGAGTGCTTGCCCATCAGCACTTTTCCCACAATGTCCGCCAAGAACTGGTAGGCGGTAGAGAGTTGTTTCTTTAACAACTTGTTAGGGTTGCTCCCAGTAAACCCCATCAATTTCAGCATTGAACTAAACTCATCAGAATCTACATCAAAATCGTCTTCTCCATTTACCAGTCTAAACATTTCAGAAAGAACGGCGGGAGATAAAGAGACAACATTGCTCCCGATATTTCCTGTCAAAACATTTTCCTTAGAAACAGAAGAAGTGTATACCCATTCTCGAATTCCAGTTGCATGCAGTTTAATACTTTTGGTCATAACGTCCTTGAGACTAAGTTCTCCTAGTAGTTCCAGAATGTAGAGAAATATTGGGTCAAAATGCTGGAATGAATCAAAATCCATGTCAAAGCCGGTGTCGAATTTCATGGTAGCTAAGGTGCTCGCTGGAATCGCCATTGATGACCTGCAAGAGAGAGACAGAGAAAACGGCGATCAAGAGCAAGAGAACAGAAAGCGCGGGATGGAGGTCGAAGAAAACATAGATATAAGTTTTCCAGAATATGAATCGACAATCTCCGTTCCACGAAAAAGAACCAGTTATTCGAACTGAGGTCGACGAAATAAATTATAGATAAATAATTCGTCGATCCCATCCAGAAGAATCGAAAACAGTTCGTCTAACTCCGTTCGACGAAATATCTTCTGAAGAAAAGTTCGTCGATCTCCGGTCGACGAAAATTGTTTCCGCACACAGAGAATTCGTCGATCTCCGTTCGACGAGCATCTACCAAACTTTCCCTAATTCGTCGAACTCTGGAAAATTCGTCGAATGCAGACAAAAATTAATTTAACTCCACTCTATTGATCATTCAAAGTTGATTTATAAAGAACAGATGATTTTTCTCATCCAAGGGTTTGGTGAAAATGTCTGCTCTCTATAAATCAGTAAGAATATGGATTAGGTTAATTTTCTTTTTGTCTACACTATCTCTAATGAAATGATGTCTTATATCAATATTCTTAGTCCTACTATGGTGAACTGGATTCTGTGCTATAGCAATAACACTAGTATTATTACAAAATAATGTTGAATTATTTAAGTTAACACCATAGTCTAGGAGTTAGTTTTGTATCCATAACATTTGTGAACAGCAGCTGCCAGCATCCATGTATTCTGCTTCTACAGTTGATGTGGACACAGATGTTTGCTTTTACAAAACCAGGAGACAAGTCTCATACCCAGGAACTGGCAAGTTCTAGAGGTACTCTTCCTGTCCACTCTACATCCAGCATAGTCAGCATCTGAGTATCCAGTTAACTCAAACTCTGACTCTACAGGATACCAGAGTCCTAGATTAGGACAACTCTTTATATATCTCAAAATTTTTTTAATAAAATAAGATGAGATTCTTTAGGGTTCACTTGGAACCTAGCACAAAGGCAAGTGGCAAACATGATATCAGGCCTGCTAGCTGTTAGGTATAATAAGGATCTAATAATTGCCCTATAATGTGAAAGATATGATACCTAAACACCTAGAGGGGGGGGGGGGTGAATAGGTGACCTAATCCTTTTTCACTTTTGTTTGGCAGCACAACAGCTATTTCAGAGAATTCTACATCTAACAGCAATTACAACATATAAACAGTAATTCCACAGCACAGCACAGCACAGAATACACAAGATTTTATAGTGGTTCCCCAATCTTTGGGTACATCCACTTTCCCCCTTCGCCTATCTAGCAGTGTACTAGATTCGGCCAAACTTCTCCACTAGCTCAGAACCCAACTAGGTTCCTACACCTCAGGCCCAAAGCCTTACACTCAGCCAAAAGGCCTACACTCAGCCACCCAGGCCTACACTCAGCCAATTAAGGCCTACACTCAGAGTTCTTCAACTCCTACACTCAGGCAATCAAGCCCTACCCTCAGCCTTTATAAAATAGGCTTACAATACTCTCAGATCCAATGGATCCTACAAGTTAAAAATAGAAAGTACAATAGCTAACTCTACAACTCAGAAAATAAGAGAGGAGTTGAGAGATTCTTGAAGAGTTCTTGGAAGAACTCAGTTAGATCCAAACTGACTTAGCTTCCTTCAAAGCTTCTTGATTAGAACTGAATTAGTCTGAATCTTCTGCAGTTGTTCCTTGACCTCTGCTTCTTGAAATCCAGATGACTCTGAATTCTTCTTCTCAGCCTTAGTTCCAAAGACTGAATTCTTGGTTGGAGCTCTCTCTCTCCAACTTCTTAGATCTGCAGTTGGACTGACAGATCTTCTTGTGTTGATCCTCTGTGTATCACTTCTTGATTTAAAGTGATCAACTACTTTAAATATTCTCTCAAGCTGTAACTCTTGTTTCTCAATCACAACAACAACTATTTCTGTAAACTAAGGATGCCTATTTATAGGCTTCCTTCATGGTAACCGGCTGGTCCGGTTCATAACAAACTTTTGATTCCTCTGACAGTTGTTATAGACCGGCTGGATCGGCAGATGTCATGTCAACCAGTCACTTCTTGAAATTCTCTAACTGTCAGATAGTGTCGAGACTTTCTGTTCTTAAGTGTCGACACTTATAGGCCAAGTGTCGACACATGTTGTGTAAGTGTCGACACAAGTCTACAAGGTGTCGACACAATTCCTTGTATGTCTCGACACAGATTCTTCTGCATGTGTCGACACTGAAATTGAGTGTCGACACAAATACTTGTACTTCATTCTTTAACTGTATTCTTCTAAGTGTCGACACATCTCCTTTGCGTCGACACATCTTCACGTGTTGAAACTGTCAAGTGTCGACACTGCTTCTTGGTGTCGACACAAGTCTTCACTTTTGTTTCTTCAGCTGAGTGTCGACACATTCTTTTAGTGTCGACACTTGTACTTAGAATATTTTGTAACTTTTCTGTTCTTTGCTAAGTGTCGACACAGCTCCTTGTGTCGACACTTTCTTCAAGTGTAGAGTCTTCAACTAAGTGTCGACACATTGTGCTGGGTGTCGACACTTTCTTCAAGTGTTGACTCTTCTGGTTGTGTGTCGACACATTGTGCTGAGTGTCGACACTTTCTTCAAATACTGACTCTTCAGCATAGTGTCGACACATTGTGTTGAGTGTCGACACTTTTACTTAGACTCTGCAGACTTTTGCTGAGTGTCGACACAGCTCCAAGTGTCGACACTTTCTGGTGTAGACACAGCTCTTCTAGGTGTCGACACTTCTGCTAAGTGTCGACACAGCTTTTCTGCATACTTCTTCACTGAGTGTCGACACAGCTCCAAGTGTCGACACTTTCTGTCTGGTGTCGACTCTTCATCCCAGGTGTCGACACAATGACTCCAAGTGTCGACACTGCTTGTCTGGGTGTCGACACAAGCTTTCTCAAGTGTCGACACTTTCCCTTTGGGTGTCGACACATGGACTTAGAAATTTTTAGCTTCAGTCCAGTGTATTCCTAACCTGCACAAGTAACTCAAACAAACATCAAATACACTATGATGTATATCATTGAGTTAGGTGAGGCTTCTTCAAATCAGGTACATTTGACCAATGTACCCAACAATCTCCCCCTATTTGGAGAAGTCATAACCCTTAGTCAATGATATACACCACTCATAATTAAAAATTATAAAATGATGTAAAACAGGTATATGTCAACAGAGTTAAACTTAAACATGTAATAAAGAACACATGTATACTCATACGGCATTACAGAACAAACAAGAATTAGACACATTCTACTAAACAATCATGAAATATATATTTATCAAAAATTGTTCATACATTGTTTGCAATATATTTTCAAAGATTTACAATAATGTTTAGATGTAACAGAGTACAACATTCTTCAGTCTAAGCTTAGTCTAATTCTGCTCTGGTTCTTTTATGACTATGCCTTTTCCAGCTTGCACTTTGGCCTTTACAGCAGCAGCAGCAGCAGGCTCAGTATCAGCAACCTTCTTCCCTTTGGAGTCCTTCTTCTTAAGTTCTTCAGCCTTGATTTTCTGCCTTTCAAAATAATGATAGGGCTTAGGAAAGTACTTGCTAGGCTCCACAGCTGTAGGAGGTAGCTTTCCTAACTTAGCCTTCCTTCTATACTGGACAATGGCTTCCTGCCTACTCTCATGCTTCCTCCATTCTGCCTCTGAGAACCACTTGTTCCTCTCATGTGCATTGTCCTTGGCTGCTTTCCAGGCTGTGAGAATGATGTTCCTAGAAGTAGGGCTCCACTGTTCAAAATCTGGTTTTTGCTCAGCAAGTTCCCTGAACTTCTTCTTTGACAGCCTTGTCTCTTCTTCTTTGTCCAAAGCCTCTTGCATAGCTGCTGTAAAAGGTTGAACAACCTTTTCCAGAATAATATTAAGCTTACCAGCAGTTGGACTATACATTGTGCTTACATCAGCATGAACCATGTCAAAATCTGGAGGTGGATAGATCACCTGAGCTACTTCCTGTTGCTCACCTCCAAGATATGCACTTTGAATACCAGATTCAGCTACATTGTCATCATCACACAGGGGAGGATAGCCCAGTGTAGCTCTGATGGAATTAGAAATCCATTTGGCATGGTCAGAGCTAGCTTTGACTAACACTCTCTCCCCCTTTATGACTTCTTGTGCTACATGATCTCTCACATCATCTTTCTGGAACCTGATTTGGCTGTCCAAGTACCTGATTCCCTCTTTAAAGAAAGGTCTAAGCTTGGTAAGTTGTTCTGAAATGATCTTCTGTGAATCCTTAATGGCAGTCTTGACAGCAGCAATTTCTTCCTGAAATACTTTATCAAATTCAGCTTTGGCAGCAGCAGATGATGTTGAAGGTTCAGCAGACTTACTCTTCAGTTCAGTGACTATTGCATTGTGAGAAGCTGTCAGATTATCATTCATTCTCAATTGATTTTCCAGCACATAGCCTTGCTTCTGTGCTATATCATCTACTTGAGACTTAATTTTCTCCTGGTGAGTTGCCAAATAGACCACTGCATTACCACCCTTGTGGAAGCAGTCAGTCATTTCCTTCTTATTCAAATTCATTTCAAACCTTATTGATTTGATATCTTGAGCTAGATCAAATTGTAGGGACTTTTGGCTTTCATCAATATATGTCTCTATAGCCCTCCTTTGCTCATCCAGCTTAACTTGCATTGCTACCATTAGGCTACTGTAATCTGTTGATGGAGCTTGTTGGACTAGTGAGTGTTGAGCAACAGTTTGTAGAGCTTTCTTATAGCTCTGACTCCTTCTTTTGAAGACAAAGAACTTCTTCTTCTTATCTTGCTCAGCTGTATCATCCTCAGACTCTGAAGTACTGGCAATATCAACCCTGTCCTTAGGGCTTGATGATTTTTCAGCTTGCACATCTTGTGCCTTCTCAGTGTCTAGCCTTATAGGCTCTTCCTGAACATCCAAGTTCTCCCCCTCAATAGCAGCACTCTTCTCTTCATCAGCAGCAGTCTTGTCCATGTCAAAGTCCTCTTGATCTAGATTCAGAAAGAGGTCTTCCATTGTATATTCTGGGGGTGACTGAGCAGGAGATGTACTTGGTTCTTCAACCACTTTATCAGGTATCACAACAGATGTGTCTGGAAGAACAACATCTGGTGCTGTACTTGCTTTCTGAATGTGCTGATGGACATCGGACAAATCAGAATCCATTACAGAAAAATCTAATGTATTAAGGTCAGAAAGTACCTCTTGGATAATAAGTGTAGCTTGCTCACTCTCCAGTGTAGAGGGTTGTTCTACAGCTGGAGGCTCCCCCTGGATGTCAGCTGGCTCTTGAGGAGCAGGTGACTTCTCTGCAGCCACATCTATTGGACTATCAGGAGTGAAAACAACATGTTCTTCACTGCCTGAGCTGCTGGAGGACTCCTGAGTCACAGCAGCAGTCTTCCTCTTCTTCCTGGGAGGAGAGTCTTTCTTTGAAACTTGCTTTTCTGGGGTTGGAACTTCTTTGGACAGCACTCTTTCCCATCTTGAGAATATCCTTGAATCCATTCTCCTCATGTGATTGATTTTAGTTCCAGCAGCAGTGCTCATTACCTCTGGAATTGATCCAGCCAGGTAGAGACTTAGTATCCTGCCCAGATTGGGCTTCTTCAGACTTTCCTTCACTTTCTCAAATACAATCATAGACCAGTCTGTTTTGAGGTTGAAGATGATTCTGGTCATAATACTGAACATAGAGGCTGACACCCTGTCATGTCCTCCTGATTTGCTTAGTATAACTTTGCCTACAACTTCAGACAGGAATTTGCTTATTCATTCCCTTTCTGTTGAAAACTGAACCTATTTTCATCTTAGGATCAAGACCACACCAGGTAAGTGCTTCTCTGGTCTTAGATGTGGTCACTTCCTCTTCTTCTTGAACTTTAGGTAGCTGAAGTACCTTTCTCAAGGACTTGGGTGAAATCTTGACCTTGGTGCCATGCACCCTTGACTTAATTCTGTAGCCTGAATCATCTACAGACGCTCCAGTAAGGAATTCAATAACTTCCTTCTTCCATATCTTGGTTGGTTCGGAAACCAAGAACTCTAATCCTGAATCGGTGACTAGGGTTACCACCGACTTGATTTCTTGATCGCCATCGTCAAAAGCACCTCGCACGAGCTCATACCCTTCGTTAACATTCTCCTCGAGCTTGGGAGCCATTAGGGTTTGAAGATTTAGTCTTGAGAAGAGAGAAATGTCGACACAAGAGTTTTGGTCTCGAAACTTTTGAAAGCGTGTCGACAAACAAAGATAGAATCCTATTTATACCTTTCTGGTTTGAAGACGAACAGGCGGGATGGATTACTAAAGATGTGTCGACACTGTCAATAAGTGTCGACACTGACTTATAATGTCTCGACACACATGTGTCGACACAAGTTTAGTCAACAGATTTTATGTGTCGACACTTGGTTAAGTGTCGACACCACACTACTCGACATGTAGTCGAGACTTTACTTAGAAAATTCTGAGTAAAACTTAAGTGTCGACACCTTATTGAATGTGTCGACACCAACTCGACATGTGTCGACACTAGCATTCTGAAGTGTCGAGACCAGCTTCCTAGATGTGTCGACACCATTTTCCTGAAGTGTCGACACTTACTATTCTGTGTCGACATAGACTTGTCTATGTGTCGACACCTTTTTACTTAGCTAATTTTTAGTTCTGTAAACTTAGTCTAAGTTTATCATACCTAGTTCAATTTTGAACCTATTGAACTTAGCTTCTTCTAAGGGCTTAGTAAACATATCTGCTATCTGATTGTCAGTTTTAACATATTCAAGTGCAATATCATTTCTTTCTACATGCTCTCTAAGAAAGTGATATTTAATCTCAATATGTTTAGTTCTACTATGTGATACAGGATTGTTAGCTATTGAAATAGCACTAGTAGAATCACAGTAAAGTGGAGTTCTACTTACCTGAAATCCATAGTCCTCTAACTGATGTTGAATCCACAGAAGTTGAGCACAGCAACTTCCTGCAGCTACATATTCTGACTCAGCTGTGGAAATAGCCACACTAGTTTGCTTCTTACTACTCCATGAAATGAGTCTTCCACCTAGGAATTGACAGGATCCAGTAGTGCTCTTTCTATCTTCTTTGCATCCTGCAAAGTCTGCATCTGAATAGCCTGTTAGATCAAAATCTCCATTCCTAGGGTACCAGAGGCCTAGATAAGGAGTGCCCTTTAGATATCTCAAGATTCTCTTGACTGCAGTCAAGTGAGACTCTTTAGGGCAGGCTTGATACCTGGCACAAACACATGTAGCATACATAATGTCAGGCCTACTTGCAGTCAAATATAGTAGGGAACCAACTATCCCTCTATACAAGGTTTCATCTACAGGTTTCCCTGCATCATCCTTGCTTAGAGACATACTTGACCCCATAGGAGTCTTCATGGTACTGGAGGAATCCATACCATATTTCCTTATGAGTTCTAGGGTGAACTTGGACTGACATATGGATAAACCATTTTCAGTCTGTTTAACTTGGAGACCCAAGAAAAACTTCAGTTCTCCCATACTACTCATCTCAAATTGACTTTGCATAAGCTTTGCAAACTTTTTGCAAAGGCTACTTTCAGTAGACCCAAATATAATGTCATCTACATATATTTGGACAAGTATTACTTTGCCTCTAGATTCCCTAAGGAATAGAGTCTTATCTATTTCCCCCCTTGAGAACTTGTTCTCAATGAGGAAACTAGATAGGGTTTCATACCAAGCTCTAGGTGCTTGTTTTAACCCATATAATGCTTTCCTAAGTCTATACACATAATGAGGTAAAGTTGAATCAACAAAACCTGCAGGCTGCTCCACATAGACTTCTTCTTTCAAATTACCATTTAGGAATGCTGACTTGACATCCATTTGGTATACCTTGAATCCTTGATAGGTTGCATAGGCCAAGAACATCCTTATGGCCTCCAGTCTGGCTACTGGGGCAAAGGTTTGATCAAAATCAATACCTTCTTCTTGCCTATATCCTTTTGCAACCAGTCTTGCCTTATTCTTTATGATGACCCCTTGTTCATCTAACTTATTTCTGTAGATCCACTTAGTTCCTATAACATTGTGGTCTTTAGGCTTTGGAACCAGCTCCCAAACCTTGCACCTTTTGAACTGATTAAGTTCTTCTTGCATTGCTTCAGTCCACTGTGGATCTTGTATAGCTTCTTCAAATTTCTTTGGTTCTATTTGAGACAGAAAACTTGAATATACTACAGCATTCTGATTTCTGCTCCTTGTCTGAACACCTTGTCTTGGATCTCCAATAATTAGCTCTACTGGATGATCTCTTAGATGCCTGTTGGCTGGAGGCATCCTTACTTCTGGTTGAACTTCTACAGCATCTTCATCATGCTGAGTTCCTTGTACTTCTACAGCTCCTTGTTCATGTAGTTCTCCCCCTGGACATAAGCCATCTTCTTCTACTTGCTGTCTTGCAGCAGGTACATCTTCTATGGTTAGCTTGTCCATCTTCTTAGTAAGACCTGTGGGGCTGCACACACTACTAGACAACTCATTGTTAATTAGTTGTGTCTCATCAAAAACTACATGCACAGATTCCTCTACAACTTGTGTAGTCAAGTTGTAGACTCTATAAGCCTTACTATTATTGCTGTACCCAACAAATACTCCCTCTTGGGATTTGGCAGCAAACTTAGTTAAGTAAGACTTTCCATTGTTAAGTATGAAGCATTTGCAACCAAAAATCCTGAAATAGGATAGGTTTGGTTTCCTGCCTTTCACAACTTCATAGGGGGTCTTGTTTAACCTTTTAGTGATGGTAGCCCTATTTATCACATGGCATGCAGTGTTAACTGCTTCAGCCCAGAAATATTCTGGCAGTGATGAATCACTTAATAGGGTTCTACCAGCCTCTATCAAGGTCCTATTTTTCCTTTCAGCAATGCCATTTTGCTGAGGTGTTCTAGGTGAAGAGAATTCTTGAAATATCCCATAGTCTTCACACAGCTTTGTCATGCTTTCAGACTGAAACTCAGTACCATGGTCACTTCTAATTTTGACCACTGTATAGTTCAATTCATTCTGAATTTGCTTAACAAAACTATAGAAGACACTAGGTGTTTCAGATTTCTGCTTTAAGAAGAACACCCAGGAAAATCTTGAGTAGTCATCAACAACTACAAAGGTATAGACCTTCCTACCTAAGCTGTGAACTGGCATTGGACCAAATAGATCCATATGCAAGAGGTATAAACACCTCACAGCATCTTTGTTGTCTAAGCTTCTAAAGGTGGATTTAGTCTGCTTGCCCTTTTGACAAGCTGAGCAAATGCCATCTTTGACACACTTAACTTGAGGACCATTCCTCACTAACTCTTTGCTAAAGAGTTTGCTAATAGTCTTGTAGTTAAGATGAGCTAGCCTCTTGTGCCACTTGACACAATGAGAGATTGTCTCATTAGCTACAAGACAGACAGGAGAACCATTGTTCTCAATCATAATGTCTAAACAATAGACATTTCTCTTTCTATATCCTGTCAAAATGATCTCTTGATCACTTGACCTCTTGATATGACAACCATTTTTAACAAATGAGATGTCATACCCTACATCACTTAACTGACTTATACTAATGAGGTTGTGTTTCAACCCTTTAACATAAGCCACTTGAGTAATGGTAACAAGGTTTGAAGAGATGTTACCAAACCCTTTGATGATTCCTTTTTCAGAACCACCAAAGGTCACTTTAGGACCATTTTTGATTGGAATGTAGTCCTTCAGTAGTCCCCTTGTTCCAGTCATATGTCTGGAACATCCACTATCCAAGTACTATGTTGGGGTATGGCAACTTGGATTTACCTGCAAAACAAATTACTTAACCTTAGAACCCAATGGCTTCTTGGGTCCTTGGTAACTGTTAGCTTGCAACTTAACAAGGCTACCTACTGGCTTTCCACCAGGTAGCTTGTTACTACCTTTGGCACTTGCATTGTGCCAACAGTCCAAGGCAAAGTGGCCAACTTTGCCACAGCACCAACATTCAAATTTGTTGTACCTTTGCTTAGGTACAGACTTGGCTGTCTTAACTACAGCAGTTTTATTGAATGTTGAGGCTTTGCCCTTGGACTTAAGCTTTGACTGCATAGTCCCTGCAGGTCCAACAAAACCCAGTCCAGCTTTTCCTTTTTGATGAACAAATTCATCAATTAATGGTAATACTGATTTAGGTTTTGAAAACCTGGCAGCAAGTTCTTTTTCCTTCTGGAGATTGATCTCCAGTCTCTTAATTTGATCATTCTTAAATGTAATAGTACCCATCTGAATCACTGTAATGTGTTTCAGCCTGGCTACTTCATTCAGTTTTTGATCATACTGTTTTTCAAAATCTGTTGCAGCTGCCTTGAGATCAGCAATCTCCTTTGCCTGACTTTTGGCAAGGGACTTGCTTTTTTTATAGGCTTGCAACAGTACTTTATATTTATCTAAGAGCTGATGAATATCTCCCTCAGATTCAGAAACACTTCCATCACTTGATGAAGATGAATCTGACTCTGAACTAGAACTGAAATCTGAACTTTGAGTTGGACTTTGTACCTGACTAGGTCCTGGCTGCTCCAGGATTTTGGTACTTTCAGTCAATGCCATCAGTCCTTGGCACTGACACTCTTCTTTTTCATAGATTGATTCCATGATCTGCATAAACTCTTCTTCTTCTTCAGCAAATAGCCCTATATAGGCTTTAGCATCTGTCTCAGTGTCTGAAGAAGAAATGTCTGAAAGAGTCTTCTCATTCTTTGCAACAAAGGACTTCTCCTTCTTTCCTTTGAAGTGAGTCTTCTTTTTGTCACTGGATTCTTTCCTTCTTTCAGGACAATCTGCAATAACATGACCCTGTCTATTGCAGCAGTAACACACAATCTTAGACCCAGTTGCCTTACTAGTCGTTGTCTTTTTCTTATCCTTCTTTGAAGGCTTCTTCTCCTGATACTGGACTTCTTTCCCTTTGGAATGTGAAGGTCTGGACCTCCACTGTTTCTTCTTAAGGAATTTCTGAAAATGTCTGGTGAATGCAGTAAAATCTTCATCACTTTCACTGCTTGTAGATTTAGTGCTAACAGACTCATCAGATTCTGATTCAACTACCTCTGGTGGAGGAGTTGATGACTTAGTCCTGTTCTTTCTAGGTACTTCTGACTTAAAGGCAACAGTCATTTCCCTGTATTCAGTCCTTATTGACTTTTCCTCCTCTTTTCTTACTGACAATTGCATCTCATAAGATAACAACTTGCCAAACAGTGTGGGAGGAGGAATTTCTCCCAACTTTGCCATTTCTCTGATGGCACAGATCTTGGTGTCCCAGTCTTTGGTTAGGGATCTTAAGAATTTATCATTCAATTCATAGTTAGAGAACTCTCTTCCATAGGACATGAGTTCATTAACAATTCTATAAAACTTCTTGTAGCATTTAGTGATGCTATCTCCTCTTCCTTGCCTAAAGCTCTCATATTCTTGATTAAGCAAGGACTTCCTATCTTGTCTTACTTCTTCAGAACCTTCCATGTAGACAATGAGGGTATCCCACATTTATTTTGCTGTTTTACAGTGGATAAGGTTCTGGAAGGTGGCATCATCAATTGCACTAACTATGATGTTCTGTGCCCTTTTCTCCATTGTAGCTAGGACAATCTCATCCTTGGTCATCTCAGAAAAATCCTTTGGAGTTATCTGTGTAGCATCCAAGACTGAAATCTTCATGGGCACATAAGGCCCTTCTTTGACTGTGATGTAGATCCTAGGGTCAGAGACCTCCATGAACAGCCTTACCCTTTCTTTCCAGATTCCAAAAATCTCTTTTCTGCATATGGGTAGTTTCATTGAACCCAATTCCTTGTGATTCTCTAAAGACCCCATGTTTCTTGATTTTCTTGAAACTGTTTCCTGACTTACACTGAATCTGCCAAACTGGATCTCCTCAGACAGTTAGTCCTTTTTGAGGAACCTCCCTCTGATACCACTTGAAAGATATGGTACCTAAACACCTAGAGGGGGGGGGGGGGTGAATAGGTGACCTAATCCTTTTTAACTTTTGTTTGGCAGCACAACAGCTATTTCAGAGAATTCTACAGCTAACAGCAATTACAGCATATAAACAGTAATTCCACAGCACAGCACAGCACAGAATACACAAGATTTTATAGTGGTTCCCCAATCTTTGGGTACATCCACTTTCCCCCTTCGCCTATCTAGCAGTGTACTAGATTCGGCCAAACTTCTCCACTAGCTCAGAACCCAACTAGGTTCCTACACCTCAGGCCCAAAGCCTTACACTCAGCCAAAAGGCCTACACTCAGCCACCCAGGCCTACACTCAGCCAATTAAGGCCTACACTCAGAGTTCTTCAACTCCTACACTCAGGCAATCAAGCCCTACCCTCAGCCTTTATAAAATAGGCTTACAATACTCTCAGATCCAATGGATCCTACAAGTTAAAAATAGAAAGTACAATAGCTAACTCTTCAACTCAGAAAATAAGAGAGGAGTTGAGAGATTCTTGAAGAGTTCTTGGAAGAACTCAGTTAGATCCAAACTGACTTAGCTTCCTTCAAAGCTTCTTGATTAGAACTGAATTAGTCTGAATCTTCTGCAGTTGTTCCTTGAACTCTGCTTCTTGAAATCCAGATGACTCTGAATTCTTCTTCTCAGCCTTAGTTCCAAAGACTGAATTCTTGGTTGGAGCTCTCTCTCTCCAACTTCTTAGATCTGCAGTTGGACTGACAGATCTTCTTGTGTTGATCCTCTGTGTATCACTTCTTGATTTAAAGTGATCAACTACTTTAAATATTCTCTCAAGCTGTAACTCTTGTTTCTCAATCACAACAACAACTATTTCTGTAAACTAAGGATTCCTATTTATAGGCTTCCTTCATGGTAACCGGCTGGTCCGGTTCATAACAAACTTCTGATTCCTCTGACAGTTGTTGTAGACCGGCTGGATCGGCAGCTGTCATGTCAACCAGTCACTTCTTGAAATTCTCTAACTGTCAGATAGTGTCGAGACTTTCTGTTCTTAAGTGTCGACACTTATAGGCCAAGTGTCGACACATGTTGTGTAAGTGTCGACACAAGTCTACAAGGTGTCGACACAATTCCTTGTATGTCTCGACACAGATTCTTCTGCATGTGTCGACACTGAAATTGAGTGTTGACACAAATACTTGTACTTCATTCTTTAACTGTATTCTTCTAAGTGTCGACACATCTCCTTTGTGTCGACACATCTTCACGTGTTGAAACTGTCAAGTGTCGACACTGCTTCTTGGTGTCGACACAAGTCTTCACTTTTGTTTCTTCAGCTGAGTGTCGACACATTCTTTTAGTGTCGACACTTGTACTTAGAATATTTTGTAACTTTTCTGTTCTTTGCTAAGTGTCGACACAGCTCCTTGTGTCGACACTTTCTTCAAGTGTAGAGTCTTCAACTAAGTGTCGACACATTGTGCTGGGTGTCGACACTTTCTTCAAGTGTTGACTCTTCTGGTTGTGTGTCGACACATTGTGCTGAGTGTCGACACTTTCTTCAAATACTGACTCTTCAGCATAGTGTCGACACATTGTGTTGAGTGTCGACACTTTTACTTAGACTCTGCAGACTTTTGCTGAGTGTCGACACAGCTCCAAGTGTCGACACTTTCTGGTGTAGACACAGCTCTTCTAGGTGTCGACACTTCTGCTAAGTGTCGACACAGCTTTTCTGCATACTTCTTCACTGAGTGTCGACACAGCTCCAAGTGTCGACACTTTCTGTCTGGTGTCGACTCTTCATCCCAGGTGTCGACACAATGACTCCAAGTGTCGACACTGCTTGTCTGGGTGTCGACACAAGCTTTCTCAAGTGTCGACACTTTCCCTTTGGGTGTCGACACATGGACTTAGAAATTTTTAGCTTCAGTCCAGTGTATTCCTAACCTGCACAAGTAACTCAAACAAACATCAAATACACTATGATGTATATCATTGAGTTAGGTGAGGCTTCTTCAAATCAGGTACATTTGACCAATGTACCCAACATAATGTTTCTGATATACAGGTTTCCCTGCTGTATCAGAATCCACAACAACATTGGTAGCCATAAGTGTTTTCATTCCTGAAGCATCACCTATCCCAAAATTCTTAATAAGCTCTTTAGCATACTTAGCTTGGGAGAGGAAGATACCATCAGGGAGCTGCTTCACTTGGAGACCAAGGAAGTAGGAAAGCTCACCCATGCTACTTATCTCAAATTTGGAATGCATGAGGTCAGCAAACCTCTTGCATAACTTGGGATCAGTAGACCCAAAGATGATGTCATCCACATATATTTGTACTAACAATATTTGGTCCTTATGATGTCTAGTGAAAAGAGTTTTATCTATGGTTCCTCTTGTAAATTTATGCTCTAAAAGAAATCTTGCTAAGGTCTCATACCAAGGTCTTGGAGCTTGCTTTAAACCATAGAGAGCTTTATACAATTTAAATACAAAAGAGGGTTGAGTTAGAGAGATAAAACCTAGAGGTTGTTCCACATAAACCTCTACTTGAAGCACTCCATTCAAGAATGCACTCTTGACATCCATTTGGAAAACTTTGAATCTCCTATGAGCTGCATAGGCAAGGAATATTCTTATGGCCTCTAACCTTACAACAGGGGCAAAGGTTTGGTCATAGTCAATTCCTTCCTCTTGCCTGTATCCTTGAGCAACAAGCCTAGCCTTATTTCTCACAATGTTCCCTTGAGCATCTAGCTTGTTCCTGTAGACCCATTTGGTTCCAATAACTGGGTAGTTATGGGATCTTGGAACCAAATCACAAACTCTACATCTCTCAAACTGATTTAGTTCCTCTTGCATTGCAATGATACAATGTGGATCTTGCTCAGCTTCATGGATGGAGAGAGGTTCAATCTGAGAGAGAAAACAGGCAAGCATCAAGTCTTGGTTGAGTTGATGCCTTATCTGAACACCTACTAAAATGTCTCCAATCACTTGAGATCTGGGGTGATCTCTAAGTGTGACAAGATCAGTTGGTGGAGTTTGTTCAGTAACAGCTTCTGTAATTAATTCCTCTTGAGGAACGTTATTAGCTGTTGAGGGAAGTTCAGCCACTTCCACTTGAATTTCTTCTTCACTGTCTTCAGCAACTTGTGGAGAAGTATGGGTTGACACCTCTTGGGTAAGGTTTAGTCCATCCATAGACTCACACAGTTGTGGAACCTGCAAAGAGCTATTGGTAGAAATCTCTTTCTCCTTATAAGACATGTTAGCTTCATCAAAAGATACATGGACTGACTCTTCAATTTTAAGTGTGGATTTGTTAAAAACCCTATAGGCCTTGCTTACTTAGGAGTATCCTAGAAAAGTCCCTTCTTCAGCCTTAGCCTCAAACTTTCTAATATATCTTTTGTTGTTTGTGTGAATATAATATATACAACCATAAACTTTAAAGTATGTGATTTTAGGTTTCTTCCCTTTAAGTAATTCATAGGGGGTCTTATTTTTTAGCTTATGTATAAGGCTTCTATTCAGGACATAGTTAGCAGTGTTTACAGCTTCTGCCCAAAAGGATAGAGGCATGTAAGCATCTGCCAATAATGTGCCTGCAGATTCAATGAGTGTCCTATTTTTCCTTTCAGCTATCCCATTTTGTTGGGGAGTTCTAGGAGCTGAGAAGCACTGCCTGATACCTTCCTTATCACAGAACTCATGCATAAGAAGAGACTCAAACTCTGTGCCATGATCACTTCTGATCAATGCAACATGAGTAGAGAACTCAATCTGTATGGTCCTGAGAAAATCTGTAAGAACCTTGAATGTATCTGACTTAGTTCTCAGAAAGGCTACCCAACTGAATCTGGAGAAGTCATCAACAATCACTAAAGTGTAAGACTTCCCTCGTAGGCTTTGTACAGCAATGGGTCCAAATAGATCCACATGAAGCAAATACAAAATTCTAGGTGAATCACTTTTATTAATGGATTTGAAGCTAGTTTTAGTTTGCTTGCCTAATTGACAAGCCCTGCATAGTTTTTCCTTCTTGTAGGGACCAGAAGGTAAACATCTAATAAGGTTGTCTTTAGATAACCTAGCTATATTCCTAAGGTTTACATGACCTAATCTTTTATGCCACAACTCATTTTGGTTACTAGTGATATTGAGTAAACAAACATCAGTTTTGGCAGAAATAAAATCTACTAGATATATGTTACCTTGTCTAATTCCAATTAAAACAGTTTGGTTTTCATTATTAATAATATAACAAGAGGTAGAGTTAAAGTATACCTGATAACCTTCATCACATAATTGGCTTATGGATATTATGTTATGTTTGAGTCCTCTTACATATGTTACTTTCTTAAAGATAACTGTTCCAATCTTTACTGCTCCATATCCTTCAGACTAGCCACTGTTTGAATCACCAAAGATCACCTTTGGTCATAGCTTGGGTTTGTAATTGGATAGATTGGCCTTGCTGCCTATCATATGCTTGGAGAAACCACTGTCCAAGTACCAAGTCTGACTCACTCTTGGACAGCTCTTCACCTGTACCTGTAATGAAAAACAAAACTCAATTATTCTTGACCCAGGTTACCTTGGGTCCTTTATTTGGTTGAAAATAAAACCTGGAAATAACTGACAAAGTAGGTTGAGATTTATAACCTAAGGGGTGATATCTCCTAGGTGGAATAACCCAATCAGCTATTGGATTGAATGTGTTATTAGCTGGCTTAGAATTTCTGTAAGAGAAATGATTTATATTTGGTCCTTCTGGGTTCGACGATTTTCTGTAAGTTCGTCGACCAGAGTTCGACGAATAGGGCTGAGATCGTCGATCTCTGCTCAGAGAATGACAGTAGTCATTTTCTGCGCCCCAAGTTCGTCGACCTCTTCTCGACGAATCATACAAAGTTCGTCGATCACAGTTAGACGGATTGTTATAACTGAAGTTTGCGTTCAGCGTTCGTCGATCTAGGTTCGACGAACGGTCCTTATTTCGTCAATCTGAGTTCGACGAATGCTACTGAACCTTGTTTTTATTAGCTGTTTTCTGATTTTTATTTCTCTTGTCTATGGGTTTTGGGTTATTTTCTGACATTGGTTTGTCTATTATCTTTTCTTTTCCCTTGACAGAGACAAATTTAATGTGTGTGGTAAGAATGTTTTTCTTAATTATGGGGGGCAAACTTGATGATGCACCCAAGCCCAGCTTGCCATTTAATCTGGCATTTACTGTGCTTGTTATGTCCATCAGCTTGAGACTTCTCCCATTGAGAGATTGCTCAAGTTGTTTAGCCTCACATAAATCAGATTTTAATTTAATTATCTGTTCATTTGCTAGAGTTAGTTGATCTTTTAGTTTAATATTTTCTGAGTTAACAAATTCAAGATTTCTTAGTCTTTCTCTAAGGATTTTTATTTCTTTTTCTGAACTAATTAAATCTAAACACATATTTTTGAATTCAATTTTAAATAAATCAGAATGAAATCAAAACTTGAAAGAACCTAATCTGCCTCTGAGTTTGAGGCTGCCTCATCTTCAGATTCTCCTTCTGATGCTGAACTGCTCCTGGAGGCATCAATTGCCATAAGGCAAACCTCCTTGGATCTTGCTTCTTCCTCTTCTTCACTTGAGCTGGAGGAGGATGATTCTTCTTCAGTATCACTCCATGTTTCAGCAACAAAGCCCCTGTCTTTCTTTTTGTACTTGCTTGAGGAGGGTCTGCTGCTATGTTTTCTCCTGAAGTCTTTTTCTCTGCTTTTCTCCTTCTTCTTGTTTTCTGGACATTTTGAGATGTAATGTCCAGGCTTTCTGCATCCAAAGAACACAACCTCCTTGGTTGGTGTCTAGTCAAATCTGGGCTTATCATCCTGCCTGGATGACTTTCTTCTGAAATCCTTTCTAGCCATCTTATAAAATCTTTTTGCAAAGAGGCTCATGAGTTCCTTATTGGATGTTGAGGTCTCACTTTCCTCAGATTCCTTGAAGGCTATGCTGTGATCCTTTCTCACTGGAGTTGTTGACTTCTGTTCAGCTGCTTCTCTTGATTTTATCAACTACTCATAAGAGTTTAATTTGCCTAGCAGAGATTCAGTTGATATCTCATTTAGGCTTCTGGCTTCTTTGATAGGCCAGATTCTTGAGTCACAAGAGCTAGGGAAGCACATCAAGAGTTTGTCATTCACCTCTGTAAGGGTGATGTCTTTATCCAAGGTTTTGAGCTCATTGATGATTGAGCTCAACCTGTTATACATTTCAGCCACTGATTCAGCCTCATCCTTCTTAAAATTCTCATACAGGGATATGAGATTTGATCTCCTATCTTTCCTTTCATCTGCTGAATCAGCTACCATTTGGTTGAGGGAATCCCAAATGGCCTTGGCTGAGGTGCACTCAGCCACCTTCTGAAATATGTCATCTGACATAGTCTGAGCCAAGATGTTCATTGCCTTTGCATCTAAAATTTTGGCTTTCTTTTAGGCATCATTATTTTCTGGAGGAGGTACTGCAGTCATGTTGGTAGAGGTGCTGGTAGAAGCTGCAGGTGCTGGAGGTACTCCTGTCAAGATGGAAGAAAAAATATCATCATCAATAGAATTCATATATAATTTGATTCTTGCCTTCCAGATGGCAAATCTGTTAAGATTGCATATTGGAGGTCTGATGCTTGCATAATCTTTATTTTGAGCCATTTCTGTGAAGAAGTAAATCTAATAACAAAAACAAAAGAATCAGATCTAACAAGAGGGATCTTTATGGTTCAGGTGTTAGCCTGTACAACTAATTAACCTCTCAAGATATGGTAGATTAACCAAACTCGCTTTGATACCAATTAAAAGTGCAAGTTAGATCTGAAATACTCTAGATGGGAGGGGGGGGGGGGGTGAATAGAGTATTGTGCTCACTAACAAAAAATTCTTTACAGCTTTTGCTGTAATCCTAAGTGAACAGATTAACAAATAAGGAAATAAGCACATCAACCTAAACAATCACAGAACACAGCCAAAAAAAAAGAAAAAGGGCAACCAGAAGACACAAGAAATTTATAGTGGTTCCCCAACCTGGGTACATCCACTCTTCTACCACCCTGGTAGGAATCCACTCAGGATTTTGATCAGGTGCCTGACACCAATGAGCTTTTGTTCAGGTGCTCAAAAACCAAAACCTCAAGTCTTTTGGTAGGAGACTTGCAACCAAGAATAATTTTGATGGGAATTAAAATCATGTACAGAAGATGGAAAAGGGTGTGATGAGGTGAAAGTCCACCTAGTGTCAACTATCTTCACCTATGGGGGGGGGGGAATAGGTGATGTGCAGCGTTTTTGCGGAATTTAAGATTGTACCTGCACAATAAAAATAAATAGCACAGCACACAGAATACACAAGCTATTTATAGTGGTTCCCCGATTTGGGTACATCCACTTTCCCCCTTCGACCTATCTCCCAACAAGGGACGACTCAGTCTCTTCACCAACAGGATTGAAATCCAATCCTTGCACTATCATAAGGAACCCTTCCACACGTAGGAGTCAACACTCCCATAACACGGGTTGCACCCAACCGTTACAATACGGAACAAACGTTCCTTTACAATAAAAGTAAAACTAGAATGTACAAGAGATACAAACTACGTTTGGAGACTAAGGTGTCTCTCTTCATTGACGACGTGTTTTTGAAGTCCACGAAGAGTCCACTACCCAAGATCTCACTTGGAGAGAATCTCCCCGGAACCGGCGGCGGCAAGATGGGCGGCGGCTAGGTTTACGGGATCGGCGGCAACAATGATGTGCGGCTGCTGTTCTTTAGAGATCCAAACTTCATAGCGAAGCTAGCTAGGTCTACCAACGGTCACACTAAGATCAATCGTCTCGATCGATTCGGATGGGGAAGATTTTCCCGATCTACAAATCGAGAGATAAGAGATCTCCGGTTAGACACGTGAGACTCTAAGCTTGGCTAGGCTTCTGTCGCAGGAGGATCTGGGCGAAACCACGATCAAACGGCGAACTACTCGGCGCGAGCGGCGACGGCGGCGGCGGCGGAGCGGAACCAGCGATCTAGGTCATGTCGCGGCTCGTGTATTTCTTTTCTTCTTTGCTGCATTTTCTGTTCAAAAATACCCGTGTATTTATACACACGTATACTCCTAAATGACCGTTGTGGGTCCCACCTGAAGGAAACCCTAGTTCCGGTTCAACATAGTCCCAGAGGCAGAATCCGGTCCAGCAGCTTCCAGAGAAATTGATAAGTCAAAATCGGCGAGAATCGCAGGTGATTCTCGACGAATCGGCGAGAATCAGTTAGTGATTCTCGACGATTCGTCGAGAATCACTAGTGATTCTCGCCGATTCACTTGTTGATTCTCAACGAATATTACTTGGCCATGATCTGCTCGATGATGGGTTCGGCGAGAATCACTAGTGATTCTCGCCGAATCTTACTTGGCACCGTTTTGAGGTAGCCGGATAGAGTCGGCGAGAATCACTAATGATTCTCGACGATTCGGCGAGAATCACTAGTGATTCTCGCCGAATCGGCGAGAATCACTTGGTGATTCTCGTCGAATTATACTTAGACGAATTTTCGTCTTTCCACCCACGAGCTGCTCCTTGACCCATCCTTGCTCCTTGTATGCTCTTGTATAAACACGGCCCTGTACTTGAAAGAAGTGCACTCCAATAGAGAGAGTACACGTAGGCCAACACACTGATCTGCTCAACGAGGGATTACGTCGTGCAGACCCGTGTATATTGACCTACTGCACCCTGACATTGGTGTGCACTTAGCGTGGAATAACTGCAAGCACAACTTAAGAGGTTTCATCAAATACATTGTGAATTCATCTTAGCTTGACAGGTGGCTTCCTCAAATCCAGATAATTGTGGATACAATGCCCAACAATCTCCCCCTATTTGACGAAGCCAAAACCCTACTAGCTAAGATGAATAACACCAACCAGATAATATAAACAACATTCAGAATTTAAATATGCAGCACAAGAGAATATAGGCAGACAAATCAAGACTTGAGTCATTCATAAATTCAAATGCATATATATATATATGTATATATACATAATCTCAAGATTGTTCATATAATAACAATAACCATTAATTGTTCTTAAGAGAGAATGACAAGCTATCAATTTTTGACTATTTTTCTTTGGCTAAGTCATCCTTGAGTTTTTGCGCCAAATACTTCTTTCTTTGCCTCTCCATGTACTCTTTGGGCTTCGGATAATATCTGGGAGGAGGAGCTTTATCTGCCGCAGTCTTGGTCCTGAAAAAGATGTTCCGTTTGGCTTCATACGTCTTATGCATCTCCCACTCATACTGGCTGTATACATCGTTTCGATTGATTTCCCCTTGTTCCTGTAGCCAGAATGTGTCCAATATGATACTCTTGGATACTGGACTCCACTTTTCGTTTCTTACTTCCTCCTCCTTCAGTCTGATTCTCTTTTCAGCTTGTGTTTCCTTTGATGTCCCTTCTTGAAACTTTCTCTTGTCCCGGGCTTTTGCTAGGGCCTCTTGGTCAAACATGGCCATACGTTTTGCTTTGGAAATAGCCCTAGCATCAGCTTCACTCATGGGAACATCTGCAGCACTTACTCCCTCAGCAGCCGTAGAAGTCTCAGGAGCATGAATACCCGCAGGATTTTCAGGCAAAACGACGCCTAACGCCTGTTGGAGCATCCACCAGCAACTGTCATAGACATATTTGTTTGACTGTTCAAAGTTGTTGATCATGACTTCCCGAAGCTCAGCCATCTTAGCGATATATTCTTTCTCCCCCTTTTTGGCTTCGACTGCGATGGAGTTTGCATAGGAGTGCAGAGAGTCATAAATATGCTTTGTCGTCCTGGAGAATTCAGTGACCAATGCTTGTTGATTAGCATTGAGAGTTACCATATTACTGTCAAACTTTTGAATGTTGTTTGCTACAACATGAGCATTCTGATTTACTACGACGAGAGTGTCAGTGTTCTTTTTCAACCCGTCCATAAGAAGAGTGACCGCTTGGCCGGCCGCTGTATACTTTTCTTCAAATTTCTTTTCCATCATGTCAAGTTTATGATTGATCTCCACCATGTTCTTGAGCATGAGATTTTCAGATTTCTTAATCCTTTTCAGCATTTTATTTTGAGCTTTTTCAAAAGAGGCTTTAAGCTCATCCACTATACCTTGAATGACACTCACGGTGTGAGTGGCTAGCTCATCTCATAATGGAAGATCCGGAGGCACTTCTTGGCCTTGCACTTCAGCAGATGCACCTGTAGAGCTGGACACAAGCACAGTCTCTAATGGGGGAATGCTGGCGGCCTCTGTAGATTTTTCGGACTCCCCCTCCACTGGTGCACCGATGATCTCAGGAGCAATCTCAGGAGCGTGCTGGTCAAGTGGAGCTTCAGTGATATCCGGAGTCTCCAAGGCTTCCTGTCCCTCATTGCCGTCTTCCTCTCCTTCATCATCCATGAGATCATCTTCATCAGCATCCTCTTCCAACTCTTTGTCAGCAGTCTCCTGTACAGCAGCTTCGGCTCCTTGATCATTCCGGTTCAGGGCCTCCTCATGCTCTAGCACAGTTTCACTTTCTTCTTGTATATCTGCCACAGCATCTCTGGCCATCTGGGAGATGTCAGATACTATATCAGCATGAGTGGGTAGAGGCTCCCCCTCAATTCCTGCAGTCAAAGCATCAGGAATTTCACTGGGGATTACTGCTGGAGATACTTCCTGTTGTCCGACCACGGCGGCCTGCCCAATGCGCCTCTCCCATCTGTCAAAAACACTTGAGTCCATCTTCTTCAAGTAGTGTAGAGGAACACCTTTACTCATGTCATACTTGTCTCCATTCAGCTGATTGAGATACAGACTTATGATTCGGCCAAAGCTCGGAGATCTCAGGGTGTCCTTTATCTTCTCAAACAGCAATGCCCCCCAGTTGAAACTTTTTCGGAAGACAATTGCCACCAGGATCTTGAACTTGTCCCCAGAGATATGGTCATGAGAGCCTGGCTTGCATATGAGTACTTTTCCGATTATGTCTGACAGAAGTTTCCCTTCTTCATTCATATCCTTTCGCTTTATTGACCGAGTTCCTCGAGCGAGACCATAGAACAATAGAGTCCTGGTTTTGTCTTCTTCCTCAAGATAATCCTCGTGCTCCGAGCTAGAGAGCTGCAGAAAGTGGGTTAGCTTGTTTGCAGACATCTTGATCGTTGCCCCTGCCACCTAGCTCTTGATAAGAGAGTCTTCATTTCGGAGTCTGGCAGTAGCGAAGAACTCCAGCACCTCTTTGTCCAAGATTTTACACAGGTGCTCCAGTACGAATGAGAGCCCAGCCTCTTCCAGCATAAGAATGATGTTTCTGAATTCGTCAGAGGCATGAGAGAACCCTGTTCGAACTAGCTCGCATCCAGTGACCATCCAAGCGGTTGTCCTTGGAGCCATTGCACACCTAGGGAGAGAATCCCTACTCTACGCTTAATTAACAGTCAAAGGAGAAGCGACACTAGTGATAATGTCCAAGTATGGGTGAGGAAGAGGTTACCTAAAAGCGTAGACGAGAGTTAGATGGTTGAAGATGAGGGACACCGGATGAGTGCACACGGAGAAATTCCTGGAAGGAAGAATCGAAACCGGGAGAGATCGTCGGTGAGCTTCTTGCGGGATGTCGACGGAAGCCTGCACGATTCGGCGAGATACTTGCGGGAAGACGATGGAGACCTTCGGTGAGAAACTTCGGTGGGATTCTTGCGGGAAACCTTCGGTGAGAAACTTGCAGATTCGGTGAGTTTCCTGCGGAGTTCGGCTTGATTAGGCGGGATTCAACGGAAGCCTGCATGATTCCTGGTGAGTTTCCTGCGGAGAAGGTCCTTCGGCGGGATTCCTACGAAAGGTGAAGGGTCGGAGGGATTCTAAATATATAAAGGTGAGTTCGGCGGGAGACTGCGTGAGATCGACGAGATTTAGAAGGGATTTTAACGGGTTTCCGGCTTTTCCATATAAGTTAATTTAAAAATCTTCCAAATATGTGAATACTTCTTAAAGCCACTATTTGGGGTTTGAACCAGCTTTTCCATACATTTCTTGATGGCAATCTTCGCTAGTTTTTAGTGAACTAATTTAAGCCTGTAGATGTTAGATTTCGAGTCTACCAGTGGAATTTCCGATAACTCTTTAATGGTGTATCTAAGGTTTATATTCATCGTGTTACCCTATCCTTGGATGCGCACACATACACGTATATATATATGTATATATATATATATATAAAGATATATATATGTAACTATCGATGGAAAACGACTCAAGTCTTGGAGCTGATGAAAAATACCTGGGAACATGAGAGTTATCATTTAGTCTCTCTGACTATAATATACCAGGTGCTCGATGTGAGTTTGCTCATATAGATATCACTGCTGTTATTCCAGATGCATGTTCCAATTCAGTCTTGAAACACCTACTGTCTAGTTCCCATCATAGTTACGGGAACCTAGACTACCCTGCAAGAAAGAATTACTTTACCTTAGGAACCCAAATCATATTGGGTCCTAGGTTCCTGTTAGCATAAGCACTCGACTGCCTTCCTTCAGAAAACCTATCAGGAAGACTACCTCTGCCCAGAAAATGTGGATAGGCCCTTGCCCTTGACACAGAGGGGTTGTGCCAACAGTCGATGGCAAAGTATCCCACTTTGCCACAGCACCAACACGGGTGAATGTTGTATCGCCGTTTCTGACCTGATCTAGTGACTGAGGCAGTCAAGGTCCTAGGTCTAAACGGGATAGGGCATGATCTCCTCACAAAGTTTCCTCTTCCACCGTGACACGTGGAAGGGTGGAAGGAATGCATGTTGCGAGCGTCATGAGGCCGGGGAGGTGGTGCCTTCCTTTCAGGCATCCCCCTTCCTGAGGCCCCATGAAAACTTACACCATGACTTCTAACCTCCCTGTCCTGTGTCCTCGGGTGGTGAGAAGTGTTCTGTGAGCTGATATATGCAGATTCACACCGAGTTGAGGCAGTGGCAGTGAATACAAAGGGCTCAGAATGAGCCTTAGGTATTCTCTCATGGGTGGCCACGACGGCCCTTGCACTATGGGTGTCTCCACATGAGGACAGATCACCCTTGCAGTGACCACGATTATTCCTGTGATCATACCTGAAGGCATGATGAGTTGCCTTCCTGCTTGGAGTGGGGGGTCGGAATACCGTTTCCCCATTTCTCCACGAATTGATAATTCGGGAGATCCACCTATTTTCTTGCTTTCTCTTTATAGCATCAACCTTGGAAAAGTTTGATAATATCCTTTTCTCATGTTCTAGACTACTCTCTAGAGCTGAGATTTTAGAGTCCTTGACCTTGTTGGATGCCAATTGGAGAACCAACAAGATCTTCAGTCGAGCAATCTCTTGAGCTTGCTTCTCAGCAAGTAGGTTACTTTTCTGAAGGGCTCTCTTCAGGGAATCAGAATTTTCTGAAGGAAAGCAGTTCCTGTCTTCAGAAACTTCAAGAGATACGGGGCAGGATGAAGAAGTTACCTGCTCTTCAGTGATATTGTCATTAGAGCCAGTGACCATTGTGTCATCCTCATCAGAGCTGCTTTCCTCACTGGCCTCTTCAGTCTCTGACACGGATACTGGAGCTCTGATGCTGTCCGAGAGATCCTTGCCTTCATCTTCAGAGACGAGGACCCCCACATAGGCTTCATCCTCTGGTTGACAGCAGATTCCAGCTTTCTCTGACCCCCCCCATCAGCTCTGAGATCATCACCTACATAGATCTAGCCGTCCTATATTTTTCCAATCTAGAGCGAGAAGGTCCAGACCAGATATCCATGATAATTTGACGAATCCTCTTGTCCAAATTGAATAATGAAAGTTCCGTCTCTGACATCTCAGCAATGCACTTGGGCACTTGGATATTCTTTCCAGAGGCGGAGGTCTTCATGGGAATAAAAGGACCCTCTTCCAGGATGAAAGATGCACGAGGATAGATAGCATCCAAGTGATACGACACTCTCATCCTCCAGACGGGATAAAACTCCTTTGTGCATGTGGGGAGTCTTAGTGGCGATATCTCATGATCCAGCTCCATGCTTCTGACACTGGTGGCAGGATTCTACTCAAGGTGTAAACCTTTTTGATGAGTAACCTGGCTCTGATACCACTTGAAAGTCCACCTAGTGTCAACTATCTTCACCTATGGGGGGGGGGGGGAATAGGTGACGTGCAGCGTTTTTGCGGAATTTAAGATTGTACCTGCACAATAAAAATAAACAGCGCAGCACACAGAATACACAAGCTATTTATAGTGGTTCCCCGATTTGGGTACATCCACTTTCCCCCTTCGACCTATCACCCAACAAGGGACGACTCAGTCTCTTCACCAACAGGATTGAAATCCAATCCTTGCACTATCGGAAGGAACCCTTCCACACGTAGGAGTCAACACTCCCACAACACGGGTTGCACCCAACCCTTACAACACGGAACAAACGTTCCTTTACAATAAAAGTAAAACTAGAATGTACAAGAGATACAAACTACATTTGGAGACTAAGGTGTCCCTCTTCGTTGACGACGTGTTTTTGAAGTCCACGAAGAGTCCACTACCCAAGATCTCACTTGGAGAGAATCTCCCCGGAACCGGCAGCGGCAAGATGGGCGGCGGCTAGGTTCACGGGATCGGCGGCAACAACGATGTGCGGCTGCTGTTCTTTAGAGATCCAAACTTCGTAGCGAAGCTAGCTAGGTCTACCAACGGTCACACTAGGATCAATCGTCTCGATCGATTCGGATGGGGAAGATTTTCCCGATCTACAAATCGAGAGACAAGAGATCTCCGGTTAGACACGTGAGACTCTAAGCTTGGCTAGGCTTCTGTCGCAGGAGGATCTGGGCGAAACCACGATCAAACAGCGAACTACTCGGCGCGAGCGGCGACGGCGGCGGCGGCGGAGCGGAACCAGCGATCTAGGTCACGTCGCGGCTCGTGTATTTCTTTTCTTCTTCGCTGCATTTTCTGTTCAAAAATACCCGTGTATTTATACACACGTATACTCCTAAATGACCGTTGTGGGTCCCACCTGAAGGAAACCCTAGTTCCGGTTCAACATAGTCCCAGCGGCAGAATCCGGTCCAGCAGCTTCCAGAGAAATTGCTAAGTCAAAATCGGCGAGAATCGCAGGTGATTCTCGACGAATCGGCGAGAATCAGTTAGTGATTCTCGACGATTCGTCGAGAATCACTAGTGATTCTCGCCGAATCACTTGTTGATTCTCAACGAATATTACTTGGCCATGATCTGCTCGACGATGGGTTCGGCGAGAATCACTAGTGATTCTCGCCGAATCTTACTTGGCACCGTTTTGAGGTAGCCGGATAGAGTCGGCGAGAATCACTAATGATTCTCGACGATTCGGCGAGAATCACTAGTGATTCTAGCCGAATCGGCGAGAATCACTTGGTGATTCTCGTCGAATTATACTTAGACGAATTTTCGTCTTTCCACCCACGAGCTGCTCCTTGACCCATCCTTGCTCCTTATCTGCTCTTGTATAAACACGACCCTGTACTTGAAAGTAAGTGCACTCCAATAGAGAGAGTACACGTAGGCCAACACATTGATCTGCTCAACGAGGGATTACGTCGTGCAGACCCGTATATATTGACCTACTGCACCCTGACATTGGTGTGCACTTAGCGTGGAATAACTGCAAGTACAACTTAAGAGGTTTCATCAAATACATTGTGAATTCATCTTAGCTTGACAGGTGGCTTCCTCAAATCCAGGTAATTGTGGATACAATACCCAACATGAGGTCTTCTCTTTCTCAATAACAACTGAGAAGACTTGTGGATTGATTTCAGCAGATTTCTCCCCCTGAGATCTTGAATGGATCAGGAATTCTGGAGCACTGCTTTAGGGTGATAGGTCTTCAAATAGCTTGAGTGCCTGGACCAGAGATTGTTTCAGGAACTTCTTTGACAGATAGAGATTTGTTGTCCTTCTGAAGTTATCCTGTAGGGTTGAAGGAAGAGGACTCTTGATAGTGATTGAAAGTTCTTCTTCTTCTTCTTGATGTTCTCTAGCTTAGGCTGATTGCAGAAAAGAACCTTTTTGATTTCTGTAAGATTGTTCTTGAGTGCAATTGTCTGTCTGTGTCTGTAGTACTGCTTAATCTTTTTCTTTTCCGACTTTTTACTGACTGAAGAACATTCGAAATTTGAAACCTTGAACAGTGAATGCAATCGACCTGGGAAGGAAGCGGCAATCAATGATTTCCCTAACTGTCCCATGGAAAAACGGCTTGTAATAATCCATGATCAATGCTCATTCCAATGGTAATATTCCGAGAAGATTGAGCATTAATTACTCAGGATTCATCGCCAAGAAAAGGGACGAAAAACTGGAGAAGACCTAGTCTGGAATCGTCGAACGAAGAACAGGAATCGTCAAGCTGAGTTCACAGTTCGTCGAGCTGAGCTGATGAGTTCGTCGACCAGATAATAGCAAATAGTCTTCGAGGAAAACTTGTCAATTCTGCTACAATATTCGTCGAACTGACAATCTTCATTCGTCGACCAGAGATCCAGAGTTCGTCGAATAGATAATCATCACTTGTCAATCTTTATTCGTCGAACAGAGATCCAAATTCATCAAGCGAAGAATGATTGTGGACTTAGAATCTGAAAAGTCTTTGACTGATAAGGATTAAAATTGTTGAGCAGAAATCGTCGAGTAGAGTAGTGCATTCGTCGACCTGAGAAGTTGACTTCGTCGACACGAGTAGTTGTGAACTTGAGGTCCAAGTTCGTCGAGCTCAGATTCTTGTTCGTCGACCAAAGCCTGATGTTGGACTTAGAAAAAAATCTGGAGTTTTCCTGACTTTAGCTTGTTGAAGTATCTTAGTCTTCGTCGAACAGAGAACAAAGATCGTCGAGCTCAGCACAAAGGAATATCTCAAGATCGTCGAGCTCAGAACGCCTTTCGTCGACCTGAGTTCGACGAACGTCGAACTCATTTTACTTAGTATTGAATTCTTCTAAGTCTGGAGTCTCTGATGGCCTTGTTGATAGCTGGTCCATCTGAAGTTGACTCTAAGGACTTGGCCTAGACTCTAGGACACAAATTTGACCCTGGCTATACATGTTGGGTCACATCCTAATCTAGTGAACCTAGCCCAAATCAACTAGGGATCCAACACAGTTGATGTCGACTGAACTTTCTGTGTGTCGACACAAGTCCTGTGTGTCGACACAGTTGATGTCGACTGAGCTTTCTGTTTGTCGACACAAGTCCTTTGTGTCGACACAGTTGATGTCGACTGAACTTTCTGTGTGTCGACATAAGTCCTGTATGTCGACACAGCTTCTCCAAGTGTCGACACAATTGACTCTAGGTGTCGACACAGCTTTGCTCAAGTGTCGACACAAGTCTTCACAAGTGTCGACACAGCTTCTTCTGATGTCGAATCATGGACTTAGAAACTTTTCCTGCATATTCTTAGCCTGCATATATAAACTCAAAACAACATCAAATACACCTTGATGAATATCATTGAGCTAAGTTAGGTTTCTCCAAATCTGGTACACATTTTCCAATGTACCCAACAGTACTTCAACGTACCCACAGCATCAATCAAGAAATCAGGAAACTTTCCCTTCTTAGCTCTATGATATAAGTGCAGCAAATCTGGATCATCTTTCTAATGAACCCGCGTCAGCGCAATCCAAGAAGGTTCTGCTGCCACCCAACTACTCCGCAAGTCGCAGCACCCTACAGAAATATCCATTAACGGGTATTCTTCCACTAATTGATCAGCGGAGAGATTAAAAATCTTTCCCGTCTTCCGACTTAGGGCGTCGGCCACCACATTAGCCTTGCCCAGATGGTACTGGATTTCAACATGGTAGTCGACAACATACTCCAACCATCGCCGCTGGCGCAGATTCAATTCCTTCTGGGTGAAGACTTACTTTAAACTCTTATGATCAGTAAAAAGCTTGCACTGCGCGCCATAAAGTAGATGTCTCCACAACTTTAACGTAAATATAACAGCTACAAATTCCAAGTCATGTGTACGGTAGTTCTTCTCATGAGTCTTCAGTTGCCTGGACCCATACGCAATTACTTTTCTGTCTTGCATCAACACGCATCCAAGCCCAACATGCGATGCATCCACAAAAACATCATAACCTAAGCCCTCCGTAGGCAGAGTCAAAATAGGAGCAGTACACAATCTGTTCTTGAGTTCAAGGAATGCTTCCTCACACTTATCATTCCAATCAAAAGCCACATTATTCTGGGTTAATCGAGTCAAAGGTGCAGCCAAAGTATAAAAACCTTCCACAAATCTTCTGTAATAGCCGGCCAACCTCAAGAAGCTCCTAATCTCCTTGGGTGTGTCCGGTCTTCTCCACTCCATCACTACAACTATCTTCTTTGGATCAACTGAAATCCCATGCTTGTTGATCACATGGCCTAGAAACGAAACTTGAGGCAACCAAAATTCACACTTACTCAATTTGGCGAACAACCTATGGTCCCTCAAAGCAGATAAAACCAAACGCAGATGCTGATCATGCTCCTCAGCATTGCGGGAATAGACGAGAACATCGTTGATAAACACAACTACAAACTTATCCAGAAAGTCTTTGAACACTCGGTTCATCATATCCATAAAGGCTAAGGGCGCGTTGGTCAAACCAAACGACATTACTAAGAATTCAAAATGCCCATGCCTTGATCGAAAAGCAGTCCGTGGAATATCTAACTCATGGACCTTAAGCTGATGATAACCAGAACGAAGATCAATCTTAGAGAATTCCGAGCTACTGCGCAGCTGATCCAACAAATCGTCAATCCTTGGCAGAGAATAATTGTTCTTAATAGTGACTTTATTTAGTTCTCGATAATAAATGCAAAGCCGCATCGACCCATCTTTCTTTTTAACGAACAGAATAGGTGCACCCCAAGGTGACGAATTTGGTCTGATAAAACCCTTTTCTAACAACTAATCCAGCTGGATACGCAACTCTGCCAGCTCTCGCAAGGTCATCCGGTACGGCTCCTTTGCAATAGGACGCGTACCCGACTCCAAATCTATCACAAACTCAACATCTTTGTAGGCAGAAGACCAAGAAGATCATCAGGGAAAACATCTGAAAACTCGCGCACAACAAGAATCTCTTCTAAACGCGGCAAACTACCAACGGTCTCCAAAACGGAGACCAAACAAGCAAAATAGCCGGAAACTAGCAACGTCCGAGCACATACCGCAAAACTAGCTGGAGAATCCTGGTGTGAATCAGCATAAACACTCCCAGGCTGACCGTTGTCCTTTCTGAAGTCCAAGCGCTTACCCTTGCACTGGATCACAACATCATACCTCAACAACCACTCCATTCCTATGATAACATCAAAGTCTTCCAAGTCAATTAACTTCAGATCTGCCTTAGCTAAGAAATCCCCCAACACAATCAGACAATCCAGAATGCCCCAATTTGAAACCACAGAATCACCAGAAGGAAACTTGACGCAAAAGACATCCCCCACTCGATCTGGTTCCAAACGGTACCGGTCCACGAAGGCTCTAGCCACAAACGAGTGGGTAGTGCCAGATTCGAAAAGAACACGCGCCCAATGGTTCTTTACCTTAAAGTTTCCTAGAAAGGTGCACACGTACCTAAGAAAATAATTGGTAAAGCTATTATTACGAACTAAACCATTAGAACTAGGGAGAAAGTCTAACCTGATACAACCTGAGTTGAGGTCTGAGCGTCCTTAGAAGAAATCACGTTCAGCTTTCCTTTGCCTTTATCCAATCGCTAATGTAGTGGCAATGCCTGGAGTGGCACTGGCTGAAACACAGGTTGAAACTGCGAGCACTGAGTCTTGATGTGCCCCTTTTGTCCACACTGATAACAAACTTTATCTTTTGACCAACAACTGGCAACATCATGCCCCTTCCTCATGCACAACGTACACTCCAAGTCCCTCTTAGGAGCATCCTAAATTGCATGAACCTGCTCCTTCTTCTAAACTCCTAACCTCTTGAAACATTTCCCGAAGGGGTGGCCTGACCGGCCACAGAAGCTGCAAACCACTTTGCTCTTCTTACTTGAAGCAGCATCAGGCACCTGAGGGCTCTTCCCTTCCACTAGCTTCCTCTTATATTTCCTCATCCACTGCCCTCTTTGCTTAGCATTTTCAATTGCCTCAACACTCAAAGCAGCTTCCACTACAGCAGCATAGCTTGCTGCTCCATATGCACTCGCTAACAGCTGCACATCATTTCTTAGGCCACCAATAAAACACTTAACTCGATCCGCCTCGGAAGTTACCATGCCAGGGGCAAACCGACTCAGTTTGCTGAACTCAATCTCATACACACTAACTGTGAGCTGCCTCTGCTTCAAATGTAAGAACTTGTTCATCAAGCAGTCCCGCTCGACCGAGGGTAGAAACTTACTTAGGAGCATCCTCTTAAAAGACTCCCAAGAGCATCCTTCCATCAAGCTCTCCTTTTCTCGCAACCACCAACTCTTTGCTATCCCCTTAAGCTGATATGCAGCGATCATCACTCTCTGATCATCAGTGACGCCAGAGTAGGAAAACATCTCGTAGATTGCTATCAACAAATCATCCAACACCATGAAATCCGCTTTTCCATCATAAGTAGGTGGTCCAAGTCACTGATACTGAGAGATAAATGTCATCTCGGGTGGAACCACTACGGGAGGCACCAGAGGAGCAGAAGGGGCCGGAACAACTGAACCCACAGCAGTGTTCTGCACCCTCGGAGCAAGCCCAAACACCACGAAAAACATAGACTGGATCTCTGACTGCACAACCACCATCTGCCTTGCCAAGGCCTCATTACTGTGTCTCAGACTCTCCATAATTGCATTATTCTGGGCACCCGAAGACTCGCCCTCAGACTGGGGAGTCTGCCTCGTCATAAGACGCTTCGACATCCTATAATTAAATCAGCACGAATCAAGACCTAGCTCAACTGCTAGCACAAAACGACCCGGTACAGACACACATACTTATATGAACTTCAATTGCTAACTTGCTCTGGAGGTTTTCAATGATGATGTTATGCCTAACCTATGATGAGTCACCCTCATCACACTAACTCATGTGCCTAGACCATAAATGCATGAATTTATATTCCTTTTTGACTCAAAACCATGTGTGTAGATGTGTCATCATGTAAATCTTTAGCATGACACATTGTGCTTATGCAATGTTATGCTATGCATGTTGTGCTATGCATTCTAAAGAGGCCTTAATGCATGCCATGGGCGGCAGACACATGAAAATGTTATGCATCCCATAATACATAACATTTATATGCAACGAAAAAGAAAACGTGCTAGTCGCAGCCATGTGGTGAGGTTATGCATCCCATACTACATAACCTCACATGTTGCCCCTATGGTGGATCCAAATACAAGCACATATTATGCATATCATACTACATAATATGCCCCGTATACTTTGTTGGAACACCCTATTACTGATTTCGGCAAGGATCACTATGTCCTTAGGAAAATTGTTTTGACCTCCTTGTATAGTTTTTAAAGGTCAATTAGATTGAGTCTAAGGGTTAGAATTTAGGATTGAAAGCTGCCCCCAAGACCCTCAGATCAGATATTCAAATTCAGGAGACTAAGTCATTTTCGTCGAGCTCAGGTCGACGAATCGTCGAACTCAGTTCGACTATTTCTGAGCTCAGTTCAATGAGTCGTCGAACTCCATTCGACGATCTTCGAGCTCAGATCGACGTTTCTGTCTCTAGCTGTTTTCCCAATATCTGAGCTCAGGTCGACGATAGTTGAGCTCAGATCGACGATTTCAGTTTCCAGTCTAGTTCCAGTCTCTGAGCTCAGGTCGACGATAGTTGAGCTCAGGTCGATGATTTTCTGGAGAGATCGACGATTCTCAAGATTCAAATTCAGATAGTTATGGAATTCTATATTATTTATTCCCAGCATTTATTTCAAGGATCTTGTAGCCGTTTCAATTAATCTAGAGTAAGTTTCAAGGGAGATTTAAAGGAATATTTTCTAAGACTTTCCTCCAGAGACAAAATTCATTTAAGGAAGTCATTAATGAGTGGCTAACGGCTATCTTAGAGACAGAGAATCAATTCAATCTTCTCAGATCTAAGGAATAAGAGAGGATATTCTTTCTGCTACTCTATATACACAAAAAAGGTAGTAATAGATACACACAGAAAATAATTCTTTTGCTGGACACACAGACAGACACACAGACAGACACACAGACAGAATTCTTTCAGAACACACATCACTAAAGGAGTTCAACATACAGAAAAGAAGATTTTCTAGATCTCTTTTGACTCAAGTGTTCAAAGGCTTCATCCATCAAGACTCCAAACACTACTCATTTCAGCAACTGCTGGAATCATCCTTTGCTGGAGACCTCATCGACTGAAGGCCTATCACCCTAGTGCAAAACTTCTTTTCCTGAACACTTCCAGATCTCAGGGGGAGCTTTGACAACATCATCCACTAGTCTTCTCTCTGATTGTTGACAGAGAAGAACATCTCACCTCTTTCTTTTTCTGCTGTAAAAGGGTTTCTCAAAACTCCCTTCAAAAGTTTTGTGCTGGTTTCTGAGACCTTGTCAAAACTCAGTGGTGGCAAAACACCTGATCAAAAAATCTGATTTGGTTTTTGAGCACCTTATCAAAAGCTCATTGGTGCCCATGACACCTGATCAACTCATCCTGCACTGGATTCCTACCTAGGGTGGTAGAAGAGTGGATGTACCCAGATTGTTTAGGGAACCACTATAGCTCCTTGTGTCTTCTGGTTGCTATATTTCGTTTGCTGTGTGCTGTGTTTTTATTTCTTGCTTTCACAGTTTTTTATTTACTGCAAGCACCTTACACATATATTTAAATTAAGTCTTCCACTGTAAAATAGTTTCTTACTTGAAAATTGATTTAATAAACTCTATTCACCCCCCCTATAGAGTTAAGGTAGATCTTATCCCCACTTTCAATTGGTATGAAAGCGAGGTTGGTAAAATTACCTTGTTTCTACAGGCTAACACCTGAACCAAAAGATCTCTGATAAGATCAATCTTTTATAGAGGGTTTTCATTTTTATTATTTGTATTATATTTATCTTTATATAAAACCATGACACAGAATAAAGATTTTGCTAGCACCAGACCTCCAGTGTGCAATCTATCTAAGTTTGCACTTTGGAAGGCAAGGATAAAATTGTACATGAATTCGATTGATGAAGATATTTTTAATTCTGTTTTGACAGTGTGTCCAAGACCCCCAACAAATACAAGTACAAGTGCTATTCCACCTCCTTCAGGAACAGATGCAAAAATCAAAAAATGGAAAGTTGCAGATGCCAAAGCAATGAACATTTTGGCACAAACCATGTCTGATGAAATCTTTCAAAAAGTAGCTGAATGCAACTCAACAAAAGAGATATGGGACAAACTATCTGAAATAATGTCAGGATCTGCAGATGAAAGGAAAGATAGAAGATCCCATCTCATAACTTGGTATGAGAACTTCAAGAAAGGAGAAACTGAGTCAGTTGCTGATATGTATAACAGACTTAGTCTTATAGTCAATGAACTGAAAACCTTGGACAAGGAGATCTCATTGACTGAACTCAATGACAAAATCCTAATGTGCTTCCCCAGCACTTGGGACTCAAGGATCTGGCCAATCAAGGATGCCAGAATCCTAAATGAGATCACCACTGAGGCTCTTTTGGGCAAGCTCAAGTCTTATGAGCTGCTCATCAAGAACAGAGAAGAAGAGCAGAAGGCTGCTTCACCAGCAATCAGAAAAGAGAAATCAATAGCATTCAAAGCTATTGAAGATCAGCCTGAAGACATGGTCACAGGCAATGAAAAGCTGCTAAGCTTACTGGCCAAAAGGTTTTATAAAATGGCCAGGAAGGTGTAACACCCCCTATCCGTCACATAGCACATAGCAGTAGGTCCGGCCGGGGCCCGACGCCATATACTACAGATAGACCGGGTGGTTACTCAATGGAAACCTCCAACTAATCATAACGTCCTACACAGAGTATTCTAGTGGAAGTAGTTTATATAAGTTGCAATAAAGAACCCAACACTAAAGCATGAATGTCCACTAAAATAGACAACCAGGAATGAAGTACATACACCTGTACTGGCTTTAAGGCCTTACAAAATGGTTTACTTAATGTTACATGATTTACAAACCACGACACGCAGGTCGGTCATAGATGATTAAAGCAGTAAACACTCCAAATAGGCCTTCAAGGGCTGGCTTCGCAATTTGGGTTTTAGCCCGCTATTGACCGCTTGGTCCAGTAGCACCTGCAAGCAACATAACCATCGCACGATGACAAATAAAAAGGCAACGGTCAGCAATGCTGACCAAATTATAACGATCCCGCCCCCAACTCGGGGCGGCGATGCTCCTTCCCTGCAATTTTATTAGCACAAGCGAACAATATAATAATATTCATTACATTACAGGCGTAGGCTCACACGGCCACACACCCCGGGCACTCAGGGAACATTCTCGGTGAACCGGTCGATATTACGTCAGTTAAAGCCATAGACATTCCGGACCCACCACCGCCACTTTGACGGCCATACATATGAGCAAGTTGTCTTCCCGGCATGGGTCACGACAATTTAAGCCATAGACCGCCGAAGACCCTCATCTATGCCAACGACAAGTACCACGTAACCTTAGGTCTCTTTAACCGAACGACATAGAAATGAGTATGGTTCCATCTAACCCGTGCTCACGTCGCAACGACAATTTAAGCCATATGCGCAGGTCAAACTTCTCCCGAGTCCCATTTTCGTCACATAATTTCACATAACTCGGTTATGTTCAAGTTGGCTCTCAGGCCTCCATGTTGGCAAGATCACGCATCCGCCCAATTTTCCGGGTGCACCTTAGGGTTAGTCCCCAAGGCTCCCTGTTGCAATCTACCGTGTAGAAAACCCGAAAAACAACCAATCGCACGTAGTCTTCTCCGGCATTTATGCAATGCAACATCACCGATCCAGACCAACATGTCCGGGTAGGCTTCACACATCATGCCTATGTCCGTTCTCGCTTACGAACTCTAACAACGGGGACTATTCATGTCTACCCTAAGGAACGCCTCCAACTCACCGCAAACTTGCGAGAGCGGGCTTCCCTTTTGCAAAAGAAGTAGAGCTTAACATGCTCAAGAAGAGGATCGTTACCCTAGCGTTCCTCTTTGGCGCCATGGAAAAGTAAGCGGATGAAAAGCACAGCACTCTCTTCGCCTCCGTGGATCCGGAGTCGGCTCGCGATTTGGAGCTTCGAAGCTCCTCCAATGGCCGGATCTAGCTTCGTCTTCCTTCCTTGGCTCTCCTCTCTCTCTAAGCTTTAGAAAGATAACAACTCATGAAAAAGTGAGGGTTTCTAAGGCCCAATCCCGGGTATATCCCTTCAGGAACAACCTCCAGCTGTTGGATCACCAAATAAAGAAACGAACGGCTTTGATTCGGGACTAAAGTGTCCAATCTGGACCGAACACGGCCTGGCACACGCCCGTGTCCAGGGCCGTGTGCCTCATTCGCCGTCAAAATCGACGCGCCTGGAACAACACACGGGCATCGAACATGCCCGTGTTTGACCTGACATGCCCGTGTTCCACCTGACACGGCCGTGTGGCCGGCCGTGTACCCCCATCGATTTATCCCGAAAATAACCCGAGCACTGCATGGGTTTTAGGACACGCCCGTGTCCTTGCCCGTGTCTACCTCAACACGCCTGGGCTCCAGGCCGTGTACACGGTCTCGACACTCGACACTTCATCGAGCGAAGATCGTCGACTTGACGACACGGCCTTGGACACGCCCGTGTCCTAGGCCGTGTGCCTTGTCTCGACACATCGTCGAGCAAAGCTCGTCGACTCCCGGGACGAGTGTCGACACAGGTCGACATGCCCTGCGACACGCCCGTGTCGCAGGCCGTGTGCCATGTCTCGACACTTCGTCTAGCGCAGAGTGTCGACTTCGCTGGCTGAGTGTCGATACAGGTCGACACGCCCTGCGACACGCCCGTGTCGCAGGCCGTGTGCCCAGTCTCGACACAATGTCGAGAGCAAAATGTCGACTTCGTCGTCTTTGTGTCGACACAGGCCTGACACGCCCTGGGACACGCCCGTGTCCCAGGCCGTGTGCCTCCTGCCAGAACCCAAAACTAGTCCAAAATGTCCCCTGTCGCCCTTTTGAGTTTCAGGGCGTTACAGCTCTCCCCCCCTTAAAAGAATTTCGCCCACGAAATTATATAAAGGAAGGACATGTACAAAACCAAAATTTGTACCTGAATGGAACAACTCCGGATACTCGTCAAGCATAGTTTGCTCTCGCTCCCAAGAGAGCTCCTCACGACCGCAATTGTCCCACCGGACCTTGACCATCCTGATCTCTTTATTGCGTAGCCGCTTGACCTCCGAGTCCTCAATCCGCACGAGCTTGACTTTTGTCATCAGCCCACTATCCACCGGCACTTGATCAACCGCGATCACTTGCGAAGGCTCTTGCACCGCCTTCCGAAGCAGTAAAATATGGAATACATCATATAATCCACCAAGCTCCACTGAAAGCTTCAACTGATAGGCCGCTTCACCAACTCGCTCCAGAACCTCAAACGGCCCAAGGTACCTCGGGCTTAGCTTTTTCAATCGCCGCACCCGCGAGACACCCTTGAACGGCTTGATCTTTAAGTACACATATTCACCCACAGCGAACTCCACGTTCCTGTGCTTGGAATTATAATACTTCTCTTGCTGGTCCTGAGCGATAAGTAACCTCTCCCGAATGGTTCTCACCAAAGAAGTAGCATCCTCCACTTCCAATCGCTTATACAACTTTGACTCACCCGTTTCTAACCAAGACAACGGCGTGCGACATTTTCTACCATATAGGGCCTCGAAAGGCGCCATCTGAATACTCGCTTGGTAGCTATTGTTGTATGCGAACTCCACCAAATAAAGGTGGTCTTCCCATTGCTTCCCAAAATCCAAGACACACATGCGAAGCATGTCTTCCATGGTTCTATTGACCCTCTCGGTCTGCCCATCCATTTGCGGATGGAAGGCTATGCTGAATTTCAACTTTGTCCCCAACATTTGCTGCACAAGCCTCCAATCATTGGACATGAACCGCTTATCTCGGTCACTCACAATGCTGCCGGGCAAACCGTGAAGCCGTACAATGTTGTCCACATAAAGTTTTGCCAACTTCTCCACCGGATCATCCTTCCTACGCGGAATAAAATGCGACACCTTCGTTAGCCGATCAACAATCACCCAAATGGCGTCGTTCCCCTTTTGCGACCTTGGCAAACCGTGCACAAAGTCCATAGAGATGTCGTCAAATTTCCACTCCGGAATAGACAAGGACTTAAGAAATCCTCCCGGCTTTTGACACTCCGCCTTCACCAAGGAGCAAGTTTGGCACTTCGCCACGTAGAGCGCCACATCTTTCTTCAAACCCGGCCACCAAAACAGTTTCTTTACATCGCGGTACATCTTTGTGCTCCCCGGGTGAATCGAGTACTTGGTATGGTGTGCCTCGTACAACAACTCCACCCGCAAATTGCCCACACTTGGGACGCACAAACAACCGTCTTTCCAAAGCAATCCGTCCTCCACAATGAATTGGGAATTTGACCGATCCAGAGCCTCTACCATGAACTGCTTCATATGAACATCCATATCCAAAGCTTGCCGAATACGATCAGCCAGGTCATATTGGACTTCAGTCCAATTCAGAACTGCTTCAGCACTTGATTGCCTATCCACACAAATAATCTCTAACGCCTCTAACTCCCGCACCAACCGCTCATCATGCACCGATAGCCAATTGGCTTGAGCTGGGGCTCGGCGACTCAACGCGTCCGTAACCGCATTACCTTTACCCGGCACGTAGTGGATCTTGAATGTATAGTCCCCCAGGAACTCCATCCATCTACGCTGCCGCATATTCAGATCCTTCTGATCAATTAGATACTTCAGGCTCTTGTGATCGGTGTAGATATCAATCTTCACACCGTACAAATAGTGTCTCCACAGCTTCAAGGCAAAAATCACGGCCGCTAACTCCAAGTCATGGACCGGATAGTTCCTTTCATGCACTTTAGTTGTCTCGAGCCATAAGCTATTACACTTCCGTGTTGCAGTAGCACGCAACCCAAACCGCTGCCTGAAGCATCACTGTAAATCTCATAGCCTTCGGTCCCACATGGAGAACTCAGCATAGACGCCGTGGTCAACCGACAATTCAACTCCTCAAAAGCCCGCGCGCACTCCAGCGTCCAAACGAACTTATGCTCCTTCCTCGTCAAAGTAGTGAGAGGTAATGCTATCCACGAGAAGTTCTCTACGAAGCACCTATAATAGCCGGCAAGCCCCAGAAAGCTCCGGACTTCCGCTATTGTAGCAAGCTCAGGCCACTCCCATATCGCAACAATCTTCACCGGATCCACAATAATACCCTCTCCACTCACTATATGACCGAGGAACGCCACTGAGGATAACCAAAACTCGCACTTCGAGAACTTGGCATACAGTTGATTCCTCCTTAGCGTCTCCAAAACCAAATGAAGATGCTTGAAGTGATCTTCCTTACTTTGCGAGTACACCAAAATATCGCCGATGAAGACGATCACAAAATGGTCTAAGTACTCTCTGAAAGTCCTGTTCATCAAATCCATGAACAATGACGACGCATTAGTCAGCCCAAACGGCATGACCGTAAACTCAAAATGCCTGTATCTCGTACTAAACGCTGTCTTCGGGATATCACTCTCCCTTATTCGTAGCTGATAGTACCCAGCCTTGAGATCCAACTTCGAGTACACCGTCGACCCAACTAACTGATCAAAAAGATCATCAATCCGGGGGATTGGGTATTTGTTCTTTTCTGTTAACTTTTTGAGCTCCCGATAATCAATACATAGCCTCAAACTTCCGTCCTTCCTCTTAATGAAGAGGGTCGGTGCGCTCCAAGGCGAAGGACGTGGACGCACATACCCTTGCTCCAACAACTTTTAGAAGTTGCACCTTCAGCTCCGCCATTTCCTTAGGCGCTAGCCGATAAGGAGAGCGTGACACCGGCTTTGCACCTGGTACTAGCTCAATCACGAAATCTATCTCCCGTTGAGGCGGGGCTCCTGGAAGATCTCTAGGGAACAAATCAGGGTACTCCGATACCACTGAAATATTAACCAACGCGGGCTTCGGCTTTGCAACCTCCACTAGTGTACAGAACAGCTATGCACCAGCACGAACCGCCTTCACCACTTGAAGAGCAGACACCAACGTCTTGCTCGACCTCTTCGAGCCCGTAAAGGTCGTCTCACGACTTGCTCCCAGCTTGACTTCCTTGCTACCGCAATCTATATAGGCTTGCTACTCCGAGAGCCAGTCCATGCCAAATATAACGTCGAACTCCACCAACGGAAGTAACGACGCTTGTAGATCGAACTCCTGATTCCCAATCCAAAACTAAGCGCAACAAATTCTACCCACACACAATGAGCACCATTGGACTATAATGCATCCAATTTGTCTCTTACTATCGAAGGAGGTATTCCGATACACAATATAATTCCTAATAAAGGAATGCGAAGCTCCCTAAACAAACGGTGCTCTCGCAGATAAAGTAAAGTCGTAACAAAGCTTAGCACAAGTAGTTCTAAGCTAACATGCACAAGGGCGACAAGTATTTAAGGCAAAACTATATTTAAACCATACCTGCCCTTACGACGGCGTGCTTCCTCCAGGGCTTTAGGCACTCACGGGCATAATGCCCCGGCTCCCCACAGTTAAAACATGTGCCCGGGGTTCGACCCATAGTCGCCCCAGAAGCACCAGAAGGAGCTGGACCCGAAGTACTATGCTTCTTATACCATTTTCGAGATACAGACTTTGAGGTGTTCGGCACTTTGAATGCCGTCTCATTTGCACTAAAGTCCTTGACTGCTCCTGACATAGCTTTCTTGGCCTTCTGAGCACCTTTCCAACAGTCTCGGGCAAAGTGTCATTTCTTTCCACAAGTAAAACATGTGTAAGTAGCTTTGCTAGTCGATGTCATAGCCCCTTTCTCCAGCATTCTGCCGGATGCAGCTCCTATGGGGCTTGCATAGTTCGATACCATGGTCGCTGGAATCGGGAGGGTCTTCCTCAAATCTGCCTCCAAGGATCTAGCTGATTCCACCAAGGCTCGAAATCCCAATAACTTTGGTCCTAGCAGTAGAACTCGTAACTCGGCGCGCAGGCCATTATAAAATCTATCGACTGTAGCTTGCTCATTATCCAACTCGAAGCATGAGTAGCGGCTTATCATAAGAAATGCTTGCAAATATTCCTCAACTGTGTGCGCTCCCTACACTAAGTGCATATTCAGTTGCTGCCCCGATGGTCTACCAAAGGTCATCTGCTCCATCACGCCAACCAGCGTTGAAGCCACAACAGGGGCGCAGGGTTGTACATTTATTCCAAGCTGTGCACCCATCACAACGAACACTGCTTCTACGATCCTTCTAACGGTTTCATATGAAGGAGGAGTCTCAAACACCTCACCGGGTGCACGATGCTCCTCAGAAACCGGACATTCTGGCGGTCCAGCACCGCTTCTGGTCACCTATAGTGGTACAAAACACCGTTAAGCGACCAAATAAAATTACAAACAACAATTATAGGAACACGCAGGTTCCTCAAACACGTGTATTTCATTCCTAAGGGGACATTCATGGGTTCTTTTACTGTTATAACGATGACGCACGCACATGTGCTCACCACCCCTTAAAAAGAATTCGCCCACGAATTCATTTTAAGCCCGACCAAAACCAGTAGTCTGATACCAAATTGCAACACCCCCTATCCGTCACATAGCATATAACAGTAGGTCCGACCGGGGCCCGACGCCATATACTACAGACAGACCGGGTTGTTACTCAATGGAAACCATCCAACTAATCATAACGTCATACACAGAGCATTCTAGCGGAAGCAGTTTATATAAGTTGCAATAAAGAACCCAGCACTAAAGCATGAATATCCACTAAAATAGCCAACCAGGAATGAAGTACATATACCTGTACTGGTCTTAAGGCCTTACAAAATGGTTTACTTAATGTTACATGATTTACAAACCACGGCACGCAGGCCGGTCATACATGATTAAAGCAGTAAACACTCCAAATAGGCCTTCAAGGGCCGGCTTCGCAATTTGGGCTTTAGCCCGCTATTGACCGCTTGGTCCAGCAGCACCTACAAGCAACATAACCACCGCACGGTGGCAAACAAAAAGGCAATGGTCAGCAATGCTGACCAAATTATAACGATCCCGCCCCCAACTCGGGGCGGCGATGCTCCTTCCCTGCAATTTTATTAGCACAAGCGAGCAATATAATAATATTCATTTCATCACAGGCGTAGGCTCACACGGCCACACACCCCATGCACTCAGGGCACATTCTCGGTGAAACGATCGATGTCACGTCAGTTAAAGCCATAGACATTCCAGACCCACCACCGCCACTTTGACGGCCATACATATGAGCAATATGTCTTCCCGGCATGGGTCACGACAATTTAAGCCATAGACCGCCGAAGACCCTCATCTATGCCAACGACAAGTGCCACGTAACCTTAGGTCTCTTTAACCGAATGACATAGAAATGAGTACGGTTCCATCTAACCCATGCTCACGTCGTAACGACAATTTAAGCTATATGCGCAGGTCAAACTTCTCCCGAGTCCCATTTTCGTCACACAATTTCACATAACTCGGTTATGTTCAAGTTGGCTGTCAGGCCTCCATGTTTGCAAGATCACGCATCCGCCCAGTTTTCCGGGTGCACCTTAGGGTTAGTCCCCAAGGCTCCCTGTTGCAATCTACCGTGTAGAAAACCCGAAAAATAACCAATCGCACGGAGTCTTCTCCGGCATTTATGCAATGCAACATCACCGATCCAGACCAACATGTCCGGGTAGGCTTCACACATCATGCCTATGTCCGTTCTCGCTTACGAAATCCAACAATGGGGACTATTCATGTCTACCCGAAGGAACGCCTCCAACTCACCGCAAACTTGCGAGAGCGGGCTTCCCTTTTGCAAAAGAAGTAGAGCTTAACATGCTCAAGAAGAGGATCGTTACCTCAGCGTTCCTCTTTGGCACAATGGAAAAGTAAGCGGACGAAAAGAACCGCACTCTCTTCGCCTCCGTGGATCCGGAGTCGGCTCGCGATTTGGAGCTTTGAAGCTCCTCCAATGGCGGGATCTAGCTTCTTCTTCCTTCCTTGGCTCTCCTCTCTCTCTAAGCTTTAGAAAGATAACAACTCATGAAAAAGTGAGGGTTTCTAAGGCCGAATCCCGGGTATATCCCTTCAGGAACAACACCCAGCCGTTGGATCACCAAATAAAGAAATGAACGGCTTTGATTCGGCACTGAACTGTCCAATCTAGACCGAACACGGCCTGGCACATACCCATGTCCAGGGCCGTGTGCCTCATTCTCCGTCAAAATCGACGTGCCTGGAACAACACACGGGCATCGAACACGCCCGTGTTCGACCTGACATGCCCGTGTTCCACCTGACACGGCCGTGTGGCCGGCCGTGTACCCCCATAGATTTATCCCGAAAACAACCAGAGCACTGCACGGGTTCTAGGACACGCCCATGTCCTTGCCCATGTCTACCTCAACAAACCTGGGCTCCAGGCCGTGTACACGGTCTCGACACTCAACACTTCGTCGAGCGAAGATCGTCGACCTGACGACACGGCCTTGGACACGCCCGTGTCCTAGGCCGTGTGCCTTGTCTCTACACATCGTCGAGCAAAGCTCGTCGACTCCCAGGATGAGTGTCGACACGGGTCGACACGCCCTGTGACACGCCCATGTCGCAGGCCATGTGCCATGTCTCGACACTTCGTCGAGCACAGAGTGTTGACTTCGCTGGCTGAGTGTCGATACGGGTCGACACGCCCCGCGACACGCCCGTGTCGTAGGCCGTGTGCCCAGTCTCGGCACAATGTCGAGAGCAAAATGTCGACTTCGTCGGCTGAGTGTCGACACAGGCCTGACACGCCCTAGGACACGCCCGTGTCCCAGGATGTGTGCCTCCTGCCAGAACCTAAAACTGACCCAAAACGTCCCCCGTCGCTCTTTTGAGTTTCGGGGCATTACAGAAGGACTTCAGGAAAAAGTCATTCAGAGGGCATGAAAAGCCAAGGTATGATAAGTCAAATAACAAAGAAATTATTTGTTTTGGATGCAGGAAACCAGGCCACATTGTGCCTGACTGTCCAAAAAATCAGAATAAGGACAAGAAGGACAAGAAAGAAAGGAGAAGAGACAAAGATTTCAGGAAAAACAGCAATGACAAACCCTCCTCCAGCAAGAACAAACATACCAGGAAGAGGTTTGTAGCTGAAACCTGGAGTGAAACAGAAGAAGAATCAGAAGCTTCATCCAGCTCAAGTGATGATGAAGATGATGCTGAAGAAAAGGAGTTATGCATGATGGCTATCAATGCCTCTCAACACAATACTGATGCAGAACAAGAGTCAGAGTCTGAATCAGAAACTCAATCTGAAGAGGATCAGGTAATAGACTCATTTGATTTTAATTCAGAGGACTTCAAATGTGAATTTAAGGTAATGTGTTTCGATCTATTAAAATCTGAGAACGAAATTATTTCTCTCAGAAATCAATTGTCTGAACAAAGCAACTTAAAATCAGATGACCTCAAACTCTCTGAGGAGTTGGAATGCTCTAGGGAGCAGATAGCCTCACTGAAAAGTGAACTATTAGAGACCAAGAAGTTTGAAGAATCCCTCAATGGGAGAAGTATCAAACTAATGGACATCATAAGCACAGTGAACTCAAGATTCAATAGTACACTGGGTTTGGGTGCTTCATCCAGCCAACCTATAGTATTAACAACCCCAATCAAGTTTATCTTAGATAAAGGTAAGGGAGTTGTAGAGGTGGCTAGGAAGAATTCTGATTTACCTAAGAAAACAAAAGTTCAACAGAAAACGTCGAACGGAGCTCGACGATCGCCGAATGGAGCTCAACGATCTCAGGCTGAATCGTCGAACTCAGGTCGACGATTTCTGAACCCTGAACTCTGGCATAGTCGATCTTCGAATGGAGCTCGAAGATCTGACCCAAGATCATCGAACTCAGCTCAGAGATCGTCGAACAGAGCTTAGAGTTTTGAAAAATCTTTCATAGGCAAATCAAACTTCAATCCTAGAGGTCCTACATCTCAGAGGTTTAACCCTTATACTGAATGGATAATACCTCCTAGGAGATATCATCCTGAAGGCTATAAGAGTCAACAAGAGATGTCTTTCATTTCAGAATTTAAAGGTTATCAACCTAGGCCCAAGGTAAACTGGGTCAAAAACAAATAAATTATTTTATGTGCAGGTGAAGACCTATCGAACATCAAACCGGCAATGGTATCTGGATAGTGGGTGCTCAAAGCACATGATAGGAAACAAGGAGAATTTCACATCCTTCAAATCCAAACTTGGACCCAAAGTAATATTTGGTGATTCAAACTTTGGACTAACACAAGGATATGGTACAATCCAGATTGGCTCAGTCACATTCAAGAAAGTAGCTTATGTGGAAGGACTGAAGCACAACTTAATCAGCATCAATCAACTGTGTGATGAAGGTTATCAAGTGACTTTCAACAAATTTTTGGGTACATTGGTCAAATGTACCTGATTTGAAGAAGCCTCACCCAACTCAATGATATACATCATAATGTATTTGATGTATGTTTGAGTTACTTGTGTAGGTTAGGAATTCACTGGACTGAAGCTAAAACTTTCTAAGTCCATGTGTCGACACCTAGAGGGAAAGTGTCGACACTTGAGAAAGCTTGTGTCGACACCCAGACAAGCAGTGTCGACACTTGGAGTCATTGTGTCGACACCTGGGATGCAGAGTCGACACCAGACATAAAGTGTCGACACAAGAAGATGTGTCGACACTCAGTGAAGAAGAATGCAGAGAAGCAGTGTCGACACTTAGCAGAAGTATCGACACCTAGAGGAGCTGAGTCTACACCAGAAAGTGTCGACACTTGGAGTTGTGTCGGCACTCAGCAAAATTCTGCAGAGACTAAGTGCAAGTGTCGACACCTAGCACAATGTGTCGACACTTAACCAAAAGAGTCAACACTTGAAGTATGTGTCGACACTCAGCACAATGTGTCGACACACAACCAAAAGAGTCAACACTTGAAGTATGTGTCGACACTCAGCACAATGTGTCGACACACAACCAAAAGAGTCAACACTTGAAGAATGTGTTGACACTCAACACAATGTGTCGACACACAACCAGAAGAGTCAACACTTGAAGAAAGTGTCGACACCTAGCACAATGTGTCGACACTCAGTTGAAGACTCAAAGAAAGTGTCGACACAAGGAGCTGTGTTGACACTTAGCAAAGAACAGAAATATCTACAAAAATATTCTAAGTACAAGTGTCGACACTAAGGAAATGTGTCGACACTCAGCTGAAGAATCTATATTGAAGACTTGTGTCGACACCAAGAAGCAGTGTCGACACTTGACAGTTTCAACACATGAAGATGTGTCGACACAAAGGAGATGTGTCGATACTTAGAAGAATTTAACAAGTTACAGAAGATCTAGTACTTGTGTCGACACTCAATTCCAAGTGTCGACACCTGAATAAGAATCTGTGTCGAGACATACAAGGAGTTGTGTCGACACCTTGTAGACTTGTGTCGACACTTACACAGCATGTGTCGACACTTGGTCTATAAGTGTCGACACTTAAGAACAGAAAGTCTCGACACTATATGACAGTTAGAGAATTTCAAGAATTGACTGGATGACATGACAGCTGCCGTTCCAGCCGGTCTACAGCACTTGTCAGAGATGTCAGAAGTCAGTTATGAACCGGACCAGCCGGTTACCATGAAGAAGGCCTATAAATAGGCACAGACTGTTTACAGAAAGTGTTGTTGTTGTTGTTAAGAGTTAATAGAAGAAGATTAAGTTATGATTGAGTTCAGATTAATCTAAGAGATTTGTTCAAGTGGTTGCTGATCAAGTTATCCAAGTGATACAAATCAAGAAGATCTTGCTGTCCAACGGCAGATCTAAGAAGTTGGAGAGAGAGAGCTCCAATCAAGAATTAAGTCTTTGGAACTAGGCTGAGAAGAAGAATTCAGAAGCATCTGGATCTTAAGAAGCAGAGGTCAAGGAACAACTGCAGAGGATTCAGACTTATTCAGTTCTACTCAAGAAGCTTTGAAGGAAGCTAAGTCAGTTTGGATCTATCTGAGTTCTTCCAAGAACTCAGCAAGAAACTCTCAACTCCTCTCTTATTGTCTGAGTTGTTGAGTTATTTGTTGTAATACTATTTTAACTTGTAGGATCTTTGGATCTGAGTGCATTGTAAGCCTAAATTTATAAAGGCTGAGGGTAGGGCTTGATAGCCTGAGTGTAGGAGTTAAAAAACTCTGAGTGTAGGCCTTGATTGGCTGAGTGTAGGCCTGGGTGGCTGAGTGTAGGCCTTTGTGGCTGAGTGTAGGCTTTGGAGAAAGCTGAGGTGTAAGGCCTTGGGCCTGAGGTGTAGGAACCTATTTGGGTTCTGAGACAGTGGAGAAGTTTGGCCGAATCTAGTACACTGCTAGATAGGCGAAGGGGGAAAGTGGATGTACCCAAAGATTGGGGAACCACTATAAATCACTGTGTGCTGTGCTGTGAATGTGCTGTGTATGTTTGATTATTGCTGTTTGCTGTAATAGACTACTTAGAAATCTGTGATAAAACTGTTTGGCTGCCAACAAAGTTAGAAAAGGATTAGGTCACCTATTCACCCCCCCTCTAGGTGTTTAGGTACCATATCTTTCAAGTGGTATCAAAGCGAGGTTACTCAAAACAAGGACTAACAGTCTAAGGAGATCCTGTTTGGCAGAAACAGTCTAGGTCAGAAAACAGCTTCAAGAAAATCAAGAACCATGGGTTCCTTTGAAAATCATAAAGAATTGGGTTCCATGAAATTACCTATTTGCAGAAAGGAAATTTTTGGGATCTGGAAAGAGAGGGTAAGGCTATTCATGGAGGCCTCAGACCCTAGAATATACATCACAGTAAAGGAAGGGCCTTATGTGCCAATGAAGATCTCAGTATTGGATGCAAATCAGAGGACTCCAAAGGATTTCTCTGAGATGACCAATGATGAAATTGTCCTAGCCACTATGGACAAGAGGGCACAAAACATTATAGTGAGTGCCATTGATGATGCAACTTTTCAAAACTTAATTCACTGTAAAACAGCAAAAGAAATGTGGGATACCCTCATTGTCTATATGGAAGGTTCTGAAGAAGTTAGGCAAGATAGGAAGTCCTTGCTTAATCAAGAGTATGAGAGCTTTAGGCAAGGCAAGGGAGATAGCATCACTGAATGCTACAAGAAGTTCTATAGAATAGTTAATGAACTCAGGTCTTATGGAAGAGAGTTCAGCAACTATGAACTAAATGACAAATTCCTAAGGTGCCTAACCAAAGATTGGGACACCAAGATCTGTGCCATAAGAGAAATGACAAAGTTGGGAGAAATTCCTCCTCTTACACTATTTGGCAAGTTATTGTCATATGAGATGCAGCTGACAGTGAGGAAAGAGGAGGAGAAATCAACAAGGACTGAGCACAAGGAAAGGACTGTTGCCTTCAAGACAGAAGTTCCCAGAAAATGCAGAACTAAGTCATCAACTCCACCTCCAGAGGTAGTTGAATCTGAGTCAGAAGGGTCTGTCAGTACAAAGTCTACAAGCAGTGAAAGTGATGAAGACTTTGCTGCCTTCACAAGACACTTTCAGAAATTCCTGAAAAAGAAACAGTGGAGGTCCAGACCATCTACTTACAAGGGAAAAGAAGTCTTGTATCAGGAGAAAAAGCCTTCTAAGAAGGACAGGAAGAAGACAAAGACAAGCAAGGCAACTGGATCAAAGATTGTGTGCTACTGCTGCAATAGACAGGGTCATGTCATTGCTGATTGTCCTGAGAAAAGAAAAGAATCCAGTGACAGGAAAAAGACTCACTTCAAAGGGAAGAAAGAGAAGTCTTTTGTTGCCAAGAATGAGAAGACTCTTTCAGATATTTCTTCTTCAGACACTGATACTGATGCTGAAGCCTACATAGGGCTATTTGTTGAAGAAGAAGAAGAAGAAGAATTTATGCAGATCTCGGAGTCAATTTATGAACAAGAAGACTGCCAGTGCCAAGGACTGATGGCATTGACTGAGAGTACCAAAATCCTGGAGCAGCCAGGACCTAGTCAGGTACAAAGTCCAACTCTAAGTTCAGTTTCTTGTTCTAGTTCAGAATCAGATTCATCTTCATCAAATGATGGAAGTGTTTCTGAGTCTGAGGATGATATTCATCAGCTCAAAGATGAATATAAGGTGCTGTTACAGGCTTATAAGAAAAGCAAGTCCCTTGCCAAAAGTCAGGCAAAGGAGATTGCTGATCTCAAGGCTGCTGCAACAGAATTTGAGAAGCAATTTGATCAAAAACTGAATGAGGTAGCTAGGCTGAAACACATTATAGTGATTCAGATGGGTACTATCACATTTAAGAATGATCAAATTAAGAAACTGGAGACAAATCTTCAGAAAGAGAGAGAACTGGTTGCAAAGTTTTCAAAGCCTAAATCAGTTCTACCTTTGATTGATGATTTTACTCATCACAAAGGTAAGGCTGGACTGGGTTTTGTTAAACCTGCCAGGACTGTTCAGGATCAGTCCAAGCCCAAGGGCAAGGCCCCAACATTCAATAAGTCAGCTGCAGTTAAGACAGCAAAGTCTGTACCTAAGCAAAGGTACAATAAGTTTGAATGTTGGTGTTGTGGCAAGGTTGGCCACTTTGCCTTGGATTGTTGGCACAATGCAAGTGCCAAAGGGAGTAGCAAGCTACCTGGTGGAAAGCCAGTAGGTAGCTGTGTCATGTTGCAAACTAACAATCACCAAGGACCCAAGTTTACTTTGGGTTCTAAGGTTCATTAATTTGTTTTGCAGGTGAATCCAAGTGGCCATACCCCAACATGGTACTTGGATAGTGGATGTTCCAGACATATGACTGGAACAAGGGGACTACTGAAGGACTATATTCCAATCAAAAATGGTCCTAAAGTGACCTTTGGTGGTTCTGAAAAAGGAATCATCAAAGGGTTTGGTAACATTTCTTCAAACCTTGTTACCATTACTCAAGTGGCTTATGTTAAAGGGTTGAAACACAACCTTATAAGTATAAGTCAGTTAAGTGATGTAGGGTATGACATCTCATTTGTTAAAAATGGTTGTCATATCAAGAGGTCAAGTGATCAAGAGATCATTTTGACAGGATATAGAAAGAGGAATGTCTACTGTCTAGACATTATGATTGAGAACAATGGTTCTCCTGTTTGTCTTGTAGCTGATGAGACAGTCTCTCATTGTGTCAAGTGGCACAAGAGGCTAGCTCATCTTAACTACAAGACTATTAGCAAACTCTTTAGCAAAGAGTTAGTGAGGAATGGTCCTCAAGTTAAGTGTGTTAAAGATGGCATTTGCTCAGCTTGTCAAAAGGGCAAGCAGACCAAATCCACCTTTAAAAGCATTGAGAACAAAGATGCTGTGAGGTGCTTATACCTCTTGCATATGGATCTCTTTGGTCTAATGCCAATTCACAGCTTAGGTAGGAAGGTCTATACCTTTGTAGTTGTTGATGACTACTCAAGGTTTTCCTGGGTGTTCTTCTTAAGGCAGAAATCTGAAACACCTAGTGTCTTCTACAGCTTTGTCAAGCAAATTCAGAATGAACTAAATAGTACTGTGGTCAAAATTAGAAGTGACCATGGTACTGAGTTTCAATCTGAAAGCATGACAAAACTATGTGAAGACTTTGGGATATTTCAAGAATTCTCTTCACCTAGAACACCTCAGCAAAATGGCATTGCTGAGAGGAAGAATAGAACCTTGATAGAGGCTGGTAGAACCCTACTTAGTGATACATCACTGCCTGAGTATTTCTGGGCTGAAGCAGTTAACACTGCATGCCATGTTATAAATAGGGCTACCATCACTAAAAGGCTAAACAAGACCCCCTATGAAGTTGTGAAAGGCAGGAAACCAAATCTATCCTATTTCAGGATCTTTGGTTGCAAATGCTTCATACTTAACAATGGGAAGTCTTACATAACTAAGTTTGCTGCCAAGTCCCAAGAGAGAATTTTTGTTGGGTACAGCAACAATAGTAAGGCTTATAGAGTATACAACTTGACTACACAAGTTGTAGAGGAGACTGTGCATGTAGTTTTTGATGAGACAAAACTTATTAACAATGAGTTGTCTAGCAATGTATGCAGCCCCACAGGTTTGACAAAGAAATTGGATAAGCTTACTATAGAAGAGATGCCTGCTGCAAGACAGCAAGTAGAAGGCAATAGCAGTTATCCAGGGGGAGAACTACATGTGCCAATAACTGAAGAAATACAAGAAGTACAGCATGATGCAGATGCTGAAGAAGTTCAACCTGAAGCTAGGATGCCTCCAGCCCACAGGCATCTAAGAGATCATCCAGTAGAGCTGATTATTGGAGATCCAAGATAAGGAGTTCAGACAAGGAGCAGAAATCAGAATGCTGCAGTATATTCTAGTTTTCTGTCTCAAATAGAACCTAAGAAATTTGAAGAAGCTATACAAGATCCACATTGGACTGAAGCTATGCAAGAAGAACTTAATCAGTTCAAAAGGTGCAAGGTTTGGGAACTGGTTCCTAAACCTAAAGACCACAATGTTATAGGAACTAAGTGGATCTACAGAAATAAGTTAGATGAACAAGGGGTCATCATTAAGAATAAAGCAAGACTGGTTGCTAAAGGATATAGGCAAGAAGAAGGTATTGATTTTGATCAAACCTTTGCTCCAGTAGCCAGACTGGAAGCCATAAGGATGTTCTTGGCCTATGCAACCTATCAAGGATTCAAGGTTTACCAGATGAATGTCAAGTCAGCATTCTTAAATGGTAATCTTAAGGAAGAAGTCTATGTGGAGCAGCCTTCAGGTTTTGTTGATCCAACTCAACCTCATTATGTCTATAGACTTAGGAAAGCATTGTATGGGTTAAAACCAGCTCCTAGAGCTTGGTATGAAACCCTATCTAGTTTCCTCATTGAGAACAAGTTCACAAGGGGGAAAATAGATAAGACTCTATTCCTTAGGGAATCTAGAGGCAAAGTCATACTTGTCCAAATATATGTAGATGACATTATATTTGGGTCTACTGAAAGTAGCCTTTGCAAAAAGTTTGCAAAGCTTATGCAAAGTCAATTTGAGATGAGTAGTATGGGAGAGTTAAAGTTTTTCTTGGGTCTCCAAGTTAAACAGACTGAAAGTGGCTTGTCCATATGTCAGTCCAAGTTCACCCTAGAACTCATAAGGAAATATGGTATGGATTCATCCAGTACCATGAAGACTCCTATGGGGTCAAGTATGTCTCTTAGCAAGGATGATGCAGGAAAACCTGTAGATGAAACCTTGTATAGAGGGATAGTTGGCTCCCTACTATACTTGACTGCAAGTAGGCCTGACATTATGTATGCTACATGTGTTTGTGCCAGGTATCAAGCCTGCCCTAAATAGTCTCACTTGACTGCTGTCAAAAGAATATTGAGATATCTAAAGGGCACTCCCTATCTAGGCCTCTGGTACCCTAGGAATGGAGATTTTGATCTAACAGGTTATACAGATGCAGACTTTGCAGGATGCAAAGAGGATAGAAAGAGCACAACTGGAACCTGTCAATTCCTAGGTGGAAGAATAATTTCATGGAGCAGCAAAAAGTAGACTAGTGTGGCTATCTCCACAGCTGAGTCAGAATATGTAGCTGCATGAAGTTGCTGTGCTCAACTTCTGTGGATTCAACATCAGCTAGAGGACTATGGATTTCAGGTAAGTAGAACTCCACTTTACTGTGATTCTACAAGTGCTATTTCAATAGCTAACAACCCTGTATCTCATAGTAGAACAAAACATATTGAGATTAAATATCACTTTCTTAGGGAGCATGTAGAAAGAAATGATATTGCACTTGAATATGTTAAAACTGATAATCAGATAGCTGACATGTTTACTAAGCCCTTAGAAGAAGCTAAGTTCAATAGATTCAAAATTGAACTAGGTATGATAAACTTAGACTAAGTTTACAGAATAGAAAATTGGCTAAGTAAAAAGGTGTCGACACATAGACAAGTCTATGTCGACACAGAATAAAAGTGTCGACACTTCAGGAAAAAGGTGTCGACACATCTAGGATGTTGGTGTCGACACTTCAGAATGTTAGTGTCGACACATGTCGAGTAGGTGTCGACACATCCAATGTGGTGTCGACACTTAAGTTTTACTCAGAATTTTCTAAGTAAAGTCCCGACTATTCGTCGAGTAGAGTGGTGTCGACACATAAACATATGTCGACACATAATATCTGTTGACTAAACTTGTGTCGACACATATGTGTCGAGACATTATAAGTCTGTGTCGACACTTAGTGCCAGTGTCGACACATGTTTAGCTAGCTGTCCCGCCTGTTCATCTTCAAAATTAGACAGGTATAAATAGGGTTCTGTCTTTGATTGTCGACACGCTTTCAGAGTTTCGAGACCAAAACTGCTGTGTCGACATTTCTCTTTTCTACAGACAAATTCTCAAACCCTAATGGCTCCCAAGCTCGAGGAAAACGTCAACGAAGGCTACGAACTTGTGCGCGGCGCATTCGACGATGGCGATCAAGATATCAAGTCAGTGGTTACCCTAGTCAGCGATTCAGGACTAGAATACTTGGTTTCAGAACCAACCAAGATATGGAAGAAGGAAGTGCTTGAATTCCTTACTGGAGCAGCTGTGGATGACTCTGGATACAGAATCAAATCCAGAGTGCATGGAACCAAGGTCAAGGTATCACCCAAAAGTCTGAGAAAGGTACTTCAGCTACCTAAGACTCAAGAAGAAGAAGAAGTTTCTACATCCAAGACCAGGGAAGCTTTGGTCTGGTGTGGTCTTGATTCTAAGATGAAGATAGGTTCTGTCTTTAACAGAAAAGGCATGAACAGTCAAGGAAAATTTCTGTCAGAGATAGTGGGCAAGGTCATTCTCAGTAAACCTGGAGGGCATGACAGGGTGTCAGCCTCAATGTTCAATATCATGACAAGAATCATCTTCACCCTAAAAACAGATTGGTCAATGGTCATCTATGAAAAGATCAAGGAAAGTCTGAAGAAGCCCAATCTGGGCCGAATTATAAGTCTCTACCTGGCTGGTACAATACCAGAGGTAATGAGCACTGCTGCAGGTAGCAAGATCAATCATATGAGAAAAATGGATATGAGGATCTTGTCTAGGTGGGAAAGGGTGCTGTCAAAGGATATGCCTACCCCTGAGAAGCAAGTTACTGAGAAAATCACACCTCCCAGGAAGAAGAGAAAAACTGCTGTTGTGGCCCAAGAATCCTCAAGCAGTTCTGAAAGTGAAGAACAGGTGGTGTTCACACCTGATGAGCAAGAAGAGGAGACAGTAGTCACGACCCCTGCTGCTCAAGATGTAGCTGAGATCCAGGGGGAGCTGCCTCAAGCTAGCCCCATCCATAGGGATCACAGCCAGGGGGAGCTTCCAGTAGTAGAAGAAACCTCTACTCTGGACAGTGAGCAAGCCACCCTCATTATCCAAGAGGTACTCACTGACTTAAAAACTTTAGACTATATTATAGAAGATGCTAATTTGTTTGATGTTCATCAGCAAACTCAGCTAGACAAACCAGTTCCAGATGTTGTTTTAGAAGACAAATCTACTGAACAAGAAGTGGTACCTGAGTCAGTGGATGAAGAACAAAGACTATCTCCAGCTCCATCCCCTCATGAATATACTATGGAAGATTTGTTTCTGAATTTAGATCAAGAGGACTTTGACATGGATAAGGTTGCTGCTGCTGAAGAGAAGGGTGCTGCTGTTGAGGGGGAGCACATGACAGTTCTGGAAGAGCCTTTAAGGCTAGACACTGAGAAGGCACTAGATGTGCAAGCTGAAAAACCACAAAGCCCTAAGGATAGGGTTGAGATTGCCAGCACCTCTGCCTCTGAAGATGAGGAGAGTGCTAGGGCTAAGAAGAAGAAATTGTTTGTATTCAAAAGAAGGAGTCAGAGCTACAAGAAGGCTCTACAAACTGTTGCTCAACAATCCTTAGTCACACAAGCTCCATCACCTGATTAAAGTGCCTTAATGGTAGCCATGCAAATCAAGCTGCATGAGCAAAGGAAGGCTATAGAGACTTATGTTGATGAAGGGCACAAGACCCTACAATTTGATCTGGCACAGGAAATCAAGTCAATAAGGTTTGAGATGACCCTTAATAAAAAGGAGATGACTGAATGTTTTTCAAAGGGTGGTAATGCAGTGGTCTATTTGGCAACTCACTAGGAGAAGATCAAGGCTCAAGTAGATGATATAGTACTGAAGCAAGGCTATGTGCTGGAGAATCAGTTGAGAATGAATGATAATTTAACTGCCTCCCACAATGCTATAGTCACTGAATTGAAGAAAAAGACTGCTGAATCTTCTACATCTGCTGATGTTAAGGCTGGATTTGACAAAGTTTTCCAAGAAGAAATCCAAGCTGTAAAGACTGCAATACAGGATTCCCAGAAAGCCATCTCAGAACAGCTTACAAAGCTTAAACCCTACTTTAAGGATGGAATCAGGTATTTGGATAGTCAGATTAGATTCCAAAAGGATGATGTAAGAGACCATGTGGCCCAAGAAGTCATAAAGGGGGAGAGAGTATTAGTCAAGGCTAGCTCTGATCATGCCAAATGGATATCTAACTCCATCAGAGCTACCCTAGGCTATCCTCCACTCTGTGATGATGATAATGTTGCTGAATCAGGGATTCAAAGTGCATATCTTGGAGGTGAGAAACCAGAGGTAGCTCAAGTGATTTATCCACCTCCAGATTTTGAAATGATTCATGCAGATGTCAGCACAATGTATAGCCCAACTGCAGGAAAGTCAAATGTTGTTCTGGAAAAGGTTGTTCAACCTATTACTGCAGCTATGCAAGAGGCATTAGAAAAAGAAGAAGAGACAAGACTGTCAAAGAAGAGGTTTAGGGAACTAGCAGAACAAAAGCCAGATTTTGAACAGTGGAGCCCTACCTCTAGGAATATAATTCTAACTGCCTGGAAAGCTGCCAAAGATAACATGAATGACAGGAACAAGTGGTTCTCAGAAGCAGAATGGAGGAAGCATGAGATCAGGCAGGAAGCCATTGTCTAGTACAGAAGAAAGGCTAAGTTAGGAAAGCTACCTCCTACTGCAGTGGAGCCTAGCAAGTACTTTCCTAAGCCCTATCATTATTTTGAGAGGCAGAAAATCAAGGCTGAAGAACTCAAGAAGAAAGATCTCAAAGGCAAGAAGCCTGCTGATACTGAGCCTGCTGCTGCTGCTGTCAAAGCTAAAGTCCAACCTGGCAAAGGAATTGTTATTAAAGAACCTGACCAGAACTAGACTAAGAATAGACTTGAAGAACGTTGTAATCTCTTTACATATAAACATTTTTGTAAATCATTGAAAATGTATTAGAAAAATGTTAGAACAATATATGATAAATATATTTCATGATTGTTCAGAAGAATGTGTCTATTTCTTGTTTGTTCTGCAATGATGAATGTGTATACATGTGTGCATTATTATGTAACGTCCCGAATCGCTCTAGGCCCCTAGTGTGTGTGTTTTGAGTCAGGAGGGTTGACTTGAGTCCTGAGAGTGCAGGGAATTGGACTGCACTTGTGGAGGAGTGGAGAATCAGTGTAAAAAGGAAGTAACACGGGTAGGGACACGGCCGTGTGCCTACCCGTGTGCGTCGAGTTGAGCTCGACGAGCTGTGTCGAGATCGTCGAGCTGTGTCGACACCAAGGGACACGGGTAGGGACACGGCCGTGTGCCTACCCGTGTGCGTCGAGTTGAGCTCGACGACCCGTGTCGAGATTGTCGAGCTGTGTCGACACCAACGGACACGGGTAGGGACACGGCCGTGTGCCTACCCGTGTGCGTCGAGTTGAGCTCGACGACCCGTGTCGAGATCGTCGAGCTGTGTCGACACCAAGGGACACGGGTAGGGACACGGCCGTGTGCCTACCCGTGTGCATCGAGTTGAGCTCGACGACCCGTGTCGAGATCGTCGAGCTGTGTCGACACCAAGTGACACGGGTAGTGACACGGCCGTGTCCCTACCCGTGTGCGTCGAGTTGAGCTCGACGAGAAGTGTCGAGACGCAACCCGAGAAGTACACGGCCAAGGACACGGCTATGCACACGGCCGTGTCATGTGGACACGGGTCGGGACACGGGCGTGTCCCCACCCGTGTCAAGTATTGAACCGACATGGAAACTGTCGTTGCCGCTTCGCCAGGAAGGACACGGGTAAGGACACGGCCGTGTCCCTACCCGTGTCACATTTTATATATAAAGGGGAGAGAAAACCCTAGCCGTTTTCATGCTCTTTTCATCCCCTAATTCCTGTGAGAACTCCTGTGAGAGGGAAAACTGCAGAAGCAAGTTTTACCAAAGGAGATCCGCCATCGCCGTGAAAGAGAAGATGCCGCCAAGGAGAACTACGAGATCCATGGCTAGAAATGGTGGTACCGCTGGAGCCAATGTGAGTTTCCTACCCTCTCCCTTGGTGCTAGATCTATAGTTATTTTCCTAGGAGAGACATCGGCTCAAGAGAGTCTTGATGGAGAGGAGAAGATTTCTAGGTTCGGCCATGCTAGGATTTGAATCCTAGACTTTAGATCTCTTCAACCCTTCCCCTTTTCTTCAATACGACGATGGGTGAATGGTTTCGTGAGGAGTTTTGGCCTTTGAGGTTGAATAAGGGAGGATGACATTTCTGGAAAATTTAGGAAGGATCGCTTGAGGAAGAAGACGGACCGATGCCGTCCATTTTTCTTTAAGAAGCGTGCAGAATCTGTATTCTGCGCGCAACAAACTTCGTGGCCATTTTTATGTATGCTATGGCCAGATCTGGGCTTTCGGCTTAACACGAAAGTTGAAGCCCTTGAAAATATCTTTCCAACGAATGGTTGCACGACTTCTGGCGAAGTATGTAGCCACAGGAAAGTCTAAACGAAAATGGTGTTCAATAAACCTCGTATGCAGAAACTGTGTTCTGTACGCAGCGGACTTCAAGTCCGATTTCAAATAGGATAATGTCAAATATGGGTTGAGCTCTGAATATGAAAGATGTAGTTTATGGAAATACCTTTCCATCGAGGGGTTACACGACTTCACCGGATTCCTGTAGCCTCGGGAATCTCCGGTCGAAGTTGCTGTCCAGACTATTCCTGCACTTAAAAATCTGGGTTTATAATATTTGGATTTGGATTCGGTGAAACTAATATTACAGGTAACCTTGAGGCTTGGATAAACTCTTATGAATAATTAATTCAGTTGCATAAATGATGAAGATTATTAATCGGATTTCATGTGATAGAATTGTAAGATAGTATACTTGAATGATTTGACTGGTTAGAAGTTAGTAGATTTTTATACATGTGCATCTTGATATATTGTGTTGAAATCACCTGATATGACATATAGAAGGATAACTCATGGCCATGTGAATGTTGAATAGTGGATTGAATTTGGTAGTCCAATACTTAGAGTGTCGTCTTCCTATGAGTAGTGTTGTGTGAGTTTGTAAGTGCGGTGTTGACCGCCACTTGTTTTGGTTGTGTTGAGATGAGGTGTGGATGGATGGTTGGGCTGTGCCCTCGTGTTTGCTTCCGAGGCCCTTCCACGTTATGTTGATGTGGTATTTGCATGTGGTGTGAGTCGACACGCGGTGTCGTAATCCCGGGTTAAGGATAGTGTGGCAGGTCTACGGGCTCGCCAGTCGTCACACCGACGGGAGTTGGCAGTTAGACTTGGTCGGTTTGGGCTGTGTCCTCGGTGTTCACGTCCCGAGGCCCCTCCGACCATGTGAACGGTTGGGCTGTGTCCTCGTGCTTTCTTCCGAGGCCCCTTCCGGGTCACGCAAGGCCAGTTCGGGCTGTGTTCTTGGTGCACATCTACCCAAGACCCCGCTGGGCCATAGTACGCATGGGCTCTGCTGTTGTGTTCTTAGCGTTGAGGCGTACGGAGGCCTAGGTGAAGTAGTGTGATACCCGCCTAGTAGTAGAAGTGCCCGTTCTACTGTCACCGCCTGGCCAAAGCGGCTGATGCCTGAGAGGTTAGCTACCTGCTCGAAAAGTGGGAACTATAGTCTGTGTCGACATAGCAATTGCATGGGTGTGCATGGGTGAGTCATTGCATAGCATTCATAGCATTTCATAACATTGCACAACAAGATCCTCATTGTATAAGTTTGTATGGGCACTCTTATACGATGAGTTACTTTTATGTAACCCGATCCTTAACTTATAAGTTTGTATGGGCATTCTTATAAGTTAAGTTACTTTCCTGTTGTTACTTATACTTGCTAGTTTATTGTAGCTCTTTCATATATGCTGACTATGATGCTGTTACTCTTACACTACTGCCACTTGCTTGTACTTCCTTTACTTGCCTACTTGTTATATACTATACTCTTGTTCCTTTTCTCCGCCCGGTGCCGAGGAGTCGCCGGGGAGCGGATGTGAAACCACTTAGTCGTTTCGACTAACGGTTGCTACGTCTTCCTTTTTAGGAGGTCACGCCGCAGGTAGAGCAGCCGCAGACTACGCCGCAGGACAACCAGGCCAGGACGACAGGGCCTGACGTGACGGTGCCGTCGATACCGTCTGTTACCGATGTTAGTGTTTTGCTTACTCTGATGTAGCCCGTTTGGGCATTGTTTAGCTGTACTCTGATATATTGTAGAAGCATGTTTTAGCTTCTCATTATTGATGTATTTGGACATTATAACTTAGTGTGGATTTTGACTTCTTCTGTTTATTTATTTGGTTGGGTTGGCATGATATATTGATATTGTTGTAGCCGGCGGAATAGGCGTCTTGTGGTACAGGTTAGCCCGTGTGCTAATGCTACCGCAAGGCGGCTGTTCCGGGCATAAGACTCCCCCTTCGTGCCGTGTTTTGGGATCCGGGGAGGGGGGGTCTTACAAATGGTATCAGTTTGCCACGATCCTCAACTAAGAAGTCATTCAACAATGGTGCCACCCCCATTTGGTTAGTAAGTTTGGGGACAAACTGACTTAGCGGAAGCAGTGGTGTGCCCATATGTAATTCACATTAAGTTTGTCCAACTTTGACCTTAAGTTTAGCCAACCTGACCACAAATTTGTCGTGTATGTGTAGGTTCCACTGCATGTTGAGCCGATGGGGGGTACTCCTACCCCTCCCATACCCACTCAGTTCGAACAATCTGAGTTGGGGCAGACGCTCACCGCCATTCTTAATGCTTTTAAGGCACAACAGACTCCGGTGCAACAACAGGCCCCGAGCTCCAACTGGCTGAGCACCTTCCGGGCTCTCTCCCCTCCCGTCTACCTTGGGACGGAGTCAGCCGTACGTACAGAGGAATGGCTAGACACGATACAGGAATTGTTGGCCGGTATCCGTTGCCCAGCCAACATGGCAGTGACATTGGCAGTGTCTGTCTTGGACTTACATGCGAAGAGGTGGTGGAAGTCCCTCATGGGCTCTACCTTCCAAGGCTGGATCTACACAGAGATAAGTTGGAGTGAATTCTCGGGTGTTTTCTTGGAGCACTTTATCCCTACATCGGCCCGAGATGAGCTTGAGCAGAGGTTCCTTCTACTAAAGCAGGGATCAAAGTCGGTTACAGAATACCAGCGGGAATTCCAGCATCTCGCAAGGTTTGCGGACTCTTATGAGTTGGATGACAGAGGTTATGCCAAGCGCTTCTATAAAGGGCTGCGAGATCCCCTAAGGCAGTCCATTTTGTTTATAGCAGATGGTAGCTTGGCGGAGATCATTGATATGGCGAAAAGATTGGAGGCGGACCACCTGGGATGTAGTAAGAGGCATGCGGAGGACGTGTTGGAAGCCGGCCCAAGTAATAGAAGGAGACGGGACTTCAGAGGAGGAAGAGGTTATCAAAGAGGTGGAGGGCGTGTCCACCAAAACTATAGGGTGGAGCATCCAGTTCCGCAGCCGCCTGCATTGCCTCCACTCCCACAGCATCAGCGATTTCAACAACTTGAAGGGCGTCGTGGTCTGGTGTGCTTCGAATGCAACCAGCCGGGCCACATCCGGCGTTTTTGCCCGCAGCTATATGGGAATGCCCCTCCTGCTCTCCCTCCTGCTCTCCCTCCACCAGCTCCACGAGGACGAGGATATATGCGTGGTCGAGGACGAGGACCGCCAAGAGGAAACCCCGGACCGGTCCGGGATCAGGTGTACGCGCTTGACATGGCGCAGGAAAGGAACCCACAAGATGTGATTGCAGGTATGATTTAATTAATTTACATATTTGCATGATCTAGCTTGAATTGATTAGAACTTACTAGCCAATAGCAATAAGTTTTGGTTGTTGGTACTTAGGCACCGTGATTATTGGCGGGAAGACAGCCTATGCGCTGTTCGATACCGGTGCCTCACACTCCTTTGTGTCCGAGGATTTCATAAAAGACATGGGGGATGTACAGTACTTCACTGGAATAGCTCGACGTGTACGCCTTCCGGACGGCTCGGAGATGATCGCGACCGCCAAGTGCGAGTTGGAGTTATTTATTGATGGGAAGGCCTTTGATACGCCGGCCACGGTTCTGAGAATGCCGGAGTTTGACATCATTTTGGGCATGGCATGGCTGGACTGGCACTTCGCGAGGATCGACTGCGCGGAGAAGAGGATCTATTTGAGGCATGGAGACTCTGACGTCATCTTCCAAGGTATTGGCTTCACGCCACGTATGATATTATCTTCTATCCAGGCTATAAAGGCTCATATGAAGGGGGATGAGGTCTTCATGATCTGGTTCGAGTTGAAGGAAGCAGCGTTGGAATTAAAGGATGTACGGGTAGTGCGGGATTTTCCTGAGGTATTTCCTGAGAAGCTACCAGGATTACCTCCGCATAGAGAGGTTGACTTCCAGATCAATCTAGTACCAGGTGCCAAGCCTGTATCCAAGGCTCCGTACAGAATGGCTCCGAAAGAACTCGCGGAGTTTAGAGTTCAATTGCAAGAACTGGTGGATTCAGGGTTCGTTCGCCCCAGTTCATCACCATGGGGAGCCCCTGTGCTGTTCGTGAAGAAGAAGGATGGAACACTGCGATTGTGCATAGATTATCGGGAACTCAATCGATTGACGGTGCGGAACACTTATCCGCTACCGCGGATCGATGAGTTGTTCGATCAACTAGTGGGAGCACATTGGTTTTCTAAATTGGATTTGCGCTCCGGATACTATCAGTTGAGGATACAAGAAGGGGACATCCAGAAAACGGCCTTCAGTTCGAGATATGGTTTGTATGAGTTCACAGTAATGCCGTTTGGGCTCACAAATGCCCCTTCGGCCTTCATGAGCTTGATGAATAAGGTGTTTGAACCGTATTTGGACATCTTCGTCATTGTTTTCATCGACGACATCTTGGTCCACTCAAAGACGGCCTCGTTTATTTTCGTGGCCGACTTTATATTCCCAAGGGCGGCAAAATTCGGGAAGATATCTTGAGAGAGGCACATTCCTCTCAATATTCAGTGCACCCTGGTATTGCTAAGATGTACGCCGGATTGCGGAAGACCATGTGTTGGCCGGGAATGAAGAAAGATGTTCGCTACTATGTTACACATTGCGAAGCTTGCCAAAGAGTGAAGGCTGAATGCAGGAGTCCCGGTGGTTTGTTGCAGTCATTGCCCATCCCCGAATGGAAGTTCGAGGATATCTCCATGGACTTTGTTCATGGGTTACCTCGTTCCCGCTCCGGGAATGATTCAGTATGGGTTATTGTGGATCGACTGACAAAGGTGGCCCGGTTCATTCCAATGAAGAAGGAAGCACACGTGGATGTTTTGGTACGCCTTTTCGTGGAGCAATTTGTACGGTATCATGGCGTGCCCAAGACAATTGTTTCAGATCGGGATGGTCGGTTTACATCCAATGAGTGGAAGGCGGTACAGGCGTATTTGGGCTCACGCCTAACCTTTAGTAGCGCATTTCATCCACAGACGGATGGGCAGTCAGAGCGGACCATCAGAACACTGGAGGATTTATTGAGGTTATGTGTGTTGGACAGAGGAGAGCCATGGGAAAGGCTCTTGCCACTAGTGGAATTCTCCTATAATAATAGCCATCAGGCAAGCATCGGCATGGCGCCCCATGAAGCCCTTTACGGAAGAAGGTGCAGGACTCCCTTGTCTTGGGTGCAAGATGAAGATCCGAAGGCATTGGGGAACGAATATATAGATGATACTGATGCGGCGGTCAGATTGATACGGGATCGCATGTTGGAGGCTCAAAGTCGACAGGCGAAATATTATAATAAAAAGCATCGGATGGTGGAGTTCCAGGTGGGAGAAAAAGTGTTCCTCAAGATTCGGCCGATGCATGGAGTGTCGCGGGTGCGTGGAGTGAAAAAGCTCAGCCCAAGGTATGTTGGGCCTTATACTATATTGGAAAGGATTGGCCCGTTGGCCTATCGGTTGGAGTTACCACCAGAACTAGAAAATCTCCACGACGTGTTCCATGTGTCGTCGCTTCGAAAAGCACTGTTGCGGCCCGACCAGTATATTCCCACTACTGATGGTGCAGTGGCATCAGATAGGTCTGTGCGACTAGAGCCGGTGCGGATTGTTGACAGCGAGACAAGGACTTTGCGCCGCAAAAGTGTTCCCTTAGTAAAGGTGCTATGGTTGAATCATGGGAAGGAGGAGTACACATGGGAGCCATTGGATTTAATGCAGCAACGCTACCCGGAGTTGTTTGCTCAAGGTAATTCTATTTAAAAGCAAGTGTTAAATTTCCTATCATGCTTTCCTCCCCACAGCCTAAGCCTGATTTCGGGGACGAAATCTTTTATTTTGTTTATAGGATTTGTAACGTCCCGAATCGCTCTAGGCCCCTAGTGTGTGTGTTTTGAGTCAGGAGGGTGGACTTGAGTCCTGAGAGTGCAGGGAATTGGACTGCACTTGTGGAGAAGTGGAGAATCAGTGTAAAAAGGAAGTAACACGGGTAGGGACACGGCCGTGTGCCTACCCGTGTGCGTCGAGTTGAGCTCGATGAGCTGTGTCGAGATCGTCGAGCTGTGTCGACACCAAGGGACACGGGTAGGGACACGGCCGTGTGCCTACCCGTGTGCGTCGAGTTGAGCTCGACGACCCGTGTCGAGATTGTCGAGCTGTGTCGACACCAACGGACATGGGTAGGGACACGACCGTGTGCCTACCCGTGTGCGTCGAGTTGAGCTCGACGACCCGTGTCGAGATCGTCGAGCTGTGTCGACACCAAGGGACACGGGTAGGGACACGGCCGTGTGCCTACCCGTGTGCGTCGAGTTGAGCTCGACGACCCGTGTCGAGATCGTCGAGCTGTGTCGACACCAAGTGACACGGGTAGTGACACGGCCGTGTCCCTACCCGTGTGCGTCGAGTTGAGCTCGACGAGAAGTGTCGAGACGCAACCCGAGAAGTACACGGCCAAGGACACGGCTATGCACACGGCCGTGTCATGTGGACACGGGTCGGGACACGGGCGTGTCCCAACCCGTGTCAAGTATTGAACCGACATGGAAACTGTCGTTGCCGCTTCGCCAGGAAGGACACGGGTAAGGACACGGCCGTGTCCCTACCCGTGTCACATTTTATATATAAAGGGGAGAGAAAACCCTAGCCGTTTTCATGCTCTTTTCATCCCCTAATTCCTGTGAGAACTCCTGTGAGAGGGAAAACTGCAGAAGCAAGTTTTACCAAAGGAGATCCGCCATCGCCGTGAAAGAGAAGATGCCGCCAAGGAGAACTACGAGATCCATGGCTAGAAATGGTGGTACCGCTGGAGCCAATGTGAGTTTCCTACCCTCTCCCCTGGTGCTAGATCTATAGTTATTTTCCTAGGAGAGAAATCGGCTCAAGAGAGTCTTGATGGAGAGGAGAAGATTTCTAGGTTCGGCCATGCTAGGATTTGAATCCTAGACTTTAGATCTCTTCAACCCTTCCCCTTTTCTTCAATACGACGATGGGTGAATGGTTTTGTGAGGAGTTTTGGCCTTTGAGGTTGAATAAGGGAGGAGGACATTTCTGGAAAATTTAGGAAGGATCGCTTGAGGAAGAAGACGGACCGATGCCGTCCATTTTTCTTTAAGAAGCGTGCAGAATCTGTATTCTGCGCGCAGCGAACTTCGTGGCCATTTTTATGTATGCTATGGCCAGATCTGGGCTTTCGGCTTAACACGAAAGTTGAAGCCCTTGAAAATATCTTTCCAACGAATGGTTGCACGACTTCTGGCGAAGTCTGTAGCCACGGGAAAGTCTAAACGAAAATGGTGTTCAATAAACCTCGTATGCAGAAACTGTGTTCTGTACGCAGCGGACTTCAAGTCCGATTTCAAATAGGATAATGTCAAATCTGGGTTGAGCTCTGAATATGAAAGATGTAGTTTATGGAAATACCTTTCCATCGAGGGGTTACACGACTTCACCGGATTCCTGTAGCCTCGGGAATCTCCGGTCGAAGTTGCTGTCCAGACTATTCCTGCACTTAAAAATCTGGGTTTATAATATTTGGATTTGGATTCGGTGAAACTAATATTACAGGTAACCTTGAGGCTTGGATAAACTCTTATGAATAATTAATTCAGTTGCATAAATGATGAAGATTATTAATCGGATTTCATGTGATAGAATTGTAAGATAGTATACTTGAATGATTTGACTGGTTAGAAGTTAGTAGATTTTTATACATGTGCATCTTGATATATTGTGTTGAAATCACCTGATATGACATATAGAAGGATAACTCATGGCCATGTGAATGTTGAATAGTGGATTGAATTTGGTAGTCCAATACTTAGAGTGTCGTCTTCCTATGAGTAGTGTTGTGTGAGTTTGTAAGTGCGGTGTTGACCGCCACTTGTTTTGGTTGTGTTGAGATGAGGTGTGGATGGATGGTTGGGCTGTGCCCTCGTGTTTGCTTCCGAGGCCCTTCCACGTTATGTTGATGTGGTATTTGCATGTGGTGTGAGTCGACACGCGGTGTCGTAATCCCGGGTTAAGGATAGTGTGGCAGGTCTACGGGCTCGCCAGTCGTCACACCGACGGGAGTTGGCAGTTAGACTTGGTCGGTTTGGGCTGTGTCCTCGGTGTTCACGTCCCGAGGCCCCTCCGACCATGTGAACGGTTGGGCTGTGTCCTCGTGCTTTCTTCCGAGGCCCCTTCCGGGTCACGCAAGGCCAGTTCGGGCTGTGTTCTTGGTGCACATCTACCCAAGACCCCGCTGGGCCATAGTACGCATGGGCTCCGCTGTTGTGTTCTTAGCGTTGAGGCGTACGGAGGCCTAGGTGAAGTAGTGTGATACCCGCCTAGTAGTAGAAGTGCCCGTTCTACTGTCACCGCCTGGCCACGGCGGCTGATGCCTGAGAGGTTAGCTACCTGCTCGAAAAGTGGGAACTATAGTCTGTGTCGACATAGCAATTGCATGGGTGTGCATGGGTGAGTCATTGCATAGCATTCATAGCATTTCATAACATTGCACAACAAGATCCTCATTGTATAAGTTTGTATGGGCACTCTTATACGATGAGTTACTTTTATGTAACCCGATCCTTAACTTATAAGTTTGTATGGGCATTCTTATAAGTTAAGTTACTTTCCTGCTGTTACTTATACTTGCTAGTTTAGTGTAGCTCTTTCATATATGCTGACTATGATGCTGTTACTCTTACACTACTGCCACTTGCTTGTACTTCCTTTACTTGCCTACTTGTTATATACTATACTCTTGTTCCTTTTCTCCGCCCGGTGCCGAGGAGTCGCCGGGGGAGCGGATGTGAAACCACTTAGTCGTTTCGACTAACGGTTGCTACGTCTTCCTTTTTAGGAGGTCACGCCGCAGGTAGAGCAGCCGCAGACTACGCCGCAGGACAGCCAGGCCAGGATGACAGGGCCTGACGTGTAACACCCCCTATCCGTCGCATAGCATATAACAGTAGGTCCGGCCGGGGCCCGACGCCATATGCCACAGACAGACCGGGTGGTTACTTATGGAAACCATCCAACCAATCTCAACGTCCTACACAGAGCATTCTAGCGGAAGCAGTTTATAAGTTGCAAAACAAGAACCCAGCACAAGCATGAATGTCCACTAACATGATAATAGGAATGTTATTACAAAATACTCAAAAGTCGGCCTTAAGGCCTTACAAAATGTTTCACTTGTCTTTTACATGATTTACAAACCTCGGCACGCAGGCCGGCCATACATGAATAAAACATAAAACATTTCCACTTGGGCCTTCGAGGGCCAGCTTCGCAAAAAGGGCTTTAGCCCGCTATTGACCGCTTGGTCCAGCTGCACCTGCAAGCAAACAAACCACCGCACGGTGGCAAACAAAGCAACGGTCAGCAATGCTGACCAAATTATAACGATCCCGCCCCCAACTCGGGGCGGCGATGCTCCTTCCCTGCATTTCATTAGCATAAGCGAGCATTATAAATATAGCCATTTCATCACAGGCGGAGGCTCAACGGCCACACACCCCGTGCACTCAGGGCACATTCTTGGTGAACGCAGTCTAAGTCTGCCGACTCACCGCCATCCTCTCTTGGACGGCCAAACAATGAGCAGTTTGTCTTCCTGGCATGGGTCACGGTAATTAAAACCATAGACCGCCGAAGACCCTCATCTATGCCAACGGCCCTAATCCGGACGACATAGAGTGGGTACGGTTCCATCTAACCCGTGCTCACAACGCAACGGTAATTTAAACCATATGCGCCCGCAACGGTAATTTAAACCATATGCGTAGGTCAAACTTCTACCGAGTCCCATTTTCATCACAAGTCACATAACCCGGTTATGTTCAAGTTGGCTTCCAAGCCACCAAGTTGGCAAGACCTCGTGTCCGCCCAGTTTTCCGGGTGCACCTTTGGGTTAGTCCCCAAGGCTCCCTGCTGCAATCTACCGCGTAGAAAACCCGAAAACACCAAATAGCACGGAGTCTTCTCCGGCCTTATGCAATGCAACATCACCGATCCGGACTAACATGTCCGGGTAGGCTTCAACCAAAATGCCTATGTCCGTTCTCACATACGGACGCTAAACAACGGGGACTTTACATATCTACCCGAAGGAACGCCTCCAACTCTTCGCAAACTCGCGAGAGAGGGCTTCCTATGCTAAGAAAGAGAGCTATCATGCTCACAAGTGAGGATCGTTACCCTTGCGTTCCTCTTTGGCGCCATCGAAATGTAATCGGATAGAAATCACCGCGCTTGCGTTGCCTCCGTGGATCCGGAGTCGGCTTGCGATTCGGAGCTCCGAAGCTCCTCCAATGGCGGATCTAGCTCTTCTTCCTCCAATAGCTTTCCTCTTTCTCCAAGGGTTTGGAGAGATGATCAAGTGAAGGAAAATGGATTTTTCTTAAGTCAAACCCGTGTATATCCTCCCAGGAACCATCCCCAGCCGTCGGATCTCAACCTAAGAAAACGAGCGGCTTTGATTCGGGGCTGAAATGCCCAATCTGGGCCGAACACGGCCTGGCACACGCCCGTGTCCAGGGCCGTGTGCCGCATTCGCCGTCAAAATCGAATCTTCTGAACACGCACACGGGTATCGAACACGCCCGTGTTCGAGTTGACACGCCCGTGTTCCAGATGACACGGCCGTGTAGCCGGCCGTGTACCCCATGATTTTCCCCCGTTTCCAACCCGAGCACTGCACGGGTTCTAGGACACGCCCGTGTCCTTGCCCGTGTCGCATTGACACGCCTGGGCCCCCAGGCCGTGTACACGGGGCATTTCGTCGAGGGGAGAACGACGACTGGATGACACGGCCTTGGACACGCCCGTGTCCTAGGCCGTGTGCCTTGTCTCGACGATCGTCGAGTGAATCTCGACGATTTCACCTTGACGATCGTCGACACGGGTCGACACGCCCTGCGACACGCCCGTGTCGCAGGCCGTGTGCCCATTCTCGACGAATCGTCGAGAATAACTCGACGATTTCACGGCTAAGTGTCGACACGGGTCGACACGCCCTGCGACACGCCCGTGTCGCAGGCCGTGTGCCCTTTCTCGACGAATCGTCGAGTATAACTCGACGACTTCGCGACTAAGTGTCGGCACACACTTGACACGCCCTGGGACACGCCCGTGTCCCAGGCCGTGTGCCGTCAGCCAGAAACCAAAACTGGCCCAAAACGTCCCCCTATGCTCCTTTGAGTTTCGGGGCGTTACAACTCTCCCCCTCTTAAAAGAATTTCGCCCACGAAATTACATAAAGGAAAGATATACAAAAACAACATTTGTACCTGAGCGGAACAACTCCGGATACTCGTCAAGCATAGTCTGCTCTCGCTCCCAGGAGAGCTCCTCACGACCGCAATTGTCCCATCGGATCTTGACCATCCTGATCTCTTTATTGCATAGCCGCTTGACCTCCGAGTCCTCAATCCGCACGGGCTTTACCTTTGTCGTTAGCCCACTATCCACCGGCACTTGATCGACCGCGATCACTTGCGTAGGCTCTTGCACCGCCTTCCGAAGCACCGAAATGTGGAATACATCGTGTAAACCACATAGCTCCACAGAAAGCTTCAACCTATAGGCCGCTTCTCCAACTCGCTCCAGAACCTCAAACGGTCCAAGGTACCTCGGGCTTAGCTTTTTCAATCGTCGCACCCGCGAGACACCCTTGAACGGCTTGATCTTTAGGTACACATAATCACCCACAGCGAACTCCACGTTCCTGTGCTTGGCATTATAGTACTTTGCTTGCCGGTCCTGAGCGATGAGTAACCTCTCCCGAATGGTTCTCACCAACGAAGTAGCATCCTCCACTTCCGATCGCTTATACAACTTCGACTCGCCCGTTTCTAACCAAGACAACGGCGTGCGACATCGTCTACCATAAAGGGCCTCGAAAGGCGCCATCTGAATACTTGCTTGGTAGCTATTGTTGTATGCGAACTCCACCAAATAAAGGTGGTCCTCCCATTGCTTTCCAAAGTCCAAGACACACATGCGAAGCATGTCTTCCATGGTTCTATTGACCCTCTCGGTCTGCCCATCAGTTTGCGGATGGAAGGCTGTGCTAAACTTCAGCTTTGTTCCCAACATTTGCTGCACCAGCCTCCAATCATTGGACGTGAACCGCCCATCACGGTCACTCACGATGCTACGGGGCACACCATGAAGCCGCACTATGTTATCCACATAAAGCTTTGCTAGCTTCTCCACCGGATCGTCCTTCCTATGCGGAATAAAATGCGACACCTTTGTTAATCGATCGACCACCACCCAAATGGCGTCGTTCCCCTTCTGTGACCTTGGCAAACCATGCACAAAGTCCATAGAGATGTCGTCGAATTTCCACTCCGGAATAGGCAAGGACTTAAGAAATCCTCCCGGCTTTTGGCACTCCGCCTTTACCAAGGCGCAAGTTTGGCACTTTGCTACGTATAGCGCCACATCCTTTTTCAAACCCGGCCACCAAAACAGTTTCTTTATATCGCGGTACATCTTCGTGCTCCCCGGGTGAATCGAGTACTTGGTATGGTGTGCCTCGTACAACAACTCCACCCATAAATTGCCCACACTTGGGACGCACAAACGACCGTCTTTCCACAGCAATCCGTCCTCCACAACGAATTGGGAATTTGACCCATCCAGAGCCTCTATCATGAACTGCTTCATATGAGCATCCATATCCAAAGCCTGCCGAATCCGATCAGCCAGGTCATATTGGACTTCAGTCCAATTCAGCACTGCTTCAGAACTAGATTGTCTATCTACACAAACAATCTCCAACGCCTCCAGCTCCTGCACCAACCGCTCATCATGCACTGATAGCCAATTCGCTTGAGCTGGGGCTCGACGACTCAACGCGTCCGCAACCGCATTCCCTTTGCCAGGCACGTAGTGGATCTTGAATGTATAGTCCCCTAAGAACTCCATCCATCTACGCTGCCGCATATTCAGATCCTTCTGATCAATCAGGTACTTTAGACTCTTGTGATCGGTGTAGATATCAATCTTCACACCGTACAAATAGTGTCTCCACAGCTTCAAGGCAAAAATCACGGCCGCTAACTCCAAGTCATGGACCGGATAATTCCTCTCGTGCACTTTTAGCTGTCTCGAGCCATAAGCTATCACGCTTCCGTGCTGCAGTAGCACACAACCCAAACTGCTGCCTGAAGCATCGCTATATATCTCATAGCCTTCGGTCCCAACCGGCGAACTCAACACAGGCGCCGTGGTCAACCGACACTTCAATTCCTCAAAAGCTCGCGCGCACTCCGGCGTCCAAACGAACTTATGCTCCTTCCTCGTCAAAGTAGTGAGAGGTAGCGCTATCCGCGAGAAGTTCTCTACGAAGCGCCTATAATAACCGGCAAGCCCCAAAAAGCTCCGGACTTCTGCTACCGTAGCAAGCTCAGGCCACTCCCGTATCGCCACAATCTTCGCCGGATCCACCGCAATGCCCTCTCCACTCACTATATGCCCGAGGAACGCTACTGAGGATAGCCAAAACTCGCACTTCGAGAACTTGGCATACAACTGGTTTCTCCTTAGCGTCTCCAGCACCAAATGAAGATGCTTGAAGTGATCTTCCTCACTTTGCGAGTACACCAAAATATCGTCGATGAAGACGATCACGAAATGGTCCAAGTACTCCCTGAACGTCCTGTTCATCAAATCCATGAACACCGACGGCGCATTAGTCAGCCCAAACGGCATGACCGTAAACTCATAATGCCCGTATCTCGTACTAAACGCTGTCTTCGGGATATCACTCTCCCTTATCCGCAGCTGATAGTACCCAGACTTGAGATCTAACTTCGAGTACACCGTCGACCCGACTAACTGATCAAAGAGATCGTCAATCCGGGGGATCGGGTACTTGTTCTTCTCAGTCAGCTTGTTTAGCTCCCGATAATCAATACACAACCTCAAGCTTCCGTCCTTCTTCTTAACAAAGAGGACCGGTGCGCTCCAAGGCGAAGAACTCGGGCGCACATACCCTTGCTCCAACAACTCTTGTAGTTGAACTTTTAGCTCCGCCATTTCCTTAGGCGCTAACCGATACGGAGATCGTGACACAGGCTTTGCACCTGGCACTAGCTCGATCGTAAAATCTATCTCCCGTTGAGGCGGGGCTCCAGGAAGATCTGCGGGGAACACATCAGGGTATTCCGATACCACTGAAATACAATCCAACGCGGGCTTCGGCTTTGCAACCTCCACTAGTGTAAAGAACAGTTCTGCTCCAGCACGAACCGCCTTCACCACCTGAAGAGCAGACATCAACGTCTTGCTCGACCCCTTTAAGCCCGTAAACGTCGTCTCACGACTTGCTCCCAACTTTACTTCCTTGCTACCGCAATCTATATGGGCCTGCTGCTCCGAGAGCCAGTCCATGCCAAATATGACGTCAAACTCCACTAACGGAAGTAAAGACGCCCGCAGGTCGAACTCCTGCTCCCCAATACGAATCTTAACATCGCAGATCCTAACCGCTCGCATCGAACACCCATTGGGCAACAACACATCCAACTTATCCTTCGCCATCGAAGAAGGGACTCCGATGCGTGATATAAATTCTTCGGACAAGAAGGAGTGTGAAGCTCCCGTATCGAAGAGTGCTCGTGCGGGATTTTCACAAATCATTACAAATCCTAAACAAGCAGTGGTAAGGTAACATATACATAACAAGCATATAAAGGAATTGACTTGCTATAAATTAAACCGTACCTGTCACCACGTCAGCTTGTTTAATGGCCTCCTGTTGGCCAAGATTGTAAACCCTTGGTTGGGCCGGAGCATAGTGAGATGCGGTCGACTCCACCGCCTTTCCCTTCTCTTCGTAGGTAGCTCCTGGCCTCCTTTCGGACTTAGGACGTCCGCTCCAACAATCACGGGCGAAATGCCCCGTCTTGCCACAAGTGAAGCACGCGCCCGGGGTCCGACTCGCAGTCGCCCCAGAAGCACCAGAAGGAGCTGGACCCGAAGTCCTATGCTTCTTAAAGAATCTTTGATAGCCAGACTTTGAAGTAGTCGGCACTTTGAACCCAGATTTCTTCTCGCCCAAGCCTTTCTTCGCTTGTACACTCTTCATGTCCTTCTCCAAGGACCGGGCAGTATTGACCAAGGTTAAGAAACCCTGCGTCATTGGCCCCGACAGTAACAATCTCAGCTCATCCCTCAAGCCTTCATAAAAACGATTAGTCTTGCGCTCCTCATCCATGATGATGGAGCTAGCATAACGACTCAACCGCGTAAACTCGTGGAGATATTCATCCACGCTCCTCTCACCCTGCACCAACTTCAGGAACTCATTCTCCATTGAAATCCTCTGAGTAGAAGGGAGGTATCTTGCTAAGAACAATTCAGAGAACTCTTCCATCGGAACGTCTATCAGTTGTCTTCCTCTCAGATGATGCAGCTCCAAGCCGTCCCACCACATCCTCGCTTCCCCGTCTAGAAGGAACGTAGCGATGGTGGTCATTTGCCACTCCTCCGTCTCCGTCGCTGTCATGACTCTCTTCACCCTAGAGAGCCAGTCTTCAGCCTGCGATGGGGTTCCCAACCCCGAGAATAACGGAGGGTTAAAGCTAATTACATGCTTCAACTGCCTCTCAGTCGCCCTCCTTGGCACTATTGGTTCTACAACCACTTGCTCCATCCTCCTCGGCTCGGCCTCTTGAAGAGGTACTTGCTCCATCACAGGAGCGGGCTGCTGCGCTTGCCTCCCAGGCTGCGCATTTATCACGGCCAACACCGCTTCAGCCACCAATCTTATATTTTCAGCCGACAAAGGTGTTGCGGGAGCAACTTCCTGTGCACTACTAGCCTCAGAACCTCGGCGGTCTGACGGCCCAACACCACTTCGGGTCACCTATAGTGGTACAAAACACCGTTAAGCGACCAAATAACATTGCAAACAGCAATTATAGGAACACGCAGGTTCCTCAAACACGAGTATTTGCATTCCTAAGTGGACATTCATGGGTTCTTTTACCATTATAACGATGACGCACACAATGTGCTCACCACCCCTTAAAAAGAATTCGACCACGAATTCCTTTAAGCCCGACCAAAACCAGTAGTCTGATACCTCACAGGTCCGAGGATCGAAACCTCGCTTTGATACCAAATTGTAACACCCCCTATCCGTCGCATAGCATATAACAGTAGGTCCGGCCGGGGCCTGACGCCATATGCCACAGACAGACCGGGTGGTTACTTATGGAAACCATCCAACCAATCTCAACGTCCTACACAGAGCATTCTAGCGGAAGCAGTTTATAAGTTGCAAAACAAGAACCCAGCACAAGCATGAATGTCCACTAACATGATAATAGGAATGTTATTACAAAATACTCAAAAGTCGGCCTTAAGGCCTTACAAAATGTTTCACTTGTCTTTTACATGATTTACAAACCTCGGCACGCAGGCCGGCCATACATGAATAAAACATAAAACATTTCCACTTGGGCCTTCGAGGGCCAGCTTCGCAAAAAGGGCTTTAGCCCGCTATTGACCGCTTGGTCCAGCTGCACCTGCAAGCAAACAAACCACCGCACGGTGGCAAACAAAGCAACGGTCAGCAATGCTGACCAAATTATAACGATCCCGCCCCCAACTCGGGGCGGCGATGCTCCTTCCCTGCATTTCATTAGCATAAGCGAGCATTATAAATATAGCCATTTCATCACAGGCGGAGGCTCAACGGCCACACACCCCGTGCACTCAGGGCACATTCTTGGTGAACGCAGTCTAAGTCTGCCGACTCACCGCCATCCTCTCTTGGACGGCCAAACAATGAGCAGTTTGTCTTCATGGCATGGGTCACGGTAATTAAAACCATAGACCGCCGAAGACCATCATCTATGCCAACGGCCCTAATCCGGATGACATAGAGTCGGTACGGTTCCATCTAACCCGTGCTCACAACGCAACGGTAATTTAAACCATATGCGCCCGCAACGGTAATTTAAACCATATGCGTAGGTCAAACTTCTACCGAGTCCCATTTTCATCACAAGTCACATAACCCGGTTATGTTCAAGTTGGCTTCCAAGCCACCAAGTTGGCAAGACCTCGTGTCTGCCCAGTTTTCCGGGTGCACCTTTGGGTTAGTCCCCAAGGCTCCCTGCTGCAATCTACCGCGTAGAAAACCCGAAAACACCAAATAGCACGGAGTCTTCTCCGGCCTTATGCAATGCAACATCACTGATCCGGACTAACATGTCCGGGTAGGCTTCAACCAAAATGCCTATGTCCGTTCTCGCATACGGACGCTAAACAACGGGGACTTTACATATCTACCCGAAGGAACGCCTCCAACTCTTCGCAAACTCGCGAGAGAGGGCTTCTTATGCTAAGAAAGAGAGCTATCATGCTCACAAGTGAGGATCGTTACCCTTGCGTTCCTCTTTGGCGCCATCGAAATGTAATCGGATAGAAATCACCGCGCTTGCGTTGCCTCCGTGGATCCGGAGTCGGCTTGCGATTCGGAGCTCCGAAGCTCCTCCAATGGCGGATCTAGCTCTTCTTCCTCCAATAGCTTTCCTCTTTCTCCAAGGGTTTGGAGAGATGATCAAGTGAAGGAAAATGGATTTTTCTTAAGTCAAACCCGTGTATATCCTCCCAGGAACCATCCCCAGCCGTCGGATCTCAACCTAAGAAAACGAGCGGCTTTGATTCGGGGCTGAAATGCCCAATCTGGGCCGAACACGGCCTGGCACACGCCCGTGTCCAGGGCCGTGTGCCGCATTCGCCGTCAAAATCGAATCTTCTGAACACGCACACGGGTATCGAACACGCCCGTGTTCGAGTTGACACGCCCGTGTTCCAGATGACACGACCGTGTAGCCGGCCGTGTACCCCATGATTTTCCCCCGTTTCCAACCCGAGCACTGCACGGGTTCTAGGACACGACCGTGTCCTTGCCCGTGTCGCATTGACACGCCTGGGCCCCCAGGCCGTGTACACGGGGCATTTCGTCGAGGGGAGAACGACGACTGGATGATACGGCCTTGGACACGCCCGTGTGCTAGGCCGTGTGCCTTGTCTCGACGATCGTCGAGTGAATCTCGACGATTTCACCTTGACGATCGTCGACACGGGTCGACACGCCCTGCGACACGCCCGTGTCGCAGGCCGTGTGCCCATTCTCGACGAATCGTCGAGAATAACTCGACGATTTCACGGCTAAGTGTCGACACGGGTCGACACGCCCTGCGACACGCCCGTGTCGCAGGCCGTGTGCCCTTTCTCGACGAATCGTCGAGTATAACTCGACGACTTCGCGACTAAGTGTCGGCACACACTTGACACGCCCTGGGACACGCCCGTGTCCCAGGCTGTGTGCCGTCAGCCAGAAACCAAAACTGGCCCAAAACGTCCCCCTTTGCTCCTTTGAGTTTCGGGGCGTTACATGACGTGACGGTGCCGTCGATACCGTCTGTTACCGATGTTAGTGTTTTGCTTACTCTGATGTAGCCCGTTTGGGCATTGTTTAGCTGTACTCTGATATATTGTAGAAGCATGTTTTAGCTTCTCATTATTGATGTATTTGGACATTATAACTTAGTGTGGATTTTGACTTCTTCTGTTTATTTATTTGGTTGGGTTGGCATGATATATTGATAATGTTGTAGCCGGCGGAATAGGCGTCTTGTGGTACAGGTTAGCCCGTGTGCTAATGCTACCGCAAGACGGCTGTTCCGGGCATAAGACTCCCCCTTCGTGCCGTGTTTTGGGATCCGGGGAGGGGGGGTCTTACATATTACATGTTTAAGTTTACCCTGTTGTAATATACCTGCTTTACATCATTTTATAATTTTTAATTATGAGTGGTGTATATCATTGACTAAGGGTTATGACTTCTCCAAATAGGGGGAGATTGTTGGGTACATTGGTCAAATGTACCTGATTTGAAGAAGCCTCACCCAACTCAATGATATACATCATAATGTATTTGATGTATGTTTGAGTTACTTGTGCAGGTTAGGAATTCACTAGACTGAAGCTAAAACTTTCTAAGTCCATGTGTCGACACCTAGAGGGAAAGTGTCGACACTTGAGAAAGCTTGTGTCGACACCCAGACAAGCAGTGTCGACACTTGGAGTCATTGTGTCGACACCTGGGATGCAGAGTCGACACCAGACATAAAGTGTCGACACAAGAAGATGTGTCGACACTCAGTGAAGAAGAATGCAGAGAAGCAGTGTCGACACTTAGCAGAAGTGTCGACACCTAGAGGAGCTGAGTCTACACCAGAAAGTGTCGACACTTGGAGTTGTGTCGACACTCAGCAAAATTCTGCAGAGACTAAGTGCAAGTGTCGACACCTAGCACAATGTGTCGACACTTAACCAAAAGAGTCAACACTTGAAGTATGTGTCGACACTCAGCACAATGTGTCGACACACAACCAAAAGAGTCAACACTTGAAGTATGTGTCGACACTCAGCACAATGTGTCGATACACAACCAAAAGAGTCAACACTTAAAGAATGTGTCGACACTCAACACAATGTGTCGACACACAACCAGAAGAGTCAACACTTGAAGAAAGTGTCGACACCCAGCACAATGTGTCGACACTCAGTTGAAGACTCAAAGAAAGTGTCGACACAAGGAGCTGTGTCGACACTTAGCAAAGAACAGAAATATCTACAAAAATATTCTAAGTACAAGTGTCGACACTAAGGGAATGTGTCGACACTCAGCTGAAGAATCTATATTGAAGACTTGTGTCGACACCAAGAAGCAGTGTCGACACTTGACAGTTTCAACACATGAAGATGTGTCGACACAAAGGAGATGTGTCGACACTTAGAAGAATTTAACAAGTTACAGAAGATCTAGTACTTGTGTCGACACTCAATTCCAAGTGTCGACACCTGAATAAGAATCTGTGTCGAGACATACAAGGAGTTGTGTCGACACCTTGTAGACTTGTGTCGACACTTACACAACATGTGTCGACACTTGGTCTATAAGTGTCGACACTTAAGAACAGAAAGTCTCGACACTATCTGACAGTTAGAGAATTTCAAGAATTGACTGGATGACATGACAGCTGCCGTTCCAGCCGGTCTACAGCACTTGTTAGAGATGTCAGAAGTCAGTTATGAACCGGACTAGCCGGTTACCATGAAGAAGGCCTATAAATAGGCACAAACTGTTTACAGAAAGTGTTGTTGTTAAGAGTTAACAGAAGAAGATTAAGTTCTGATTGAGTTCAGATTAATCTAAGAGATTTGTTCAAGTGGTTGCTGATCAAGTTATCCAAGTGATACAAATCAAGAAGATCTTGCTGTCCAACGGCAGATCTAAGAAGTTGGAGAGAGAGAGCTCCAATCAAGAATTCAGTCTTTGGAACTAGGCTGAGAAGAAGAATTCAGAAGCATCTGGATCTTAAGAAGCATAGGTCAAGGAACAACTGCAGAGGATTCAGACTTATTCAGTTCTACTCAAGAAGCTTTGAAGGAAGCTAAGTCAGTTTGGATCTATCTGAGTTCTTCCAAGAACTCAGCAAGACACTCTCAACTCCTCTCTTATTGTCTGAGTTGTTGAGTTATTTGTTGTAATACTATTTTAACTTGTAGGATCTTTGGATCTGAGTGCATTGTAAGCCTAAATTTATAAAGGCTCAGGGTAGGGCTTGATAGCCTGAGTGTAGGAGTTAAAGAACTCTGAGTGTAGGCCTTGATTGGCTGAGTGTAGGCCTGGGTGGCTGAGTGTAGGCCTTTGTGGCTGAGTGTAGGCTTTGGAGAAAGCTGAGGTGTAAGGCCTTGGGCCTGAGGTGTAGGAACCTATTTGGGTTATGAGACAGTGGAGAAGTTTGGCCGAATCTAGTACACTGCTAGATAGGCGAAGGGGGAAAGTGGATGTACCCAAAGATTGGGGAACCACTATAAATCATTGTGTGCTATGCTGTGAATGTGTTGTGTATGTTTGATTATTGCTGTTTGCTGTAATAGACTACTTAGAAATCTGTGATAAAACTGTTTGGCTGCCAACAAAGTTAGAAAAGGATTAGGTCACCTATTCACCCCCCCTCTAGGTGTTTAGGTACCATATCTTTCACAAATCCTCATGCAAAATCAAATCAGAGGACAACACAACTGTGTTGACAGGTAAAAGGAAAGGTAACATTTATCTTATAGACTTTCTTTCAACTAAGGTAGATATATGCTTGTTCAATTCCATTTGTAGACCTAATGAACTATGACATAAAAGATTAGGACATATAAATCTTAGAACCATTGCTAGGCTATCCAAGGACAACCTTGTTAGAGGACTACCTTCTGGCCCCTACAAGAAGGAAGGACTTTGCAGGGCTTGTCAATTAGGCAAGCAAACCAAAAATAGCTTCAAGTCACTTAATAAGAGTGATTCACCTAGGATTTTGTATCTGTTACACATGGATCTGTTTGGACCCATTACAGTACAAAGCTTAGGAGGGAAATCTTATACTTTAGTAGTTGTAGATGACTTCTCTAGATTCACATGGGTGTTCTTTCTGAGGTAGAAGTCTGATAACTTTAAGTGTTTGACATAGTTTCTCAAATGCATACAGAGTCAGTTCAATACTCACATTGCCCTGATCAGAAGTGATCATGGGACAGAGTTTGATTCTCTTCTTATGCAAGAGTTCTGTCAGATAGAAGGGATCAGGCACACTTTATCAGCTCCTAGAACTACTCAACAAAATGGGGTAGCTGAAAGGAAAATTAGAACCCTTATTGAATCTGCTACTACATTGTTGTCAGATGCTCACCTTCCTCTATCCTTTTGGGCAGAGGCAGTGAACACCTCCAACTATGTGTTGAATAGAAGTTTGATACATAAGCTGAAAGGCAAGACTCCCTATGAATTACTCAAAGGGAAGAAACCTAAAGTAGATTATTTTAAAATTTTTGGTTGCATTTGTTACATTCACAATAATAACAAGAAATACATAGCAAAATTTCAAGCTAAAGCTGATGAAGGAGTGTTTCTGGGATACTCCATGATCAGTAAAGCTTATAGGGTGTATAACAAATCTTCTCTTAAAATTGAAGAATCTGTTCATGTATCCTTAGATAAATCTAACATGTCTTTTAAGGAGAAGAATGCTTCTACCATAAAATCTTTGCAGGTACACTCTCTTGCTGAAAATTTGGACAGGTTACATATTATACAAAAGGATGAAAGCAGTGAAGATGAAGAAGATATTCAATATCTTGAAGAGAATCTTTTTGAAGAGCTAGTTGTTGTTCCACAAGAGGAAACAACAACACAGGTTGGTGAACAATCAACACCCCATGTTGATTCAGTAACATCAAGAGACCATCCAATCTCCCAAGTGATTGGAGACATCTCAGCTGGTGTGCAAACCAGAAATTAGGTCAACCAAAACCTGATGCACACCTGCTTTCTTTCTCAAATTGAGCCTCAATCCATTCAAGATGCAGAACAAGATCCACACTGGATCATTGCAATGCAAGAGGAATTACATCAATTTGAAAGGAACAAAGTTTGGGAATTAGTACCAAGGCCAAAGGATCACTCCATTGTTGGAACAAAATGGGTGTTCAGAAATAAATTGGATGATTAAGGAGTCATTGTAAGGAACAAGTCAAGGCTAGTTGCTCAAGGATACTCTCAAGAAGAAGGGATAGACTATGACCAGACCTTTGCACCAATTGCAAGGTTAGTGGCCATAAGAATCTTCTTAGCTTATGCAGCACACAAAGGATTCAAAGTATATCAAATGGATGTAAAGAGTGCTTTTCTCAATGGAGACATCAAGGAAGAAGTCTATGTTAGACAGCCCCCAGGTTTTATTTCTCCAACTCATCCTGATTATGTTTTCAAATTGCATAAAGCATTATATGGTCTAAAGCAAGCTCCTAGAGCATGGTATGAGATGCTAGCATTCTTTCTTCTAAAAAATGATTTTATAAGGGGTAGAGTAGACCAAACTCTTTTTATTAGAACCCATAGGTCCAATACCTTACTAGTACAAATCTTTGTAGATGACATTATCTTTGGTTCTAATGATTCAAATCTGTGCAAAAGGTTTTCCAACCTAATGCATTCTAAATTTGAAATGAGTAGCATGGGTGAGCTTTCCTTCTTTCTAGGATTGCAAGTAAAACAACATGCTGAAGGCATATTCATCTCTCAAACCAAGTATGCAAAAGAACTGGTTAAGAAATTTGGTATGTCTGAAGCATCATGTATGAAAACACCGATGCCTACTAATGCTGTATTAGATGCTGATGAACATGGGAAACCTGTTGATCAGACAACATATAAAGCAATGATTGGCTATTTATTGTACCTTACAGCTAGTAGACCTGACATAATGTTTGCTACATGCATATGTGCTAGATTCCAAGTGAGCCCTAGAGAGTCACACTTAACCTTAGTAAAAAGGATTCTTAGGTATGTGAAAAGTTGTCCAAATCTAGGTCTCTGGTATCCAAAATACTCAGCATTTGACTTAACTGGATTTTCAGATGCTGATTATGCTGGATGCAGAATAGACAGGAAAAGCACCAGTGGAACTTGCCAGTTTCTTGGTGACAGACTTGTCTCCTGGTTTTGCAAGAAACAAACATTTATGTCCACATCAACTGCTGAAGCTGAATATATGACAGCAGGTAGTTGTTGCTCACAGATCCAGTGAATTCAAAATCAGCTCCTAGACTATGTCTAAAAATTAGAGAAGTCAAAAATTTTCTGTGATAACACTAGTGCTATTTCTATAGCACAAAATCCAGTCCTCCATAGTAGGACAAAACATATAGAAATTAGGCATCACTTTTTAAGGGACAATGTTGAGAAAAATAAAATTGAACTTCAATATATCCTACCTGACTTGCAAAGGGGAGATATTTTCACCAAATCATTGGATGAAAAGAAACATACATTCTTCCTGAATCAGTTAGGAATGTTAGATGGAGGAAGTTTAAAATAAGCTTCAAGATTTTAAAACTCTAAAATTGACCAAGACTAGGCAAATATTTTGATTTTTCTAGTGTATATAGGTTATTTCTGGTCTCTGAACTGCGCTCGACTCTTTTCCCAAAGATCGTCAAACGGAGATCGACGTTCTCAGAAATTGTCGACCGGAGTTCAGCGCTTTCCAGATAGTGCTAAGCTATTTCTTTCGGTCAGTGATCGTCGAACGGAGCTCGACGCTCTCCAATATCGTCGAACGGAGATCGACGATGTTGAAGAACTTTCAGATTCCTTTAGAAGCCCAAATCGTCGAACGGAGTTCAACGATCTTTCCTTTTCTGCGTCGAACCCTATATAAAATTCATTTTTCGGCCATCGTTCTCCCTTTGCGCTTTCATACTCTCTGCAGAATTTCCCTTTCCCTCCAAACTTTTCTACACTTGGTCTTTTGTTTGTTCATTTTTGCAGGAAAAAATGGCTGTTTCTGTTGCAGTTTTGGCAGCAATGAAATTTGATACTGGATTCGATATCGATATGGTCTCGTTTGAGAACAGTGATCAGATTTTCAAGGATATTCCGGATTTATTCAAAGATCAACAACTAGTACACATCATGACCACAAGGATAAAACTGGCTATAGATGAAATCAAAGAATGGATGTATACTGCTCACAATCAAGATCAAAATACAGTGATTGGAACTATATCAGGCAATCAGGTATCTCTTACTCCTGCTATATTAACAGAAGTTTTCCAATTAAGTACTGGTCAAGATTCTCTTGAGTTGTCTGGACAAGAGTTTGCAAGTATGCTTGACAGGATGGGTCATTCAGCAGCAAACCCTAACAAGCTGCTTAAGAAAAATCTGTTAGTGGAATACAGGTTTCTAGCAGATGTTGTTGGCAAGGTCCTATTAGCAAAACATTCTGCCCATGATACCATATCTAGGTATCAATTCTATTTAATGGGTGCTTTGGTGGATAAGAAACAGTTGAATTGGGGAGAAGTTTTCTTTGATCTAATTAAGAACAAAGTGAATAAGAACTTTGTGAACTTTGGAAGGATTCTACGGCTATTTCTTCATAGCAGATGCCCTGAGCTGCTTGTTTCAAATGGGATGCATATCAATGCCTCTAAGAGCTTAACTTGTGCCCTTTTTGGCAAATGGGACAGGCAAATTGCAAAGCCAAGTAGAGCCTCTGCAGTCATCTCATCTTCATGCACTAGGACTGATCCAGTCACTTCCCCTTAGGCTACTTCCCCATCAAAAGAACTGCCTGCCTCCTCATCTCCACCTACTCTACCTACTGTTCCCTCAACAATTATCACATCCACCATAACCATTTCAATTTCATCCCCCATATCCATTCCATCTCCAAACTCAATTCCTTCACCAACACTAATATCCTCTGAAGATGTTTTCCATCCATTACATCATTATCCACACATAACCATTGACTCATCATCTCACCTTCCATCCTTCACTCTCTTATATGATTCATATATGGATGATTCTCCTTCCTCACCCCTTGAGCCACCATCTTCTTCTACATCATATCAACAACTACTTCACGAAATCCTTGTTCAACCATCCTTCACACCATCTATCTCCATTCCATTAACTTCCATCTCCACCATTCCTATATCTTAACCATCAATTCTACCATCCACATTTACACTTTCTCCAACCACATCTACAGCTCCTCCTACATCCATCTCTGCCATACTCATCTCTACCTCTACTCAAGCACCACTTGAGCAAGTAGATCTATCAGCCATAGCAGATAAGCTCTATGAGTTGTTTGCTCCAAGGCTATCACTCCTGCTGGAGACCTCCCTGGCTCCACTTCTGAAATCAATTCAGGAGTTATCTGACAGGCTTTCTTCCCTATATCCTCCTCAGGAAATCCCTTCTGTTGGGTGCCTTGATCCAGTATCTACTGAATCTAGGCAGGGGGAGATGCCATATGAAGTAGAGAGATTGCCTGCTTCAGAGATTCCAGTTCCAGCTCCAGCTCCAGTTCCAGTTATAACAGTTGACCTCAGGTCACTGCTGTCAGAGTTTAATACTGCTTACCTCAGCTGTCTTCCAGATCAGAAAACTGAAGATCTTACTATGGCCATTGTGCCTATTTCTAGCTGTGAGCCCAACATAATATCTTCTTATATAAATTCCTTCAAGGCTGTGGATAGTGCTCCTTCAGTTTCTGTTGTTCCTGCTGCTGCTGCTGATGCTGTTTTAGTTTCTTATGATATGCTTATGACAGAGGCTAATGACTCTGAGCCTGCTATTTCTGTTGTTATTATTTCTGAATCTGTTGTTCCAGTTACATTTATTAGTGTTGTTTTTATTACTGCAGCTGCTGCTGCTGTTGTTTCTTCTGTTCAAACCCAACAGCAAAGAGATTGCATCAAAAGGCTTGATGAACTATATGACAATCCTCAGAGCTTAGATAGTGATCAATTTAGAACTGATTCTGATGATTCCTCTGCAATCATTGCAAGGTAGAGGAAAGCTAGAAGCAATTCCCTAAAGAAAGTTCCCCAGGAGAAAATTAAATCTTCAAATGATATTCCATACTATATTTTGCATAATTGTCCAATTTCAGAACCATGAATGCAGTTATCCAGGAATCAACTAAAGGTAATGAAGAAAAAGAGGAAATATGATAAATGATCATCTCACTTCAATCATCCTCCTCCTCCTCCTCCTTCACCAAATGCAGCTACTGGTGGAAGTTCTGCTTATCAGTCATCTGCTGCTAAGAGTCAAAGCACCTCTCAATTTCAAGGAAGATCTCAATCAAGAGAATATCAATCAAGAGGCTACCAGTCCAGAAGAGGATAGTATAGGGGAAATCAAAGAGAATTCAGAGTTTATTCCAAAGGTTATTCTAGGCAACATCCTTATCATAGGGAAGGACAAGGTCCCATTGACACTACATCTGGTCCTTTCCCTTATAAGTTAAGAGATCTAGTTTCTTGCAGAGCTACTCCCGATGATTCTTCAAATAGATATGAACCACCTGTTCCATTTGAAGACCCAGAGAATAATCCTAATTCCTGGACAGCAAGAATGAAAGAGTTGGCTCCACTAGATCAAATTAAGAAGGCAAAAGAATAAGGAAAAGATACATCAAATATCACCACTCTATCAGAACAGAGAAAGAAAGAACTTCAAAGATATTCTTCCAGCAAATTCTTTGAATCAGAAAGCTATATGAAGCTGCAACCAGAAGCTGTAGTCCCCAGGGCAAAACATCAAACTTTTCTAGGTGCAGATGATGACAGAAGATCCAAGAAAGAAGCTATTAACCCTAACAGAGAAATAGTTCTCAAAAAGGGCAAGGAAAAGGAATGATTATGTAAGCTGACAATGTTATCTATTCTGACTTTCTGCTGTGATTTTATTTGTGTTTTTGCAATGATGTTTTTGATTTTATATCTGCATTGTATGCTTTTATTTCCTATGTCATGTAAATAGTAATCATAACCCAAATAGGGGGAGATTGTTGGAATACCATATTACTGATTTGGGCAAGGATCACTATGTCCTTAGGAAAATTGTTTTGAACGCCTTGTATAGTTTTTAAAGGTCAATTAGATTGAGTCTAAGGGTTAGAATTTAGGCTTGAAAGCTGCCCCCAAGACCCTCAGATCAGATATTCAAATTCAGGAGACTAAGTCATTTTCGTCGAGCTCAGGTCGACGAATCGTCGAACTCAGTTCGACTATCTCTGAGCTCAGTTCAACGAGTCGTTGAACTCCGTTCGACGATCTTCGAGCTCAGATCGACGTTTCTGTCTCTAGCTGTTTTCCCAATCTCTGAGCTCAGGTCGACGATAGTTGAGCTCAGATCGACGATTTCAGTTTCCAGTCTAGTTCCAATCTCTGAGCTCAGGTTGACGATAGTTGAGCTCAGGTCGATGATTTTCTGGAGAGATCGATGATTCTCAAGATTCAAATTCAGACAGTTATGGAATTCTATCTTATTTATTCCCAGCATTTATTTCAAGGATCTTGTAGCCGTTTCAATTAATCTGGAGCAAGTTTCAAGGGAGATTTAAAGGAATGTTTTCTAGGACTTTCCTCCAGAGACAAAATTTATTTAAGGAAGTCATTAATGAGTGGCTAACGGCTATCTTGGAGACAGAGAATCAATTCATTCTTTTCAGATCTAAGGAATAAGAGAGGATATTCTTTCTGCTACTCTATATACACAAAAAAGATAGTAACATGTACACACAGAAAAGAATTCTTTTGCTGGACACACAGACAGACACACAGACAGAATTCTTTCAGAACACACATCACTGAAGGAGATCAACATACAGAAAAGAAGATTTTCTAGGTCTCTTTTGACTCAAGTGTTCAAAGGCTTCATCCATCAAGACTATAGACACTACTCATTTCAGCAACTGCTGGAATCATCCTTTGCTGGAGACCTCATCTACTGAAGGCCTATCACCCTAGTGCAAAGCTTCTTTTCCTGAACACTTCCAGATCTCAGGGGGAGCTTTGACAACATCATCCACTAGTCTTCTCTCTGATTGTTGACAGAGAAGAACATCTCACCTCTTTCTTTTTCTGCTGTAAAAGGGTTTCTCAAAATCCCTTCAAAAGTTTTGTGCTGTTTTTTGAGACCTTGTCAAAACTCAGTGGTGGCAAGACACCTGATCAAAAAAATCTGGTTTGGTTTTTGAGCACCTTATCAAAATCTCATTGGTTCCCAGGACACCTGATCAACTCATCCTGCAGTGGATTCCTACCTAGGGTGGTAGAAGAGTGGATGTACCCAGATTGTTTGGGGAACCACTATAGCTCCTTGTATCTTCTGGTTGCTATATTTTGTTTGCTGTGTGCTGTGTTTTTATTTCTTTCTTTCAGAGTTTTTTATTTAATGCAAGCACCTTACACATATATTTAAATTAAGTCTTCCACTGCAAAATAGTTTCTTACTTGAAAATTATTTTAATAAACTCTATTCACGCCCCCTGTAGAGTTAAGGTAGATCTTATCCACACTTTCATACTTCTTGTATGCTTATGAGTGTAGTGCTCGTGCTTCAGCCAAGACGTACTGATGACACCTCAGTGTGTGTATGGTATGCCACGAAATAGCTAACACTAAACAAGGAAAGGTTTCCCGACCAATTGTCAAGCAAACCTGGCTCTGATACCAACTATCACAACCCGTATTTTTCTCAAACATTTAAATCATATCAGAGCATGAGAAAATACATGTTATGATGCCACGCCGTGCAGGGGATAACTGCATGCGCTCAGGCAAAACCCATACTCTAGTTCGTTGAATAAAATCATAAGTTAATAAGAAAGAAAACTAGTTAAGTTTGATGGCCACTATAAACAAATATATATTTATACGCAGCGAAAAATACTTTGGTTAAGTTAATTTGACATCCTACATGAGTGTAAATGTCCCCAAAGGACAAATCCTAGAATGCAGAACTCTAGATTTATCATAGTATAAGAAAATAGCCCTTTATGTACTTGAGAAGTAGTGCTCTAGTTTTAAAATCATGACATGCATGAGATACATATAGTAATACCTTTAGGGTTTCAAAATACCTAACATGCAACCTAGCCTAAAACATTCCCAGAAGCAAGTAAACAACCGCCAAAAAGGCAAAACTAGCAGTACTCAGTTCATATTTAAAAGTAAGCCACCAGTGGGCGTCAACAACCTGACACGAACCCACTAGAGAGTATGTATGTCTAAACAAAAGAAGAAAACTACCTCGCCAAATCGAGGAACATCAACCTCAGCTACCCAAGAGGCCACAAGCAAGCTCCACCAAAAAGAACACTAGCCGCTCAATCGGCTATCACCTGAACCTAAGACATTCAAAGAAAGAATACCTCAGCAAGTATATAAGGAAAAGAAACGGAGCATTAGATCCATAAGTAAGAAAAAATGGCTTACGAACCCCACAACCAATGCTATTAAATGAGCAAAAGGGAATTGAATAGAACAACAAAGTTAACACACTGCCCAAGGTAGGATCAAGATGCACCAAGTGCGAGAGACAATCAACATATCCTGCTAAAATCTGCAGGAGCAATAAGGCAAGCATATGCCAAAATAACAAAGGAACGAACAGTCCTAACTTGTGAAGATTAGCAGTGGTAAAGCCATAATACTCACGGGTTCAATGGTGGCAGCCCTAAGGTGCAACACACCAAAAAAAAACAGCCCATATCGGGGCCAAAAGGTGCTCTCTACACCATAAAACAACCAGCCCAAATCGGGGCCAAAAGGTGCTCTCTACACCATAAAACAACCAGCCCAAATCGAGGCCAAAAGGTGCTCTCTACACCAAAATGGTGGCCACCAGGGCTTTACACCACACCACCCCTCACAGAGCCATCAAACAAAACTACCTGCCATAATTCACGACTCGGCCGTCAGAACAAGCCGAGAAACACCATTAACCCGAAATACCCCATCTTATACTCACTCAACGTCAAAAGACTTAACCACAAAACCTGAAATTCCATCCTAAGCAAGCACACAACGTTTTCTATACAGAGCTACAACAAACAATTCCCTACGTTCCTATTTCTACCCGGCTACAACCATGGTTTGGACACAAAATCAGCAACCCTAACTTCTACAAGCAATTTACCACACAACTAGCCATAAATTATAAAAGTAAAGGAAAACTTGGCAAGGGCAAAGAGCACCACTTGCCTCAACCTTCAAGGAACATAACCGCTATTTCAGCTTTAGCACAGCTAGGCAAAATTATCCATAAAACCGCAAAACCTGAGGTGAACAAGATAGGGAAAACTGAGAAATTTGACAGCCCATAGCTTAGCCCAAGAGCAAGGAAATCTTACCTAAGGAGAAAAATCTAGGCGAGAGCAGCTGGTTCCTCTTTCCTTTCCCTTGCTCTCTCTCTCTCTCTTGGAAATGGGGAATGCGAAGAAGAAGAATGAAAAGGAGAAAGACTCATTTTCGGCCTTATTACCCAGGGAAAAAGTCTGGTCCCTTAGATAAAAAATAAAGAAATTGAACAGCTGAAATATTTTCTGAACAAGTCAACATTCGGCCGTGACATGCCCCGTGACACGCCCCGCCCCAGGGCGTGTACATTAAGCGGCACACAAACCGACCATTCGAGCTTATCCAGGATGACAACCACCAGGAGACACGCCCATGTTGGCCCAGTCATGCCCGTGACTCAGGGCGTGTAACCCCAGACTCGACACTCAACATTCGTCGAGCGAACTTCATCGAACGAAGTTCGTCGAATCGGCGGGACACGCCCTGTGACACACCCGTGTCACAGGTCTTGTACCCCTTCTCTCGACGATAGTCGACCTCAATTCATCAACCTCAATTCGTCGACCTCTCGACACTCCCCTGTCACACCAGTGTCAGCGGGCGTGACACTCCCGAAAATTTTGTCGACCGAAATTCGTCGACCACGCGGCCATCAGCGCAACCCGAGCCAGACACTCCTTGTGCGCCCGTGTCCAAGGCCGTGTCACGCAAATTTTGCAAATTTCCAGGATTTGCAATGTTACAACTCTCCCCTGCTACAAGAAATTTCAACCATAAATTTGCACCTAGGGAGGAAACCAACAACCAATATGTTATAACCTCATATTCATATGTTACAATTTCTTCTTAACCATGCTATTCCCTAGCAAAACGATCCAGGCTCGAGCAAACTATCTCGGAATGTAATGAAATTCACACCCACGCTATGAATATAGTGGCGAAGTCGAAATCATCATCCGACAAACAAAACTTGGGCCAACCTTGCCCGAAGCCAAAACACAAGCATTCCCAAAGAGGCACCACCGAGTCACCAAAACAGACCCCGGCTTGCTAGGTAATCTTGCAAAACGGCTACCAAACCAGCCACTAAAAGGCCTAAAGAGCGAAGATCACGCTCTAACAATGGCAAAGGACAAAAATATGCCAACGTAACGCCAAACAAAAATTACACAATTGCCAAAAAAACCGGGGGCGTTACATGTAGTCTCACTGCCAATGTAGTATGAGCCTATGAGATCGCACATAAGAGTTTTGGAGAAGTTGGATAGGTTTACGTTGGCCTTTCTCATATGTGATATGAGTTAAGGACCAAGCCTATGATGATGTGGACATGGTGAAATTTCAGTCCGGGACCTGCATTGTGAATATGCGTCGCCCGAGATGTAGCCGGCTGAAGCCAAGGAAAATTCATCGAGTATGGGTAAGTGGTTTCAACGAATGGGATGAATTCAACGAGTATTGTTGTGTCCATTCCACAATTCGTCGAGTATTAAAGTATTACTCGTCGATTCGTCGAGTATCGTCGTATCCTCTTACCGATTCATTGAGTATCGTCATGAGCTATCACCGATTCGTCAAACATCGTTATGGTCACTCGCTGATTCGTCGATTATCAAGATCGATACTCGCCAAATACTATCTTGACCGGTTATTTTCTTTTAAGTCCTGTTCCGCCGGTCCTTGCTGGTATTGGCCGGTTCGATTCAAGGTATAATAAAGTTTTATTGTTGAACCAATAAGATAAGAGGAAGAGAACTTTTCATTCGACCTAATCCCACGACAACATTGTTCTCCCGCGATGGAACTGTTCCGCTCCCACGATTCACGCCGACCGCCGCTTGCCGCCGTCGATCTCGCCGACTGCCGATGACGCATCTCATCGCGATGGAAGTGTTCTGTTCCGCGATAGCTGTCGATCTTCGCCGACTGTTGACCGCTACTATTGTAGCCGACTACTACTCATCACCGCTAACTATCCACAGTCGCTAGCTGCCGCCGAAAAATGTTTCCTAGGCGTCGTCTTCGTCGTTGCCGCCTCTCCTTAGACAGATCTAGCAATCCGTGGGGACTTTGAGGGCAAGCCTCTTTCCGACCTAGATCTTGTGCGATAAGAGTTTATGGTTCTCCGTGCTAATGTACACACCCATAGAGGCATGAACACTATTCTATGCTCAGAACTCCAGCCGTTGCCGTTCGTTGGAATCTGTCGGAGCACCTAGGTTGAGTATCGACTCAATCTCGCAAAGGTACAAATTTATTTGTTGCAATATTACTTATTGATTAATGATCATCACGAGATCCACAAAATTGCTTTTGGGTTTTCCTTGCTCTCACTTCTGCTTCGCGCACAAGTATTGTGCTACCCCTGTGAAAACCCAACATTAGTATCCGAGGGAGGTTGCGCGATGATCATTGTTTCAGAAGTTTCCAAATACTTGGTATGTAGATTTGGAGATTTTAGAAATGTTCTAAAATGCCTAAGCCTATTCTTGGAATCCCACCAAAAATGCATGTGATTTCCTTATTGCTACTCCTTAACAGTAACTGTCACTCTTGTTGGTTTGTGAAATCAAGTATGTGATAGATTTTGGAATCTCACACATAAAATGACGAGCTTGTTTACTGTGTAAGTCGAGTTGGTGTTGCTCATGTCCAGTGCATGTAAATCTGAGGATTTAGAAGTGTTCTAGATGTTTAAATTTAGCCCAGTTCATTAAGTGTTGATGACATTTCATGTGCACATCTGGAATGAATTTGGATTATGTGTGTTGTTACATGTTTGCGGATGTGCACATTGGTTAAATGTTAACCATGGTTAAAGTGTTAATCGAATATCAAAATCCCTTAAAATAATATTAAGTATTCGGATGCCTTCCGATGGATGATATTCTTCCTTCCTCGATCGATGATTTGTGGGCTTTCCAAAGCAAGGTACATTAATCTATCTTGGTATGGGTGCGAGTGGATAATTATGATATCCTACTGTCAACATTGGGTCAAGATTAACTGGGCGACCTCAAAGGTGAGTGCCCAGAGGCATAGGGTTGGCATGCACAATATGATGGATGTGAATAAAGAGTTATTCACCAGACATACAAGAATTGCATATTGATGCAATTGGCAAGCGTTTCCTACCTAAATAGCTGCATTGTGAGAGAAAAGCCAAAGCTAACTCATAGTGTTAGTGAAATATGGATCATGTCCACTAAGAGAGTTACTCACACAAACTCTTCGAATTGATACCGAGGGTTATCAGTTTGATAAAAATAGTAGGAGTTATTTTGATTAAAATCCTAATCGAAAGAAAAATAATTTATACTTTGAAATGTAGTACTAATTTGCTTTGCATTGATCCTTGTAGAATTTCCATGGCAAGTGGTTCACACTCCACACTGTCCCTCAGAGCGATCCTTGAGAAGGAGAAGTTGAGTGGTACAAATTATTTGGACTGGTACAGGAACCTGAGAATTATTCTCAGGCAAGAGCGCAAGCTCTATATATTGGAAGAGGAATCCCCTGATAGGCCTGCCGAGAATGCACCCCGTGCTGATAAAGATGCTTACAAGAAGTACCTCGATGACTCCTTAGACGTCAAATGTCTTATGCTTATGACCATGAAATCTGAGCTTCAGAAGTAATATGAGAGCATGGGTTGCAAGGAAAATGATGAGTATCTCAAGAAAATGTTTCTAGGGCAAGCTCATTAAGAGAGATTTGATGTCACTAAGGCAATATTCCAGTGCAAGATGAGAGCTCGGGACCTAGTAGAGACTCATGTACTCAAGATGATTGGGTATATGGAGAACCATGAAAGACTAGGGTTCCCTCTAGGCCAAGAGTTTGCTACAAACCTGATCCTGTAATCGTTGCTCGATAGTTATGAGCAGTTCGTTTTGAACTATAACATGAATGAACTAGACAAGACACTACCAGAGCTCCTAGGTATGTTGCTAACTTCCGAGATAAACATGAAGAAGGCTAAGCCTGTTAGCCCCATACTGATGGTGCATAATGGCAAGGGCAAGGCCAATGGATTTAAGAAGACGAAGGTGGGACCTAAGTCTGCTCTGGAGCCCAAATCTTCTGCACTGAAAAGGAACGGTTCAGGTAAAGAGGGAAAGTACCACCACTATGGTAAGGCTGGTCATTGGAGGAGGAATTGTAATTCATACATTGAGGTTCTGCAAAAGATGAGGGGAGGTATGACTTCCGCTTCAGGTATATATGTTATAGAGATAAACCTTTCTACTCCTTCATCATGGGTATTGGATACCGAATGTGGTTCTCACATTTGAATAAATATGCAGGAACTGAGAAGGAGAAGAATGCTGAGTAAAAGAGAGGTGGACCTGCACGGCAATGGAGCAAGAGTTGCTGCTATTGCTGTGGGCGTTTTCTTTGCCCAGTGGGCTTGTTTTGGAACTTGATAACTGTTATTATGTTACTGCAATAACTAGAAACATTTTTTCTATTTCATGTTTAAACATGATTGGATATTCTTTTTCTTATTAAGAAAAATTATTGTTCTATATTTAAGAATGATGTTTGTTATGCTGTAGCCCAAATGTTTAATGGTTTATATGTTTTGAACTTAGACCATCAGACCTATAACATAGAAAATACTAAAAGAGTAAGAACAAATGAATCGAACCCTACGTACCTTTGGCATTATCATTTGGGCCATGTAAATAAGAAATGTATATCCAAGCTCAATAAAGATGTCTACAGGACTCATTTGATTATGTATCATTTGAGAGATGCGAATCTTGTTTATTAGGCAAGATGAATAATGTCCCTTTCACCGGCTTCAATGAGATGACTTTTAATCTCTTGGGTATAATACATAGTGATGTATCTATGGCTAGAGGTAGGTACTTCTACATTGTTACATTTACAGATGATTTCATTAGATACGGATATGTGTATCTTATGAAGTGAAAATACGAAATCTTTGAAAAGTTCAAAGTTTTTAACAACGAAGTAGAAAACCAATTGGGTAAGAAGGTAAAAGAGCTCTGATCTGATCGAGGTGGCGAATACCTAAGTCATGAGTTTCGTTGTCATCTGAAAGAGTGTGGTATTGTATCAATGCTCACACCACCTAGGACACAACATCATAATGGTGTGTTAGAGCGGAGGAATCGTACTTTGTTAGACATGGTGCGATTGATGATGAGTCATACAGATCTTCCTGTTTCCTTTTGGGGTTTTGCTCTAGAAACTGCTGCTTTAACACTAAATCGTGTTCTAATGAAAGATGTTCTAAAGACACCATATGAGATATGGACTGAGAAGTGTCCTAATATGTCATTTATTAAGGTTTGGGGCTGTGAGGCATACGCGCGACGTCAAATGCCCGAGAAGATGGAGCCCAAATAAAATAAGTGTTATCTTGTGAGGTATCATAAGGAAACTAAAGGGTAGTATTTCTACGTACCCTCTGAGGGCAAAGTGTTTATCGCTAGGACTGGTGTCTTTCTTGAGAAAGAGTTCTTAAGTAGAAAGACTGTTAAGGTAGAACTTGAAGAAGTTCAAGAACCATAAATAGGTAATGAACCAGAATTGGAACCTGAGTCAGGACTACAAGTTGTTTAAGCTGGAGAGCCTGCTCAGGAAACACAAGTTCTACATAGATCTGGTAGATCAAGGTTTGAGCCTGATAGATATGGATTTCTCGTGTCCCAAATATATAATACGTTGCTTATGGATCATGATGATGAGCCAGCAACCTACCATGAAGCTATGAGTGGATCGGACTCCGAGAAGTGGCTTGAGGCCATGAAATCTAAAATGGACACCATGTATGAAAACCAAGTTTGGACCTTGGTGGAACAACCTGAGGGGCTACGACCCATAGGGTGCAAGTGGGTCTTCAAGAAGAATACTAATATTGATAGGAATGTACTGACATTCAAATGACGACTTGTGGCTAAAGGTTTCAAGCAAATTCATGGTATTGACTATGATGAAACTTTTTCCCCTGTTGCCATGTTTAAGTCCATCAGAATTCTGCTTGCTATTGCTGCATATTATGACTACGAGGTTTAGCTGATGGATGTCAAAACGGATTTCCTAAATGGAAACCTCCTTGAGAAAGTGTATATGACACAACCTAAGGATTTTGTATCTCCAGGTGAAGCCACTAAAATATGCAAGCGGCAGATATCCATTTATGGATTAAAACAAGCTTCTCGAAGTTGGAATCTTTATTTTGGTGAAAAGATTAAAGAGTTTAGTTTTATCAAAAATGAGGATGAACCGTGTGTTTACAAACAGATTAGTGGAAGCATAGTTATCTTTTTGATATTGTATGTAGATGACATATTTCTTATCGGGAATGACAAACCGACCTTGCAAGTTGTTAAGAACAACGTAGGGAACTACTTTTAAATTAAAGACTTGGGCGAACTGACTTATATACTTAGTATTAAGATCTATAAAGATAGATCAAAGAAGTTGTTGGGTTTGACTCAAAGTACGTACATTGATAAGGTTTTGAAACGATTCAACATGCTTGAGTCCAAGAAAGGATTCTTACCCATGTCTCATGGTGTGAGTCTCTCTAAGGACCAGTATCCCAAATCTTATGAAGATAAGGACCGCATGAAGTTGATTCTATATGCTTCGTCAATTGGGTCAATCATGTATGCAATGATATGTACTAGACCCGATGTCTCTTATGCCTTGAGCATGACTAACAGGTATTAGTCTGATCATAGTGAAAGTCACCGGATTGCCATCAAGAACATCCTGAAGTACTTGCGAAGGACTAATAATACGTTCTTGGTATTTGGTGGAGAGGAAGAGCTCGTTTAAATGGTTACACAGTTGCTAGCTTCCAAACTGATAGGGACTATTCAAAGTCTCTGTCATGGTTTATGTTTTGCCAAAATGGACTATAAATGCTGCAAAGGAGGCTGTATGGATTAGGAAATTCATCGGTGATTTAGATGTAGTTCCTAGCATTGTTTGTCCCGTAGATCTTTATAATGAAAATAAAAGTGTAATTGCACTTGATTTGGAACCTAGATCTCATTAGCGCTCCAAGAATATACTTCGGCGATTCCATCTAATTCGAGATATTGTCGATTGAGGAGATGTAAGCATACATAGAGTGCCGAATGAGAAGAACATTGAAGATTCACTAATAAAGCCACTCGCAAAGAGAAAGCTTGATGGTCATGTTAGATCAATGGGTATACGATTCCTAAATGATCAACTCTAATTTGATTCTTGTGGATTGTATGTTTGTTGCATGTAATTTTTCATTTAATGAATAATGAACAATATGCATTTCATTTTATATATATTTTGGCAAGCTTTTTTATTGTGTTATTATTTCTATTGTTATAGTAGTTAACTATATAAATGCCCTTAGAGTGTTTGCTTTCATAGGTCAAGTAATGACTTGAAGTGAGAACCTATGATCTTAGAAGCTTCATTTTTAAAAGTCCCTGGTCGTTGTATCATCTTAGAAGCTAAGGGCGATGATGATACCTTTAATACTAGCATGTGCATTAACTGATGACCGGTCCTCATAGGTCATGATATTGTGATATCAAGTCATCACATGTGTACTTGTTTTGAACAAGTTGTACTAGACAGATCCACCATGAGAATACTTTGTGGATTGTTATATGAATGTGTCACAAGTATGACTCAAGTGGCATTGGTGTCTGGGGTCCTTTGACCTGAAGTCACAACACTCACTGAGTGAGGAAGAGCGTGCTTTGATGCTATCAAAAGTCCAGTCTTGAGAAAGTTGGATGATAAAGGTGGTTATTGGGTACGTTACGAATCATTTGGGTATTTGTGTGTGAGCAGAGATGGGATTTATCCTCCTATATGACAGAAGTTGCATACATGGGCCCCTTGATGGAATGGGATTGAGAAATGTATGTCCATGCTTGGTTGAGTCAATATATGATATTGGACTCACCAATTTCTGGAAGTCCATTCTAGATCAAGAAAACTAGGATTGAACAATTATGAAGGTGACACGATCTGTACCTCTAGTTCTATCCGGATGTAAGGGACAAAGGGACATGAAAACACTAATACATTGGTCACAATGGCTTTCGTGTTTTAAACTCTTATTGCTTGGGGTGCAATGATGCATTGCTAAATGCTGCTCATTGTTTGTGAAGCTTTTGTTTGATACTTTCTAGATCAAGTGGAAGACTATTGGTTCTACCATGGTGATATGGAAGTGATCAAGCATGTAGCATCACTGCCAACACAGTATGATCCTATGGGGTCGCACATAAGAGTTTTGGAGAAGTTGGATAGGTTTGCGTTGACCTTGCTCTTATGTGATATGAGTTAAGGACCAAGCCTATGACGATGTGGATGTGCTGGAATTTCAGTCCGGGACCTGCATTGTGAATATGGGTCACCCAGGATGTAGTCAGCTGAAGACTATGAAAATTTGTGGAGTATGGGTAAGTGGTTTCGACGAATGGGCTGAATTCGACGAGTATCATCATTTCCATTCCACGATTCGTCGATTATTAAAGTAATACTCGCCGATTCGTCGAGTATCGTCGTATCCTCTTACTGATTCGTCGAGTATCGTCATGAGCTATCACCGATTCATCGAGTATCAATATGGTCATTTGCCGATTTGTCGATTATCAAGCTCAATACTCGCCAAATACTGTCTCGTCTAGTTATTTTCTTTTAAGTCTTATTCGCCCGGTCCTTGCTGGTATTGGACGGTTCGGTTCATGGTATAAAAAAGTTTACTGTTGAACCAATAAGATAAGAGGAAGTAAATTGTTCATTCGACCTAATCCCACGATGATGTTGTTCTCCCGCGATGGAACTATTCCGCTCCTGCGATTCACGCGGACCGCTGATTGCCGCCGTCGATCCCGCCAACTGACGACGACGCATCTCATCGTGACAGAAGTGTTCCATTCCGCGACAGCCGTCGATCTTCGCCGACTGTTGACCGTCGCTCGTTGTCGCTATTGCAGCCGACCACTTCTCGTCGCCGCTGACTGTCCATAGTATGTAGCTGCCTCCGAAAAACATTTCCTAGTCATCGTCTTCGTCGTTTCTGCCTCTCCTTAGACGGATCTAGCAATCCGTGGAGACTTTGAGGGCAAGACTCTTTCTGACCTAGATCTTGTGCGATAAGAGTTTAGGTATCTCCATGCTCATGTGCATACCCGTAGAGGCGTGGAAACTATTCTATGATCAGAACTTCAGTCATTGCCATTCGTTGGAATCAGTCAGAGCACCTAGGTTGAGTATCGACTCAATCCCGCAAAGGTACAAATTTATTTGTTGCAATATTACTTCTTGATTAATGGTCATCACAAGATCCACAAAATTTCTTTTTGGGTTTTCCTTGATCTCACTTCCACTACGCTCACAAGTTTTGTGCCACCCCGGTGAAAACTCAACAGTAATGTTGTTACATAATCAAAGGAAAGCCTGTCGCAGGAGTGACAATTAAGCCACGACAGGCGAACTCTATTGTTGCCGCTGCAGGCGGCCCCTCTCTTCTTCCATTCACTCTTCTCTCGACCTCAACCGCAAATACCTAACATTTAAAGTAACTGGTTGCTCGATAGTTCCTCATCACCTCATTTACCCCTACATTCCCAGATCGAACATGTTCTCTCACCTCTCAATTGTAGAGGTGCCATTTCTGCATCAATAATTAACACACAACCTTCAGATTTCAAACAGACGGTGAAGTCCAACAGTTAACCATGACATATCATCAACCTGTCGAGAACCATGCTCCTTTAAGTCCTAGAGAAGATCCTCTCTGGGAAGCCTTGAAGTAATCGCGTTGGGAAACTACCCAACAGTTCCAGGCAATCAACTGTACTCTAGCTGCTATCACGCAGCGATTAGAAGCGTAATATACAGCAGCGCTGGTTCCTCCAGTCAACCCGACACCAGCTTTGGGGAATCCGAAAATCTATCCTCCTGTTTATCCGCCAACCTGTCCTGCAACCTACCCGCCGGGGCAAGCTACAACTCCTTTGCGATCTCAAAATGACGAATTTGTAGCTCGCCAAAGCTTCTTTCAGGAAGCTGCCCAAGGAAGTCCAGCAAGATTCTTGAATTTTCTGGGAAGTCATCCCTACTCTATAGCTCCTGGAGTTCCTCCTCCTGCAACAATGTTTCCTTTCTATCCTCCTGCACCTTTTTCAACTACAGCTTATGCTCCCTTTTTTCCTTCTCCTTACATTCTAGGAGCAGAAGAAGTGCCATCTCCGTTTACAAATAATATCTAGCAAGAACCAACTTCAGTTCACTTCAAAAAGCCACAGTTATCAACTTATACTGGGGAGTCTGATCTGATAGCACACTTACAAGCTTTTGAATTAGCCGTCGACCTCAAGACTCTTACAGATGCTACCAAGTGCAAGCTCTTCGTAATGTCCTTTGATGGGCAAGCGAGGGAGTGGTTCTATGGATTGCATCCTCAGTCCATCGCATCCTTTGCTGATCTGTGAAGAGAACTTTTGCTCAGGTTTTCTACCTCTACAAAGAGGAAGGGCGGTCCAAAAGCCCTATTTGAGATCAGGTAGCGGGAAAATGAGACTTGAGCCCATTTAGTTGATCGTTTTCAAAAAGTGATTCTTGAGATTGAAAATGTCGATCTAGAAATGTACCGAGTCTCTCTAATAAGTGGTATAAGGGAAGGACCACTTAAGTTTGAAGATAATATTCAAATCCCAACTATATCTCCAAACTTGTAACGAAGAAAGATCCTTTTCTTCATTCGGGCAACCTCCACAAGCTCCTCAAAATGATTTTCAACCACGAGTAAGGAGAGGAAGGAATTCTAGACGTCATTAACTCCTCTTCCGAAGCTGGGATCACTCCTAAGGCCAGAGACTACAATTGCCAGCTCCTTCTTATCCGGCTCTAGCTTCGCAAGCATCTTCAGTTTACCCACAGCCTGGTGATAACTCGTCAGAATTTGAACTAGACCAAATTCTGCAGGAAGTAATCCAAGTCATGAAAGGAAAGACCGGTTATAAAAGGCCCGATCAACCTGCAGATCAAAGCTCCAAGGATTCAGATCCCTACTGTGAATTCCATAAAGAGAAAGGGCATCCAACCGAAAATTGCTGGACACTTTGTCAACTGGTGGAGAAGATGCTGAAGCAGGGAAAGTTGTGTGACTTATCCAGAGAGATGACCACTCTGATCCGTCTACTTTGAAAGGCAAAGAAGTAGCGAGCATTCCTATCAGCTCAAATGGAGTGGGTGTAACGCCCCCAATTTTCTGCGATTATTTAATTCTTGTTTTGCGTTACGTTGACGTGTTTCCGGCATGTGCCGTTTGTTAGAGCGTGGTCTTAGCTCTTTAGGTTCCTTGTGTGGTTGTTGGTAGCCTTTTTGGCAAGATCCCCTAGCAAGCCGGGTCTGTTTTGGTGACCGGTGAGGCCTCTCGGGGGATGCTTGTGTTTTGGCTTCGAGTAGTGATAACCCGAGTTTTGTTCATCGAAAATTGACTTCGACTTCGCCGTTGCGTTCGTAGCGTGGGTAATTAGCTACGATGTGAATTTCGTCGGAATCCGATGTGTTTCGGTTTTCGCGTCGTTTTGATGTATTAATAATAATGGGTGCAATTAATTAATTTATAAAGCTTGTAAGGAATCAAGTGGTTTTAGGTGGCAGTTAGGGCTGAAAAGACGTATCCATGCATATATATAAAGCCTTAGGCAAAAAACGAGTCTTTTCATCGTCTCCTTCCCGTGAGAGTATAACCGCTGCCTATTCGAGAGGAAGTATAACCACCAACCCCGCTACCCTTCAGACGCCGATTTTGGGAGCATTAGTGGAAGAAATTCAATTCCGAAAGCTGATTTGGATTGCTCTCGCCTAGACCTTCGTTCCAACGGTAAGAGATTCAACTTTAGTGGTGTTTCTTGGGGTCTCGGAATTTTTTTTAGTTTGATCCTTTCTCCGCCATTAAAACTTTAGAATCCTGTTAGGTGCTGTTGCGGCTGGAGCCGAGAGAGAGAGAGAGAGAGGAAGGGCTATGCAAGATAAATCGCTGGTATTTAAGGCAAGTGGTGCTCCTACCCTTGCCAAGTTTTCTTCTCCTTTTCATGGTCATATTTGCTATAATTTTCCCTGTTTCCCGAGATTGATAATTTACTCTGTTTTTCCGTCAAAAAAAAGCATGTGAATCTTAAACCATAATGCCCCTTTATGTTTCTGTTTGCATTCTCTCCAGTTCTGAAACTCAAATCTTCGGCAGGAGTGCTGTAGTCTTCTTTATTTTTATCAAATTGTTCCTTGTTAATTATCCAAATTGTTCCCTGTTAACCTCTGTTTGGGTAGTATCTAGCCTTTCAACCCTAGAATTTAGTAGCAGTGGATTTTCCTACTTAAATTGCGGGTAGTAGGATTGAATTAGGCTAAGGAGTTTGGATCGAAACGAAGTAGGTGGTATAGGATTTCTGTGCACTCAATGCAGCCAGTTCGTCGGAAATCGTCGATCTGGGTTCGACGATTATCGTCGAGCAGAGCTCGACAATGTCCCTTAGTTCTGGGTCCGACGGAAATCGTCGAACGGAGTTCGACGATTCTCCCGTGGCCAGTGTTCGGCGTAAGGAAAATCGTCGAACGACGTTCGCCGATTTTTCCCGTGACCTTTATTCGACGACAGGAAAATCATCGAACAGCGTTCAACGATATTTTCTGTGGCCTGTATTCAACGTTTTCCTATGGCCTGCATTTAACGCAAAATCGTCGAACAGAGTTCGACGATTTCCTGTGCCCTGCGGTTAAGGAAAATCGTCGAGCGGCGTTCGACGACTTTTCCCTTGACCTGTGATCGACGAAAGGCAAATCGTCGAACGAAGTTCGACGATTTCCTGTGTCCTGTGATTCGACAAAAATCGTCGAGCTGTGTTCGACGATTTTCCCGAGTTCTACAATTTTCCCGCGCTCTACGAAAATCGTCGAGCTGCGTTCGACGATTCCTGTAGGCTGAGATTTATTTTCTTTCCAGTTACTTTTCTTCCCGAGTGTTTACCTCCTAGGTGGGGATGACTTGTCGGCCTTTCGTTCTTCCTTTGTTTTGAGGGCCGAATCATGGGTTATGGCAGGTAGTGGTATTTTGACGCTCTAAAGGAGCGAGATGTTTTGTGTGCGAGCCGTGGCCTCCACGTTTTAGTCCCAGGTACGGGCTGGGTATTGCTATGGCCGTCACCCTTTTTATCCGAGGTACGGGCTGGGTTTGTGGTGATTTTGTGCTGACACAGTGAATTTTATTTTGGAACTGTTTGGCTTGGGGGAATGTTTTTGGTCACTAACTTAGGTCCATTTTGTTTACTACTGCCATTCCTCACAAATTAGGATTGTTAGGTGTTTCTTCCTGGTTAAATGCAACATATAGTGGCAAGTTTTTCTTGTCTTTTGCCTTGTAGCCACTGCAGGATTTGAGCAGGGCTTGGTGTTGTTGCTTTGTACTTGGTGTACTTTTGCTTCTTTGGGCAGTGTTTGTTTTCACTGTCATGTTTACTTACCCTCTTTGTTCCATTTTAATTTAAAGCCGTAATTCAGATTTTCTTGATTTTCTTGATTTTCTTGCTGAGGTGTTCTTTTCTATTCTGAATGCCTCAGGTTCTTACTAGTTGCCGAGTAGACGGCTAGATTTGCTGTGGTGTTGCTGGTGATCCCTTGAGTTGTGGGGATCTTTCTCTTGCTGTTGTGAGGTAGTTTTCCTATTTTCTTACAGACATACATACTTGCAAGTGGGTTCGTGTCAGTTTGTTGGCGCCCACTAGTAGTTTTACCTTATGATACTAGATATGTTTCCTTGTTGAAATTTGTGAAGTGGAAGTGGGTGACGGGACAGACCGCGCGGCCTGTGCGGACAGCTTTGGCGGACTGGGCGGACTGGGCGGACTGTGGGTTGCGGCCTGGTGAGAAGTCTGGTGGAAGCCGGCTGTGTTCTGAGCGGGTTGTTGCATGGTGTCCGCGGTTTGGTGCGGCCTGGTATCTGCGGATAGAGAGGCTTGCGGACTGGTGCTTTGCTCAGTGGTCGCGGGTGCAAGTTTGCGCTGTTGGCGGGTTGGTTCAAGTTCGCGGGAAGCCTTGCGGACTGGTGTGTCCGCGGTTTGGGCTGTTGCGGACTAGGCCTTGAGCTTGGCTGAGGCCTTGTCGAGCTCAGGTGTTACAGCAGGTCTTGCTGTGGAGACCGGTTGGCGGACTGGTGTTTGGAGTCCGGGAAGTAGCTGCTGTGTTGGACAAGTGCGAGGAGCTCGCAGACTGGTTGCGGTCTGTGCTAGGGTGTTTGGCGGACGGGACTTTGTGTCCGCCATGCTCGCACTGGCCCTTGATGGTTTTGGACTTGGTCACACTTGGTGTCAAGTTCATGGTGTCCGCCGTATCCGCGAAGTCCGCTTTAACCGGGCGGACTGTTGCTGTTTGCCTTTGGTCGTGGACTTGTGGCGGATTGAGGTGTGAGTCTTGCGGACTGCCTCGGGTTGGTGCGGACTGCCATTGCAGAGGGTTCGCTGTCCTGAAGCAGTTGGAGCTTTGCGGGCTGGTGCCTTGTCCGCTTAGCTTGGGCGGACTGGAGAGGGTTCGTCAATGGTTGCCTTGCTCCTGGCGGTTTCCATTGGTGACTGGCTAAGTCCTCGCGGACTGAGCGGACGGTCGTTTGTGTTCGCGCGGACTGGGGCAGTGTCGCTATCTTTTGGGCGGTGACCACACTCCTCACCTGGCCTATAAATAGGACCCCCCTGGCACATCTACAGTAACCTAAGTAACGTGAGTGAACAGTAAATTGGGTTGGGCGAGTGCTGCGGTCTGTGTTTTTCAGTCCGCGCGGATTGTTTCAGGCTGACGGTTTGCTGTGTGCAGGTCGCGCGGATAACTTCAAGGAGCCAGGAGTTTGGCTGTGACTTCGGTCAGTGCTTGGAAGTGTGCGGTCTCTGCGGACTCAGCAGGAGGTCGCTCTGTGGCTTGTCAGTTCTGTTTCAACTTTCCCAGCTTCAATAACCTGTCCGCCGGCTTCAGGCGGGTAGGGGAGTTCCTCAGTTCGGGTTCAGCAGGAGGCGAATAACGTTCTGTCCGCGCGGCCTCGCGGTCTCGGCGGACTCCGTGGTATTCGGCGGATTGCAGCATAGCTTGGGCGAGCTCAGCGGTCTCGGCGGTCTCGGCGACCTCGCGGTCTCGGCGGACTGGAGTGCTGTCCGCCCGGCTTGTTTTTTGATCTTTCTGTTTACAGCTGTTATACTAGCGAAATCATGTCTCGCTATGTATGCCTCGGATTGTAAAGAAGTGAATGCATAATAAGACCGTCTTGTGCTTCCATTGTTTTGTTGGGTGCAACCTCTAGTCCTTGGGTTTCCGCAGGTTCAGCGTGCGAACTGGGTAGTTCCGAAGATATTAATTTGGTGTTTGGGCTATCTTGCTGACCACGTTGAGAAAATTTAACATGGTATCAGAGGGAGGTTTCTGAGGTTGCGGAGGTTCAGTTGCGTGAGCGGAGGTCAGCCAGTGTTGTTACTCAGTGATTGAGTGGTGATCAACCTGTGTTGTTGCTCGGAGCTGCTGAAGGGTTACCAACAGGTGATTGCAATGGAAGGAAGCTTAGCAAGAGGTCTTGGCATTGAACTCTTAACGCCGACTAACTATAAAAAGTGGAAGTCGTGCATGAAGAGTTATCTTCTAGGCGAGGAGCTGTGGAAGTTGTCGGTGGAGACGACAGACAGGAAGTTACTGCTGCTGCTTTCGGTACTGCTGAGCAGGTGAGGCTCTGGAGAAGAACTAATGCTAAGGCAGAGTTCGTTCTGAAGAGAGCTGTCTCTCCGGAACTGTTTGATCACATCATTGGGTGTGAGTCGGCTGCTGATATTTGGACAACCATTGATGAGTTGTTCAATAGGAAGAATGTGGCGCGGCTTCAGTTCCTGGAGAATGAGTTGGCCAGGGCAACTCAGGGAGACCTTTCCATCTCCAAGTACTTCTTAAAGATGAAGAGCTTGTGTGCTGAGCTGTCGGCACTGGATCCTGATGAGCCTATCTCTGAGGCAAAGATGAAAAGGCACATTTTCCGCGGCTTGCGGAAGGAGTATGTGGCCTTTGTTACGTCTGTTCAAGGGTGGGCTACTCAGCCGTCTCTGCTGGAGCTGGAGAATCTGCTTGCCTCGCAGGAGAGCTTAGCAAGGGCAGATGGCTGGAGTGAATCTGAATCAGGAAGGCAGCGAGGCTCTCTTCTCAGGCAAGAAGAAGGGATGGGAAGGGAAGAAGAAGAAGAAGGTGCAGGCCGCTGTTGAGAAGGAGACTTCAACTTCATATCCGCCGGAGAGGAGCAATGCTCCTAAAGACTGGAAGAAGAATCTGAAGTGCTACCGGTGTCATCAGCGTGGGCACTTCAAGCGGGACTGCAAGGTCAAACTGCAGCCTGGGCATGCTGCGGGAAAGGAGGAAGCTTGCTCGCGAAGTGAAGAAGCAGAATGGGGAGGAGCTTTCATGACGGGCACTTGTGTCCGGGCCTTATCTGCTGAGGACTTCAACAGCGAGTGGATCATCGACTCTGGGTGTGGTCATCACCTCACCGGAAGACAAGTCGAAGTTCACCTCCATGCAGGCTTACTCAGGTAATGAAGCTATTATCACTGCTGATAATACTGTTTATGCAGTAGAGAAGGAGGGGGTCGTGTCTTTGGGTAGTGATCAGGGGCCACTCACGTTAAGGAGTGTGTATCACGTGCCGGGCATGAAGAAGAACCTCTCTCTCGGTGACCAACGCGGTGGACGCTGGGTATCACGTTCTGTTTGGGCCAACAGACGTGAGGTTTCCTTCGCAACGTATCAGCGGTAAAGGCTGATGTTGCTCATGTTGGGAGGAGGGTTGAAGAACTTGTTTGTTCTTTCCACCAGTGCCTATGTTGATAGGATGAGAGCCAATGATAGTGCGGCTATCTGGCATGAGAGGCTGGGGCATGTTGGGCATGGACAAGCTGAAGGCAATGGCGAGTAGAAGTCTGGTGAGGGGGTTGCCGATGTTGTCCTCCTTTGGTGATGGGCATGTTTGTGCGGGCTGTCAATACGGTAAGGCACATCGCCTTCCGTTTGATAAATCTCAAACAAGGAGCAAGAAACCATTGGAGTGTATTCCATGGCGAACCTGATGGGACCGACTGTTACTGCCAGCCCTTGGTGGAAGCAAATACATGCTTGTCTTGGTTGATGACTACTCAAGGTATACTTGGGTGTACTTCTTAAAGGAGAAGTCGGAAGCCTTCCATTGTTCGTGGAGTTCAAGGAGTTGGTAGAAGGCCGGCTTGGCTTGCGGATTAAGAAGCTTAGAACTGATAACGGGGGGGAGTTTGTCTCTTCCGAGTTTTCTAACTTCTGCAGAAGGAGCACGGGATCCAACGGGAGCTTACTTGTTCTCACACTCCACAACAAAATGGGGTAGCGGGCGGAAGATCCGTCATTTGACGGAAACCTGCAAATGCTGGCTGCATGCGAAAGATATCCCGAGGTCCTTTTGGGCGGAGGGAATGTCTTGTGCTGCTTATGTTATCAACCGGATGCCACTCAGCCCTATCAACATGAAGACTCCTATTGAGCTGTTGCTGAAGGAGAAGCCGAGTGTTGGACACCTTCGGGTGTTCGGTTCAACTTGCTACGTGCATGTCCCGGATGCTTCACGGACAAAGCTGGATGCGAAGGCAAGGAAACTTGTCTTTGTTGGCTATGATGAGCGGAAGAAGGGATGGAAATGCATGGACCCTGTGACGAAAGAAGTTCGTGGTGTCAAGAGACGTGTCTTTGACGAGCTGATGTCATATGGAGGTGGCTCGGTGGAGCTAACCCGAAGTAGCAAGGATGATGAAGCACCGTGGAGGCTGCTGAAGGCTTGGAAGAGGAGCTTGCTGTTTCACCAGCAGCTCCTGTTGCTTCGAACTCCGAGGCTGAGCCTTCTGGCTCAGGAAGCAGGGGGAGCACTGCTCAATGCTTGCCCCAGGTAGGAGTGGAGCCTGAAGAAGCAACGGAAGCCGTGAGCAAGGAGCCATGTCTTCGGAGATCGAAGAGGGTGGTTAAGCCACCGGCTCGATACTGTGATGGGAATGCAGTGAGCTTTGTCTCCTGTTTCTTTGCAGGTCCTCTGGATGAGCGGAGCCTGCAAACTTCAACGAGGCCACTGGAGTGAAGGAGTGGGATGGTGCCATGAAGGAAGAGATTGATGCTCTGAAGAAGAATGAAACCTGGGACCTTGTGCCCAAGGTTGATGGCGTTACTCCGGTTACTTGCAAGTTTGGGTGTATAAGTTGAAGAAGAAGGCTGATGGGAGCATTGATCGGTTCAAGGCTCGCCTGGTCGCAGAGGATTCTCACAGCAGTATGGAGAAGACTATGAGGAGACATTAAGTCCAGTTGCGAAGATGACATCTGTAAGAGTGGTGATCGCCTTGGCTGCTAGCAAGGGATGAGGTTGTGGCAACTCGATGTGAAGAATGCCTTTCTTTACGGAGAGATTGACAAGGACATCTTCATGGATCAGCCGCTTGTTTTGTCTCTGAGAAGCATCCGGACTATGTCTGCAAACTCAGGAAGGCTCTCTATGGGTTGAAGCAAGCTCCTCGAGCGTGGTATGGGAAGATTGCAGAGTACTTGCAATTCTGTGGATACCTGGCTTCTAACTCGGATTCAAGCTTGTTCGTCAAGAAGAAGGGAGAGCTAAGAGTCTTGGTCCTACTGTATGTGGATGACATGATCATCACAGGGAACTCGGAGGAGGAAGTAGCAAGGCTCAGGGGAGAGCATGCTATACGCTTCGAGATGAAAGACTTGGGAGAGTTGCATCACTTTCTTGGTCTGGAAGTGGAGAGGAAGGAGTGCGGGGTTCTCATTAGCCAGAAAGGGTATGCTGATCGCATTGTGAAGCGGTTTGGCATGGGCGAAGGGAAGAAGTGCTCTACTCCACTGGAACCTGGGCTAAAGCTTCGACGAGATGAGGGAAGGGTGCTTAATGATCCCTTTGGTGTCAGGGCTCTTGTTGGGAGCTTGATCTATCTGACGATTACAAGGCCGGATATAGCTTATGCTGTTGGCCGAGTAAGTCGATATATGGCTGAACCAAGGAGTTCTCATCTGTTGGCGGCGAAGGGAATTCTGAAGTATGTCAAGGTGACTTCTGAGATGGGACTCCTCTATGGAAGGGATGCGGAGTTTGCGTTGCTCGGGTACACGGATGCTGACTATGGCGGTGATTCGGATGATCGGAGGTCTACTTTAGGTTATGTGTTCACTTGCGGTTCAGCTAGCATCTCGTGGTGTAGCAAGAAGCAGGACTCGGTGTCGGTTTCAACCACGGAGGCGGAGTATAAGGCTTCGGCCTTGGCTGCTCGGGAAGCCGTTTGGTTGAGGAGACTCATAGAGGATGTTCATGAAGAAGTGCAAGGGCCTACTTTACTCCGGGGTGACAATGAGAGTGCTCTCAAACTGGTAAACAATCCAGTGTGTCACGCCAGGACCAAGCATATAGAGATTGATCACCACTTCATCAGGGAGAAGGTGTTGGAGGGGTCTCTGCTGGTCGGGCATGTTCGGAGTGAAGATAATCTTGCTGACATCTTCACGAAGCCGCTGTCGAAGGGGCCCTTTGAACGCTTGTGCAGCTTGCTGGGCTTTGTCACCACTTCTCACTTCAAGGGGGAGTGTTGAAATTTGTGAAGTGGAAGTGGGTGACGGGACAGGCCGCGCGGCCTGTGCGGACAGCTTTGGCAGACTGGGCGGACTGGGCGGACTGGGCGGACTGTGGGTTGCGGCCTGGTGAGAAGTCTGGTGGAAGCCTGCTGTGTTCTGAGCGGCTTGTTGCATGGTGTCCGCGGTTTGGTGCGGCCTGGTATCTGCGGATAGAGAGGCTTGCGGACTGGTGCTTTGCTCAGTGGTCGCGGGTGCAAGTTTGCGCTGTTGGCGGGTTGGTTCAAGTTCGCGGGAAGCCTTGCGGACTGGTGTGTCCGTGGTTTGGGATGTTGCGGACTAGGCCTTGAGCTTGGCTGAGGCCTTGTCGAGCTCAGGTGTTACAGCAGGTCTTGCTGTGGAGGACGGTTGGCGGACTGGTGTTGGAGTCCGGGAAGTAGCTGCTGTGTTGGACAAAGTGCGAGGAGCTCGCGGACTGGTGCGGTCTGTGCTAGGGTGTTTGGGCGGACGGGACTTTGTGTCGCCATGCTCGCACTGGCCCTTGATGGTTTTGGAACTTGGTCACACTTGGTGTCAAGTTCATGGTGTCCGCCGCTTATCCGCGAAGTCCGCTTTGACCGGGCGGACTGTTGCTGTTTGCCTTTGGTCGTGGACTTGTGGCGGATGAGGTGTTGAGTCTTGCGGACTGCCTCGGTTGGTGCGGACTACCATGAAGAGGGTTCGCTGTCCTAAAGCAGTTGGAGCTTTGCGGGCTGGTGCCTTGTCCGCTTAGCTTGGGCGGACTGGAGAGGGTTCGTCAATGGTTGCCTTGCTCCTGGCGGTTTCCCTTGGTGACTGGCTAAGTCCTCGCGGACTGAGCGGACGGTCGTTTGTGTTCGCGCGGACTGCGGCGGTGTCGCTATCTTTTGGGCGGTGACCACACTCCTCACCTGGCCTATAAATAGGACCCCCCTGGCACATCTACAGTAACCTAAGTAACGTGAGTGAACAATAAATTGGGTTGGGCGAGTGCTGCGGTCTGTGTTTTTCAGTCCGCGCGGATTGTTTCAGGCTGACGGTTTGCTGTGTGCAGGTCGCGCGGATAACTTCAAGGAGCCAGGAGTTTGGCTGTGACTTCGGTCAGTGCTTGGAAGTGTGCGGTCTCTGCGGACTCAGCAGGAGGTCGCTCTGCGGCTTGTCAGTTATGTTTCAACTTTCCCAGCTTCAATAACCTGTCCGCCGGCTTCAGGCGGGTAGGGGAGTTCCTCAGTTCGGGTTCAGCAGGAGGCGAATAACGGTCTGTCCGCGCGGCCTCGCGGTCTCGGCGGACTCCGTGGTATTCGGCGGATTGCAGCATAGCTTGGGCGAGCTCAGCGGTCTCGGCGGTCTCGGCGACCTCGCGGTCTCGGCGGACTGGAGTGCTGTCCGCCCGGCTGTGTTTTTGATTCTTTCTGTTTACAGCTGTTATACTAGCGAAATCAGTCTCGCTATGTATGCCTCGGATTGTAAAGAAGTGAATGCATAATAAGACGTCTTGTGCTTCCATTGTATTTGTTGGGTGCAACCTCTAGTCCTTGGGTTTCCGCAGGTTCAGCGTGCGAACTGGGTAGTTCCGAAGATATTAATTTGGTGTTTGGGCTATCTTGCTGACCACGTTGAGAAAATTTAACATTCCTTTACTGCTACCTTTTCTGGAGATAATCTACTTGCTCTTGGGAAGTTTTATGCTAGGTTGCTAGTTATTTTTAAACCTAAAAATACTACTATAAGTATATCTCATGATCAGCATGTTTTATAAAACTCATACACTACTTTTCAAGTAATGTAAAAAGATCGTTTTCCTACTTATAATATAAAATAAATCTAGAGTCTTGCATAGTATAAGTTGACCTCGAGGGTCACTTATGCACTTTCATAGGATGTCAAAAATAAATAAAGTATTTTCCGCTCCGTATAAGTATAGTTTTTAAACTGTGAACTAGGTGATCCACCGAGCCGATTGATACAGCCTTTAAAAAATATAGCTGATTTTCAAATCATTAAACTTATGAATTTTCATACTCTGCTTAGATAGTGTTCGCCTGAGTGTCAACAGTTATCCCCTGTTCGACGTGGCATCATGACGCGTGTTTTCTCCTACTCTGATACTTCTTAAATTCGGAGAAAATGTGGGTTGTGACAGTTGGTATCCGAAGGAGGTTGCTTGACAATTTGTTGGGCAACCTTTCCTTGTAGGTATTATATGTTTAGCATCATGTCATACACACACCGATATGTCATCAGCACGTCTTGGCTGAAGCACGAACTCTACACTCATAGCATAACATGAAGTATACGGGGCATATTATGTAGTATGGGATGCATAATATGTGTCTGTATATGGATCCACCATAGGGGCAACATGTGAGGGTTATGTAGTATGGGATGCATAACCTCACCACATGAATGCGACTAGCACGTTTCTTTTTCGTTGCATGGGAATGTTATGTAGTATGGGATGCATAACATTTTCATGCATACGCCGCTCATGACATGCATTAGGGCCTTTTTAGAATGCATAGCACAATCATGCATATCATAACATTGCAAAAGCACAATGTGCCAAGCTAAAGATTTGCATGATGACATATGTACACACATGTTTTTAAATCAGAAAAAGAATATAAATTCATGCATTCCCGATCTAGGCACAAGAGTTAGATGATGGTAGTTAACCATCCTAGGTTAGGCATAACATTACTTTTATTAAACAAATAAACTCCCAGAGCAAGTTTAGCAGTTTTAAGATCATATTTATGTATGTGTTGTCTGTACTTGTAGTTAGTTCCAACTACTGTAACAGGATTTGACTAATGTTGTTATGACCATAGGATGGCAAGACGTCCTTCGACCAGGTCGACTCCCCTATCTGAGGGTGAGACTTCTGGAGCGCAAGGTGATGCGCTGATCGAGAGCTTGCGGTTGAGCAACGATTCCTTGACCAGATAGTTGGTGGAGATGCAGGTCCAGATCCAGTCTATGGCGGCAGTTGTGGCAGGACAGACTCAGGGAGTGCAAGACCCTGTAGGGGCTTTAGCTGACCCTCCCCCTCCTGCTCGCCTGAGACCTCCAGTGGTGCTGCCAGCGGAGATGGCCTTCATTTCTCAGTTTCAGAGACTTAGCCCTCCTACATATGATGGGAAGGCAGATTTCATGGTCATAGATAATTGGCTGATCTCCATGGAGGAGATATTCTCGTACTCCGGTATTGCAGATGATCAGAGAGTGATGATAGCCTCCTATCAGCTAAAGGGTTTGGCTAAGAGCTGGTGGCTTAGGGAAAAGGAGAGCTTGGTGGCTGGTTGCACTTGGGGATTATTCAAGGAGATGCTGTTGAGAAAGTTCTTGCCTTCGGTCGAGCGTGACCGACTAATGAATGACTTCCTTCACTTGAAGCAGAGGCAACTCACGGTCAGTGAGTACGAGATAGAGTTCAGCAAGTTCGTGGTGGTATTCATCGATGATTTGTTGATCTACCCTCGCAGTGCTGAGGAGCATGAGCAGCATCTGTGATTGGTTCTATCTGCTTTAAGAGACCATCAGTTATTCGCCAAGCTGAGTAAATGTGAATTCTTGTTGTCCCAGGTTTCCTTCCTGGGTCATGTGGTGAACAAGGACGACATTTCGGTGGACCCAAAAAAGATTTTTGCAGTGATGGATTGGCATAAGATGAGCACACCCAAGGAGATTAGGAGCTTCTTGGGGTTGGCCGGCTATTATAGAAGATTTGTGGAGGGCTTTTCTACATTGGCAGCGCCCTTGACTAAGCTGACACAGAAGAATGCGACGTTTATTTGGAACGAGAAATGCGAGGAGGCTTTTCTGGAGCTGAAGAGCAGGTTGTGTTCTGCCACTATTTTGACATTGCCTAGGGAGGGCAAGGACTATGATGTTTATGTGGATGCCTCGCATGTTGGGCTCGGAGGGGTGTTGATGCAAGAAGGGAAGGTGATTGCGTATGGGTCGAGGCAATTGAGGACTCATGAGAGGAACTACCCTACACATGATCTTGAGTTCACAGTAGTGATCTTTGCCCTGAAGCTGTGGAGACATTTACTTTATGGTGCCCAGTGCAAGATCTACACCGATCATAAAAGCCTAAAGTACGTGTTAATACAGAAGGAGTTGAATCTGCGCCAGCAGCGGTGGCTAGACTATGTGGCCAATTATGATGTGGATGTACAGTATCATCCGGGCAAGGCCAATGTGGTGGCCGACGCCCTGAGCCGGAAGACAGGGAAGATCTTTAATCTCACCGCCGATCGTTTAGTGGAAGAGTTCCTCCTGATGGATATTTCCGTGGGACGCTGTGACATGCAGAGAAGTTTGGCAGTGACAGAGCTGTCTTGGATTGCACTTACCAGGTTGCACCAGAAGGATGATCCAGATCTTCTGCACTTATACCTCAGGACTGAGAGAGGGGAGTTGCCGGATTTTTCTATCGATGATGCAGATACTTTGAAGTACCGCGACAGGTTTTGCATCCCCGCTGTTGGAGACATCAGGGTTATGTTATGCAGAGAGGCTCATGGATCAAGTGTTGCCTACCATCCAGGATCTACAAAGATGTATCATGAATTGAAGCAGATTGCCTGGTGGTATGGGATGAAGGGTGATATAGCCCGATTTGTTGCCGAGTGTCACACTTGCAAGCGTGTGAAGGCCGATCATGGAAGGCCTGGTGGGAAGTTGACTCCGTTGGAGATCCCTACTTGGAAGTCAGAAAGTATTTTTATGGACTTCATTACGGGTTTGCCGAGATCTCCTAGCGGTTTTGATTCTGTTTGGGTTATAGTGGACAGACTGACGAAGTGTGCTCACTTTGTGCCGTACAAGATTGATTACCCGATGAAAAAGATAGCGAAGCTATATTTGAATGAGGTCATCAGATTGCACGGGGTACCAGTTAGCATTGATGGGCCCGCGAACAGACTCTTACTGTGGTTGGTTCGTTGAGTCGATCGCCACGGGCTTGCTCGGGTAGGCAAGTGCACCTATCGCAAGTAGTACTCGATATTCGGGGGAATACCGAGGTCGTATTGTTCTCGGGGTCGCGTTGACTATTCTTACTCCTCCGGGAGGACTATTATTTTACTGAAAATAAGGTGGATTTTTTTTACTTAATAAAAGGCGAAAAAGCAAAGGAGCGAAAAAAACGATTTAGAGAATATTCGATGAAGGGTTAACGCTCGGCATCGAATCGGATTAAGACTAAAACAATTTTTAATAATAAAAAGACTTGGTTTTCAAATTAATAATAAGACAACTTGGCCGTGGAGGTTCCACAAATGTGAGCTCACCTAGCTATAGGGATATCGCTCACCTAAACGTTAAGACTATTCGACCGAACGTTAGTCCGACGAAGGATTCCTCTTAACGCCCGCTTTACGCTAAGAACCCCGCTATTGGGTGGGGGACCCAATCCGGTAGAATTACGCTAGTCCTCTCTCGAGGGAATGCACGCAACTCTATTTACCCAGGGGTGATCGGTCCATATGCACGGCCTCTCGGCTAGCTAGCATATGGACTACGGAAATAGGGCCCACACATCGATTATGTGGTCCTACGCGTCGTAAACCCGGGGTAAACCCTAAGTGCTTAAATTAAAATGAAAATAAAGAACTTTAATTATTATAAATCATTTTAAATGTCCCAATGCACTTCGATGCCGAGGCTAATAGCGATTAGCCACACATCGGTATGGGGACGGCTTATAATTTAGTGAGGCGCGAGTTCGAAATTAAATGCTACATGATTATATGAAAGGGACAAAAGAAAAATAACAATATTTAGAGAGCTAAAAAGTTAACTAAACGAGAACTCACGCACACTCCAAATTATAAATTAAACAGAAACTAAGTTACACATGAATGAAATTTGCATAATTTAAATTTGCGAGTCCCACTCAAACGAGTGGGGGCGGTAAATAAAGGCTGAAAATTGCAAGTCCTACTCAAACGAGTATGACTGAAATGAAAGCGAGTCCTACTCAAATGAGTAGGAGAAAATAAATGCGATTACAGGGCTAAAAAGTCCGGCCATTTAACTCAAGTGAGTAGGCGGAAAAAAATAAAGAAAGTAAAATTGCAAGTCCTACTCAAACGAGTAGGACTGAAATAAAGTCCGGCCATTTAAACTCAAGTGAGTAGGCGGAAAAATAAAGAAAGAAAAATTACAAGTCCTACTCAAATGAGTAGGACTGAAAATGAAGACGATGCGCCATTTAACTCTTAACGAGTAGGCGGAAATAAATGCACACGAACACACACACTCCATATGAAATTCAGGAAAGCAATAAAATTATACACCTACACTCACACACTCTACATAATTTGAATCAAAGCATTAAAAGGAAAGCATTAAAACAAAGCATGAAAATTTAACACCTACACTCACACACTCTACACAATTTAAATCAAAGCATAAAAATTATACACTACACTCACACACACTTCATGAAAAATCAAAGTTACCTAAAAATTAAAATTTTAACTATTTCAAGCATAGGTTTTGCCAAAAACAAATAAAAAGAAGAAATTTAAATTTTTAGACGACAAAAGTTTTTCAAAACAAATTAAAAACCAAAGTTTTTGGAAAATAAAAATTTCAACATTTTCATTCCTAGGATTTCATAAAAGAGCTAAAAAAGTTGAAATAAAAGTGAAAGAAGAAAAAAAGTTTTCATTCCAAAATGAAGCTAAGTAAAAAAAAAACAAAGGAAACTATAGCACTTTTACACACTCATAAGGGTGAAGATGTTGAAGAAGATAAGAAAAAAGAGAAAAACCTAATTCATCATTTCATCATTTTCAAACAAAACCTAACTTGAAAAATCAAAGGCATGTAAAGAGGAAATCCTAACCTAAGCATGAAAACAAGTAAAAAAAAAAAAGTAAAGTAAGCATGTTACACTCATACACACACACACACTTTTCATAAATGAAGAACAAGTGAAGAACAAGTGAAGAACAAGGATAAAACCAAGGATAAAAAGGGGAAAGAAAGTGGGCACAAGTTTCATTCCAAAGCTAAGTAAGAAGAGAAAATCTAACATTTTATTGAATTTTAGGAACTATTACAAGCTATTACAAGGGTTAAAGCTAAGACAAAACAAGAAATGAAATAAAAAAGGGAGAAATCTCCTTACATAGCCTTGAAAATCACGGATGCAGCCCACAAAAATACACTAAAATGGCCCAAAAATCTGAACCCTTGGACCTTACAGAACTGGGCTATTTATAGGAAAAAATTTCTAAGTACACGCCCTCGGTCACGGGCGTGACATGGGGGGCGTGACAGTACTATTCATGAAGGCGGCTGGCGATTGGACAGCAAAGTTGACTTCGGGCTGAGTTCGCAGCAGTCACGCCCTAGGTCACGGGCGTGACTATGGGCGTGTCGGGGAGGTAGAACCGGGTGCGGGTTGCGTCAAATGTCCTCGACAGCATCTTGTCGGGCCAGCTGGAAAGGTCACGCCCCATGTCACGGGCGTGACTATGGGCGTGACAGTCGGGGTCGACACTCGACGAATGTCGAGCGGAAAGTGTCGAGTCGAAATCGTTGAGCTGAAATTGGGTCACGCCCCAGGTCACGGGCGTGACACTGGGCGTGACAGTTGGTGTCGACACTCGACGATCGTCGAGTGGAATTCGTCGAGAGGAGCGGACACGGGCTTGGGTCACGCCCCGTGTCGGGTGACACGGGCGTGTCGCCAGGCGTGTCAAGCCTTTTCTTCAGAAATTTTCCGATTTCACGGGAAATGCACAGTCACGGCTCGGTCACGGGCGTGACCCATGTGTCACGGGCGTGTACTTCCCAATTTTTGGCAGATTTTGGAATTTTTCTGAAAATCAAAATAAAACAAGATAGGAGAAAATTTACAAGAATATGAACATTTTATTGAACAAAAATAAGTAAAAACGACGAAAATAAATGAAAATGACTAAATTAATGTGCATAAAAATACGCATATTTACAGTTCATCAAATACCCCCATACTTAGGCTTTTGCTATTCCAGAGCAAAAGTTTGAGGTGAATCTATAAGGAATAAAAAAAACTCTAAGTTTTGGCTATCGCTTAATTAATTATAAGAGAGATCGAAATAAATATACGGGGTGTAAGAGTTAAGTCCTAAAATTATGTAGATGATTTAAATAGCGCAAAAGTTTTGGCCAAAAGACTTCTTGATGTAATCAAATAGAAGGCAACATTTGTAATGGTTAGGTTAACGAAAATAGTTTGGAATTATAAGAATTCTAGCTTATACGAGTGCTACCGGAAATAATACAATTTACTAATTATGCTCTCAAAAAGATTTTTGAATTAATTCTAGAATCGTGTAATTGGCTAAGGGGGTAGTGTGGTTTATGAAGAGGGTTTTGATATTTGAGGTGAGGTAAGTTTTTTCTCGAACCTCCATTTTTTTTTCTTTTGGATTATTAGGAAAACGAAATCTTATTTTCCTAATATGATTTTTGTTTTTCAACTTCATAATAATAAAAATTAACCCAATGTATATTTGCAGGAGTAATGAATTTTATCCTCTTACTCCCTATATAATCTTTTAAATTATTGGGTGCCTATGTTTACGGAACGAAATCTTGTTCCCATTGACATAAGATCTTTTAAGGATAAAATTTTTTCATGCCAAGTAGGTCATGAAAAGTGAGGGGAGAAAGGAAAAACTAGATTGTAATCCTAAAAATTTTTGAGAGCAACCTTAATAATTTGTACGTTCCAATGTTTTCAAAAAGCTAAAAGTAAGTATAATTGAATTCTATAGTCGTTATTTCCTAACATAATATACGTGCTCCTATTAATGAAAAATTAGAAGTAGTGCCTAAAACGAGTCCGCTAGTTTTAACAAAGTATAAAAAATTCTTTAAAACTTAACCCCGGCTATTTAAATGTTTCAATCGATAATTAACAAACGGGTAGTAAACAGAGAATTAATAGTATTCACATATAAATAAACTCAAAACAGAATTTTTGGATAGCAGAAAAGTTAAGTATGGAATATTTAATTTATTTGTTGCAAAACATTTTTTTGTTTTTTTATAGTTTTTTTGTCAACATTTTTTTTTTGTGTTTTTCATTTATTATCTTTTTTTTTGTATTTTTGTTTTTCTCGATTTTTTTGTTTGAAAATTTTTTGAACTATTATCTTTTTTTTTTGTATTTTTTAAGAGAATTTTCATAATATGTACAAAAATAAGGGAGAAAAAGAAAAATGTTTGTACAAGAATGAGGAAGGGGGAGAGAGAAAAAACAAAAAATATATACAAAGAGAAACAAAAAAAATTGTTTGAACTATTATCTTTTTGTTTGTATTTTTTAAGAGAATTTTCATAATATGTACAAAAATAAGGGAGAAAAAAAAAATGTTTGTACAAGAATGAGGAAGGGGGAGAGAGAAAAAACAAAAAATATATACAAAGAGAAACAAAAATTTTTTTTTGTTTTTTTCATAAAATTTTTTTTTGTTTTTTTTTTCATTTAAATTTTTTTTGTTTCATTTTAAGATGTTTTTTAATTTTTTTGTTGTTTTTTTTTTCAATTTTTTAAGAGAATTTTCATAATATGTACAAAAATAAGGGAGAAAAAAAAAATGTTTGTACAAGAATGAGGAAGGGGGAGAGAGAAAGAACAAAAAATATATACAAAGAGAAACAAAAATTTTTTTTTGTTTTTTTCATAAAATTTTTTTTTGTTTTTTTTTTTCATTTAAAATTTTTTTGTTTCATTTTAAGATGTTTTTTAATTTTTTTGTTGTTTTTTTTTTGGTTGTTATATGTATTTTTTTGTATTTTTCTTTTTTTGAGATGCAGAAAAATTGAAGTGCAGAAAATAAAGCACGAAAATACCCCCATACTTAAGTCCAACATTGTCCCCAATGTTGTATCGTAAGTATGCGGAACAGAAATGAAAGACAATATGTACAACGAAAAAGAAAGGGAAGGGGGTAGAAGCTTCCCTGAAACGCGGTGGGGAAGGCCGATCAGAAACCCTGCGTTTATTAGAAAAAAAATAACAAAGATAATAAGGAAAGAGCGAAAAAGATAAGCGAGGGGTGTCTCCCAGGAGCGCTTTGTTTATAGTCGTGTAGCTTGACTATTTTGGCGGGTTTATAATGTGGAGGAAAGTTATGGTTTCGCTAAAACCGATCACTGGGTCGCCCGCGATGTAAGACTTTAACCGATGACCGTTTACTTTAAAAGAGCCTTTGTCCGGGTGGGAGACGAGTACGGTTCCATAAGGAAAAACTTCTTCAACTAAGAAGGGACCGGACCATCTAGATTTTAATTTACCTGGAAAAAGCCTAAGGCGTGAATTGTAAAGAAGGACAAGATCGCCCGGAGAAAATAATTTTTGGGACTTGATTTTTCGATCGTGATATAACTTAGAGCGCTCCTTATAGAATTTATTGCTCTCGTAAGCGTTCGCACGCCATTCATCGAGCTCGTTTAGTTGCAGTTTTCTATTCTGAGCGGCTAAGTTGGAGTCCAGGTTTAAGAGTTTTAAAGCCCAAAGTGCGCGATGTTCTAATTCTACGGGTAAATGACACGCTTTGCCGTAGACTAACCGGAACGGCGTACATCCAATAGCGGTTTTGTATGCCGTCCGATACGCCCACAACGCATCGTCGAGTTTAACGGACCAATCTTTCCTATTTAGCGAAACAGTTTTTTTCTAAAATTCGCTTAATCTCTCGATTTACTACCTCGACTTGGCCACTTGTTTGCGGGTGGTAGGGGGTGGCAAGCTTGTGCGTGACTCCGTATTTAGCTAACGTCTTAGCCATAAGAGCGTTACAGAAATGCGTTCCCCTATCACTAACAATTGCGCGAGGCGTGCCGAAGCGAGAAAATAATTTTTTAAGAAATGTAACGACGACTCGCGCATCGTTGGTGGGGAGAGCTTGCGCTTCCGCCCACCTCGATACGTAGTCGACCGCCACTAAAATATACATATTTTTGAAAGACGGAGGTAGGGGGCCAACAAAATCTATGCCCCACAAATCGAAGACTTCGCATTCTAAAAACATGTTTTGGGGCATCTCGTCGCGACGAGAGATGTTACCCGACCGCTGACAGCTATCGCATGCGCGCACAAAATTATGCGCGTCTTTGAAGAGAGTGGGCCAAAAGTAGCCCGCCTCTAGCGCCTTCCGAGCGGTCCGGTTGGCTTGATAATGCCCACCGGCTGGACCCTCGTGGCAGTGCTTAAGAATTTGCAAGCACTCCACACCCGCAACGCATCTTCGGACCGCTTGGTCCGCGCAGATACGAAAAAGAAATGGGTCCTCCCAAAAGAAATTTTTCAAGTCAGAAAAGAATTTCTTCTTTTGATGACTGGAAAACTCTTTTGGAAGGACCCGCGCTACTAAGAAATTTGCAAAATCTGCGAACCAAGGCGAAGATGACGAAGATTTATTAATGGCAAGAAGGCGTTCCTCGGGGAATCTGTCATTTATTTCAGATTCGACGAGCGCTTCCGCACCCGGATTTTCTAAACGGGAGAGGTGGTCTGCCGCTAGATTTTCCGCTCCCCGCTTATCTCGGATCTCCAAGTCAAACTCTTGTAGGAGGAGAATCCATCGAAGAAGGCGGGGCTTCGCATCATTTTTAGCTAATAAATATTTAAGCGCGGAGTGATCAGTAAAAACGATAACTTTAGATAGCGTTATATACGAGCGAAACTTATCGAAAGCGAAAACGACGGCTAAGAGTTCCTTTTCCGTTGTCGTGTAATTTACTTGTGCGGAAGTGAGCGTCTTGCTAGCGTAATAAATAGGATGAAAATGTTTTTCTACGCGTTGGCCAAGAACGGCACCTAAGGCAATATCACTAGCGTCGCACATTATTTCGAACGGAAGGGACCAATTAGGGGCCACTAATATTGGTGAAGAGATAAGTTTTTGTTTTATTAAATTAAAGGCGGACTCGCATTCGCTACTAAAGATGAAGCGTGATTCCTTTTCCAAGAGGTGAGTTAGCGGCTTTGTTATTTTTGAAAAATCTTGAATAAAGCGTCGATAAAAGCCCGCATGGCCTAAGAAACTCCTAATAGATTTTACGTTTGTTGGATGCGGAAGTTTTTCTATAATTTCTATCTTGGCCTTATCCACCTCTATCCCCTTAGACGAAATCATATGGCCGAGGACCAAACCTCCTCGAACCATAAAGTTGCATTTTTCCCAATTTAAAACAAGGCTTGTGTCCTCGCACCGTTGAAGGACACGATCTAAATTGTTAAGGCAATCGGGAAAAGAGCGTCCGAAAACAGAGAAGTCATCCATAAAGACTTCCATAATGTCTTCTACTAGCTCGCCAAAGATCGCTAGCATACATCTTTGGAATGTAGCTGGCGCGTTGCAGAGGCCAAATGGCATTCTTCGATATGCGAAGGTGCCGAACGGGCAAGTAAAAGTTGTTTTCTCTTGATCATCGGGGGAAATGGGGATTTGGAAAAACCCCGATAAACCATCAAGAAAACAATAATACGGATGACCGGATAAACGCTCTAAAATCTGGTCTAGAAATGGCAGAGGGAAATGGTCCTTGCGGGTGGCGTCGTTAAGTTTCCTATAGTCGATGCACACTCGCCAACCCGTAACAGTACGAGTTGGGACAAGCTCGTTATGCTCATTCGCCACTACGGTAAGACCGCCCTTCTTGGGCACGACATGCACGGGACTAACCCATGCACTGTCCGAAATAGGGTAGATAATCCCCGCATCTAATAACTTAATGATTTCGGCTTTAACGACGTCTTTCATGTTTGGGTTAAGACGACGCTGCGGCTGAATCGTTTTGCGGCAATTATCGTTTAGGAAAATCTTATGGGTGCAAAAGGAGGGGCTAATCCCCTTTAGGTCAGAGATTTGCCATGCAATTGCGTGGCGATGTTTAAATAAAACTTCCAATAAATCGGAAGTCTCCGAATCACTCAAGTCCGAAGAAATGATAACGGGGAGCGTATCACCTTTTCCCAAAAAAGCGTACTTGAGCGAGGCGGGTAAGGGTTTGAGGTCTAGGATGGGCGGTTCTTCTAGGGAGGTTTTAATTCCTATGTCTTTCTTACCAATTGGTTCGAAAGGCAAGTCTATAGACGTATCCTCATCGCAGTTAAAATTTTCGAGCGCATAAATATCGTCATTTAAAAATACGGACTCGAAAATGGGAGAAGAACGATCTCCGAAAAAGGTATCTAAAGAATAGCAGAAATCGTCGCTCGATGACAAATTGTCCATCGAGGGATTAATAGAGAAAGTAACTTGGTCATCGCCTACTCGGAGGAGAAGGCTACCATTACTAACATCTATTAGTGCGCGGGAGGTGGCGAGAAAAGGGCGACCGAGTATTATTGGTACCTCGGCGTCCTCCTCGATATCTAAGATGACGAAGTCTACCGGGAAGGTAAACTTGTCGACTCGGACAAGAACGTCCTCCACTACCCGATAGGGAACTTAACCGAGCGATCCGCTAATTGGATGCGCATATTCGTAGGACTAGGAGTACCCAAACCTAAATGCGAAAAGAGCGAGAACGGCATCAGATTAATGCTAGCCCCTAAATCAGCCAAGGCGTACTTTACTAATATATCGCCAAAAAGGCACGGGATGGAAAACCGTCCCGGGTCGTTTTGTTTTGTGGGCAATTTATTAGTAAGGGCCGCCGAGCAGACAGCGTTGAGAGATACATGCGAAATATCCTCTAATTTGCGTTTATTAGAAAGTAGTTCTTTTAAAAATTTCGCATATTTGGGCATTTGCGAGATAGCCTCGCAAAAAGGAACATTAATGTGAATTTGTTTTAATAATAAAATAATTTTTTCATATTGCGCGTCCTTACGCTCGTTTTCTAACTTATGCGGATACGGGAGAGCCTTGTTTAAAATAATTTTTTCTTTTATAATAGGTAAAGGCGGCGTGAGCGAAGAAAGAGGAAGAGGGGTCGGAGGTGAAATATGTACCTGAGGGTCGGTCCGTTTTGGATCGACCACCTCCTTTCCGCTACGGAGGGTTATAGCGTTGGCGTTCTCCCGCGGATTGGGCTCCGTGTTTCCCGGCAGTGCCCCGAGCGCGCGCTCGGACATCATCCTCGCCAGCTGTCCAACCTGTTGTTCGAGTGTTTTTAGCGATCCGGTGATGTTCCGGATATTTGACTCGTTGGACGCAATGTACTTCGAAAAATTTTCCTCCATCGGGGAGGGTTTCGGAAGAGGAGGGGGAGGAAGAAATCCGGGCGCATAAGAAATAGGGGGACGCTGAGCATTATTCGGGTTGCTCCACGAGAAGTTGGGGTGATTCCTCCAACCCGGATTATAGTTGATTACTATAAGGGTTGTTGTTGGGGTTGAATGGAGGACGACCCGAATTTCCCATGAAGTCCACGAACTCTTCAGCTACGCAGACGTTAGGGGGAATAAAACAAGGCGGAGTGGAGGAGGCAGCAGACATCTCCGCCACCTGCTTTGTTAACCTTTCAACTTGAAGGGTCAAGAGAGCAGTGACATCCACTTCAAAAAGACCAGCCGCCGGCTTTGGCCGTCCCCGCGGGACGTTCCATTGATAGGCGTTCATAGCCATCTCTTCGAATAAAGCCTGGGCGGCCTCGGGGGTTTTGTTGTTAAGCGTTCCCCCGGCAGCCGCGTCAATCATTTGACGCGTCTGAAAATTCAGCCCATTATAAAAAATTTGAACTTGCAACCACGTTGGCAGCGCGTGGTGCGGGCAATGGCGGATGAATTCCTTAAATCGTTCCCAAGTCTCGTATAGAGACTCGGGATCGTTCTGCACAAACGAAGAAATGTCCGCCCGCAACTTTGCAGTTTTGGCGGGCGGAAAGTACTTCGTTAGGAACCGTTCCGTCAACTCAGCCCACGTGGTGATACATCCTCGTGGGAGGGCATTCAACCACGCCTTGGCTTTGGACTTAAGGGAAAAAGGAAATAAGCGCAAACGAATGGCGTCATCAGTGACGCTATTGATCTTGAAGGTGTCGCATATCTCCAAGAAATTGGACAAGTGGACATTCGGGTCCTCATCCGGCAGTCCATCGAACTGCACGGCGTTTTGGACCATTTGAATGACACTTGACTTTATTTCAAAATTATTATTGGCCACCGCAGGGCGGACAATACTCGACCCTGAATCATCCAGGTTAGGCCGGGCGTAATAAGACATAGTACGCTCGGCCGCCGGGGGAAGGTTATGGGCGGCCATAACTACAACAGTGGGTTCTCCGATAGATTCCTCGGGATCTAAAGAAGGATTTCGGCGATGAGATCGGATACGCGCAAGAGAGCGTTCGATCTCAGGGTCGAAGTCTAAATCTTCAGACTCTGAGGGTTGTCCTCGGGTCATACACCCAAACAAAAATAAAACAAAAATAAACCTTTTTTTTGTTGCTTTTAAAATAAAGTTTTTAGTTTTTTTGTTTTTTAGAAAATAAGTAAAATTAATAGACTCCGGAATTCGAAATAGCAACTCGAAAAGAGAGTTCCCCGGCAACGGCGCCAAAAACTTGGTGGGCCCGCGAACAGACTCTTACTGTGGTTGGTTCGTTGAGTCGATCGCCGCGGGCTTGCTCGGGTAGGCAAGTGCACCTATCGCAAGTAGTACTCGATATTCGGGGGAATACCGAGGTCGTATTGTTCTCGGGGTCGCGTTGACTATTCTTACTCCTCCGGGAGGACTATTATTTTACTGAAAATAAGGTGGATTTTTTTTACTTAATAAAAGGCGAAAAAGCAAAGGAGCGAAAAAAACGATTTAGAGAATATTCGATGAAGGGTTAACGCTCGGCATCGAATCGGATTAAGACTAAAACAATTTTTAATAATAAAAAGACTTGGTTTTCAAATTAATAATAAGACAACTTGGCCGTGGAGGTTCCACAAATGTGAGCTCACCTAGCTATAGGGATATCGCTCACCTAAACGTTAAGACTATTCGACCGAACGTTAGTCCGACGAAGGATTCCTCTTAACGCCCGCTTTACGCTAAGAACCCCGCTATTGGGTGGGGGACCCAATCCGGTAGAATTACGCTAGTCCTCTCTCGAGGGAATGCACGCAACTCTATTTACCCAGGGGTGATCGGTCCATATGCACGGCCTCTCGGCTAGCTAGCATATGGACTACGGAAATAGGGCCCACACATCGATTATGTGGTCCTACGCGTCGTAAACCCGGGGTAAACCCTAAGTGCTTAAATTAAAATGAAAATAAAGAACTTTAATTATTATAAATCATTTTAAATGTCCCAATGCTCTTCGATGCCGAGGCTAATAGCGATTAGCCACACATCGGTATGGGGACGGCTTATAATTTAGTGAGGCGCGAGTTCAAAATTAAATGCTACATGATTATAAGAAAGGGACAAAAGAAAAATAACAATATTTAGAGAGCTAAAAAGTTAACTAAACGAGAACTCACGCACACTCCAAATTATAAATTAAACAGAAACTAAGTTACACATGAATGAAATTTGCATAATTTAAATTTGCGAGTCCCACTCAAACGAGTGGGGGCGGTAAATAAAGGCTGAAAATTGCAAGTCCTACTCAAACGAGTAGGACTGAAATGAAAGCGAGTCCTACTCAAATGAGTAGGAGAAAATAAATGCGATTACATGGCTAAAAAGTTCGGCCATTTAACTCAAGTGAGTAGGCGGAAAAAAATAAAGAAAGTAAAATTGCAAGTCCTACTCAAACGAGTAGGACTGAAATAAAGTCCGGCCATTTAAACTCAAGTGAGTAGGCGGAAAAATAAAGAAAGAAAAATTACAAGTCCTACTCAAATGAGTAGGACTGAAAATGAAGACGATGCGCCATTTAACTCTTAACGAGTAGGCGGAAATAAATGCACACGAACACACACACTCCATATGAAATTCAGGAAAGCAATAAAATTATACACCTACACTCACACACTCTACATAATTTGAATCAAAGCATTAAAAGGAAAGCATTAAAACAAAGCATGAAAATTTAACACCTACACTCACACACTCTACACAATTTAAATCAAAGCATAAAAATTATACACCTACACTCACACACACTTCATGAAAAATCAAAGTTACCTAAAAATTAAAATTTTAACTATTTCAAGCATAGGTTTTGCCAAAAACAAATAAAAAGAAGAAATTTAAATTTTTAGAAGACAAAAGTTTTTCAAAACAAATTAAAAACCAAAGTTTTTGGAAAATAAAAATTTCAACATTTTCATTCCTAGGATTTCATAAAAGAGCTAAAAAAGTTGAAATAAAAGTGAAAGAAGAAAAAAAGTTTTCATTCCAAAATGAAGCTAAGTAAAAAAAAAACAAAGGAAACTATAGCTCTTTTACACACTCATAAGGGTGAAGATGTTGAAGAAGATAAGAAAAAAGAGAAAAACCTAATTCATCATTTCATCATTTTCAAACAAAACCTAACTTGAAAAATCAAAGGCATGTAAAGAGGAAATCCTAACCTAAGCATGAAAACAAGTAAAAAAAAAAAGTAAAGTAAGCATGTTACACTCATACACACACACACACTTTTCATAAATGAAGAACAAGTGAAGAACAAGTGAAGAACAAGGATAAAACCAAGGATAAAAAGGGGAAAGAAAGTGGGCACAAGTTTCATTCCAAAGCTAAGTAAGAAGAGAAAATCTAACATTTTATTGAATTTTAGGAACTATTACAAGCTATTACAAGGGTTAAAGCTAAGACAAAACAAGAAATGAAATAAAAAAGGGAGAAATCTCCTTACATAGCCTTGAAAATCACGGATGCAGCCCACAAAAATACACTAAAATGGCCCAAAAATCTGAACCCTTGGACCTTACAGAACTGGGCTATTTATAGGAAAAAATTTCTAAGTACACGCCCTCGGTCACGGGCGTGACATGGGGGCGTGACAGTACTATTCATGAAGGCGGCTGGCGATTGGACAGCAAAGTTGACTTCGGGCTGAGTTCGCAGCAGTCACGCCCTAGGTCACGGGCGTGACTATGGGCGTGTCGGGGAGGTAGAACCGGGCGCGGGTTGCGTCAAATGTCCTCGGCAGCATCTTGTCGGGCCAGCTGGAAAGGTCACGCCCCATGTCACGGGCGTGACTATGGGCGTGACAGTCGGGGTCGACACTCGACGAATGTCGAGCGGAAAGTGTCGAGTCGAAATCGTTGAGCTGAAATTGGGTCACGCCCCAGGTCACGGGCGTGACACTGGGCGTGACAGTTGGTGTCGACACTCGACGATCGTCGAGTGGAATTCGTCGAGAGGAGCGGACACGGGCTTGGGTCACGCCCCGTGTCGGGTGACACGGGCGTGTCGCCAGGCGTGTCAAGCCTTTTCTTCAGAAATTTTCCGATTTCACGGGAAATGCACAGTCACGGCTCGGTCACGGGCGTGACCCATGTGTCACGGGCGTGTACTTCCCAATTTTTGGCAGATTTTGGAATTTTTCTGAAAATCAAAATAAAACAAGTTAGGAGAAAATTTACAAGAATAGGAATATTTTATTGAACAAAAATAAGTAAAAACGACGAAAATAAATGAAAATGACTAAATTAATGTGCATAAAAATACACATATTTATAGTTCATCAAGCATCATTTCGGATCGGGACTCCCGTTTTACATCTCGCTTCTGGAGGAGTCTGCAAGAGGGTTTAGGTACAGATTTGAGGTATTCTACAGCTTACCACCAGCAGACCAATGGTCAGACTGAGCGACTGAACCAGATAGTTGAGGATATGATCAGGTGCTACATCTTGGACCACGGTGGAGCTTGGGATGAGCGTTTGCGGCTTATGGAATTTGCATACAACAACAGTTACCAGGAGAGCTTGCAAATGGCTCCGTCTGAGGCTTTGTATGGGAGGCGTTGCAGAACTCCCTTGTTTTGGACCGAGGTCGGTGAGAGGCCTGTGTTGGATCCGGATGCGCTCGAGGAGATGGAAACTGCTTTGAAGCTTATTCGAGAAAAGCTTTGTATTGCTCAAGAGAGATATGAGAAGAACGCCAACCTGCGTAGGTCTGACTTGGAGTTTTCCGTAGGGGACCTTGTGTTTCTTAAGGTTTTCCCGATGGTTGGTGTTAAGAGGTTCGGTAAGAACCGGAAATTGGACCCGAGGTATGTGGGCCCATTTAAGATTGTTGAGCGGATTGGCGTGTCAGCATATAGATTGGATTTGCCAGCAAATTTCCCAGGTATTCACAATGTGTTTCATGTAAGCCAACTAAGATAGTGTGTGCAAAGAAGTGGGCAAGTCTTGGATGCGGTGCCCCAGTTGGAGCCTAATCTTTCATATGTTGAGGTGCCGGTCCGCATCTTGGATACTCAAGATCGGGTGCTGCGGACGAAGTCTATCCGGATGGTAAAAGTTCTATGGAAGAATCAGGATTTGGAAAGCGCGACTTGGGAGCTAGAGTCGGCTATGAGGGAGGCTCACCCTCATCTGTTCCCTTAATTTGATTGGTACGTTTCCTTTCTAGTACTCTTGTTTGTTACCTTTCTTCTATAGTAGAAGTAGGGTATGTAAAGTTTCGGGACGAAACTTTCTTTTAGGGGGAGTGACTGTAACGCCCCTGATTTTCTGCGATTATTTAATTCTCGTTTGGCGTTACGTTGACTCATTTCCGGCATGTGCCATTTGTTAGAGCGTGGTCTTAGCTCTTTAGGTTCCCTGTGTGGTTGTTGGTAGCCTTTTTGTCAAGATCCCCTAGCAAGCCGGGTCTGTTTTGGTGACCGGTGAGGCCTCTCGGGGGATGCTTGTATTTTGGCTTCGGGTAGTGATAACCCGAGTTTTGTTCGTCGAAAATTGACTTCGACTTCGCCGTTGCGTTCGTAGCGTGGGTAATTAGCTACGGTGTGAATTTCGTCGGAATCCGAGGTGGTTCGGTTTTCGCGTCGTTTTGATGTATTAATAATAATGGGTGCAATTAATTAATTTATAAAGCTTGCAAGGAATCAAGTGGTTTTAGGTGGTAGTTAGGGCTGAAAAGATGTATCCATGCGTATATATAAAGCCTTAGACAAAAAACGAGTCTTTTCATCATCTCCTTCCCGTGAGAGTATAACCGCTGCCTGTTCGAGAGGAAGTATAACCGCCAACCATGCTACCCTTCAGACTCCGATTCTGGGAGCGTTAGTGGACGTAATTCGATTCCGAAAGCGGATTTGGATTGCTCTCGCCTAGAACTTCATTCCTACGGTAAGAGATTCAACTTTCGTGGTGTTTCTTGGGGTCTCGAAATTTTTTTTAGTTTGATCCTTTCTCCGTCATTAAAACTTTAGAATCCTGTTAGGTGCTATTGAGGCTGGAGCCGAGAGAGAGAGGAAGGACTGTGCAAGATAAATCGCTGGTATTTAAGGCAAGTGGTGCTCTTACCCTTGCCAAGTTTTCTTCTCCTTTTCATAGTCATATTTGATATAATTTTCCCTGTTTCCTGAGATTGATATTTTACTCTGTTTTTCCGTCAAAAAAAAACATGTGAATCTTAAACCATAGTGCCCCTTTATGTTTCTGTTTGCATTATCTCAAGTTCTGAAACTAAAATCTTCGGCTGCAGTGCTGTAGTATTCTTTGTTTTTATCAAATTGTTCCTTGTTAATTATTTAAATTGTTCCCTGTTAACCTTTGTTTGGGTAGTATCTATCCTTTCAACCCTAGAATTTAGTAGCAGTGGGTTTTCCTACTTAAATTGCTGGTAGTAGGATTGAATTAGGCTAAGGAGTTTGGACGGAAACTAAGTTGGAGGTATAGGATTTCTGTGCACTCAATGCATCCAGTTCGTTGGAAATCGTCGATCTGGGTTCGACGATTATCGTCGAGCTGAGCTCGACAATGTACCTTAGTTCTGGGTCCGACGGAAATCGTCGAACGGAGTTCGACGAATCTCCCGTGGCCAGTGTTCGGTGTAAGGAAAATCGTCGAACGGCGTTCGCCGATTTTTCCTGTGATCTTTGTTCGACGACAGGAAAATCGTCGAACGACGTTCGATGATATTTCCCGTGTCCTGTATTCGACGTTTTCCTATGGCCTGCGTTTAATGCAAAATCGTCGAACGGAGTTCGACGATTTCTTGTGGCATGCGGTTAAGGAAAATCGTCTAGCGGCATTCTATGACTTTTCCCGTGACCTGTGATCGACGAAAGGCAAATCGTCGAACGAAGTTATATGATTTCCCGTGTCCTGTGATTTGACGAAAATCGTCGAGCTGCGTTCGACGATTTTCCTGAGTTTGATGATTTTCCCGCGCTCGACGAAAATCATCGAGCTGCGTTAGACGATTCCTGTAGGATGAGATTTATTTTCTTTCCAGTTACTTTTCTTCCCGAGTGTTTACCTCCTAGGTGGGGATGTCTTGTCGACCTTTCGTTCTTCCTTTGTTTTGAGTGTCGAATCGTGGGTTATGGCAGGTACTTTTATTTTGACGCTCTAAAGGAGCGAGATGTTTTGTGTGCGAGCCGTGGCCGCCACTTTTTAGTCCCAGGTACGGGCTGGGTATTGCTGTGGCCGTCACCCTTTTTATCCCAGGTACGGGCTGGGTTTGTGGTGATTTTGTGCTGACACAGTGAATTTTCTTTTTGAACTGTTTGGCTTGGGGGACTATTTTTGATCACCAACTCAGGTCCATTTTGTTTACTACTGCCATTCCTCACAAATTAGGATTGTTAGGTGTTTCTTCCTGGTTAAATGCAACATATAGTGGCAAGTTTTTCTTGTCTTTTGCCTTATAGCCTCTGCAGGATTTGAGTAGGGCTTGGTGTTGTTGCTTTGTACTTGGTATACTTTTGCTTCTTCGGGCAGTGTTTGTTTTCACTGTCATGTTTACTTACCCTCTTTGTTCCATTTTAATTTAATGCCCTAATTCAGATTTTCTTGATTTTCTTGCGGAGGTGTTCTTTTCTTTTCTGAATGCCTCAGGTTCTGACTAGTAGCCGAGTAGACGGTTAGATTTGCTGTGGTGTTGCTGGTGATCCCTTGAGTTGTAGGGATCTTTCTCTTGCTGTTGTGAGGTAGTTTTCCTGTTTTCTTACAGACATACATACTTGCTAGTGGGTTCGTGTCAGTTTGTTGGCGCCCACTGGTAGTTTTACCTTATGATACTAGATATGTTTCTTTTACTGCTACCTTTTTTGGATATAGTCTACTTGCTCTTGGGAAGTTTTATGCTAGGTTGCTAGTTATTTTTAAACCTAAAAACACTACTATAAGTATATCTCATGATCAGCATGTTTTATAAAACTCATACACTACTTTTCAAGTAACGTAAAAAGATCATTTTCTACTTATAATATAAAATAAATCTAGAGTCTTGCATAATATAAGTTGACCTCGGGGGTCACTTATGCACTCTCATAGGATTTCAAAAATAAATAAAGTATTTTCCGCTGCGTATAAGAATAGTTTTTAAACTGTGGACTAGGTGATCCACCGAGCCGAGGGATACGGCCTTTAAAAAATATAGCTGATTTTCAAATCATTAAACTTATTGTTGGGTATTGTATCCACAATTACTTGGATTTGAGGAAGCCACCTGTCAAGCTAAAATGAATTCACAATATATTTGATGAAATCTTCAAGTTGTGCTTGCAGTTATTCCACGCTAAGTACACACCAATGTCAGGGTGCAGTAGGTCAATATACACGGGTCTGCGCGACGTAATCCCTCGTTGAGCAGATCAGTGTGTTGGCCTACGTGTACTCTCTCTATTGGAGTGTACTTATTTTCAAGTACAGGGCTGTGATAATGAAAGAGCAGACAAGGGGCAAGGATGGGTCAAATAGCAGCTCATGGGTGGAAAGACGAAAAATCGTCTAAGTAATAATCGACGAGAATCACCAAGTGATTCTCGCCGAAACGTCGAGAATCACTGGCTGATTCCCGCCGATTCTCTCCGGCTAAATCAGAGCGTTCAAATCTGTCGCTAAGTCAAAATCGTCGAGAATCACTGGCTTATTCTCGCTGATTCTACGAGAATCACCTTCGATTCTCGCCGATTCGACGAGAATCACCTTCGATTCTCGCCGATTTTGCCTTAGGCGAATTTCTGCTGCACGCTGGACCGGATCAGATGTCAAGGCGCTGTTTTGAACCTGTTTTAGGGTTTCTTCTGGTGGGACCCACAATAGTCATAAAGAAGTATTCTACTGTATAAATACTCGCGTATTTTTGAACAGTAAATCCATGAAGAGATTTGAAAAAGAAGAAGCCGCCGACCGACATGACCTAGATCGCGAAAACTGCTCCGCCGCCGTCGCCGCTCGTGCCAGTTGATCGCCGGCCTTTGATCGTGGTTTCTTCCAGATCTCCCGGCGACAGAAGCTCAGCCAAGCACATCATCTCACGCATCTAACCAGAGATCCTTTGTCTCTTGATTCGTTGATCGGGAAAACCTTCGCCTTCCGAATCGATCGAGACGATCGATCCTAGTGTGACCGTTCGAAGACATTGCTAGCTTTGCTACGAAGATTGAATCTCCAAAGAACAGCCGCAGCACGCCGTTGTCGCCGCCGATCCCGAGAACCAAGCTGCCGCCCTTCTTGCCGCCGCCGGTTTCGGGAGAGATTCTCTCTAAGTGAGATTTAGGGTTGTGGACTCTTCGTTGACTTCAAGAACACGTCGTCGAACAAAGAGGGACACCTTAGTATCCATAAGTTGTTTGTATTTCTTATACAATCTATTTTCAATTTCTCTGTAACGGACCGATTGGTCCCTAGTTGTAAGGGTTGGGTGCAACCCGTGTTGTGGGAGTGGTGACTCCTACGTGTGGAAGGGTTCCTTCCGTTAGTGAAAGGATTGGATTTCAATCCTGTTGGTGAAGTGACCGAGTCGTCCCTGGTTGGGAGATAGGTCGAAGGGGAAAATTGGATGTACCCAAATCGGGGAACCACTATAATTTGCTTGTGTGCCTTCTGTGCTGTGTTGTTTTGTTGTCTTGTGCAGGTATAACTTTAATTCCGCAAAAACGCTGCAAGACACCTATTCCCCCCCATAGGTGAACGTAGTTGACACTAGGTGGACTTTCAAGTGGTATTAGAGCCAGGTTGGTCATCAAAAAGGTTCACACCTTGAGTAGAATTCTGCCACCAGTGTCAAAAGCATTGAGCTAGATTATGGGATCTCTCCACTAAGACTTCCCACGTGCACAAAGGAGTATTATCCCATCTAGAAGATGAGATTGTCCTATCACTTGGTGGCTATCGATCCTCGAGCATCTCTCATCTTGGAATAGGGTCCATTCATTCCTATGAAGACCTCCGGCTCTGGAAAGGATGTCCAAATTCCCAAGTGTATTACTGAGATGTCGGATACTGAACTCTCATTATTTAATCTAGACAAGACGATTCGTCAGATCATCTTGGATGTCTGGTCTGGACCTTCTCGATCTAGATTGGAAAAGTGTGGGATGGCCAACTCTATGTGGGTAACCATCTCAGATCTCATGGAAGGATCAGAGAAAGCAGGGATCTGCTGTCAGCAAGAGGATGAAGCCTATGTGGGGGTCCTCGCCTCTGAAGATGAAGGCAAGGATCAATCGGATAGCATCAGGGCTCCGGTGTCCTTGTCAGAGACTGAAGAAGAAATTGAGGAAAGCAGTTCTGATGAAGCTGACACAACGGTCTCTGGCGATAGTAACAGTAACTCTGAAGAGCAGGTAACTTCTTCATCTTGCCCCTTTTCTCTTGAAGTTCCTGAAGACAGGAATTGTTACCGTTCAGAAAATCCTGATTCCCTGAAGAGAGCCCTTCAGAAAAGCAACCTAATTGTTGAGGAGCAAGCTCAGGAGATTGCTCGGCTGAAGATCTTGTTGGTTCTCCAATTGGCATCCAACAAGGTTAAGGACTCTAAAATCTCAGATCTAGAGAGTAGTCTAGAGAATGAGAAAAGGATAGTATCCAACTTTTCCAAGGTTGATGCTATCAAGAGAAAGGAAGAAAATGGGTGGATCTCCCGAATTATCAATTCATGGAGAAATGGGGAAACGGTATTCAGACCCCCCACTCCAGGCAGGAAGGGTACTCATCATGCCTTCAGGTATGATCACAGGAATAACCGTGGTCACTGCAAGGGTGATCTGCCCTCATGTGGAGACACCCATAGTGCAAGGGCTGTCATGGCCACCCTTGAGAGAATACCTAAGGCTCATTTTGAAACGTTTGTATTCTCGGCCACTGCCCCAACTCGGCATGAATCTGCTGGTATCAGCTCTCAGTGCGCTTCTCACCCCCTAGGACACAAGAAAGGGAGGTTAGAAGTCATGCAGTTAGTTCTCATGGGGCCTCTAGAAAGGTGCTGACTGAAAGGAAGGCACCACCTCCCAGGCCTCATGACGCTCGCTACATGCATTCCTTCCATCCTTCCAAGTGTCACGGTGGAAGAGGCAATTTTGTGAGCAGATCCGGCTCTAACCCGTTTAGACCTAGGACCATGACTACCTCAGTCACTGGATCAGGTCAGAAATGGAGGTACAACATTCACACGTGTTGGTGCTGTGGCAAGGTGGGACACTTTGCCATAGACTGTTGGCACAACCCCTCTGTGTCAAGGGCAAGGGCTTATCCACCTCTTCTGGGCAGAGGTAGTCTTCCTGACAGGATTTCTGAGGGAAGGCATTCGAGTTTTTATGCTAACAAGAACATAGGACCCAATACATATTGGGTTCCTAAGGTAAGGTAACACTCTTTTGCAGGGTAGTCTAGGTTCCGTAAATATAATGGGAACTAGACAGAAGATGTTTCAAGAATGAATTGGAACAAGTATCTGGAATAACAGAAGTACTATCTACAATGGTATACTCAAATTGAACGCCTGGTATGCTTTAACTAGAGGGGCTAAATGATAAATCTTATAATCCTAGGTATTTTTGATCAGCTCCAATACTTGAGTCATATTGTGTCGATATTTACATATATATATTTATATATACACATATATGTGTGTACACCTAAGGAAAGGTTAACACTGTAAAAATAACCCTTAGATACATTATTAAAGATTTGTCTGTAAATTCACTGGTAGATTCGAGAATGAACCTCTACAGGCATAAATCAGTCCACTGAAAATTAAAGAAGATACGTCATTGGAAGTCACTAAAACTTACAATTGACATCAAGAAATGTATGGAAAACCCCTTTCAAACCCTAAATAGATTGGTATTAAGAAACATATATTTAAAAGATTTCTAAACCGTCTTAATATCAGAAGATTTCAAGAATCCAGCATGCCTCTTAACCCGTAGATTTCTATTGAAGAATCCCTTCGATTTCTATTTAGAAAAACTCCCGCCGACCCTTCGTATTCCGCATTTAGCAAGGAAACCCGTCGATATCCCGCAGGAATCCCGCCGACTCTTCGTATTCCGCATTTCCGTCGATATCCCGCAGGAATCCCGCCGACTCTTCCTTCCCTCTTCATTTCCGTCAATATTCCGCATTTCCATCGATATCCAGCAGGAATCCCGCCACCACTTCCGTCGATATCCCGTAGGAATCCCGCCGACTCTTCCTTCCGTAGACCTCTCTTCTCGCGTCCAGGGTGCTCGTCCAGGTATTTCTCCGCGGTTTCGATCAAACAAGGACGTGAGCTCCACCAGGTTTTCTGTCGTCTCCGTCGACTCTCGCCTCCTCCACTTTTGGGTAACCACCTCCTCACCCTTACAATGACTTACTGTTAGTGTAGCTTCCCTCTTGATTTCTGATTAGGCGTAGACCTGCCATTCCCTCCCTAGGTTTGCAATGGCTTCAAGGACCACCGCCGGCCTGGTCACTAGATGTGAGTTGGTTCGAACCGGGTTCTCACATGCCTCAGATGAGTTCAAAAACATCATCATCATGCTTGAAGAGGCTGGACTCTCTTTTATACTGGAGCACCCCTGCAAAATTTTGGAGAAGGAAGTGATGGAGTTCTTCACAACCGCCAAACTTCAGAATGAAGACTCTATCATCAAGAGTAAGGTTGCAGGTGCAAGGATCAAGATGTCTGCAAGCAAACTGACCCAATACTTGCAGCTCACCAGTTCTGTGCACAAGGATTATCTGGAGGAACATGATAAAGCCAGGACATTATTATTCTGTGGACTAGCTAGAGGAACCAGATCGATAAAGAGAAAAGAAATGAATGAGGAGGGGAAGCTCTTGTCCGACATCATTGGAAAAGTACTGATATGCAAACCCGGCTCACATGACCACATCTCAGCTGACATGTTCAAGATTCTTGTGGCGATTGTCTGCAGAAAGAGATTCAACTGGGGGGCCATGCTTTTTGAGAAGATTAAGGACACTCTTAGATCTCCAAGTTTTGGAAGAATCATCAGTCTATATCTTAATCAGTTGAACGGAGATAGGTTCGACATGAGTAAAGGAGTTCCATTGCATTATTTGAAGAAAATGGACTCCAGCGTATTTGACAGATGGGAGCGACACATCGGGCAGGCTGCAGTGGTAGTAGAACAAGAAGAATCTCCTGCCGAGGACAGAATTGTAGCAGATTCCGTGGCTATTCCCAGTGAAGTTCCTGATGTACTGACTGCAGGAATTGAGGGGGAGCCTCTACCCGCTTCTGCTAATGACATATCTGGCATCTCTCAGATAGCTCGAGATGCAGTTGCGGATCTGCAGGAAGAAAGTGAAGATGTGGTGAAAAATGAGGCGGCCCTGAACGTGAATGATCTAGGAGTCGGAGGTGATGTAGAGGAGAATGATGAGGAAGGTTTGGAAGATGATGCAGTTGAGAATGACATCATGGATGATGAGGATGAGGAAGAAGGAAATGAGAGACAGGAAGTAATGGAGCCTCCGGACGACACTGAAGTTCCCTCTGAAAAGCAAGCTCCTGAGATAGTTCCTGAGAAAACTAGTGCAACAGTGGAGGGGGAGTCCTCTCAGCAGAGACTGCTAAGTACTTCTGAGAAACTAATGAGGCTGCAAATATTCCCCCTTTGGAGACTGTGCAAGTGTCCAGCTCTACAAGTGAATCTACTGAAGAGAAAGGCCAAGGAATGCCTCAGGGTCATCCACTACGAGCTGATCTAGCTAATCACACAGTGAATGTTATTCAAGGTATAGTGGATGAGCTCAAAGTGACTTTTGAGCAAGCTCAAAATAAAGTGTTAAAAAGAACTAAGAAATCTGAGAATCTAATGCTCAAGAACGTTGTGGAAATTAATCACAAACTGGATTTGATGGAAAAGAAGTTCGAAGACAAGTATACAGCAGCCGGCAAAGCTGTAACTCTTCTTATGGAAGGATTGAAAAAGAACACAGATACCCTCGCAGTAGTTAATCAGAATGCTCATGTAGTGACAAATAACATCCAAAAATTTGATGCCAACATGGTGATTCTTAACGGAAATCAACAAGCCTTGATTACCGAGTTCTCCAAGACTACAAAGCACATTGATGAGTCACTGCATTCTTATGCAAACTCCATTGCCGTCGAAGCCAAAAAGGGGGAGCAAGAATATACAGCTAAGATGGCCGGGCTTCAGGAAATCATAATCAAAAATTTTGACCAGTCAAACATATATGTATATGACAGTTGCTGGTGGATGCTCAAACAAGTGTTAGGCACCAATATCCCTGAAAATCCTGAGAACAATACTGCGGCTGATGAGGGAGCAAGTGCTAAAGAAGTTCCTTTAGGTGAAGCTGATGCTCAAAGGGCTGCTAGGGCCACCTCCAAAGCAAAATTGATGGCCATGTTTGACCAAGAAGCCCTAGCAAAAGCTAGGGATAAGAGAAAAAATCAAGAAGGGACATCTAAGGAAACGCAAGCTGAAAAGAAAATCAGATTGAAGGAGGATGAAGTGAGGAACAAAAAATGGAGTCCGGTATCAAAAAGTATTATCTTGGACACGTTCTGGCTACAAGAAAAAGGGGAAATCAATCGGAACGACGTATACAACCAGCATGAGTGGGAGCTGCACAAGACATATGAAGCTAAACGGAATATCTTCTTCAGGACCAACACTGTGGCAGACAAAGCTCCTCCTCCCAGATACTATTCAAAGCCCAAGGAGTACGTTGAGAGGCAAAGAAAGAAGTTCCTGGCTCAAAAACACAAGGATGACCTAGCCAAAGAGAAATAGACATAAGTTTATATAGCTTGTCATTTTCTCAAGAGCATATTTATCTTTTCTTATTGTTACATGAACAATTTTTGGGATATATATATATATATATATATATATATATATATATATATATATATATATATATATATATATATATATATATATATGAATTTATGGTTGACTCAAGCTTTGATCTGTTTGCCTTTATTTCTTTGTGCCGTATCTTTAAATTCTATATGCTGTGTATATTATCTGGATGGTGGTATTCATCTTAGCTAGTAGGATTTTGGCTTCGTCAAATAGGGGGAGATTGTTGGGTATTGTATCCACAATTACCTGGATTTGAGGAAGCCACCTGTCAAGCTAAGATGAATTCACAATGTATTTGATGAAATCTTCAAGTTGTGCTTGCAGTTATTCCACGCTAAGTACACACCAATGTCAGGGTGCAGTAGGTCAATATACACGGGTCTGCGCGACGTAATCCCTCGTTGAGCAGATCAGTGTGTTGGCCTACGTGTACTCTCTCTATTGGAGTGTACTTATTTTCAAGTACAGGGCTGTGATAATGAAAGAGCAGACAAGGAGCAAGGATGGGTCAAAGAGCAGCTCATGGGTGGAAAGACGAAAAATCGTCTAAGTAATAATCGACGAGAATCACTAGTGATTCTCGCCGAAATGTCGAGAATCACTGGCTGATTCCCGCCGATTCTCTCCGGCTAAATCAGAGCGTGCAAATCTGTCGCTAAGTCAAAATCGTCGAGAATCACTGGCTGATTCTCGCCGATTTGATGAGAATCACCTTCGATTCTCGCCGATTCGACGAGAATCACCTTCGATTCTCGCCGATTTTGCCTTAGGCGAATTTCTGCTGCACGCTGGACCGGATCAGATGTCAAGGTGCTGTTTTGAACCTGTTTTAGGGTTTCTTCTGGTGGGACCCATAATGGTCATAAAGAAGTATTCTACTGTATAAATACTCGCGTATTTTTGAACAGTAAATCCATGAAGAGATTTGAAAAAGAAGAAGCCGCCGACCGACGTGACCTAGATCGCGAAACCTGCTCCGCCGCCGTCGCCGCTCGTGCCAGTTGATCGCCGGCCTTTGATCGTGGTTTCTTCCAAATCTCCCGACGACAGAAGCTCAGCCAAGCACAGCGTCTCACGCGTCTAACCAGAGATCCTTTTTCTCTTGATTCGTTGATCGGGAAAACCTTCCCCTTCCGAATCGATCGAGACGATCGATCCTAGTGTGACCGTTCGAAGACCTTGCTAGCCTTGCTACGAAGATTGAATCTCCAAAGAACAGCCGCAGCACGCCGTTGTCGCCGCCGATCCCGAGAACCAAGCCGCCGCCCTTCTTGCCGCCGCCGGTTTCGGGAGAGATTCTCTCTAAGTGAGATTTAGGGTTGTGGACTCTTCATTGACTTCAAGAACACGTCGTCGAACGAAGAGGGACACCTTAGTCTCCATAAGTTGTTTGTATTTCTTATACAATCTATTTTTAATTTCTCTGTAACGGACCGATTGGTCCCTAGTTGTAAGGGTTGGGTGCAACCCGTGTTGTGGGAGTGGTGACTCCTACGTGTGGAAGGGTTCCTTCCGTTAGTGCAAGGATTGGATTTCAATCCTGTTGGTGAAGTGACCGAGTCATCCCTGGTTGGGAGATAGGTCGAAGGGGGAAAGTGGATGTACCCAAATCGGGGAACCACTATAATTTGCTTGTGTCCTTTCTGTGCTGTGTTGTTTTGTTGTCTTGTGCAGGTACAACTTTAATTCCGCAAAAATGCTGCAAGACACCTATTCCCCCCCATAGGTGAACGTAGTTGACACTAGGTGGACTTTCACTTATGAATATTCATACTCTGGTTAGATGGTGTTCGCCTGAGTGTCGAGAGTTATCCCCTGTTCGACGTGGCATCATGACACGTGTTTTCTCCTACTCTGATACTTCTTAAATTCGGAGAAAATGCGGGTTGTGCCAGTTGGTATCAAAGGGAGGTTGCTTGACAATTTGTCGGGCAACCTTTCCTTATAGTTATTAGATGTTTAGCATCATATCATACACACACTGATATATCATCAACACGTCTTGGCTGAAGCACGAACACTACACTCATAGCATAACATGAAGTATACGGGGTATATTATGTAGTATGGGATGCATAATATGTGTCTGTATATGGATCCACCATAGGGGCAACATGTGAGGGTTATGTAGTATGGGATGCATAACCTCACCACATGAATGGGACTAGCACGTTTCTTTTTCGTTGCATGGGAATGTTATGTAGTATGGGATGCATAACATTTTCATGCGTACGCCGCTCATGATATGCATTAGGGCCTTTTTAGAATGCATAACACAATCATGCATAACATAACATTGCATAAGCACAACGTGCCGAGCTAAAGATTTGCAGAATGACATATGTACACACATGTTTTTAAATCAGAAAAAGAATATAAATTCATGCATTCCCAATCTAGGCACAAGAGTTAGATTATGGTGGTTAACCATCCTAGGTTAGGCATAACATTACTTTTGTTAAACAAATAAACTCCCAGAGCAAGTTTAGCAGTTTTAAGATCATATTTATGTATGTATTGTCTGTACTTGTAGTTAGTTACAACTATTGTACCATGATTTGACTAATGTTGTTATGACCATAGGATGGCAAGACATCCTTCGACCAGGTCGACTCCCCTGTCTGAGGGTGAGACTTCTAGAGCACAAGGTGATGCGGTGATCGAGAGCTTGCGGTTGAGCAATGATTTCTTGACCAGACAGTTGGTGGAGATGCAGGTCCAGATCCAGTCTCTTGTGGCAGTTGTGGCAGGACAGACTCAGGGAGTACAAGACCCTGCAGGGGGTTCAGCTGACCCTCCCCCTCCTACTCCCCTGAGACCTCCAGTGGTGGTGCCAGTAGAGATGGCCTTCATTTCTCAGTTTCAGAGACTTAGCCCTCCTACATATGATGGGAAGGCAGATTTCATGGTCATAGATGATTGGCTGATCTCCATGGAGGAGATGTTCTCGTACTCTGGTATTGCAGATGATCAAAGAGTGATGATAGCCACCTATCAGCTAAAGGGTTTGGCTAAGAGCTGGTGGCTTAGGGAAAAGGAGAGCTTGGTGGCTGGTTGCACTTGGGGATTATTCAAGGAGATGCTGTTGAGAAAGTTCTTACCTTCGGTCGAGCGTGACCGACTAATGAACGACTTCCTTCACTTGAAGCAGAGACAACTCACGGTCAGTGAGTACGAGATAGAGTTCAGCAAGTTAAGCCGGTTTGCCCCTGGGTTGGTGAGTGTTGAAGCAGATCGAGTCAAGCGGTTCCTTGGTGGCTTGAGGAGCGAGGTTTAGCAGTTAGCCGGTGCTTATGGATCAGTGACTTATACAGGGGTTGTGGAGACTGTAATGAAAGTGGAGGCAATTGAGACCGCAAAGAGCAGAGGCCAGCAAATGAGGAAGGACAAGAGGAAGTTTGCTGAAGAGAAGAACCCCCAGGTACTCGATGCTGCTTCGGGAAAGAAGAGCAGGGTAGTGTGTAGCTTCTGTGGCCGGTCAGACCACCCTGTTGAGAGGTGTTTCAAGAAGGCGGGAGCTTAGAAGAAGGAGCAAGTTCATGCCATTCAAGGTGCTCCTAGGAAGGATGTTCCCTATTCTGTGTGCAAGCGACCCGGGCATGATGCTGTCCAGTGCTGGTCCAAGGATAGAGTCTGCTATCAGTGTGGCCAGAAGGGCCATATCAAGAAAAGGTGTCCTCAGGTCTAGCCTATTCTTCAGACAGTTCCACTTCAGGCTTTACCTCCGCCTCAGCGTGTGGACAAGGGCAAAGGGAAGCTGAACGTGATCTCTTCCGAGGAGGCTCAGACTTCGACTCAGGTCATCTCAGGTTAGTTATTTTCCTAGCCTGAAAGTTTTATTTACTAGAATGGTTATAATTTTGTTTTGATAGTGCCTTAGTTGCTTATGTACTCCTATAGGGAAATTTAAGGGGAAGAACCGCTGGGCGCGTGTCCTGTTCGACTCCGGCGCTACCCACTCATTTGTGACTAGAGCTTTTGTAGAGCGTTATCGGTTGGTTCTAGATCAAGTTCGTGATACCTTCCGCATCAAGTTCCCTTCTGGTGAATCTGTGTTGTCAGATTTGGGAATTTTGGATTGCCCTGTTTTGTTGGGGGACTTTCTTTCGAAGGCAGACTTAAAGATGATTGATCTAGAGGACTTCGATGTTATTCTGGGCATGGACTGGTTGTCTAGGTATGATACAATTATTCAGTGTAAAGGGAAGCGCTTGGACTTCATCAAGGACAACAGTTAGCCTGGAAGTGTGTATGCTGATCCGTGCTAGGATTCTCCTATCATTTCTGCGGTATGTGCTCAGAAGCTGTTTTATTCTGATTGTTTTGCTTGTTTAGTCTTGGTGGTTGGGACTGCAGTTAGTGTACCGTGCTTGGAGGTGATTCCTGTTGTTCATGGGTTCTCTGATGTTTTTACTGATGACCTTCCTAGTCTTCCCCCCGAGCGGGATGTTGAGTTTGTGATTTATTTGGAACCGGGTACACGTCCTATTGCTAAGGCGCCGTATCGGATGGCCCCTCGTGAGTTGGAGGAGTTGCGAGTCTAGTTGGACGAGTTGTTGGCTAAAGGTTTTATCAGGCCGAGTTCGTCGCCTTGGGGTGCTCCTGTTCTATTTGTGAAGAAGAAGGATTGGTCGATGAGGATGTGCATTGACTATAGCGAGATGAACAAAGTTACCATTAAGAACAAGTACGCTCTGCCGAGGATCGATGATTTATTTGATCAGTTGCGTGGTAGCACGGTGTTTTCCAAGATCGATCTTCGTTCAGGCTATCATCAGCTCAGGATCCGTGAGTCGGACATTCCACGGACTGCTTTCAGGTCGAGGCGTGGGCATTTCGAATTCCTGGTTATGTCGTTTGGTTTGACCAATGCGCCATCAACATTCATGGATATGATGAAACGAGTGTTCAAGGACTTTCTAGACAAATTCGTGGTGGTATTCATCGATGATGTGTTGATCTACCCTCGCAGTGCTGAGGAGCATGAGCAACATCTGCGATTGGTTCTATCTGCTTTAAGAGACCATCAGTTATTCGCCAAGTTGAGTAAATGTGAATTCTGGTTGTCCCAGGTTTCCTTCTTGGGTCATTTGATGAACAAGGACTGTTAAAATTCAACAAACCGCAGACGTCCCCTTGGATACCCTGCTGAAAACTCAACAAACTGAAGGAGAATACGCCCACTTATATGTTGAAAGTTTACCCGGATCGTGGAGTTAACAGTGGTTATCTCAATAAAGCAGTAACAACCAGCAACACATGCAGCACAAGCTTCTTTATTGATCAAGAGCAACCTTCTTTACAAGGCGAGACATACATGGCGAGACATGCTTCACCAAAACCCAACACCGGGAGAGCAGAGACAGTTACAAAGACAAGAACAAAAAACAAGCCGCGCGGACTCAAACAATCAAGCCGCCGACCTACTGCTGTGGAGTCCGCTCAGTTCGCCAGGTCGCCAGACCGCAATCCAAGCCGCGCAGACTCACCCTTACTCCAATGCTTAGCTCTTGATAAGTTGTAAATATACCTATTTTTTTGTACATTAATTTAGTTGTTTTCATTTATTTTTGTCGTTTTTACTTATTTTTATTCAATAAAATGCTCCTATTTTTGTAAATATTATACTAACTTATTTTATTTTATTTTTCAGGAAAAAATGAAAATCTGCCAAAAATTGACCTGTCACGCCCGTGACATGTTGGTCACGCCCGTGACCAGGGCGTGACACGTCAAAAGCCGTGAAATCTGCGAATTTTGAAGACCAAAGCCTGACACGCGCGGGGGTCACGCCCGTGTCACCCGACACGGGGCGTGACCCAAGCCCGTGACACTCCACTCGACGATTTCATCTCGACGATCGTCGAGCGTCGACACCAGCTGTCACGCCCAGAGTCACGCCCGTGACCTGGGGCGTGACCACTGCGCCTGCCCGACAAGACCCGCGCGGCGACTTTTTGGCGCACCGCGCCCAGATCCACCTGCCTGTCACGCCCCCTGTCACGCCCGTGACCAAGGGCGTGACCTCTGCGAGACCGACACGTGTCCAGGCCGAAGTCAACTTTCCCGTCAAATCGCCGGCCGCCTTCCAAATAGTGCTGTCACGCCCCCTGTCACGCCCGTGACCAAGGGCGTGACTCATGAAAATTTTTTCTATAAAATCCAATGTTCTGCTCTGGATTTCTGTTCCCCTTTTGGGCACCATTTTGTATAGGGTTGTGCTGCCGAAATGCTTCCAAGGCTTATGTAAGGGATAATTTCTCCCCCCCCCTCCTTAGTTTTATTTTCGTGTCTTTGTAACTCGTCTTTTCATTTAATGAAATATGTGTTTTCTTCTCTTATATCGCCTTTGGAATGTAGCTATGCAACTCACACCTTATGCAATCTTTTTCCTTTTTGTTTTTAACTTAGTTTTCATCTTTTTAATATGGGTGTGTGAGTGTATGAGTTTATTTTCATAGTTTTCATAAACATAGTTTTTAGTTCCTCTCATTTCATTGCTTATATGGTTATAAAGGTAACTTAAAAAGTGTTTTGATTTTTCTTTAACTTAGTTTTGTTTAAGTTGTAAAACCCATTTTTCGTCCTTTTTCAGCTTTATTTCCACTTTTTAAGCTCCTTTATAAAACTATAAGAATGAAAATCTAATCGTTTTACTTTTCCAAACACTTGCATTTTTCCTTTATTTTCCAAAACCTTTTGCTCCTTTTATTTTTCTGTCTTATTTTTAAGCATTTCTACCGCATTCTAGCGGTAAAAATGTATTCGTTTTAATTTTTCGAGCACTTTCATTTTTCATTTTTATTTGCAAACTTTCTTCCCGTTTAATTTTTATTTTCTCTTTTTATGCATTTCTACCGCATTCTAGCGGTAGAAATGCAGTTGTTTTAATTTTTCGTTAACTTAATTTTTTGCAATTTTTTGTGTGTGCGCATTTATTTCCGCCTACTCGTTAAGAGTTAAATGGCGCTTTGCTTTATTTTAATTCTGTCGAGTGTGTGCGTGTGTTTTACTTTCTTGTAGAGTGTGTGTGTTTACTTTATGTCGAGAGAGAGTGTGTGTGCGTTGCATTTATTTTGTCCTACTCGTTTGAGTAGGACCCGTATTTATTTTCTCCTACTCATTTGAGTAGGACTTGCGTGTGTGCGTTTTACCGCTTTCTTTCTCCCGCCCACGCAGTTGCGCCGGGACTCGCAATTTACTGCTTTCTTCAGTCCTACTCGTTTGGGTAGGACTTGCAATTTACTGCTTTCTTCAGTCCTACTCGTTTGAGTAGGACTTGCAATTTTCAGCTTTCCTTTACTGCTTTATTTTACTGCTTTCATTTCCTGCTTTATTTACTGCTTTCCTCGCAAGCCGTCCCCATTCCGATGAGTGGCTAACAGTTCTTAGCCCTCGCCATCGAAGAGCATTGGGACAGATAAAGTAGCTTAAAATAATTAAAGGTCATATCTTTCTAATTAATTAATAGTACTTAAGGTTTGCCCGGGGTTAACGACGCGTAGGACCACATATCGATGTGTGGGCCCTATTTCCGTTTTCCATACGCTCGCCGAGAGGCCGTGCGTATGGACAGATCACCCCTTGGCAAAGAGAGTTCCGCACTAACCCTCGAGAGAGGAGGCGCGCCAACTCTACCGGATTGGGTTCCCCACCCAATAGCGGGGTTCTTAGCGTAATGCGGGCGTTAAGAGGAATCCTTCGTCGGACGAGAGCCCGGTCGAATAGTCTTAGCGTTCAGGTGAGCGATAGCCCTATAGCTAGGTGAGCTCATTTTAGTGGAACCTCCACGGCCAAGTCTCCGCCTTAATTAATTAGAAATTTAGGAGCTCTTTTTATTTAAAGTCTATTTTAGTTCAATTGTTTTTTCGGTGCCATCGAGCTAAGCTCTTCATCGGCACCACCTTCAAGCTTTCTTTTTATTGCTTTCATTTTCTTTCCGCCATTTTCTATATTTTTATATAAAATATCCCGACAAGATAATTATCGGTAAAATAATAGTCCCCTCCAGGGAAGAGTAGAAATAATCGAACCGGCCCCGAGAACAATACGACCTCGATATTCCACCCGGAATATCCTGTACTACTCACGATAGGTGCACTTGCCTCCTTTCGTTAAAACTCGATTTCTAAACCTTTTTTATATCCAAAATAAATAAATAAATACGCGCGCCCCGTTTTCTTAAATAAATTCACTTCCGCCTTTTTTCGCAAATAAAACCGCCGGGTCGCCGCGTGACCGCATGATATTTCATAATTTCCGAGTTTTAACCATCAAGTTTTTGGCGCCGTTGCCGGGGAATTTTCGGTTCGTTATTTTAAACCCTGGAAATCTATTAATTTTACCTATATTTATATATATATATATATATATATATAAATATGGCCAATATAATAATAATAAAACTTAAATATATATATTTTCAAATTTATAAAACCAAAAAAAAAATTGAAAAACTCAAAACAAAAATTTTTTTTGAAAAACCTTAAAAATTAAAAATTTGAAAAAACTATAAAACTAAAAAAAAAAACTAAAAAACTAAACTAAAAACAAAAAAAAAACTAAAAAATAAAAATCCAAAAAATGAAAAAAAACTTAACAAAAAAGAAATATTTTTATTTTTCATTCTTGTTTTTGACAAAAAAAAAAAACAAAAAAACAAAACCAAAAAAAAAAACAAAAAAACAAAAAAACAAAAAAAACAAAAAAAAAAATGAAAAACTTTAAAAAAAATATATTTTAATTTAACTTCTTATATTTTATTTTATTTTGATTCGGCGCGGTCCTCACTCTTATGCGCGCTAGGGGATCACATTTTTATCACGTAGTGGTCGCTAAGGCCTTAGCTACCTCCGACTCCCCCACGCACATCCCCCCCTACCGCCCGCGATCTTTAGGCCGAGTCTATTCTTTTTGTTTTTTCTGTTATCTTTTTGTTTTTTCTTCTAAATAATGCAGGGTTTCCACTTGGGCCTCCCAGACTCGTCTTAGGGAAGCTCCTACCCTCCCTTTTTCTTTTTTGTACTTCTTTTAATCTGTATATTATCTGTTCCGCATACTTAGATTGCAACATTGGGGACAATGTTGGGTTTAAGTATGGGGGTGTTTTCCTATTCTGCACTTTTTATATTCAGTACTTAACAAAAAAATACAAAAAAATCCAATAAATCAAAAAATTTCAAAGATTATTAAAACAAAAAGAAAAAAAAAAACAAAAAAAATGCAAAAATCAAAAAATTTCAAAAAATTATAAAAAAAAAAAAAAAAAAAAAAAATTCTCTCTTCCCCCCTCTTCTTCTTTTTTGTAAAAACTTGCGTCTTGCCTGCCCGCGACGGTCGACTCATCGAACCAACCATTCAAATAAGAGTCTGTTCGCGGGGCCGCAATCGAGTTTTTACTTTGCTTTTTTTTGTAAAAATCTCTCTTGCCCCCCTATCTTCTTTGTAAATAACTCTTCTTTCTCTCCTCATTCTTGTAAATTACTTATCTACAAAAACTAAAAATCAAAAAAATTAGAAAAACCAAAAAAACCCTAAAATGATAAAAAATCAAAAAATCCTAAAAAGATAATAATTAAAACACAAAAAAATGATAAAAACTCTAAAAAATTCCAAAAAATTGTTTTGTTAAATTATGTAACAAAATAATTCGAATACACCATTTCTTAACCCTTTTTGCTTTCCAAAAATCTAGTTTCGAGTCAATTTATATGCGAATTTTAGTTATTCTTTGCTTACTATTCGTTTATTAATTAAAGTTCGATAGATTTAAGTGTCTGGGGTTAAGATTTAAAGAATTTTTTATGTCTTTTCCTTATAATAGGGAACTTGTTTTTCACCACTTCTAATTTTATAAATAGAAGCTCGTTTTTTATGTTAGAAAATAACATCCATGGATTTCAATTATTTCAACTTCATGCTTTTAGAAACATTGGAACGTTCATTTTAAAAAGGTTGCTCTCAAAACTTTTTGATTAAAAGCTAGTTTTATTTTTGAAAAACTAAACCCACTTCCATTTTTTTTCGTGTCTTAATTGACATGATTCCCCCCTATCCCTTAAAAGATCTTATGTCAATGAGAATAAGATTTCGTTCCGTAAACATAGGCACCCAATAATTTAAAAAGATTATAAATGGAGTAAGAGGATAAAATTCATTACTCCTACAAATATACATTGGGTTAATTTTATTTATTATGAAGAAAGAAAAAAAAAAGTTTTTATTATGTGTTAGGAAAATAAGATTTCGTTTTCCTAACTATCCAAAAAGAAAAAAATTGGAGGTTCGAGAAAAAATTACCTCGCCTCAATATTCAAGCCTTCTTCATAAACCACCAAACCACTTAGCCTATTTCAATGATTCTAGACTTAATTTAAATTTTTTTGAGAGCATAATTTTTAAATTGCATTATTTCCTTTAAACTTCTTTTAAGCTAAAGTTTTTTTTGTATAAATCCAATCCATCTTTGTTAAACTAACAAAAATAAATTTTTGCTTTCTATTTTATTTTTTTCTAGAAGTCTTTTTGAAACTGTTCCTCTATTCATAACATTTCATAAATTACGATTTAATTCTTTAACCCCAGATGTTTATTTTGATCTTCCTTTTAATTAAGTCAAGCGGTAGCTAAACTTAGGATTTCTTTTATTCCTTATAAGTTCATCTCCAACTTTTGCTCTGGAATAGCAAAAGCTTAAGTATGGGGGTATTTGATAAGTTGTAAATATACCTATTTTTTTGTACATTAATTTAGTTGTTTTCATTTATTTTTGTCGTTTTTACTTATTTTTATTCAATAAAATGCTCCTATTTTTGTAAATATTATACTAACTTATTTTATTTTATTTTTCAGGAAAAAATGAAAATCTGCCAAAAATTGACCTGTCACGCCCGTGACATGTTGGTCACGCCCGTGACCAGGGCGTGACACGTCAAAAGCCGTGAAATCTGCGAATTTTGAAGACCAAAGCCTGACACGCGCGGGGGTCACGCCCGTGTCACCCGACACGGGGCGTGACCCAAGCCCGTGACACTCCACTCGACGATTTCATCTCGACGATCGTCGAGTGTCGACACCAGCTGTCACGCCCAGAGTCACGCCCGTGACCTGGGGCGTGACCACTGCGCCTGCCCGACAAGACCCGCGCGGCGACTTTTTGGCGCACCGCGCCCAGATCCACCTGCCTGTCACGCCCCCTGTCACGCCCGTGACCAAGGGCGTGACCTCTGCGAGACCGACACGTGTCCAGGCCGAAGTCAACTTTCCCGTCAAATCGCCGGCCGCCTTCCAAATAGTGCTGTCACGCCCCCTGTCACGCCCGTGACCAAGGGCGTGACTCATGAAAATTTTTTCTATAAAATCCAGTGTTCTGCTCTGGATTTCTGTTCCCCTTTTGGGCACCATTTTGTATAGGGTTGTGCTGCCGAAATGCTTCCAAGGCTTATGTAAGGGATAATTTCTCCCCCCCCCTCCTTAGTTTTATTTTCGTGTCTTTGTAACTCGTCTTTTCATTTAATGAAATATGTGTTTTCTTCTCTTATATCGCCTTTGGAATGTAGCTATGCAACTCACACCTTATGCAATCTTTTTCCTTTTTGTTTTTAACTTAGTTTTCATCTTTTTAATATGGGTGTGTGAGTGTATGAGTTTATTTTCATAGTTTTCATAAACATAGTTTTTAGTTCCTCTCATTTCATTGCTTATATGGTTATAAAGGTAACTTAAAAAGTGTTTTGATTTTTCTTTAACTTAGTTTTGTTTAAGTTGTAAAACCCATTTTTCGTCCTTTTTCAGCTTTATTTCCACTTTTTAAGCTCCTTTATAAAACTATAAGAATGAAAATCTAATCGTTTTACTTTTCCAAACACTTGCATTTTTCCTTTATTTTTCAAAACCTTTTGCTCCTTTTATTTTTCTGTCTTATTTTTAATCATTTCTACCGCATTCTAGCGGTAGAAATGTATTCGTTTTAATTTTTCGAGCACTTTCATTTTTCATTTTTATTTGCAAACTTTCTTCCCGTTTAATTTTTATTTTCTCTTTTTATGCATTTCTACCGCATTCTAGCGGTAGAAATGCAGTTGTTTTAATTTTTCGTTAACTTAGTTTTTTGCAATTTTTTGTGTGTGCGCATTTATTTCCGCCTACTCGTTAAGAGTTAAATGGCGCTTTGCTTTATTTTAATTCTGTCGAGTGTGTGCGTGTGTTTTACTTTCTTGTAGAGTGTGTGTGTTTACTTTATGTCGAGAGAGAGTGTGTGTGCGTTGCATTTATTTTGTCCTACTCGTTTGAGTAGGACCCGTATTTATTTTCTCCTACTCATTTGAGTAGGACTTGCGTGTGTGCGTTTTACCGCTTTCTTTCTCCCGCCCACGCAGTTGCGCCGGGACTCGCAATTTACTGCTTTCTTCAGTCCTACTCGTTTGGGTAGGACTTGCAATTTACTGCTTTCTTCAGTCCTACTCGTTTGAGTAGGACTTGCAATTTTCAGCTTTCCTTTACTGCTTTATTTTACTGCTTTCATTTCCTGCTTTATTTACTGCTTTCCTCGCAAGCCGTCCCCATTCCGATGAGTGGCTAACAGTTCTTAGCCCTCGCCATCGAAGAGCATTGGGACAGATAAAGTAGCTTAAAATAATTAAAGGTCATATCTTTCTAATTAATTAATAGTACTTAAGGTTTGCCCGGGGTTAACGACGCGTAGGACCACATATCGATGTGTGGGCCCTATTTCCGTTTTCCATACGCTCGCCGAGAGGCCGTGCGTATGGACAGATCACCCCTTGGCAAAGAGAGTTCCGCACTAACCCTCGAGAGAGGAGGCGCGCCAACTCTACCGGATTGGGTTCCCCACCCAATAGCGGGGTTCTTAGCGTAATGCGGGCGTTAAGAGGAATCCTTCGTCGGACGAGAGCCCGGTCGAATAGTCTTAGCGTTCAGGTGAGCGATAGCCCTATAGCTAGGTGAGCTCATTTTAGTGGAACCTCCACGGCCAAGTCTCCGCCTTAATTAATTAGAAATTTAGGAGCTCTTTTTATTTAAAGTCTATTTTAGTTCAATTGTTTTTTCGGTGCCATCGAGCTAAGCTCTTCATCGGCACCACCTTCAAGCTTTCTTTTTATTGCTTTCATTTTCTTTCCGCCATTTTCTATATTTTTATATAAAATATCCCGACAAGATAATTATCGGTAAAATAATAGTCCCCTCCAGGGAAGAGTAGAAATAATCGAACCGGCCCCGAGAACAATACGACCTCGATATTCCACCCGGAATATCCTGTACTACTCACGATAGGTGCACTTGCCTCCTTTCGTTAAAACTCGATTTCTAAACCTTTTTTATATCCAAAATAAATAAATAAATACGCGCGCCCCGTTTTCTTAAATAAATTCACTTCCGCCTTTTTTCGCAAATAAAACCGTCGGGTCGCCGCGTGACCGCAAATAATTTTGGAGTTTTAACCTGCATCAGCTCTTCACCGCCGGTCTGCACGCCGCCAGACCGCACAAGCTGCGCCACCGAATGAAACAGTCCGCCAGAAACCGGCGACTTCCTGAACCCCGAACCAAGTCGCCAAAGAGAAGACCGCCTGGCCGCTATCCGCGACCTGCTGTTTACCGCCTGTTGCTTAACCGCAGAGTCCGCACTGTCCCTGACCGCAATCAGAGCCAAGTCCTGGCTTTCCAGCGCTATCCGCACAACCTGCACAGCACAACCGGGTCAACTCTCTATCCGCGCGGACACAAAGTACAGGCCGCAGCAACTTACGCGAGCTCAGATACTGTTCACTTACTTCGGTCTAGGTTCCACTGGTTCTCGTCATCCTGATGTGACATGGGTCCTATTTATAGGCACGACGATGAGTATGGTCACCGCCCTTCCCGATAGGATCACCGCCACAACCCGCAGCAAGAACTTATGTGTCCGCCAGCCCGCGGACACACATGCCAGTTCGCCGCCCTGTGCAGATAGCCAGTCCGCCCCAGCTTCTCCAAGGCCGGACTCCAATATCCAGCCCGCCTTGCCGCCAGAGACCAAGCCAGGACCACCACAGCCGGACTCCACAACAGCCGTATCCGCCATTCTGCGGACAAGGCATCAGCCCGAAAAACCCGAGCCCGCAACCGCGCCATCAAGGCACCTGCCGGACTCAGCGGATACCCGGCTATCGTCCGCATATCCCAAGTCCATTACCTCAACTCCAAGGCACCTCCGGACTTAGCGGACACGCCAATCCAGTCCGCTAACAACAGACCCCAGTCCGCGTATACAGCGAACTCCAGTCCGCTTCCCTGAGTCCATAACCTCATCACAAGGCTCAACCGGACTCAGCGGACTCCGGCTCCAGTCCGCACGCTCCTGCACAAGCAATTCTCCAGTCCGCATTTCCCCAAGCTAGCAAACAATGCAACTGCACTTCTACTACGCTTGGCGGACTGAGAAACCAGCCCGCGCTCCACTGCGCGATCTTCCCCGGACTGAGCCTCCTAGACTTGGTTCAGTTCCCACCAAGTCCAGCTCACTGGCCGCAAGGGCCAGTCCGCACTTACTGGCGGACACTGGATCTAGCCCGCCATACCGGGCGACCTCCAGTTCCTGTCCGCGCTGACCGGCGGTCTCCATGGCTTCCACTTGCCGCTTCACTAGAGCAAGACCAAGGCATCTGCCAAACCGGTCTGCCGAGCTCCAGTTCTTCAGTCCGCTTCAAGCCGGACTCCGCGGATAACATTCCTATCCGCCCGGTTACTTCCTGGGAGTAGACCGCCTGCTGAGCATACACTGGCCTGTCAGACCGCTGCTGCTGCCCGCGCAGTCCGCGCGAACAGACCGCCCAGGCCGCCACAGAGCAAACCGCCTGCAACATCCCTGCCGACCTAGCAGTCCGCCAACCCAGTCCGCGTAGTCCGCGCGGATAGGTTTCCCAACCTTCCATTCACCCACTTTCACTTCACAGAATTTAACACTCCCCCTTGAAGTGAGAAGTGGTGAATAACTCCAGCAGCTCCCGTAACCTTGCACCTGGTCCTTCCGATAGCATCTACGAAGAGATGTCCAAGACAAAGTCCTCGCCCCGCATATCATGGACCATGAGGGAGCCCTCAAGCATCTCCCAAAAGGAGCCATGCTTCCCTCTGCCTTCTTCAGCTTCAACCTCCACTCATGCATCACAGGAGTATCACCAACTTCCTTGGACCCAGAAGCCCAAGCCTCGTTGCCTCTGAGAGAAGTCACCTCATCAGACTTGGTGTCAACCACCTCCTTGATTCTAGTGGGGTCATCACAGCCAGAAGTCCCTTGCTCGATCTGAGGGCTAACAAGGAAACACGGGACCAAGTCCGCCGTGTTCCCTTCGCTATATCGAGCTGGTGGCTTACTGATCCTCTTCGATCTCCGAAGAACCTGATCATGGCTAACCACCTCCGCTGCTTTTGAACCAGCTCCGTTCCCGGGCAAACCCGGAACAATGCTCCCTTTGTTCCCTGAACAAGACGCCTCCTTACTGGAACCAAGAGTATCTGGAGCAACGCTCCCCCTGCTACCTGAACCAGAAGACTCCCCTCTTGAACATGAACTGCCTGGAACATCGCTCCCCTTGCTTCCTGAACAGGAAGCCTCCGCCTTTGAGCCAGAAGGTCCTGGAGCATCGCTCCCCCTTCTTCCCGACTCTGACGCCTTTGCCCCGGAGCTAGAACAACCTGGAGCACCTGGTGACTCAGGCAACTCCACTTCCTTAGCAGCAGCCTCCTTCAGCCCACCATCTAACCTGCTTATCTCTAGCTCCACATAAGAGCTACCCCAATACGGCGTCAACTCATCGAAAACAATGTCTCTCGACACTATGAGTTTCTTCGTCGCAGGATCCATACACCTCCATCTTCTTCTCTGCTCATCATACCCAACAAAGACTAGCTTTGTCTTGAGAGCACCCGGAGAGTGTATATAGCAGGTAGATCCAAACACCCGAAGGTACTTCACTGAGGGCTTCACTCCGAACATTAGCTCATAAGGAGTCTTCACTATGATCGGGCTAAGAGGCATCCGGTTGATGACATGAGTAGCACAGGCTATTCCCTCCGCCCAAAGAGCCTTCGGAACGCCTTTACTCCGAAGCCAACACTTGCAGGTCTCCGTTAACCAACGGATCATCCGAGCTGCAACACTACCCTGTTGTGAAGTATGTCCACAAGAAAGCTCCATCCGGATCCCTTGCTTCCTGCAAAAGCGTGAGAACTCGGTTGAGGCAAACTCACCACCGAAACTTGTCCTCAACACCTTGATCCTCCGGCCAAGCTGGCCTTCGACAAGCTTCTTGAACTCCACAAACAAGCGTACCATGCTGGACTTCGTCTTCATAAAGTATACCCAAGTATACCCAGAATAGTCATCAACCAATATCAGCATGAACCTGCTGCCTCCAAGACTGGCCGTGACGGTCGGTCCCACCAGAGCACAATGGACAACCGCCAATGGTGCTTTACTCCTGGATTGTGCTTTGTCGACCATGAAGCGATAGGCTCCACTTTCCTGACATCCCGCACACCCCCGACCATCGCCATAGGATGACAATCTAGGCAAGCCTCTTACGAGTCTTCTTTCCGCCATTGCTTTCAGCTTGTCCATCCCTACATGCCCCAGTCTTTCATGCCAGATAGCTGCACTATCAGTGGCATCCAGCCGATCAGATCCAGAACTAGTTGAAGTCCCAACTACGTTCTTCTCCTTCCTCCCTACCTGAGCAACGTTCGCCGAGAGCAAGGTAACCTTGCACTCCTTCCGAAGATGACCTTGCTGCTTGCATTTATAGCACCGTGGTCCTTCCTTCCTCTTCCTATCACGCCTAGGAGAAACACTCCTTTCTTCCTGATATGAAGTAGAGGGACCATCATCAGCAGCAACCTCCTTCACCTTCTTCCTGAACAACCCATCAAGGGAAGTCCAAACCTCCGCAGCTGACCGACATCCACTGATGTGGTCCAAGAGCTCCGATGAGATCACCTGCTTGAGAATAGACTCCGCTTTCGCATTTGCCTCCTTCCAAGCTCTCATCGTCGCAGCATTGCCAGCAGTATCCTCTTGTCTTCCTGCTCCGCATACAACCTCCCAAAGGTCCTCGCCAAGAAGAAAGCTCTTCATACAGGACTTCCACCGTTCACAGTTCGCCTCTGTAAGAAGATCAATACCAAGACAACTTGCATCCTCCACTGCCATGGTTCTACCACTGGTTTCCTCGACAGACGAGCAACTACTTCCATTGAGCACTGCTTGACCACTCCAACAACCTCCCTCTGATACCATGTTAAGATTCAACAAACCGCAGACGTCCCCTTGGATACCCTGCTAAAAACTCAACAAACCGAAGGAGAATACGCCCACTTATATGTTGAAAGTTTACCCGGATCGTGGAGTTAACAGTGGTTATCTCAATAAAGCAGTAACAACCAGCAACACATGCAGCACAAGCTTCTTTATTGATCAAGAGCAACCTTCTTTACAAGGCGAGACATACATGGCGAGACATGCTTCACCAAAACCCAACACCGGGAGAGCAGAGACAGTTACAAAGACAAGAACAAAAAACAAGCCGCGCGGACTCAAACAATCAAGCCGCCGACCTACTGCTGTGGAGTCCGCTCAGTCCGCCAGGTCGCCAGACCGCAATCCAAGCCGCGCGGACTCACCCTTACTCCAATGCTTAGCTCTTCACCGCCGGTCTGCACGCCGCCAGACCGCACAAGCTGCGCCACCGAATGAAACAGTCCGCCAGAAACCGGCGACTTCCTGAACCCCGAACCAAGTCGCCAAAGAGAAGACCGCCTGGCCGCTATCCGCGACCTGCTGTTTACCGCCTGTTGCTTAACCGCAGAGTCCGCACTGTCCCTGACCGCAATCAGAGCCAAGTTCTGGCTTTCCAGCGCTATCCGCACAACCTGCACAGCACAACCGGGTCAACTCTCTATCCGCGCGGACACAAAGTCCAGGCTGCAGCAACTTACGCGAGCTCAGATACTGTTCACTTACTTCGGTCTAGGTTCCACTGGTTCTCTTCATCCTGATGTGACATGGGTCCTATTTATAGGCACGACGATGAGTATGGTCACCGCCCTTCCCGATAGGATCACCGCCACAACCCGCAGCAAGAACTTATGTGTCCGCCAGCCCGCGGACACACATGCCAGTTCGCCGCCCTGTGCAGATAGCCAGTCCGCCCCAGCTTCTCCAAGGCCGGACTCCAATATCCAGCCCGCCTTGCCGCCAGAGACCAAGCCAGGACCACCACAGCCGGACTCCACAACAGCCGTATCCGCCATTCTGCGGACAAGGCATCAGCCCGCAAAACCCGAGCCCGCAACCGCGCCATCAAGGCACCTGCCGGACTCAGCGGATACCCGGCTATCGTCCGCATATCCCAAGTCCATTACCTCAACTCCAAGGCACCTCCGGACTTAGCGGACACGCCAATCCAGTCCGCTAACAACAGACCCCAGTCCGCGTATACAGCGAACTCCAGTCCGCTTCCCTGAGTCCATAACCTCATCACAAGGCTCAACCGGACTCAGCGGACTCCGGCTCCAGTCCGCACGCTCCTGCACAAGCAATTCTCCAGTCCGCATTTCCCCAAGCTAGCAAACAAGGCAACTGCACTTCTACTACGCTTGGCGGACTGAGAAACCAGCCCGCGCTCCACTGCGCGATCTTCCCCGGACTGAGCCTCCTGGACTTGGTTCAGTTCCCACCAAGTCCAGCTCACTGGCCGCAAGGGCCAGTCCGCACTTACTGGCAGACACTGGATCTAGCCCGCCATACCGGGCGACCTCCAGTTCCTGTCCGCGCTGACCGGCGGTCTCCATGGCTTCCACTTGCCGCTTCACTAGAGCAAGACCAAGGCATCTGCCAAACCGGTCTGCCGAGCTCCAGTTCTTCAGTCCGCTTCAAGCCGGACTCCGCGGATAACATTCCTATCCGCCCGGTTACTTCCTGGGAGTAGACCGCCTGCTGAGCATACACTGGCCTGTCAGACCGCCGCTGCTGTCCGCGCAGTCCGCGCGAACAGACCGCCCAGGCCGCCACAGAGCAAACCGCCTGCAACATCCCTGCCGACCTAGCAGTCCGCCAACCCAGTCGGCGTAGTCCGCGCGGATAGGTTTCCCAAGCCTTCCATTCACCCACTTTCACTTCACAGAATTTAACAAGGACGACATTTCGGTGGACCCGGAAAAGATTTCTGCAGTGATGGATTGGCATAGGCCGAGCACACCCAAGGAGATTAGGAGCTTCTTGGGGTTGGCCGACTATTATAGAAGATTCGTGGAGGGATTTTCTACACTGGCAGCGCCCTTGACTAAGCTGACACAGAAGAATGCGGCGTTTATTTGGAACGAGAAATGCGAGGAGGCTTTTCTGGAGCTGAAGAGCAGGTTGTGTTCTGCCCCTATTTTGACATTGCCTACGGAGGGCAAGATTATGATGTTTATATGGATGCCTCGCATGTTGGGGTCGGAGGGGTGTTGATGCAAGAAGGGAAGGTGATTGTGTATGAGTCGAGGCAATTGAAGACTCATGAGAGGAACTACCCAACGCATGATCTTGAGTTCGCAGTAGTGATCTTTGCCCTGAAGCTGTGGAGACATTTACTTTTTGGTGCCCAGTGCAAGATGTACACCGATCATAAAATCCTAAAGTACGTGTTCATACAGAAGGAGTTGAATCTGCGCCAGCGGCAGTGGCTAGAGTATGTGGCCGATTATGATGTGGATATACAGTATCATCCGGGCAAGGCCAATGTGGTGGCCGACGCCCTGAGCCGGAAGACAGGGAAGATCTTTAATCTCACCGCCGATCATTTAGTGAAAGAGTTCCTCCAGATGGATATTTCCGTGGGACGCTGTGACATGCAGAGCAGCTTGGCAGTGGCATAGCCGTCTTGGATTGCACTTACCAGGTTGCACCAGAAGGATGATCCGGATCTTCTGCACTTATACCTCAGGACTGAGAGAGGGGAGTTGCCAGATTTTTCTATCAATGATGCAGGTACTTTGAAGTACCGCGGCAGGTTTTGCATCCCCGCTGTTGGAGACATCAGGGTTATGTTATGCAGAGATGCTCATGGATCCAGTGTTGCCTGCCATCCAGAATCTACAAAGATGTATCATGAATTGATGCCTGGTGGTATGGGATGAAGGGTGATATAGCCCGATTTGTTGCTGAGTGTCACACTTGCAAGCGTTTGAAGGCCGATCATGGAAGGCCTGGTGGCAAGTTGACTCCGTTGGAGATCCCTACTTGGAAGTGGGAAAGTATTTCTATGGACTTCATTACGGGTTTGCCGAGATCTCCTAGAGGTTTTGATTCTGTTTGGGTTATAGTGGACATACTGACGAAGTGTGCTCACTTCGTGCCATACAAGATTGATTATCCGATGAAAAAGATAGTGGAGCTGTATTTGAATGAGGTCATCAGATTGCACGGGGTACCAGTTAGCATCATTTTGGATCTGGACTCCCGTTTTACATCTCGCTTCTGGAGGAGTCTGCAAGAGGGTTTGGGTATAGATTTGAGGTATTCTACAGCTTACCACCCGCAGACCAATGGTCAGACTGAGCGAGTGAACCAGATAGTTGAGGATATGATCAGGTGATACATCTTGGACCACGGTGGAGCGTGAGATGAGCGTTTGCGGCTTATGGAATTTGCATACAACAACAATTACCAGGAGAGCTTGCAAATGGCTCCGTTTGAGGCTTTGTATGGGAGGCGCTGCAGAACTCCCTTGTTTTGGATCGAGGTCGGTGAGAGGCCTGTGTTGGGTCCGGATGCGCTCGAGGAGATGGAAACTGCTGTGAAGCTTATTAGAGAAAAGCTTCGTATTGCTCAGGAGAGATATGAGAAGAACGCCAAGCGACATAGGTCTGACTTGGAGTTTTCCGTAGGGGACCTTGTGTTTCTTAAGGTTTCCCCGATGGTTGGTGTTAAGAGGTTTGGTAAGAACCGGAAATTGGACCCGAGGTATGTGGGCCCGTTTAAGATTGTTGAGCAGATTTGCGTGTCAGCATATATATTGGATTTGCTAGCAAATTTCCCAGCTATTCACAATGTGTTTCATGTAAGCCAACTAAGGAAGTGTGTGCAAAGCAGTGGGCAAGTCTTGGATGCGGTGCCCCAGTTGGAGCCTAATATTTCATATGTTGAGGTGCCGGTCCGCATCTTGGATACTCAAGATCGAGTGCTGCGGACGAAGTCTATCCCGATGGTAAAAGTTCTATGGAAGAATCAGGATTTGGAAAGCACGACTTGGGAGCTAGAGTCGGCTATGAGGGAGGCTCACCCTCATCTGTTCCCTTAATTTGATTGGTACGTTTCCTTTCTAGTACTCTTGTTTGTTACCTTCCTTCTATAGTAGAAGTAGGGTATGTAAAGTTTCGGGACGAAACTTTCTTTTAGGGGGAGTGACTGTAACGCCCCTGATTTTCTGCGATTATTTAATTCTCATTTGGCATTACGTTGACGCATTTCCGGCATGTGCCATTTGTTAGAGCGTGGTCTTAGCTCTTTAGGTTCCTTGTGTGGTTGTTGGTAGCCTTTTTGGCAAGATCCCCTAGCAAGCCGGGTCTGTTTTGGTGACCGGTGAGGCCTCTCGGGGGATGCTTGTGTTTTGGCTTCGGGTAGTGATAACCCGAGTTTTGTTCGTCGAAAATTGACTTCGACTTCGCCGTTGCGTTCGTAGCGTGGGTAATTAGCTACGGTGTGAATTTCGTCGGAATCCGAGGTGGTTCGGTTTTCGCGTCGTTTTGATGTATTAATAATAATGGGTGCAATTAATTAATTTATAAAGCTTGTAAGGAATCAAGTGGTTTTAGGTGGCAGTTAGGGCTGAAAAGACGTATCCATGCATATATATAAAGCCTTAGACAAAAAATGAGTCTTTTCATCATGTCCTTCCCGTGAGAGTATAACTGCTGCCTATTCGAGAGGAAGTATAACCACCAACCCTGCTACCCTTCAGACGCCGATTCTGGGAGCATTAGTGGATGGAATTCGATTCTGAAAGTGGATTTGGATTGCTCTCACCTAGACCTTCATTACTACGGTAAGAGATTCAACTTTCGTGGTGTTTCTTGGGGTCTCGGAATTTTTTTTAGTTTGATCCTTTCTCCGCCATTAAAACTTTAGAATCCTGTTAGGTGCTGTTGCGGCTGGAGCCGAGAGAGAGAGAGGAAGGGCTGTGCAAGATAAATCACTGGTATTTAAGGCAAGTGGTGCTCCTACCCTTGCCAGTTTTCTTCTCCTTTTCATGATCATATTTGCTATAATTTTCCCTGTTTCCTGAGATTGATATTTTACTCTGTTTTTCCGTCAAAAAAAAGCATGTGAATCTTAAACCATAATGCCCCTTTATGTTTCTGTTTGCATTCTCTCAAGTTCTGAAAGTCAAATCTTCGGCTGGAGTGCAGTAGTCTTCTTTGTTTTTACAAATTGTTCCCTGTTAATTATTCAAATTGTTCCGTGTTAACCTCTGTTTGGGTAGTATCTAGCCTTTCAACCCTAGAATTTAGTAGCAGTGGGTTTTCCTACTTAAATTGCGGGTAGTAGGATTGAATTAGGCTAAGGAGTTTGGACGGAAACAAAGTAGGAGGTACAGGATTTCTGTGCACTCTATTCAGCCAGTTCATCGGAAATCATCGATCTGGGTTCGACGATTATCTTCGAGCTGAGCTCGACGATGTGCCTTAGTTCTGGGTCCGACGGAAATCGTCGAACGGAGTTCGACAATTCTCCTATGGCCAGTGTTCGGCGTAAGGAAAATCGTCGAATGACGTTCGACGATTTTTCCCATGACCTTTGTTCGACGACAGGAAAATCGTGGTACAACATTCGACGATATTTCCCGTGGCCTGTATTCGACATTTTCCTATGACCTGCGTTTAACGCAAAATCGTCGAACGGAGTTTGACGATTTCCTGTGGCCTGCGGTTAAGGAAAATCGTCGAGCAGCATTCAACGACTTTTCCCGTGACCTGTGATCGATGAAAGGCAAATCGTTGAATGGAGTTCGACGATTTCCTGTGTCCTGTTATTCGACAAAAATCGTCGAGCTGCGTTCGACGATTTTCCTGAGTTTGATGATTTTCCCGCGCTCAACGAAAATCGTCGGGCTGCATTCGACGATTCCTGTAGGCTGAGATTTATTTTCTTTCCAGTTACTTTTCTTCCCGAGTGTTTACCTCCTAGGTGGGGATGTCTTGTCTACCTTTCGTTCTTCCTTTGTTTTGAGGGCCGAATTATGGGTTATGGCAGGTAGTGGTATTTTGACGCTCTAAAGGAGCGGGATGTTTTGTGTGCGAGCCATAGCCGCCACTTTTTAGTCCCAGGTACGGGCTGGGTATTGCTGTGGCAGTCACCCTTTTTATCCCAGGTACGGGCTGGGTTTGTGGTGATTTTGTGCTGATACAGTGAATTTTCTTTTGGAACTATTTGGCTTGGGGGACTGTTTTTGGTCACCAACTCAGGTCCATTTTGTTTAATACTGCCATTCCTCACAAATTAGGATTGTTAGGTGTTTCTTTTTGGTTAAATGCAACATATAGTGGCAAGTTTTTCTTGTCTTTTGCCTTGTAGCCTCTGCAGGATTTGAGCAGGGCTTGGTGTTGTTGCTTGGTACTTGGTGTACTTTTACTTCTTTGGGCCGTGTTTGTTTTCATTGTCATGTTTACTTACCCTCTTTGTTCCATTTTAATTTAATGCCCTAATTCAGATTTTCTTGATTTTAATGCTGAGGTTTTCTTTTCTTTTCTGAATGCCTCAGGTTCTGACTAGTAGCCGAGTAGACAGCTAGATTTGCTGTGGCGTTGCTGGTGATCACTTGAGTTGTAGGGATCTTTCTCTTGCTGTTGTGAGGTAGTTTTCCTGTTTTCTTACAGACATACATACTTGCCAGTGGGTTCATGTCAGTTTGTTGGCGCCCACTGGTAGTTTTACCTTATGATACTAGATATGTTTCTTTTAATGCTACCTTTTCTGGAGATAGTCTACTTGCTCTTGGGAAGTTTTATGCTAGGTTGCTAGTTATTTTTAAACCTAAAAACACTACTATAAGTATATCTCATGATCAGCATGTTTTATAAAACTCATACACTACTTTTCAAGTAACGTAAAAAGATCGTTTTCCTACTTATAATATAAAATAAATCTAGAGTCTTGCATTGTATAAGTTGACCTCAGTGGTCACTTATGCACTCTCATAGGATGTCAAAAATAAACAAAGTATTTTCCGTTGCGTATAAGTATATTTTTTAAACTATGGACTAGGTGATCCACCGAGCCGAGGGATACAGCCTTTAAAAAATATAGCTGATTTTCAAATCATTAAACTTATGAATTTTCATACTCTGGTTAGATGTTGTCCGCCTGAGCGTCGACAGTTATCTCCTGTTCGATGTGACATCATGACACGTGTTTTCTCCTACTATGATACTTCTTAAATTCGGAGAAAAATCAGGTTGTGACAGTGGGCCAAATCAGCAAAGACATCAACTTCAATATTGTTAGTGAGTGCAGCGATGTGGATGATGTATGCGCCCTTGGAAATCTATTTTGAGATGAAGATGGACATGACAAAGTTCCAAAAGCTCTCCTCGATCATGGCTGATCGGTTTTGGTTTCCATTTTGAACATTTTTCTTTCATATGTTCTGAACATTTCTAAGTACTCTTTCATTCAATTCAATATTTTTGCATCAGAGATCCCGTACTGACACATTTCCATTTTTGGAGTGCCTCCTCTATTTTATCTTTGCCAAAGGGATCGCTAAACCAATGAGATATTGCCGGGTCCTGCTCGTCCCTGCATAGATTGGTTTCTAGCATAATACCACGATGACCATATATAGTGGGGAGTGTTCGTATATGTGTAGTGGGAGCCATCCAATCTATGCAGGCGGACTTTAGGGCTTTGGATCCTAGCCGGTATCTAACACACAATGTGCATCAATGGAGGTCCCAGTGTATTAGCTCTACTATGCTCCGTTAGCGATATATTACAACTAAGATGATTGTTGTTTGGCAAGCAATGGACCTGGGTATAGCCTTATCTCTATGACTATCTCATGCTGTGATCGTCGAACACTCCAAGGTACTGTCAAGCCGTACCTTCAGGGGATCCACAACATTGCTGATCTTTTAGGGCGAGCAATACTATAGACCACTTGGCGCACCTAGCCTAACTAATCAGTGATGTTTGTAGCCCAAGGCATGACAGCAGCGCGTCCGTCGTTCCTTCTTAGGATTCAGCTTTTTCTTTTTTGTGCCTTTCAAGGGAGCGCGGTTAATCCGCTTTCGTGTAAAACTTCTTCCCTTCAGGTTCAGGTTAAATTCAACCTCTCTGAAGGATTTATGGCGCTATACATCTTGCTTATGCCCAACTTATATAAAACTCTATCCGCTGACGATTGACAGTGCTTATTAAATGTTCTTGTTCTAAATTATTTAGTCAAATGATATGGTTCTATTGGTCGACAAACCATACAATTAAAGTCTAATCAAAATTAGTTCATTTAGCTGATCTGGATTTCATGTTAAAAGATATCATATCTAACCGCGCGATAAGACTATTTTTATGGCTCGGTCTCTGATCAACCCAGCACTTCTCTATTCAGTTATTGACAGGATTTAAAGGGTTTTCCTCCTGCTTAATTATATCTTCCTTAACGCATCAATGTTTGCAAGTTCCTTTTAGGTACCTGCAAGCTATTTTTCTTTCAATCTGCTTCTCACTTTTCTTTTTGTAGAGAGTAGCAGATGTCTTCAAGTTCCCTTCAGGTACTTGCAAGTCATTTTTCTTTCAATCTGCTTCTTACTATTCTTTTTACAGAGAGTAGCAGATGTTTGCAAGTTCCCTTCAGACACTTGCAAGTCATTTTTCTTTCAATCTGCTTCTCACTATTCTTTTTGTAGAGAGTAGCAGATGTTTTCAAGTTCCTTTCAGGTACCTGTAAGTTATTTTTCTTTCAACCTGCTTCTCACTCTTCTTTTTGCAGAGAGTAGCAGATGTTTGCAAGTCCCCTTAAGGTACCTGCAAGTTATTTTTATTTCAATCTGTTTCTCACTGTTATTTTTGCAGAGAGTTGCAGATGTTTGCATGTCCCTTTAGGTACTTGCATGTCATTTTTCTTTCATATCTGCTTCTTACTCTTCTTTTTTTTCAGAGATTAGCAGATGTTTGTAAGTTCCCCTATGAGACTCAATAGCTGGAGTTCACAAATCTTCTTCACTTTGCGGGGACAATTCAGGTACTCGCAAAGTACACAGTTTTTACTTACTCAGAATCTTACGCTTTACAGAGGAAGAAATAAGTATGTTTAGACTCTTTAGGGAGAGACGCCAGGTTCTGTATCACCCCTCTATTTTTTGTTTTTCTGCTTATTCGCCGAGGAGCGGATCGCAATATCGAAGGTTATCTCTACTTCTTCGAAATTTCCTGCAAACTTAAAAAGTGTGGGGATTATGTCAACCCATAAATCCACGATCCTCTCTAAGAAGGCTAGCTTGCATGTCGCGGGCTGCTCTGTCTACACTGGAGGGTTCGCAGCCTAATTTCCAGCTAACCATGCGGATAAACTCTTCTGTCCGCACCACTAGGCTAGTAGTCGCCTGGTGGTCGCCAGCTCTGCGATGGCGCAGACTGCTTCCCAGTCGGCACCATCAGGTCGTGTGGCTAGCCAGGAGGGTAGCACTCTCCTCCAGGCCGCCAAAAGCAAGAACCGACCTAGACCAAGGGTCTTCTTCAGTCCGCCCGTGAGAGGCGGCCTCGTATTATAGTCTGCGATAACCTTGTCAACAGATCGCTTGGCAGTGGACCTCCTAAGCATGCGGCGGACTCCACCTCAGTCCGTTAGCATTAGGCGGACTCAATCCTAGTTCACCCAAAGGTGGCAGACTCGGTAGCAGTCCGCTAACAAATGAAGGACAGTCAACCCGTAGCAGGTGGTGAACTCGCTTCACGCAGTAGCAAGCCATCTCCTTATCAGTCTACATAACATGACGCAGACTCAACTTCAGTTTGTCTGAGGGTGGTGGAGTTGCTTTGCCGAATAGCAGGCATATTCTAAATTAGGTCGCCCAATAGTGTGCGATAAGCCTCCAGGTCGCACAGCAGCTGGGGCCACCTGTTTATTCAGTCTGCCACCTTGTACAGCAGTAGGGGCGACCTTCCTTCTATCCTCTAGCAGGATGCAGACTCAGTCTAAGTCTTCCTAAGGGAGGTGGACTTGCTCCTCCCTCCAACACACTTCACCAGACCGCACAGCACATCGTAGACTCAACTTCAGTCCGCCAAAAGGTCGAGGACTCGTCTCATGCAGCAGCAAAGGTGGACTCACCCTGTCCTTCATGTAACGCAAACTCTTTACGTAATTTTCCAGAAGCATCTCCAGCTTCCTAGCATAAGCTTCTCCCCCCAGTATGCGAGCTACTCTTCAGTCCACAGCTTGTCGCGGACTTGATCGCAACTCTCCTGTATCGTTGGGGTGACTTCATCAAGCCCAATTCTGGAAGATTCCTCCTCGAGCCTATAAATAGGCCCCCATACATCTCATTTAAGGGGACGACCCCCAGGGCCAACCATCGCATCAAACACTGCTGCTACAATTTCCTATCCACCGGTCTTGACCAGCGGTTTAACCACCAGTCCGGGCGGACTCCGCAGACAGACCGCGCAGATAGGCCTCCCAGCTTTCCTCTACCTCAGCGACCTCAGCGGTCTACCCTGCATGAATGCACAGTCCATTTGGCCTAAGGCAGCGATCTGCGGGATCAACAGCCCGCGCGGTATGCCGACTTGTTTATTCAGTTAGCACGACATCTGACAATCTCTTCTTTCTACCTTCCAGCTTCCCCCTTTGTTCCCTTATATCTTTCTATGTAAAGGAGTGGCTCAAGCGATAATGTTGTTACATAATCAAAGGAAAGTGTTGGGTATTATATCCACAATAACCTAGATTTGTGTGAAGTCACCCTTGAACTAAGATGAATTAAGTTTATATTTGATGCTTTCCTTTAGTGCAGTGCTTCCAAGTTATTATTGCTAAGTGTAGACAAATATTAGTTTACAATGAGTCACTAAATACAGGACCATATAATGTAATCTCTCATTGTGTGATCCATGGTGTTGACTCATATGTAACCTCTCTATTGGGATGCACTTCATTTTCAAGTACTAAAGAAATGAAAGAAAGGAAGGTTTGCTGGTTTCAACCAAGAAGAAAAGAAAATTTACTAAAAAATTTCCTAAGTCCATTTCTCGAGAAATTGAGAAATGTTTCTCTAGAAGTCTAAGTCTATTTCTCAAGAAAGCATAGTTGTTCTTGAGAAACCATAAGACTTCTCTGGAAATTGTCTGAAAATATTCTAAGTCATTTTCTCGAGAAATGCCTTGAAGATTTCTCGAGAAACCAAGTCCATTTCTCGAGAAAGCAAATTAGTTCTCGAAAAGGCCAAATCATTTCTCGAGAAAGCTGAGTCTTTTTCTCGAGAAATCAATTCTTTCTCGAGAAATCAATGCTTCAGTTAATAAAATTATCGTTAAGTAAATTTATCGAGAAGGTCAGGCCATTTCTCGAGAAAGCAATTCTTTTCTCGAGAAATTATATTATTCTCGAGAAATCAGTCTTTAAGTTCACAGAATTTGCGCTAAGTAAATTTCTCGAGAAGATCAGACTATTTCTCGAGAAATTACATTCTTCTTAAGAAATCTGTCTTCAGTTCTAAAATTGCGCTAAGTACTTTTCTTGAGAAATATTATCCTTCTCGAGAAATTAGATATTTTACTTCAAAGAATTTTCTTCAAGCCTTTTCTCGAGAAGCCAAGTCATTTCTCGAGAAATAAAGTTCTTCTCGAGAAATGGACATATAGAATTTTTTTTTTAAGTCTTCTGACAGGCTTTCAAATTAATCTAAGTTAATGATGATTGATCCACATGGATCTTTCCTTAATGACTTATGACCGTTAGACGATGATCTATAAATAGTCTTTTCAGGGATTCTCTAACCCTAATTACAAGAAGAATCATTACAGTAATCACAATTTACACTTTCCAAAATCGTAAGAAGTCGCACGTCTTCATCGCCATTTCTCTCGGTCGCTATTCTCTTGATCCATCGATTCAAAGCAAGACAAGATTTGACAGATTCCAAGATTTGTCAAAATCTATTTGATCATGACAGGTCCAAAATTTTCAGATCCAGTTTTCTTGGTTTTCTTCCTCAACATATTCACCAAGATTTTCAATTTTCAAGAAGGAAGATCCTTGGAAATTTCCGATCTAGAAGAGTAAATTTTTATTGTTGATTGTAAAAATTATATTAACTTTTGTAGGAGCGTTGTCTCCAAGATTGTAAGAAGTTTGTTCTTCCGAGTTTGTAGATCCGTTAGTGGATCAAGTTTGTAGATCCGTTAGTGGATCGAGTCTGTAGATCCGGATTGTGGATTGAGTTTGTAGATTCGGATGTTGATCAAGGTGTACGAGCGTTGCTCCAAGGTGTAAGATTGTGATAATCTGAGAAAGGTGAAGTATTCGAATCTTACCCTTTGTGGTAGATAGGCGAGGCAGGATAGTGGATGTACCCAATACGGGGGACCACTTTAAAAATCTCTGTGTTTGTGTGCTTGTCTTTTAGATAATTTTTTTTCCGCAAAAAGACACGAACATCACCTATTCACCCCCCTCTAGGTGATTTAGGTAGACGCTAGATACTTTCAATTGGTATCAGAGGGAGTTTGTGTTCGATAAGGCTAACACCTTGAACAAGATCCCTGATCTAGCGTTCAGAGATTCCGCATATTCACCATGGATCAAAGCAAGATATGTCATCTATGAAGCTACCAATGTGTACTAAGGAAAACTTTCCAATGTGGAAAGAATGAGTATGATTCTTCATGGAAGCTATCGATCCGTGGATATTTCAGATAGTGGAAGAATGACCTCACATCCACATACAAGCTTCGACGATAAATCCAGCAATTATGATTCCAAAGAAGATGATGGATCTTACTAAGGATGAGATTGCCTTAGTGTCCCTTAACAAGAAGGCAAAGAATATCATAGCAAGCGCAGTAGACGATTCAATGCTCCAGAACATATTCCACTACAAATTTTATAAAGAGATGTGGGACTATATTATTGTCTTGATGGAAGGTACTGAAGAAGTGAGAGACGATCGCAGATCATTGTTGAACTAGGAGTACGAAGCCTTCAAGCAAGGTGCAAATGACTCCATAGCTGACAGCTTCGACAACTTTTCATTATCGTCAACATCCTCAGGAACTATGGTCGCGCGTTCACTAATGGAGAACTCAACGACAAGTTTCTAAGATCCCTGACTAAAGAATGGGACACCAAGGTTGTTGACATTAGAGAATTTGGGATGCTGCCAGAGATTGATCTACAAAACCTGTTCGAAAAGCTGCTCTCCTATGAGCTTCAAATTAATACATGTAAGAAGGAGGAGAAGAATAACAAAATGACTAGCAGAGAAAAGTCGGTGGATCTGAAGCAGAAGGGTCAAGAAAATCTAAAGTTGTGTCACCTATAAAGACACGAGCTCCTAACACTTTAGAAGACTCTAAGCCAAGCACGTCTGGCTCCGAGCTATCAGATGTAGAGTTCTCCCCTATCTCCAAGCAGTTCAAGAAGCTGCCGAGCAAGAGGAAACACATGAAGACAAGTCATCCTCTTCAGATTCCAGGAGATCACATCCGTTGAAACTGAAAATTCGGTCTCTGTGGGGTTCACCGTTGGGGAAGGGGTGATCGCACACTTACTTATCCCCTGCGAGCCAAACGACTTAAGGAAATGGAACAAGGAACGGACCCACGGGCCCAAAATCGTGGTCCCACCAAACACTTAGAAGATCTTAAAGCACTTCACCTCCTTAGCCAAATACCGAGCTAAGGATACCTCAAAAAGCACTAGAAGATCGGGGCACAAGTAAGCATGTCTTCTGAGGTACCCCCTTGGGTCTTTCTATAGATTTCTGAAAATGGCCTACAAATAGCCAACCTCCACTGTTTTGAACAGCTATGTGCAGCCCAACTGGGACTGCCAACAACATAAATACGTTGTTCTAACAGGCACTAGGCAGACCAGTAGGGGCAAAATCGTAAAAAACATCACAGGACTGGGTTAGTGGCCCTATAAAGCCTCTACTTGCCTGGGGCGGTGAGTGCTCGATGGAGCTGGCATTCACCACCTCTCCCTGGACCCTAGTAAGTACGGGCCTGACTGGCCCTACTCGCCTACCACTTGGAGAGCCCACCTTAGGCAAGTATGAGTCCTCCAGCTTTACTCGCCCCCCGATGATTCCACCCCGCACGGGCGAGTTGGGGTCTGCCGTGCTCTGGCCACTTGGGTGCTCGCCCGGAACTTAGACTACCCGATCCGGCCGATCTGGCTACTGCTGATCCCACTCGCAGGATACGGGGTTGTACACAATCCCTGCTCTTTCCGAGGCCGGAACAAGCTTAGAAAGAATCATCCAACCCCTAGATTCGGTGAGTACCTGAGACTATATATATATGCCAGCGTACCTGGGCAACCTTTGCCATTCCCTTTGACCTAATCTTACCAAGAATCCTATCCCCAAAGGTATCCAAGAGAGGCATGCCCGAGCTCGCTAGGCTACCTCCGCCTGCATCGCTGGCTTGAACGACATTTCCCTTAAAGTCCCGCCAAGCGGTCCGACAGAACCCAATCCCTCCAAGAGGGCGAAACCATTTCCCCAAGCGGCTGAACCCATCTTTAATGACTTGAAATCCACCCTGGAGCACGGGGCTGACTCCTCTACTCTGCCTTCCCCTGAGAAGAAGGAGAAATACATCGCCGACCTTTGCGCCAATCCAGACAGACAACGGGATGACGACAAGGCCTCCACGCCGAGAGTCAAGACACCCCTCGGTGAGTTGTGGCTTAAAACCCCGAATACTAGCCCGCGAGACCCGTCACTGATGCAAGACCATGGCTTCAATGGATAAAATTACGCGCTCTTGATTTCGACAATTAAAACAAATACGTTGCGTGTGGTTTCTCTAATTAACACTATCGATTACTCAAGCAATTAATGACATAATTTTCAACATCAAACAATGCAAAGGGATGCTACCCCTTTTTATTGATTGAACAAGGACTAAAGGGAAATGTTCACTCAAGCGAATGGGACCTACCCGATCCAGACAATTAGCAATCCAAATTAAAATTATACGCAAACATTCACAATTCCAATAAGAGAAAATCCAGGCTAAATTATTGAATTAAAATTAAGTCCAAATCAATCCGAAAATTAATTAATATGAGGGTATACCAAGTCACTTGAACGCAAGGGGAAATCAAGGGTGATGAACCTGATTTCTTCTAGTGTTCATGAGATCTACCAGCTCCAATTATATGAAAATATTCGGAAGAAAAACACGCTTAAAATTTAGATTTTAATTTGCATGATTTCAATATAAATCAAGACAATTAACTAGCCTTCTAATTCCACCAAATCTCACAAATAATATTAGAAGAAATCACACAAAAGATGTTTAAAAATTCGTTACCCAATCCCAAGAAGTCCGTCCACAATATTGAGAGGAGGAAACACTCACGACGGTGGTTGATTTTTTATTTCCATGCAAACCATCGGATCCACACCGAACGATGAAGACGATCGTTGTTTTCCTTTGCAAAACCCTAGAAGAGGGAGACTAATAAAACCCAAGATATATAAGGAAAGAGGAGAGAGAAAAGGTGGTGGAATATTTTACTCAAAATGATAAGGGGGTTGCGGCTATGGGAGAGATGTGGGTGGTCGGCGGTTTTGGTGTTGATGAAGGGGTCAGGTGGTGTAGCTGGTGGTTGGGTTTTGGTTAGTGGAGGGGAAGGAAGGGGGGGGGGGGGCGAATGTTAAAAAGGGCAAGAGGGGGCTCGAGTTTGTATGGAAGGAGAGAGGAGTTCTCTGGTTGGAGGTGGAGGAGGGTGGCTGAGAGGCAATATGGAGTAGAGGGAGGAGAAGAAGATGGGAGGCTGAATACAAGAGAGGAGGGAGATGGGGAGTGGCCGGCGGCTAAGAGGAAGGAGACAAAGTGGGTAGTCAACATTTTTATAGGAGGAGAGGAGGAGGGAAATCTCAAGCAAGATTAGGGTTTTCAATTCACATTCATTCTCTACATTACTCTTCATAACCATGGCTATATATAGCCTACACCACTCAATGTCCACCCTTGAAAATTAAACCACTCATGATGGTTATATGCACCCATATTACATATGAATTGAAATAATTAAAAATATCACATGATGGTTATAAGCACCCATCATTATACATGAAATGAAATTATTAATCATGAAATAAACACTAAATATAAAATTGCTTAAAATATAATTTGCTAAAATATATAATTATAATTATTTAATTTATAATTATATATTTTATTTAATGGCGGTAGACGACGTACACAACTTGTAGTTGTGATGACGAGGACGTCATGGTAGAATCCCATCATCGAGCTTGCGGCAACGAACATCCCAATCGACAAACTTTCTTTGACGGGGATCAATAGCAGCAACAACATCATCGCTATCAATCCTCCCCCACTCAAAATTACTCATCACCGATGAGTGGCGTGTGAAGGAAGAACAGTCCAAAGCAGCAACAACATGAGGCAAATCTGTCACCTATCCATGTCATAGCAACATGTACATGCATCAGCACTGAGAACCTGTCTGTCAAAGAAACAACAAAACTTCTGAGGAAACTCGAAAGGGTGTCAAGAAAAAGAAATAAAACTTGAATCTTACCATCCGGTTCAAGAACCGTGGAATCAATTTGAAAATAGACATGGCAGAACTAACAGTCCCCATCCCAAGAGAACTTATAGTGGTAGAGAAGAACGATGAATAAAGCCACTCTGGTGGAACAGAGACGTACAGTAAAAAGTCCGGAAACTTGAAATAAAGTGAAACACCCCGTGCTATATAAAAATCTGAAATAAAAGCATGAAATCCGACGTTCTTCATAATCATGTATGGGTCGGCATTCCTACGTATTAATTTATTAACGGAGTCAGAAGGCATCCGCTCGGGGACTGACCAGACTAAACTCACATCACTAATTCTAGCATCGGACGGTCTTAGAAAGGAGTGGAAGTGCATGCGACATAACTTAAAATGAAACGCTAATGTCTTAGATACATGAGGAGAGAATCCATGTGCTAAATTACTAGACCCAAACACGGAGGATAAGGGGGTTAAGTCAAGTGGCACAGGAGCCTTATAATCAGAGATGATTTTAATGGGCTCCAAATTTGCAGTTTTAATTTTATATTTTAAATACTCACGCTTGACATGAAGATATGCCAAGGAGGACCGCTCATCATGAAAAATAGAGTTGGACGCTCCCGGATATAACTGGATGTGCGAGCGATACAACTCAAGGGGCCTTTTTATAGTCACTAACGTGTGGAAATGAGGGTTATCAAAAGGCAGTGTGTAAATGCTTGCGACTGGGTGTGGTATATATGTATGTATAGGGGACACCACATCCAGAGGCACAATTGCCAAAAAATCAGAATCAGCCGTAGTCAAGGACAAAACCGTAGATGGACACGCAGAAAAATGAACTGTCAAAGGTGACGCGTAGTCATATCTACGAGGTGCGGTGAAAAGACCAAATACTGATGCGCACAACCTAGTAATATCTATGCGCTCAGACAACCCCAATATAGGAACTAATAAAGTGGGCGTCACACAAAAAATAAGACTAGGACTACCAATTCCACGTCCTAAAAAGTCAACTAATGTGGGCAAATAATCAGGTGGAAGGGTCGGCAAAATCAAACCCGGGATAACATCCAAATCAGTATAATTTTCACCCAATGGTGATATCATCAAAGAACTCTCATTCGGGTGTACAACAAAAGAATCGTCCAAAGGTACCCTTCCCTCAGGTGGTAAATCATCCACAATAACATTAGGGACATACTCACTCTCAGGCTCCTCGGACAACTCAGATATAATCTCAGTAGGTGCAATCGTAGGCTCTATCACGATGGGGATCGTATCCTGGAGAGGGCACTCAAGACTAGGGTGGTCAGACACAATGCTAGTAGAGTAAGTAATAAGTAACAAAATACTCTCACAGATCGGAATGTAATCATCCCATACATCGTCTTCTAAATCACTAGGGATTCCCTTACTTTCAGAGTCATCAGACTCGTCGGACACTATCGTATGTGAAGGAATACTCTCACCTAGCTGGTCATCTACAGAATCCAGATATACTATATCCACATCAGAATCCTCAGAGGTATCAGTCACTATCTCAAGGGGCTTAGAAGACGAGGCTAAAGGAGGTATAACCCTAGTAGTAACATTTTTCGATTCCAAAACATAGGGTCTACACTGCGTATTTTCCTTAGGAGTGGAGTTAGGCACACTAGGTGTAGTCCTATCATTGTGGGGAAAAGAGAAAACCTAAGGCATAGGGTAACTCCTATGAGTAGCTACGGGTCTATCTCCATAACGATACTCACTCATAGGCTTAGTTTCTGCAGCACGAAGGTAGGCAAGATTAAATTTAGTAGGTTTCGCATGTGCGGCTAAGCATATGGACAGCTTCCCGCACGACGCACTTCGTTCACCCAAAACACCAGGGCTGGACTAACTAAGCTCTCTTGGGCTACAACAACCTTGTAGTGGTCTCCCCATACATGATAATCAAAAATAGCTTCTATCCCTTTAAGCCAGTCCCTAAAATTTTGAGAATTCCCAAAACCATCAAACGTGGGTATCTCACTATTAGTGCGAGGAATTGTGTGGGGACAGTTGGAATTCCTATGGTGTGAAGGCAAGGCCGGGGTATGTTTAGTAATGGCTTTATCATACCAATAGTCTAAATGGGAAACATTAACGTCATAGACCATGTTTAGTGAGAACCGGAGAGAAAACTCACCCAGATCTGGTCCATATATAGTGAATAAAATACTCTGACCCAAATAAAATTATGAAAGATAGATTTATTCCAGCTTAATAATTAAGGTAATAAAATATTTTTTTTTGATTTTCTTAATGAAAATAAATTAGAGATTATTAAAAAAAATTTATTTTTTTTGCTTAAAAAAAAATTAGGCCGCTATTGGCAGACCAGAAGAATGTTTTTTGTATTTTTTTGACAAATAATAGTGCAGGACGAGTGCGTGTCGGCGTACTAATAAAAGGGGGTAGGTGCTAACTAGGAAATTGACGTGAACCTCGCTTTGATACTAAATTGATGCATGCCCATTGTTTCGACAGATAAAATTACGCTCTCCTAATTTCGACAATTAAAACAAATACGTCGTGTGCGGTTTCTCTAATTAACACTATTGATTACTCAAGCAACTAATGACATAATTTTCAACATCAAACAATGCAAAGGGACGGTACCCCTTTTTATAATTTGAACAAAGGCTAAAGGCCAATGTTCGCTCAAGCGAATGAGACCTACCAGATCCGAACAATTAGCAATCCGAATTAAAATTATACGCAAACATTCACAATTCCAATAAGAGAAAATCCAGGCTAAATTAGTGAATTAAAATTAAATCCAAATCAATCGGAAAATTAATTAATATGAGTGTATACCAAATCACTTGAACGTTAGGGGAAATCAAGGATGACGAACCCGATTTCTTCTATTGTTCACGAGATCTACCCGATCCAATTATACAAGAATATTCGGAAGAAAAACATGCTTAAAATTTAAATTTTAATTACTGATCCCATAAAGTTTATCACTGCTAAGGGTAAAGAGAAACTAACTGAAAAACCCATGTCAGAAAACAAGTCAAATCCCCTAGACAATAGAAACAGAAAACAGAAGAAAGCTGTTAAAAACCAAGTTCAGCAGAATTCGTCGAACTCAGATCGATGAAATCCTGCAAGTTCGTCGAACCCCGATCGACGAACGCTGAACGCAAACTTAAGAAATAATTATTCGTCCAACTGCGATCGACGAACTGTGTATGGTTCATCGAACAGAGGTCGACGAACGTGGGATGCAGAAAATGACCATGGTCATTCTCTGAGTGGAGGTCGACGATCTCATCCCCATTCGTCGAACTCTGGTCGACGAACTCACAATAATTCGTCGATCCCAGAACGACCAAATATAAATCACTTCTCCTATAGAAATTTTAAAGCAGCTAACTAGACATTTAATCCAGTAGCTGATTGGATAATCCCACCTAGGAGATATCACCCTCTAGGGTATAAGTCTTAACATGCCTTATCAGTCATTTCTAGTTTTACTTTTCAGCCAAACCAAGGACCCAAGGTAACCTGGGTCAAGAATAATTGAGCTTTATTTTTTTGATGCAGGTACATGTGAAGAGCTGTCCAAGGTTAAGTCAGACCTAGTACCTGGACAGTGGCTGCTCCAAGCACATGACTGGCAGCAAAGCAAATCTCTCCAGCTATAAGTCCAAGCTAGGACCAAAGGTGATATTTGGAGACTCAAAGAGTGGTCAGTCAGAAGGATATGAAAGAGTAAGCATTGGAGCAGTGACCTTCAAAAAGGTGACATATGTAAGAGGACTTAAACATAACCTTATATCCATAAGTCAATTATGTGATGAAGGTCATCAGGTACATTTCAACTCTACCTCTTGCTCTATTATAAATGATAAAAACCAAACTGCTTTAATTGGACTTAGACAAGGAAACATATATTTAGTAGATTTCATTTCTGCCACAACTGATATTTGTTTACTCAATATCACTAGTAACCAAAATGAGTTATGGCACAAAAGGCTAGGACATGTAAACCTTAAGAACATATCTAGGTTATCTAAAAACAACCTTGTTAGAGGTTTACCTTCTGGTCCCTACAAGAAGGAAAGCCTATGCAGGGCTTGTCAACTAGGCAAGCAAACTAAAACTAGTTTCAAATCCATTAATAAAAGTGATTCACCTAGGATATTGTATCTGCTTCATGTGGATCTTTTTGGACCCATTGCAGTACAAAACTTAGGAGGGAAGTCTTACACCTTAGTCATTATTGATGATTTCTCCAGATTCAGTTGGGTGGCCTTTATGAGAGCTAAGTCAGATACATTCAAAGTTCTTACAGATTTTCTAAGGACCATACAGATTGAGTTCTCTACTCATGTTGCATTGATCAAAAGTGATCATGGCACAGAGTTTGAGTCTCTTCTTATGCATGAGTTCTGTGAGAAGGAAGGTATCAGGCAGTGCTTCTCAGCTCCTAGAACTCCACAACAAAATGTGGTTGCTGAAAGAAAAAAATAGGACACTCATTGAAGCTGCAGGTACATTGTTAACAGATGCTTACATGCCTCTATCCTTTTGGGCAGAAGCTGTAAACACAGCTAACTATGTCCTGAACAGATGTCTTATACATAAACTAAAACATAAGACCCCCTATGAATTACTTAAAGAAAAGAAACCTAAAATCACTTACTTTAAAGTTTTTGGTTGCATATGTTACATCCACACTAATAACAAAAGATACATTAGAAAATTTGAGGCTAAGGCTGAAGAAGGGATTTTTCTAGGATATTCCCAAGTAAGCAAGGCCTATAGGGTTTTCAACAAATCATTCCTTAAAATTGAAGAATCTGTCCATGTGTCTTTTGATGAAGCTAACATGTCTTATAAGGAGAAAGACATTTCTACCAATAGTTTTTTGCAGGTTTCACCACTGTGTGAGTCTATGGATGGACTAAACTTTACTCAAGAGGTTCCAACTCATCCCACTCCACAGGCTGCTGAAGATAGTGAAGAAGAAGTCCAAGAGGAAGTAACTGAACTTCCATCAATAGCAAGTACCATTCCTCAAGAGGAATTATTTACAGAAGCTGTTGCTCAACCAACTCCACCAACTGATCTTGTCACACTTAGAGATTACCCAAGATCTCAAGTGATTGGAGACATTTCAGTTGGTGTACATACAAGACATCAGCTCAATCAAGACTTGATGCATGCCTGTTTTCTCTCTCAAATTGAACCTCTCACCATCCATGAAGCTGAGCAAGATCCCCACTGGATTCTTGCAATGCAAGAAGAACTAAATCAATTTGAGAGATGTAGAGTTTGGGATTTGGTTCCAAGACCCCATAACTACCCAGTTATTGGAACCAAATGGGTCTATAGGAACAAATTGGATGCCCAAGGGAACATAGTAAGAAACAAGGCTAGACTTGTTGCTCAAGGCTATAGGCAAGAGGAAGGAATAGACTATGACCAAACCTTTGCCCCTGTTGCAAGGTTGGAGGCCATTAGAATATTCCTAGCCTATGCAGCCTACAAAAAGTTCAAAGTATTCCAGATGGATGTTAAGAGTGCCTTTCTGAATGGTGTACTTCAAGAAGAGGTTTATGTAGAACAACCTCCAGGTTTTATCTCTCTAACTCAACCCTCTTATGTTTACAAATTGCATAAAGCTCTCTATGGTTTAAAGCAAGCTCCCAGAGCTTGGTATGAGACCCTAGCTAGCTTTCTCTTAGAGCATAAATTTACTAGAGGAAACATTGATAGAACCCTTTTCACTAGACATCATAAGGACCAAATCTTATTGGTACAAATATATGTGGATGACATTATTTTTGGGTCTACTGATCCCAAATTGTGCAAGAGGTTTGCTGACCTCATGCATTCCAAATTTGAGATGAGTAGCATGGGTGAGCTTTCCTACTTCCTTGGTCTCCAAGTGAAGCAGCTCCCTGATGGTATCTTCCTCTCCCAATCTAAGTATGCTAAAGAGCTTATTAAAAAGTTTAGGATGGGTGATGCTTCAGGAATGAAAACACCTATGGCTACTAATGCTGTTGTGGATTCTGATGCAACATGGAAACCTGTAGATCAGAAACATTATAGGGCAATGGTTGGATCCCTATTATACTTAACAGCTAGCAGGCCTGACATAATGTTTGCCACATGCCTTTGTGTTAGATTCCAAGTGAATCCTAAAGAATCTCATCTTATTTTTCTAAAAAGGATTTTAAGATATATAAAGAATTGTCCTAGTTTAGGACTCTGGTATCCTGCAGAGTCAGAATTTGAGTTAACTGGATACTCAGATGCTGATTATGTTGGATGTAGAGTGGACAGGAAAAGTACCTATGGAACTTGCCAGTTCCTGGGTATGAGACTTGTCTCTTGGTTTTGCAAAAAGCAGACATCTGTGTCTACATCAACTGCTGAGGCAGAGTATATGGCTGCTGGCAGCTGCTGTTCACAGATGCTATGGATACAAAACTAGCTCCTAGATTATGGTATCAACTTAAATAATTCAACCTTATTTTGTCATAATACAAGTGCTATTGCTATAGCTCAGAATCCAGTTCATCATTCTAGGACTAAACATATGGAAATAAGACATCATTTCATTAGAGATAATGTAGGCAAAAAGAAGATTAACTTGATTCATATTCCTACTGATTTACAGAGAGCAGATATTTTCACCAAACCTTTAGATGGGAAAACCCATCTGTTCTTTATAAATCAACTGAGAATGATTAATGGAGAAGAGTTAAATTAATTTCTGTCTGCATTCGAAGAATTTTCCAGAGTTCGTCGAACGGAGTTCGTCGAACGGAGTTCGACGAATTAGGGAAAGTTTGAGAGATTCTCGTCGAACGGAGATCGGTGAATTCTCTAGGTGGAAACAATTTTCGTCGACCGGAGATCGATGAACCTTGCTTCAGAAACCATTTCGTCGCCGACGAACTGTTTTCAATTCTTCTAAATGAGTTCGACGAACTACTCACCTCTAACTTATTTCGTCGACCTCAGTTCGAAGAACTGTCTCTTTTCGTGGAACGGAGCTTGTCGATTCATATTCCGAAAATCTTATATCTAGGTTTTCTTCGACCTCCGTCCCGCGCTTTCAGTTCCTTTGCTCTTGAACGCCGTTTTCTCTGTGATTTTCTTGGCAGGTCATCAATGGTGATTCCTCCAGGAGCACTTGCAACGATGAAGTTTGATGCAGCATTCTCCATGGATTTTGAGTCTTTCCAACATTCAGATCTAATCTTTCTTTATATCCTGGAATTACTTGAAGAATTGCATCTCAAGGATTTCATGACTCGCCGCATCAAGCTACACTCAACCGAGATAAGAGAATGGGTGTACACTGCAACCGTTTCTGAAGACGGAGATCTGACAGGACATATTGGAAACACTGCCGTTTCCCTGTCTCCAGCAGTACTTTCTGAAATTTTTGGACTAATCAATGGTGAAGACAACTTGGAAATGGACGCTGAAGAATATTCTGATATGTTGAAGGTAATGGATTTCTCCGGCAGCAACCCTAATAAGCTTCTGAAGAAGCAACTGTCTGCCGCCTATCAATTTTTGGCCGACATTGTAGGAAAAATTCTGATGGGCAAGCACTCGGCACATGACTATATCACTCGCCATCAGTTCCTGATTATGTGCGCAGTGCTCAACAAATGACAGGTCGACTGGGGCATGGTCTTCTTTGACCTAATCAAGAAGAAAACAAGCAAGAAGGAAGTCTGCTACGGCAGAATCCTTGGGATTTTCCTCCAGGAAAAGGCCAGTGACTGTTTGGTCTCCGCGACCACATTCATCAATGGTAGCAAGCGCCTCACCTGCGCCTTGTTTGGCAGATGGGAGAGGACAATCACCAAACCCTCCAAGGGTTCCTCCTCCTCCATCAACGCTTCTGAGAGCACAAGGACCGTCAAGGTCACTCCCCACCCTGACACTGAAGAGGCCATTCCACCTACCCAATCTCTTCCCACTCCTCCTGCACCTCAATTGACTCCACCTCAACATCAATCTCCACCGCTTGATCTTGCACATATTCACTCACCTCCTCAATCCCCTCTTCCCCCACACCTCTCCACTATTCCATCCTACACCATACCCACTGAACCGCAAACTGTTCTCCCTCCATTATCCCCTCCACATATTCCTCCTTCCTCCTCTGCTTCTATCCCCTCCACCATTCTTTCTCCACTTCTGGACTCTTCCACCATTCCCTCCATCATCTCTCTTCTGACTCCTCTCATTCAATCACTCATCAGAGAGGCCATTACACCTCTGGTGAATTCCATTAATTCTTTATATGCACAAATCACAGCCCTTTCTGCTGCCCCCTCTTCATTCAGGGGCCTGGCTCCAGGTTCTCCTGAACCCAGGCAGGGGGAGATGCTCCATGATGAAGCTGGTGCAGCAGCTGCAGAGGTTGATACAGTTTTTGACAATATAGTTGATACAGATACAGTTGATACTGCAGATACAGTTTTTGATAATACAGATACAGTTGATACAGTGCTTGATAATGCAGTTGCAGTTACAGATACAGCTATAGATTTTGATCCTGAAATAATTGATTTTATTCAATTTATGGACACTGACATTAGCTTTGATGAGTCAGTAGATACAATAACAACTACTGGTGATTTCCTTATAAATCTCATAGTTAATTTATCTGAGATACTTCATACCTTTGATTCTGTATATATGAAGCTTCCTTCAGCAGAGGTTGCTAAGCAATATTTGGCTATTGTCCAGTATACCTCTCCAGCTAGTCCAGCAGTTGCCAAGCAACTCTGTGACACCTTTGCTGCTCCTACTGCTGTTCCAATTCCTGTGTATATTCCAGAAATCTTCTCTGTCCCAGATTTTGTTATGGATGATTCTCCCATGCCTGATCTGGATGAGCTCATTCTGTCAGACATTGAAGAAGAGAACAAGGCAGCAGCTGAAAGCTCTGTCTCTACTGCTGTTGAACCCTCACCCTCTGAACCTTCTATCCCCCCTCAAGAAAAAACTCTTATCATTTCTGATGAAACTCTGAGGAAGTTGAATGCTCTGTATGATAATCCTCAGAGTTCAGGTTCTGATGATGATGATGATGAATCAGATGAGGAGGCTGCTAAAAATAAAAATAAGTTGCTTTCTAAGAAAAAGAAGGCTCCTCCTCCTCCTGCTCCCAAGCCTAATCCCACTGCAGACACTCCATACTATATTCTGCACAATGTTGCTCCTTACAAAGGGATGCCTGCATGTATGTGGCTATCAAAGAACCAGCAAAGAGAGAAGAAGAGGAGTAAGAGATACTCTCCTCCCCCAGTTCATAGATATAAAATGGATCCTCCTCCTCCTCCTCCTCCAGCAGTAGGTGCCTCTGGCTCTGGCTCTCAGAGATCTGCCCATATTCAAACTTATCAGAGACAAACAGGGAGATCTTCTGGTAGTAGTCAGCTAAGGCCACCATCTTCAGGCAGACAACACCATCAACAACAACAACAGCAGCAGCACCAAGAATATAAGGAACATGAAGCTGAAAGGCCCTATTCTCCTCCTGAAGATCCAGAAACAACCAACACAGCCAGAATGGCAAGGTTCCAAGAGCTCATTGGCTTATCTCTAATCAACAAAGCTAAAGCTGAAGGCAAGGACACAATAGGCTTAACTACTATGTCTCAGTACAGGAGAGATGAGCTAAAGAGATTTGGGAAAGGAAACAAGTTACTCAATGTTGATGAGTACATGTATCTTCACCCAGAAGCAGTTGTCCCCAGAGCCACTTCACTGAACATCATAGGGGAAGCTGACATGACTATGACCAGGGCTCAAGCTTCAGATCCCAATAGGGAAATCATTTTCAAAAAGCCAGGAGATAAAGCACCAGGAGACAAGCTAAAACAGAAGAAGACAGAGAAGTAATTTTGTGGTTATTTCATTTCTGCTTCTATTTCAGACTATATCTTGCATTAATACAGAGCCTGTATGTATATATATATCTGATGCATGTGTTGTAAATTCTCTGCCAGATATATTTCTTAATTTTGCTTTGTTTTTCTGTTTGTTCTTTGCTTGGAGTCTCTGTTAGTGACCTCACCCAAATAGGGGGAGATTGTTGGATCCCTAGTTGATTTGGGCTAGGTCCACTGACTTAGGATGTGACCCATCATGTATAGTCTGGGTCAAGTTTATGTCTTAGAGTCTAGGACAGTCCTCTATCTCAACTTCAGATGGACCAGCCTTCCTCAAGAACATCAGGAACTCCAGATCTATCAGTTTTTCACACTAAGTGAAATGAGTTCGACGTTCGTCGAACTCAGCTCGACGAAGGGAGTTCTGCGCTCAACGATCGTGAGATAATTCGTAGTGCTGAGCTCGCCGAACTATGTTCTTTGTTCGACGAACACCGGGATTCTACTTCTAGCATTATCAGGACTACTTCAGAATTTCTCTAAGTCCAACTTCAAGCTTTGGTCGACGAATTACTTTCTGAGCTCGACGAACTTGGACCTCAAGTTCTCAGATTCTCAGGTCGACGACTTCAGTTCTCAGCTCAACGAATTTAGTTCTCTGCTCAACGAATAAAGATTGTCTGATATTGAAGATTGTCTGTTCAACGAATGAAGACTGTCATCTAGACGAACTCAGCTCAGCTCGACGTACTCAGCTTAGCTCAATGAACTCAGGCTCAGCTCGACGAACTCAAAACTCAGTTTGACGAATTATGTTCTTCGGTCAACGATTCCAGACTAGGTCTTCTTCCGTTCCCATCTCATTCCATGGCGCTGATTCCTAAACATTTAATGGCAATTCTTCCCAGAGTACTGCCGTTAGAATGCGAAGTTAATCCTGGATTATTACATGCCATTTTCCCATGGAAACAGTTGGGGAAATAATTAGTTGCTGCTTCCTTTCCAGGCCGTCTGCCATTACTGCTCTATATTCAAAATTCGAATGTTTCTTATGAGACATTGAGATATACAGAAAGAGTGAGTAATACAGTGATATACAACAAAAATACAGATAGTGATTCAGACAACATAGAAAAAGTAATTCATTCTTGGCCCAGAGAGAAACTGATCAAGAAGAAGAAGAAGAACACTACATCAATATCAAGAGTCTTCTTCATCTACTTTTACTCAGGATAACTTCAAAGACAATACATTCATATCAGTCACAAGAAGTTCCTGGAGACTTTCTCTTGACCAGGAAATCTAGGTCTTTGAAGACCTATCACCCTGAAGCAGTGCTCCAGCATTCTTCTTGATTCATTCTACATCTCGGGGGGAGCAAAGCTGCTAAACAACAATCCACAAGTCTTCTCATTTGACTTGAGAAAGAGAAGACCTCATCACCCTCTCACTCCACCTCTGTACAGGGTTTTAATTCCATTCAAAATTATTCTGGTTGCAAGTCTCCCTCCAAAAGACTTGAGAGTTTGGTTTTTGGGAACCTGATCAAAACCCTATTGGTGCCAGGACACCTGATCAACCCCTTCCTGCAGTGGATTCCTACCAGGGTGGTAGAAGAGTGGACTTCCCAGATTTGGGGAACCACTATAAAATTCTTGTGTCGTCTGGTTGCTTTCTTTTCTTTTTATTTTCTGGCCTTGCTCTGTGAATGTGCTGTGATTAGATAGTTGCTGCATCTTGGTTTATTGTATTTGCTTCCCTGCACACACACCTAAAATACAACAACAGTTGTAAAAGTTTTAAAATCACCAACATACTCTATTCACCCCCTCTAGAGTATATATGTTCTATCTAACACCTTCAGGTGGTATCAAGCATACCTCCTGATCTTTCAACCACAACGAGCTTGCCTTCCCCATCTCGCATTTCAAGGTGGGGTTGCGCCTACCCCTTTGGTCGGAGGTCCGCCAGATTCTCAAATATTATGGCGCGGTGCCCGCACAGCTGAACTCGAATACCATCGCAATGATGGTCGCGTCCGTGTGCTTCCTCCGTAGGGAGCGGATAGAGTTCATCCTGACCGTCTTCAGGAAACACTTTACCTACAAGGTGGCTGCAGATGGCATCGCCTACTTCGAGGTCTACTTCATCAAAGTTCATGAGATCACGAACAAGCACCACAACTAGATGAACAAGATCGTCTTCATCCAGGGAGATCTTGACAACGTCCCCTAATCACCCCTGCAGAAGGGAGAGGAGGTGTATCGTTTGTAACACCCCCTATCCGTCGCATAGCATATAGCAGTAGGTTCGGCCGGGGCCCGATGCCATATACCACAAACAGACCCAAGGGTTACGCAATGGAACCATCCCTTACAATAACCAACATTCTACACATAGTACATTCTAGCGGAAGTAATTAAAACTTGAAAATTAAGAACCCAGCCACAACATGAATGTCCACTACATAAATCCAACAGGAATGAACGTACAAATATACAAGTACTTGGCCTTATGGCCTTACAATAGTTTACTCAAATAAAAGTGTCTTCCAAACCTCGGCACAGAGGCCGGTCACACATGAGAATAAAAGTAAACACTCATAATTAGGCCTTCGAGGGCCGGCTGCTGAACAAGGGCTTTTGCCCACTATTTGCAACTCGGCTCCACAACACTTGTAAGCAACAATCCACCGAAGCGGTGGCAAACAAAAGCAACGATCAGCTAAGCTGACCAAATAATAACGATCCCGCCCCGAAACTCGGGGCAACGATTCTCCTTCCCTGCACTTTATTAGCATTTCCATATAATAGAGAATTTACACATCATCACAAGCATTGGCTCGCACGGCCACACACCCCGTGCTCTCAGGGCACATTCTCAGTGAACCCGGTCAAAATCCATGGTCTCACCACCACCTCTTGGGCAACAAATCTCGTGAGCATTATGGTCTTTCTGGCCTAAGCCTAAGACCCTCCATCTATGCCAACGGCGAGTACCACGTACCTTAGGTCTCTCTAACCAAATGACATTGAGATGGTACGGTTCTGCCTAACCCGTTGCTCACACCGTAACGTCAATTTAAGCCGTCTACGTGAGTCAAGCTTCCCCGAGTCCTAATCCGATCACACACTTTACATAACCCAGTTATGTGCAAGTTGTCTCCCAGGCCATCATGTTAGCAGAATCACGCATCTGCCCAGTTTTTCGGGTGCAACTTGGGGTTAGTCCCCTAGGTTCCCTGTTGCAATCTACCGCGTAGAAAACCCGAAAAACAACCATCGGCGTGGAGTCTTCTCCTGCCATTCATCCAATGCAACATGACCGATCCAGACCAACTTGTCCGGGTAGGCTTCACACACCATGCCTATGTTCGTTTCTCGATTACAGACTTTACATGCAAAACAACGGAGACTATTTATGTCTACCCGAAGGAACAACTCACACTCACCGTAAACTCGCGAGAGCGGGCTCCCTATGCAAAAGAAAGAGTACTGCACATGTCCAAGATGAGAATCATTACCCTAGCATTTCTCTTTGGCACCATGAAGATCTATGCGGATGAAAAGCACCGCAACGTCCTCTCCTCCGTAGATCCGAACTCGGCTTGCGATTTGGGGCTCCGAAGGTCCACCGGCGGCCGGATCTCCCCTCCTTCTTCTTCCTTGCTCTTCCCTCTCTCTAGAACTCTTATAAAGAGAAAACACAAAAAGAATGGGGGTTTCTAACCCTATTCCTGGGTATATACCAACAAGAATAGCCCCGGGCCATTGGATCCCAAAATAAGGAAACAGACGGCCACGATTCGTACCTAAAATCCAAAACCTGGGCCGAACACGACTTATGACACGCCCGTGTCCAAGGCCATGTGCCTCAATCGACGCCAAAACCGTCGCATCCAGAAAAAAACACGGGCTCTCGACACGCCCGTGTCAGGATTGACATGCCCGTGTTAGGCTTGACTCGACCATGTCATCCAGTACACGCCCATATAGCGGGGCGTGTTCCTCCATCGACACCGGACCAAAACCAACCTGAAGAGAACACATGTTTTCAACATGCCCGGGTCGAATTTGACATGCCCGTGTTAGGCTGAACACACTTGGGCTCTAGGTTGTGTTCCACCCCCGATACAGCACAGCTCACAGTCCGAGCAGGACACGACCTGGGGTACGCCCATGTCTCAGGTCCTGTTCACTGTGTCCATGATCGTCAAATGTAATTTCGTCAAACACATGGCCATTGTCGAACCCAAGCACGATACGGCCCGGGGACACGCCTGTTTCCCAGGCCGTGTGACCCCTACGAAGTCCCAAACTCTGTTCAAAATGCTATCCGTCCCTCTTTTGAGTTTCTGGGCGTTACAACTCTCTCCCTATTAAAAGAATTTCGTCCCGAAATTACAGAAAGGAAAAGATATAAAAAAACCTTAAATGGTACCTGAGTGGAATTACTCTAGGTACTCCTCAAGCATGGTCTGCTCTCGCTCTCACGAGAACTCCTCCCGACCGCAGTTGTCCCAACGGACCTTGACCATCTTGATTTCCTTGTTATGCAATCACTTGACTTCCGAGTCCTCAATGCAAACGGGCCTGACCTTCGTCAACCCATTATCAACCGGTACTTAATCGACCGCAATCACTTGCGAAGGCTCTTACACCGCCTTCCGCAACACCGATATGTGGAATATGTCATGTAGACCACCCAGTCTGCTGATAGCCTTAATCGATAAGCTGCTTCGCCAATCCGCTCCTGAACCTCAAACGGTCCAAGGTACCTTGGGATTAGCTTCTTCAAGCGCCGTACCCGTGAGACACCCTTGAATGGCTTAATCTTCAAGTATACCCAGTCACCAACAACGAACTCTACATTCCTATGCTTGGCGTTATAGTACTTATCTTGCCGACCCTGAGCGATTAGCAATCTCTCTCATATGGTTCAAACCAACGAGGTTGCATCCTCCACTTCTTGCCGCTTGTATAGCTTCGACTCACCCGTTTCCAACTACGATAACGGCGTGTGACATCTTCTACCATAAAATGCCTTGAAGGGCGCCATTTTAATGCTCACCTGGTAGCTATTGTTGTAAGCGAATTCCACCAAGTATAGGTAATCTTCCCACTGCTTCCCGAAATCCAAGACGCACATGCGAAGCATGTCTTCCATCATCCTGTTGACCCTCTCGGTCTGACCATCCATCTGCGGATAAAAGGTCGTGCTGAAACACAGCTTGTTCCCCAACATCTGCTGCAGCAATCTCCAGTCATTGGGCGTGAACCGCCCATCTCGATCACTCACGATGCTGCGGGGCACATCGTGAAGCCGAACAATGTTATCCACATACAATTTTGCCAATTTCTCCACAGAATCATCCTTCCTATGCGGAATGAAGTGCGACACTTTCGTTAAACGATCTATGATCACCCATATGGCGTCGTTTCCCTTCTGCGACCTTGGCAAACCATGCACAAAGTCCATTGTAATGTCATCGAACTTCCACTCCGGAATAGGCAAGGACTTCAAGAATCCTCCAGGCTTCTGGCACTCCTCCTTCACTAAGGCGTACGTTTGACACTTCGCCACATAAAGTGCCACATCCTTCTTAAGTCCTGGCCACCAGAACAATTTCTTTATATCACGGTACATCTTCGTGCTCCCCGGGTGAATACTTGTTATGATGAGCCTTGTACGTCAATTACACCCGCAGTTTGTCCACATTTGGGACGCATAACCGACAGTCCTTCCATAACAATCCATCCACTACCTCAAATTGAGAATTTGACCCATCCAAAACCTCAACCATGATTTGCTTCTTGCGGACATGCATATCCAGAGCTTGTCGAATCCGATCAGCCAGGTCACACTAAACTTCTGTCCAGTTCAATAGCACTTCGACACTAGACTGCTTGTCAACATACGAGATTTCCAACGCCTCCAACTCCCAAACCAAATGCTCGTCATGAACCGACAGCCAGTTGGCTTGAGCTGGGGCCCTGCGACTCAACGCATCCGCAACTACATTTCCTTTCCCAGGCACATAGTGAATCTTGAATGTATAGTCCCCCAGGAACTCCATCCATCTTCGCTGTCGCATGTTCAGATTCTTCTGATCCAACAAGTACTTCAGGCTCCTGTGGTCGATATAGATATCGACCTTCACACCATACAATTAATGCCTCCACAGCTTCAGAGCAAATATCACGACCGCTAACTCCAAGTCATGGACCGGATAATTCCTCTCATTCACCTTCAGCTGACGCGATCCGTAAGCTATCATACTCCCGTACTGCAGTAGAACACAACCCAATCCACTACCTGGAGCATCACTGTAGATCTCAAAGTCTTATGTCCCACTCGGCGAACTTAGAACTGGCGCGTGGTCAATCGACTCTTCAACTCATCAAAAGCTCGTGCGCACTCCGGCGTCCAAACAAACTTCTGCTCTTTCCTCGTCAGAGTCATGAGGGGTAACACTATCCGCGAGAATTTCTCCTCGAAGCGTCTGTAATAGCCGGCAAGCCCCAAAAAACTCTGAACTTCCGCTACCGTAGACAGCACAGACCACTCTCGTATAGCAACAATCTTCGCCGGATCCACCATAATTCCCTCTCCACTGATTATATGACCAAGGAATGCTACTGAGGATAACGAAAACTCGCATTTGGAGAACTTGGCATACAGTTGATTCCTCCTCAGCGTCTCCAACACCAAAAACAGATGCTTAAAGTGATCCTCCTCACTCTATGAGTAAACCAAAGTATCATCAATGAAGATGATCATAAAGTGGTCTAGGTACTCTCTAAAAGTCCTGTTCATCAGATCCATGAACACTGAAGGCACATTAGTCAGCCCAAACGACACGACCGTAAACTCGTAATGCCCACATCTCGTACTAAAAGCTGTCTTGGGGATATCACTTTCCCTTATCCTCAGCTGATAATACCCATACTTAAGATCTAATTTTGAGTACACCGATGACCCGACTAACTGATCGAACAGATCATCATTCCTTGGGATGGGGTACTTGTTCTTCTCTGTTAACTTGTTCAGCTCTCGATAATCGATACAGAGTCGCAATCTTCCGTCCTTCTTCTTCACAAAAAGAACTGGTGCGCTCCAAGGCGACGAACTTGGACGCACATAACCCTGTTCCAAAAGCTCTTGAAGTTGTAGCTTCAGCTCCACCATCTCCTTAGGCGCTAGCCGATATGGAGAGCGTAACACAGGTTTCGCACCTGGCACTAGCTCGATGGTGAAATCTATCTCCTGCTGAGGTGGGGCTCCAGGGAGATCGCTAGGGAACACATCAAGGTATTCGGATACCACTGGGATGCTGTCCAAAGTAGGCTTAGGCTTCGAAGTCTCCACTAGCGTGAAGAACAGATCTACACATGCACGAACCGCCTTAACCACCTGAAGAGCAGACATCAATGTCTCGCTCGAACCTTTTAAGACCGCAAACGTCGTCTCACGACAAGTTCCCAACTTGACCTCCTTGCAATTGGAATCAATATAAGCTTGATGCTTTGAGAGTCAGTCCATACCAAATATCACATCGAACTCCACTAGCGGCAGTAACGACGCTTGCAAGTCTAACTCCTGACTCCTAATTCGTATCTTTACGCCACAAACTCTATCCGCGCGCATTGAACACCCATTCTACGGCAGCTCATCCATTTTGTCCTTTGCCATCGAAGAAGGTACTCCGATGCGCGATATAAATCCTTCGAACAAAAAGGAGTGCGAAGCTCCCGTATCAAAGAGTGCTCTCGCTGGATTATCGCAAATCAAAACAAAGCCTATACAAACAGTAATAAGCTAACATGTGCAAGGTAACAAGTATTTAAAGCAAACTAGCTATAAATTTAAACAGTATCTGTCACCACATCTACTTGTTTATTGCCTCCTGCTGGCCAAGATTATAAACTCTAGGTTGAGCCGGAGCATAATGGGATGTAGTTGACTCCATGATGAGTCCAAACATTACATTGATTTTTGGACTCATTTGGGCCAGTTTTATCATCTTAGCACTGCACTTGAGAGTTATAACTGCTTATATTTGCTTACTTGCCTATTTCATGATTAAGTGCACTTTATGCCTGTTTTCTATGTGCTTTAGATATTTTTGTATTTCCACTTGTTTTACTTGTTCTCTCGCCGTGTCTTGAGAATGTGGTGTGCACTTTTGGTGGTCTATCTGCCTCTTCTGCTGGTGCATGGGTCATGTGCATGCTCCGAAACCGCTCGGGAGACCCCGACGATACAGGAACACTGCGCACGATCACTGGACTCACTCGCACGACCACTGGTCGTGCGCCACTAATCGTGCGCATTACATTCTCCTTTTCTGCAATTCTGTCTTAGCCAATCACACGATCAGTGTATTCAGTGCGCACTACCACCGGCCGTGCACCACTGATCGTGCGCATATCTACTGATGTTTCTGTCCAAGTTGTAGGTTTAATTGGAAATTGTGCACGATCATCGACCGACAGTACGTACGACCACTGGTCATGCGCCACTGATCGTGCGCTCTACTTATTCTGCCTCCGTATTTAAGGGTCTGCTCCACGATTTAGGGAAACGATGGTCATTCCTGCAATCGGAGGGTGCAAGGGAAGTGCCGTTCTACTTCTCCAGCTGCTCCATCCACCTCCACCTTCATCGGGAGTCCGTAGCCGGTGATTCCGAAGCTTTACAAACCCTCCGACGAAGCTCCCGGCCATTGATGACCTCAACTCCAAGCTTTCCACCGGAGTTGGAGAAGAAGAAGACCTAGAGAATGGACTCAAAGGCCTTCGAGGTGACAGCTCATTGGTTCCGAAAGCCTCCTCGGACTGAGCCTGAAAGCGGATTGACAACTCGCTATTCCGGCCACGACCTGCGGTGGACCTTCACCCTCTAGTGGTTTACTCCTCTTCCCCTTCCTCCGTTGTATGGAATGATTTGATATTGTAATGAACTATATTTTCTACTCTATATCTAAGTGGATGTTTGTAGTTTTCATTTGCTTTTGAGTTGTCTGTTGTGAAAGCACCTCACCCACTCCACATCCACTCCATACCCTTGTTTCACCCGATTGCACTCCGCACAAGAACACTTCCATCCATTAGATTTCCGTCCTCTCGCCCAACCGAAGTTCGGAATCGCGGCCGATACACTCACCTCACCTTGTGAAGCGATGCCTTCAACCCGCATAGCCTTAATTAGTTTATTAGATCAAGAAACCACAATCTCAAAATCCCCCTTTTTAATCTTTTCTAAGTATAACCCTCATAACGATATTTTTTGAATTGTCATCGCTCTATGCTAATTGCATTCCTCAAGAGACCAACACTCGGGGATTTAATTCAAAATTTTATTACTTGTGCGACCGGTGCGCTTGCCGATTTCCACGCATCAAGTTTTTGGCGTCGTTGCTGAGGAATGCAACTATAGAGCGACTCAAGATGACTGAGAATTTCGTTATAAGAGTTATTTGTGTCGCTAAAAGTAGTTTTTAGGAGTTGTTCTGATTTGTTTTGATCCCTTTTCTCTTGTGCTGTTATTCCTTCAGTTAGAGTTGCTAGTTTTATTCTCAGAATCTATGCAAAATAGTTGTATCCTTTATATTTGAAATCTCCGCAATGTGGGCCAATTTCAATATCCGTTGTCGTCATTGTGGAGACATCTCTCATGCTAGTGATAGATGACCTCAGAAGTATAGTAGCCAGGAAATTCAGGAGTCTACATATCGTAGACATAAGCCTGTTATCTATCGACCCGCGGAGCCATTGCCGCACTACTTCTATTCGGCTTCAGCACCCGCTGCACCGCTGAAGCCGGCTAAGTGGTTCCTTTTTTGTCGAAGCTCTGATCATGCATTGAAGGATTGCGCCGCTTACCTCGCTGAGCTATAAGTGGATGACAAGCTGGATCTTCAGATTGTCTCCACTTCAACCTTGGGAAGCACCCCTTCCGTATCGGGTTGTGCACCATTACCATCTCTATGTTATGGAGAAGGCATCCCAGGTATGTGCACTGATACATGTGTTTATCCCCATTCTGACACGGATATTTATACTCCTGAAGTGCATACATCACCTAGCATAGAGTCTATTAGTTGCGAAGAGCCAGCGCTCGACGTCCTACCGAGCTCCGTGCCTTCACCTTCTTCTTTGCATAACATTGTTTTTTTTTCTGACAGTTGTACAACCCCGTGTCTGGCGAGCAAGGTCACCAGGGACTAGGCAAATCGGGCTGAAGACAATAGGCAAGCTCGGCAGTAAAGAGGGCGAGTTCGGCAGTAAAAGGGGCGAGCCCGAGCTCGGCATCCGTCGACCAGAGATCGACGATCGGCGACCCCGAGTTCGGCATATGCCGAGCGAGACACAACTCACGTCCTCGCAGTGGAGCTCGGCAGCAGCAGGCGAGCAGAACATGCCGAGGTGGCCATAGCACCCCATCTCGCCTGGATGTTTGAGGTACTTTTTACTGTTTTGCCCCCGCTGGTCTGCCCATAGCCCTTCAAAACAGCGGAGTTTGGATGTTGGCAGACCCAACCAAGGGTTTTCTTGTAATTTCAGGTCAGTTCTTTTGGTTATTGGCAGTCCGGATTTCAAAAGCTATAAATAGGACCCAAGGGGTACCCCAGAAAGCAGGTTCTTCCCTGTGCTCTCCTGCCCCAATCTTCAAGTGCTTTCTGAGGATACCTTAGCTCAGCTTCTGGCTAAGGAGGGAAAGCGCTCTGAGATCTTCCGGGTTTGTGGTGGGACCTCCCTGCCGAGCCCTTGGGTCTGTTTCTCCTTGTCTTCTTCGTTGTTTTTCTTGCAGGAGCAAAGTAGGCGCGAGACCACCCCTTCCCCAAGGGTTGAACTCCATAGGAGACCGGATTCCGGTTTCAACATTTTTGTGCGGTGAGCGTGAACTGTGGCCAGCGCAGAAAAGCTTCGGCGAGCTCAATGACGGGAGGACAAGGATCTGACAGGCAGAACTCGCCGCCCCCCGCCTCTCGCAACAGTGGGGATGTTGGAAGACTTTAGGAAAGAGGTGCTGGGTCTCGTCAAGTTCGCACTCGGCACGCGAGCCGAGTGCTCGACTCCGGTAGCACAGATCGTGGCCGCCCCCTCTTTGGGCGGGGAAGCTCCCGGCCAGCGAGCTGGGAAGGAAGTGGCCTAGGAAGGCCGAGGGTGCGGGCTCCCAGGGCGCGAGCTCTTCCCCGGCTCGGCAGGCCGAGGCCGGTTCGGCGAGCTGGGCTCGCGAGACTCGCCAGCTCGCCCAGTAGGGGGAGGCAGTCCTTTCAGCGAGCTGGTCTCCTCAGCTCCAGTCCCAGATGGGTTCAGGGAACCCGAGATGTCTTACTATACCGGGAAGGGAGACCCGGTCCCGCACGTCCAATGGTTCGAGGATGTGGTCTCCATCCGTCAGATGTCGGACGGATTCAAATGCCGACTCTTCGCTATCACCCTCCGGGAGAAGGCAAGGGAGTGGTTCCACCAGCTCCCGGCCAGCTCCATCTACTGCTTCGAGGACCTGCGTCGAGGGTTCATCCTGAGATTCACCATCTCGAAGAGAAGGAAGAAGGAGTCCGAGTCTTTGTTCCACATAAAGCAGGGGTGAACGAGACATTGGGGAGCTATGTAGACCGATTCCAGGAGGAAGTTACTCAAGTCCAGGAGATGTCGGGCCATAGTCTGATGATGGCTTTTACCCTGGGCCTGTAACAGGGTTTCTTCCGAATGGAGCTGAAGAGAGTTCCCCCCTCTCCTACGAGGAGCTGATGGAGAGGGCGGAAAGAGAAGTCGACGGGGAGGCGTCGAACCCGGAATTTGCAAGGAAGCTGGCCAGGTGGGCAACCGAGGAGGAAAGGAGTTGAAGGGAGGAAGAGGACAGGAGGATAGGAGAGGAGACCCCAGGCAGAGGGAGCAGAGGCAGCTCCAGGGGCAGCAGCAGCCGAGGTGGGGGCGTCAAGAGCCCGACTGACGGCTAGGATGGAGACCCGAGTGGCAGGGGCAGGGGCTGCAGAGAGGGTATTACGGAAGGGATCACTACTAGGGGAGGCAAGATCAATTCCACCCCCCAGGCTGGAGGCAGGGCCAGAGGCCCCGGCTACCCGATCAAGAAGAGGCCATGGCCATAGCCTTGGGAGCAAGGAGGGGAGCGTGGAGGAGGAGAAGAAGAGAGGTCAGGGTGGAGCTGCCCTATTGCAACTTCCATCAGGAAGAGGGGCATGCCACGGCCACCTGTCCTGAGTTCCTCGAGATGAGGGGGAATAGGGAGCAGTAGCAGTAGCAGCAGGGGCGGAAGGAAGTGAGGATTGAGGAGGTCCTGCCTCGGGCGGAGGAGGATCGTTGCGAAGACTGGGTGGATGTGGGGACCCGAGGAGGGATCAGAGTGATCCACGGGGGAGTGGGGATCGAGGCTTCCCGCAAGGCAAGTCTCCATACCATGTACCGACGAAGCGTCGCATCCACGTCCCAAACCCCTATTGAATTCTGTGAAGTGAAAGTGGGTGAATGGAAGGCTTGGGAAACCTATCCGCGCGGACTACGCGGACTGGGTTGGCGGACTGCTAGGTCGGCAGGGATGTTGCAGGCGGTTTGCTCTATGGCGGCCTGGGCGGTCTGTTCGCGCGGACTGCGCGGACAGCAGCGGCGGTCTGACAGGCCAGTGTATGATCAGCAGGCGGTTTACTCCCAGGATGTAACCAGGCGGATAGGAATGTTATCCGCAGAGTCCGGCTTGAAGCGGAATGAAGAACTGGAGCTCGGCAGACCGGTTTGGCAGATGCCTTGGTCTTGCTCTAGTGAAGCGGCAAGTGGAAGCCGTGGAGACCGCCGGTCAGCGCGGACAGGAACTGGAGGTCGCCCGGTATGGCGGGCTAGATCCAGTGTCCGCCTGTAAGTGCGGACTGGCCCTTGCGGCCAGTGGGCTGGACTTGGTGGGAATTGAACCAAGTCCAGGAGGCTCAGTCCGGGGGAGATCGCGCAGTGGAGCGCGGGCTGGTTTCTCAGTCCGCCAAGCGTAGTAGAAGTGCAGTTGCCTTGTTTGCTAGCTTGGGGAAATGCGGACTGGAGAATTGCTTGTGCAGGAGCGTGCGGACTGGAGCCGGAGTCCGCTGAGTCCGGTTGAGCCTTGTGATGAGGTTATGGACTCAGGGAAGCGGACTGGAGTTCGCTGTATACGCGGACTGGGGTCTGCTATTAGCGGACTGGATTGGCGTGTCCGCTAAGTCCGGAGGTGCCTTGGTGTTGAGGTAATGGACTTTGGATATGCGGACGGTAGCCGGGTATCCGCTGAGTCCGGCAGGTGCCTTGATGGCGCGGTTGCGGGCTCGGGTTTTGCGGGCTGATGCCTTGTCCGCAGAATGGCGGATACGGCTGTTGTGGAGTCCGGCTGTTGTCCTGGTTTGGTCTCTGGCGGCAAGGCGGGCTGGATATTGGAGTCCGGCCTTGGAGAAGCTGGGGCGGACTGGCTATCTGCACAGGGCGGCGAACTGGCATGTGTGTCCGCGGGCTGGCGGACACATAAGTTCTTGCTGCGGGTTGTGGCGGTGATCCTATCGGGAAGGGCGGTGATCATACTCATCGTCGTGCCTATAAATAGGACCCATGTCACATCGAGAACAACAGGAACCTAGACCGAAGTAAGTGAACAGTATCTGAGCTCGCGTAAGTTGCTGCGGCCTGGACTTTATGTCCGCGCGGATAGAGAGTTGACCCAGTTGTGCTGTGCAGGTTGTGCGGATAGCGCTGGAAAGCCAGGACTTGGCTCTGATTGCGGTCAGGGACAGTGCGGACTCTGCGGTTAAGCAACAGGCGGTAAACAGCAGGTCGCGGATAGCGGCCAGGCGGTCTTCTCTTTGGCGACTTGGTTCGGGGTTCAGGAAGTCGCCGGTTTCAGGCGGACTGTTCCATTCGGTGGCGCAGCTTGTGCGGTCTGGCGGCGTGCAGACCGGCGGTGAAGAGCTAAGCATTGGAGTAAGGGTGAGTCCGCGCGGCTTGGGTTGCGGTCTGGCGACCTGGCGGACTGAGCGGACTCCACAGCAGTAGGTCGGCGGCTTGATTGTTTGAGTCAGCGCGGCTTGTTTTTTGTTCTTGTCTTTGTAACTGTCTCTGCTCTCCCGGTGTTGGGTTTTGGTGAAGCATGTCTCGCCATGTATGTCTCGCCTTGTAAAGAAGTTTGCTCTTGATCAATAAAGAAGCTTGTGCTGCATGTGTTGCTGGTTGTTACTGCTTTGTTGAGATAATCACTGTTAACTCCACGATCCGGGAAAACTTTCAACATATAAGTGGGCGTTTTCTCCTTCGGTTTGTTGAGTTTTCAGCAGGGTATCCAAGGGGGCGTCTGCGGTTTGTTGAATTTTAACATGGTATCAGAGGGAGGTTGTTGGAGTGGTCAAGCAGTGCTCAATGGAAGTAGTTGCTCGTCTGTCGAGGAAACCAGTGGTAGAACCATGGCAGTGGAGGATGCAAGTTGTCTTGGTATTGATCTTCTTACAGAGGCGAACTGTGAACGGTGGAAGTCCTGTATGAAGAGCTTTCTTCTTGGCGAGGACCTTTGGGAGGTTGTATGCGGAGCAGGAAGACAAGAGGATACTGCTGGCAATGCTGAGGCGATGAGAGCTTGGAAGGAGGCAAATGCGAAAGCGGAGTCTATTCTCAAGCAGGTGATCTCATCGGAGCTCTTGGACCACATCAGTGGATGTCGGTCAGCTGCGGAGGTTTGGACTTCCCTTGATGGGTTGTTCAGGAAGAAGGTGAAGGAGGTTGCTGCTGATGATGGTCCCTCTACTTCATATCAGGAAGAAAGGAGTGTTTCTCCTAGGCGTGATAGGAAGAGGAAGGAAGGACCACGGTGCTATAAATGCAAGCAGCAAGGTCATCTTCAGAAGGAGTGCAAGGTTGTCTTGCTCTCGGCGAATGTTGCTCAGGTAGGGAGGAAGGAGAAGAACGTAGTTGGGACTTCAACTAGTTCGTGATCTGATCGGCTGGATGCCACTGATAGTGCAGCTATCTGGCATGAAAGACTGGGGCATGTAGGGATGGACAAGCTGAAAGCAATGGCGGAAAGAAGACTCGTAAGAGGCTTGCCTAGATTGTCATCCTATGGCGATGGTCGGGGGTGTGCGGGATGTCAGGAAAGTGGAGCCTATCGCTTCATGGTCGACAAAGCACAAGCCAGGAGTAATGCACCATTGGCGGTTGTCCATTGTGCTCTGGTGGGACCGACCGTCACGGCCAGTCTTGGAGGCAGCAGGTTCATGCTGATATTGGTTGATGACTATTCTGGGTATACTTGGGTATACTTTATGAAGACGAAGTCCAGCATGGTACGCTTGTTTGTGGAGTTCAAGAAGCTTGTCGAAGGCCAGCTTGGCCGGAGGATCAAGGTGTTGAGGACAAGTTTCGGTGGTGAGTTTGCCTCAACCGAGTTCTCACGCTTTTGCAGGAAGCAAGGGATCCGGATGGAGCTTTCTTGTGGACATACTTCACAACAGGGTAGTGTTGCAGCTCGGATGATCCGTTGGTTAACGGAGACCTGCAAGTGTTGGCTTCGGAGTAAAGGCATTCCGAAGGCTCTTTGGGCGGAGGGAATAGCCTGTGCTACTCATGTCATCAACCGGATGCCTCTTAGTCCGATCATAATGAAGACTCCTTATGAGCTAATGTTCGGAGTGAAGCCCTCAGTGAAGCACCTTCGGGTGTTTGGATCTACCTGCTATATACATTCTCCGGGTGCTCTCAAAACAAAGCTAGTCTTTGTAGGGTATGATGAGCAGAGAAGAAGATGGAGGTGTATGGATCCTGCGACGAAGAAACTCATAGTGTCAAGGGACATTGTTTTTGATGAGTTGACGCCGTATTGGGGTAGCTCTTATGTGGAGCTAGAGTTAAGCAGGTCAGATGGTGGGCTGAAGGAGGCTGCTGCTAAGGAAGTGGAGTTGCCTGAGTCACCAGGTGCTCCAGGTTGTTCTAGCTCCGGGGCAAAGGCGTCAGAGTCGGGAAGAAGGGGGAGCGATGATCCAGGACCTTCTGGCTCAAAGGCGGAGGCTTCCTGTTCAGGAAGCAAGGGGAGCGATGTTCCAGGCAGTTCATGTTCAAGAGGGGAGTCTTCTGGTTCAGGTAGCAGGGGGAGCATTGCTCCAGATACTCTTGGTTCTAGTAAGGAGGCGTCTTGTTCAGGGAACAAAGGGAGCATTGTTCCGGGTTTGCCCGGGAACGGAGCTGGTTCAAAAGCAGCGGAGGTGGTTAGCCATGATCAGGTTCTTCGGAGATCGAAGAGGATCAGTAAGCCACCAGCTCGATATAGCGAAGGGAACACGGCGGACTTGGTCCCGTGTTTCCTTGTTAGCCCTCAGATCGAGCAAGGGACTTCTGGCTGTGATGACCCCACTAGAATCAAGGAGGTGGTTGACACCAAGTCTGATGAGGTGACTTCTCTCAGAGGCAACGAGGCTTGGGCTTCTGGGTCCAAGGAAGTTGGTGATACTCCTGTGATGCATGAGTGGAGGTTGAAGCTGAAGAAGGCAGAGGGAAGCATGGCTCCTTTTGGGAGATGCTGGAGGGCTCCCTCATGGTCCATGATATGCGGGGCGAGGACTATGTCTTGGACATCTCTTCGTAGATGCTATCGGAAGGACCAGGTGCAAGGTTACGGGAGCTGCTGGAGTTATTCACCACTTCTCACTTCAAGGGGGAGTGTTGAATTCTGTGAAGTGAAAGTGGGTGAATGGAAGGCTTGGGAAACCTATCCGCGCGGACTACGCGGACTGGGTTGGCGGACTGCTAGGTCGGCAGGGATGTTGCAGGCGGTTTGCTCTATGGCGGCCTGGGCGGTCTGTTCGCGCGGACTGCGCGGACAGCAGCGGCTGTCTGACAGGCCAGTGTATGCTCAGCAGGCGGTTTACTCCCAGGATGTAACCAGGCGGATAGGAATGTTATCCGCAGAGTCCGGCTTGAAGCGGACTGAAGAACTGGAGCTCGGCAGACCGGTTTGGCAGATGCCTTGGTCTTGCTCTAGTGAAGCGGCAAGTGGAAGCCGTGGAGACCGCCGGTCAGCGCGGACAGGAACTGGAGGTCGCCCGGTATGGCGGGCTAGATCCAGTGTCCGCCTGTAAGTGTGGACTGGCCCTTGCGGCCAGTGGGCTGGACTTGGTGGGAATTGAACCAAGTCCAGGAGGCTCAGTCCGGGGGAGATCGCGCAGTGGAGCGCGGGCTGGTTTCTCAGTCCGCCAAGCATAGTAGAAGTGCAGTTGCCTTGTTTGCTAGCTTGGGGAAATGCGGACTGGAGAATTGCTTGTGCAGGAGCGTGCGGACTGGAGCCGGAGTCCGCTGAGTCCGGTTGAGCCTTGTGATGAGGTTATGGACTCAGGGAAGCGGACTGGAGTTCGCTGTATACGCGGACTGAGGTCTGCTGTTAGCGGACTGGATTGGCGTGTCCGCTAAGTCCGAAGGTGCCTTGGTGTTGAGGTAATGGACTTGGGATATGCGGACGGTAGCCGGGTATCCGCTGAGTCCGACAGGTGCCTTGATGGCGCGGTTGCGGGCTCGGGTTTTGCGGGCTGATGCCTTGTCCGCAGAATGGCGGATACGGCTGTTGTGGAGTCCGTCTGTTGTCCTGGCTTGGTCTCTGGCGGCAAGGCGGGCTGGATATTGGAGTCCGGCCTTGGAGAAGCTGGGGCGGACTGGCTATCTGCACAGGGCGGCGAACTGGCATGTGTGTCCGCGGGCTGGCGGACACATAAGTTCTTGCTGCGGGTTGTGGCGGTGATCCTATCGGGAAGGGCAGTGACCATACTCATCGTCGTGCCTATAAATAGGACCCATGTCACATCGAGAACAACAGGAACCTAGACCGAAGTAAGTGAACAGTATCTGAGCTCGCGTAAGTTGCTGCGGCCTGGACTTTGTGTCCGCGCGGATAAAGAGTTGACCCGGTTGTGCTGTGCAGGTTGTGCGGATAGCGCTGGAAAGCCAGGACTTGGCTCTGATTGCGGTCAGGGACAGTGCGGACTCTGCGGTTAAGCAACAGGCGGTAAACAGCAGGTCGCGGATAGCGGCCAGGCGGTCTTCTCTTTGGCGACTTGGTTCGGGGTTCAGGAAGTCGCCGGTTTCAGGCGGACTGTTCCATTCGGTGGCGCAGCTTGTGCGGTCTGGCGGCGTGCAGACCGGCGGTGAAGAGCTAAGCATTGGAGTAAGGGTGAGTCCGCGCGGCTTGGGTTGCGGTCTGGCGACCTGGCGGACTGAGCGGACTCCACAGCAGTAGGTCGGCGGCTTGATTGTTTGAGTCCACGCGGCTTGTTTTTTGTTCTTGTCTTTGTAACTGTCTCTGCTCTCCCGGTGTTGGGTTTTGATGAAGCATGTCTCGCCATGTATGTCTCGCCTTGTAAAGAAGTTTGCTCTTGATCAATAAAGAAGCTTGTGCTGCATGTGTTGCTGGTTGTTACTGCTTTGTTGAGATAATCACTGTTAACTCCACGATCCGGGAAAACTTTCAACATATAAGTGGGCGTTTTCTCCTTCGGTTTGTTGAGTTTTCAGCAGGGTATCCAAGGGGGCGTCTGCGGTTTGTTGAATTTTAACAACCCCACCCCCGGAGGAGAGGATCACTTTCTCCAGGAGCGATATGCCGGACCACGAACACCCATTCTGCGATGCGCTAGTCATCAAGGCGGCCGTCGAGAATTTCACCGTCTCTCGGATCCTCGTGGACAACGGGAGTTCCGTCAATGTCGTCTTCAAAAAGGCGTTCGACGCGATGAAGGTGGAGGCAAAGCGGGTGCTGGCCTCGGATGGGCCCTTGTTCGGGTTCTCAGGAGAGAGAAAGGAAGTAGAGGGAGGAGTTGGTCTCCATGTCACCTTAGGGGGGCAGTTCCGAAACTGCAAGTTCGTCATTGTGTACGCCCCCAGCAGCTGCAGCGCCATCTTCGGGAGGCCCCTTATCAGCGCCTTCCGCTGCGTCCCCTCATCTTTCCATCAGTGCTTGAAGTTCAACGCTGAGGGGGCCCAGGTCAGGGTTAGGGGGGACCCAAAGGTGGTGCGGGAGTGTTATGTCACTGCGGTGAACACCATCTCCTGGCAGGAGGGAGCCGAGGAGATGGGGCGAAAGATGGAGGAGGTCGAGCAGGAAACAGGAGGGGAGGAGCTGGGAGTGAAGGACTGCGCAGAAGAGGCGGCATGAGGAGATCTGGAGGAGGTGGCCGAAGTAAGTGCCGTGGGAGGAGAGATGGAGAAAGAGGTCCCCGTTCCGGAGGAAGGGGATGCCGAATGATGGGGAGAGCAATCCAGGCTGGAGGCAGCAGAGGAAGTGGTGGAGCTGGATGTGCTCACCCGAGGAGGAAGGATGAAGAAGATCCGCGTCAGCGGGGGGCTGACCCCGGAGGATCAAGGCAGGATGCTGGAGTGCATCCAGAAGAACGTGGACATCTTCACTTGGAATGCCGCGGAGATGCCGAGGGTTGACGCGGATGTGGCCTGCCACCGCCTCAACCTGGACCTGGGAACATGCCCCGTTCAGCAGAAGAAGAGGTCTACTACGGACAAGCTGGCGGAGCCCATCAGGGAGGAGGTGGCGAAACTCCTCAAGGCCGGCTTCGTGTCTGAGATTCAGTACCCCGGTTGGGTCTCCAACGTGGTTATGGTAAAAAAAGGAGACGGCCGATGGAGGATGTGTATCGACTTTTCCTTACTTAATAAAGCTTGTACTAAGGACTGTTATCCTTTGCCTCGAATCGACGCGCTGGTTGACTCAGTCGTCAGTTTTTCTGTAATGAGTTTTTTAGATGCTTTTTCAGGTTATCATCAGATCAGGATGCACCCCCCAGACATCAAGGATGTCTCGTTCATCACAGGGGATGGATGCTACTGCTACAGGATGATGCCCTTCGGGCTGAAGAATGCCGGGGCAACCTACCAGAAAATGATGGATAGGGTCTTTAAGGAGCAAAGGGGGAGGAATTTGGAGTTGTATGTAGATGACCTGATGATCAAAAGTCGGGATGTGGACTCCCACCTCCGGGACCTGGAGGAGACCATCGCCACCCTGCGCAAATACAAGATGCGATTGAATCCCCTAAAATGTGTCTTTGGGGCCTGTAGGGTAAAGTTCTTGGGGCACCTCCTCACCCCCGCGGGGGTTGAGCCGAATCCAGATAAGGTCAAGGCTATCTTGGATCTGGGGTCCCCGCGGAATGCAAAGGAGGTCCAACGGCTGACGGGGAAGCTAGCAGGGCTGAGTCGCTTCCTTTCACGGGCAGGGGAGAAGTGCTCCCCCTTCTTCAAAACGCTAAGGGGTGGTCAGAGATTTGAATGGACCAAGGAGTGTGAGGAGGCGTTCCAGGCCCTCAAAGTGCAGTTGACACAGGCCCCGCTGCTCCAAGGCCCGAAGGAGGGGGAGGACCTGTTCTTATATCTCGGGGTCGGGGTGGAGGCCTTGAGCTCTGTCTTGGTTCTTGAAGAAGGGAAGAGGCAACTCCCTATTTATTACGTGAGCCGGGTCCTGAGGAAGTCTGAGCTCAGGTATCTGATTTTGGAGAAGCTAGCTTTTGCCCTAATCATCTCGGCCAGGAGGCTGCGACCTTACTTCCAGGTGCACTCAATTCGGGTAGTGACCGACCATCCCCTCCGCAACATCTTTGAGGGGGTGGAGCATTCAGGTAGGCTGGCTAAGTGGTCGGTGGAACTGAGCGAGTTCGATGTCTCCTTCATTCCGCGGCTCTCGATCAAGGCTCAAGCTATGGCCGACTTCTTGGCCGACTATGTGGTTGAAGTAGCGGAGGAAGAGCTCACCCGCCCGACTCCTTGGAAAGTGAGGGTGGAAGGAGCCTCAGGGAGGCATTCCATTGGAGTGGGGGTGATCCTAGAAAGCCCTCAAGGGACCCGAATCGAGCAGACTGTGGTGGTACACTTTCCCATTACCAACAACCAGGCCGAGTACGAGGTCGTGATAGCAGGGCTTCACCTGTCCATGGAGCTTGGGGTGTCGGATATGGAGGTCCTCACTGACTCCATGGTAGTAGCTTCCCAAATCAACGGGGAGTTCGAGGCAAGGGAGCCCACCCTGCGATCATACTTGGCCAAGGTGAAGGGGGTCATTGGCACTTTTCAAACTTTCACCATCCGACACGTGCCCAGGGAAGAGAATGAACAAGCCAATCAGCTGGCGAAGCATGGTTTCCAGGTGGGGGGCACCATCACCGACCTGTTCCGCCCCTCCATCAAAGAAGGAGAGCTCATGGAAATCGATCAGCAAGCTTCGTGGATGGATCCAGTCGTGGTTTTCCTCTCCACGGGAGAGTATCCGGAGGGGGTAGATAAGAACAAACTGAGGCACAAGTCAGCATATTACCTCCTCCAGGACGGGCATCTATACAGGAAGACCCTCTCAGGAATGCTAGCCCGCTGCGTGACCGAGGGAGAAGTACGAAGGATCTTAGAGGAAGTCCACTCCGGGGAATATGGGAGTCACTCCGGGAGTCGGACCCTGGAAGGGAGTATAGTCAGGCAAGGGTATTTCTGGCCCACCCTGGGCCGAGACGCCGCCGAGTTCGCAAGAAGATGTCATAAGTGCCAGTTGTTTGCCCCTCTCCAGCTACAGCTGGCCCAGCGACTCAGAAGTATCACAGCCCCATGGCCCTTCGCAATTTGGGGAATGAATTTGGTTGGGCCATTCCCCCAAGCCAGCGGTCAGAGAAGGTTCCTCCTAGTATTGATTGACTACTTCTCAAAGTGGATGGAGGTGAAGGCGTTGGCCAAGGTGACCTCCCAGGTGATCAGGAACTTTGTTTGGGGGGAGATCATCTGTCGCCATGGGCTACTCCAGGCCATCGTCATCGACAACGGGCCCCAGTTCGCCAACGCCGAGTTCACCAGATTCTGCGAGCAGCTTGTAATCGACCTCAGGTTTGCCTCGGTCCATCACCCCAGGAGCAACGGGCAGGTGGAGGCCGCAAACAAGATCATCGTCAACCTCCTCAAGAAGAAGGTGGAGAATTTGAGGGGAGCTGGGTGGAGCAGCTTCCTGCAGTTCTTTGGGCCCTAAGGACTACCCCCAACACAGCTACGGGAGAGACCCCTTTCAAACTCTCCCATGGATGCGAGGCAGTGCTCCCCGTAGAATTCGAAGTCCAAACACCGCGAGTCGTGGAGGCAAAAGAAGGCCGTAAGGAATGGCAAGCGGAGAATGAGGAGGAACTGAGGCTCTCCCTTGACATGGCGGAAGAGGTAAGGGACCTTTCCGCTATCCGGCAGGAGGAGGTGAAAAGAAGAATGGCCAAGTACTTTGACAAGCATGTTAGGGTCAAACAGTTCGTGGAAGGGGACTTGGTGCTGAAGAAGGTGGATGCAGCAGGGAGGTCAGCATCTACAGGGAAGCTCAATCCCAGCTGGGAGGGACCATTCATTGTAAAGGTAGCCTTGGGGTCAGGGGGCTATCGACTCCAAAATATAGAGGGCGAGACCCAAAGTCTCACCTGAAGTGGTGACGACCTAAAACGATTTTTCCCCTGAAGCATGTAAGCAACACTTCGATTATAATAAATTCCTTCAACTATCTAATATTATCATAGCTAGCCTGCGTAGAGGAATGTAATGTATTTTGGACCTCGAGAAGATCCCGCTGCCAGGCTCTCACCTAGCTGACAGGGCTGGAAGTCACTCGGTGTCATCCTTGGCCTCGAGCAGATCCCGCTGTCAGGCTCTCACCTAGCTGGCAGGGCTGGAAGTCACTCGATGGTGTTAGTAGTGGACCCCGAGTAGATCCCGCTGCCAGGCTCTCACCTAGCTGGCAGGGCTGGAAGTCACTCGGTGTCATCCTTGGCCTCGAGCAGATCCCGCTGTCAGGCTCTCACCTAGCTGGCAGGGCTGGAAGTCACTCGATGGTGTTAGTAGTGGACCTCGAGTAGACCCCGCTGCCAGGCTCTCACCTAGCTGGCAGGGCAGGAAGTCACTCGGTGTCATCCTTGGCCTCGAGCAGATCCCGCTGTCAGGCTCTCACCTAGCTGGCAGGGCTGGAAGTCACTCGATGGTGTTAGTAGTGGACCCCGAGCAGATCCCGCTGTCAGGCTCTCACCTAGCTGGCAGGGCTGGAAGTCACTCGGTGTCATCCTTGTCCTCGAGCAGATCCCGCTGTCAGGCTCTCACCTAGCTGGCAGGGCTGGAAGTCACTCGATGGTGTTAGTAGTGGACCCCGAGCAGACCCCGCTGCCAGGCTCTCACCTAGCTGGCAGGGCTGGAAGTCACTCGGTGTCATCCTTGGCCTCGAGCAGATCCCGCTGTCAGGCTCTCACCTTGCTGGCAGGGCTGGAAGTCACTCGATGGTGTTAGTAGTGGACCCCGAGCAGATCCCGCTGCCAGGCTCTCACCTAGCTGGCAGGGCTGGAAGTCACTCAGTGTCATCCTTGGCCTCGAGCAGATCCCGCTGTCAGGCTCTCACCTAGATGGCAGGGCTGGAAGTCACTCGATGGTGTTAGTAGTCGACCCCGAGCAGATCCCGCTGCCAGGTTCTCACCTAGCTGGCAGGGATGGAAGTCATTCGGTGTCATCCTTGGCCTCGAGCAGATCCCGCTGTCAGGCTCTCACCTAGCTGACAGGGCCGGAGGTCACACGATGGAGTCGGCCTTGAAATCGCTAGATTCGGGTCAAAGTCTCAGTGCTAGGGGGCAAAGGGGAAAAGGTTCTGTCAGGGTGAGCTCGGGCTTGGCAAACCCAGCTCGACATGATCAAGAAGGAAAGCCAGGCTGGAGGACTGCATAAGCGAGTATGGATTCGTCAATCCCGGCTCGGCATTGGCGAGTGGAACGCGAGCCCGGGCCTCGCCAAAGGAAAGCACGCCAGATCGGGGTGCCTCGCCCCCTTTGCCCATTAGACTTGAAATTTTTTTTTCTTTTTTCGGGCTCAACCTGGATGGCTCGCGTGTGAGTTATGGTGGCGAGATAAGGGCGGAGAGCAACTTGCCCCCGAATCGTTTGTTGCTCGGCGAACACTCAAAACGTATCCACTCGCGGGCACGCTCTCATGACTACTCTACTCGCGGAACCTGTCTCGGCGAGGTTGCGGGGGGAAGCACTCGCATATATTCAGAGCACAACAAACATAGTAAAGAAAGAAAACAAAGGAAATGACACTGGTATGATCAAAAACATTCATTAGTTGTTTACAAAAAGTAATTACAGTGGGGCTCGCCTCGGCGAGTGAACAAAGAAAAAAGAAAAAAGAAAACAAAAGTACAGGCTATCCTCAGGCCTCGCCCACTCCGCCGGACTGGTTCTCACCGTCACCCGAAGGATCCTGGAAGCTCTTCCCGAACATCGCGTCCAGGCTGTCTTCCTTCTCGCTGGGCGGCGTCGCCGGAAACAGGCTCGACATCAGGTCCCGAGCCGAGATCCTCTCGCACCCCTCCACCAGCACCCCAGAATCCTTCATCATCTGGAGGGTGCACTCGGCGGCTTGGATGGAGTTGATCCACAATCTCTCGACGAGGTCAGCCTCGCCAAAGATTCGCGGGCTCTTATAGGGGAGAGTGGGGTCGATGTCGTGAGGCGGGAAGAAGATCTCCTCCTGGCGACGCACCTCGCCGAGGAGGTGCTGGTTCTCCCCCTTCAGCTTCGTGTTCGCGCCCTCCAGCTCAGCAAGGCGTGCGCGCAGTAGACCGATCTCCTCCCCCTGCTCAGCGTTGCGAGCCTAGAGCTCCCCTGCAGCGTCGGCATCCGCGGACAACAGTGCGCGCAGCTGGATGACCTCCTCCCCCAGCTCGGTGTTGCGAGCCTGAAGCTCTCCCGCCGCCTTGGCATCCTGGAAAAGAGTCCATCTAGCAGCAGTACAAAATTTTCTAAGTAAAAGAGAGGAGCAGCGCTTGACACTTACCAACCCGCCGGCGGCTTGGGCGAGTAGGCCCTCCGCTATGCCGAGCAGCCTCGCCTGATCGGTGACCTTATCCTTGTCGAGGTCGCGAGCCTGTTCAGCCTTTTCGAGTTGGTGGCTGAGGGCAAACCTTCGACGTGCCAGCATGTGATGCAGCTCTAGTGTCCGCAGGTGGGACTGCATGCCCTCATGGCCGAGCTGACGAAGGGTCATCCTCTTGTAGGCCTCGGCATCCTCCCGACCATATATGCCGAAGACAAGGGCATAGGCATGACCGGTGGCAGGCTCGCGGTCGTGCCAGGAGGGGTGCAGAGTGGAGACGAGGACTCGATGAGCGAGCTCGTCCCACTGCAGCATGGGCTCGCCCGCCGAATCCTTCCAGCGCGCGCCGAAGTTGAAGAGTGGGTGTTGCTTCGGCGGCGCGCGCTCGCGGGTAGCCCTCTTCGTCGATAGAGGAGGGGAGATCGCCGCCGTGGAAGAGGGGCCCTCGCCACCTTTCCGGCCCTTGCTGGTTGTCTCCTTCACCGGGCTCTCTGGCGACGCGTCGGGAGGGGTCTCCGATGAGCTGATATATTTGGAGCTGGGCTGCTGTTGTTGTTGTTGCCCTCGCGGAGCCAGCAGGGCCGTCCGCATCTTCTTTATCTGTTGGTGGCCGAATGGCGGGTTCGAGACCGCGTCCTCAGGTCGCCTTTTGCTGGAAGAGGGTTGTGAGAGGGCCGCCTCATCTCGGCAGGCCAACGCCTCCGCCCTCTCACGAGCAAGAGGGTCGGTATGGACCCCCGGATCCGCGAACGGCGGGTTCACGGGGATTATTCGCTCCCCTGCAGGAAAATACTTTGAAAAAGTGAGGAATTCAGCAATGATATGGCGAGTAAGGCAGACAGGCGAACTCGGCAAGATGAGGAGAGAAGCATACCTTCGCCGGGCAGAACGGGGAGGGGGGGAGCGCGTCGAGGCCACTCCGCAGGAAGGCGACCTCGAAGTCTTTATGGAGGAAGTATTTGTGGAGTTCGGCGTTGTTGCCGGACACGACCGGCGGGCGGTACACCTCCTCGCCCTTCTGCTGAGGCGAGTAGGGGATGTTGCCAAGATCGCCCTTGATGAAGGCGATCTTGGTCATCCAGGTGTGGTGCTTGTTCGCGATCTCGCGAACTTTGATTAGCGATCCGCAAAAGTAGGCGACCCTGTCCGGCGTCGCCTTGTAGGAGAAGAGCTTCCTGAACACCGTCAGGTTGAACTCGATCTTCTTCCGCCGGAGGTAACTCGCGAACGCCACCATCATCGCGATGGCGTTGGAGTTCAGCTGCACGGGGACGGCCCCGTAGTACTTCAGGATCTGCCGGATCTCCGGCCACAAGGGAAGGCGCAACCCCACCTCGAAGTGCGAGATGGGGAAGGCGAGCTCATCTTCATAAAAGGTGTTGATGGCCTCGCCCGACCTCGACCTGCGCGCCTCGAAGCCCGGCGGCACGCGCTCCGCCATGAATTCAGCGAGCTCCTCCTCACTGGTGTGCCCCTCGAAGAAGCAGTATTCCGTGAAGGGCAGCGCGCACTTGGAGCGGCCATCAACATCTGGGTTGGTCTTGCCCATATTCACAGGAAAAAAGCACTACGCGAGCAGGGAAAGAAGAGAACACAGAGAGAGGGAAGCAAAGCAATAAAGGCACAGTACGGGGGGTGGGTGAGGGGGGGGGGGGGCTATTTATAGGAAAAGAAATCTGAGGCAGGCTGTCCAATCAGTGCAGCTCGCTGCCCCAGCTCGCCACCCCAGCTCGCCACCCCAGCTCGCCGACTTCCGGCGTATCCCATCCAAGGCTAAGTCAAACATTGCAGCATTTTATTTAAGTAACATGATCAAGAATATCCTAAGATTTATTTATTATAGAAATAAAGTTCGGGATTTAAAGAAGCAGGGCGCGCAAGCAGGGAGGGCATCAGAATGCGAGTGCTGGTCGGCTCGGCAAAGGAGCCGCTGACTTACCTACCCCGGCCTCGCGACCCCCGCCCCCAAGGCTGCCGCGCGCGGAGCAGCTCGCGGATCCTTCCGGAATTCCTCTGCGCAACCGAGAGACCGTCGTCTATCTCGTCCAGGAGCCGGGAGGGGGACATCAGCTCGCCCGCTTGGCCGCGGCGCACCTCGTCAGCAAGACGCGCGTAGTCGCGCTGCAGCGTCTCGTTGACCCCCTGCACCTCGCGCAGTCCGCACACCAACTTTTTGAGGAGCTTGACCTCCCTCCTCGTCAACTCGCCTTGATCCACCTCAGGACCCAGGTAAGAGTCCAGCGAGCTCGGGGAAGGGAGGGGAGAATTGTGGGCTGCCCGCGAGGATTCCTCGGCAGCCGATTGACTGGGAAGAGCTGTGAAGACAGGTGTTAGCAAAGAAAGGCAGAAAAAACTTATGAATCAAGGAGTCAAGCAAGGCTGACCTGAAGAGCTCGGCGGTTCAAAAGAGATGCGGGGAGGAATGAACATGAGATCCTTCCCGCGACCTGGGCCGCGAGCCCCCGGCGAGATGAGCTCGAATCCCGGGGTGGGAATGGTCCCCAGACCCTCCCCTGCGGCCGCGTCAATTTGGCGAGGAGGGGGGGAGCCCGCTGGCGAATTTGGCCTCTGCGAGCTCACAGGCAGGATCCCAAAGAGAAGTGGCGGATCCCGAGGATGACTGTCCGGTGCCGAGAATCGCGAGGTGGCGAGCGTGGCCTCGCCTCGCGGCATGGGGTCTCGCGGCATGACGCCCTCGCCATCTGGTTGACCGTCCAGGTCGTCGCCAACCACGGTAACCTCTCTATCCTTCTCCATAATAGTTCGGGTGGAAGAGCCGATCTCGCAAGCCAGGGTGGCCCTCAGGTCGTTGAAAATGGGCTCGGCCGCTTCAGGGAACGGCTTTGACTTCTTGGAACTGGGCTCGACAGAATCGGTTTGGGGAGCATTCGTGGGGACCGCCGTTAGAGCGGCAACGCGAGCTGCGGAGGCCTGGCGGGCTCGGTCTATACGCTCTTGGATCTCCTTAGGAAGAGGCATCTTGGCAAGGCAGCAGAGGGAATGGCAAGAGCCAGGCATCTGGGCAGGTATATAGCCGCAGGTGGCCCCCACCAGACGATTCCCTCCAACTCGCCAACCAGTGCTCGCCGCACACTTGGGGTTGGATGTTTCTTTCCGAGCTTTGACAAGCTCGAAAAGAGCGGGGATTGTGTACAACCCCGTGTCCGGCGAGCAAGGTCACCAGGGACTAGGCAAATTGGGCTGAAGATAATAGGCGAGCTCGGCAGTAAAGAGGGCGAGTTCGGCAGTAAAAGGGGCGAGCCTGAGCTCGGAATCCGTCGACCAGATATCGACGATCGGTGACCCCGAGTTCGGCATATGCCGAGCGAGATACAACTCGCGTCCTCGCAGTGGAGCTCGGCAGCAGCAGGCGAGCAGAACATGCCGAGGTGGCCATAGCACCCCAGCTCGCCTGGATGTTTGAGGTACGTTTTACTGTTTTGCCCCCGCTGGTCTGCCCATAGCCCTTCAAAACAGCGGAGTTTGGCTGTCGGCAGACCCAACCAAGGGTTTTCTGGTAATTTCAGGTCAGTTCTTTTGGTTATTGGCAGTCCGGATTTCAAAAGCTATAAATAGGACCCAAGGGGTACCCTAGAAAGCAGGTTCTTCCCTGTGCTCTCCTGCCCCAATCTTCAAGTGCTTTCTGAGGGTACCTTAGCTCGGCTTCTGGCTAAGGAGGGGAAGCGCTCTGAGATCTTCCGGGTTTGTGGTGGGACCTCCCTGCCGAGCCCTTGGGTCTGTTTCTCCTTATCTTCTTCGTTGTTTTTCTTGTAGGAGCAAAGTAGGCGCGAGAACACCCCTTCCCCAAGGGTCGAACTCCACAGGAGACCGGATTCCGGTTTCAACAATAGTGCTGGTGAGGTTGATCCGCTGGTGGAAATTATCATTTCTTGCATTTTGTTAGATCCAATCGAGGAGGACGACTCTGTGGCCGATGTTGCGACCTCTACCGCATGTGAGGATGCCCGATGCGCGGACGAGGCAGATGTAGCTCTAGAACATTCTTACATTAGCCTAGACAGCTGTGTAGAAGCACCCACAATTCCACCGACGGGGGATGACTCCGGGACCATCCCCAAGATTGAGGTTCCTTTATGTTATTCTTATAGTTTATTTCTTGACCCCGCTCTCGTGTCTACTTCCCTGCAGGACCACATCGTGGAACCGGTCCAATCAGTTCAAGGGCCTGTAACGTGGTGTAGGACTTATAGTGACCACATGCAGGTGGAGTTGGAGCCGACGAGCTTCCCAAGTTACTTTCTGCCCATGCCTGACAAACACGACATGTATACGTATACAAGAACTGGGGCTTCGGGTCTGCCTCCATTCCGGTACCCGCTATCGAAATGCGAACATGAACCACTGCCCGAGCATTTCAAGTTTCATACGCCAATCAGTTAGGAAATGCTCAAATTTTGAATAAGTCCTGTTGGGAGACAATAAACCCAACAGTTATCTAGGGTAGTGTTTCTTTTGTTTTAAATATATGTATGCATTTTTTGTCTCTATTTTATGATTTGGTCCACCTTAAGGACGGTAAACAAAATTGGCTTTTGGGAGACAACCCATGTCAGACCATTTGGTCATGTGCTGTGTTTTGAGCTCTTTTTCTCTCTATATATGTGTCCATCTTTGGTTTTGCGTACGTATTTAAATCGCAGGTGCAGGAATTTTTGAGGCGCGACAACTTGGCCGCACTTGGATATCTCGTCGGAAGACCGGTATACTCAATTTTGATCATGGGTACTTCTTCCCCTAGCCCTTTATTTTTATTTACATGTTTTAATTTTTCGTATTGTCATATTCTAGTCTGGGGGTGGAGTTTCATGTGATCACTATACAGCACAGTTTATTGCATACTGGTCTGCATTTATTTATTTCATGATCACTAATTGCACACACTGAATCACCTACATGAGTGCGCACTTAACCATGTGCGCGACTCAAGGCAAATGTATTACTTTTATGTAAACTCTAAAAAGTGGCGCTGACTTAGGATTTTGGGATATAGTAGTTCAAAACTCATGCAGTGCTCCTAATCGAGTACTCATGATTTGCATAGAAATAGTATATGATTACTTTTTCTTCATGCTCGTAGACTTAAATTTATTCTGCAAAAGTAAATTTTGTTTGTGCTACTTAAAATTGTAGAATCTGGAGTAATCAAACAGTAGTGTAGAGATGAGTGTAGCCGTCACTAGACTCGTATTGCTCGAGTCGGGGGGAAGGATCGTCTTTTTCGGGGACTGAGAACTTGCCCTAAGCTACTCTCGAAGCATTGGTCCCCGGTTAGTCGAGTGTGAGCGTGAGGTAGGCCATCATTTTGTCCAGTTTGAGCCTTTTTGTACCTAGTCCTAGCAGCTGACCCTTGCAAGCCAAATTTGCGCCTACCCTCCTTTTGTTTCAGCTCCACCTATATTCACCAAAGCCTAAAAGCCAACCCTTTTGTCGCAACCAAAACCTTGAGCTTGATCGATTTCAAAAATTTGATATGTTGCGATATTTGGGATTCATGTGATGTGGAGGTGAATTCATGAATTGCTAATTTTTAGATTTGGGGATTGCTGAATGAAAAAGAAGAAAAATGAAAAAGAAAAAGATGAATAAAAAAGAAAAAAAAAAGAAAATTTAAAATTATTACAAGGAGAATTGCAATCCCTAACTTGTGTGTTAGTTTTTGGTCGGGATAGGCCGTGTGCATACCCGGTTTTCAAGCCAAGTCTAGGGGTGTGTCACACATGTATTTCTTAGTGGCTGTTTGTGTTTAGCTCTTGTTCGCTCGCTTTGGTTGCGTGTAGCCTCCTTGTTTATCATTGACTACCACACCTTAGCCTTAGCCCCATTCAAACCTACAAGTCCTGCTGATTCACATTTGAGTCTACTTAGCATCGTGGAGAGAGTGTGAAAGGGCAAGCTTATGGTTCCCGACATTGATGGATTTCTTTGGAGGTGATCACGAGCCCCGGTCTTGGGCAATGCTCACCTTAGTGGCCTGCCTACTTTCTCCGTACACATGACCGAACGATTCTCTAGAAATCTAATTTTAAGTAGACACAATATTTATTTACCTCTGTCGAATAATTTAAGCTCCGTAGTATAATTAAACAATTTTTCTATTCTATTTTCTTTGTGCATGATGTATTTGATTTCTCGTCCTACTTTATTTTGAAGTTTCTAAGAAGCTAGCTGTTTTTATAGTCCACGGAGTAATGATTTGCGCTGGAAGCTCAAATGGGTAAGTCTGGGGGTGTGATGAGTCCAAATATTACACTGATTTTTGGACTCATCTGGGCCAGTTTTATCATCTTAGTACTGCACTTGAGAGCTATACCTGCTTATATTTGCTTACTTGCCTATTTCATGATTAAGTGCACTTTAGACCCGTTTTCTTTGTGCTTTAGATGTTTCTGTATTTCTGCTTGTTTTACTTGTTCTCTCGTTGTGTCTTGAGAATGTGGTGTGCACGTTTGGTGGCCTATCTGCCTCTTCTGTTGGTGCATGGGTCGTGTGCGTGCTCCGGAACCACTCAGGAGACCCCGACGATACAGGAACACTGCGGACGATCACTGGACTCACTGCAGATGACCACTGGTCGTTCGCCACTGATCGTGCGCATTATATTCTCCATTTCGGCCGTTCTGTCTTAGCCAATCGCACGATCAGTGGATTCAGTGCGCAAGACCACCGGTCGTGCGCCACTGATCGTGCGCATATCTGCTAATGTTTCTGTCCAAGTTGTAGGTTTAATTGGAAATTGCGCACGATCATCGACCGACAGTGCGCACGACCACTAGTCGTGCGCCACTGATCGTGCGCTCTGCTTATTCTTCCTCCGTATTTAAGGGCCTGCTCCGCGATTTAGGGAAACGCTGGTCATTTCTACGATCGGAGAGTGCACGGGAAGTGCCGTTCTACTCTCCAGCTGCTTCATCCACCTCCACCTTCATCGGGAGTCCATAGCCGGTGATTCCGAAGCTTTCCATGTACAACCCCATATTCGCTGAGTAGGACCCCGAGGCACCAACGATCAGGATTGGACTAGCTTCGGGCTTCAGACCAAAAGAGCTCCCGCCCTGAAGAAGTTCCCGCCCATGAGTGGGCGGGAATGCTTGCTGATGCGTGTAATACGGCAAGCGCACCGGTCGCACAGGTAATAAAGTTTTGGGAGTAAATCCCCAAGTGTCGGTCTCTTGAGAAATGAAATTAGCGTAGAACGGCAATAGTACCGAGAATATTTTTATGAGAGTTAAAAATAGAACAAAAAGAAAATAGCAGACTCAGGAGATTGTGGATGTTTGATCTACTGAACTAGTAAAAACTATGCGGGTCGACGGCACCGCTTCGCAAGGTGAAGTGGGTTTGTCGGCCGCTATGCCGAACTTCAGTTGGGCGAGTGGAAGGGAAACTAATGGATTGCAACGTTCTTGTGTGGATTGCAATCGGACAAGGCACGGGAATGAAGTGGATGTGGGGTGAGTGAGGCGCATTCACAGACAGAACTCACAAGCATAAGAAGAATCTAACATTCCATTAACTAGAAAGTTAACTTGATATTCAGGGATGGAAATGTTCATTACACTGCTCAAAATATTCATAACACGGAGGAAGGGGAAGAGGAGTAAAGCAAAAGAGAATGAAGATCCACCGCGGGTCGTGGCCGGAGTAGCGAGTTGTCAATCCGCTTCCGGGCTCAGTCCAAGGAGGCTTCCGGTACCAACGATCTGTCACCTCAAAGGCCTTTAAGTCCGTTCTCTAGGTTATCTACTTCACCAACTCTGCAGGAAACCTTGGAGTTGAAGTCATCAATGGCCGAGGGCTTCGCCGGAGTGTTGGAAAGCTTCAGAGTAAGTGGAAATGGCTTCCCGACGAAGGTGGAAGTGATGGAGCAGCTGGAGAAGTGAAAAGGCGATTCCCGCGCACTCTCCGATCGCAGCAAATTACAGGCGTTGACCTAAAACGCGGAGCAGGGTTTTTTATACGGAGGCAGCAGAAGCAGTGCGCACGAGCAGTGGCGCATGACCAGTGGTCGTGCGCACTGTAGGTCGATGATTGTGCGGCTTTTCCAAATAAACCTGCAACCTGGACAAGAAGCATCAGCATATATGCGCACGAGCAGTGGCGCACGACCAGTGGTCGTGCGCACTATGGCCAGTGCTCGTGCGATTACCGAGACAGGGTTATGAAAAAGGGGTGTAATGCGCATGAACAGTGGCGCACGACCAGTGGTCGTGCGCAGTAAGTCCAGTGGTCGTGCGCTTACCCGAGGCTGATTCTATAGAAAACGTAGAGTAGTGCGCACGATCGGGGGCGCACGACAAGTGGTCGTGCGCATTAGATCCCCTGATCGTGCGCAGTATTCCTGTTTCACAATCATCCCGGAACATACACATGACCCCTATACCAGCAGAAGGGGCAGAAAGGCCAACAGAACGTGCACACCACATCCCCGAGATAGGGCTAGAGAATAACACAAAAAATGGAAACATAGAAAGCACACAGAAGCGGCCTACAGTGCACTTACTCGTGAAATAGGTACATAAACACAAATAAGCAATAAAGGCTCTCAAGTGTAGTGCTAAGGCGATAAAACTAGCCCAGATGAGTCCAAAAATCAGTGTAAAATGTGGACTCATCACTTGCGCTTGCTCCAAGCTCTTGCCTTGGAGGAGCTCTCGCTCATAAGCGGGCCAGATCGCTTGCACCAAGCTTTGGACGAGAAGGTTCTCGACTCAGAGTTCTCGCCGAGTGGGGCCCAGGGCCCGGGGTAAAATTACCTAATTACCCTCAGGTAAAATTACCCATATACCCTCAGGGGATGCATTTAGTACTTTATAAACAACAAGATTTGGCTATTGGCAGGTCAGCTAAGGGTATTTTAGTAATCTTAGGTCAGCAAAAGGCCATAAATAGACCCATAAGGGCTCCTTAGAAAGCAAGCTCTCATTATCCTCCAAATCTCTAGTGCTTTCTAAGGAGCTCCTAGCCAAGCTTTTGGATTTGGAGGGGAAGCTCTCAGAGATCTTCCGGGTGTGAGGTGGGACCTCCATGCTGAGGCTTTGGGTCAGTCTTAGGTCCTTTGCAACCAGTCGAGGTTCAGGGCTCGAGAGAAGTAGGTGTTGGTTGCACCCCTGTTTTTGAACTCTCGTTGAGGTCAATTTTAGCTTCAACAGTTCTGGTGCGGTGAGCGTGGAAGGCAGCTGATACAAGAAAGCCTTGAGTTTAGTCCCATGACTGGAGGTGAAGGTGAAGGGTTTGGTTCTGGAGGCTCCCCCACCCAGGGGAGGAGGCGACGAAGAAGATGTTGGAGGACTTCAGACGAGAAGTCCTGCAGACCATTAGCTTGGCCTTCTCTGCGAGGAGTGAGTGGGCGACTCCTCAGGTTCCAGTGGAGGCGGTCTTGCTCTTGGGCGAGAATACCCCGAGGCAGCGCCCCGGGGAGGAGGTCCCGGTGGAAGTCAGTGAGAGGGACGTGGCTGCGTGGGAGCTCTTCCCAGGCCAGCGCCCATGCAATGAGACTCTAGCAGATTTGGGTGAGAGGGAGGCGGCTGCGCGAGAACTCTTCCCTGGGCACGGTCTCGCAGATCAGGCCAGCCAGCCGAGGCCGCGAGACGTGCCCTCTCGCTAGGCAGGAGGCGAGAGCCCTTTTAAAGAGCGCATCATCTCAGCTCCGGTGCCAGAGCGGTTCCGGGAGCCGGACATGTCCTATTACTCAGGGAAAGATGACCCTGTACAACATGTACAGTTGTTCGAAGACGTGGTTTCGATAAGGCAAATGACAGATGCCTTCAAGTGTTAGTTGTTCGCCATTATATTGAAGGAGAAAGCACGGGACTGGTTCCACCAGTTTCCAGCGAGCTCGATATACAACTTTGAAGATTTGCGCCATGGGTTTCTGTTGAGGTTCTCAACATCTAAGATGTGGAAGAAGGAGGCGGAGTGCCTGTTTGCAGTGAGGTAGAAGCAGGACGAGACACTGGGTCGCTATGTTGACCAGTTTCAGGAAGAGATCCTCCTGGTCCAGGAGATCCCAGTGTACGTGCTGATGCTCGCCTTCACCCTGGGGCTGAGACCAGGATTCTTCAGTATGGAGTTGAAGAAAGTGCCCCACTCTCCTTTGAGGAGCACATGGAGAGGGCGACGAAAGAGAGATTTCGAGAGGGAAAATCCAGCGTTCGCCAGGAAGTTGGCCAGGCTGGAGGAAGATGATGTGAAGGAGCCTACAACGGGAAGGCAGAGGGAGTCGAGAGAGCAGAGGGAGCAAAAAGAAGAAAGAAGGAGGGAAGTACCCCTAGGGTAGGGGCAGCAGCAGGGATGGGGGGGCTCGGAAGCCAAACAACTGGTTGGGTTGGAGGCCCCAGGAGGGTAGCCCCCAGGGCCAAGGAGGAGGCTATCGGGGAAGAGATAACTTACGAGAACCCATGAGGTTTGACCAACCGGCGTGGAGACAAGGGCCAAGGGGCCACCTCCCGCCTCCGCAAGAGGCCATGGAGGTGGGCAGAGGAAGAGGAACAAGGAGAGGAGTTCGTGGAGCTGGGAGAAGAGGAGGAGGAGAAGGAAGAAGGGGTAGGGCGGCGTTGCTCTTTTGTGACTTCCAACAGAGGATGGTCACGCGACGGCCACCTGCACTGAGTTCTTAGAGATGAGAGAAGCAAGAGGAGCAGGGAGGCAGGATCCGCCTGTTAGGATTGTGGAAGTGCAGCAGGGGGAGGGAGAAGATATGTGTGAGGACCGTGTAGACGTGGGAACCCGGGGAGGGATCAGGTTGATCCACGGAGGAGTGGGGATCGAGGCAACCCACAAGGGGAGCCTTCAAACCATGTACCGAAGGGGGGTCGCCTATACCTCCCAGGCTCCCCCACCGGAAGAAATGATCACCTTCTCATCAGCATACACGACGGACTATGAAGATCCGTTTTGTGATGCCCTGGTGATTCAGACGGCAGTGGAGAATTTCACGGTCTCGAGGATACTGGTTGACAATGGGAGCTCGGTAAATGTTATGTTCAAGAAGACCTTTGATGAAATGAGGGTTGAGGGGAAAAGGATCTTGGCTTCAAATGGACCGCTGTTTGGATTTTCTAGAGAGAGGAAGGAAGTAGAAGGAGGGGTAGGGCTGCATGTGAAATTGGGGGGCGTGTCACGGAACTGCAGGTTTGTGATAGTGGACGCTCCGAGCAATTACAATGCCATCTTTGGGCGTCCCCTCATCAGCGCCTTTCGCTGCGTCCCCTGCTCGTTCCACCAATGTCTTAAGTTCAATAACCGAGGGGTGCAGGTCAGGATCAGGGGGGATCCGAAGGTGGCGAGGCAATGCTATGTGACGACGGTCAACACTGTATCCTGGATGGCCGAGGCGGAAGAGCTTGAGAGGGAGATGGCGGAGCAAGAGGAGAACATCGGAGAAGAGGAGATAAGCCTAGGGGAGGTGAGGAAGGAGACTACGGAGGAGCAGGGAAAAGCTGAGAAGGAGTAGTGGAGATGGAGGTCTTCACCAACGTAGGGCAGGTGCAGAGGGTGCGGGTCAGCGAGGGCTTGAGTCACGAGGACCAGGAGCGAGTGTGGGCCTGCATCCAAAGTAACATCGACATCTTCGCTTGGAGTGCGGCAGACATGCCGGGCATTGACGCGGACGTGGCCTGCCACCGCCTGAACCTATACCCCCGCACTCGTCCCATACGCCAAAAGATGAGGGCCATCGCCACCAAGCTGGAGGAACCCATCCGCGAGGAGGTCAGAAAGCTCCTGGAGGCCGGCTTCATCTCGGAGATCCAGTATCCAGGCTGGATCTCCAATGTGGTAATGGTTAAGAAAGGGGGTGGGAAATGGCGAATGTGTATCGATTTCTCTTTATTAAATAAATCATTCCCTAAGGATTGCTACCCCCTGCCTCAGATCGACGCGCTAGTTGATTCAGCCGTCAGTTTTTCTATTATGAGCTTTTTGGATGCTTTTTCAGGTTATCACCAGATCCGGATGCACCCTCCCGATGTCAAGGATGTTTCCTTCATCACAAGGGAGGGATGATTCAGTTATAAAATGATGCCTTTTGGGTTGAAAAATGCAGGGGCTACATACCGACACATGATGGATCGGGTCTTCCGAGATCAAAGGGGGAGAAACTTGGAGGTCTATGTCGACGACCTGATGATTAAGAGCAAGTGTGTGGATTCTCACCTGCAGGATCTAGAAGAGATGTTCACCACCCTGCGGAGGTTCAAGATGAGGCTGAACCCCTTGAAGTGTGTCTTCGGGGCTAGCCGCGGGAAGTTCCTCGGGCATCTCTTGACTCCGGCAGGGGTGGAGCCTAACCCGGACAAGGTGAAGTCCATCTTAGATTTGGAATCACCTCGCGATGCCAAGGAGGTCCAGTGCTTGACAGGCAAATTGGCTGGGCTAAGCAGGTTCCTCTCCAGGTCAGGGGACAAGTGTTCTTCATTCTTCAAGATGCTGCGAGGGAACCAAAGGTTTGAGTGGACCGCCGAGTGCGAAGAAGCCTTCCAAGGGTTGAAGAGACAGCTCTCTCAGGCTCCTCTGCTTCAAAGCCCAAAAGAAGGGGAGGACCTGACCTTGTACCTTGGATTAGGAGCTGAGGCGGTGAGCTCCGTTCTAGTAAGGGAAGAAGGAAAGAAGCAACGACCAATCTACTACGTCAGCCGGATCTTGAAGAAGGCAGAGCTCCGCTACCCCATCCTCGAAAAGTTAGCTTACGCTTTGGTTGTCTCGGCAAGGAAGCTCCGGTCGTATTTTCAAGCGCACTCGATTAGGGTGGTGATAGACCATCCTCTTCGCAAGATCTTTGAAGGGGTAGAGCACTCGGGAAGACTTACTAAGTGGTCCATCGAACTAAGCGAGTTCGACATCTCTTTTGTTCCGAGACTCTTCATTAAGGCGCAAGCGGTGGCGGACTTTCTGGCGGACTATGTTGTTGAAGTCAAGGAGGTGGAGCCGCAGACATAGGAAGCGTGGAAGATGATGGTCGATGGGGCCTCGGGAAAGCATTCCCTCGGGGGAGGAGTGGTGCTGATAATCCCCCATGGAGTCGCGATAGAGCATGCGGTGGCTTACCACTTTCTGGTGACCAACAACCAAGCAGAATATGAGGTCGTGATCGCCGGCCTTCGCTTGGCAAAGGAGCTTGAGATCCAGGAGGTGGAGGCCTTCACTGACTCGATGGTAGTAGCGTCACAGATCCGAGAAGAGTTTGAAGCTTGGCAGCCTACCCTCATAAAATACCTATCCAAGGTAAGGGCGATCATCGGTGGGTTTCGGTCATTCTCAATCCAGCATGTCCTTAGGGAGGAGAGCGCGGCCGCCGATCGGTTGGCGGAGTTTGGACCTCGGGGAGGAGGGACCCTGACTGAACTTTTTCGGCCAGCAATTGAGGAAGGGGAGTTAATGGAGGTAGGTTGGTGATCCTCGTGGGTGGACCCATTGGTAACCTTCCTGACCACTGGAAGGCTGACGAAGGAGGTTAAGGATGCAAAGAGCTTTTGGCGCAAGGCAACTCATTACCTGATGATGGAAGGGGGGTTGCATCGTAAGATGTTGTCAGGGCTCCTGGCAAGATGTGTAACCGAAGAAGAGGTCCCAAGGATCTTGGGGGAGGTACACTCGGGCGAGTGTGGTAGCCACTCGAGAGGAAGGACATTGGAGGCAAGGGTAATAAAACAGGTGTATTTCTGGCAGACCCTGAGGAAGGATGCAGCAGGGTTCGCAAAAAGGTGTCAAAAGTGCCAGTTGTACGCCCCCCTCCAACTCTTGCCTGCTCAAATACTTAGAAGCATAATATCGCCATGGCCTTTCGCCATCTGGGGGATTGACTTGGTCGAGCCCTTCCCTCCGGCTAGTGGGAAGAGGAGGTTCCTCCTAGTCAAGGTCGATTACTTCTCAAAGCGGCTGGACGTTAAGGCCTTGGCTAGAGTCACCTCGCAAGTCATAAGGAACTTCGTCTGGGGGGAGATCATATGCAAGCACGGGCTGCCTCAAGCGATAGTGACAGATAACGGTCTCAAGTTTGCCAGTGAAGAGTTCATCAGCTGCTGCGCCCAGCTAGGGATAGATCTCAGATTTGCCTCTGTCCACCAACCCTGGAGCAACAACCAGGTGGAAGCGGCGAACAAAATTATTGTGAACCTACTCAAGAAAAAAGTGGAGAACTTGAGAGGAAATTGGGTGGAGTAGCTCCCCTCGGTCCTGTAGGCCTTGCGAACGACAACAAACACGGCCACCGGTGAGACTCCCTTCAAGCTTTCTCACGGGTGTGAGGCTGTCTTGCTAGTGGAGTTCAAGGTTCGGTCCCCACGGGTCACAGCCGCGGGAGAATGAGATGAGACTTGGAGGTTGGAGAACGAGGAGGGGTTACGCCTCTCGCTAGACATGGTGGAAGAGCTGCGAGGCATGGCAGCCATCAGACAAGAAGAGATCAAGCGACGGATGACAAAGTATTTCGATAAGCATATCAGGGTCAAGCAGTTCGCCGAAGGAGATCTGGTTCTAAAAAAGGTTGACGCGGCAGGAAGGTCGGCCCCCGTGGGCAAGCTCAGCCCAAACTGGGAAGGGCATTACATAGTGAAGGAGGTCTTTGGAACAGGAGGTTACTACCTCCAGGATGTGGAGGGGAGGACCTTGAGCCACACCTAGAGCGGCGATGACCAAAAATGCTTCTACCCGTGAGAGGGAGAAGGTGTAATTATGCATCCAAAATCAAGCTTGTTATACTACATCAATTAACTTGTTTTCCTCTTGCCCGTTGTGAAATTCTTATAATAGGATGTAATTATGTATTTTGCGACACCCCGAGCTAGGCTCGACCCCAGGTAGACCCGCTGCGCAGGCTCTCATCTAGCTGGCAGGTTCGAAGGCGTGCCTGTGGGGGATAGGTCTTGTTTGTGGAAACTTCATCGACACCCCGAGCTAGGATCGGCCCCAGGTAGACCCTGCTACGCAAGCTCTCATCTAACTGGCAGGTCTGAAGGCTCGCCTGTGGGGGATAGGTCTGGTTTGTGGAAACTTCATCGAAACCCCGAGCTCGGCTCGGCCCCAGGTAGACCCGCTGCGCAGGCTCTCATCTAGCTAGCAGGTCCAAAGGCTCGCCTGTGGGGGATAGGACTTGTTTGTGGAAACTTCATCGACACCCCGAGCTAGGCACGACCCTAGGTAGACCCGCTGCGCAGGCTCTCATCTAGCTGGCAGATCCGAAGGCTCGCCTGTGAGGGATAGGTCTTGTTTGTGGAAACTTCATCGACACCCCGAGCTAGGCTCAGCCCCAGGTAGACCCACTACGCAGGCTCTCATCTAGCTGGCAGGTCCGAAGGCTCGCCTGTGGGGTATAGGTATTTTTTGTGGAAACTTCATCGACACCCCGAGCTAGGCTCGGCCCCAGGTAGACCCGCTGCACAGGCTATCATCTAGCTGGCAGATCCGAAGGCTCGCCTGTGGGGGATAGGTCTTGTTTGTGAAAACTTCATCGACACCCCGAGCTTGGCTCAGCCCCAGTTAGACCCGCTGCGCATGCTCTCATCTAGCTGCCAGGTCCGAAGGATCGCCTGTGGGGGATATGCCTGGTTTGTGGAAACTTCATCGACACCCCGAGCTCGGCTCGGCCCCAGGTAGACCCGCTGCGCAGGCTCTCATCTAGCTAGCAGGTCCGTAGGCTCTCCTGTGGGGGATAGGTCTGGTTTGTGGAAACTTCATCGGCACCCAGAGCTAGGCTCGGCCCCCGGTAGACCCGCTGCGCAGGCTCTCATCTAGCTGGCAGGTCTGAAGGCTCGCCTATGGGGGAAAGACCTGATTTTGGGTTCTTGGTCCTTGGTTACTTTTGCACTACCCCGACCGCGGCTCGACCCTAGGTAGACCTGCTGCGCAGGCTCTCATTAGCTAGCAGGCCCAAAGGCTCGCCTGTGGGAGTGAAGTTTTTGATCCTGTGAGACACTTCGACTCGAATGTTCTGAGCGGGGCAATAAACGCACCTGGAACACGGAATGAAGAGAGGTAGGATCCCTTCAGGCAGGAGAGGTCTCGACGAGGAGAGGTCTCAGCCAGAGGAGGTCTCGGCCGGGAGGTCTCCGCCAAGGAGATCTCGCTAAAGGAAGTTCTCGGCGGGAAGGCTCCTGACAAAGGATCCTTGGTCAGACAGTGGGAAGTGCTAGGAGGAAGGCTCGACCAGTTCGTGCAAGGTAAAAAAGGACGGTCTCCCCTTAAAAGGCCAACAGGCGATGTTCCCGGCAGATGGTTCTCGGCAAAACACAGAAACGGGACGTCCTAACCCTGGGCTTTCTCGACAGGATCCCGCTTATCCATCGCTAAGGGAGACAACCCTAAAGGAGCTAAGGGCCTCGGCGGAAGCATGCTTTAGAGGCATTCAGACTCTACAGACGTATCTACTCAAAACACTTGTAACATATTTACAATGCAAAATAAAAAAGACAAACATTTACAGTATTTACGATCGTTTACTCAAAATACAATTACAAGTTTGGAGTATCTCGCTCATTACAACCAAAAGGGAAAAGAAAGGGGGGCCCTTCAGGGAGACACGTTGTATCCCTCCGTGCTCTCGCTTGAAGTCCCGCGAGAGCTCTCGCCTGAGCCCTCCCCGGATGTCTCGCCACCCGCGACAGGGGATTTCGGGACAACCGAGGGTATGGGGAATCGGGCGCACCTGGGGGCTTCTGGATGGGCTCGAAGAGCCAAGGGACGAGCTGGCGAGCGGTGACAGACTTGCCTCTCCCATCCAAGCAGCCTACATCTCGCAGCTTATCCAAGGTCAGCCCGACCGTCACTTGAGCATTGGCCTGCAGGAGCTTGTCGATGTCATATTCTGAGTAGTGGCGGCTCCTCAACCTTTCGTCCAGCGAAGGAGGAGGCGGGACCGTAGTCGCCTCCATGCGCCAGAGCTGGTACTTCAGCAGGATGTTATCATATCGTGTCTGGGCTAACTCCGCGCGAAGCTCCACGGCCTGAGCGGAATCCTGCGAAAAGAGAGGTCAGTATGGGAGGAAAAATGTCGAAATCTATGGTGGAGAGAGCAAATGTCGCGAAAGGTCTCACTTACCTTTTTTGTCGGGCGCAAGGACAACAGTTACTTAGCATCTGCTAGCTCTTTCTTCAGGGCAGCCGCCTAAGCCACCACCTCCTCCATTGTCTTGAACATGTCCTGGAAGTTTTGGTCGAGAGTGATACTTCGACGCACTCACATATGCGCAAGCTCGATACCGCGCATCAGGGGATGGGTGGACTCGTAGGCCAGGAGCCGGGTGGTCATTTTATCGTAGAGGCCGGCATTCTCCCGGCTGTAAATGCCGTAGCCCAAGGAGAAGGCCTCGCTGGTGACTTCCTCTCGCTCCGGCCAGCTGGGTAGAAGAGACGAGATCGAGACCCTGTTGGTATCAGGGTCCCACTGAAGCATCGGTTTATTTTCTGCATCGAGGCACTTCGTGCCAAGACCAAAATTTCGATGTCCCCACGACACCTCTCCAGGTGGAGACTGAGCGGAGGTCTCCATGGCGGCCACCTCGCCATTTGCCCCACTGGCGGTCGGGGGGTTCTTGGCAGGTGCCTCGGCGCCACTCCTGGCAACAACAATCTCGCTGGCAGCCTGCAGGATCTCTTCAAAGGAATGGCCTGAAGCGGGAGGTCGGGAGGGGGGAACCGCTACGGCTTTACCATTGTCAGCAGTGGTTGTTTTGGGTCTCTTCAGCGCTTGGGGCAAAGAGATGCCGGGCTTCCGCTTCCCGGCGCCAGTCGAAGGAAGCGGGGCCGGCTCGTCCCGACAAGCTTAAGCCGTGGACTTCGCGAGAGCCAGCAGATCTCTCATGGCTGGCTCTAGGCAGCATGAGCCTCGTCGAAGGGTTGGCGGAGGGGGATCTTGCGCTCGCCTACAAAGATGACAACACTCAACACTAAATCTTAAAACATGGAATAGCGAGTCAAAGGCGAGACTATACCTTCGCCCCGGAGCACGGGGGAGGGGGGGGAGCGAATCGACGTCCCGCCGGAGGAACTGGACGTCGAAATCCTTAGTTCCGAAGAACTCAAGGAGGGCGCTCTCGCGCGAGCCCAGGGAGGGATGCTTATAGGCAGCGTCCTCGTATTGAATGGGCGCGGGAGGAACATTGCCGAAGTTTCTGGAAATGAAAAACGAACTTCTCGCCCCAGTGATGGTGCTTATTGACGAGACTGGTGGTCTTGAGCAGCTGCCCTGATAAGAAGACCACCCCTCCCTTAGCACGGAAGGTAAACAGCTTCCGGAAGATGGGGAGGCTGAACTCGATCCTCTCGGATCGCATGTAGCAGATGAACGCCACAAGGATAGCGACCGAGTTAGGATTCAGCTGCGCGGGAACCACTCCATAATACTGGAAGGCCTGGTGTATCTTTGGCCAGAGGGGGAGGCGAAAGCCCACCATGAAGTGCTCAAGGGGAATGGAGAGCTACCCCTCCCCCGCGCTGTTCACCCTGACACGGTTGCCAGGGTTTCACGCGGTGAAGCTGGCGGAAATATAGCGGGACTTGATCAGCTGGAACTCCTCCAGGGTTAGGCTGTAAAGCGGGAACTGCTGCAATTGGAGCGTCCCTCGCTTCCACCCGACATCGTGCTTGTGGGGTTGAGGATGAAGTCTTAAGAAAAGAGGCGAGAGCGAAAGCTAAGCAAGAATGGGAGAGGGAAGCGGAAGTAAGTTGGAGTTCTCGACAAGTCGCGAAAGGAACGAGGAAAAAAGCAAAGGTTTCAGATCGGAGAAATAAATACGGTGGGTGGACCCCCTATTTATAGAAAATCGTGATCATAATGGCTATTCCCAAAAAGGCGACGGGGGTACAGCCGTCACGCCCTAAGTCGGCGACGCCTCGGTTTCCCGCCCAAGTTGATAACGAATGACCGACAAATCTGATTAGCAAAGGCATTTTGAGATGACATGCGACAAGCTAATCTAGCGGAATCCGGAGTCACTCTCGCCGAGTGGGAACCGGATAAAAAATAATAATCATAATAATGACAAGTTATAAGTTATACTGATAAGAAAGCAGCAGGATACATTGGGGAAGGGGAAGGTCGGGGGTAAGAAAGGATGAGACTTCGCGAATCAATAATGTTCCCACCGCCATCGTCCTCGTTCTCGCCGCCTAGTCCTCGGTGGCGCCTGCAGGTTGAAATAGGATGATAGGACGGTGCATCCTAGGTTGATTCGGCGGGACTGGTCTCGGATCCGCATGATACACCTCTCGGGAGAGGACTCGGCAGTAGGCCCACCTGGCCGATCCGTCTCGCTTACGACGTAGTCTCGCTCCAGAGCCTCCAGCCTCTTCTCCAACGATTCACAGAACTCTCTCGCCGCAGAGCCATGGGTCTGCTCCCGCCGTACAAGCTTCGACAGGATGTCCGCAACCCTCTTCCCCCGCCTTTTAGCGCTCCCGACACCAGTCAAGATTTCCTCCATCTCTTCAGATGAAAGGAAGGGGGAGCTATCGCCATCCTCCCCCTCTCTGTCTTCATCGTCATCTTCATCTTCATCCTCTGCGTCAGCTCCCGACTGCGAGCCCGGATCCCCTGACAAAAGAGTTCCACGGTCATATCGAGAGCTAAGCAATAATTATGATAAGCATATCACATACCTGCAGTATGGCGAGAACCGCCGGCCGACGGCAGGTGAGAAGACGCAGCCCCCCTCAGTTCCATAGAGGAGGAGGAGCGGCTTTCCTTTTCCCGGGGGAAGATTTTACGCGTGGTGATCCCGACTTGACTGGAAGGAAGGGTGGAGTTGTCCTCTCCCGCGGGATGGCTGGCATCCTGGGGAGCTACGGTGGATTCGATAGCCACTCCTCCCGCCTGTAGGGTGGGATTAGTCGCAGGGGCAGGCAAGTTAGCAGCCCTTGCTTCATTTTACCAGGTGGCGAGACCCGGTTTGGTGGAAGCTGGTGCTGTGGAAAGTCAATTCAGCAATCTGAGACTGAGTTAGGAGTGATAGAGTGGAAAAGATATCTGCAGTTTTCGGGGGGTCAGCCGGAGGAGCGACCTCCGAGACTCGTGGTTGATTCTCAGGAGGATGAGATGACGAGTCCAAAGGCTCCTGCGAGGGCCTGACGTCGTCATGGGCCGTTTCCTGCAAGAAGTACCCCGTCAGTTGCAAATCCTCTTGCGTAAACAACAAGTGGTTTCAATGATCAGCAAGTCAGAGACATACCTTCAGCGGAGAAGGATCATCCGCACGGCTTGGGGTCGGGGTAGGCAAGCCCCTGTTCTCGTGAGACAGGTCTCGCTGGACCACCTTCACCCTCTTCTTCTCTTTCTTCTTCTTCTTCTTTAGCTGAGAGGGCTCAACAGCTGACGACTTTCTCGCCAGCCACGGGGCAACCAAGGCACAGTTAGCCTTGGCTCGCGCCTGGGCCACATTGCTATGATCTTGGAGGTCCTGCGGGAGCGGTTTATCAACTTGCTTGGAACGCATCGCCAAAGGACACGAGAACTCAGACAAGGAGCGGCGATTCGGGGGCAGACTTACGACCGTCTATCAGCAAAAAAAAAATAGCCACAGTATGGCCCACCAAAAGATTCTCTTATGATGACACATGCTCAGCGAATCTTGATGGGTTGGACGTGTATTTTTGAGAGTAGAGCTAGCTCAAAAAGAGCGGGGATTGTGTACAACCCCATATTCGCTGAGTAGGACCCGGAGGCACCAACGGTCAGGATTGGACTAGATTCGGGCTTCAGACCAGAAGAGCTCCCGCCCTGAAGAAGTTCCCGCCCATGAGTGGGCGGGAACGCTTGCGCTTGCACCAAGCTCCCGCCTTGGAGGAGCTCTCGCCCATAAGCGGGCGAGATCGCTTGTGCCAAGCTCTGGACGAGAAGGTTCTCGGCTCAGAGTTCTCGCCGAGTGGGGCCTAGGGCCCGGGGTAAAATTACCTAATTACCCTCAGGTAAAATTACCCTTATACCGCCAGGGGCTGCATTTAGTACTTTATAAACAACGGGATTTGGCTATTGACAGATCAACTAAGGGTATTTCAGTAATCTCAGGTCAACAAAAGGCTATAAATAGACTCATAAGTGCTCAGAAAGCAAGCTCTCATTATCCTCCAAATCTCTAGTGCTTACTGAGGAGCTACTAGCCCAGCTTTTGGCTTTAGAGGGGAAGCTCTCAGAGATCTTCCGGGTGTGAGGTGGGACCTCCCTGCTGAGGCTTTGGGTCAGTCTTAGGTCCTTTGCAACCAGTCTAGGGTCGGGGCTCGAGAGAAGTAGGTGTTGGCTGCACCCCTGTTTTTGGACTCTCGTTGAGGTCAATTTTGGCTTCAACATGCCAAACCATCCGGCGAAGCTCCCGTCCATTGATGACCTCAACTAAAAGCTTTCCACCGGAGTTGGAGAAGAAGAAGACCTAGAGAACGGACTTAAAGGCCTTCGAGGTTACAGCTCGTTGGTACCAGAAGCCTCCTCGGACTGAGCCCAGAAGCAGATTGACAACTCGTTATTCCGGCCACGACCTGCGGTGGACCTTCACCCTCTAGTGGTTTACTTCTCTTCCCTTTCCTCCGTTGTATGGAATGATTTGATAATGTAATGAACTATATTTTCTACTCTATATCTAAGTTGATGTTTGTAGTTTTTATTTGCTTTTGAGTTGTGTGTTGTGAATGCGCCTCGCCCACTCCACATCCACTCCATACCTTTGTTTCACCTGATTGCACTCCGCTCAAGAAAACTTCCATCCATTAGCTTTCCGTCCACTCGCCCAACCGAAGTTCGGCATCGCGGCCGATACACTCACCTCACCTTGAGAAGTGGTGCCTTCGACCCGCATAGCCTTAATTAGTTTATTAGATCAAGAAAACACAATCTCACAAGCCCCCTTTTTAATATTTTCTAAGTATAACCCTCATAGCGATATTTTCTGAACTGTCGCCGCTCTATGCTAATTGCATTCCTCAAGAGACCGACACTCGGGGATTTATTCCCAAATTTTATTACTTGTGCGACTGGTGCGCTTCCCGATTTCCACGCATCACTCCACGTCTTGCCCTTCTCCTCATAGGTTGCCCTCGCTTCCTCTCGGACTTTGTACGTCCGCTCCAGCAGTCTGGGGCAAAGTGTCCCGGCTTCCCACAATTATGGCTTGCGCCCAGGGTTGGGCTTGTAGTTGCCCCCGAAGCACCAGAAGAAGGGGCTGGACCTGAAGTCCTAACTTTCTTATGGAACTTACGATACACAGACTTCGTGTTAGTCGACACCTTAAACTCTGTCTTCTTAGCCCCATAGTCTCTATTTGCTTGGAAATTCCTCAGATCCTTTTCCAACGACCAGGCCGTATTGACCAGGGTCAAGAAGTCCTGCGTCATAGGCCCCGAGAGCAGTAGCCTTAGGTCATCCCTCAGACCCTCATAGAATCGGTTTGTCTTATGTTCCTCATCACCGAATGTAAAGCTAGCGTACCGACCCAACTGTCTAAATTCATGGAGATACTCGTCCACACTACTCTCTCCTTGTGTCAACTTCTGGAATTCATTTTCCATCGTGATCCTTTGAGCCGAGGGAAGGTACCTTGCCAAGAAGAGTCTCGAAAATTCTTCCATCGAGATGTCTGTGAGTTGCCTTCCCCTTAGATGATGTAGCTCCAAACCTTCCACTAGAACCTTGCATCTCTGTCCAAAAGGAACGTAGCTATGGTGGTTATCTGCCACTCTTCCATTTCAGTAGCTGTTAATACTCTCGTTACTCAGGAGAGACAATCCTCAGCTTGGGATTGGGTTCCCGTCCCCGAGAACACCAGAGGATTAAAGCCCATAACATGCTTGAACTATCTTTCAGTTGCTCTCCTAGGCAACAAAGGTTCCACCACCACTTGCTCCACACTTCTCGGTTCCGCTGCTTGAAGCGGTACATTCTCCACCGGATGAGCAGGCTGCTGCATTTGCCTTGTAGGCTGCACATTGATCATAACGAACACCGTTTCAGCCACCAATCGTATGGTTTCTGCCGAGGGAGATGTTGTAGGTGAAAGAGTCTAGTTGTCTACCTAAATCACATAGAGGGGGGTCAATAGGTGAGTTATGAGTCTTTTTGCGGAATAAAAATTTAGAGATCTATGCACACAATTATCAACCAAGCAATCACAGACGACAAAAGATTTATGGTGGTTCCCCAATCTTGGGTACATCCACTTTCCCTCACCGATCTAGCAAAGAACTAGACTCGGCTACTCCATTATCTAGGATTGAAAACCAATCCTACGCCTCGGAACAAAGTTCCTATAATCTGGATCCACAACACGGATCTACACATGAAATATAAAACTTCCTATAACTCGGAGATGAAAAGCTCCTACACTCGGAGAGAAATCTCATAAAAGAATGAAATGGAGTAAATATGAAGTACAAACCGATTTATTTCACAGATCTGAAAATCTCGGCCAAGGTCTTCCTCTTGATCTTTAAGGCTTTCTCAGAAACTATTGAAGAAGATGGCTCGACAAGAACTGGATCTGGAATTCTTTGACTTTACACGATCAGATGGATGATGAGGAATGAAAAGCAATCTCGATTTGGAAGTCTTCTTGATCTGAATATCTGAATCGAAAACCCTAGCGACTTGCATGAAGAAGATCGGCGGCGACGCTTCCGTTTTTGGAGAGAGAGAGTGAGATTCAGAAATACTTAGAATAATTTTGACAACACTTAGGGTTAGTCGGTTTTGACAAAACCTTATATAAGATCTTCCCTAACGGTCATAATTAATCTTAATGACGTATACGTGGACCAATCACGTCACAACATTTGAAATTCCGTCAAATCTGGACTTAGTAAATTTTCAGAAAAATCAGACTAAATTACTCGAGTGAAAGTTTACCTACTCGAGTACTTGATAAGATTACTCGAGTGAATAGAAGAGGACTACTTGAGTAGATGACTTGGAGAAAATTCAGAAATAATGAGCAACTACTCGAGTACATAAAGACTTACTCGAGTGCTAATATAGTTACTCGAGATGTGGAGTTTAACTACTCGAGTACAAGAAGTACTACTCAAGTGAAGAGAAATTAGCTACTCGAGAGGAAAAGGGCATACTCGAGTCAAGAACTTAGAATAATTTTTAGAAGAAAAAAAACTGGGTTACTCGAGTAGTGGAATTGGACTACTCGAGAGAAGATAAACTACTCGAGTATATAGATACAACTACTCGAGTGGTGGACTTAGAAAAATTCTGAGGGATGAAAAGCTTGTCACTCGAGTATTAGACCTGGACTACTCGAGTAGTAGATAAACTACTCGAGTACATGAACTTGACTACTCGAGTGAAGTAAAATTACACGAAATCCTGTCTTCTGTAACTCGAGACAAAAGACTAATCTACTCGAGTACTTATATGATTACTCGAGTAAATGACTTAGAAAATTTTTTGGAGAGGAAATTCTGTTAACTCGAGAATGAGAAAGGATCTACTCGAGTAATTGACTTAGCTACTCGAGAGCTATAATTTGAGTACTCGTGAGCTAATTCCCTTACTCGAATACAGATAGTATACTAGAGTATTGACTAAGTATTTCACTCGAGTATGTAAGTATCTACCCGAGTAAAGTACTTAACAAAACTTCATTCAATAGAATTTTCTCTTCTTTAGTGAATTCAGCAACAAGTATTTCTCTAATCAGTCCTAGTGCTTGAATATGAAGTGTATCCCAATAGAGAGGCTACACATGAGTCAACACCATGAATCACACAATGAGGGATTACATTGTATGGTCCTGTGTTTGGTGACCCATTGTCGACTGACATTGGTCTACACTTGATAATATGATCCTGCAAGCACATAACTCAAACAAAATATCCAATACAACTTAATTTATCTTAGTTCAAGGGTGACTTCATCAAATCTGGGTTAATGTGGATACAATATCAAACAATCTCCCCCTATTTGTAGAAGTCAGAACCCTTTACACTAAAGTGAATTATATAGACATAAAAAGGAACTAGATATGCAAATAAAGAACGAAGTGTAAGAAAGAATAAGACTGTAATCAAAGGGTATATGATCAAAATTAAGAATTATATAAACATGATTGTCCAAAACAATATTTCTACACATATCATTTCCACACTCTCATAATCCTTTATGCTTAAACTTGATGGTGCTGCTTGTCCTTCTCTTGCTGTCTTCTTTGGTAGCGAAGGGCTTGGGATAATATTTTGGAGGCCTTGGAGGAGCAGCATGGTTGTTCCTTCCAAATTCTCTGTCATAAAGTCCCCTCGTTGTCATCGATTTTTCATATAATTCCCATTCCTGAGTGTTGTAATAAATATTTCTTCTTTCATTGAAGTCCATGACAAGCTTGAGAGTATCCAATATGAGAGACTTTGAAGTTGGAGACCAGATCTCTGCAAACTCTGGATCTTTTCTCTTTTCTGAATCAGGAACTGGGATTGACCTGCTAGCTGAGGCACCATCACCATACTACGTCTTCTTCTTTAAAGTGTTGATCTCAGGAGGAGCTTGGAAGAATATGTCTGCTGGGTCTGCCTCCCAAACTTGAGCATATGAATCTGGAGGAGGACCTTCATATACTTCATGCATAGGAGAGAAAGAAGGTTGTTGAGCTTGAACTGGAGCTGCAGTACCTAAGGGATTTAGATGGTGAGGAATGATGTTTGGATCATCTGGGAATTCTAGAAGAATTTGATTGTGCATCCAAACTATTGTGTCATAGGTATGGAATTTTACACTCAGAATTTGTCCAAGCACATCATCATGAATCTCTTTCATCTTAGCTTCCCATTGAGTTTGCTTGAGTGCATCTGATTTCTCAAGATATTCTTTGACTAAACTCTCCCCATTTCTGAATTCTAAAGTCAGTTTACTAATAGCATCATTTTTGAAAGTCCCAACTTCTTCAAAAATCTTTATCTTGGTTGCTTCAGCTCTCTAATCTAATTCAATCTGATTATTTGCAAGAGTCACACCTTGCTCCATAACCTGACCAACACTAGTGATAGTGTGATCTAGAGCTTTTCCACTAATTTGGAAGAGATGTCTGAGCTGATCTGTATTATGCTGAATCTCTACAAAGTCTCTGCTCATCTCATTCTCAAGAGCAGTCACTTTCTCAGTCACAGCTTTGACTGAATCATCAAAATACTTTATTTTGTTCTTGAAGTAGATGTACAAACTGACTCATCAAATCATTGGCAGCAGGAGGAGAAACAGCAGATGTAGAAGGAAATGGAGGAGGAGGAGCAAACCGTGGAACAATCTCTTCAACAGTGACTGAGCTCTGAGCTCTGGTGGTATGGATCAGGGAATCCCCTTCATCAGTGACCATGGGAATAGAGAAGTCCAGGTTTCTCAATGGGGCTTTAGCTGGTTCAGGAGACTTATCTAGCTCATCAAAAAGCGAAATGGTGTCAATCGGCTCTTTATCAGCAGCAAGAGACTGAATGGGAGATGATGGGTACGTGTTGGAGATGGTACTGGAGAGGATTGCTTGGATGCTTCAGCAGTTGGTTCTTTTTGAAGAGGGGGAAGAGGTTTATTAGCAGTCAATTCTTCAATCATTTCATTGATTGCTGCTTCAGTTGATAGAAGTGTTTCTTGAAGTTGGGCTACTGATGGAATTTCTGATGGAACTTCTTCAGGTGTGGATGGTGGAGGAGAGGTAATAGCTGGAGGAGTAGAAATTCTGACTGAAATAGAAAGAGCATGCTCCCCCTCAATAGTTGCACCAGGTGAGCTGGCAACCTGTAATGGAGAGGGAGATGGGGTCCTTTCCTCTGTAGCTGGAAGGTCTTGAGCTTTGGCAGCATGAACAAGATTCTGGAACTTCGAATCCAATCTCTGAATTGATGAGATGAAGACATTCTTCATGTAATAAAGAACAGTCCCTTTGCTTACTGAGGAGCTACTAGCCCAGCTTTTGGCTTTAGAGGGGAAGCTCTCAGAGATCTTCCGGGTGTGAGGTGGGACCTCCCTGCTGAGGCTTTGGGTCAGTCTTAGGTCCTTTGCAACCAGTCTAGGGTCGGGGCTCGAGAGAAGTAGGTGTTGGCTGCACCCCTGTTTTTGGACTCTCGTTGAGGTCAATTTTGGCTTCAACATGCCAAACCATCCGGCGAAGCTCCCGTCCATTGATGACCTCAACTAAAAGCTTTCCACCGGAGTTGGAGAAGAAGAAGACCTAGAGAACGGACTTAAAGGCCTTCGAGGTTACAGCTCGTTGGTACCAGAAGCCTCCTCGGACTGAGCCCAGAAGCAGATTGACAACTCGTTATTCCGGCCACGACCTGCGGTGGACCTTCACCCTCTAGTGGTTTACTTCTCTTCCCTTTCCTCCGTTGTATGGAATGATTTGATAATGTAATGAACTATATTTTCTACTCTATATCTAAGTTGATGTTTGTAGTTTTTATTTGCTTTTGAGTTGTGTGTTGTGAATGCGCCTCGCCCACTCCACATCCACTCCATACCTTTGTTTCACCTGATTGCACTCCGCTCAAGAAAACTTCCATCCATTAGCTTTCCGTCCACTCGCCCAACCGAAGTTCGGCATCGCGGCCGATACACTCACCTCACCTTGAGAAGTGGTGCCTTCGACCCGCATAGCCTTAATTAGTTTATTAGATCAAGAAAACACAATCTCACAAGCCCCCTTTTTAATATTTTCTAAGTATAACCCTCATAGCGATATTTTCTGAACTGTCGCCGCTCTATGCTAATTGCATTCCTCAAGAGACCGACACTCGGGGATTTATTCCCAAATTTTATTACTTGTGCGACTGGTGCGCTTCCCGATTTCCACGCATCACTCCACGTCTTGCCCTTCTCCTCATAGGTTGCCCTCGCTTCCTCTCGGACTTTGTACGTCCGCTCCAGCAGTCTGGGGCAAAGTGTCCCGGCTTCCCACAATTATGGCTTGCGCCCAGGGTTGGGCTTGTAGTTGCCCCCGAAGCACCAGAAGAAGGGGCTGGACCTGAAGTCCTAACTTTCTTATGGAACTTACGATACACAGACTTCGTGTTAGTCGACACCTTAAACTCTGTCTTCTTAGCCCCATAGTCTCTATTTGCTTGGAAATTCCTCAGATCCTTTTCCAACGACCAGGCCGTATTGACCAGGGTCAAGAAGTCCTGCGTCATAGGCCCCGAGAGCAGTAGCCTTAGGTCATCCCTCAGACCCTCATAGAATCGGTTTGTCTTATGTTCCTCATCACCGAATGTAAAGCTAGCGTACCGACCCAACTGTCTAAATTCATGGAGATACTCGTCCACACTACTCTCTCCTTGTGTCAACTTCTGGAATTCATTTTCCATCGTGATCCTTTGAGCCGAGGGAAGGTACCTTGCCAAGAAGAGTCTCGAAAATTCTTCCATCGAGATGTCTGTGAGTTGCCTTCCCCTTAGATGATGTAGCTCCAAACCTTCCACTAGAACCTTGCATCTCTGTCCAAAAGGAACGTAGCTATGGTGGTTATCTGCCACTCTTCCATTTCAGTAGCTGTTAATACTCTCGTTACTCAGGAGAGACAATCCTCAGCTTGGGATTGGGTTCCCGTCCCCGAGAACACCAGAGGATTAAAGCCCATAACATGCTTGAACTATCTTTCAGTTGCTCTCCTAGGCAACAAAGGTTCCACCACCACTTGCTCCACACTTCTCGGTTCCGCTGCTTGAAGCGGTACATTCTCCACCGGATGAGCAGGCTGCTGCATTTGCCTTGTAGGCTGCACATTGATCATAACGAACACCGTTTCAGCCACCAATCGTATGGTTTCTGCCGAGGGAGATGTTGTAGGTGAAAGAGTCTAGTTGTCTACCTAAATCACATAGAGGGGGGGTCAATAGGTGAGTTATGAGTCTTTTTGCGGAATAAAAATTTAGAGATCTATGCACACAATTATCAACCAAGCAATCACAGACGACAAAAGATTTATGGTGGTTCCCCAATCTTGGGTACATCCACTTTCCCTCACCGATCTAGCAAAGAACTAGACTCGGCTACTCCATTATCTAGGATTGAAAACCAATCCTACGCCTCGGAACAAAGTTCCTATAATCTGGATCCACAACACGGATCTACACATGAAATATAAAACTTCCTATAACTCGGAGATGAAAAGCTCCTACACTCGGAGAGAAATCTCATAAAAGAATGAAATGGAGTAAATATGAAGTACAAACCGATTTATTTCACAGATCTGAAAATCTCGGCCAAGGTCTTCCTCTTGATCTTTAAGGCTTTCTCAGAAACTATTGAAGAAGATGGCTCGACAAGAACTGGATCTGGAATTCTTTGACTTTACACGATCAGATGGATGATGAGGAATGAAAAGCAATCTCGATTTGGAAGTCTTCTTGATCTGAATATCTGAATCGAAAACCCTAGCGACTTGCATGAAGAAGATCGGCGGCGACGCTTCCGTTTTTGGAGAGAGAGAGTGAGATTCAGAAATACTTAGAATAATTTTGACAACACTTAGGGTTAGTCGGTTTTGACAAAACCTTATATAAGATCTTCCCTAACGGTCATAATTAATCTTAATGACGTATACGTGGACCAATCACGTCACAACATTTGAAATTCCGTCAAATCTGGACTTAGTAAATTTTCAGAAAAATCAGACTAAATTACTCGAGTGAAAGTTTACCTACTCGAGTACTTGATAAGATTACTCGAGTGAATAGAAGAGGACTACTTGAGTAGATGACTTGGAGAAAATTCAGAAATAATGAGCAACTACTCGAGTACATAAAGACTTACTCGAGTGCTAATATAGTTACTCGAGATGTGGAGTTTAACTACTCGAGTACAAGAAGTACTACTCAAGTGAAGAGAAATTAGCTACTCGAGAGGAAAAGGGCATACTCGAGTCAAGAACTTAGAATAATTTTTAGAAGAAAAAAAACTGGGTTACTCGAGTAGTGGAATTGGACTACTCGAGAGAAGATAAACTACTCGAGTATATAGATACAACTACTCGAGTGGTGGACTTAGAAAAATTCTGAGGGATGAAAAGCTTGTCACTCGAGTATTAGACCTGGACTACTCGAGTAGTAGATAAACTACTCGAGTACATGAACTTGACTACTCGAGTGAAGTAAAATTACACGAAATCCTGTCTTCTGTAACTCGAGACAAAAGACTAATCTACTCGAGTACTTATATGATTACTCGAGTAAATGACTTAGAAAATTTTTTGGAGAGGAAATTCTGTTAACTCGAGAATGAGAAAGGATCTACTCGAGTAATTGACTTAGCTACTCGAGAGCTATAATTTGAGTACTCGTGAGCTAATTCCCTTACTCGAATACAGATAGTATACTAGAGTATTGACTAAGTATTTCACTCGAGTATGTAAGTATCTACCCGAGTAAAGTACTTAACAAAACTTCATTCAATAGAATTTTCTCTTCTTTAGTGAATTCAGCAACAAGTATTTCTCTAATCAGTCCTAGTGCTTGAATATGAAGTGTATCCCAATAGAGAGGCTACACATGAGTCAACACCATGAATCACACAATGAGGGATTACATTGTATGGTCCTGTGTTTGGTGACCCATTGTCGACTGACATTGGTCTACACTTGATAATATGATCCTGCAAGCACATAACTCAAACAAAATATCCAATACAACTTAATTTATCTTAGTTCAAGGGTGACTTCATCAAATCTGGGTTAATGTGGATACAATATCAAACAATCTCCCCCTATTTGTAGAAGTCAGAACCCTTTACACTAAAGTGAATTATATAGACATAAAAAGGAACTAGATATGCAAATAAAGAACGAAGTGTAAGAAAGAATAAGACTGTAATCAAAGGGTATATGATCAAAATTAAGAATTATATAAACATGATTGTCCAAAACAATATTTCTACACATATCATTTCCACACTCTCATAATCCTTTATGCTTAAACTTGATGGTGCTGCTTGTCCTTCTCTTGCTGTCTTCTTTGGTAGCGAAGGGCTTGGGATAATATTTTGGAGGCCTTGGAGGAGCAGCATGGTTGTTCCTTCCAAATTCTCTGTCATAAAGTCCCCTCGTTGTCATCGATTTTTCATATAATTCCCATTCCTGAGTGTTGTAATAAATATTTCTTCTTTCATTGAAGTCCATGACAAGCTTGAGAGTATCCAATATGAGAGACTTTGAAGTTGGAGACCAGATCTCTGCAAACTCTGGATCTTTTCTCTTTTCTGAATCAGGAACTGGGATTGACCTGCTAGCTGAGGCACCATCACCATACTACGTCTTCTTCTTTAAAGTGTTGATCTCAGGAGGAGCTTGGAAGAATATGTCTGCTGGGTCTGCCTCCCAAACTTGAGCATATGAATCTGGAGGAGGACCTTCATAGACTTCATGCATAGGAGAGAAAGAAGGTTGTTGAGCTTGAACTGGAGCTGCAGTACCTAAGGGATTTAGATGGTGAGGAATGATGTTTGGATCATCTGGGAATTCTAGAAGAATTTGATTGTGCATCCAAACTATTGTGTCATAGGTATGGAATTTTACACTCAGAATTTGTCCAAGCACATCATCATGAATCTCTTTCATCTTAGCTTCCCATTGAGTTTGCTTGAGTGCATCTGATTTCTCAAGATATTCTTTGACTAAACTCTCCCCATTTCTGAATTCTAAAGTCAGTTTACTAATAGCATCATTTTTGAAAGTCCCAACTTCTTCAAAAATCTTTATCTTGGTTGCTTCAGCTCTCTAATCTAATTCAATCTGATTATTTGCAAGAGTCACACCTTGCTCCATAACCTGACCAACACTAGTGATAGTGTGATCTAGAGCTTTTCCACTAATTTGGAAGAGATGTCTGAGCTGATCTGTATTATGCTGAATCTCTACAAAGTCTCTGCTCATCTCATTCTCAAGAGCAGTCACTTTCTCAGTCACAGCTTTGACTGAATCATCAAAATACTTTATTTTGTTCTTGAAGTAGATGTACAAACTGACTCATCAAATCATTGGCAGCAGGAGGAGAAACAGCAGATGTAGAAGGAAATGGAGGAGGAGGAGCAAACCGTGGAACAATCTCTTCAACAGTGACTGAGCTCTGAGCTCTGGTGGTATGGATCAGGGAATCCCCTTCATCAGTGACCATGGGAATAGAGAAGTCCAGGTTTCTCAATGGGGCTTTAGCTGGTTCAGGAGACTTATCTAGCTCATCAAAAAGCGAAATGGTGTCAATCGGCTCTTTATCAGCAGCAAGAGACTGAATGGGAGATGATGGGTACGTGTTGGAGATGGTACTGGAGAGGATTGCTTGGATGCTTCAGCAGTTGGTTCTTTTTGAAGAGGGGGAAGAGGTTTATTAGCAGTCAATTCTTCAATCATTTCATTGATTGCTGCTTCAGTTGATAGAAGTGTTTCTTGAAGTTGGGCTACTGATGGAATTTCTGATGGAACTTCTTCAGGTGTGGATGGTGGAGGAGAGGTAATAGCTGGAGGAGTAGAAATTCTGACTGAAATAGAAAGAGCATGCTCCCCCTCAATAGTTGCACCAGGTGAGCTGGCAACCTGTAATGGAGAGGGAGATGGGGTCCTTTCCTCTGTAGCTGGAAGGTCTTGAGCTTTGGCAGCATGAACAAGATTCTGGAACTTCGAATCCAATCTCTGAATTGATGAGATGAAGACATTCTTCATGTAATAAAGAACAGTCCCTTTGCAGAAGTTGAACACCTCAGTATTAAGCTCATGGAGGAGAAGAGAAATTATCCCGGCATAACTGGGAGCCTTAATGCTGTCTTTTATCTTGTCCAGAATCATCATCCCAAACTGAAACTTTTTCCTGGAGACTATAGCTTGCATGATGTCAAAGAATTGGAGAGAGATATCCCTTATGGAACTTGTCTTGCAGAGAATAATTTTGCCGATGATATCCACCAGGATCTTTCCTTCTGGATTCATGTCAGACCTTTTGGTGTATTGTACATCTGGTGAAACTCCACAGAACATACAAGTCCGGTATGATTCTTCAGGACCTAGATCATCCTATTCATCAATAGTAGGCAGTCGAAGAAGTGTAGAACCAGAGGTCTTGGTAAGTTTGATTTTGATTCCTCTAACTCTGGACTTGAGAACTGTTCCATGTCTCTTGACTTTGACATTCTTGAAGAACTCTGCAACTTCTGAAAACAAGATTTTACATGGATACTGTACAACAAAGGTGAGGCCGGCAGTGTCGAGGAGTATCAGAAGGTTTCGAAAGTCATCTGAAATATCGGCGATTCCGAAGATAACTAGTTTTGAACCGATTCCAATCTTGGAGAAGAGGCCATGATCTAGAAATTGGAGAAATATCTACGGCGGGGAGGAAGATGGCGTGTGCTCTGCAACTTTCGGAGGAAGATGAAACGTTGTCGGCTTAATTGAGAGAGAGAAGTTTGATTCGTGTAGAAAAGAAATTCCGGACATTTTGATTTATATAACCATAATTTTTCTCTAATTAAGAAATAAATAAAGCTTACGTACCTGGGAATTGGTGGCATAAGCCTTGGGTTGCGAATAAAGAAATTTGAATCAAAGTAGAAAGTATGAATTCCTAATACATGAGAGAGTCGACAGTATTCGAATGAAGATATAGAAGTAGTCGAGTGAGAGGTACAAAGGTACTCGATTGGTGATCTGGAAGTACTCGAGTAAAGATATTGAGGTACTCGAGTAGTGAATCTTTGGTACTCGAGTAGTGATACAGGAGTACTCGAGTGGTGCTTTAGTACTCGAGTAGGTCTTTCTACTACTCGAGTAAGTTACTCGAGTAACTGAAGAAGTACTCGAGTATGTCAAGCAGGTACTCGAGTAGGTCACTTCTTACTCGAGTCAAAGAGTTAGAAATTTGAAAAATTCCAACTTTTGACTGATTCTTGATCTCTGAGCCTTCTTGTGAGTCCACATTCTCTAATCTTCTTTGTTGAGCATTCCAAGTTCTATTTTGAAGAACGAGAACTTAGTCTCGTCCAGCGGCTTCGTGAAAATATCTACAATCTGCCTGTATGTAGAGACATACTATAGATCTATATCCCCATGCTCCACATGCTCTCGGATAAAGTGATACCTCAGCTCTATGTGCTTTGTCCGGCAGTGCGAGACTGGGTTGTTGGCTATTATAATTGTGCTGGAAGAGTCGCAAAATAATGGAATATTCTGAAACTTCAGATTGTAGTCTTCAAATTGATTCTTTATCCACAGCAACTGTGCACAGTAACGGCCTGCAGAGATATACTCTGACTCAGCAGTTGAGATTACAACACAGTTCTGCTTCTTGCTACTCCAGGAAATAAGCCTTCTTCCAAGGAATTGGCAAGTCCCGGAAGTGCTTTTCCTGTCATTTTTGATACCTGCAAAATCTGCATCTGAAAAACCATTTAGCTTGCTATCATTACTTCTTGGGTACCATAAGCCAAGATTCGGTATACCTTTAAGGTATCTCAAAATCCGCTTTGCAACAGCGTAGTGAGATTCCTTAGAGTTCACTTGAAATCTAGCACATAGACATGTTGAAAACATTATGTCAGGTCTACTGGTAGTAAGGTAGAGCAAGGATCCAATTATGCTTCTGTACTTGGTTTCATCAAAAGGTTTCCCTTTCTCATCCTTGTCCAGAGACATAGCTGAATCCATTGGAGTCCTCATCGAGGTTGCGTTCTCTATTCCGAATTTCTTAATTAGCTCTTTGGTGAACTAGTCTACGAGATGAAATTTCATCTTCAGATTGTTTCACCTGAAGCCCTAAGAAATACTTCAGCTCGCCCATACTGCTCATTTCAAACTTCTCTTGCATAAGTTTGGAAAACTTTTTGCAGAGGTTGTCATCAGTAGAGCCAAAAATAATGTCGTCAATATAGATTTGCACTAGCAAAATCTTGCCTTTTATTTCCCTAAGAAATAATGTATTATCTATCTTTCCCCTTGTGAACTTGTTCTCAAGAAGAAAGCTGGACAACATCTCATACCAAGCTTGAGGAGCATGTTTCAGACCATATAAAGCTTTATGCAATAAGTAAACATAATCGGAAAAGTTATAATAAACGAAACCTGGAGGTTGTTCCACATACACCTCTTCCTTTATGTCACCATTAAGGAACGCAGACTTCACGTCCATCTGATAGACGGTGAAGCCTTTGAGTGCAGCATATGCTAGGAATAACCTGATGGCCTCCAGCCTTGCCACTGGAGCGTACATCTGGTCGAAGTCGATTCCTTCTTCTTGACGATATCCTTTGGCGACGAGTCTGGCCTTGTTCTTTATGATTGTTCCATCCTCGTCCATCTTGTTCCTGTAGACCCATTTTGTCCCAACGATATTCTTACCTTTGGGTATTGGAACAAGTTTCCATACTTGACAATGCTTGAACTGATTTAGTTCTTCTTCAATCGCCATGATCCAAGATGCGTCTGAGTTTGATTCATTAAACTTCTTTGGTTCAACCTGTGAGAGGAAACTTAAATATAAATACTCGTTAGTTGTACCTCTATGAGTTCTGACACCATCCTGGGGATCTCCTATGATCTGGTCCGTGGGGTGATCCTTCAGATGACCGAGCTCTAGAGTCCTTGCATCTGGAATATCTTCAATCACCGAAGTGACTTCATCAACTTGGACGATTTCTTCATCTTGATCATCAACCTCTCCAATAGGGGTTGGAGTGGTGATCTTGATGAACTTTTCATCTTTATTTCCAAACGGTTCATTCAAGCTAATTTCTTTCAACTTTGTACCTGCATCTTCAATGAGCACACTAGAAGAGTTGCCTTGCAACAAGCTCATCTCATCAAATACAACATGTATTGATTCTTCTACAACTAGAGTTTTTCTATTAAATATCCTGTATGCCTTACTATGGCAACTATATCCTACAAAAATACCTTCAAAACTCTTTTCGCTAAACTTGGTAGTATGATACTTGCCATTGTTGAGCACGAAGCACTTATAACCAAAAATTCAAAAATACGAGACAGTTGGTTTCCTGCCCTTTAGAAGATCGTAAGGTGTCTTATCGTGGTTTTTGTTTATGAGTGCTCGATTTTGCACGTGGCATTCAGTGTTGACGACTTCAGCCTAGAAGTACTCCGGAAGTGAGGCATCACTCAACATGGTCCTGCAGGCCTCTATGAGTGTTCTATTCCTTCACTCAGCCACTCCGTTCTATTGTGGAGTGCGAGGAGAGGAAAACTCATGAAAGATACCCAAGCTTTCACAGAATTCTGTCATGGCCCCAGACTTGAACTCTGTTCCATTGTTACTTCTGATTTTGACAACGGAATAGTTGTATTCATTCTGGACTTGCCTGACAAAATTAGTAAAGATATCGAATGTATCTGACTTGTGTTTCAGAAAGAACACCCACGGAACGCGCGAGTAATCATCAATAGTTACCAACATATAATCCTTACCTCCCAAGCTTCTAACTTACAGTGGACCGAACAAGTCCATATGCAGTAGATGTAAACATATATTGGAATCTTTACCAATCACGCTTTTAAAGGTAGCCCTTATTTGCTTGCCTATTACACATACATGACAAGGTCTATCTTTGACGTACTTGACATTTGGAGCATCACGTACTAAATTTAGTGAAAATAATTTATTAATAGTTTTGAAATTAATATATGCTAATCTCTTGTGCCATTGGTCAACAAGAGACGCACTATCTTTAGCCATAAAACACACTGGTGTAGAAGAGTCTATACAAATGAAATTTAAACAAAATATGTTTCTGCTTCGAGTGCCGGATAGAATCGTTTCCATATTGTCAACGGATTTTATCAAGCACTTATCAGTATGAAATTCAACTATGCATCCTTTATCGCAGAGTTGGCTTATGCTTATGAGATTGTGTTCCAGTCCTTCAACATAAGCTGCATCTGAGAAGGATACTCTACCATTAGTGATCATACCATAGCCTTTAGTGATTCCTCGGTCTGAACCTTCAAAGATGACCTTTGGCCCATTCACGACTGGAGAGTAGTTCTGAAGTAGGCTTCTTTCCTCGGTCATGTGCCGAGAACATCCACTATCCAAATACCAGATAAGCGTTTTGGTGGCCTTTGGACATACCTGTAATTATGAATCAGTTTGCCTTAGGAACCCAAACACGTTTGGGTCCTGGTCTCGTGTTAGAACACTCCCCCTACGAGTATTTGGATTATGAGTGGTCTTTCTCATATTGCTAACATGGGAGTTGCAAAATTCCTGGGATTAACCAACAGTCGATGACAAAATGACCAATCTTGCCACATCACCAATAGGTGAACCTGTTTTATCTTTGCGTTAGATTCTCCTACTTGACTTTTTGAGATGATGGTCTAGCAGGGGCAGCATTCTTGGAGGAAGAAGCTTCATGGTGATGGCAATCACATGATTTCTTCTCCTTCAATGGCTTTTCCACAACAGGCTTTACCTTTGGTGCTTTCTTGAAGTTATGACCATGATTGAAAGGGCCATAGCTCTAAAGAATGACTTCTTCATAAGGTGCCTTAAAGACACTCTCGCCAAAGTTTCTCGGGCGAGTCCATCCTTGGTAGCAGGACTTGGGCTCTACATAGGTAGGCCTAGTCAAGTGACCATAGGATGAGTCAAGATCAAACTCATTAGTTGGAAATATGACTTTCTTGAACGAAGTCAGATCTTGAGGGGCTTTCCCCTTCTCTTTGGCCAAGGCCTTCTTGGAGGCCTTATTCTTTCTTTGAGCCTTATTCCTCTTAGAAGATTTACTAGGAGCTTCTACATAGCCTAGTCCAGCACCCTTGGCCTTAGCTGAGAATTCAGCAACAAATGGAAGAACAGTCATAGGCTTCGAGAAACTTTCAAAAAGTTTCTTTTCAGCAGCGAGTTGTTCTTCCAGCTCTTTGATGATTTTCTCTTTTAATTCAAGGTGCTCAAGAGCTTTGTTATATTCTTTAATGGCAGCATTGAAGTTTTCTCTAAGCGAGTCGGTCTTAGCGACTTCCTCTCTTAGAGTGCTCTCTTTAGCTTTTAGAGACTTTATCTCTTTAGCTTGAGTTTTCACGACTCGTCGACATTTGTCGTAAGCCATAATTAACTACTTGTACTAGGCCATGAGTTCAGACTCATCATCAGAAGAGCTGTCCTAACGATCATGCTCAGAAACATCAGAATCTAAAAGAGGAGTATGAGAGTTTACCTTCCCAGTGAACTAGGGCTCTTGTTCATCATCAGTCTGAGCCATAAGCCCAAAGTAGGCTTCTTCTTCTTCACTTGACTCAGATTAGTCAGAATCACTGAGAGTTTTGCCCTTCTTGGCTATCAGGCTCTTTTCTGTCCTCTTCTTATTATATGAGAACTTCTTTTGTTCTCTCTTTCCACCCTCCTTCTTCTTGTGGGGGCAGTCACCAATGACATGACCTGGCTTATTACAACAGTAACAAACGATGTCAGCAGAAATATGTTTGTTCGGTTTAGAAGCATACCTATCATGGGTACTTGAGCCTTTTTTATGTTGATCACTATCATGTCGTGATCTTCTGTATGAGGAATCCTTGCCTTTCCATTGCTTCTTTTTGTTCAAGAATTTCTTGAACTGTCGTGAGAGCAGAGAGAACTCTCTTTAAGATAGCTCAGAGCCTGAGGTACTTGGCTCCGAGGCTTCTTCATCACTCACTTCTTGTGCTGGGGCAGGAGAGGCAGCCTTTGACTTCATTGAGGTGTCTGCCTTTAGAGCAACAAACATCTCCTTGGATGCAGACCTGCTCTTCTCTTCTTCAGCCTTTCTAGTCTTGAGTTGAAGCTCATATGACATAAGCTTCCCGAAGAGATTCTGCGGGTCTGTCTCAGCTAGCTTTCCAAACTCCCGGATAGCACATACCTTGTTATCCCATTTATTGGTTAGGGATCTCAAGAATTTATCATTTAGATCTTCGTTTGTGAAGACTCGGCCATATACCATTAGTCCATTGACTATCTTGAAGAAGTTCTCAATAGTGTCAGCAATGGTGTCCATGTGTCCTTATCGGAAGGCTTCATACTTCTGGTTCAGAAGGGATCTTATATCATCCCTAACTTCTTCTGTACCTTCTATCAAAGTGACTAGGGACTGCCACATCTCCTTGGCAGACTGGCAGTGGATCAAGTTCTGCAACATGGACTCATCGACTGCACTTGCTATTATATTCTTGGCCTTCTTATCTAAAGACACAAGTGCAATCTCGTCTTTGTCTAGATCCATCAATTTCTTTGGAACTTTCTTTGTAGGATCTATTGTGGAGACGGTCATGGGAATGTACGGACCTTCTTCAACGAACATGAGGATCCTTGGATCCACAACTTCCATGAAGAATCTGATTCTTTCTTTCCACATGGGAAAGTTATTATTGGTGCACAATGGAAGCTTGGCAAAATCTTTAGCCTTGTCCATGCTTGGAAAATTCTCAAAAGACAACTAGGCGGATCTGATCAAGGTGTTAACCTTTTGTTGATCAACCTCACTTTGATACCAATTGAAAGAGTCTAGTTGTCTGTAACATCCCATTTCCAACTAGACACCTAAGAGTGGTTTTGGCCATGACTAGGTCATGACAAACCCTAGGAAGCCAGTAATGAGTCAAGAGATAGGGGACAGAAAGGTGGGGGATCACCATGGTCTGTAAATAGTAGAACTCTGAACCATGGTTTAGGATGACCATGGGCTACACCTTGACCCCAAGACCCTACCACAACACCCCTAATACCTTGGGAGGCCCATTAGAGCCATAAGGACCCATTGGGGTCAAACAAAGAGGCTCAATTGACCAAGGTCAACCCTAGCCCTAAATGGGTCAAACTAGCCTACTTAGGGTCAATTGACCTACTCCTAGCCTAGAGGACCCCACCTATGCCCTCCTAACCCTAAAGTGAGGTCAATGGGTCACTAAGGACACATTGGGGTCAGCCCTAGAGGCCAGGTTGACCCAAGTCAACTCAAGCTCCTAATCTGGTCAAAGTACCCTTACTAAGGGTATGTGACCTCCAAAGTGCAGGGTAACCCTACATAACCCTTCCTAGACCTTAGGGGAGGCCAATGGGTCACCAAGGACCCAATGGGGTCAACCCGAATGGTTTTGTTGACCCAAGTCAACTCTGGCCCTAAAATGATCAAAGTGCCCTTACCAAGGGGCATGTGACCCCCAAGATGCCCAACCAACCTTACTCAAGTCTTCCTAGACCTTAAGGGAGTCCAATAGGTCACCAAGGACCCATTGGGGTCAACTCAAATGGTCATGTTGACCGAGGTCAACTCTATTCTAGTGTTAGGTCAAATTAGCCTAAATGAGTCAACCCAAGCTCAACCCCTTTTTCCTTTTAAGTTAACCACAACATAATGAAATATTATGGGTGGAAAGGGCTGCCAATAGGCTGGGGAGTCAGCATGGTCAGTTTTGGTGACTAGGAAAGAGAGAGAAAGCTTCATCCCACACTAATGGAGGAGAGAGAAAAGGGGAAAGAGAGTTGAAGGAGGAGATTGGCCAAGGAAAGGCCAATGGTCCCCATTGATGGCAGCATTCATCTCCTCCAGTGAAGGGGAGGAGTTTCCAGCCGTTTTCCTGGCTGTCAAGGGGCTGTTACAGCCTCCACCATCATGGCCGAAACAAGCCTTTAATGGCCATGATGGCTATGGCAGTTTCTTCCATCCTTCTCCCCCCCTGATGTTTTAAACATCATCAGTGAGCTTGGAGGAGAATTTCCCAACCCTTAACTGAAGAAATCCGGCGAGTTTACTGGGAGATAGCAGAATTCCGATCGGCGGCGCCACCACCATGTCAACCAGCAGATCCGCTCGTCTCCAGGCAGCCAACAAGGTCCTCCTCCTCCTCTTTTCTCATGGGCAGATCTTAGGTTTCATTAGGGCCGAGGTTCGGGCACAATTGAGCCCGATCCAATTCAGAAAATTCATGGCTTTCGGCCGAGAAATTTCTTGGTTGGATCGCCGGAATCCGCCCCTCCGGCGGCTGTGCCGCCGTCTGGCGATAGCCACCACCTCAACGGAGGTGATGGTGGCGGTGGCCGGCCGGGGAAGGGACTGGGTGGCCGGCGGCAGACGTTTGAAGTCGGCACAGGAAGAAGCAATCCTGGCCGTTGGCTCATCGGGGACGATAACCCCGCGCCGTTGATCTGCGCCAAGATTCGCGCGGCATCAATCAGATACTTTAGGATTTAAATGAATATTATTTCATTTCTGTCACATTTGATGTATTTAATGTATTTAATTTTTACAAATACTTAGGGACTCTGAATGGAAATCTGCCCAACATGAAAATTGTAGCTTAGGGTGTCTAGTTTGTAGCAAAAATTGTTTGGACACTTTTGGGCCACTGGTTAGACCAGGGTACTCTTTTTGGTAGGACCTATACCTAGACCTAAACAGAAATTAATTTTGGTGCCCACACTTCATTTCTTGTCCAAACAAGTTGAAATTTGGGCAGTAAGAAGGTCTTAGTCATATCTAGAACCTGTCTAAAATTTAGAATTTTTGGAGAACATTTTTCTATAGTTTTTGAAAAAAATTTAATAAATCATGATTAATTTAATTATGTGACCTAATTAATCCAAGACTCCCCCAAATTTTGGTGGGTGGTCTTAGATGTCATGATAGGTATAGGGTTAAAACTTTAGCTCATTTGGAGATGTTTAGGATAGGTAATTTACCCACCCTATATATGACCCTATAAGGGTATTTTGGTCAAAAACCACTATTTGATGGTTGAGTGGCCAAATTCCCTCATCAGAGGCTGAAATTTTGGCCACTGATATACTTTGACTTTTTACACTCACTTATGAAGTTTGGAGTGGTTTGGACTAGGGTAGCCCTAGAATTTTAGGGTAGGCCCTTTAGGGTAAATTTCTAGGGTTTGAGGAATTTGGGGTCAAAAGACCTTGGATGGGCTTGAAACTTGGGACAGATGTCCATAGGGTTACTATGGTCCTATGGTTAAAATTTTAGGGCATTTGAAAGACTTTAAACCCCTTAAATCTATAACCCTAGTTTAGGGCACTAGCTTTGAAATCATAAGTTCTAATACCAAAACCTTCTGAAAAGGGCTGAGTTTTTGAATGGGTAGTTGTTTAGGGTATATACATCTCTGGAAATTTTATAATAAATTTTGGATGAATATTTTTGGGTACTTTATTCACAAAGTCATGTTTTACAATTTCCACTTAGGAATTTTTGGAGATAAATATACTTGATTAAATCTGATGAAACTTAGCAAAGGAGCTTGTAATAATGGTACCCATCTCTGTGAATGTTTATGAAATTTTTGAAGAATGATATTTAGTAGTTGCTTCTTTAATTATTTAATTCTATGGAACTTGGTAAATTTAATAATGACATTTAGATGGCCTGAAAAATTTTAATTTCTTCATCATGATGTTTCTAGTTCCTTATGAAGCCCTAGTAATTTTTACATAATTATTGGAGACATATTTGTGGCACTTCCTTCATTATATTTGATCTTGGGAATTATTTTTAATAAATCTTTTAGAGGTCAAGAACTATATGGAAAATTATGCAAATTGGCAACCAATAATATTTCTCTGTTATTTAGTGGATAAAAATTTTAGGAGGCCATTACCTGAGCAAATCTTATGGTTCATGTTCAAATTGACTATGGCCTAGTTGTTGAGGAAAATTCAATAAATAGTAGATTAATTGGGAAAAATATAATTTTCTGAATTTAGACTATATTTATCATAATAGACCTCTGGTAAAATTTGTAGAGTTATTGGAGGAGAATTTAGAGTATCACCTATTGAGTACATCATATCAGCTTAGGGTGGTCTGCAATTAGTAAAAACAGCAGAAATCAAATTAAAGTGCACAATGAGTTTAGGAAGTTGGAATAATGGGGCATTAGTCTGGTAGGTGATTTAGGTTTGTCATCAGAAGTGTAGATGAGTAGTGGAGGTTGGTTAGAGTTGGGTGGGTTTCGGGATCGACAAAGGATCACTCATCCTCGTTGAAAAGAAGGAGTCATATACACTTGGGTTAGGATTCAATTATAACCCTAAGGGATTGAGAGATCTGTGTAGTAACCAATAATAATAAGTGCCTTGCGAAAGGGAGCTTTGGGCGTAATCCCATCGTAGTTCCTAGTGCCTTCGAGATCCCTTCACGGGGAATACCTTGGGCAGTCCTGGGCTAACGCAACTCATAGGAGTAATGAAACTTCAAGAGTAACTAGAATAACTAGGGTTTCACTCTCACACACCCCGAGGTTACGGGAAGTAGTTTTGGCTAGATGATCAAGCAGTAGCTCGGTCGTTGTGGTAAGAGGGCAGGATGGCCCGGTGAGCTTCGACTCGGTGTCGGTACGTAAATTTGCATGTGCATAAAAGGAATGATATTAAGGTGGTGGGTCTTCGGTATTGGAGGATCTTAGCACAAACACCAATACGTTGACTCGGCAAGTGTTGTGATAGCACTTCGCCAACAGAAGTCCGGTGCGCCAGCCGGCAAGAGTACGCAGGAGTCCGCTTGTGCACCAGCGTTGAGGCGTACGATAGGTCTGACCAGTAGTGCTATACTGGTTTAGAGGTGGGCGAGGCCCAACCCACCGCTTCCGTCTGCCACTACGGAGGTATCCTGGGAGGTGAGGCTCCAGAAAGGGGGAACTAAAGGTCTGTGTGCACAGAGTCGGGTGTGTGTGTTGCACTTGCTTGATCCATCATACCCACTTGCATGTCATAGCATAAGCGATTCATTTAACCTTTGACACCTAAAATATAAGTGGTATGGGATACTTATACATTAGGCCCTGCAAAACGACCCCTTGGTCTATAAGCTTGTGTGGGCAAGTTTATAAATTAAGGTTAATTTTCTTTACATATATATATTGCTGTTAATAACCGACACCCCAACGTATATAATTGGTATGGGACTCTTTATACGATGGGAGCCTTGCAAAAGACCCCTTGCTTATATGTACCCATATAAGTTAAGGTCACTTTACTTTACTTGTTTACAAATATGATTAGTTACTATATAAATTGCTAGTTTTAGGTCCACCGTCACCTGCATTTGATATACTCTCCACTTTCAAGTCCTCCCTTTCTTCCTCTCCGCTCGGTGCCTAGGAGCCACGGGGGAAGGGGTGGGGGATGATAGGACTTAGTCTTTTAGACTAACGGTTTTCGAACCACATCATTTAGGGGATCGCGGAGCCCAGATTGGAGGAGCAGCCCCAGAGGTTGACACGCTTGGAGATAGGGCAGTCTAGCACAGGAGTTCAGACAGCTGGGACCGTGAGGCCCTTACTCTAGTAGTTTTTATTTTATTTCCTCATGAGAGATCTTGTGGTGAGGAATTGATGTATCGGGCATAAGCCCTTATTTACAGTGCTTGGTTTTGTGGACTCTCCCATCGTGGAGATATTTTACTTGATGTGATATTTCTGTGGACTTTTACTTAGAGTTTTGCTGCGCATGATATTACTCTAATTTTGTTACTATGCTGCGATCGAATTGGCCGGCAGAAACGACGTTTTGTGGTGATGCCGCTTCAAGGCGTGAAGGAGTCACCGCAAAACGGCGGTTCTGGGCCTAAGACCCCGGTGTCGAGAAAGAAAAAAAAAGGAGTCTTACAAGTGGTATCAGAGGAAACCTCGATCGACAAGTAACAGTCCACAACCCCTGGTCCACCCCCGCGCGAGCTTAGTTTGCGGACAAACTAGCAGCGGAAGCAGTGGTGAGACCCTAAGGAGGAATCACTTGTAAAATAGTCCACTTTGCATATAATTGAGCTGATTACCCACTAATATAGTTTGTTTCGCAGCCTCCAGCTCAGCCCACACCACAAGGCGGGGCCCAGCGGACTCCGGACGTTGCACCACCTCCCCCGGTCCCTACTCCTTTCCTACAGTCGGAGGTGGGACAGACGTTGACAGCCATTTTGGATGCTTTCAGGGCTCAACAGGTTCTGGCTCCGCAACCAAACCCGAGCGTCAACTGGCTGAGTATCTTTCGAGGACTCGCTCCCCCATCCTACTGTGGGACTGAGTCTGCCGTCCGGACAGAGGAGTGGCTAGATATCATGTACGAGATGTTGACTGGAATCAAGTGCCCGTGGGAGGAAAGGGTGCCCTTGGTCGTGTCTTGCTTGGAATCTCATGCTAAGAGGTGGTGGAAGACTTCCCTGGATACGATGTTTTGCTGACAGGACGGCTGCGGAGATAGCTTGGGAGGAATTCAAGGGCGCTCTATTGGAGCACTTTGTTCCGCAATCAGCCAGAGATGAGCTGGAGGACGGTTTTTGCAGTTGAGGAAAGGGAGCAAGACGGTGGTGGAGTACCACCGAGAGTTTGATCATTTTAGCCCGGTTTGCAGACTCATATCATTTGGACGAAGCTGGGTATACGAAAAGGTTCTACAAGGGCCTGCGGGAGGAGCTGAGGGAGACCTTACTATTTGTATCTGACGGGCCCATCTCCCGATTTTGGAGATGGCGAAAAGAATCGAGGCGGATTGGCTTACTACTCGGGCCGGAAGCGGCCAAATGAAGACCAGAGCCGGGGAGCCCGAAATGATCAGCGGAGGGGCCGCATCACAGATGGAAGAAGGGTAGAAGACTCAGCCTCATCAGGAGGCGAGACGGAGATAGGAAGACCATTGTTGATGGCTCCACCACCAGTTCAGAGGCGGGACGAACAGAGACCCGGGGAATGGCGTATCAACCGCCAGTGGTGCTTCGATTGTCACCAGGTGGGGCACATTAGGAGGAATGTCCCATGGGGAGGGCACCCCCACCAAGCACCACAGGTGCCCACCAGCACCAAGGCTGCCCCACCAGCGCCATACTTCGAGGCCGGGGTCGTGGCCGAGGACGTGGATACCCAGGTGGCGATCGTAGACCGGAAAGGGAGCAGGCGTATGCCTTGGATCTGGCACAGCCTCGAAACCCGGAGCAAGTCATAACAGGTATGACAAGAGTTTTTTTAAATTATTTAAATAAAAAATTCCATTATCTCTGCTGTAAATTTCTAGAACTTCTCAAAAAAAAATGATTAAATAGGAAGAAACTAGTTACAGAATCCTAAGACATTTAAACCGATCCAGGTATAGTCTTCGTCAGCGGCACAAACCCGCCTACACATTGTTCGACACGGGTGCTTCGCACTCGTTCGTATCAGAGGCTTTCGTGGAAGGGCTAGAAGGCGTAGAACGGTTCACAGGCCTGACGAGGAGGGTGCGTTTACCTGATGGATCGGAACTATTTCACCTCTGCCCACTGCAACATGGAGGCGGAGATTGGCGGGAAGCCATTCGAAGTGGCGGCAACGATTCTTAGAATGCCAATCTTCGAGTTGATCCTGGGCATGACATGGTTGCACTGGAACCATGCCCAGATTGATTGCCAAGCGAAGAAGATCACAGTGAGGCATGGAGACTCGTTTATTGTCATCGAAGGTATAAGATCCGCCTCTTGTGTGCTTTTATCTTCAGTACAGGCCGTTAAGGCCCATCTACAGGGGGAGGGAGGTTTACCAGATTCTTGTTTGAGATAGAGGAGGCCAAGGGGGCCATGACAGACATCCCAGTGGTGCGGGACTTCGTCGACGTCTTCCCAGAGAAATTGCCAGGACTACCTCCGTGTCGAGAGCAGGATTTTCAGATAGAGTTAGTGCCCGGAGCCAGGCCGGCATCTAGGGCCCCTTACCGGATGGCCCCGAAGGAGTTGGCGGGAGTTCCGGAGTCAGCTGCAGGAACTTTGTAGAGGCAGGGTTCGTCCGGCCAAGTTCTTCACCGTGGGGAGCCCCGGTGCTGTTTGTCAAGAAGAAGGACGGAAGTCTCCGCCTGTGCATAGACTATCGAGCGCTGAATAGACTCACGGTTCGGAATACCTACCCACTCCCACGAATCGATGAGTTGTTCGACCAGCTGGAGGGAGCACATTTCTTCTCGAAACTTGACTTAAGGTCAGGACTATTATCAGCTGCGGATCCGAGAAGAGGACATTCCGAAGACCGCTTTCAGTAGCCGATACGGACTGTTCGAGTTCACAGTGATGCCGTTCGGGCTCACGAATGCACCATCAGCATTTTACGAGCCTTATGAACAGGGTGTTCAAGGAATATTTGGACGTATTCGTCATCATCTTTATTGACGACATCCTTGTCTACTCAAAGACGGAAGGGGAGCACGCACGACACCTGACCTTGACATTGGAGAGGTTACGGGAGCATCAGCTGTACGCAAAATTCAGCAAATGCCAGTTTTGGCTAAAGGAGGTGGCCTTCATGGGCCATATCGTCAGTGGGGCTGGGTTGGCGGTAGACCCGGCCAAGATTCGGGCCGTTCAGGATTGGCCACCATTGAAGACGGCGACAGATGTACGGAGCTTCTTGGGACTTGCCGGGTACTACCGGAAGTTTGTAGAGGGATTCTCCCGGATCGCGCTCCCTCTTACGACTCTGACGAAGAAGGAATCCCCTTTTATTTGGACACCACAGTGCGAGGCAGCCTTCGTGGAGCTGAAGAGTCGGCTCACTTCGGCTCCCATCCTCGCTATTCCGTCAGGAAGGGAGGGATTCCAGGTGTATATACCGACGCCTCCTACCAAGGGATGGGTGCCGTTCTGATGCAGAACGGGCATGTGATAGCTTATGCCTCTCGACAGTTGAAGATTCACGAGAAAAATTACCCGGTCCACGATCTGGAGATGGGCGCGGTAATCTTCGCCTTGAAGATTTGGCGGCACTATCTGTACGGGGTTCATTGCGACATCTTCTCCGACCACCAGAACCTGAGATACGTGGACACGCAAAAGACCTCAACATCAGACAAAGGCGTTGGGTGGAGTTCCTGACAGATTATGAGATATACTATGCACTACCACCCCGGGAAGGCGAACGTGGTGGCGGATGCGTTGAGCCCGGAGAGGAGATGCTTCAGGGAAGGGACCTCAGCTTATGTCTATGGAGCTGGTCCGGTCGTTCAGGGACATGCAGATATCCCTAGTATCCGAGGACGATCCAGAATTATACATGGAGTATCTGGCATCGATGATCGCTATTGATGATATCCGGACCGCATCAGGGAAGGGCAGAAGACAGACCCTCGGACGGACGGTACCGATATTTCGAACCTTGGAGGAGGGTTCGACGGGGGATTATACCTTGAAGGATGGGCTATTGTACTTCAGAGGAAGGATTTATATACCCGCAGGAGGTCAGATCCGGGAGGATATCATGGCGGAAGCACATTGCAGTAGGTATTCGATACACCCGGAATCACCAAATGATGGATGGCCGATCTGAAGAGGATGATGTTCTGGCCAGGAATGAAGAGGGATATTACACACTTCGTGACCCATTGCGAAGCCTGCCAGTTGGTGAAGGCGGAATGCAGAAACCCCGCGGGATTGTTGCAACCTCTTCCAGTGCCAGAATGGAAGCTTGAGGATATTGCGATGGATTTTTATTCATGGTCTCCCCCGATCACGAACGGGAAATGATTCGATATGGGTCATCGTAGATCGATTGACGAAGGTGGCTAGATTTATACCAGTCAGGAAGGACGATTCAGTGGGGGTTCTGGTTCGGAAGTTTGTGGAGCAGTACATCCGCTATCATGGAGTACCCAGGACGATCGTGTCAGATCGGGACGGTCGGTTTACATCCAGGGAATGGCGGTCGGTTCAGGCATACTTGGGCACTCGACTGACTTTTAGCACCGCCTTCCACCCTCAGACGGATGGGCAGATAGAGCGCACAAACCGGGAACACTGGAAGACCTGCTACGTCTATGCATCCTAGACCGAGGAGAGCCTTGGGAAAAGATGTTACCGATGGTGGAATTCTCGTACAACAACAGTCATCAGGCCAGCATAGGCATGACCCCCTACGAGGCTCTATATGGACGGAAATGTAGAACCCCACTCTCTTGGATTCAGGACGAGGACCCGAAGGCTTTGGGATCGGTATTTTGTTGAAGACACCGAGGCTCAGGTGAGGTTGATCAGGGACAGGATGTTAGAGGCACAGAGCAGGCAGGCCAAGTATTATGACGCCCCGCCATCGTCAGGTGGAATTTCAGGTTGGGGACCGTGTGTGTTTTTTTTGAAGATCCGGCCTATGCATGGAGTTTCTCGGATGCGTGGCCGAAGGAAGAAGCTCAGCCCCAGATACATGGGCCCTTACAGGATCCTGGAGCGGATAGGGGTCCTGGCTTACTTACAGGCTGGAGTTGCCACCAGAGCTGGCAGCTCTGCATGATGTTTTTCCACATATCCTCGCTGAGAAGGGCTCTACTACGCCCGGAGCAGCGGATTACGACCACCGAAGGGCCGGTAGCTTCGGACCGATCTGTTCACTTGGAGCCGGTGCGGATCGATGATAAAGGAGTACAGATCCTGCGACGCAAAAAGATTCCCTTAGTCAAGGTTCTGTGGAGGAACCACGGCCAAGAGAGAGCATACTTGGGAGCCGCAGGATCTGATGTAACAGAAATATCCAGAAGCTATTCAGTCAGGTATACCTCTCAGACCCCTCAAGATGTTAATTTATTCTCCTGCTTTAATTTACTAAGGGCTGCTCTAGGCAGATAGAGGCTTATCTTTTGTTTATTGGGGGCTTATCCTTGTTTATTTGGGATCTTGGTCTGCCGATTGGGCGAAATGGACATAGATCTAGGTTTCCCTTTAAACCAATTTTAGCAAACAAGCCGCCATGCTGGGATGTTACAAGGTTCTTTTCTTCGGTATAGTAAGTCCCGTAGACTCAACTTTGATTTCGGGGACGAAATCTTTGTTTTTGTTTATAGGGATTTTGTAACATCCCATTTCCAACTACGACCCCTAAGAGTGGTTTTGGCCATGACTAGGAGGTCTAAGGAATGACAAACCCTAGGAAGCCAGTAATAGAGTCAAGAGATAGGGATCAGAAAGGTGGGGGATCCACCATGGTTCTGTAAATAGTAGAACTCTGAACCATGGTTTAGGATGACCATGGGCTACACCTTGACCCCAAGACCCTACCATAACACCCCTAATACCTTGGGAGGCCCATTAGAGCCATAAGGACCCATTGGGGTCAAACATAGAGGCTCAATTGACCAAGGTCAACCCTAGCCCTAAATGGGTCAAACTAGCCTACTTAGGGTCAATTGACCTACTCCTAGCCTAGAGGACCCCACCTATGCCCTCCTAACCCTAAAGTGAGGTTAATGGGTCACTAAGGACACATTGGGGTCAGCCCTAGAGGCCAGGTTGACCCAAGTCAACTCAAGCTCCTAATCTGGTCAAAGTACCCTTACTAAGGGTATGTGACCTCCAAAGTGCAGTGTAACCCTACATAACCCTTCCTAGACCTTAGGGGAGGCCAATGGGTCACCAAGGACCCAATGGGGTCAACCCGAATGATTTTGTTGACCCAAGTCAACTCTGGCCCTAAAATGATCAAAGTGCCCTTACCAAGGGCATGTGACCCCCAAGATGCCCAACCAACCTTACTCAAGTCTTCCTAGACCTTAAGGGAGTCCCAATAGGTCACCAAGGACCCATTGGGGTCAACTCAAATGGTCATGTTGACCGAGGTCAACTCTATTCTAGTGTTAGGTCAAATTAGCCTAAATGAGTCAACCCAAGCTCAACCCCTTTTTCCTTTTAGTTAACCACAACATAATGAAATATTATGGGTGGAAAGGGCTGCCAATAGGCTGGGGGAGTCAGCATGGTCAGTTTTGGTGACTAGGAAAGAGAGAGAAAGCTTCATCCCACACTAATGGAGGAGAGAGAAAAGGGGAAAGAGAGTTGAAGGAGGAGATTGGCCAAGGAAAGGCCAATGGTCCCCATTGATGGCAGCATTCATCTCCTCCCAGTGAAGGGGAGGAGTTTCCAGCCGTTTTCCTGGCTGTCAAGGGGCTGTTACAGCCTACCACCATCATGGCCGAAACAAGCCTTTAATGGCCATGATGGCTATGGCAGTTTCTTCCATCCTTCTCCCCCCCTGATGTTTTTAAATCATCATCAGTGAGCTTGGAGGAGAATTTCCCAACCCTTACTGACTGAAGAAATCCGGCGAGTTTACTGGGAGATAGCAGAATTCCGATCGGCGGCGCCACCACCATGTCAACCCGCAGATCCGTCTCAGGTCTCTCAGGCCGCCAACAAGGTCCTCCTCCTCCTCTTTTCTCATGGGCAGATCTTAGGTTTCATTAGGGCCGAGGTTCGGGCACAATTGAGCCCGATCCAATTCAGAAAATTCATGGCTTTCGTCCGAGAAATTTCTTGGTTGGATCGCCGGAATCCGCCCCTCCGGCGGCTGTGCCGCCGTCTGGCGATAGCCACCACCTCAACGGAGGTGATGGTGGCGGTGGCCGGCCGGGGAAGGGACTGGGTGGCCGGCGGCAGACGTTTGAAGTCGGCACAGGAAGAAGCAATCCTGGCCGTTGGATCATCGGGGACGATAACCCCGCGCCGTTGATCTGCGCCAAGATTCGCGCGGCATCAATCAGATACTTTAGGATTTAAATGAATATTATTTCATTTCTGTCACATTTGATGTATTTAATGTATTTAATTTTTAAAAATACTTAGGGACCCTGAATGGAAATCTGCCCAACATGAAAATTATAGCTTAGGGTGTCTAGTTTGTAGAAAAAATTGTTTTGACCCTTTTGGGCCACTGGTTAGACCAGGGTACCCTTTTTGGTAGGACCTATACCTAGACCTAAACAGAAATTAATTTTGGTGCCTACACTTCATTTCTTGTCCAAACAAGTTGAAATTTGGGCAGTAAGAAGGTCTTAGTCATATCTAGAACCTGTCCAAAATTTAGAATTTTTGGAGAATATGTTTCTATAGTTTTTGAAAAAAATTTAATAAATCATGATTAATTTAATTATGTGACCTAATTAATTCAAGACTCCCCCAAATTTTGGTGGGTGGTCTTAGATGTCATGATAGGTATAGGGTTAAAACTTTAGCTCATTTGGAGATGTTTAGGATAGGTAATTTACCCACCCTATATATGACCCTATAAGGGTATTTTGGTCAAAAACCACTATTTGATGGTTGAGTGGCCAAATTCCCTCATCAGAGGCTGAAATTTTGGCCACTGATATACTTTGACTTTTTACACTCACTTATGAAGTTTGGAGTGGTTTGGACTAGGTAGGGTAGCCCTAGAATTTTAGGGTAGGCCCTTTAGGGTAAATTTCTAGGGTTTGAGGGATTTTGGGGTCAAAAGACCTTGGATGGGCTTGAAACTTGGGACAGATGTCCATAGGGTTACTATGGTCCTATGGTTAAAATTTTAGGGCATTTGGAAGACTTTAAACCCCTTAAATCTATAACCCTAGTTTAGGGCACTAGCTTTGAAATCATAAGTTCTAATACCAAAACCTTCTGAAAAGGGCTGAGTTTTTGAATGGGTAGTTGTTTAGGGTATATACATCTCTGGAAATTTTATAATAAATTTTGGATGAATATGTTTGGGTACTTTATTCACAAAGTCATGTTTTACAATTTCCACTTAGGAATTTTTGGAGATAAATATACTTGATTAAATCTGATGAAACTTAGCAAAGGAGCTTGTAATAATGGTACCCATCTCTGTGAATTTTTATGAAATTTTTGAAGAATGATATTTAGTAGTTGCTTCTTTAATTATTTAATTCTATGGAACTTGGTAAATTTAATAATGACATTTAGATGACCTGAAAAATTTTAATTTCTTCATCATGATGTTTCTAGTTCCTTATGAAGCCCTAGTAATTTTTACATAATTATTGGAGACAGGGAGCTTTGGGCGTAATCCCATCGTAGTTCCTAGTGCCTTCGAGAGCCCTTCACGGGGAATACCTTGGGCAGTCCTGGGCTAACGCAACTCATAGGAGTAATGAAACTTCAAGAGTAACTAGAATAACTAGGGTTTCATTCTCACACACCCCGAGGTTACGGGAAGTAGTTTTGGCTAGATGATCAAGCAGTAGGCTCGGTCGTTGTGGTAAGAGGGCAGGATGGCCCGGTGAGCTTCGACTCGGTGTCGGTACGTAAATTTGCATGTGCATAAAAGGAATGATATTAAGGTGGTGGGTCTTCGGTATTGGAGGATCTTAGCACAGACACCAATACGTTGACTCAGCAAGTGTTGTGATAGCACTTCGCCAACAGAAGTCCGGTGCACCAGCCGGCAAGAGTACGCAGGAGTCCGCTTGTGCACCAGCGTTGAGGCGTACGATAGGTCTGACCAGTAGTGCTATACTGGTTTAGAGGTGGGCGAGGCCCAACCCACCGCTTCCGTCTGCCACTACGGAGGTATCCTGGGAGGTGAGGCTCCAGAAAGGGGGAACTAAAGGTCTGTGTGCACAGAGTCGGGTGTGTGTGTTGCACTTGCTTGATCCATCATACCCACTTGCATGTCATAGCATAAGCGATTCATTTAACCTTTGACACCTAAAATATAAGTGGTATGGGACACTTATACATTAGGCCCTGCAAAACGACCCCTTGGTCTATAAGCTTGTGTGGGCAAGTTTATAAATTAAGGTTAATTTTCTTTACATATATATATTGCTGTTAATAACCGACACCCCAACGTATAAATTGGTATGGGACTCTTTATACGATGGGAGCCTTGCAAAAGACCCCTTGCTTATATGTACCCATATAAGTTAAGGTCACTTTAATTTACTTGTTTACAAATATGATTAGTTACTATATAAATTGCTAGTTTTAGGTCCACCGTCACCTGCATTTGATATACTCTCCACTTTCAAGTCCTCCATTTCTTCCTCTCCGCCCGGTGCCTAGGAGCCACGGGGGAAGGGGTGGGGGGATGATAGGACTTAGTCTTTTAGACTAACGGTTTTCGAACCACATCATTTAGGGGATCGCGGAGCCCAGATTGGAGGAGCAGCCCCAGAGGTTGACACGCTTGGAGATAGGGCAGTCTAGCACAGGAGTTCAGACAGCTGGGACCGTGAGGCCCTTACTCTAGTAGTTTTTATTTTATTTCCTCATGAGAGATCTTGTGGTGAGGAATTGATGTATCGGGCATAAGCCCTTATTTACAGTGCTTGGTTTTGTGGACTCTCCCATCGTGGAGATATTTTACTTGATGTGATATTTCTGTGGACTTTTACTTAGAGTTTTGCTGCGCATGATATTACTCTAATTTTGTTACTATGCTGCGATCGAATTGGCCGGCAGAAACGGCGTTTTGTGGTGATGCCGCTTCAAGGCGTGAAGGAGTCACCGCAAAACGGCGGTTCTGGGCCTAAGACCCCGGTGTCGAGAAAGAAAAAAAAATGGGGTCTTACATTGTCTACCTAAATCACCTAGAGGGGGGTGAATAGGTGAGTTGTGTGTCTTTTTGCGGAATAAAAATTTAGAGATCTATGCACACAATTATCAACCAAGCAATCACAGATGACAAAGGATTTATAGCGGTTCCCCAACCTTGGGTACATCTACTTTCCCTCACCGATCTAACAAAGAACTAGACTCATCTACTCCACTATCTCGGATCGAAAAACAATCCTACGCCTCGGAATAAAGTTCTGATAATCTGGATCCACAACACGGATCTACACTCGAAAGATAAAAATTCCTACAACTAGGAGACGAAAAGCTCCTACACTCGGAGAGAAATTGTAACACCCCAAAATCTAGAAATTGGAAAAATTGGTTGACACGGCCTGGGACACGGGAGTAACCCAGGGCGTGTCCTTCCTGGGTGAACAGTCGACGAGTGGTCGACAAAATGGTCGACGATCGTCGAGTGCTTAGGAAACGGCCTGTGCCACGGGTGTATCACTTGAGCCGGGGCATGTCTGGTGTCGTGTATGAGCACACGGCCTTAGACACGGGTGTGTCACAGGCCGTGTGAGTCTCGGGTTGATTTCAATTTTGTGCAGCCTGATGAACACGGCCACAGACACATGCATGTCTGAAGGCGTGTCGGGTGACACGGCCCGTGACACGGGAGTGTCACATTTGCGTGTACTGGACTAGATAAGTCGGTTAAGCACCACTTTGGGAACACGGCCCGTGACACGCCCTGTGTCCTTAAGCTGAGATCCAACGACTGAGCTGCCTCCCTGTATCCTTAAGGCCAGAAATGGGTTGAAAGAACTCATTTGTAAGTGCCTTTACTCTTTCTACACTTTTAGAGAGAGAAAGGGAGAGTAAGACAGAGGAGGAAGAAGAGGGGCTGGTCACCGGTGGTGCCGCAGAATTCCGACGAGAGATCCGAGGCCGGCGTTGCGGAGGAAAAGCTGTTGCGATTCTTCCTAGCCAGTTAGGAGCTCATGGCACCGAAGTGGTCTTCGAGGGTAACGATATTTCTTCCTTGCAATGTGAAGGCTTCATTTTGGCATATGCATATGATTCCCCCACCAGAGGGTGGCTGAATATGGTAGTCTTTGGGTTGATTCATGGAATCCCTAGTTGCTTGACATATAGTTCCGGAAATTGAGTACGGAATATGCATAATGTGTGAAGCCCATCTAGACAGGTTGGTCTGGATTGGTGATGTTGCATACGAGCTGGAGAAGGCTCCGTGATAAATGCGTAGTTTAGGAGTCGACGGGCTGGACCTATGAAGGGAAGTAGCAGGAAGTACTGGAGTGGTAATCCAAGAAATTGCCCGTATAATGCTTGTGCTGCTTGTGGTGTTGGGTTTTACCTATGAAGAGAGTAGCAGGAAGTACTAGACTGGAAGTCCAGGAAATACCCTTTTGATGCTTGATGTTCTTGGGTGGTACCTGTGAAGAGAGTAACAAGAAGTACTGGCATGGTGAGCCAGGAAAGACCCTTGACATTGCGGAGTCATACCTGTGAAAGGGAGTAGCAGGAAGTACCGGTGTGCCTAGGAAAGACCCGCTAATATGGTGATATGAAATGGGTGTCAGAGACATACTCATGTTGAATGCCAGAACAGGATCGGTGAGACTGACCCGCGCCATTGAGCTAGCCGTGAGTACGTAGTGCTCGGTGATGGTAATGTGATTTGAGTAACGGGGGGTGGAGGATCCGACCTGCGCTATGTTCGTCCGACGTGAGACCTGAAAGTGCGGTCTGTTGGAGCGTATAGCAAGAGCCGTAGGCCTGCGCGCCATGACACAATGGGGGGCTAGGGGCCAGTCCTGGTGCATTATGACTAGAACTCTGGCTGAACTCCATGGAGTGAAATGCTCAAGTGAATTCTTGTTGGGTTGCAACCCTGAGATGGTGGTGGGACCCTGGTTCGCCGGTACACCGAAAATGTGCCCTGAGTGCACGAATCGTCGGGCCGCGAGGCTGACGATTGTGATGGAATGGATGTGTCTGAGAGCACATTGTGTGAAATATATATATATATATATATATATATATGCTTGTGCTATGTCCGCAGGGATGATTACCACTGCCCCGGGAAAGGGGTAGGGTCATTATAATTGGGTCAGCTGAATGCTGACCGTTGCCTTTGTTTGCCACCGTTGGGTGGAATGTCCCTGTACAGGTGCTGGAGAGCCGAGCGGGACGCATAAGGGCTGAAGTCCCTGCTGCATTTGCTGCTGCCGTTGCTAGCCCTTGAGGGCAAAAAGAAATGTTATGTTTTCTTTTTATGTGGCCGGCCTGCGAGCCAATGTTTGAGGCCACTGTTTTGAAAGCCCTGTAAGGCCATAAGGCCAACTACTTGTATGTGTAAGACATTCCTATCATGTATAAAATGTGGAGTTTTTGTGTGTTGTACATTCAAGTGTGGAGTTCAAGTGTAGTGTTATAGGATTCCGCTAGAATGCAATGTGTTAGGGTGCGCTGCGCTACTCTCGTATCACTCCGTAACTGCACCGCCTGTTTTGTGGTCTATGCTGTGGGGCCCTGGCAAGACCTTCTAGTATATACTATGTGAACGGATGGGGTTGTTACAGAAATCTCCTACAAGAATGAAATGGAGTAAATATTAAATACAAACAGATTTATTTCACAGATCTGAAAATATCGGCCAAGGTCTTCCTCTTGATCTTTAAGGCTTTCTCAGAAACTATTGAAGAAGATGGCTCGGCAAGAACTGGATCTGGAATTCTATGACTTCACACGATCAAATGGACGATGAGGAATGAAAACAATCTCGATCTAGAAGTCTTCTTGATCTAAATCTCTGAATCAAAAACCCTAGCGACTTGCACGAAGAAGATCGGCGACAACGCTTTAGTTTTTGGAAAGAGAGAGTGATATTCAGAAATACTTAGAATAATCTTGACAGCACTTAGGGTTAATCGGTTTTGACAAGACCTTATATAAGATCTTCCCTAACGGTCATAATTAATCTTAATGACGTACACGTGGACCAATCACGTAACGACATTTGAAATTTCCGTCAAATCTGGACTTAGCAAATTTTCAGAAAAATCAGACTAAATTACTCGAGTGAAAGTTTACCTACTCGAGTATTTGATAAGATTACTCGAGTGAATATAAGAGGACTACTTGAGTAGATGACTTGGAGAAAATTTAGAAACAATGAGCAACTACTCGAGTACACAAAGACTTACTCGAGTGCTAATATAGTTACTCGAGATGTGGAGTTTAACTACTCGAGTACAAAAAGTACTACTCGAGTACAAAAAGTACTACTCGAGTGAAGAGAAATTAAGTACTTTAGAGGAAGAGGGCATACTCGAGTCAAGGACTTAGAATAATTTCTGGAAGAAAAAAAAACTGGGTTACTTGAGTGGTGGAACTGTACTACTCGAGATAAGATAAACTACTCGAGTATATAGATACAACTACTCAAGTGATGGACTTAGAAAAATTCTGAGGGATGAAAAGCCTTGTCACTTGAGTATTAAACCTGGACTACTCGAGTAGTGAATGGACTACTCGAGTACATGAACTTGACTACTTGAGTAAAGTAAAATTACAGGAAATCCTGTCTTCTGTAACTTGAGAAAAAAGACTAATCTACTCAAGCACTTATATGACTACTCGAGTAAATGACTTAGAAACTTTTCTAGAGAGGAAATTCTGTTAACTCGAGAATGAGAAAGGATCTACTCGAGTAATTGACTTGGCTACTCGAGAGCTATAATTTGACTATTCGAGAGCTAATTCTCTTACTTGAATACAGATAGTCTTACTCGAGTATTAACTAAGTATTTCACTCGAGTATGTGAGTATCTACTCGAGTAAAGTACTTAGCAAAAATTCGTTCAACAGAATTTTCTCTTCTTTAGTGAATTCAACGACAAGTCTTTCTCCAATCAGTCCTAGTGCTTGAATATGAAGTGTATCCCAATAGAGAGGCTACACATGAGTCAACACCTTGGATCACATAATGAGGGATTACATTGTATGGTCCTGTGTTTGGTGACCCATTGTAGACTGACATTGGTCTACACTTGGCAATATAATCCTGCAAGCAAAAAACTCAAACAAAACATCAAATACAACTTAATTCATCTTAGTTCATGGGTGACTTCATCAAATCTGGGTTAATGTGGATAGAATACCCAACAGAGGGCACATCATTCGGTGCACTACTTGCCTCAGAAAACGGACATTCTGACGGCCCTGCACCACTCCTGGTCACCTATAGTCATGCAAAACACTGTTAAGCGACCAAACGATATTGCAAAAAGCAATTATAGGAACGCGCATGTTCTTCAAACATGTGTATTTTCATTCCTAAGTGGACATTCATGGGTTCTTTTTATGTTATAACGATGATGCACACACATGTGCTCACCACCACTTAAAAGAATTTGTCCACGAATTCATTTAAGTTGACCGAAACCAGTAGTCTGATACCAAATTGTAACACCCCATATCCGTCGCATAGCATATAGCAGTAGGTCCGGTCGGGGCCCGAATCCATATACCACAGAAAGACCAAAGGGTTACACAATGAAACCATCCCTTATAATAACCAACGTCCTACACAGAGTACATTCTAGCGGAAGAAATTAAAAGTTGTAAATTAAGAACCCAGCCACAGTATGTATGTCCACTATATAAATCCAACAGGAATGCACGTTCTAATATACAAGTACTTTGTAACACCCCTATCCGTCACATAGCATATAACAGTAGGTCCAGCCGGGGCCTAACACCATATACCACAGACAGACCGGGTGGTTACTCAATGGAAACCATCCAACTAATATCAACGTCCTACACAGAGCATTCTAGCGGAAGCAATTATAATGGTTACAATAATAAAGAACAAAACACTAGCATGAATGTCCACTAACAAGCCACGGAATGAACGTACAAATACACAAGTACAATGACCTTAAGGCCTTACAATTGTTTACTCAAATAGAAATTTTTTCCAAACCTCGGCACGCAGGCCGGCCATACATGACTAAAAGAAAACACTAAGCATTAGGCCTTCGAGGGATGGTGTTGAAGCCAAAATTTGACTCCGACAAATGTTCACAAAATAAGGGCGTAGCTGACACCTACTTGGCCCAAGCTCCAACCTCCGACTGGTCGTGAATGACTAGATAACTGGCCCAAAGCCGCAGCAGGGAGGTCCCACCGCTTACCCGGAAGGTCACAGAGAGCTTCCCCTCCAAAGCCAAAAGCTGGGCTTGGAATTCCTCAGAAGACTGTGCCAAATGAATCCTCTTCGGAGTCTGAAAAAAAGTCCTTTCTGAAGAACCCCTATGAGCTTATTTATAGATTTCAGAATCTGAACTGCCAATAACAAGACTGCACCATTCTGAAATTACCGGGGTACCCTTGGCTGGGTCTGCCAACAGCCAAACTCCGCTGTTCTGAGGAGCTATATGCAGTCCACTAAGGGTAAGAAAGTAAAAATACCCGGGGTAGAAGAGTAAAAACCCCGGTTTGACAGGGAAATATAAAAAAGGCCTCTTCTCCCCCTGGCGAGTGGAAAAGCGCCTGCCGGCGAGAGGGACCCCACTGCCCGTCTCGCTGGCGCCTCTCGCCCTTTGCTGCGAGATCTCCTTACTGCTGGAGACTCTTTCGCCCACGGAGGATCTCTCGCCTCTGGAGGCCCTCTCGCCTCTGGATGGGGCTATCTTGCCCATTGGAGAGTCCGTCATCTCGCCTCTTGCGAGTGGTCCCCCCTGGTCCCATTCGCCTATCTCAACCTATTTGCTTCTTGGGGGATCTTTGCGAGCCCGAGGTTGTACAGATGGTACTGCAACCTGGGCTTTAACCCGCTATTTACCGCTCGGTTCCGCAGCACCTGCAAGCACAATCCACCGCAACGGTGGCAAACTAAAGTAACGGTCAGCAATGCTGACCAAATTATAACGATTCCACCCCCAATTCGTGGAGGCGATCCTCTTTCCCTACACTTTATTAGCATAACCAAGCAGTATAAAAATTACACTACATCACAGGCGTGGGCACGCACGGCCACACACCCCGTGCACTCAGGGCACATTCTCGATGAACTAGTCAATGTCACGTCAATTTAAGCCATAGACACCCCGGTCTCACCACCTCCACTTTGACGACCAAACTATGAGCATTTTGTCTTCCCGTCCTGAGTCACATCAATTTAAGCCATAGACCGCCGAAGACCATCATCTATGCCAACAGCTTACACCGAACGACATAGAATGGGTACGGTTGAAAGAAATTGTACCTAATCACCTAGAGGGGGGGGGGGTGGTGAATAGGTGACCTTAATATTTTTAAACTTTTAGGCAGATTTAATCACAGATTTCACAGAACATAAAACAGCAACCACAGAATCATACACACACAGAGTACACACAGTTTTATAGTGGTTCCCCAAGGATTGGGTACATCCACTTTCCCCCTTCACCTATCTAGTAGTGTACTAGATTCGTCCAAACTCCTCCACTATTCCTCAGATCCTCAGATCTTACACACAGAACCCCAACCAGGTTCCTACAGCTCAGAGTGATCCCACTCCTACAACTCAGGCTCAACAGCCTTACCACTCAGTCTTCACAAAGACCTAAGCTCAGCCACAAGGCCTACACTCAGAGAAATGAATCTCCTACACTTAGGCACACATGCCCTACCACTCAGCCTTTATAATTTCAGGCTTACAACTCAGATCCCTAAGGATCCTACAAGAAATTAAAAATACATTGTGTAAACCTACAACTCAGAATGAGAGAGAATAGTTGTCTGGTTTCTTGAAGAGTTCTTGGAAGAACTTTGCTGAGATCAACCTCACTTGGCTTTCTTCAAAGCTTCTTGAATGTAGAACACAATAGGATTGAGTCTCTCTGCAGCTGATCTTCAATCACTGCAACTTAAGAATCAGAACTAGGTCTGAAACTTTCTTCACAGCCTGGTTCAACAGCTATTTTCTTGGAAGGAGCTCACTCTCTCCAACTACTTAGATCTTCACTAGAATTGATTATTCAATGAATTACTTGATCATCTACAATCTTCTTCTGTTGACAAAATAAGCCTATATATAGGCCTTCTTCATGGTGACCGGCTGATCCGGTTTCTAACAGCTTTTTGACAACTCTGACAGTTACAGTAGACCGGCTGGAATGGCAGCTGTCAAGTCATCCAGTCACTTCTTGAATTTTCTGTAACAGTCTGAAAGTGTCGAGACAGTCAGTCTTTAAGTGTCGACACTGATAGACTAAGTGTCGACACAAGTAGACTAAGTGTCGACACTAGCCTTCAAGGTGTCGACACAACTCCTTGTGTTGTAGAATTTACTTCTCGACACTGCTTCTTCAACATGTGTCGACACTGATATTGTGTGTCGACACAACTCCTTGTTCTTCAGTACTTAGTTGATTTCTTGTAAGTGTCGACACAACTCCTTTGTGTCGACACATCTTCTTGTGTTGAACTTGTTCAGTATCGACACATCTTCTTGGTGTCGACACATGCCTTCTGTGTTGATACTTTCTGAGTGTCGACACAGCTCCTTGTGTCGACACATTCTTTTTGTGTTGAGACTTTTGTTGAGTGTCGACACATCTTCTTTGTGTCGACACTTGTACTTAGAATTTGATGAACTTTACTGAGTGTCGACACAGCCTCCTAGTGTCGACACTTTCTTCATGTGTTGAGTCTTCTGCTGTGTGTCGACACATTCTTCATTATGTCGACACTTGTACTTAGACTCTGTTGAAATTTGCTGAGTGTCGACACAGCCTCCAAGTGTCGACACTTTCTGATGTCGATAAAGTTCCTCTGGGTGTCGACACTACTTCTAAGTGTCGACACAGCTTCTCTGGACATTTCTTCATTGAGTGTCGACACATCCTGTATGTGTCGACACTTTCCTTCTGGTGTCGACTCTGCATCTCTGGTGTCGACACAATTACTCCAAGTGTCGACACTGCTTCTCTGGGTGTCGACACAAGTCTTCTTAAGTGTCGACACTTTCCTTCTGTGTGTCGACACATGGACTTAGAAACTTTTCAGCTTTCCCTGCAAATATTTAACCTGCACAACTAAACTCAAAACACATCAAATACATTTTGATGTATATCATTGAGTAGGGTGAGGCTTCTTCAAATCAGGTACATTCATTCCAATGTTGATTGTCTCTGAGATATCTGCAAAGAGAAAATACCAAACTAACAATTCATCAAGGCAAGTATACCTATCGAAATGCAGCTAGGGGACACAAGTGTCGTATTGAAATCCGGGAACAGTTGAGTAAGCTTACTCACACGAAATCTATTATTTTATCGATGGCAAAATAAGGTTTGGCTAAATGTACTAAAAGAAGAGAACTACTTGTATGAAAAGATAAAGAGAGCTAAAAGAGCGATTAACTTAAGCTTAGTAACGATGAAGGGAAAATGCACTCGATCAGAAATCACCTCGGCAAGAGTGGTTAGAAAAATACGATAAATAAACCTAAGCTAATTAGGGTAAAGGTCCTTGACCGTGGAGGTTCCATGAATATTGACACGCTTCTCTCGAAGGCCGTGCCTAACTGAGTTTAGGAAGGTCCGACCGACTTTCGCCTAAATCGGAGGCCTAAAACTCGCTTTACGCGGTGAACCCCTCTAATGGATTTTACTCCAATCCGGGAGATTTGAACGTCTGCCTCTCTCGAGGGGTGCGAACAACTCCCTTTACTCTTGAGTGCTCATTTCAAACTTTCGGCCTCTCGGCTAGCCCAGAATGAAAGCAAAGGTGGAGAGTATATATCGATATATACCTCCAACCCGTGATAAATCAAGAGTAATTCAAAGCTAAACCCTAAAAAGAAAAGGTAAGATTCAAAGCATCATAACCTAATCACTCGAACCTCGGATCAATTAGATCGAGTACATGGAGGATTAGTTAATCATGGTGAGGTGGAAGAGGGAGATGAGTAGAAGAAAAATACTGAAAACAGAGCAGGAACGAAAAAGAAAACAACACTTTTTATTAAGAGAAACAGTGATCTTACAGCTTGAAAACCAGAGATTACAAGAACATGAAAAGGAAACCACACTATCATTAGCATCATACTACAGAAAGAAGCTAGGAGCTAATATAGGAAAAGCATAAAGCTAGAGCTACGAACTAGAAATGAAAATACATGCTTAAAAGTTCAGAAAAACAAAGGACAGAACCTCCCCTCTCAAAGCGAAAGTTGTCCTAAAACCCCTGGAGTTGGGCTCTATTTATAGAATTTTTCGGGTCGGGTCACGCCGCCCTGTCACGCCCTGGTCGGGCGTGACCCTGGGGCGTGACACATTCGGCGCGACTTTTTCGGGCAGGAATTGAATTCTGACGGGGTTGTTGCGGTACACGCCCACCGGTCACGCCCTGGTAGGGCGTGACCCTGGGGCGTGTTCTTTGCGGCGTGACTTTGGGAGCTGAAATTGAATGCTGGAGGTGATGGGCGGAATTGCTGAAGTACACGCCCATATGTCACGCCCGGGTCAGGCGTGACCCTGGGGCGTGACACTTTCGGTGCGACGGTGGAGCGGGAAAAAACGAGCGCGCTGCGGCGATTCCTCGGAACCTGGGGACACGCCTATAGTACACACCCGTGTCGGGTGTGTCACGGGCGTGACCGAGGGCGTGTACACAAAGTTTCCACGGAATGCAGTTTCGGACCAATTGCTTCATTCCTCTGGGTACACGCCCTAGGTACACGCCCTGGTAGGGCGTGACCTTGGGGCGTGTCACAGCAAACTTCGGCTGAAAGCCGTGAAAACCTGCAAAAAGCAGAAAAAATGCATTAGCGACAAAAATATATACAAAGGGGAATCAAAACAAGTACTTTACAAGACATGATTGGCTTTAAAACCCCGAAAATATCCTAATAAAATTGACTGCAAACGTATTATCAAATTCCCCCAAGCTTAAGTTTTGCTTGTCCCCAAGCAAAGATATAAAGACAAGCTAATCATAAAAAGTGACTAATTCAAAAGGTTTTAATCATACTCACACAAGTACTATGCGAAATTCTAGGTAGGGAGAATGTAAAACGTAAATCTAAAACAATTATTTAGGTATGGTTTAACTTTTATAAACTTTACTTAATAAAAATAAATCATCCAGAATTTTGACGAAATTCTTTAAATAGATTTAAGTAAGGCAATGAAAATGAAAAGAACGTATTGAGTTATTACTACATCCAAGCAACGCATTATAATTATATCAATTAAATAACAAAAATCTAAGTTTAAATCCAAAACTAAAACTGATTTACTTTTCTTCTTTTCTTAGTTGTTAAATAAAATTTAAAAAAAGGGGCGTGAATCAAAAGGACTTAATAGGACCGAAACGTTTGGTTTAGGAATATGAATAGGAGTGGAATTCAAATATAAACATGGAGGCTTAAAAATCACACTAAACCAAAACAACGAGTTTCAAAAAAATAAATTTATTTTAAACAAAATATGTATAAATAAATTTATTTTTTTCTCTTTATGATTATTTATCTCATTTTTTTTCTCATTTTTTTTTATTATTTTCATTCATTTTTGTTTTTTTTTTCTTTTCAATTTATTGCTTTTGAGTACACCTTTTTCAACAATATCTCCACAAATAAGACAAAATTTCCTATCAAACAAAATTAGCGTGATTAGATAGGTAGGAATTGGGGCTTTGGTGAAAATGAAAATGTGTGTGGAGTTTATCAAATGAATTTGGAAAAATGGCTCAAAAGCGGCTAACTAGTGGTAAAAGAGTTTAGGTTGGCAAGAAAGCTCAAACGTAAACAAAAATAGCCTAAATCATTTTCACGCATTTTTTTTTTAAATTTATTTAAAACATAGAGTCGATAAATTTCAAAAAGCAAGTTCGAGATAATAAAAGAAGATTGATGAAATTATCTTGAAAATAAAAATAATATGTCACTTGGATCGTTCATATCTACTACGTAATTCAAAATATATTCTTACAAAAATCATCTAAAGACGAAAAGGAAAATAGTGGATGATAAATTTTTAGAGAAAGTAAAGAAAATAAAGAACGGAAAACCATAATAGAAATGCACGGTTTAGAGAAATATTTTACCTTAACATGATACCGTGAATTAGAAACACAGCATGACCAACATTTTACTTGTGAAATATGATTAAAAAGAATGATTAGAAAAATTATAATTAACTACGTTGTTTATAAAGAAGTTTGAGAAAAACAAAACATAAACATGGGTACTTATTGAAATACCAAAATGCAGCTATATAGATATAATAATTATTGTGAATTTTTTTTTTTGAAATTTTGGATTTTTTTTTTTTTTTTTTTTGGATATTTACAAAACAAAAAGAAAACAAAAAGAAGGAGGAAGTCCTCCCCCCAAGCTTAAAATCTACATTGTCCCCAATGGAGAAGGAGGTCGGAGAACGAGAGAAAAGTAAAGTACAGAAATAAAAGACAGAATTGAAAAGCAGGTACTTCCCCGGTTTTATTTTGCAGGGCAAGTTGAGTGATGCCGCTCCTCCATGCCTGTGCTGTGGATCTTCATGAAACGTCGTCCGGCGGACGTTGGCATGGAAGCAGAACCGTTGGAGAAGGCGATCGCAGAAGTTTCAGCTTGCCGGAGCCAGTCGGGGCAAAAAGTGTAAAAGAAAGAAAACAGAAAAAGATAACTTGGGTTGCCTCCCAAGAGCGCCCTTTGTTTAAAGCGTCGTTTGAGCTCGACGCATCAAAATAAGATTGTCCCAAATATTGTTTTAAAAATAAAGTTTGAATAAATGTCAAAGTTTATGAGTAAAATAATGTTCAGATTAATCAAATGTTAGGACCGGAAAGATAGAGTTAACAGGGTTGAGACTGACATCATCACAGAAATACAGTTTAAGACGCTGACCATTCACTTTGAAAGTACCCTTATCAGGGTGGGAAATTAAAACAGTACCATAAGAAAAGACTTCTAAAACAGTAAAAGGCCCAGACCAACGTGATTTTAATTTACCCGGGAATAAACGTAAACGAGAGTTATAAAGAAGCACTTGGTCGCCTGGCTTAAAGATTTTTGGGTGCCTAAGATGTCGATCGTGTAAACGCTTCGTCCGCTCTTTATAAAGTCTGTTATTTTCATACGCGTAAGAGCGCCACTCGTCGAGTTCGTTAAGTTGAAATTTTCGAAAATCGCCGACAGAGTGGGGATCGAAGTTTAAAAATCGTAAGGCCCAAAAGGCGCGGTGCTCTAACTCTACGGGTAAATGACACGATTTTCCATAAACCAACCGATATAGCATACAGCCGAGGGCGGTTTTGTACGCTGTTCGGTAGGCCCATAGAGCATCGTCTAATTTGGCGGACCAGTCTTTTCTAGATGTTGAAACAGTATTTTCTATTTTCTAAAATTCTTTTTATTTCTAGATGTTGGAAAGCTTATGAGTAACGCCATATTTAGTTAGGATTTTTGAAAATTGTGCGTTACAGAAATGGGAACCCCTATCACTAACGATAGCGCGCGGCGTACCGAATCGAGAAAATAATTTTTTGAGGAAATTAACTACGACTCGGGCGTCATTCGTAGGAAGAGCTTGGGCTTCGGCCCAACGTGAAACATAATCAACGGCAACTAGAATATACTTATTCCCGAAGCTAGAAGGAAAAGGGCCAACAAAATCAATCCCCCAGAGGTCGAAAACTTCGCACTCTAGAAAATAATTTTGTGGCATTTCATTTTTATTCGAAATATTCCCCGACCGTTGGCAACTATCACACCTACTCACAAAGGCATGCGCGTCTTTAAACAGGTTGGGCCAGTAAAAACCCGCGCTTAACACTTTGTGAGCGGTGCGAGCAGCTTGATAGTGCCCACCTGTCGGTCCTTCATGCAAATGTTTAATAATATCTAATCCTTCATCAAAGGAAACACACCTCCTGATCACTTGGTCTGCACAGACTTTAAAAAGATGCGGGTCCTCCCAAAAGTAGTTCTTCAATTCAGAAAAGAATTTCTTCTTTTGCTGAGATGAGAACTCTTTTGGGAGCACACGAGCCACTAGATAGTTGGCGATGCGGGCAAACCAAGGAGAAGTAGATGTGTTAATTATGAACAGCTTCTCATCAGGAAAATAGTAATGAAAAGAATTTTCGTCTAATTGCTCGATAAACGGGTTGTCTAGGCGCGAAAGGTGGTCGGCAGCCAAGTTCTCGGCACCGCGCTTATCACGGATCTCTAAGTCAAACTCCTGGAGGAGTAAGACCCAGCGAATCAAGCGAGGCTTGGCATCCGTTTTAGAGAGAAGATATTTGAGGGCCGAGTGGTCCGTAAAAACAATAATTTTCGAAAGAGTAATATAAGGGCGAAATTTGTCAAATGCGAATACTACAGCTAAGAGCTCCTTCTCGGTTGTGGTGTAATTTTCCTGTGCAGATGTGAGAGTTTTACTAGCGTAATAAATGGGGTGGAAGTTTTTGGAAATACGTTGACCTAGTACGGCTCCCACCGCATAACTACTTGCATCACACATTATTTCAAATGGAAGATCCCACACCGGAGCTATCATGATTGGCGCATTAACTAATTTTTCTTTTATTAAATTGAAGGCAGCTAGACAGAGGTCATCAAAGATGAATGGGGCGTCTTTTTCTAAGAGATGGGTAAGGGGCTTGGTGATTTTGGAAAAGTCCTTTATGAAGCGGCGGTAGAAACCCGCATGACCCAGGAAACTTCTTATGGCTTTTATGTTCGTAGGTGGCGGCAGTTTCTCGATAACTTCTATTTTCGCAACGTCTACTTCAATACCCCTTTCAGAAATTTTATGTCCCAAAACTAACCCTTCCCTTACCATAAAATGACATTTTTCCCAATTTAAGGCGAGGTTAGTTTCTTCGCATCGCTCTAAGACTTTTTCAAGGTTCTCTAAGCAACTATCGAAGGAATTCCCGAAGACGGAGAAATCATCCATGAAGACTTCCATAATGCTTTCTACGTACTTGTCAAAGATGGCGAGCATACATCGTTGGAATGTAGCCGGCGCATTGCACAATCCAAACGGCATTCTTCGGTAGGCGAAGGTGCCGAAGGGACAAGTAAACGTAGTTTTCTCCTGGTCCTCGGGGGAGATGGGGATTTGAAGATACCCCGAGAGGCCATCGAGAAAACAATAAAAGCTATGTCCGGAAAGTCGTTCTAAAATTTGATCAATGAACGGCAAGGGGAAGTGATCCTTGCGGGTGGCGTCATTCAACTTACGGTAATCTATACACATTCGCCATCCGGTCACCGTCCGAGTCGGGATTAATTCATTATTTTCATTACTTACGACCGTTATCCCTCCCTTCTTTGGTACTACCTGTACTGGGCTAACCCACTTACTGTCGGATATAGGATAGATAATTCCTGCGTCTAACAATTTCATAACCTCGCCCTTAACTACGTCTTTCATGTTTGGGTTTATACGGCGCTGAGGTTGTATAGAGTTACGAGAATTATCTTCCATTAAGATTTTATGAGTGCAGAAAGATGGGCTTATGCCCTTGATATCAGATATCTGCCAAGCAATAGCTTGGCGATGCTTTTATAAAATTGAAAGAAGTTTATTTTTTTGTGCATCCGTGAGGTAGGCCGAAATTATGACAGGCAGCTTAGAGTCCTTTTCTAAGAAAGCGTATTGAAGGTGCTCTGGTAGTTCTTTCAGTTCCAAGGTAGGGGGGTCATCATACGAGGTCTTGGAAATTTGTTCTTTTTCAAAAACTATGTCCTCGTACACTTTTTTATATGTAAAATTAAAAGGGGTGTTGCTAGCGGCCATGGAGGCTTCGTGCAGCGATTCAGTTGGAAAAGTAGAAGAGGAACAGAAATCAAAAAATTCTTTTTCAAAATCAGAGGGGCGAGTGGAGGATTCTTCACTTAGGTGTAGAGATTCAGTTGGAAGAGTAGGAGAGGAACAAAAATTGGAAAATTCTTTGTCAAAATCAGAGGTGGGAGAGAAGGATTCTTCACTTATGGTATCCATGAAAAAACAGGAGTCATCATTAGCTAGTGTGTTCTTCATCGAGGGGGTGATAGAGAAAGTTACCTCATCGTCGCCCACTCGAAGGAAGAGCTTACCATTGCTTACATCAATGATAGCTCGGGAGGTGGCAAGGAAGGGTCGGCCAAGGATCAGGGGAACCTCGACGTCTTCTTCGATATCTAAAATGACAAAGTCCACCGGGAAGATGAACTTGTCAACTTTGACTAGGACGTCCTCCACTATTCCTAACGGGTATTTGACTGACCTGTCGGCTAGCTGGATACTCATTCGTGTGGGGTTGAGACTACCAATTCCTAACTTTTTAAACAACGAGAGGGGCATAAGATTAATACTCGCACCTAAGTCGGCTAAAGCATGTTTGACAAAGAGATCACCAAAGACACACGGGATAGAGAAACTACCCGGGTCACTGATTTTTTTCGGTAATCCGTTTGTCAAAACCGCCGAGCACGCGGCATTTAACGTGACATGAGAAAGGTTCTCTAACTTCTTCTTATTAGTTAGGAGGTCCTTAAGGTATTTTGCGTACTTCGGCATCTGGGATATGGCTTCGTGGAAAGGCAGATTTACGTGGATTTGCTTAAACATTTCCAAAAAACGGGTGTATTGATCATCCTGTCGTTGTTTATTAAGTTCGGAAGGGTATGGCGGGGATGGATTATTTTTAAAGGTGGGTGGTGGAGTGAATTCTTTTTCTACGATAGGGGTGATAATTTCTTCGGCAGAGGATGGAATTTTTAAAAGGGGAACGGAGCTTTGATTTTCAAAAACGGGAGCGGAGCTTTGATTTTTAAAAACGGGAGCGGAGCTTGCCTCGGGTTCTTCACTTACCATACCAGGAACTTTCTTCCCACTCCGAAGAGTTATAGCTTTCGCTTGCTCTCTCGGGTTGGGCTCGGTATTGGAAGGAAGAGACCCTACGGGTCGCTCAGAAATCATTTTAGCGAGCTGTCCTACCTGATTTTCTAAGTTTTTAACACTTCCGGTTAAGGTCCTAATCGTAGCGTCATTAGCATTCATGTATTTTGAAAACACTTCCTCCAAATTTGGAGGTTTTGGAAAACTTTGAGGAGGAGGTGGTGGTGGAGCAGAAAAATCACTTTGCGGTGGCGGGCGCACAGCATTCGATGGATTGCTCCACGAAAAATTCGGATGATTTCTTAACGCAGGATTATAACTATTCGGAAAATTAAAACCAGGAGGATGATAATTCGCAGCAGAAAAATTATTAAAAGCAGTTCTAGGCATATTATTTACATAATCCAAATGTTCAGCGGGAGGAGTTGCAGATTCCCATACCTGAGGGGCGGAGGCAGCAGTCATCTCCGTAATTTTTTTGCTTAATATTTCAACTTGCAGTGCGAGTTGTGAGACGTTGTCCACTTCAAAGAGACCTGCAGGTTTGTTTGGGCGGGACCTAGGCACATTCCACTGGTAAGTGTTCATGGCCATGTCTTCAAACAGCTCAAGAGCTGCTTCCGGGGTCTTATGGTTTAAAGTACCGCCAGAAGCTGCGTCTATCATTTGCTTCGTGCTTTGATTTAGCCCATTATAAAACGTCTGCACCTGCAACCATACAGACAGAGCGTGATGTGGGCATCGTCTTAATAATTCTTTAAATCTTTCCCAGGTTTCGTAAAGGGTCTCTGAGTCTATTTGTCCAAAGGCAGAAATGTCATTCCTAAGTTTAGCAGTTTTAGCAGGCGGAAAATACTTGGCCAAAAATTTTTCAGTTAATTGCGTCCAAGTAGTTATGCTATTTTTAGGAAGGGTGTTCAGCCACTGCTTAGCCTTAATTCTAAGAGAGAAAGGAAATAATCTTAGCCTAATAGCATCATTTGTGACACCATTTATCTTGAAGGTGTCACAAATCTCAAGAAAGCTGGCTATGTGTGCGTTCGGGTCTTCATCTTGAAGCCCGTCAAATTGCACATACTGCTGCACCATTTGAATTATGCTAGGCTTCAGTTCAAAATTATTATTATTTATTGCAGGGCGAACTATACTCGTTTCTGTACCCTCGAGATTTGGTCGTGCATAATAGGACATAGGCCTTTGCACGACATCCTCCACGTTGGGTTCTGCCATTCTTAAGGTAGAAAATGACTCGGAATCCTCAACCGGCACTTGGGGAATAGGGCCTTGAAATCGCGATCTTCTCCGAAGAGTACGCTCAATTTCGTGGTCCAGGTCCAAAGTAACCGACGGACTACCGCGGGTCATACACTAGAAGAAAAGAGGAGAAGCAAGACTAAAAAGTAAAAGAGCTAATGAAGTTGGAAATTTTTTTTTTTTGAAATAGATTTTTTTATATTTTAACTCCCGAACTTCCCAAGGGCTACCCGGTGAAGGGTTCGCAAGGTACTAGACAAGATAGTGGCATTTAGAGCCACTTTGCCCTTTTCGAGAGAGTTAGGTGGTGTAGAAAATTTTGTGATGTGGGTTTCTATTAAGAATGCGGTAATTAAAAATCCAGCCACTTATCTCTGTGCGAGTAGGCGGAAATGAAAAGCTATACTCACACACTCGTCAGAAAATTAAAACACACCCACTCTACAGAAAGTAAACACACTCTACTGAAATAAAGCCTGCCAATGAACTCAAGTGAGTAGGCGGAAAAATAAAATACGCACACTTACTTGAAATAAATCCAGCCAATTAACTCAAGTGAGTAGGCGGAAAAAATAAAATACGCACACTCTACTGAAATAAATCCAGCCAATTAACTCAAGTGAGTAGGCGGAAAAATATAAAATACACACACTTAACAAAATCCAGCCATTTAACTCAAGTGAGTAGGCGGAAAAAATATAAGAAGGAGGCTGAGAAAGAGAAGTGATAAAATTAATATATTCGCGTTTTCAATTTATCAACAAGCGTTGCTTCCCCAGCAACGGCGCCAAAAACTTGATTGTCTCTGAGATATCTGCAAAGAGAAAATACCAAACTAACAATTCATCAAGGCAAGTATACCTATCGAAATGCAGCTAGGGGACACAAGTGTCGTATTGAAATCCGGGAACAGTTGAGTAAGCTTACACACACGAAATCTATTATTTTATCGATGGCAAAATAAGGTTTGGCTAAATGTACTAAAAGAAGAGAACTACTTGTATGAAAAGATAAAGAGAGCTAAAAGAGCGATTAACTTAAGCTTAGTAACGATGAAGGGAAAATGCACTCGATCAGAAATCACCTCGGCAAGAGTGGTTAGAAAAATAAGATAAATAAACCTAAGCTAATTAGGGTAAAGGTCCTTGACCGTGGAGGTTCCATGAATATTGACACGCTTCTCTCGAAGGTCGTGCCTAACTGAGTTTAGGAAGGTCCGACCGACTTTCGCCTAAATCGGAGGCCTAAAACTCGCTTTACGCGGTGAACCCCTCTAATGGATTTTACTCCAATCCGGGAGATTTGAACGTCTGCCTCTCTCGAGGGGTGCGAACAACTCCCTTTACTCTTGAGTGCTCATTTCAAACTTTCGGCCTCTCGGCTAGCCCAGAATGAAAGCAAAGGTGGAGAGTATATATCGATAATATACCTCCAACCCGTGATAAATCAAGAGTAATTCAAAGCTAAACCCTAAAAAGAAAAGGTAAGATTCAAAGCATCATAACCTAATCACTCGAACCTTGGATCAATTAGATCGAGTACATGGAGGATTAGTTAATCATGGTGAGGTGGAAGAGGGAGATGAGTAGAAGAAAAATACTGAAAACAGAGCAGGAACGAAAAAGAAAACAACACTTTTTATTAAGAGAAACAGTGATCTTACAGCTTGAAAACCAGAGATTACAAGAACATGAAAAGGAAACTACACTATCATTAGCATCATACTACAAAAAGAAGCTAGGAGCTAATACAGGAAAAGCATAAAGCTAGAGCTACGAACTAGAAATGAAAATACATGCTTAAAAGTTCAGAAAAACAAAGGACAGAACCTCCCCTCTCAAAGCGAAAGTTGTCCTAAAACCCCTGGAGTTGGGCTCTATTTATAGAATTTTTAGGGTCGGGTCACGCCCCCCTGTCACGCCCTGGTCGGGCGTGACCCTGGGGCGTGACACATTCGGCACGACTTTTTCGGGCAGGAATTGAATTCTGACGGGGTTGTTGCGGTACACGCCCTAGTAGGGCGTGACCCTGGGGTGTGTTCTTTGCGGCGTGACTTTGGGAGCTGAAATTGAATGCTGGAGGTGACGGGCGGAATTGCTGAAGTACACGCCCATATGTCACGCCCGGGTCAGGCGTGACCCTGGGGCGTGACACTTTCGGTGCGACGGTGGAGCGGGAAAAACAAGTGCGCTGCGGCGATTCCTCGGAACCTGGGGACACGCCTATAGTACACGCCCGTGTCGGGTGTGTCACGGGCGTGACCGAGGGCGTGTACAAAAAGTTTCCACGGAATGCAGTTTCGGACCAATTGCTTCATTCCTCTGGGTACACGCCCTAGGTACACGCCCTGGTAGGGCGTGACCTTGGGGCGTGTCACAGCAAACTTCGGCTGAAAGCCGTGAAAACCTGCAAAAAGCAGAAAAAATGCATTAGCGACAAAAATATATACAAAGGGGAATCAAAAAAAGTACTTTACAAGACATGATTGGCTTTAAAACCCCGAAAATATCCTAATAAAATTGACTGCAAACGTATTATCAAATGTACCCAACAATCTCCCCCTATTTGGAGAAGTCATAACCCTTTGTCAATGATATACACCATACATAACAAAATTATAGTATGATGTAAAACAGGATTATATAACAGGGTAAGTACATAAACATGTATTAAACAAAACATGTATACAGAAATATCTCAGAACAATAATGTAATAGATTTATCACATATCACATAGTTCTAAGAACTTCAACATTATCATTATCCAAAAGTTTACAGAAAGTTTTAATACAAGTGATTACAACTGTAAACTAAAGAAAAATTCTATCCTATTGCTGCTCAGGCTCCTTGATCACAATGCCCTTCCCTAATTGTATCTTTGCTTGGACTGGGGCTTCAGTGTCTTCAGCAGCAGCAGGCTTCTTTCCTTTAAGATCCTTCTTTTTCTGTTCTTCAGCTTTGATCTTTTGCCTTTCAAAGTAATGATAAGGCTTAGGAAAGTACTTGCTAGGCTCCTGGGCAGTAGGAGGTAGCTTTCCCATCTTAGCCTTTCTTCTATATTGCACAATTGCCTCTTGCCTGGACTCATGCTTTCTCCACTCCAGTTCAGAATATCACTTGTTTCTATCTTGAATATTGTCCTTGGCAGCCTTCCATGCAGTTAAGATAATATTCCTTGAAGTGGGGCTCCATTGTTCAAAGTTAGGCCTCAATTCAGCTTGCTCCCTGAATCTCTTCTTTGACAATTGGGCTTCTTGTTCTTTCTGTAATGCCTCTTGTTCTTTCAGTATAGCCTTTAGCACTGGCTGAACTACTTTTTCTATGATGACCTTCTGAATTCCCTCAGGAGGGCTATACATTGATTGTATGTCTTGATGTACCATATCAAAGTCTGGTGGAGGATATATTACTTGAGCCACTTCAGCTTGCTCCCCTCCAAGATATGCAGGATTAATTCCAGACTCTGCAACATTGTCATCATCACATAATGGAGGATATCCAAGGGTGGCTCTGATGGAATTGGAAATCCATTTTGCATGATCAGAGCCTGCTTTGACTAACACCCTCTCCCCCTTTATGACTTCTCTTTCAATGTGATCCCTCAGATCATCTTTCTGAAATCTTATTTGGGCATTCAGATAATTTACTCCATCCTTGTAGAATGGTTTCAACCTTTGGAGTTTTTCAGTGATTAGCTTCTGAGAATCTTGAATTGCAGAAGTAACAGCAGTGATCCCTTCTTGTAACTTCTTATCAAACTCTTCCTGGGCAGTAGTCCTTGCTGTAGTTTGAGCAGCAGCCAGATTCTGCATCTCAGTGACTATCACATTGTGTGATTCAGTCAAATTATCATTCATTCTTATCTAGTTTTCCAAGACATATCCTTGCTTTACTGCCAGGTCTTCAATTTGTTTCTTGATATTTTCTTGATGAGTAGCTAAATAGACTACTGCATTTCCTCCCTTATGAAAGTAGTCAGTCATTTCTTTCTTATTCAGATTCATTTCAAATCTGATGGACTTAATGTCTTCTGCAAGATCAAACTGCAGATACTTATGGCTTTCATCTATATATTTTTCAATTGCTAGCCTTTGCTCATGCATCTTTATCTGCAATGCAACCATCAGAGAACTGTAATCTATAGATGGGGCAGGCTGTGGAGAAGGATGTGGTGCTATTGTTTGCAGAGCTTTCTTATAATTCTGGCTCCTCCTCTTGAAAACTTGAAATTTTCTCTTCTTGGCTCTTGCAGCCTCTTCATCTTCAGAAGCAGATGTGCTTGCAATATCAACCCTGTCCTTAGGGCTTGGAGGTAACTCCTTCTCAGTCCTAGGAACCTGCTCAGCATCCTTTGGCACTTCAGGTTCCTTCCTTGCAGTTTCCTCAACAAAAACTACTTGCTCCCCCTCAACATGGGCCTTCTCCCGCTCAGCAGCTGCTTTCTCTTTCTCAAAATCTGATTGTAGAAGATCTGGGAATAGCTCTTCTAGGGTAAATTCCTATTGAGGATGAGGTAGAGAAACTCTTATCTCATCAACAACTTGATCAACAACAGAGGTGTCCTCCATGACAACATCTTGGGGTTGACTAGGAATCTGAGATTGCTGATTAACATCAGACAAGCTGTCAGTCATATCTTCATTTTTAATAGAGAAATCTAATTGGTTGATTTCAGTTATTACCTCAAGTATTGTTTGTATAGCTTGTTCACTTTCTAGTGGAGTTGGCTCATCCACCAGTAGAGGCTCCCCCTGGATGGAATCCTGGTGAATTGGGCTTGCTGGTGGTAGCTCCCCCTGCCTCTCTGCATCTTCTTGTCTATCTGGAGACTTTCCAGCATTTCCAGTTTCTTCTTCATCAGGAGTGAACACTACTTGCTCCTCAGAACTGCTTGATGATTCTTGAGCCACAGGGGCTGATTTCTTCATCCTTTTCTGGGGTGTTACCTTCTTAGGAGTTAGCATTTCCTTGGTTAACACCCTATCCCATCTAGAGAAGATTCTCATATCCATCTTCCTCATGTGGTTGATCTTTGAACCTGCAGCTTGGTTCATGACCTCTGGTATACTACCAACCAGGTATAGACTTAGTATTCTACCCAAATTGGGCTTCTTCATACTCTCTTTAAGCTTATCAAACAAGACTGTAGACCAATCAGTACTCAGTTTGAATATGATCCTTGTCATTAGATTGAACATATGAGATGAAATCCTATCATGTCCTCTAGGCTTGCACAGGATAACCTTGCCCACAATCTCAGATAAGAATTTTCCTTGCATATTCATTCCTTTTCTATTGAACACAGATCCAATTTTCATGTTGGAATCCAGTCCACACCAAGTTAGTGCTTCCCTAGTTTTAGAAGCAGAAACATTATCTTCTTCCTTAGTCCAAGGTAGTTGTAGTACCTTTCTCAGACTCTTAGGATAAACTTTCACCTTAGCCCCATGAACCCTTGACTTAATCTTTAGTCCAGATTCATCTATTGTTGCTCCATTTAGAAATTCCAGGACCTCCTTCTTCCAAATCTTGATCGGCTCTGAAACCAGAAACTCTAACCCAGTCTCGACGATTAGGGTTATCACGCTTTTGATATCTGGTTCCGCGTCATCAAAAGCATGCCGCACGAGTTCATATCCTTCATTCACATTCTCTTCGAGCTGGGGCGCCATTAGGGTTTGAAGAAATTTGAATCTAGAGAAGAGAGATGTCGACACACAAGTTTGGTCTCGAAACTTAGGTGAGCGTGTCGACAGACAATGGTAAAAACCTATTTATATCTTTCTAGATTCGAAGATGAAAGGGCGCGTCAAAATACTCAAATTGTGTCGACACTGTTGAAAAGTGTCGACACAGACTTATAATGTCTCGACAACTATGTGTCTACACAAGTATAGTCGACAGAATATATGTGTCGACACTTGTTTATGTGTCGACAACACTTAGCTCGACACTTAGTCGAGACTTTACTTGACTAATTCTGTGTAAATCTTAAGTGTCGACACCACCTTAGATGTGTCGACACCTACCCTGCATGTGTCGACACTAACTTTCTGAAGTGTCGACACAGACTTCCTAGATGTGTCGACACCTTTTCTCTGGAGTGTCGACACCACTTTTATGTGTTGACACAGACAACTCTGTGTGTCGACACCTTTTTACTTAGTCAATTTTTGTAAACTAATCTAAGTTGATCATACCTAATTCAATTTTAAACCTATTGAATTTGGTTTCTTCTAAGGGCTTAGTATACATGTCAGCTAGTTGATTTTCTGTATTAACATACTCTAGGGAAATATCTCCTTTTTCTACATGTTCTCTTAAAAAATGGTATTTTATTTCTATGTGCTTAGTCCTACTATGGGAAACAGGATTGTTTGCAATAGAAATAGCACTAGTAGAATCACAAAATAGAGGTGTTCTACTTACCTGAATACCATAATCTTCAAGCTGATGTTGTATTCATAAAAGTTGAGCACAACAACTTCCTGTAGCCACATACTCTGATTCTACTATGAAGATAGCCATACTTGTTTGTTTCTTGCTACTCCATGATATCAGTCTTCCACCTAGGAATTGACAGGTACCAGTTGTACTTTTCCTATCTTCCTTGCAGCCTGCAAAATCTGCATCTGAATAACCTGTCAGTTCAAAGTCTCCATTCCTAGGGTACCAAAGGCCTAGATAAGGAGTGCCCTTTAGATATCTCAGAATTCTTTTGACTGCTGTCAAATGAGATTCTTTAGGGCATGCTTGTTACCTAACATAGACACATGTAGCATACATGATATCTGGTCTACTAGCAGTCAAATACAAAAGGTAGCCAACTATCCCTCTGTACAAAGTCTCATCTACAGGTTTCCCTGCATCATATTAGCTAAGAGACATACTTGACCCCATAGTAGTTTTCATGGTACTGGATGATTCCATACCATACTTCCTTATCAATTCTAGGGTAAACGTAGACTGGCATATGGATAAACCATTCTCAGTCTGTCTAACTTGGAGACCCAAGAAGAACTTAAGTTCCCCCATACTGCTCATTTCAAATTGTCCTTGCATTAGTTTTGCAAACTTTTTGCAAAGACTATTTTCAGTAGACCCAAATATAATGTCATCTACATATATTTGGACTAGAATGATCTTGCCTCTGGATTCCCTAAGGAATAAAGTCTTGTCTATTTTCCCCCTTGTGAATTTATTCTCAATGAAGAAACTAGACAGGGTTTCATACCAAGCCCTAGGGGCTTGTTTTAACCCATACAAAGCCTTCCAAAGTCTATAAACAGAATTAGGTTTAGTTGAATCAACAAAACCTGATGGCTGTTCCACATAGACTTCTTCCTTCAGATTACCATTCAAAAAGGCTAACTTAACATCCATTTGGTATACTTTAAACCCCCGATAGGTTGCATAGGCCAGGAACATCCTTATTGCCTCCAGTCTGGCTACTGGAGCAAAGGTCTGATCAAAGTCAATACCTTCTTCCTGCCTATAACCTTTTGCAACCAGTCTTGCTTTATTCTTGATAATCACTCCATGTTCATCCATCTTGTTGCTGAAGATCCACTTAGTCCCAATTATGTTGTGGTCTTTTGGATTAGGAACAAGCTCCCAGACTTTGCATCTCTTGAACTGATTCAGCTCTTCTTGCATTGCCTCAATCCAATGAGGGTCTAAGATGGCTTCTTCAAATTTCTTTGGCTCTACTTGGGATAGAAAACTGGAGTAGAGTACTGAACTTAGATTTCTGCTCCTTGTTTGTACCCCTTGACTTAGATCACCAATAATTTGATTTGCTGGATGATCTCTTAGATGTCTATTAGCTGGAGGCAGCCTGTCTTCAGGTTGAACTCCTTCAGCTTCTTCAACTTGCTGCACTCCTTGGTCTTCTTCTGCATCAGGTGCACCTAGTACTCCCCCTGGACAACAGCCACTATCATCCACATGCTGACTTGCAGTAGATCCTTCTTCAATAGTAAGCTTGTCCATCTTCTTAGTCACACCTTTGGAGCTGCAAATACTTCTAGACAATTCATTGTTAATGAGTCTAGTTTCATCAAATACTACATGTACTGACTTTTCTACAACTTGAGTAGTCAAGTTGTAGACCCTATAAGCCTTACTGTTGTTGCTGTACCCAACAAAGATCCCCTCTTGGGATTTGGCAGCAAACTTGGTCAAGTAAGACTTACCATTGTTAAGTATATAGCATTTACAACCAAAGATCCTGAAATAGGATAGGTTTGGTTTTCTGCCTTTCACAATCTCATAGGGGGTCTTATTGTGACTTTTGGTGATAGTAGCCCTATTAATTACATGGCATGCAGTATTAACTGCCTCAGCCCAGAAATATTCTGGGAGAGATGTGTCACTTAATAAGGTTCTACCAGCCTCAATCAAGCTTCTATTTTTCCTCTCAGCAATGCCATTTTGCTGAGGTGTTCTTGGTGAAGAAAATTCCTGAAATATCCAAAACTCTTCACATTGCTTTGTCATACTATCAGACTGGAATTCAGTACCATGGTCACTTCTTACTTTGACCACTGTACTGTCTAACTCATTCTGAATTTGTTTGACAAAACTATATAAGATACTTGGTGTTTCATATTTCTGTCTAAGGAAGAACACCCAGGAAAACCTTGAGTAGTCATCTACAACCACAAATGTGTAGACCTTCCTACCTAGGCTGTGAACTGGCATAGGACCAAAGAGATCCATATGCAAGAGGTATAAGCACCTCACAGCATCTTTGTTCTCAATGCTATTAAAGGTGGATTTAGTCTGCTTGCCCTTTTGACAAGCTGAACATATCCCATCTTTAATACACTTAACCTGAGGACCATTCCTCACTAACTCTTTGCTATAGAGTTGGCCAATTGTCTTGTAGTTAAGATGGGCTAGCCTCTTGTGCCATTTGACACAATGAGAGACTTTCTCATCAGCTACAAGACACACTGGAGAAACATTGTTCTCACACATAATGTCTAGGCAATAGACATTTCTCTTTCTATAACCAGTCAGAATGATCTCTTAATCATTTGATCTCCTGATATGACAACCATCTTTGTCAAATGAGATGTCATATCCTAAATCACTCAGCTGACTTATACTAATGAGGTTATGTTTCAAACCTTTAACATAAGCCACTTGAGTAATTGTTATAAGGTTGCTAGAAATGTTACCAAAACCTTTGATGATTCCTTTTTCAGAACCACCAAAGGTGACTTTAGGACCATCCTTGATTGATGTGTAGTCCTTTAGCAATCCCCTAGTTCCAGTCATGTGCCTGGAACATCCACTGTCCAAGTACCATATTGGGTCATGGTCACTTGGACTCACCTGCAAAACAGATTAGTTAACCTTAGAACCCAAAGAATTCTTGGGTCCTTGGTGCTGGTTAGTTTGCCTCTTAACAAAGCTACCTGCAAATCTTCCAACAGGCAGTTTGCTAATCACTTTGGCACTAGAATTGTGCCAGCAGTCAATGGCAAAGTGGTCTACCTTGCCACAACACCAGCACTCAAATCTGTTGTACCTTTGCTTGGGTATAACCCTAGCTGTTTTATCTACAGCAGGCTTGTTGAGTACTGGGCTTTGCCCTTAGACTTGTACTGAACAGTCCTAGCAGGTTTTGTAAACCCTAATCCAGTTTTACCCTTTTGATGTACAAATTCATCTATCAAGGGTAGAACAGACTTTAGTTTAGAAAACCTTGCAACTATGTCTCTCTCTTTCTGAAGACTAATCTCCAGATTTCTGATTTGATCATTTTTAAATGTTATAGTCCCCATCTGAATAACAGTTATGTTCTTCAGCCTGGCTATTTCATTTAGTTTTTGATCAATCAACTTATCAAAATCTGTTGCAGCAACTTTAAGGCTGACAATTTCCTTAGCCTGACTTTTGGCCAAGGATTTGCTTTTCTTCAAAACTTGCAACACTACTCTATATTCATCAATTAATTGATGAATATCTCCTTCAGATTCAGATGCACTCTCATCACTTGATGATGATGTATCTAAATCTGACTCAGTACTAGAAATTGAATCAGCAGAACAATTTAGTACCTGACTAGGTCCAGGCTGCTCCTGGATTTTGTCACCTTCAGATAAGGCCATCAGTCCCTGGCACTGATTGTTCTCTTGCTCATATATAGAATTCATTAACTGGATGAACTACTCTTCCTCTTCTTCAGCAAACAGTCCAATGTAAGCTTCAGCTTCTGAATCAGTTTCTGAAGAAGACATATCTGACAGACTTTTGTCCTTCTTTGCAACAAAGGACCTTTCCTTGTTGCCCTTGATTTGAGTCTTCTTCTTATCAATAGACTCTTTCCTCTTCTCTGGATAGTCAGCAACAACATGTCCTTATTTGTTACAATAATAACAAACTATCGTTGAAGATGTAGTTCTACTTGACTTAGGCTTTCTCCTGTCATTCTTTGAAGACTTCTGTGAAGTGGATGGCTTAGACCTCCACTGTTTCTTCTTTAAGAACTTCTGAAAATGTCTTGTGAAAGCTGCAGAGTCCTCGTCACTCTCACTGCTTTCAGAATTCTTACTTTCTGATTCATCTGACTCAGTCCCAACAACTTTTGGAGGAGGAGATGGAGACTTACTTTTATATTTCTTGGTGGCTTCTGTCTTGAATGCCACAACTCTTTCTTTATGCTCAGTTCTTGTAGTCTTCTCTTCCTCTTTACTAACCATTAGTTGCATTTCATAGGACAACAGCTTTCCAAACAAAGTTGGAGGAGGAATATCTGCTAACTTGGCCATTTCCCTTATGACACAAATCTTAGTATCCCAGTCTTTAGTTAGGGATCTCAAGAACTTATCATTCAGCTCATAATTGCTGAATTCTCTTCCATAGGACATTAGCTCATTAACTATCCTATAGAATTTCAATGAAGGTATCTGTTTTACAGTGTATCAAGTTCTGAAATGTAGCATCATCTATTGCACTTACTATAATATTCTGGGCCCTTTTGTCCATGGTGGCCAGAATAATCTCATCCTTGGTCATTTCAGAAAAGTCTTTTGGAGTTCTCTGATTTGCATCCAACACAGATACCTTCATTGGCACATATGGCCCTTCTTTAACTGTGATATAGATTCTAGGGTCAGAGGCTTCCATAAATAGCCTAACCCTTTCTTTCCAGATGCCAAAGATCTCCTTTCTATAAATTGGCAACTTCATGGATCCAAGTTCTTTGTGATTCTCTGTGGAACCCATTTTCTTGATTTTCTTAATTCTGCACTTGATTATACTGAATCTGCCAACAACATCTTATACCAGACAGTTATGTCCTTTTTGAGGAACCTCCCTCTGATACCACTTGAAAGAAATTGTACCTAATCACCTAGAGGGGGGGGGGTGAATAGGTGACCTTAATCTTTTTAAACTTTTAGGTAGATTTAATCACAAATTTCACAGAACATAAAACATCAACCACAGAATCATACACACACATAGTACACACAGTTTTATAGTGGTTCCCCAAGGTTTGGGTAGATCCACTTTCCCCCTTCGCCTATCTAGTAGTGTACTAGATTCGGCCAAACTCCTCCACTATTCCTCAGATCCTCAGATCTTACACTCAGAACCCCAACCAGGTTCCTACAGCTCAGAGTGATCCCACTCCTACAACTCAGGCTCAACAGCCCTACCAATCAGTCTTCACAAAGACCTACACTCAGCCACAAGGCCTACACTTAGAGAAATGGATCTCCTACACTCAGGCACATAGGCCCTACCACTCAGCCTTTATAATTTTAGGCTTATAACTCAGATCCCTAAGGATCCTACAAGAAATTAAAAATACAATGTGTAAACCTATAACTCAGAATGAGAGAGAAGAGTTGTCTGGTTTCTTGAAGAGTTCTTAGAAGAACTTTGCTGAGATCAACCTCACTTGGCTTTCTTCAAAGCTTCTTGAATGTAGAACACAATAGGGTTGAGTCTCTCTACAGCTGATCTTCAATCACTGCAACTTAAGAATCAGAACTAGGTCTGAAACTTTCTTCACAGCCTGGTTCAACAGCTGTCTTCTTGGAAGGAGCTCTCTCTCTCCAACTACTTAGATCTTCACTAGAATTGATTCTTCAATGAATTACTTGATCATCTACAATCTTCTTCTGTTGACAGAATAAGCCTATATATAGGCCTTCTTTATGGTGACCGGCTGATCCAGTTTCTAACAGCTTTTTGACAACTCTGACAGTTGCAGTAGACCGGCTGGAAAGGCAGCTGTCAAGTCATCCAGTCACTTCTTGAATTTTCTATAACAGTCTGAAAGTGTCGAGACAGTCAGTCTTTAAGTGTCGACACTGATAGACTAAGTGTCGACACAAGTAAACTAAGTGTCGACACTAGCCTTCAAGGTGTCGACATAACTCCTTGTATTGTAGAATTTACTTCTCGACACTGATATTGTATGTCGACACAACTCCTTGTTCTTCAGTACTTAGTTGATTTCTTGTAAGTGTCGACACAACTCCTTTGTGTCGACACATCTTCTTCTGTTGAACTTGTTCAGTGTCGACACATCTTCTTGGTGTCGACACATGCCTTCTGTGTTGATACTTTCTGAGTGTCGACACAACTCCTTGTGTCGACACATTCTTCTTGTGTTGAGACTTTTGCTGAGTGTCGACACATCTCCTTTGTGTCGACACTTGTACTTAGAATTTGATGAACTTTGCTGAGTGTCGACACAACCTCCTAGTGTCGACACTTTCTTCATGTGTTGAGTCTTCTGCTGTGTGTCGACACATTCTTCATTATGTCGACACTTGTACTTAGACTCTGTTGAAATTTGCTGAGTGTCGACACAGCCTCCAAGTGTCGACACTTTCTGATGTCGATAAAGTTCCTCTGGGTGTCGACACTGCTTCTAAGTGTCGACACAGCTTCTCTGGACATTTCTTTATTGAGTGTCGACACATCCTGTATGTGTCGACACTTTCCTTCTGGTGTCGACTCTGCATCTCTGGTGTCAACACAATTACTCCAAGTGTCGACACTGCTTCTCTGGCTGTCGACACAAGTCTTCTTAAGTGTCGACACTTTCCTTCTGGGTGTCGACACATGGACTTAGAAACTTTTCAGCTTTTCCTGCAAATACTTAACCTGCACAACTAAACTCAAAACACATCAAATACATTTTGATGTATATCATTGAGTAGGGTGAGGCTTCTTCAAATCAGGTACATTCATTCCAATGTACCCAACAACGGTTCCGCCTGACCCATTGCTCACGTCGCTACGTCAATTTAAGACATATGCACGGGTCAACCCTCACCGAGTCCCGTTTCCGTCACACAGTTCACATAACCAAGTTATGTTCAAGCTGGCTCCCAGGCCACCATTTAGCAGAATCACACATCCGCCCAGTTTTTCGGGTGCACCTTGGAGTTAGTACCCAAGGCTCCCTGTTGCAATCTACTGCGTAGAAAACCCGAAAAACAAACATTCGCACGGAGTCTTCTTCGACCATTAATGCAATGCAACATCACCGATCCAGACCAACTTGTCCGGGTAGTCTTCACACATCATGCCTATGTCCGTTCTCGATTACAGACTCTACATGTACACAACGGGGACTATTCATGTCTACCCGAAGGAACGCCTCAAACTCACCGCAAACTCGCGAGAGAGGGCTTCCCTATGCAAAAGAAGTAGAGCTTCACATACTCAAGTAGAGAATCGTTACCTTAGCTTTCTTCCTTGGCACCATGGAAATGTATGCGGATGAAAAGCACCGCAATCTCTTTGCCTCTGTAGATCCAAAGTTGGCTCGTAATTCGGAGCTCTGAAACTCTACTGGCATCCAGATTTAGCTTGCTTTCTTCTTCCTTTCTCTCCCCTCTCTCTAGGCTTTAGAAAGAGACTTAAGTGAAAGAAGTGAGAGATTTGAAACCCTATTCCCAGGTATATCCTAGTAGGAACAACCCCCAGTCGTCGGATCCCAAAATAAGGAAACAAACGACCACGATCCGTAGCTAAAATGCAAAACCTGAGCCGAACACGGCCTGCGACAAGCCCGTGTCCAAGGCCGTGTCCCTCATTCGCCGTCGAAATCGACGCATCTCGAAAAACATACGGGCACCCGACATGCCCGTGTTCGACCTGACATGCCCGTGTCAGCCAGTACATGCCCGTGTTCCCGGGCGTGTTCCTCCATCAACACAGGACCAACACCAACCCGAGACTCACATGGGTTTTGGACACGCCCGTGTCCTATTTGACACGCCCATGTCATACCCGAACACGCTTGGGCTCCAGGCCGTGTTCATTGTCTCGACACTTCATCGAGCACAGATCGTCGATCACACAACACGGCCTTGGACACGCCCGTGTCCTAGGCCGTGTTCACTGTCTTGACACATCATCGAGTGAAAATCGTCGACTTCCCTAGAAGATCGTCAACACGAGCTCGACATGCCCTGAGACACGCCCGTGTCTCAGGTCGTGTTCGCTGCTCGACGATCGTCGACTCCAGAATTTGTTTACCTCTCGGCCAAATCGTCGACCCAAACATGACACACCCTGGGACACGCCCGTATCCCAAGCCGTGTGCCCCCTGCCAAATTCCAAATTTGGCCCAGAACGGCTCCCATCGCTCTTTTGAGTTTCGGGGCGTTACAACTCTCTCTCTCTCTTAAAAGAATTTCGTCCTCGAAATTACATAAAGGAAAGAAACATAAAACTTAAATGGTACCTGAGTGAAACAACTCCGGGTACTCCTCAAGCATGGTCTGCTCTCGCTCCCAAGAGAGCTCTTCCCGACCGCAATTGTCCCAACGGACCATGACCATCCTGATCTCTTTGTTGCGTAGCCGCTTGACTTCCGAGTCCTCAATAAACACGGGCTTGACCTTCATCGTCAACCCATTCTCGACCGGCACTTGATCCGCCGCGATCACATGCGAAGGCTCTGGCACCACCTTCCGTAGTACCGATATATAGAATACATCATGAAGGCCACTAAGCTCCACCGATAGCTTCAAACGATACGCTGCTTCACCAATCCGCTCCAGAACCTCAAATGGTCCAAAGTACCTCGGGCTTAGCTTCTTTAAGCGATAGACCCGCGAGACACCCTTGAACGACTTGATCTTCAAGTACACCCAATAGCCAACAGTGAACTCCACGTTCCTGTGCTTGGCATTATAATACTTAGCCTGACGGTCCTGAGCGATTAGCAACCTCTCTCGAATGGTTCGCACCAAAGAAGTAGCATCCTCCACCTCTTGTCGCTTGTATAACTTTGACTCGCCCGTTTCCAACCAAGACAACAGCGTGCGACATCTTCTACCATAAAGGGCCTCGAAGGGCATCATTTGTATGCTTTCCTGGTAGCAATTGTTGTACGCGAACTCCACCAAGTATAGGTGGTCTTCCCACTATTTTTCAAAATCCAGCACGCACATGCAAAGCATGTCTTCCATCATCCTATTGACCCTCTCGGTCTGCCCATCCATTTGCGGATGAAAGGCTGTGCTTAAACTTAGCTTTGTACCCAACATCTGCTGCACCAGCCTCCAATCATTAGACGTGAACCGCCCATCTCGGTCACTCACGATGCTGTGGGGCACACAGTGAAGCCATACTATGTTGTCCACATATAACTTTGCCAATTTCTCAACCAGATCATCCTTCCTATGCGGAATGAAATATGACACCTTCGTTAGACGATCTATGACCATCCAAATGGTGTCGTTCCCCTTTTGCGACCTTGGCAACACGTGCACAAAGTCCATAGTAATGTCGTCAAACTTACACTCTAGAATAGGCAAGGATTTCAAGAATCCTCCCGGCTTTTGGCACTCCGCTTTCACCAAGGCGCAAGTTTGACACTTCGCCACGTAGAGCGCTACATCCTTTTTCAGTTCGGGCCACCCGAACAATTTCTTAACATCGCGGTACATCTTCGTGCTCCCCGGGTGAATTGAGTACTTGGTATGATGCTCCTCGTACAACAATTCCGCCCACAAATTGCCCACGTTTGGGACGCACAGACGACCGTCCTTCCAAAGCAATCCATCCTCAATGACGAATTGGGAATTTGACCCATCCAGAGCCTCAACCATGAGCTACTTCATGCTGCTATCCACATCCAAAGACTACCGAATCCGATCAGCCAGGTCATACAGTACTTCCGTTCAGTTCAATAGCGCTTCAGCACTCGATTGCTTGTCTACGCAAGAGATCTCCAACGCCTCCAACTCCCGAACCAACCGCTCATCATGGACCGACAGCCAATTAGCTTGAGCTGGGGCCCGACGACTCAACGCATCCGCAACTGCATTGGCTTTACCAGGTACGTAGTGGATCTTGAATGTATAATCCCCCAGGAGCTCCATCCATCTATGTTGCCGCATGTTCAGATCTTTCTGATCCAACAAATATTTTAGGCTCTTATGGTCGGTATAGATATCGACCCTTACTCCATACAAGTAGTGCCTCCACAGCTTCAAGGAAAAAATCACGGCCGCTAACTCCAAGTGATGGACCAGATAAATCCTCTCGTACACTTTCAGCTATCGCGAGCCATACGCTATAACGCTTCCGCGCTGCAGTAACACACAACCCAAGCCACTTCCCGAAGCATCGCTATAGATTTCAAAGCATTCAGTCCCACTCGGCGAACTCAGCACAGGCACTGTGGTCAACCGACACTTCAACTTTTCAAAAGCTCATGCGCACTCCGATATCCAAATGAACTTCTGCTCCTTCCTCGTCAAAGTAGTGAGAGGTAACGCTATCCGCGAGAAGTTCTCCATGAAGCGCCTGTAATAGCCGGCAAGCCCCAGAAAACTCCGGACTTCCGCTACCGTAGCAAGCACAGGCCACTCTCGTATCGCAACAATCTTCGGCGGATCCACCGCAATCCCCTCTCCACTCACTATATGACTGAGGAACGCCACTGAGGACAACCAAAACTCGCATTTCGAGAACTTGGCGTACAATTGATTCCTCCTCATCGTCTCCAATACCAAGTGAAGATGTCTGAAGTGATCTTCCCCACTCTGCGAGTACACCAAAATATCGACGATGAAGATGATCACAAAATGGTCCAAGTACTCCCTGAAAGTCCTGTTCTTCAAATCCATAAGCACTGGCGGTGTATTCGTCAGCCCAAACGGCATGACCGTAAACTCGTAATGCCCGTATCTCGTACTGAACGCTGTCTTAGGTATATCACTCTCCCTTATCCTCAGCTGATAGTAACCGGACTTGAGATCCAACTTCGAGTACACCGTCGACCCGACTAACTGATCAAATAGATCACCAATCCTCAGGATTGGGTACTTGATCTTTTCCATTTGCTTGTTCAACTCTTTATAATCAATACAGAGTCTCAAGCTCCCGTCCTTCTTCTTAACAAAGAGGATCGGTGCGCTCCAAGGCGATGAACTTGGACGCACAAAACCTTGCTCCAACAACTCTTGAAGTTGCACCTTCAGCTCCGCCATCTCCTTAGGCGCTAGCTGGAACGGAGAGCTTGACACCAGTTTTGCACCTGACAATAGCTCAATCGTGAAATCTATCTCCCGTTGAGGCGGGGCTCCAAGAAGATCACCAGGGAACACATCAGGGTACTCTGATACCACTGAAATACTATCCAATGAAGGCTTAGGCTTTGCAACCTCCAGTAGCGTAAAGGACAGCTCTGCTCCAGCACAAACCGCCTTCACCACCTGAAGAGCAGACATCAACGTCTTGCTCGAGCCTTTCAAGCCTGTAAAAGTCATCTCACGACCTGTTCCCAACTTGACTTCCTTGCGACCACAATCAATATAAGCTTGCTGCTACGAGAGCCAGTCCATGCCAAATATTACGTCGAACTCCACCAGCAGCAGTAGCGACGCTAGCAAATGTAACTCCTGACTCCCTATATAAATCTGAACGCCACAGATTCTCTCCGCACGCATCGAACACCTATTGGGGAACAACACATCCAGTTTGTCCTTCACCATCGAAGAAGGTACTCCGATGTGCGATATGAACCCTTCGGACAAAAAGGAGTGTGAAGCTCCCGTATCAAAGAGTGCTCTTGCCAGACACTCACAAATCAAAACAAATCCTAAACAAGCAATGGTAAGATAGCACACACATAACAAGTATAAAACAATTTGACTTGCTATAAATTTAAACCATACCTGTCACCATATCCGCTTGTTTAATGTCCTCCTATTGGCCAAGATTAAAAACTTTCGGTTGAGTCGGAGTATAATGGGACGCAGTTGACTCCACCGCCTTGCCCTTCTCTTCATAAGTTGCTCCCGGCTTCCTTTCGGACTTGGGACATCCGCTCCAGCAGTCACGGACAAAGTGACCCGGCTTTCCACAAGTAAAACATGCACTCAGGGTCCGACCCATAGTCGCCCCAGAAGCACCGAAAGAAGGAGCTGGACCCGAAGTCCTAGCTAAATCTTCTTAAAGAACTTATGGTCGAAACCCAGACTTTGAGGTAGTCGACCACTTGAACTCTGACTTCTTATCATTTTTCCAAAGCTTGCCAATTCTTTGCTTGTACATTCTTCATATCCTTTTCCAAAGAGCTGGCTCTGTTGACTCGGGTCAACGCCTGAAACCCTGCTTCATCGGCCCCGAGAGTAGTAACCTTAAGTCATCACTCAGACCTTCGTTGAAACAGTTGGTCTTACGCTCCTCATCCGCGAACGTAGAGCTATCCCGCATACCGACCCAACCGAGTAAATTCGTGGAGATACTCATCCACACAACTCTCTCCTTTTACCAACCTCTGGAACTCATTCTCTAAAACTATCCTCTGCGTCGAAGGGAGGTACCTAGCCAAGAACAGTCTCGAGAACTCTTCCATTGAAACGTCTATAAGTTGTCTTCCACTCAAGAGATGCAGCTCCAAACCCTCGCACCACAACCTAGCGTCTCCATCCAACAAGAACGTAGCTATAGTGGCCAACATCATCTGCCACTCCTCCGTCTCCATCGCCGTCAAGACGTTTTCTCTTCACTCGAGAGAGCTAGTCTTCAGCTTGGGATGTGGTTGCCAAGCGCTCCCCGAGAACACAGGAGGATTGATGCTCATAACATGTTTGAGCTGTCTCTCGGTTGCCCTCCTCGGCACAAAGGGTTCCAACACAACCTGCTCCACTCTTCTTGGCTCATCCCTTTGAAGTGGTACCTGCTCCATCGTAGGAGCGGGTTGCTGCATCTGCCATGCAGGATGCGCATTGATCATGACAAACACTGCTTTGACAACCAATCGTATGGTTTCAGCCGAGGGAGGTGTTGCAGGAGCATCATTTCCACGGGTGCACTACTAGCCTCAGAAACTCGGCGTTCTGCCGGCCCAGCACCGCTTCTGGTCACCTATAGTTGTACAAAACCCCGTTAAGCGACCAAATAAAATTGCAAACAGTAATTATAGGAACACGCAGGTTCCTCAAACACGCACATCATGTATTTGACATCATTCCTAAGTGGACATTCATGAGTTCTTTTGCTGTTATAACGATGATGCATACACATGTGCTCACCACCCCTTAAAATAATTCGCCCACGAATTCATTTAAGCCTGACCGAAACCAGTAGTCTGATACCAAATTGTAACACCCCCTATCTGTCACATAACATATAACAGTAGGTCCGGCTGTGGCCCGACGTCATATACCACAGAAAGACCAAAGGAGCGGTTACTCAATGGAAACCATCCAACTAATATCAACGTCCTACACCGAGCATTATAGCGGAAGCAATTAGAATGGTTACAATAATAAAGAACCCAACACTAGCATGAATGTCCACCCACATATAAATAACATTTATAAGAACAACACCATGGAATGAACGTACAAATACACAACTTCAATGGCCTTAAGGCCTTAAAATTGTTTACTCAAATAGAAATGTTTTCCAAACCTCGACACGCAGGCCGGCCATACATGAGTAAAAGAAAACACTAAGCATTAGACCTTCGAGGGCCGGCACTGCAAGAAACCTGAGCTTTAGCCCTCTATTTACTGCTCGGTTCCAAACCGCAGCACATTTAAGCACAATCCACCGCAACGGTGGCAAGCCAAAGCAACGGTCAGCAATACTGGTGAAATTATAACGATTCCACCCCCAACTCGGGGGGGCGATGCTCCTTCCCTGTATACATTGCTTCCTTTATTAGCATCAGCAAACAACCAATCAGTATAAAAATTCTCTTTTACACTACATCACAGGCATGGGCACGCACGACCACACACCCCGTGCACTCAGGGAACATTCTCGATGAACCGGTCAATGTCACGTCTCTCAATTTAACTTGTTGGTCATAGACACCCAAGTCTCACCACCGCCACTTTGACGACATCCCGCCAAACTATGAGCATTTTGTCTTCCCAGCATGGGTCACGTCAATTTAAGACATAGACTACCGAAGACCCTCATCTATGACAACGGTTTATCTCACACCGAACGACATAGAATGGGTACCCACGGTCCCCCTTACGCCTGACCCGTTGCTCATGTCACAACGTCAATTTAAGCCATATGCGCGGGTCAAACCTCCCTGAGTCCCGTTTCCGTCACACAGTTCACATAACCCGATTATGTTCAAGTTGGCTCCCAGGCCACCATGTTAGCAGAATCACGTATACGCCCATTTTTCAGGGTGCACCTTGGAGTTATTCCGCAAGGCTCCCTATTGCAATCTACCGCGTAGAAAATTCATCCAAAAAACAAACATTCGAACGGAGTATTCTCCGGCCATTTATGCAATGCAACATCACCGATCCAGACCAACTTACCGGTCCGGGTAGGCTTCACACATCATGCCTATGTCCATTCTCGATTACAGACTCTACATGTACACAACGGGTACTATTCATGTCTACCCGAAGGAACGCCTCAAACTCACCGCAAACTCTTGGTGCGAGAGAGGGCTTCCATATGCAAAAGAAGTAGAGCTTCATATGCTCAAGTAGAGAATCGTTAACCTAGCGTTCTTCCTTGGCGCCAGGGAAATGTATGCGGATGAAAAGCATTGCAATCTCTTTGCCTCCGTAGATCCGAAGTCGGCTCGCGATTCGGAGCTCCGAAACTCCGCCGCTCCTACAGCAACCGGATTTAGCTTGCTTTCTTCTTCCTTGCTCTCCCCTCTCTCTAGGCTTTAGAAAGAGACTTAAGTGAAAGAAGTGAGGGATTTGATCTTCAACCCTATTCCCAGGTATATCCCAGTAGGAACAACTCCCATCTGTCGGATCCCAAAATAAGGAAACGAACGACCATGATCTATAGCCGAAATGCAAAACCTGGGCCGAACACGGCCTGCGACACGCCCGTGTCCAGGGCCGTCCCCCTAAAGCGGCAGGCAACCGTCAAATCCCAGTACACGCCCGTGTGACACGCCCGTTCACGGCCGTACCCGACACGCCCTCAAACGCCCGTGTCGACGTGTGCGAAAATAATCTCCAACCCGACTTCAACGGCCTGGCAACGGCTGGGCACACGCCCGTGTTCCTGGCCGTGTGCACCAGGCACCCGTCCTTCTAACACGGCCTAACACGTGCTAAATTCGACGCCCCTGACACGCCCGTGTCAGCCAGTACACGCCCGTGTTCACGGGAAACCCGAGCATGTCGAGAATCCTCGCCGAACCATGACACGGCAGCCAACGGCCGTGTCCTGGGCCGTGTGCCCCACAGGACCGAAAATCGTCGACACCAACCCGATCGTCGACTCACACGGGTGTTGGACATGCCCGTGTCCTATTCAACTGACACGCCCTGGGACACGCCCGTTTCAGGCCGTGTACCCGAACCATGCCAAAATGGGACCCTCTCCAGGCCATGTTCACTATCTCGACACTTCGTCGAGCATAGATCGCCGACCACCCAACACGGCCTTGGACATGCCCGTGTCCTAGGCCGTGTTCCGTGTCTCGACACATCGTCGAGCGAAAATCGTCGACTTCCCTAGCAGATCGTCGACACGAGCTCGACACGCACTGAGACACGCCCGTGTCTCAGGCCGTTTTCGCTGCTCGACAATCGTCGACTCCAAAATTTGTCAACCTCTCGGCCAAATCTTTGACCCAAACACGACACGCCCTGGGACACGCCCGTGTCCCAGGCTGTGTGCCCCCTGCAAAATTTCAAATTTGTCCTAGAATGCCTCTCGCCGCTCTTTTGAGTTTCGGGGCGTTACATACTTGGCTTTATGGCCTTACAATAGTTTACTCAAATAAAAGTGTCTTCCAAACCTCGGCACGCAGGCCAGTCACACATGAGAATAAAAGTAAACACTCATAATTAGGCCTTCGATGGCCGGCGCAGCAACAAGGCCTTTTGCACGCTATTTACCACTCGGCTCTGCAGCACCTGCAAGCAACAATCCACCGAAGCGGTGACAAAAAAAATCAACGGTCAGCTAAACTGACCAAATTATAACGATCCCGCCCCTAAACTCGGGGTGGCGATGCTCCTTCCCTGCACTTATTAGCATTGCCATATAATAGAGAATTTACACATCAACACAGGTGTAGGCTCGCACACCCACACACCCCGTGCTCTCAGGGCACATTCTCGGTGAACCCGGTGAAAATCCGCGGTCTCACCACCGCCTCTTGGATGACAAATCCTGTGAGCATTATGGTCTTTTCGGCCTAAGCCTAAGACCCTCCATCTATGCCAATGACGAGTACCACATACCTTAGGTCTCTCTAAATGAACGACATAGAGCGGGTACAGTTCCGCCTAACCCGTTGCTCACACCGCAACGTCAATTTAAGCCGTCTGTGCGGGTTAAGCTTCCCCGAGTCCCAATTCGATCACACACTTTACATAACCCAGTTATGTGCAAGTTGGCTTCTAGTCCATCATGTTGGGAGAATCACGAATCTTCACAGTTTTTCGGGTACACGTTGGGGTTAGTCCCCTAGGTTCCCTGTTGCAATCTACCCCGTAGAAAACCCGAAAAACAACCATTAGCGCGGAGTCTTCTCCGGTCATTCATGCAATACAACATCACCGATCCAGACCAACTTGTCCGGGTAGGCTTCACACACCAGCCTATGTCCATTTCTCGATTACTGACTCTACATACAAAACAACGAGGACTATTCATGTCTACCCGAAGGAACACCTCACACTCACCGCAAACTCACGAGAGCAGGCTTCCTATGTAAAAGAAAGAGGACTTCACATGTCCAAGATGAGAATCGTTACCCTATAATTTCTCTTTGGCGCCATGAAGATCTATGCGGATGAAAAGCACCGCAATGTCCTCTCCTCCGTAGATCCGAACACGGCTTGAGATTTGGGGCTCTGAAGGTCCAATGGCGGCCGGATCTCCCCTCCTTCTTCTTCTTTGCTCTCCCCTCTCTCTAAAACTCTTAGAAAGAGAAAACCCCAAAAGAATGAGGGTTTCTAACCCTATTCCCGAGTATATCCCAGCAAGAACAACACTGGGCCATTAGATCCCAAAATAAGGAAACAGACTGCCATGATTCGCACTTAAAATCCAAAACCTGGGTCGAACACGGCTTGTGACATGCCCGTGTCTAAGGCCGTGTGCCTAATCGACGCTGAAACCGTCGCATCCCGAAAAGAACACGGGATCTCGACACGCCCGTGTCAGGCATGACACACCTGTGTCATCCAGTACACGCTCGTATAGCGGGGCGTGTTTCTCCATCGACATAGGACCAAAACTAACCCGAAGAGAGTATGGGTTCTCGACACGCCCGTTTTGAATTTGACACACCCGTGTCAGGCTGAACACGCCTGGGTTCTAGGTCGTGTTCCACACCCGACACATCACGGCTCACAGCCCGAGCAGGACACGGCCTGGGACACACCCGTGTCTCAGGCCGTATTCGCTGTCTCGATGATTGATGACTGCAATTTCGTCGACAACACGGCCATCGTTGAACCCGAGCACGATATGGCCCGGGGACACACCCGTGTAACAGGCCATGTGACCCCTACCAAGTCCCAAACTTTGTTTAAAATGCTACCCGTCCCTCTTTTGAGTTTCGGAGTGTTACATCGTCCCCCCGCCTTGTCCGATAATGACACAGGGCTCCACAAATTTTCCTCGACAAAGAGTTTGAGGTCTCCTTCCTCCGAAGGGGCATCGAATCGCTCCTCTCCATCCTTCCTGGCGAAGGTATTCCTCTCCTTTTTCCTTTTGCCCAGCTCGCCAAATCAATAGAATTTTCTGAATAAGTTTTTCCATGCTATGGAGCGAATGATTCTTGAGAACCCGCACTTCGCGGACTCGTGACAATTCCCTGACCCTCTTGCATGCGAGAGGGTGGCCGCAGCTGCTTGCAGAGATGAGCTGGCATAATCCAAGCCCTCATCTAGAAAGAAGCAACCTGATCCCACGGGGTGCAGCTCGCCCCGCCGCCTATCACCCAAAAGAGGATGAAAAGGGTGATGGTGGTCCCTAGGGCGAGACAACAGCAACAATAATAAAAGCCAGAGTACATGAGCTCGCCCAAGACCACCCATAATAGGTCATCGGAGACCTCACTGATGGAGACTTCGGACAAAGGGCATGGGGGTGGCGATTCCTCCGCTCCCCCTGCTACTAAAAAGACTATGGCTCGCGAGCCGAAGAGCCACCCCCTCTTTGGCTTCGGGGAAAGGTGGAGGGACTCGGCCGGTGAGCCTATGGTACAATAGGAAAAGTTGGCCCACCGGGTCTCCATCTCCACCTCCAGCCTTCCTAGATGGAACACCAACTCTCCACCGATCATGACAACATGGTTGGCTTCGGCCTCTATGGGCGCGATGAAAGAAATTGTACCTAATCACCTAGAGGGGGGGGGGGGTGAATAGGTGACTTAATCTTTTTAAACTTTTAGGCAGATTATATCGCAGATTTCTCAGAACTATAAACAACATACACAGCATCAATCACATACACAGTGTACACACTATTTTATAGTGGTTCCCCAAGGTTTGGGTACATCCACTTTCCCCCTTCGCCTATCTAGTAGTGTAGTAGATTCGGCCAAACTCCTCCACTATACCTCAGATCCTCAGATCTTACACTCAGAACCGCAACTGGTTCCTACAGCTCAGAGTGTTCCCACTCCTACAACTCAGGCTCAATAGCCCTACAACTCAGTCTTCTCCAAAGACCTACACTCAGTCACAAGGCCTACACTAAGCCTACAACAGGCCTACACTCAGAGAAATAGATCTCCTACACTCAGGCACACAGGCCCTACCACTCAGCCTTTATAATTTCAGGCTTATAACTCAGATCCCTAAGGATCCTACAAGAAATTAAAAATACAAAGTGTATAACCTCAACTCAGAATAAGAGAGAAGAGTTGACAGGTTTCTTGATGAGTTCTTGGAAGAACTCTACTGAGATCAACCTCACTTGGCTTTCTTCAAAGCTTCTTGAATGTAGAACACAATAGGGTTGATACTCTCTGCAGCTGATCTTCAATCACTACTAACTTAAGAATCAGAACTAAGTCTGAAACTTTCTTCACAGCCTGGTTCCAACAACTATCTTCTTGGAAGGAGCTCTCTCTCCAACTACTTAGATCTTCACTTGAACTGATTCTTCAATGAATTGCTTGATCTTCTTCTTTGATTGTTGTTAATCATCTCCTTCTGTTGACAGAATAAGCCTTTATATAGGCCTTCTTCATGGTGACCGGCTGATCCGGTTTCTAACGACTTTCTGACATCTTTGATAGGTGCAGTAGACCGGCTGGAATGGCAGCTGTCATGTCATCCAGTCACTTCTTGAAATATCTATAACTGTTTGAAAGTGTCGAGACAGTCTGTCTTTAAGTGTCGACACTTATAGACTGAGTGTCGACACAAGTAGACTAAGTGTGGACACTAGCCTTCAAGGTGTCGACATAACTCCTTGTGTTGTAGAATTTACTTCTCGACACTGCTTCTTCAGAATGTGTCGACACTGATATTGTGTGTCGACACAACTCCTTGTTCTTCAGTACTTAGTTGAATTCTGCTAAGTGTCGACACAACTCCTTTGTGTCGACACATCTTCTTGTGTTGAACTTGTTAAGTCTCGACACATACTCTTGGTGTCGACACATGCCTTCTGTGTTGATACCTTTACTGAGTGTCGACACTTCTCCTTGTGTCGACATATTCTTCTTATGTTGAGACTTTGGCTGAGTGTCGACACATTCTTCATTATGTCGACACTTGTACTTAGAATTTGTTGAACTTTGCTGAGTGTCGACACAGCTCCTTGTGTCGACACATTCTTCATGTGTTGAGTCTTCTGCTGTGTGTCGACACATTCTTCATTATGTAGACACTTGTACTTAAACTCTGTTGAATTAGCTGAGTGTCGACACAGCGTCCAAGTGTCGACACTTTCTGATGTTGACAAAGTTCCTCTGGGTGTCGACACTGCTTCTAAGTGTCGACACTTCTTCACTGGACATTTCTTCAATGAGTGTCGACACTTCCTGTATGTGTCGACACTTTCCTCCTGGTGTCGACTCTGCATTCCTGGTGTCGACACAATTACTCTAAGTGTCGACACTGCTTCTCTAGGTGTCGACACAAGTCTTCTTAAGTGTCGACACTTTTCTTCTGGGTGTCGACACATGGACTTAGAAACTTTTCAGCTTTCCCTGCAAATACTTAACCTGCACAACTAAACTCAAAACACATCAAATACATTTTGATGTATATCATTGAGTAGGGTGAGGCTTCTTCAAATCAGGTACATTTATTACAATGTACCCAACAATCTCCCCCTATTTGGAGAAGTCATAACCCTTAGTCAATGATATACACCATACATAACAAAATTACAGTATGATGTAAAACAGGATTATATAACAGGGTAAGTACATAAACATGTATCAAACAAAACATGTATACAGAAATATCTCAGAACAATAATGTAATAGATTTATCACACATCACATTGTTCTAACAACTTTATCATATTCATTATACAAAAGTTTACAGAGTGTTTAAAAACAAAAGATTACAACTGTAAACTAAAGATAAATTCTAGCCTATTGCTGCTCAGGCTCCTTGATCACTATGCCCTTTCCAGACTATATCTTTGCTTGGACTGGGGCTTCAGCATCTTCAGCAGCAGCATGCTTCTTTCCTTTAAGATCCTTCTTTTTCTGCTCTTCAGCCTTGATCTTCTGCCTTTCAAAGTAATGATAAGGCTTTGGAAAGTACTTGCTAGGTTCCTGGGCATTAGGAGGTAGCTTTCCCATCTTAGCCTTTCTTCTATACTGCACAATTGCCTCTTGCCTGGACTCATGCTTTCTCCACTCCAGTTAAGAATACCACTTGTTTCTATCTTGAATATTGTCCTTGGCAGCCTTCCATGCAGTTAAGATAATATTCCTTGAAGTGGGGCTCCACTGTTCAAAGTCAGGCTTCAATTTAGCTTGGTCCCTGAATCTCTTCTTAGACAATTGGGCTTCTTGTTCCTTCAGCAAAGCTTCTTGTTCTTTCAGTATAGCCTCTGGCACTGGCTGAACCACTTTTTCTATGATGACATTTTGCTTTCCCTCAGGTGGGCTATACATTGACTGTATATATGCATGTATCATATCAAAGTCTGGTGGAGGGTATATTACTTAAGCCACTTCAGCTTGCTCCCCTCCAAGATATGCAGGATTAATCCCAGACTCTACAACATTATCATCATCACATAATGGAGGATATCCAAGGGTGGCTCTGATGGAATTGGAAATCCATTTTGCATGATCAGAGCTGGCTTTGACTAACACCCTCTCCCCCTTTATGACTTCTCTAACAATATGATCCCTCAGATCATCTTTCTGAAATCTTATTTGTGCATCCAAATAGTTGACTCCATCCTTAAAGAACGGTTTCAACCTTTGGAGCTTGTCAGTTATAGCCTTTTGAGAGTCTTGTATAGCAGTTTTAACAACAGTTATTCCCTCTTGTAATGCTTTATCAAATTCTGCCTTTGCTGTAGCATTAGATGTAGTCTGACCAATAGCTATATTCTTCATTTCTGTGACTATTGCATTGTGTGAAGCAGTTGAATTATCATTCATCCTTAGCTGGTTCTCCAGAACATAGCCTTGCTTCACTGCAATATCATCCACTTGATGTTTGATCTTTTCCTGATGAGTGGCTAGATAGACTACTGCATTCCCTCCTTTATGGAAGCAATCAGTCAAATCTTTCTTATTCAGATTCATTTCAAATCTGATGGACTTAATATCTTGGGCCAGATCAAACTGTAATGACTTATGCCCCTCATCCATATAAGATTGCAAAGGCTGTCTTTGCTCATCCATCTTTATCTGTAATGCAACCATCAGAGAACTGAAATCTGTAGATAGTGCTGGCTGTGATGCAGGCTGTGGTGCAATTGTTTGCAGTGCTTTCTTATAATTCTGGCTTCTCCTCTTGAAAACTTGAAATTTTCTCTTCTTGGCTCTTGCATCCTCTTCATCTTCAGAAGCAGATGTGCTATCAATAGTCACTCAGTCCTTAGGACTTGGAGGTAGCTCCTTCTCAGTCCTTTGTAACCGTTCAGCATCTTTTGGCACCTCAGTCTCTTTGCTTGCAGTTTCTTCAACAATATCCACATGCTCTCCCTCAACAGTGACTTTCTCCCCCTCAGCAGCAGCACTTTCTTTCTCAAAGTCTGTTTGTAGAAGGTCTGGGAATAGATCTTCTAGGGTAAATTCTTGTTGAGGATGGGGTGGAGATTCTCTTATCTCATCAATCACTTGATCAGATACCACTTGTTCAGCAACAGATGTGTCCTCCATGACAACATCTTGGGGTTGACTAGGAATCTGAGGTTGCTGATTTGCAGTAGATAATGTGTCAGTTATAACTGCATTATCAATAGAGAAATCTAATTGGTTTATTTTAGTTATTACCTCAAGTATGGTTTGTGTAGCTCTTTCACTTTCTAGAGGAGTAGGCTCATCCACAATTAGAGGCTCCCCCTGGATGGAATCCTAGTGAATTGGGCTTGCTGGTGATAGCTCCCCCTGCCTTGGTGCATCTTCTTGTCTAGCAGGAGATTGTCCACCAGTTCCAGTGTCTTGTTCATCATCAGTAGTAAAGACAACTTGCTCTTCAGAGCTACTAGAGGATTCTTGAGACACTGGGGCTGTCTTATTCTTCTTATTCTTCAGGGGTGTTTCCTTCTCAGGAGTTGGCATTTCCTTAGTCAAGACTCTATCCCACCTGGAGAAGATTCTCATGTCCATCTTCCTCATGTGGTTGATTTTGGATCCTGCAGCTTGACTCATGACCTCTGGTATACCACCAGCCAAGTATAGACTTAGAATCCTACCCAAATTAGGTTTCTTCAGGCTCTCCTTAATCTTCTCAAACACTACTGCAGACCAATCAGTACTCAGTTTGAATATGATCCTTATCATTAGATTGAACATATGAGCTGAAATTCTGTCATGCCCTCCACGCTTGCTCAAGATCACCTTGCCAACAATTTCAGAGAGAAATTTTCCCTGCATGTTCATTCCCTTCCTATTGAAAATAGATCCTATTTTCATCTTGGAATCCAGTCCACACCATGTTAATGCTTCTCTAGTCTTAGAAGCAGAAACTTCATCTTCTTCCTTTGTCCTGGGTAGTTGAAGTACCTTTCTCAGACTTTTGAGAGAAACTTTCACCTTGGCCCCATGAACTCTAGACTTTATCTTGAGTCCAGATTCATCTATTGTAGCTCCATTCAGGAATTCCAGAACTTCTTTCTTCCATATCTTGGTCGGCTCGGAAACAAGAAAATCTAACCCTGTCTCTTCTATTAGGGTTATCACGCCTTTGATCTCTGGTTCCCCGTCATCAAACGCATGCCGCACGAGTTCGTAACCTTCATTCACATTCTCTTCGAGCTTGGGCGCCATTAGGGTTTGAAGAAATTTGAATCTAGAGAAGAGAGGTGTCGACACACAAGTTTGGTCTCGAAACTTTGGTGAGCGTGTCGACAGACAATGGCAAAAACCTATTTATACCTTTCTATAATCGAAGATGAAAGGGCGCGTCAAAATACTCAAATTGTCTCGACACTGTTGAAAAGTCTCTACACAGACTTATAATGTCTCGACAACTATGTGTCGACACAAGTATAGTCGACAGATTATTTGTGTCGACACTTGTTTATGTGTCGACATCGCTTTGCTCGACACTTAGTCGAGACTTTACTTGTCTAATTCTGTGTAAATCTTAAGTGTCGACACCACGTTGGATGTGTCGACACCTACACTGCATGTGTCGACACTAATTATCTGAAGTGTCGACACCAACTATCTAGATGTGTCGACACCTTTTCTCTGAAGTGTCGACACCAATTCTCTGTCTCGACACAGACAACTCTGTGTGTCGACACTATTTTACTTAGCCATTTTTATAAACGTATTCTAAGTTTATCATACCTAATTCAATTTTGAATCTATTGAATTTGGTTTCTTCTAGGGGCTTAGTATACATGTCAGCTAGTTGATTATCTGTATTAACATACTCTAGAGATATATCTCCTTTTCTACATGTTCTCTTAGAAAATGGTATTTTATTTCTATATGCTTAGTCCTACTATGGGAAACAGGATTGTTTGCAATAGAAATAACACTAGTAGAATCACAAAATAGAGGTGTCCTACTTACTTGAATACCATAATCTTCAAGCTGATGTTGTATCCATAGAAGTTGAGCACAGCAACTTCCTGCAGCCACATACTCTAATTCTGCTGTGGAGATAGCCACACTTGTTTGTTTCTTGCTACTCCATGATATCAGTCTTCCACCTAGGAATTGACAGGTACCAGTTGTACTTTTCCTATCTTCCTTGCAGCCTGCAAAATCTGCATCTGAATAACCTGTCAGTTCAAAGTCTCCATTCCTAGGGTACCAAAGGCCTAGATAAGGAATGCCCTTAAGATATCTCAGAATTCTTTTGACTGCTGTCAATTGAGATTATTTAGTGCAAGCTTGGTACCTAGCACAGACACATGTAGCATACATGATATCTGGTCTACTTGTAGTCAAATATAGTAGGGAGCCAACTATCCCTCTATATAAAGTCTCATCTACAGGTTTCCCTGCATCATCTTTGCTAAGAGACATACTTGACCCCATAGGTGTTTTCATGTTACTGGAAGATTCCATACCATACTTCCTTATCAGTTCTAGGGTGAACATAGACTGGCATATGGATAAACCATTCTCAGTCTGTCTAACTTGGAGACCCAAGAAGAACTTAAGTTCCCCCATACTGCTCATCTCAAATTGTCCTTGCATAAGTTTTGCAAACTTCTTGCAAAGACTACTTTCAGTAGACCCAAATATGATGTCATCTACTGTTGGGTATTGTATCCACAATCACCTGGATTTGAGGAAGCCACCTGTCAAGCTAAGATGAATTCACAATGTATTTGATGAAACTTTTTAAGTTGTGCTTGCAGTTATTCCACGCAAAGTGCACACCAATGTCAGGGTGCAGTAGGTCAATATACACGGGTCTGCACGACGTAATCCCTCGTTGAGCAGATCAGTGTGTTGGCCTACGTGTACTCTCTCTATTGGAGTGCACTTACGTTCAAGTACAGGGCTGTGATCTTGCAGGAGCAGACAAGGAGCAAGGATGGGTCAAGGAGCAGCTCGTGGGCGGAAAGACGAAAATTCGTCTAAGTATAATTCGACGAGAATCACCAAGTGATTCTCGCCGATTCGGCGAGAATCACTAGTGATTCTCGCCGAATCGTCGAGAATCATTAGTGATTCTCGCCGACTCTTTCCGGCTACCTCAAAACGGTGCCAAGTAAGATTCGGCGAGAATCACTAGTGATTCTCGCCGAACCCATCGCAGAGCAGATCCTGAATACCAAGTTACATTCGTTGAGAATCAAAAAGTGATTCGTCGAGAATCACTAGTGATTCTCGACGAATCGTCGAGAATCACTAACTGATTCTCGCCGATTCGTCGAGAATCACATGTGATTCTCGCCGATTTTTACTTGGCGTTTTCTCTGGAAACTGCTGGACCGGATTCTGCCGCTGGACTATTTTGAACCGGTTTTCGGGATTTTTCGTGTGGGTCCCACAACGGTCAAATTAGTAGTATCTACAGTATATATATACGGGTATTTTGAACTGTAGACTACAGAAAGAAGCCGAGCAAAAACCTAGACCTAAAATCGCGATCTTCACTCCGCCGCCGCCGTCGCGCTCGAGCTAGTTGGTCGCCGTCATCGATCGGGATTCCTTCGTGATCTCCGGCGACAGAAGCTTAGCAAAGCTTGAGTCTCACGAGTCTATCCAGAGATCCCTTGTCTCTCGATTTGTTGACCGGGAAAAACTCCCCCGTCCGAATCGATCGAGACGACCGATCCTAGAGTGACCGTTGGTAGACCTAGTTTGCTTCGCTACGAAGTTTGGATCTCAAAGTACTGCAGCCGCGCACCTTCATTGCCGCCGATCCCGAACCAAGCCGCCGCTCGGATTGCCGCCGCCGGTTCCGGGGAGATCCTCTCTAAGAGAGACCAAGGTTGTAGACTCTTCGTTGACTTCACGAACACGTCGTCGAACGAAGAGGAACACCGAAGTCTCCAAACGAAGTTTGTATCTCGTGTACATTCTATTTTACTTTTGTTGTAAAGGAACGATTGTTCCGTGTTGTAAGGGTTGGGTGCAACCCGATTTGTGGGAGTGTTGACACCTACGTGTGGAAGGGTTTCTTCCGTTAGTGCAAGGATTGGATTTCAATCCTGTTGGAGAAGTGACCGAGTCGTCCCTTGTTGGGAGATAGGTCGAAGGGGGAAAGTGGATGTACCCAAGTCGGGGAACCACTATAAATTGTCTGTGTATTCTGTGTGCTGTGTCTTTTATTTTTATTGTGCAGGTACATTCGTAAATTCCGCATAAGCATTGCTCGTCACCTATTCCCCCCCCCCATAGGTGAACTTTGTTGACACTAGGTGGACTTTCAAGTGGTATCAAAGCGAGGTTGCTCATCAAAAAGGCTAACACCTTGAGTAGATTCCTGCCACCAGTGTCAAAAGCATTGAGCTGGATTATGACATATCGCCACTCAAACTCCCTGCATGCACAAAGGATTATTATCCCATCTGGAGGATGAGAGTGTCATTTCACTTGGATGCTATCGATCCTCGAGCATCCTTCATTCTGGAAGAGGGTCCATTTATTCCCATGAAGACCACCGACTCTGGGATCCAAGTGCCCATGTGCATTGCTGAGATGTCAGAGACGGAACTGTCACTATTTAACTTGGACGAGAGGATTCGTCAAATTATCTTGGATATCTGGTCTGGAGCTCCTCGCTCTAGATTAGCAAAATGCAGGACGGCTAAATCCATGTGGGTGATGATCTCAGAGCTGATGGGGGAGTCAGAGAAAGCTGGAATATGCTGTCAACCAGAGGAGGAAGCCTATGTGGGGGTCCTCACCTCTGAAGATGAAGGCAAGCATCTCTCGGACAACATCAGAGCTCCAGTGTCTGTGTCAGAGACTGACGAGGCCAGTGAGGAAAGCTGCTCTGATGAGGATGAATCATTGGTCACTGGCTCTAATGGCAATAACACAGAAGAGCAGGTAACTTCTTCATCCTGCCCCAAATCTTTTGAACTTTCTGAAGACAGGAACTGCTTTCCTCCAGAAGATTCTGATTCTCTGAAGAAAGCCCTTCAGTCAAGCAACCTACTTGCTGAGGAGCAAGCTCAAGAGATTGCTCGACTGAAGATCTTGTTGGTTCTCCAATTGGCGTCCAACAAGGTCAAGGACTCTAAGATCTCAGCTCTAGAGAGTAGTCTAGAGAATGAGAAACGAATAGTATCAAACTTTTCCAACGTTGATGCTATAAAGAGAAAGCAAGAAAACGGGTGGATCTCTCGGATTATCAATGCGTGGAGAAATGGGGAAACGGTATTCCGACCCCCCACTCCAAGCAGGAAGGCAACTCATCATGCCTTCAGGTATGACCACAGGAATAGTCGTGGTCACTGCAAGGGTGATCTGTCCCCATGTGGAGACACCCGTAGTGCAAGGGCCGTCGTGGCCACCCATTAGAGAATACCTAAGGCTCATTCTGATCCCTTTGTATTCACTGCCACTGCCCCAACTCGGTGCGAATCTGCATGTCCCAGCTCACAGAAGACTTCTCACCACCTGAGGACACAGGATAGGGAGGTTAGGAGTCATGGCGTAAGTTTTCATGAGGCCTCAGGAAGGGGGATGCCTGAAAGGAAGGCACCACCTCCCCGACCACATGCCGCTTGCAACGTGCATTCCTTCCACCCTTCCATGTGTCACGGTGGAAGAGGAAACTTTGTGAGGAGATCTTGCTCTATCCCGATTAGACCTAGGACCGTGACTACCTCAGTCACCAGATCAGGTCGGAAACGACGATACAACATTCACCCATGTTGGTGCTGTGGCAAAGTGGGGCACTTTGCCATCGACTGTTGGCACAACCCCTCTGTGCCCACGGCAAGGGCTTATCCACATTCACGGGACAGAGGTAGTCTTCCTGACAGGTTTTCTGAAGGAAGGCAGTTGCATGCTTATGCTAACAGGAACCTAGGACCCAATATGATTTGGGTTCCTAAGGTAAAGTAATTCTTTCTTGCAGGGTAGTCTTGGTTCCCGTGAATATGATGGGAACCAGACAGTAGGTGGCTCAAGACTAAATTGGAACAAGCGTCTGCTATAATAGATGTGATATCGACTTGAGCATACTCACATTGAGCTCCTAATATGTTCTACCTGTGGGACTAAACGATGACTCTCAAAATCCCAGTTACTCATGATCAGTTCCAAGACTTGAGTCGTTTTCAATTGACAATTACATATATATACATATCTTTAAATACAGATACATCTTAGTATATACGTGTATGTATGCACATCCAAGGATAGGGTAACACGATGAATATAGACCTTAGACACACCATTAAAGAGTTATCGGAAATTCCACTGGTAGATTCGAGAACTAACATCTGCAGGCGTAAATCAATTCACTGAAACCTAACAAAGATACGTCGTTGGAAGACTTTCAAATTACCTCAGACAAACGGAAACCGTAAAAATCCCATTTAACTCGTCGAGCTTGGCATTTAAGGAGAATCCCATTCTCGCCGAAGGATCAAGAAGAATCACATTTGAGGAAGCATTCCCGCCGACCCTTTATATACTTGGACTCTCGCTGACCCTTCAACTTCCATAAGAATCCCGCAAAAGCTCTTCCGCCGATTCTTCCCTTACCCGCCGACTCACCGAAACCCGCAGGAAGCTCGTCGAATCATCTTCTCGCAAGAGTTCTTCCGCCGAATCTTCCCTTACCCGCCGACTCGCCGAAACCCGCAGGAAGCTCGATCATCTTCTCGCAAGGTTCTCGTCGGATCCCGCACCGTCTTCGCTCTTTCCCGCAAGGACTACACCGAAGGTCTTCCCAAAGGACGCTCAAGGAAGAGTTCTCGCAGGATGCTCACAAACTCACTTCCGTCTACGCCCCTAGGTAACCTCTTCCTCACCCGTACTTGGACGTTCTCACTAGTGACACTTTCCTTTTGAATGTTCATTAAAGCTTAGAGTAGGGCTTCTCTCTCTAGATCTGCAATGGCTCCAAGGACAACTGCTGGGTTGGTCACCGGTTGCGAGCTTGTTCGGACTGGGTTCTCTCACGCCTCGGACGAATTCCGCAACATCATTCTGATGCTGGAAGAGGCTGGACTAACATTCGTCCTGGAGCACCCTTGCAAAATCTTGGACAAAGAGGTGCTGGAGTTCTTCGCCACCGCAAGACTCCGAAATGGCGACTCACTAATCAAAAGCAAGGTGGCTGGGGAAAAGGTCAAGCTATCTGCCAGCAAGCTGACTCGCTTCCTACAACTTTCTAGCTCTGAGCATGAGGACTATCTGGAGGATGATGACAAAACCAGAACTCTCTTATTCTGCGGTCTCCCACGAGGAACTCGGTCAATAAAGAGAAAGGATATGAATGAAGAAGGGAAGCTCCTGTCTGACATTATTGGAAAGGTGCTCATCTGCAAGCCGGGCTCTCATGACCATATCTCAGCGGATATGTTCAAGATCCTGATAGCTGTCGTCTGCCGTAAAAGGTTCAACTGGGGGGAGTTGCTGTTCGAGAAGATCAAGGACACCTTGGGCTCTCCGAGTTTTGGCCGCATCATAAGTCTATATCTAAACCAGCTAAATGGAGACAAGTTTGACATGAGTAAAGGTGTCCCTCTCCACTACTTGAAGAAGATGGACTCAAGTGTGTTTGATCGATGGGAGAGGCGTATTGGGCAGACTGCAGTGGAAGAGCAACAAGGAGTATCTTCAGCAGTCACCCCGAGTGAAATTCCTGATACCTTGACTGCAGGAATCGAGGGGGAGCCTCTACCCCCTCATACGGATGTAGTATCTGCAATCTCCCAGGTGGCCAGGGATGCTGTGGCCGAAATTCAAGAAGAAAGTGACACTGTACTGGAGACTGCTGACCAAGAATTGGAAGAGGCTGCTGATGAAGATGAGTTCATGGATGATGACGAAGAGGATGACGGGCATGAGGGACATGAAGCATTGGAGGCTCCGGATCTCATTGAACCTCCATCTGACAAGCATGCACCTGAAATCGTTCCTGAACACATTGCTGCACCAGTGGAGGGGGAGTCAGACAAATCTACAGAGGCCGCCAACATTCATCCATTAGAGACTGTGCTTGTATCCAGCTCTACAGATGCGTCTGCTGAAGGGCAAGGCCCACAAGTGCCTCCGGCTCTTCCATTACGAGATGAGCTAGCCACTCACACTGTAAATGTCATTCAGGGCATTGTGAATGAACTCAAAGCCTCCTTTGATGAAGCTCAGAGTAAACTGCTGCACAGAATTAAGAAGTCTGAAAATCTCATGCTCAAGAATATGGTGGAGATCAACCATAAACTGGATAAGATGGAGAAGAAGTTTGAAGAAAAGTACACTGAGGCCGGCCAAGTTGTCACACTTCTCATGGCCGGATTGAAAACGAACACTGATACTCTTGCTGTAGTAAATCAGAATGCACATGTTGTAGCTAACAACATTCAAAAGTTTGACGGTAATATGGTCACTCTCAATGCCAATCAGCAGGCCTTGGTCACTGAATTCTCCCGGACCACCAAGCATATTGATGACTCCCTACACTCCTATGCAAACTTCATCGCTGTCGAAGCCAAAAAGGGGGAGAAGGACTACATTGCTAAGATGGCTGAACTCCGAGAAGTCATGATCAATAACTTCGAACAGTCAAACAAGTACGTCTATGAGAGCTGCTGGTGGATGCTCCAACAGGCGTTAGGAGCGTTAGGCGTCATTTTGCATGACAATCCTGCAGGTATTCATGCTCCTGAGACTTCCATGGCTGCTGCGGGAGTAAGTGCTGCTGAGGGAATAGGTGCAAGTGCTGCAGATGTTCCCATAAGTGAAGCTGATGCTAGGGCTATTTCCAAAGCTAAACTGATGAGCATGTTTGACCAAGAGGCCCTAGCAAAAGCCAGGGGCAAGCGAAAAGCTCAAGAAGGGACCTCCAAGGAGACACAGGCTGAAAAGAGAACTCGACTGAGTGAGGAGGAAGTAAGAAATGAAAAGTGGAGTCCAGTTTCAAAGAATATCATCTTGGACACCTTCTGGCTACAGGAACAGGGGGAAATCAATCGAAAGGAGGTATACAGCCAGTATGAATGGGAGATGCATAAGACGTATGAAGTGAAACGAAACATCTTCTTCAGAAACAACACGGATGCAGATAAAGTTCCTCCTCCCAGATATTACCCGAAGCCTAAAGAGTACATGGAGAGACAAAGGAAGAAGTTTTTGGCGCAAAAACTCAAGGATGACTTAGCTAAGGAAAGATAGTCAACAACTTGTAGCTTGTCATTCTCTCCTAAGAATATTTAATGCTTGTTGTTATGATATGAACAATTCTGAGATTATATATATATATATAGATATACATTTGTATTTGAATATGTGAATGACTCAAGTCCCGATCTGGTTGTTTATATTCTCCTATGCTGCATGTTTAACTTCTAAATGCTGTTTTTTTATTATTTGATTAGTGTTATTCATCTTAGCTAGTAGGGTTTTGGCTTCGTCAAATAGGGGGAGATTGTTGGGTATTGTATCCACAATCACCTAGATTTGAGGAAGCCACCGGTCAAGCTAAGATGAATTCACAATGTATTTGATGAAACTTCTTAAGTTGTGCTTGCAGTTATTCCACGCAAAGTGCACACCAATGTCAGGGTGCAGTAGGTCAATATACACGGGTCTGCACGACGTAATCCCTCGTTGAGCAGATCAGTGTGTTGGCCTACGTGTACTCTCTCTATTGGAGTGCACTTACGTTCAAGTACAGGGCTGTGATCTTGCAGGAGCAGACAAGGAGCAAGGATGGGTCAAGGAGCAGCTCGTGGGCGAAAAGACGAAAATTCGTCTAAGTATAATTCGACGAGAAAAACCAAGTGATTCTCGCCGATTCGGCGAGAATCACTAGTGATTCTCGCCGAATCGTCGAGAATCACTAGTGATTCTCGCCGACTCTTTCCGGCTACCTCAAAACGGTGCCAAGTAAGATTTGGCGAGAATCACTAGTGATTCTCGCCAAACCCATCGCAGAGCAGATCCTGAATACCAAGTTACATTCGTTGAGAATCAAAAAGTGATTCGTCGAGAATCACTAGTGATTCGTCGAGAATCACTAGTGATTCTTGACGAATCGTCGAGAATCACTAACTGATTCTCGCCGATTCGTCGAGAATCACCTGTGATTCTCGCCGATTTTTACTTGGCGTTTTCTCTGGAAACTGCTGGACCGGATTCTGCCGCTGGACTATTTTGAACCGGTTTTCGGGATTTTTCTTGTGGGTCCCACAACGGTCAAATTAGTAGTATCTACAGTATATATATACGGGTATTTTGAACTGTAGACATACAGAAAGAAGCCGAGCAAAAACCTAGACCTAAAATCGCGATCTTCACTCCGCCGTCGCCGTCGCGCTCGAGCTAGTTGGTCGCCGTCATCGATCGGGATTCCTTCGTGATCTCCGGCGACAGAAGCTTAGCAAAGCTTGAGTCTCACGAGTCTATCAAGAGATCCCTTGTCTCTCGATTTGTTGACCGGGAAAAACTCCCCCGTCCGAATCGATCGAGACGACCGATCCTAGAGTGACCGTTGGTAGACCTAGTTTGCTTCGCTACGAAGTTTGGATCTCAAAGTACTGCAGCCGCGCACCTTCGTTGCCACCGATCCCGAACCAAGCCGCCGCTCGGATTGCCGCCGCCGGTTCCGGGGAGATTCTCTCCAAGAGAGACCAAGGTTGTAGACTCTTCGTTGACTTCACGAACACGTCGTCGAACGAAGAGGAACACCGAAGTCTCCAAACGAAGTTTGTATCTCGTGTACATTCTATTTTACTTTTGTTGTAAAGGAACGATTGTTCCGTTTTGTAAGGGTTGGGTGCAACCCGATTTGTGGGAGTGTTGACTCCTACGTGTGGAAGGGTTCCTTCCGTTAGTGCAAGGATTAGATTTCAATCCTGTTGGAGAAGTGACCGAGTCGTCCCTTGTTGGGAGATAGGTCGAAGGGGGAAAGTGGATGTACCCAAGTCGGGGAACCACTATAAATTGCCTGTGTATTCTGTGTGCTGTGCCTTTTATTTTTATTTTGCAGGTACATTCGTAAATTCCGCATAAGCATTGCTCGTCACCTATTCCCCCCCCCCCCCCCATAGGTGAACTTTGTTGACACTAGGTGGACTTTCATCTACATATATTTGGACTAGTATGATCTTGCCTCTGGATTTCCTAAGGAATAGAGTCTTGTCTATTTTCCCCCTTGTGAATTTATTCTCAATGAGGAAACTAGACAGGGTTTCATACCAAGCCCTAGGGGCTTATTTTAATCCATACAAAGCCTTCCTAAGTCTATAAACAAAATTAGGTTTAGTTGAATCAACAAAACCTGATGGCTGTTCCACATAGACTTCTTCCTTCAAATTGCCATTCAAAAAGGCTGACTTAACATCCATTTGGTATACTTTAAACGCTTGATAGGTTGTATAGGCCAAGAACATCCTTATTGCCTCCAGTCTGGCTACTGGAGCAAAGGTTTGATCAAAGTCAATACCTTCTTCCTGCCTATATCCCTTAGCAACCAGTCTTGCTTTGTTCTTGATAATCACTCCATGTTCATCCATCTTGTTCCTAAAGATCCACTTGGTTCCAATTATGTTGTGGTCTTTTGGTTTAGGAACAAGCTCCCAGACTTTGCATCTCTTGAACTAATTCAGCTCCTCTTGCATTGCCTCAATCCAATGAGGGTCTAGGATGGATTCTTCAAATTTCTTTGGCTCAGCTTGGGATAGAAAACTGGAGTAGAGTACTGAACTTAGATTTCTGCTCCTTGTTTGTACCCCTTGACTTAGATCACCAATAATTTGATTTGCTGGATGATCTCTTAGATGTCTATTAACTGGAGGCAGCCTGTCTTCAGGTTGAACTCCTTCAGCTTCTTCAACTTACTGCACTCCTTGGTCTTCTTCTGCATCAGGTGCATATAGTACTCCCCCTGGACAACAACCACTATCATCTACATGCTGACTTGCAGTAGATCCTTCTTCAATAGTGAGCTTGTCCATCTTCTTAGTCACACTTGTGGAGCTGCAAATACTTCTAGATAATTCATTTTTAATAAGTCTAGCTTCATCAAATACTACATGTACTGACTCTTCTACAACTTGAGTAGTCAAGTTGTAGACCCTATAAGCCTTACTGTTATTGCTGTACCCAACAAAGATCCCCTCTTGGTATTTGGCAGCAAACTTGGTTAAGTAAGACTTACCATTGTTAAGTATATAACATTTACAACCAAAGATCCTGAAATAAGATAGGTTTGGTTTTCTGCCTTTCACAATCTCATAGGTGGTCTTATTGTGGCTCTTGGTGATAGTAGCCCTATTAATTACATGGCATGAAGTGTTAACTGCCTCAGCCCAGAAATATTCTGGGAGAGATGTGTCACTTAATAGGGTTCTACCAGCCTCAATCAAGATTCTATTTTTCCTCTCAGCAATGTCATTTTGTTGAGGTGTTCTTGGTGAAGAAAATTCCTGAAATATCCCAAAGTCTTCATATAGCTTTGTCATACTATCAGACTGGGATTCAGTACCATGGTCACTTCTTATTTTGACCACTGTACTGTCTAACTCATTCTGAATTTGTTTGATAAAACTATAGAAGATACAAGGTGTTTCAGATTTCTGTCTAAGGAAGAACACCCAAGAAAACTTTGAGTAGTCATATACAACCACAAATGTGTAGACCTTCCTACCTAGGCTGTGAACTGGCATAGGACCAAAGAGATCCATATACAAGAGGTATAAGCACCTCACAGCATCTTTGTTCTCAATGCTATTAAAGGTGGATCTAGTCTGCTTGCCCTTTTGACAAGCTGAGCATATCCCATCTTTAATACACTTAACCTAAGGACCATTCCTCACTAACTCTTTGCTATAGAGTTGGCCAATTGTCTTGTAGTTGAGATGGGCTAGGCTCTTGTGTCATTTGACACAATGAGTGACTTTCTCATCAGCTACAAGACACACTGGAGAAACATTGTTCTCAAACATAATGTCTAGGCAATAGACATTTCTCTTTCTATAACCTGTCAGAATGATCTCTTGATCATTTGACGTCCTGATATGACAACCATCTTTGACAAATGAGATGTCATATCCTAAATCACTCAGTTGACTTATACTAATTAGGTTATGTTTCAAACCTTTAACATAAGCCACTTGAGTAATTGTTATAAGGTTGCTAGAAATGTTACCAAAACCTTTGATGATCCCTTTTTCAGAACCACCAAAGGTGACTTTAGGACCATCCTTGATTGGTGTGTAGTCCTTTAGCAATCCCCTAGTTCCAGTCATGTGCCTGGAACATCCACTGTCCAAGTACCATATTGGGGCATGGTCACTTGGACTCACCTGTAAAACAGATTAGTTAACCTTAGAACCCAAAGAATTCTTGCGTCCTTGGTGCTGGTTAGTTTGCCTCTTAACAAAGCTACCTGCAGATCTTCCAACAGGCAGTTTGCTACTCATCTTGGCACTAGAATTGTGCCAACAGTCTATGACAAAGTGGCCTACCTTGCCACAGCACCAGCACTCAAATTTGTTGTACCTTTGCTTAGGTACAACCCTGGCTGTTCTATCTACAACAGGCTTATTGAGTACTGGGGCTTTGCCCTTAGACTTGGACTTTACAGTCCTGGCAGGGTTAGTAAACCCCAATCCAGTTTTACCCTTGTGAGGTATAAACTCATCTATCAAAGGTAGAACTGATTTTGATTTAGAGAACCTTGCTACTATATCTCTCTCCTTCTGAAGACTAATCTCCAGATTTCTGATTTGATCATTCTTAACTGTTATAGTCCCCATCTGAATAACAGTTATGTGCTTCAGTATGGCTATTTCATTTAGTTTTTGATCAATCAACTTCTCAAAATCAGTTGCAGCCTCTTTGAGACTAGCAATCTCCTTTGCCTGACTCTTGGCCAAGGATTTGCTTTTCTTAAAAGCTTGCAACAGTACTCTATATTCATCAATCAACTGATGAATATCCCCTTCAGATTCAGATCCACTGGCATCACTTGATGCTGATGTAGCTGAATCTGACTCAGTACCAGAAATTGAACTAGTAGAACAATTTTATACCTGACTAGGTCCAGGCTGCTCCTGGATTTTGTCACCTTCAGATAAGGCCATCAGTCCCTGGCACTGATTGTCCTCTTGCTCATATATTGAGTTCATTAATTGGATGAACTCATCTTCTTCTTCTTCAGCAAACAGTCCAATGTAAGCTTCAGCTTCTGAATTAGTTTCTGAAGAAGACATATCTGACAGACTTTTGTCCTTCTTTGCAACAAAGGACCTTTCCTTCTTGCCCTTGAATTGATTCTTCTTCTTATCAGTTGACTCTTTCCTTTTCTCTGGACAGTCAGCAACAACATGTCCTTGTCTGTTACAGCAATAACATACAATTTTTGATAAAGTTGCTTTGCTTGACTTGGGCTTTCTCCTGTCATTCTTTGATGACTTCTGTGAAGTGGATGGCTTAGTCCTCCACTGTTTCTTCTTTAGGAACTTCTGAAAATGTCTTGTGAAATCTGCAAAGTTCTCATCACTCTCACTGCTTTCAGTATTCCTACTTTCTGAATCATCTGACCCAGTCTCAGTCACTTTTGGAGGAGGAGATGGAGACTTACTTTTATATTTCTTGGTGGCTTCTGTCTTGAATGCCACTGCTCTTTCTTTATGCTCACTTCTTGTAGTCTTCTCCTTCTCCTTCCTTACCATCAACTGCATCTCATAGGATAACAGCTTTCCAAACAATGTTGGAGGAGGAATATCTGCTAACTTGGCCATTTCCCTTATGGCACAGATCTTGGTGTCTCAATCCTTTGTTAGCGACCTCAAGAACTTATCATTCAGCTCATAATTGCTGAATTCTCTTCCATAGGACATCAACTCATTGACAATCCTATAGAGTTTCTTGTAGCATTCTGTTATACTATCAGACATGTCTTGTTTGAAGCTCTCATATTCTTGGTTTAACAAAGATTTTCTGTCCTGTCTAATTTCTTCTGAACCCTCCATGTACACTATCAGAGCATCCCACATCTCCTTTGATGTTTTACAGTGTATAAAGTTCTGAAATGTAGCATCATCTATGGTACTTACAATGATATTCTGAGCCCTTTTGTCCATTGTAGCTAGAATAATCTCATCTTTTGTCATTTCAGAAAAGTCTTTAGGTGTTCTCTGATTTGCATCCAGGACTGATACTTTCATAGGCACATATGGCCCTTCTTTAACTGTGATATAGATTCTAGGGTCAGAGGCTTCCATAAATAGCCTAACCCTTTCTTTCCAGATGTCAAAAATCTCCTTTCTACAAATTGGTAACTTCATGGATCCAAGTTCTTTATGATTCTCTATTGAACCCATTTTCTTGATTTTCTTGTTTATGCTGAATCTGTCCATGATTTGACTGAATCTGCCAACAGGATCCTTTACTCATATAGTTATGTCCTTTTTGAGTAACCTCCCTCTGATACCACTTGAAAGAAATTGTACCTAATCACCTAGAGGGGGGGGGGGGGTGAATAGGTGACTTAATCTTTTTAAACTTTTAGGCAGATTATATCACAGATTTCTCAGAACTATATACAGCATACACAACATCAATCACATACACAGAGTACACACTGTTTTATAGTGGTTCACCAAGGTTTGGGTACATCCACTTTCCCCCTTCGCCTATCTAGTAGTGTACTAGATTCGGCCAAACTCCTCCACTATACCTCAGATCCTCAGATCTTACACTCAGAACCCCAACTGGTTCCTACAGCTCAGAGTGTTCCCACTCCTACAACTGAGGCTCAATAGCCCTACAACTCAGTCTTCTCCAAAGACCTACACTCAGCCACAAGGCCTACACTCAGCGTACAACAAGACTACACTCAGAGAAATAGATCTCCTACACTCAGGCACACAGGCCCTACCACTCAGCCTTTATAATTTCAGGCTTACAACTTAGATCCCTAATGATCCTACAAGAAATTAAAAATACAAAGTGTATAACCTCAACTCAGAATAAGAGAGAAGAGTTGACAGGTTTCTTGATGAGTTCTTGGAAGAACTCTGCTGAGATCAACCTCACTTGGCTTTCTTCAAAACTTCTTGAATATAGAACATAATAGGGTTGATACTCTCTGCAGCTGATCTTCAATCACTGCTAACTTAAGAATCAGAACTAAGTCTGAAACTTTCTTTACAGCCTGGTTCCAACAGCTGTCTTCTTGGAAGGAGCTCTCTCTCTCCAACTACTTAGATCTTCACTTGAACTGATTCTTCAATGAATTGCTTGATCTTCTTCTTTGATTGTTGTTAATCATCTCCTTCTGTTGACAGAATAAGCCTTTATATAGGCCTTCTTCATGGTGACTGGCTGATCCGGTTTCTAACGACTTTCTGACATCTTTGACAGGTGCAGTAGACCGGCTGGAATGGCAGCTGTCATGTCATCCAGTCACTTCTTGAAATATCTGTAACTGTCTGAAAGTGTCGAGACAGTCTGTCTTTAAGTGTCGACACTTATAGACTAAGTGTCGACACAAGTAGACTAAGTGTCGACACTAGCCTTCAAGGTGTCGACACAACTCCTTGTGTTGTAGAATTTACTTCTCGACACTACTTCTTCAGAATGTGTTGACACTGATATTGTGTGTTGACACAAGTCCTTGTTCTTCAGTACTTAGTTGAATTCTGCTAAGTGTCGACACAACTCCTTTGTGTCGACACATCTTCTTGTGTTGAACTTGTTAAGTGTCAACACATACTCTTTGTGTCGACACATGCCTTCTGTGTTGATACCTTTGCTGAGTGTCGACACTTCTCCTTGTGTCGACACATTCTTCTTGTGTTGAGACTTTGGCTGAGTGTCGACACATTCTTCATTATGTCGACACTTGTACTTAGAATTTGTTGAACTTTGCTGAGTGTCGACACAACTCCTTGTGTCGACACATTCTTCATGTATTGATTCTTCTGCTGTATGTCGACACATTCTTCATTATGTCGACACTTGTACTTAAACTCTGTTGAATTAGCTGAGTGTCGACACAGCCTTCAAGTGTTGACACTTTCTGATGTTGACAAACTTCCTCTGTGTGTCGACACTGCTTCTAAGTGTCGACACTTCTTCACTGGACATTTCTTCAATGAGTGTCGACACTTCCTGTATGTGTCGACACTTTCCTGCTGGTGTCGACTCTGCATTCCTGGTGTCGACACAATTACTCCAAGTGTCGACACTGCTTCTCTAGGTGTCGACACAAGTCTTCTTAAGTGTCGACACTTTTCTTCTGGGTGTCGACACATGGACTTAAGAAACTTTTCAGCTTTTCCTGCAAATACTTAACCTGCACAACTAAACTCAAAACACATCAAATACATTTTGATGTATATCATTGAGTAGGGTGAGGCTTCTTCAAATCAGGTACATTTATTCCAATGTACCCAACACGCGAGGATGTGGAGGACTATAAGGGCATGACCATGCGCCAGCTCTGCCATGAGGGCTTCCAAGGCCACATGCGGGCCCTGGAGCTGCACCATATGATTTTCCGTCGCGGCTTTAATCTCAAACACCTCCTGTAGATGGCCGAGCATAAGCGCGATGTTGCCCAGGATAAGGATGTCGACCTAGCGAGATAACTCAGCATCACCGAGGAGCTACTCGCCAAGGCTACTGACGAGCTAGTGAGTACCGGTTGCTTCTCTCTTTTTGCTTAGAATTTCCTGTCTTTTCTACAATAGGTTTGCTTACCCTTGCTTCACAGGATGCCAAGGCCACTGGCGAGCTGAGGTCTCGCGCCACCGGGTTGGAAGAATAAAATAACCAGCTGCGTGGTCGCACCGCCGAGCTGGAGGCTCGTGTTGCCGAGCTAGAGGTGGACAACGGGAAGCTGAAGGACTAGATAAAAGGTCTCAATAGCAAGATCACCTGCCAGGCGGATGCCTTCCTTCCCCTGGGTAGCAGCAACCCCTCCCTCCCATACAAGAGGCCGAGGATCTTCTGCGAGGCTGAGGTTGCCGAGAGGCTGCAGGTCAACTCTTGTTGGGTGACACGACCTGGGACGTGGGCGTGTCCGAGGGCGTGTCCTGCTCTGGTGAGCAGCCCGACGAGTGGTCGATGAAATGCAATCCATGAAATTTTTGAGAGGGAACACGCCCTACGACACGGGCATGTCGGAGGCCGTGTCCTCCTCGGGTCGACGAACTTCATTCGACGAAGTGCACACTGTAGGCGTGTTTGCAGCCTTGCAAGAGCACACGGCTTGTGACACGGGAGTGTCACATGACCGTGTCCTTTTCTAGATTTGGCCAGACAATGAGGACTGGGGAACACGGGCGTGACACGGGCGTGTCACTAGTCGTGTCCTACTCAGGTTGATTTGATTGTGTACAGCCTGAAGTACACGGCCACAGACACGGGCGTGTCTGAAGCCGTATCAAGTCACACGGCCTATGACACGGGCATGTCACATGGACGTGTACTGTTTTGGATGAGTCAGTTGTGTGCCGCTTAAGGTACACGGCCTGTGATACGGGCGTGTCACAGGCCGTGTCAGCCAAAAATTAGCCTTTTGTTGGAAATTCGTGGCCATCCATTTTCTTCAGCTAGGATCTGAGGGTCCAAGCTTCTCCCTGCTGCTTTATGGCCGAGAAAGGGAAGATCTTTCTCATTCTAATCTTGGCCACTCTCTTTCTAAGGAAGCTATAGAGAAGAGAGAGCAAGGAGGAGGAGGAGAGAGGAGCCGACCACCGGTGGAGCTGTTGAGTTTCGGTTTAAGATCCGAGGCTAGCGTTGTGGAGGCAATGCCACTGCGGTGCTTTCCGGCTAGAATTCCATGGCTCAGAACCGATCATCAAGGGTAACGATCTTTCTTCCTTGGACATGTGAAGTCCTTCCTTTTTGGCATGTGCATGGGTTTCCCCCACTAGAGGGTGGAATGCTAAGGGATTCCCTTGGGTTGATTCTTGGAATCCCCAATAGTTTGGCATATAGATTCGAAAATGGAGTACGGAATATGCATGCTGTGTGAAGCTCATCTGGACAGGTTGGTCTGGATTGGTGATGTTGCATTTGCACACCGGATAAGACTCCGTGGTTAAACGTGTAGTTTATGGAGTCGAAGGGTTGGACCTGTGAAGGGTAGTAGTAGGAAGTACTGGAGTAGTAGTCTAGAAAAAGACCCTTGTGATTTTTGTAATGCTCGATGGGTTGGACCTGTGAAGGGCAGTAGCAGGAAGTACTGGTGCGGAAGTCCAGGAAAAGACCCTTTGATGCTTGTAATTCTTATGACTCTTGATGGGTTGTGCCTGTGAAGGGTAGTAGCAGAAAGTACTGGCTTGGATGTCCAGGAAAACACCCTCAAGTGTATGCTATGAATGTACGTTTAAGCCTAGGGATTGAACATGAGTTCTGTCACTAACGCGAGGCATGGCTCCTAGCTAAACTATGAATTTAAAGCCAGTCCGTTGAGGACGTTCTGGCTATGTGTGAGCTTGATGAGCTTTTACAAAAGCTTTATGCCAAACAGGTAAAGTGAAACCGACCCGCTCCTTTTACTTAGCCGCGAGTACGTTGGTATTCAGTGATGGCAAGGCGACTTGAGCAACAGGGGGTGGTTGATCCGACCCGCGTTATGTCCGTCTAACTTGAAGGCCTGAAAGTGTAGTCTGTTGGAGCGCAAAGCGAGAGTCTTTGGCCTACGCGCTACAACACCATGGGGGGCTATGGGCCAATCGCGGGTCGTTATAAGACTAAAGTCTCCAGCTGCACGCCATGGAGCAAAATGCTCAAGTTGGTCGTTGGGCTTCGGTCCTTAAACGACGGTGGGCGACTGGTTTATCCCGTACACCAAGAATTTGCCCTGAGTGCACGGATCGTCGGGCCGCGTGGCCGATAGTTGTGATGGAATGTTTGTGCGTGAGAGCACAATGTGTGATGTCTATATATCTGCATATGAATTACTATGCTTGCAGGGAAGGAATACCACTGCCCCGCGAAAGGTGTATGGTCATTATAAATTTGTCAGCTAAATGCTGACCGTTGCATTATTTTCCACCGTTGGGTGGGTTGTCCTTGTATAGGTGCTGGAGAGCCAAGCGGGACATATAAGGGTTGAAATCCCTGCTGCTACTGCTGCTACTGCTACTGCTAGCCCTTGAAGGCTAAGCTGAAAAATGTTTTGTGTTGTTCATGTGTGGCCGGCCTGCGCACCGATGTTTGAAAGCCACTTTTGTAAAGAGCAACTGTAAGGCCATAAGGCCAAACGATATTGTATTTGATGTACACTCCTATATAAATGTGGGGGTTTATATTCGTGGACATTCATGGTTAGAGTTCAGTATTTCTGTTAAAAGCTTCCACTAGAATGCTATGAGTTAGGATGCGCAACTCTGATATCAACCCGTGACTTCGCCGCCTGTTTTGTAGCATATGGTGTGGGGCCCCGGCCGGACCTTCTATTATATGCTATATGAACGGATGGAGTCGTTATATTTTTGGTATCAGTTGTCTTGGGGTTTCCCTTTCGAATTCGTGCTCGAATTCTTTTGTGGGGTGGCGAGCTTGTGTACGTGCGAACTGCATTAACACTAATGAACTCTTGAATGTCCACTTAGTAATGCAAATACACCTATTTGGGGAACCTGTGCGTTCCTGATATTGCTTTTGGCATTATGTTTGCTGCTTACTTGTGTGTTTTACGATTGTAGGCGACTAGCGCGACTACATGGCGGCAGGAACCCTAGCATTTTATGGGAAACACATCAACTGTGGTACCAACATCTCCTCCATCGGTAGAGACGGTTCGATTGATCGCTGATGTGGTTTTTTCAATGCTCAAGGCTCACCATGAGGGACAGGTTCAACCCTCTGATCCGGTCATGCGTCCCATGCTGGTCAGTGTAATTGAGCAGACGACAAGGGAAAGCGCATAAGCTTCCTCGTTGAACATGTGCTTGAGCCAAGGAGTGGACATGGTTGAGGAATACTTTCATGCATTTGTTGCACTGAGACAACATCCAGAGTTTGTGTTTGAAATCGAGGAGACTAAGGTCAATAGGTTTTATGATGGGCTACATCAGGAACTACGTTTTCTGTTGATGGGTCTGAAGTTATTGGGATTCTAAACATTGGTGGAGTCAGCGAGACTATTGGAGATGGACTTGACAAGAGCCCAACAAATGCCTACGATCAAGGAAGTGAGTTCTCCAAGGGTTGGAAAGCCTGCTCACCGCAGGAGGAGGAAACACGAGGTTCGTGATTGTTACACTTGTTGCAAGAAAGGGAACATTACCCGAGACTGTTGGGGTGGTGTCCAGAAGCCAAAGAAGCAATATAAGTGCTACTCGTGTGGTCAAGAAGGACATAAAGCCCGAGATTGTTGAGTTGGCCCTTAGAGGACAATAAACAAAAAAGGAACTGTCGACTTTATGTTAATAAATAACTATACTACTCGTGTATTCGTGGACTATGCAGGTGTTGTATGTATGTGCAGTAGTCAGTTTTGAATGGCAGTTTCCACTGTGTCGTTTGTACTTATATGGGTGCAATACAGATATGTTTAGGATAAACATGTTTGCACGGTAGTCGTGAACACAAATAGAAAGTTGATGTTCTCTTACTTGGGGACATTTTTCCCCGAAATTGTCAGGATTGGCCGACTAATGGTTTAGTAGAAGCTAGGGGCATCGTATGTTGAAGGCAGTGGTGGAGTCCTCTACTTCCCAGGCGCAATCCTGGCCAGCAAGAGGCCATTAAGCACAGTGACGTTGTCACAAGTGCACGATAAAATCGTTGATTGCTTTTCTTATTACATATTTGGTATGTAGCTTGTGTGTGATGTGTGCGCCATAGGCTTTGTTATGATTCGGAACACGCTGGCGAGCACCTTTTGATAGTGTAAGGGTGTTATTACCGAATGGATGTTTGATGTTGGCGGATAGAGCATGCGATGTGGCAGTGCAAATGAGAAGTCGGGAAGTTTGTTTGAATGCATCTATACTGCCGATATCGGAGTTTAATGTAATCTTTGGTAGGGATTGGCTTTCGAAGCAGCGTGCCTTTTATTGATTGTAAAGACAAAGTGCCAAAGAGATCACACTGGGCCAGAATAACGAGCTTGCGACTAAGTCCGCGGGTATGCGAGGAGTGAGCGAGACCTTGATGTCTGCACTCTAAGTCGTCAATGCTCTGCGGAAGAACGCGGAGTTATTCTTCATGCTTATGCAGGCTGTTGAGCCAAAGGCCAATATGAGCGATGTTTCGATTGTATCGGAGTTTGCTGATGTGTTTCTTAAGGATCTTCCGGGGCTACCACCCCAGCGGGAGATCGACTTCACTATTGAGTTGGTCCCAGATGCGAAAACTATGGCCCGCTCGCCATATTGCGTCACGCCAAAGGAAATGGCTGAAGTGAAAGTCCAATTGCAAAATTACTGGAGCATGGATAAATTCGCCCAAGTATGTCACCTTAGAGGGCACCTGTTTTTTTTTGTGAAAAAGAAGGACGGTGGTTTGCAGTTATGTATTGGTTATCGTGAATTGCATAAGCTACGAGAAGAACAAGTATCTGATTCCACAGATAGATGAATTGTTCGATCAGCTGGTGGGATTAACCGTCTATTCCAAATTGGATTTGAAATTTAGATATTACCAGTTGAGGATTTGGGAAGGTGACATTCCCAAGACAGCATTCGGAATACGCTACGGTCCTTATGAGTTCACGTTAATGTCGTTTTGGTTGTACAATGCACCATCGGTGTTCATGGACCTGATGCACCAAACGTTCCGAGAGTACTTGGACTTGTTCGTGATTGTATTCATTGATGATATCTTGGTGTACTCTCAATCTGAAGCTGACCATGTAAACCACTTGCGGATGATGTTGCATACCTTGAGAAGGAATAAGCTCTATGCCAAGTTCTTGAAGTGCGAGTTTTGGCTATCTTTAGTGGCTTTTCTTGGCCATGTGGTAAGTGGAGAGGGAATAACAGTGAATTCGTCAAAGATTAAAGCCATATAGGAATGACAGGTGTTGTCTTCGGTGGCCGAAGTTAGGAGTTTCCTTGGAATGGCAGGCTACTATAGATGGTTTGTAGAGAACTTCTCGTGGATCGCTTTGCCTCTGACCACACTGATGCGAAAGGATCAGAAGTTCGTTTGGACGTCAGAGTGCACGTAATATTTTGAAGAGCTAAAGAGTCATTTGACCACAGCGCCTGTGTTGACATCGTCATGTGGTACAGACAGATATGAGATCTATAGTGATGCTTCAGGGAGCGTCTTAGGATGCATTCTTTAGCAATTCGGGAAAGTGATTGCTTATGTCTCACGCTAGTTGAAAGTGCATGAGCGAAATTATCCCATCCATGACTTAGAGTTGGCGGCGGTGATCTTTGCACAAAAGTTATGGTGGCATTATCTTTATGGCGTAAAAGTGGATATCTTTACGGACCATAAGAGCCTCAAGTATTTATTGGAGTAGAAGGATCTGTATATGTGACAATGAAGGTGGTTGGAGTTCCTTGGGGACTACGCCTTTGCGATTCATTATACTCCCGGGAAGGTAAATGTGGTCACTGATGCCTTCAAGGGAAAATTGGTTGCAGATGCACGATGAACGTCTGACCCAGGAGTTGGAAGCATTAGAGATTGCTTGTGTTGACAAGAATACCACAGCCGATGCATGCTTGAATTGGACGGAGGTGTAGTATGACCTTGCGGACAGGATTCGACGAGCAACGGAGCAGGATGAAAGTCTCCAACGCTATGCAAAAGATGGGCTGAATGGACGAATCTCACTTTACGAAGTACTAAATTCACCCTGGGAGCACAAAGATGTTCAGGGACATGAAGAAGCTATTCTGGTGGCCAGGACTAAAGAAATATATCGCTCATTATGTGGCTAAATGCCAAATTTGTGCTTTGGTGAAGGCGGAATGCCAAAAGCCTGATAGTTTTTGAAGTCGTTCCCGATTCCGGAATGGAAGTGCAAAGATATTTCAATGGATTTCGTGCATGGGTTGTCAAGATCCCAACACGGGAATGATTCAAGCTGGGTGATTGTAGACAGGTTGACTAAAGTGGTGCACTTCCTTCCGAACAAACGGGATGAATCAGTGGAAAGTTTGGCAAAACTTTATGTTGAACAGATTGTACGACCACATGGTGTTCCTCGTAGCATCGTGAGCGATCGTAATGGGCGAGTTACATCAAATTATTAGAGGCTAGTCCATCAGCTGTTGGGCACGAAATTGACGTTCAGTACGGCCTTTCATCCCCAAACGAATGGCCAAACTGCGAGGACCAACAGAATAGTGGAGAATATGCTTCGAATATGCGCCCCGGACTTTGGTAAGAGATGGGAAGATCATCTCTATATGGTGGAGTTTGCCTACAATAATAGCTATCAAGCAATCCTCGGTATGACACCGTTTGAAGCACTGTATGGTCGGAAGTGTCGGACACCGTTAGCTTGGGCAGAAGAAGGAGAATCCAAACTGTATAGGCGTACAAAAGTCAATGAAGCTAACTCGACGATACACACTATTCAGGAGCGGCTACTGATAGCCCAGGATCGACAAGCAAAATACTACAACGCCAAGCACCAGAACGTGGAGTTCGCGGTGGGCAATTGGGTCCAGGATTCGGCATCTGAACAAGGTGAGTCAGAGATATCTTGGTTCGTTTGACGTAGTGAAGCGAATTAGGGAAGTTGCATATCAGCTAGATCTTTCGGCAGACTTGGGTGGAGTACATGAGGTGTTTTACATCTCGATGCTTCGAAAAGCCGTTAAAGATCCAGCTCAAGTATCGAGAATGATCATGTGCGGGTTGAGTTTGGGCTAACGACGAAGGTTAGGCCCATTCGGATCAAAGCTCGCGCTGATAAACATTTGCAGAACAAGACAATCGAGATGGTCAAACTCCGGTGGGACAATTGTGGTCGTGAGGAGCTAACATGGGAGCGAAAGCAGACCATGTGAGCTGAATTTCCCCAGCTATTTGTGTAAACTATTATGCAGTGCGTGTCAAGGTGTATTAAACTTTGGCGAAGTTATAACATCTTGTTTTTTATTTCCTTACTGTGTGCAAATTTCAGGACGAAATTTATTGTAAGGAGGGGAGGGTTGTACCACCCCAAATCCCTAGATTAGGTTCTTATTGGGTGACACGGCCTGGGACAAGGGCGTGTCCCAGGGTGTGTCCTGCTCGGGTGAGCAGCCCGACGAGTGGTCGACGAAATGCGCTCGATGAAATTTTTGAGAGGGAACATGCCCTCCAACACGGGCGTGTAGGAGGCCGTTTTCTCCTCGGGTCGACAAACTTCGTTCGACGAAGTGCACGTTGCAGTCATGTCTGTAGCCGTGTAAGAGCACACAGCCTGTGACACGGGCGTGCCACATGGCTGTGTCCTTCTCTGGATTTTGCCAGACAATGAGGCCTGGTGAACATGGGCGTGACACGGGCGTGACATGGGCGTGTCACTGGTCGTGTCCCACTCGAGTTAATTTGGTTGTGTACATCCTGAAGTACACGGCCACAGAAACGGGCGTGTCTGAAGCCATGTCAAGTCATATGGCCTGTGACACGAGTGTGTCACATGATCGTGTACTATTCTGGATGAGTCGGTTGTGTGCCGCATAAGGTACACGGCCTATGACACGGGCATGTCACAGGTCATGTCAGCCAAAAAAATAACCTTTTGTGGTACAATCATGGCCGTCCATTTCCTTCAGCTAGGATCTTAGGGCCCAAGCTTCTCCCTGCTGCTTTAAGGCTGAGAAAGGGAAGATCTTTGTCATTCTAATCTTGTCCACTGTAACGCCCCCGGTTTTCCTGTGATTGTTTAATCTTTGTTTGGCGTTACATTGATGCATTTCTGGCCTTTGTGGTTGTTAGAGCGTCGTCTTAGCTCTTGAGGAGTTCTTAGTGGCTTGTTTTGTAGCCTGTTTGCAAGGTTCCCCAGCTAGCCATAATCTGGTTTTGGTGACTCGGCAGAGCCTCTCAGGGAATGCTTGTGTTTTGGCTTCGGGATATGTTAGCCAGAGTTTTGAACGTCGGATGTTATTTTCAACTTTACCATTGTTTTCGTAGCATGGGTGTTTAGCTACGGTGCGAGTTTCGTCGAATTTCTGAGATCGTTTGTTTTCGCGTCGTTTCGACGTTTGTTTTATGTTAGCTGGTAGTGTGTTACCAAGCCTTTGTTGTTGCTATGTTGGGCTAAGTGTTTTACCAAGCCTTTGTTTAGCTATCAGCTAGCTTATATATATAGATAAGCTAGCATATATATATATGTATATATGCTATATAGTTAAGTGTTTAGCTGGTGGGTCTGTAGCAGCTGGGTGGCTGTTTCTTTTTATTTAGCTAGTGGACGAACTTCTTAAGCCTTAGATTATTTTATTAGGTGTTGTTGAGTGAGTGGAGTGGGATTTAATTTAGGTTGTGTACAACCCCATATTCGCTGAGCCAGACCAGGAGGCACAAACGGTCAGACAGGCTGGCCGGAAAGGTTCTCGCCCAGGTAGGTGGGAGCGCATGCGCTAAGCGATAAGATCCCGCCACATATGAGCTCTCGCCGCAAGGCGCCCCGTGTTCGTCGAGCCCAAATTGGCGAGCGCGGCCAAATCGTCGAACGAAGATCAACGCGCAAGCGCTTGCGCCAGCCCCAGATCGTCTTAAAGAAAACTCTCGCCTATAGGTAGGCGAGACCGTTTCCGCCAGGCTCTGACAGAAGGTTCTCGGCTCAGGGCTCTCGCCGAGTGGGGACCAGGGCCCTGGATGGAATGACAAAATTGCCCTCAGGAGAAATTACTCCAGTACCCTCAGAAAAACAGCGGGATTCGGCTATGGGCAGACCAACTAGGGGCTTTTCAGTAATTTCAGGACAGCAAGATGCTATAAATAGACCCATAAGGGCTCCTTAGAAGGCAAGCAATCATTATCTCTCAAATTCCAGTGCTTTCTGAGTAGCTCCTAGCCCAGCTTTGGCTTTGGAGGGGAAGCTCTCAGAGATCTTCCGGGTGTGAGGTGGGACCTCCCTGTTGAGGCTATTGGGTCAGTCTTAGGTCCTTTGGATCCAGTCAAGGGTTGAGACTTGACAGAAGTAGGCCTTGGCTGCACCCCTTTTTCTTCGAACTTTAGTTGAGGTCATATTTGTCTTCAACAGTTCTGGTGCGGTGAGCGTGGAAGGCAGCTGATTCAAGAAAGCCTCGAGTTTTGTCCCATGGCTGGAGGTGAAGGTGAAGGGTCAGGTTTTGGAGGATCCCCCACCCGGGGAGAGGAAGCAACGAAGAGGATGCTGGATGAGTTCAGGCGAGAGGTCTTGCAAACAATCAGTTTAGCCTTCTCGGCGAGAGGCGAGTGGGCCACCCATCAAGTCCCAATAGAAGAGGTCCCGCTCTTAGGCGAGAACGCCCCAGGGCAGCGCCCGGGAAAGGAGGTCCCGGGCGAGGCTGGCGAGAGAGATGTGGCGGCGCGGGAACTCTTCCCAGGCCATAGCCCGCGCCCGGGCAAGGAGGCGCTGACAGATCTAGGCGAGAAGGAAGCGGCGGTGTGGGAGCTCTTCCCGGGGCACGATCTCGCGGATCGGGCCAGTCAGCCGAGGCCGCGGGACGTGCCCTCTCGCCAGGCAGGAGGCGAGAGCCCCTTTAGCGAGCTCATCATCTCGGCTCCGGTACCGGAGGGGTTCCGGGAGCCCGACATGTCCTACTACTCGGGGAAAGATGACCTGGTACAGCACGTACAGTGGTTTGAGGATGTTGTATCTATAAGGCAGATGACGGATGCCTTCAAGTGCCGACTGTTTGCCATCACGTTGAAAGAAAAGGCTCGGGACTGGTTCCACCAGTTGCCAGCAAGGTCAATCTACTGTTTTGAAGATCTGCGGAGAAGTTTCCTGTTGAGGTTCTCAACCTCAAAGAAGCGGAAGAAGGAAGCGGAGTGTCTGTTTGCGGTGAGGCAGAAGCCGGATGAGATGCTGGGTCACTATGTCGACCGGTTTCAGGAGGAGATCCTCTTGGTTCAGGAGGTTCCAGGGTACGCGCTGATGCTGGCCTTCACCCTGGGGCTGAGACCGGGATTTTTTAGCATGGAGTTGAAGAGGGTGCCATCCCTCTCCTTTGAGGAGCTCATGGAGAGGGTGGCAAAGGAGATTGACTTCGAGAGAGAAAACCCAGCATTCGCCAGGAAGTTGGCCAAGCTAGCAGAGGATGGCGTGAAGGAACCAGCAGCGGGAAGACAGAAGGAGCCGAGGGAACAGAGGGAGCAAAGGGAAGAAATAAGAAGGGAGGAGCCCCGAAGGTTTGGGCAGCAGCAGGGTTGGGGGGTCCGGGAGCAGAACAACCGGTTAGGTTGGAGGCCCCAGGAGTGTCGCCCCCAGGGCCCAGGAGAAGGTTATCAGGGGAGAGATAACCTGCGGGAGCCCCGGAGGTTCGATCTACCGGCATGGAGGCAGGAGCCGAGGGGTCGTCCCCCACCACCGCAGGAGGCCATGGAAGTAGGAAGAGGGAGAGGAGCAGCCAGAGGAGCTCGAGTAGGAGGTAGAAGAGGAAGGGGAGATGGAAGAAGGGGCGGGGAGGCGTTGCTCTTTTGTGACTTCCACCAGGAGGAAGGTCACGCGACGGCCACCTGTCCGGAATTCTTAGAGTTAAGAGAAGCGAGAGGAGCAGGGAGGCAAGATCCACCAGTGAGGATAGTGGAGGTGCAGCAAGGCGAGGCGGAAGATAGGTGTGAAGATCGGGTAGATGTAGGGACCTGGGGGGAATCGGGGTGATTCACGGAGGAGTGCGGATTGAGGCAACCCGCATGGGGAGCCTGCAAACTATGTACCGAAGGGGGGGGGGGGTGGCCTCCACCTCCCAGGTTCCGCCACCAGAAGAAAAGATTACTTTCTCATCGGCGGACATGCCAGACTATGAGGATCCTTTCTGTGACGCCCTGGTGATCCAGACAGCGGTGGAAAATTATACGGTCTCGAGGAGACTGGTGGATAACGAGAGCTCGGTAAATGTCATCTTCAAGAAGGCCTTTGATGAAATGAGGGTTGAAGGGAAGAGGGTCTTGGCGTCGGATGGACCTCTGTTCGGGTTCTCCGGAGAGAGGAAAGAGGTAGAAGGAGGAGTAGGGTTACACGTAAGGTTGGGGGGCGTGTCGCGGAACTGTAGGTTCGTGATCGTGGACGCCCCGAGCAGCTATAATGCCATCTTCGGGCGCCCCCTCATCAGCACCTTTCGCTGCGTCCCCTCCTCGTTCCATCAGTGCCTCATGTTAAACAATAGGGGGGGGGGGGTGTAGGTCAGGGTAAGAGGGGACCCAAAGGTGGCAAGCCAATGTTACGTTACAGCAGTCAACACGATTGCGTGGATGGCGGAGGCAGAAGAGTTGGAGATAGAGATGGCGGCCCTAGAGGAGGTTGTTGAGGAAGAGGAGATGGTCCTAGAGGAGGCAAGAGGGATAGCTGGGGAGGAAGTCGGAGAAGAGGAGACCGAGAAGCTGCAAGGAGATGTGCAGGTGGTCCGGGGGGACGGGGAGCAGGAGAGCCCGGAAGGGGCGTTAGAAGTAGAAGGGCAAGCGGCAGAAGAGGTCGAGGGAGAGTCCCTGGGGGGGGGGGGGGGGTAGGAGTCGAGCAGCAGCAGGAGGGGCGGGTACAAGCGATGGAGATTGAGGAGGAGTGAGAAAGAGGAGAGCTGGAGCTGGAGGAAGAGGCAAGGACCGGTTGGGAGCAATCGCGGCTGGAGCCGACCGAAGAAGTGGTGGAGATGGAGGTCTTCACCAACGCAGGGAAAGTACAAAGGGTGCGGGTCAGCGGGGGCTTGAGTCTCGAGGCCCGGGAGCAGGTGCGGGCTTGCATTCAAAGCAACGTCGACATCTTCGCTTGGAGCGCGGCGGACATGCCGGGCATCGACGCCGACGTAGCTTGCCACCGCCTGAACTTGGACCCCCGCACTCGCCCCATCCGTCAAAAGATGAGAGCCATCGCCACCAAGCTGGAGGAGTCCATTTGCGAGGAGGTCAAGAAGCTCCTGGAGGCGGGCTTCATCTCAGAGATCCAGTATCCAGGCTGGATCTCCAATGTGGTATTGGTAAAGAATGGAGGTGGTAAATGGAGAATGTGTATTGACTTTTCTTTGTTGAATAAATCATTCCCTAAGGATTGCTACCCCCTGCCTCGGATCGACGCGCTGGTTTATTCAGCCGTCGGTTTTTCTGTCATGAGCTTTTTAGATGCTTTTTCAGGTTATCACCAGATCCGGATGCACCGTCCTGACACCAAGGATGTTTCCTTCATCACGAGGGAGGGATGCTTCAGTTACAAGATGATGCCCTTTGGGTTAAAGAACGCAGGGGCTACCTATCAGCGCATGATGGATCGAGTCTTCCGGGATCAGAGGGGGAGAAACTTGGAGGTCTACGTCGACGACCTAATGATCAAAAGCAAGTGCATGGTTTCGCACCTGCAAGATCTGGAGGAAACATTCGCCACCCTGAGAAGGTTCAAAATGAGGCTGAATCCCTTGAAGTGTGTCTTCGGGGCCAGCCGCGGGAAGTTCCTCGGGCATCTCCTGACTCCGGCGGGGGTGGAGCCCAACCCGTACAAGGTCAAGGCCATCCTGGATTTGGAGTAACCTCACGACGCCAAGGAGGTCCAGCGCTTGACAGGCAAGCTGGATGGGCTAAGCAGGTTCCTCTCCAGGGCAGGAGACAAGTATTCTTCATTCTTTAAGGTGTTGCGGGGGAATCAAAGGTTCGAATGGACAGCCGAGTGCAAAAAGGCCTTCCAAGGGCTGAAAAGATACCTCTCTCAGGCTCCTCTCCTTCAGAGCCCAAAGGAAGGAGAGGACCTGACCTTGTACCTCGGGGTAGGAGCAGAGGCGGTGAGCTCCGTCCTAGTGAGGGAAGAAGGAAAGAAGTAGCTGCCATCTACTACGTCAGCCGGATATAGAGGAAAGCAGAGCTTCGCTACCCCATCCTGGAAAAGCTCGCTTACGCCTTGGTCATCTCGGCAAGGAAACTCCGGCCGTACTTTCAAGCGCATTCGATTAGGGTGGTCACCGACCACCCTCTTCGCAAGATCTTCGAAGGAGTGGAGCACTCGGGGAGACTGGCTAAATGGTCCATTGAGCTAAGCGAGTTCGACATCTCCTTTGTCCCAAGGCTCTCCATCAAGGCACAGACAGTGGCTGACTTCCTAGCAGACTACATCATTGAAGTCGAGGGGGGAGAGAAGCAACCTCGAGAAGCATGGAAGTTGATGGTTGATGGGGCCTCAGGAAGGCACTCCCTAGGGGCAGGGGTGGTGTTGATAAGTCCCTAGGGGGTAACCATAGAGCAAGCGGTCATTCTACATTTCCCCGTGACCAACAATCAAGCAGAATATGAGGCCGTGATTGCCGGCCTCCGCCTGGCAAAGGAGCTGGAGATTTAGGACGTGGAAGTTTTCACTGATTCAAAGGTAGTAGCATCGCAGATCCGGGGAGAATTTGAAGCTCGGGAGCCAACCCTCATCAGATATCTCTCCAAGGTAAGGGCGATCATCGGAGGATTCCGGTCATTCTCAATTCAACATGTTCCAAGGGAAGAAAGTGTAGCCGCCGATCGACTAGCCAAGTTCGGACCTCGGGGGGGAGGGACCTTGACGGAGCTATTCCGACCGGCTATAGAGGAAGGAGAGTTGATGCTGGTGGATCGGCAACCCTCATGGGTGGATCCATTTGTGACCTTCCTGACCACCGGTGAACTGCCTGAGGGGACCAAGGTCGGGAGAAGCTTCAAGAGCAAAGCGGCTCACTACTTGATGATGGAGGGGGGTCTGCATTGTAAGATGTTGTCAGGGCTCCTAGCTAGATGTGTGACCGAAGAAGAGATCCCGAAGATATTAAGGGAGGTGCACTCGGGCGAGTGCGGCAGTCACTCTGGAGGAAGGACGCTGGAGGCAAGGGTGGTCACACAGGGGTACTTCTGGCCCACCCTAAGGAAGGATGCCATGGAGTTTGCGAGGAGGTATAAAAATGAAAGATATGGTACCTAAACACCTAGAGGGGGGGGGGGTGAATAGGTGACCTAATCCTTTTCTAACTTTGTTGGCAGCCAAACAGTTATATCACAGATTTCTAACTAGTTTATTACAGCAATCAGCAATAATCAAACAAACACAGATCATCCACAGCACAAACACAGCACAGCACACAGTGTTTTATAGTGGTTCCCTAAGTTATGGGTACATCCACTTTCCCCCTTCGCCTATCTAGCAGTGTACTAGATTCGGCCTAACTTCTCCACTGTCTCAGAACCGAAATTGGTTCCTACCTCAGGCCCAAAGCCTTACACTCAGCTTTATCCCAAAGCCTACACTCAGCCAATCAAGACCTACACTCAGCCAACCAAGGCCTACACTCAGAGATCTATATCTCCTACACTCAGGCTAACAAGCCCTACCCCCAGCCTTTATAAATATAGGCTTACAATCACTCAGATCCAATGGATCCTACAAGTTACAAATGTAATACAGATAATGACTCTACAACTCAGAATTACAGGAGGGGAGTTGAGAGATTCTTGATGAGTTCTTGGAAGAACTCAGCTGGATTCACCCTGACTTAGCTTTCTTCAAAGCTTCTTGAGTAGAACTGAATAAGGCTGAATCCTCTGCAGTTGTTCCTTGACCTCTGCCACTTAAGATCCAGAATTGATTCTGAATCCTTCTTCTCAGCCTAGTTCCTGAGGCTGATTTCTTGGAAGGAGCCCTCTCTCTCCAACTTCTTAGATCTGCAGTTGGAATGCAAGATCTTCTTGTGTTTTTACTCTGTGTATCACTTTCCAGATTACTTGAATAATCTGATCAATTACTTTTAATTATTCTCACCTCTACAACAACAACAGTTTCTGTAAACTGTGGGTGCCTATTTATAGGCTTTCTTGATGGTAACCGGTTGGTCCGGTTCATAACTGACTTCTGACATCTCTGACAGTTGTTGTAGACCGGCTGTATCGGCAGCTGTCATGTCAACCAGTCACTTCTTGAAAATCTCTAACTGTTTATAAGTGTCGAGACTTTCTGTCTTTAAGTGTTGACACTTATAGTCCAAGTGTCGACACATATTGTATAAGTGTCGACACAAGTCTACAAGGTGTCGACACAATTCCTTGTATGTCTCGACACAGATTCTTCTGCATGTGTCGACATTAAAATTGAGTGTCGACACAAATACTTGTTCTTCTAGCTTTTTGCTGAATTCTTCTATGTGTCGACACATCTCCTTTGTGTCGACACAACTTCTTGTGTTGAATCTGTCAAGTGTCGACACTGCTTCTTGGTGTCGACACATAGTCTTCTATCTTGAATCTTGCTGAGTGTCGACACAGCTCCTTGTGTCGACACACCTTCTTGTTGTTGAGACTTCAGCTGAGTGTCGACACATTCCTTTAGTGTCGACACTTGTACTTAGAATAATTTGCCGCTCTTTCTGTTCTTTGCTAAGTGTCGACACAGCTCCTTGTGTCGACACTTTCTTCAAGTGTTGAGTCTTCGGCTAAGTGTCGACACATTGTGCTGGGTATCGACACTTACTTCAAGTGTTGACTCTTCTGATAGTGTGTCGACACATTGTGCTGAGTGTCGACACATTCTTCAAATGCTGACTCTTCAGCATAGTGTCGACACATTGTGTTGAGTGTCGACACATGTACTTAGACTCTGCAGACTTTTGCTGAGTGTCGACACAGCTCCAAGTGTCGACACTTTCTGGTGTAGACTCAGCTTCACTGGGTGTCGACACAGCTCCTTGTGTCGACACTTTCTGTCTGCACTTTTATTCACTGAGTGTCGACACAGCTCCAAGTGTCGACACTTTCTGTCTGGTGTCGACTCTGCATCCCAGGTGTCGACACAATGACTCCAAGTGTCGACACTGCTTGTCTGGGTGTCGACACAGGCTTTCTTAAGTGTCGACACTTTCCCTCTGGGTGTCGACACATGAACTTAGAAACTTTTTGCTTTAGTCCATTACTTTCTTAACCTGCACAAGTAACTCAAACATACATCAAATACATTATGATATATATCATTGAGTTGGGTCAGGCTTCTTCAAATCAGATACATTTGACCAATGTACCCAACAACCTCCCCCTATTTGGAGAAGTCATAACCCTTAGTCAATGATATACACCATTCATAATTAAAAATTACAAAATGATGTAAAGCAGATTATAATCAGCAGGGTTAACATGAACATGTAAAACTTCACACATATACACATTCAACATTGCAGAATGAACAAGAAATAGACACATACTCAGAACAATCATGAAAATATATTTATCATAAATTGTTCTAACATTTTTCTAATACATCTTTAATGATTTACAAAAATGTTTCTCATACAAAAGATTACAACAATCTTTAAATTAATTCCTAATCTATTTCTGATCAGGTTCTTTGATAACAATTCCTTTGCCAGATTTGACTTTAGCCTTGACAGCAGCAGCAGCAGTAGGCTCAGCATCAGCAGGCTTCTTGCCTTTTGAGTCCTTCTTCTTTTGTTCTTCAGCCTTGATTTTCTGTCTCTCAAAATAATGATAGGGCTTAGGAAAGTACTTGCTAGGCTCCACAGCTGTAGGAGGTAGCTTTCCCATCTTAGCCTTCCTTCTGTGCTGAACAATGGCTTCTTGCCTGATCTCATGCTTCCTCCATTCTGCTTCAGAGAACCACTTGTTTCTATCAGTAGTGTTGTCTTTAGCAGCTTTCCAGGCAGTAAGAATTATGTTTCTAGAGGTAGGGCTCCATTGTTCAAAGTCTGGCTTTAGTTCAGCTTGTTCCCTAAACCTCTTCTTTGACAACCTTGCCTTTTCTTCTTTGTCTAAAGCCTCTTGCATAGCTGCTGTTATAGGTTGAACAACCTTTTCTAAATGGACATTGTCCTTGCCCTCAGATGGGCTATACATTGTGCTCACCTCTGCTTGAATCATTTCAAAATTTGGAGGTGGATAAATGACTTGAGCTACTTCTTGTGGCTCACCTCCAAAATATGCAGGGTTCAGTCCAGATTCAGCAACTTCATTGTCATCACACAGGGGAGGATATCCAAGTGTAGCCCTGATGGAATTGGATATCCACTTAGCATGTTCAGAACTGGCCTTGACTAACACTCTCTCCCCCTTTATGACTTCTTGGGCAACATGATCTCTTACATCATCCTTCTGGAATTGGATTTGACTATCCAAGTACCTGATGCTATCCTTAAAGTAAGGTCTAAGCTTTGTAAGTTGTTCAGAGATTGCTTTCTGGGAATCTTGTATGGCAGTCTTGACAGCAGTAATCTCAGCTTGAAAGATTTTATCAAAATCAGCCTTAACTGCAGCAGCAGATATAGAAGGTTCAGCAGTCTTATTCTTTAATTCAGTGACTATAGCATTGTGGGAGGCGGTTAAATTATCATTCATTCTCAACTGATTCTCCAGCACATATCCTTGTTTTAATGCTATATCATCTACCTGAGTCTTGATCTTCTCTTGGTGAGTTGCCAAATAGACTACTGCATTCCCACCTTTGTGGAAGCAGTCAGTCATTTCTTTCTTGTTCAGGTTCATCTCAAACCGTATTGATTTTATATCTTGAGCGAAATCAAATTGTAAAGACTTTTGTCCTTCATCAATATACATCTCTATGGCTTTCCTGTGCTCATCCAGCTTGATTTGCATGGCTACCATTAAGGCACTGTAATCAGGTGATGGAGCTTGTGTGACTAAGGATTGTTGAGCAACAGTTTGTAGAGCCTTCTTGTAGCTCTGACTTCTTCTTTTGAATACAAACAATTTCTTCTTCTTGGCCCAAGCACTTTCCTCATCTTCAGAGGCAGAGGTGCTGGCAATATCAACTCTATTATGAGGGCTCTCAGGCCTCTCAGTTTGCACAGCAGGTGCTTGCTCAGTTTCCAGCCTAATAGGCTCTTCCAGAACTTCCATGTGCTCCCCCTCAGCAGCAGCACTCTTATCTTCAGCAGCAGCATTCTTGTCCATGTCAAAATCATCTTGATCTAGATTTAGAAACAAACCTTCCATTGTATATTCATGAGGGGATGGAGCTGGAGATAGTCTTTGGTCTTCAACCACTGACTCAGGTACCACTACTTGTTCAGCAGATTTGTCTTCTAGAACAACATCTGGAACTTGTTTGTCTAGCTGAGTTTGCTGATGGACATCAGACAAATTAGCATCTTCTATAATATAGTCTAAAGTTTTTAAGTCAGTGAGTACCTCTTGGATAATGATGGTGGCTTGCTCACTGTCCAGAGTAGATGGTTCTTCTACTACTGGAAGCTCCTCCTGGCTGTGATCCCTATGGATGGGGCTAGCTTGAGGCAGCTCCCCCTGGATTTCAGCTACATCTTGAGGAGCAGGAGTCTTTACCACTGTCTCTTCCTCCTGATCATCAGGTGTGAACACCACCTGTTCTTCACTTTCAGAACTGCTGGAGGACTCTTGTGCCACAGCAGCAGTTTTTCTCTTCTTCCTGGGAGGAGTGATTTTCTCAGTAACTTGCTTCTCAGGGGTAGGCATATCCTTTGACAGCACCCTTTCCCACCTAGATAAGATCCTCATATCCATCTTTCTCATATGATTGATCTTGCTTCCAGCAGCTGTGCTCATTACCTCTGGTATTGTACCAGCCAGGTAGAGACTTATAATTCTGCCCAGGTTGGGCTTCCTCAAGCTCTCCTTGATTTTCTCATAGATTACCATTGACCAATCTGTTCTTAGGGTGAAGATAATTCTTATCATGATATTGAACATTGAGGCTGACACCCTGTCATGCCCTCCAGGCTTACTGAGAATGACCTTTCCCACAATTTCAGACAGAAATTTTCCTTGACTGTTCATGCCTTTCCTGTTAAAGACAGAACCTATCTTCAGCTTTGGATCAAGTCCACACCAGGTAAGAGCTTCCCTGGTCTTGGATGTAGAAACTTCTTCTTCATCTTGAGTCTTAGGTAGCTGGAGTACCTTCCTCAGAATTTTTGGTGAGACCTTGACTTTGGATCCATGGACTCTGGATTTGATTCTATATCCAGAGTCATCAACTGTAGCTCCAGTAAGGAATTCAAGAACTTCCTTCTTCCAGATCTTGGTTGGTTCTGAAACCAAATATTCTAGTCCAGAATCGCTGACTAGGGTTACCACCGATTGAATTTCTTGATCTCCATCATCGAATGCGCCGCGCACAAGTTCATAGCCTTCGTTAACGTTCTCATCGAGCTTGGGAGCCATTAGGGTTTGGAGAATTAGTCTTGAGAAAAGAGAAATGTCGACACAATAGTTTTGGTCTCGAAACTTTAAAAGCGTGTCGACAATCAGAGACAGAACCCTATTTATACCTGTCGAATTTTGAAGATGAACAGGCGGGACAGCAAGCTAAACATGTGTCGACACTGGCAATAAGTGTCGACACTGACTTATAATGTCTCGACACATATGTGTCGACACAAGTTTAGTCAACAGATTTTATGTGTCGACACTTAGTTATGTGTCGACACAACATAACTCGACACATTGTCGAGACTTTACTTAGAAAAATTCTGAGTAAAACATAAGTGTCGACACCATATTGGATGTGTCGACACCTACTTGTCATGTGTCGACACTAACATTCTGAAGTGTCGACACCAACATCCTAGATGTGTCGACACCTTTTTCCTGAAGTGTCGACACTACTATTCTGTGTCGACATAGACTTGTCTATGTGTCGACACCTTTTTACTTAGTCAATTTTCTAGTTCTGTAAACTTAGTCTAAGTTTATCATACCTAGTTCAATTTTGAATCTATTGAACTTAGCTTCTTCTAGTGGCTTAGTAAACATATCAGCTACTTGTTCATCTATTTTAACATATTCAAGTGAAATATCTTCTTTTTCTACATGTTCTCTAAGAAAGTGGTATTTAATCTCAATATATTTAGTTCTACTATGAGATACAGGGTTATTAGCTATTGAAATAGCACTTGTAGAATCACAGTAAAGTGGAGTTCTACTTACCTGAAATCCATAGTCCTCTAGCTGATGTTGAATCCACAGAAGTTGAGCACAGCAACTTCCTGCAGCTACATATTCTGACTCAGCTGTGGAGATAGCCACACTGGTTTGCTTCTTGCTGCTCCATGAAATTAGTCTCCCACCTAGGAATTGACAGGTTCCAGTAGTACTCTTTCTATCCTCTTTGCATCCTGCAAAGTCTGCATCTGAATAACCTGTTAGATCAAAATCTCCATTCCTAGGGTACCAGAGGCCTAGATAGGGAGTGCCCTTTAGATATCTCAAAATTCTCTTGACTGCAGTCAAGTGAGACTCTTTAGGGCAGGCTTGATACCTGGCACAAACACATGTAGCATACATAATGTCAGGCCTACTTGCAGTCAAGTATAGTAGGGAGCCAACTATCCCTCTATACAAGGTTTCATCTACAGGTTTCCCTGCATCATCCTTGCTAAGAGACATACTTGACCCCATAGGAGTCTTCATGGTACTGGAAGAATCCATACCATATTTCCTTATGAGTTCTAGGGTGAACTTGGACTGACATATGGATAAACCATTTTCAGTCTGTTTAACTTGGAGACCCAAGAAAAACTTCAGCTCTCCCATACTACTCATCTCAAACTGACTTTGCATAAGCTTTGCAAACTTTCTGCAAAGGCTACTTTCAGTAGACCCAAATATAATGTCATCTACATATATTTGGACAAGTATGACTTTGCCTCTAGATTCCCTAAGGAATAGAGTCTTATCTATTTTCCCCCTTGAGAACTTGTTCTCAATGAGGAAACTAGATAGGGTTTCATACCAAGCTCTAGGGGCTTGCTTTAACCCATATAATGCTTTCCTAAGTCTATAGACATAATGAGGTTGAGTTGGATCAACAAAACCTGAAGGCTGCTCCACATAGACTTCTTCTTTAAGATTACCATTTAAGAATGCTGACTTGACATCCATCTGGTAATCCTTGAATCCTTGATAGGTTGCATAGGCCAAGAACATCCTTATGGCCTCCAGTCTGGCTACTGGGGCAAAGGTTTGATCAAAATCAATACCTTCTTCTTGCCTATATCCTTTTGCAACCAGTCTTGCTTTATTCTTTATGATGACCCCTTGTTCATCCATCTTATTTCTGTAGATCCACTTAGTTCCTATTACATTGTGGTCTTTAGGCTTTGGAACCAGTTCCCAAACCTTGCACCTCTTGAACTGATTTAACTCTTCTTGCATAGCTTTAGTCCATTGTGGATCTTGTATAGCTTCTTCAAATTTCTTAGGTTCAACTTGAGACAAAAAGCTGGAGTAGATTGCTGCATTCATGTATCTGCTCCTGGTTTGAACTCCTTGTCTTGGATCTCCAATAATCAGCTCTACTGGATGATCTCTAAGATGCCTGTGGGCTGGAGGCATCCTAGCTTCAGGTTGAACCTCTCCAGCATCTGCATCATGCTGTATACCTTGGATTTCTTCAGCTATTGGCACATGTAGTTCTCCCCCTGGACAACAGCTACTCTCCTCAACTTGCTGTCTTGTAGCTGGTACTTCTTCTATAGTAAGCTTGTCCAATTTCTTTGTCAAACCCGTGGGGCTGCATACATTGCTAGACAACTCATTGTTAATTAGTTTTGTCTTATCAAAAACTACATGCACTGATTCTTCTACAACTTGTGTAGTCAAGTTGTAGACTCTATAAGCCTTACTATTATTGTTGTACCCAACAAATATTCCCTCTTGGGACTTGGCAGCAAACTTTGTTAAGTAAGACTTCCCATTGTTAAGTATGAAGCATTTACAACCAAAGATCCTAAAATAGGATAGATTTGGTTTCCTGCCTTTCACTACTTCATAGGGGGTCTTGTTTAGCCTTTTAGTGATGGTAGCCCTATTTATCACATGGCATGCAGTGTTAACTGCTTCAGCCCAGAAATACTCTGGCAGTGATGTATCACTAAGTAGGGTTCTACCAGCCTCTATCAAGGTCCTATTCTTCCTTTCAGCAATGCCATTTTGTTGAGGTGTTCTAGGTGAAGAGAATTCTTGAAATATCCCAAAGTCTTCACATAGTTTTGTCATGCTTTCAGACTGAAACTCAGTACCATGGTCACTTCTAATTTTGACCACAGTACTATTTAGTTGATTCTGAATTTGCTTGACAAAGCTGTAGAAGACACTAGGTGTTTCAGATTTCTGTCTTAAGAAGAACACCCAGGAAAACCTTGAGTAGTCATCAACAACTACAAAGGTATAGACCTTCCTACCTAAGCTGTGAACTGGCATTGGACCAAAGAGATCCATATGCAAGAGGTATAAACACCTCACAGCATCTTTGTTATCTATGCTCCTAAAGGTGGATATAGTCTGCTTGGCCTTTTGACAAGCTGAGCAAATGCCATCTTTAACACACTTAACTTGAGGACCATTCCTCACAAACTCTTTGCTAAAGAGTTTGCTAATAGTCTTGTAGTTAAGATGAGCTAGCCTCTTGTGCCACTTGACACAATGAGAGACTGTCTCATCAGCTACAAGACAAACAAGAGAACCATTGTTCTCAATCATAATGTCTAGACAGTAGACATTCCTCTTTCTATATCCTGTCAAAATGATCTCTTGATCACTTGACCTCTTGATATGACAACCATTTTTAACAAATGAGATGTCATACCCTACATCACTTAACTGACTTATACTTATAAGGTTGTGTTTCAACCCTTTAACATAAGCCACTTGAGTAATGGTAACAAAGTTTGAAGAAATGTTACCAAACCCTTTGATGATTCCTTTTTCAGAACCACCAAAAGTCACTTTAGGACCATTTTTGATTGGAATGTAGTCCTTCAGTAGTCCCCTTGTTCCAGTCATATGTCTGGAACATCCACTATCCAAGTACCATGTTGGGGTATGGCCACTTGGATTCACCTGCAAAACAGATTAATGGACCTTAGAACCCAAAGCAATCTTGGGTCCTTGGTACTTGTTAGTCTGTAACTTGACAAAGCTACCTACTGGCTTTCCACCAGGTAGCTTGCTACTCACTTTGGTACTGGAATTGTACCAACAGTCCATTGCAAAATGACCAATCTTGCCACAGCACCAGCATTCAAACTTGTTGCACCTTTGCTTAGGTACAACCTTTGCAGTCTTGACTACAACAGGCTTGTTGAATGTTGGGGCTTTGCCCTTGGACTTAAACTTGGACTGCTCAGTCCCTGCAGGTCTAACAAAACCCAGTCCAGCCTTGCCTTTTTGATGAACAAATTCATCAATTAAAGGCAGTACTGATTTAGGTTTTGAAAATCTAGCAGCAAGATCTCTCTCTTTCTGAAGATTGATCTCCAGTTTCTTAATTTGATCATTCTTATAAGTGATAGTTCCCATCTGAATCACTGTAATGTGTTTCAGCCTAGCTACCTCATTCAGTTTTTGATCAATTTGCTTCTCAAAATCTGTTGCAGCAGCCTTGAGATCAGCAATCTCCTTTGCCTGACTTTTGGCTAGGGTCTTGCATTTCTTATAGGCTTGCAACAGCACCTTATATTCATCTATAAGCTGATGAATATCTTCTTCAGACTCAGATACATTCTCATCACTTGATGAAGAAGAATCTGATTCTGAACTAGAACAAGAATCTGAATTTAAACTTGAACTTTGTACCTGACTGGGTCCTGGCTGCTCCAGGATTTTGGTACTCTCAGTCAATGCCATCAGTCCTTGGCACTGGCAGTCTTCTTGTTCATAAATTGACTCCAAGATCTGCATAAATTCTTCTTCTTCAGCAAATAGCCCTATGTAGGCTTCAGCATCAGTATCAGTGTCTGAAGAAGAAATATCTGAAAGAGTCTTCTCATTCTTGGCAACAAAAGACTTCTCTTTCTTCCCTTTGAAGTGAGTCTTTTTCCTGTCACTGGATTCTTTTCTTTTCTCAGGACAATCAGCAATAACATGACCCTGTCTATTGCAGCAGTAGCACACAATCTTTGATCCAGTTGCCTTGCTTGTCTTTGTCTTTTTCCTGTCCTTCTTTGAAGGCTTTTTCTCATGATACAAGACCTCTTTTCCCTTGTAAGTAGATGGTCTGGACCTCCACTGTTTCTTCTTCAGGAATTTCTGAAAGTCTCTAGTGAAGGCAGCAAAGTCTTCATCACTTTCACTGCTTGTAGACTTTGTACTGACAGACTCTTCTGACTCAGATTCAACTACCTCTGGAGGTGGAGTTGATGACTTAGTCCTGCATTTTCTGGGAACTTCTGTCTTGAAAGCAACAGTCCTTTCCTTGTGCTCAGTCCTAGTAGATTTCTCCTCCTCTTTCCTCACTGTCAGCTGCATCTCATATGACAATAACTTGCCAAACAGTGTAGGAGGAGGAATTTCTCCCAACTTTGCCATTTCTCTTATGGCACAGATCTTGGTCTCCCAATCTTTGGTTAGGGACCTTAGGAATTTGTCATTCAGTTCATAGTTGCTGAACTATCTTCCATAAGACATGAGTTCATTAACTATTCTATAGAACTTCTAGTAGCATTCAGTGATGCTATCTCCCTTTCCTTGCCTAAAGCTCTCATACTCTTGATTAAGCAAGGACTTCCTATCTTGCCTAACTTCTTCAGATCCTTCCATATACACTATAAGAGTGTCCCACATCTCTTTTGCTGTCTTACAGTGAATTAAGTTCTGAAAAGTGGCATCATCAATGGCACTTACTATTATGTTCTGTGTCCTCTTGTCCATGGTAGCTAGGACAATTTCATCTTTAGTCATCTCAGAGAAATCCTTTGGAGTCCTCTGATTTGCATCCAATACTGAAATTTTCATTGGCACATAAGGCCCTTCCTTTACTGTGATGTATATTCTAGGGTCAGAGGCTTCCATAAATAGCCTTACCCTCTCCTTCCAGATCCCAAAAATTTCCTTTCTGCAAATAGGTAATTTCATGGAACCCAATTCTTTATGATTTTCAAAGGAACCCATGGTTCTTGATTTTCTTGAAGCTGTTTTCTGACTTAGACTGTTTCTGCCAAACATGATCTCCTTAGACTGTTAGTCCTTGTTTTGAGGAACCTCCCTCTGATACCACTTGAAAGATATGGTACCTAAACACCTAGAGGGGGGGGGGGGTGAATAGGTGACCTAATCCATTTCTAACTTTGTTGGCAGCCAAACAGTTATATCACAGATTTCTAACTAGTTTATTACAGCAATCAGCAATAATCAAACAAACACAGATCATCCACAGCACAAACACAGCACAGCACACAGTGTTTTATAGTGGTTCCCCAAGTTATGGGTACATCCACTTTCCCCCTTCGCCTATCTAGCAGTGTACTAGATTCGGCCTAACTTCTCCACTGTCTCAGAACCCAAATTGGTTCCTACCTCAGGCCCAAAGCCTTACACTCAGCTTTATCCCAAAGCCTACACTCAGCCAATCAAGACCTACACTCAGCCAACCAAGGCCTACACTCAGAGATCTATATCTCATACACTCAGGCTAACAAGCCCTACCCTCAGCCTTTATAAATATAGGCTTACAATCACTCAGATCCAATGGATCCTACAAGTTACAAATGTAATACAGATAATGACTCTACAACTCAGAATTACAGGAGGGGAGTTGAGAGATTCTTGATGAGTTCTTGGAAGAACTCAGCTGGATTCACCCTGACTTAGCTTTCTTCAAAGCTTCTTGAGTAGAACTGAATAAGGCTGAATCCTCTGCAGTTGTTCCTTGACCTCTGCCACTTAAGATACAGAATTGATTCTGAATCCTTCTTCTCAGCCTAGTTCCTGAGGCTGATTTCTTGGAAGGAGCCCTCTCTCTCCAACTTCTTAGATGTGCAGTTGGAATGCAAGATCTTCTTGTGTTTTTACTCTGTGTATCACTTTCCAGATTACTTGAATAATCTGATCAATTACTTTTAATTATTCTCACCTCTACAACAACAACAGTTTCTGTAAACTGTGGGTGCCTATTTATAGGCTTTCTTTATGGTAACCGGCTGGTCCGGTTCATAACTGACTTCTGACATCTCTGACAGTTGCTGTAGACCGGCTGGATCGGCAGCTGTCATGTCAACCAGTCACTTCTTGAAAATCTCTAACTATTTATAAGTGTCGAGACTTTCTGTCTTTAAGTGTTGACACTTATAGTCCAAGTGTCGACACATGTTGTATAAGTGTCGACACAAGTCTACAAGGTGTCGACACAATTCCTTGTATGTCTCGACACAGATTCTTCTGCATGTGTCGACATTAAAATTGAGTGTCGACACAAATACTTGTTCTTCTAGCTTTTGCTGAATTCTTCTATGTGTCGACACATCTCCTTTGTGTCGACACAACTTCTTGTGTTGAATCTGTCAAGTGTCGACACTGCTTCTTGGTGTCGACACATAGTGTTCTATCTTGAATCTTGCTGAGTGTCGACACAGCTCCTTGTGTCGACACACCTTCTTGTTGTTGAGACTTCAGCTGAGTGTCGACACATTCCTTTAGTGTCGACACTTGTACTTAGAATAATTTGCTGCTCTTTCTGTTCTTTGCTAAGTGTCGACACAGCTCCTTGTGTCGACACTTTCTTCAAGTGTTGAGTCTTCAGCTAAGTGTCGACACATTGTGCTGGGTATCGACACTTACTTCAAGTGTTGACTCTTCTGATAGTGTGTCGACACATTGTGCTGAGTGTCGACACATTCTTCAAATGCTGACTCTTCAGCATAGTGTCGACACATTGTGTTGAGTGTCGACACATGTACTTAGACTCTGCAGACTTTTGCTGAGTGTCGACACAGCTCCAAGTGTCGACACTTTCTGGTGTAGACTCAGCTTCACTGGGTGTCGACACAGCTCCTTGTGTCGACACTTTCTGTCTGCACTTTTCTTCACTGAGTGTCGATACAGCTCCAAGTGTCGACACTTTCTGTCTGGTGTCGACTCTGCATCCCAGGTGTCGACACAATAACTCCAAGTGTCGACACTGCTTGTCTGGGTGTCGACACAGGCTTTCTTAAGTGTCGACACTTTCCCTCTGGGTATCGACACATGGACTTAGAAACTTTTTGCTTTAGTCCATTACTTTCTTAACCTGCACAAGTAACTCAAACATACATCAAATACATTATGATGTATATCATTGAGTTGGGTCAGGCTTTCTCAAATCAGGTACATTTGACCAATGTACCCAACAAAAAATGTCAGCTGCGCAGGCTCTCATCTAGCTGGCAGGTCCGAAGGCTCGCCTGTGGGGGATAGGTTTGGTTGGTTTGAGATCTTCATCGGCACCCCGAGCTCGGCTTGGCCCCAGGTAGACCCGCTGCGCAGGCTCTCATCTTGCTGGAAGGTCCGAAGGCTCGCCTGTGGGGGATAGGTTTGGTTGGTTTGAGATCTTCATCGGCACCCCGAGCTAAGCTCGGCCCCAGGTAGACCCGCTGCGCAGGCTCTCATCTAGCTGGCAGGTCCGAAGGCTCGGCTGTGGGGGATAGGATTGGTTGGTTTGAGATCTTCATCGGCACCCCGAGCTCGGCTCGGCCCCAGGTAGACCCGCTGCGCAGGCTCTTATCTAGCTGGAAGGTCCGAAGGCTCGCCTGTGGGGGATAGGTTTGGTTGGTTTGAGATCTTCATCGGCACCCCGAGCTCGGCTCGGCCCCAGGTAGACCCGCTGCGCAGGCTCTCATCTAGCTGGCAGGTCCGAAGGCTCGCCTGTTGGGGATAGGTTTGGTGGGTTTGAGATCTTCATCGGCACCCCGAGCTCGGCTCGGCCCCAGGTAGACCCGCTGCACAGGCTCTCATCTAGCTGGCAGGTCCGAAGGCTCGCCTGTGGGGGATAGGTTTGGTTGGTTTGAGATCTTCATCGGCACCCCGAGCTTGGCTCGGCACCAGGTAGACCCGCTGCGCAGGCTCTCATCTAGCTGGCAGGTCCGAAGGCTCGCCTGTGGGGGATAGTTTTGGTGGGTTTGAGATCTTCATCGGTACCCCGAGCTCGGCTCGGCCCCAGGTAGACCCGCTGCGTAGGCTCTCATCTAGCTGGCAGGTCCGAAGGCTCGCCTGTGGGGGATAGGTTTGGTTGGTTTGAGATCTTCATCGACACCCCGAGCTCGGCTCGGCCCCAGGTAGACCCGCTGCGCAGGCTCTCATCTAGCTGGCAGGTTCGAAGGCTCGCCTGTGGGGGATAGGTTTGGTTGGTTTGAGATCTTCATCGGCACCCCGAGCTCGGCTCGGCCCCAGGTAGACCCACTGCGCAGGATCTCATCTAGCTGGCAGGTCCGAAGGCTCGCCTGTAGGGGATATGTTTGGTTGGTTTGAGATCTTCATCGGCACCCCGAGCTCGGCTCGGCCCCAGGTAGACCCGCTGCACAGGCTCTCATCTAGCTGGCAGGTCCGAAGGCTCGCTTGTGGGGGATAGGTTTGGTGGGTTTGAGATCTTCATCGGCACCTCGAGCTCGGCTCGGCCCCAGGTAGACCCGCTGCGCAGGCTCTCATCTAGCTGGTAGGTCCGAAGGCTCACCTATGGGGGATAGGTTTGGTTGGTTTGAGATCTTCATCGGCACCCCGAGCTCGGCTCGGACCCAGGTAGACCCGCTGCGCAGGCTCTCATCTAGCTGGCAGGTCCGAAGGCTCGCCTGTGGGGGATAAGTTTGGTTGGTTTGAGATCTTCATCGGCACCCCGAGCTCGGCTCGACCCCAGGTAGACCCGCTGCGCAGGCTCTCATCTGGATGGCAGGTCCGAAGGCTCGCCTGTGGGGGATAGGTTTGGTTGGTTTGAGATCTTCATCAGCACCCCGAGCTCGGCTCGGCCCCAGGTAGACCCGCTGCGCAGGCTCTCATCTAGCTGGCAGGTCCGAAGGCTCGCCTGTGGGGGATAGGTTTGGTTGGTTTGAGATCTTCATCGGCACCCCGAGCTCGGCTCGGCCCCAGGTAGACCCGCTGCGCAGGCTCTCATCTAGCTGGCAGGTCCGAAGGCTCGCCTGTGGGGGATAGGTTTGGTTGGTTTGAGATCTTCATCGGCACCCCGAGCTCGGCTCGGCCCCAGGTAGACCCGCTGCGCAGGCTCTCATCTAGCTGGCAGGTCCGAAGGCTCGCCTGTGGGGGATAGGTTTGGTTTGGTTGGCTTGGTTTGGATAAGGCAGGAGGCGCATTAGGAAGGCAAAATGAAAAAGATAGGAAAGGTCTCGGCTGGGATAGATCTCGGCAGGGAAGTCCCCGCTAAAGAGATCTCGCAGTGAGGGGGCTTTCGCCAAGAAGACTCTTAATATTTTCGAACAAACGGGCGGGATCGTTAGGCGACTGGCCTGAAGGGATTCACGTAGGCTAAAGAGCACGGTTCCGTCCCAAGGGTTCGTGAGCCACGCTTCCATCTAGCAGTTTGCAGCAGGTTCCCGCCTAAGGATTCGTGCAGGATCCCGTTGATCCATCACTAGGGAAGGCTATCTTAAGACGACCAAGGGCCTCGGCGGAAGCACGCACAGACAACATCCGACCACAACAATTACATCGGGCGCATTCACAATAACAGAGCGATATATTTACAATAAAAACATTTGCATTAAATATATTAAATGAAAGAATAAACTGGTAGCGTCTCGCGCTTTACATTGAGACAGAGAAAAAGTAGAGGCGGAAAGCAAAAGAAGAGGGGGCCCTCAAGGAGACAAACTGTAACCCTCAGAACTACCGCTTGAGCTCCCGCTGGAGCTTTCGCCGGAGCTCTCCCTGGAGGTCTCGCCACCCCCAGCAGGGGATTTCGGGATATATGTGGGTGGGGTATCAGGGGCGCCCAGGGGCTTTGGAATAGTCTCGAAAAGCCAGGGAACGAGCTGTTGGGCAGTGATGTCTTTGCCCCTCCCATCCCAGCAGTTGACGTCTCGCAGCGTCTCCAGCGTCAACCTTACTGTAGCTTGCGCGTTCCCCTGGAGCAGCTTGTCGATATCATAAACCGAGTAATACTGGATCTTCTGTCTCTCGTCCAGCGGGGGGGCCGCACTCGCCTCGAGACGCGCAATCTGCTCCCGCAAAAGAATGTTGTCGTATCGGGCTTGGGATAGCTCCTCGCGAAGCGCGGCTCTGGCGGAATCCTGAGCAACGAAAGGTTAGCCTAAAAGAGGAGAGATAAAGTAGCGAGAGCAAATGCTGGAAAAGGTCTCGCTTACCCCTTCCGCCTGGCGCGAGGATAGCAGCTGCTGGGCCTCGGCCAGCTCCTTGGCCAGAGTGGCCGCCTGAGCTACCGTATCGTCCCTAGCCTTGAACATGTCCTGGAAGTTACGGTCTATTGTAATGCTCCGGCGAGCACACATATGCGCAAGCTCCAGCCCACGCATCAGGGCGCGAGTGGAGTCGTAGGCCAGCAGCCGGGTCGACATCCTGTCGTAGACGCTAGCATCCTCCCGGCTGTAGAGGCAGTAGCCTAGGCGAAGGCCTCGCTGGTGACCTCGTCTCGCTCTGCCCAGCTTGGCAAGAGGGACGAGATCGAGACCTTGTTGGCGTCAGGATCCCATTGCAGCAGTGGCTTGTTTTCCGCATCCAGGCACCTCATGCCGAGACCAAAATTGCGATGGCCCCGCGGCACTTCTTCCGATGGGTGGTGGCCAGAGGTCCCGGCGGTGGCACCCTCGCTTTCTGCGGCACCAGGGGCCTGAGGGATCTCGGCAGGGGTCTCATGGGCACCCCTGGTGGCCGCGATCTGGCTTACGGCCTGCAAGACCTCCTCAAAGGAGCGGCCTGCGGGGAGAGGTTGGGTGGGCGGCACCACAACAGCCTTGCCCTTCTCAGTATCCGTTGTCTTGGGTCTCTTGATTGATTGAGGCGCGGGGGCACCAGGCTTTCGCTTCATGGCACCGCTTGAAGGGGGAGGGCCCGACTCTTTTCGGCAGGCTTACACAGCGGCTTTCGCAAGAGCCAGCGGGTCCTTAGGAGGTTGACTCCCTCCGACGCGAGCCTCGTCGAAAGGCTGGCGTAGGGGGATCTCGCGCTCTCCTGCGAAAACAATAACAATAAGTTCCAACCTTGGAAAAGGCAAGGAAAAGACAGATAAAGGAGAGACTCTACCTTCTCCCGGAAGTACAGGGGAGAGAGAATCGACGTCTCGCCGGAGGTAGAGGACGTCGAAGTCCTTGGTTCCGAAGAACTCAAGGAGGGCGCTCTCGCGCGAGCCCAAGGAGGGAGGCTTGTAGGCGGCATCCTCGTATTGGATGGGGGCAAGGGGTACGTTCCCGAAGTCGCCAGAAACGTAGATGAACCTCTCGCCCCAGTGATGGTGCTTGTTGGGGAGACCGATTGTCTTGAGCAGTTGCCCGGAGAAGAACACCACACCTCCTTTCGTGCGGAAAGTAAACAGCTTGCGGAAGATCGGCAAGGTAAACTCGATCCTCTCGGACCGCATATAACATATGAAGGCCACGAGAATTGCCACTGAATTTGGGTTCAGCTGAGCGGGAACCACCCCGTAATATCGGAGGGCCTGCCGCATCTCAGGCCACAGCGGGAGGCGGAAGCCCACCTCAAAGTGCTCGATGGGGATGGCGAGCTCCCCCTCCCCTGCGGAGTTTACCTTGTCGTGATTGCCCGGGTTTCGCGCAGTGAAGCTGGCGGGAACATGTTGAGACTTGATCAGGTTGAACTCATCAACGGTGAGAGTGCAGGAAGGAAAAAGATGCTTCTGGAAATCTTCCGCGCAGTTGGAACGTCCCTCGCCTCCGCCCGGCATCGCGATGAAGTTTGAAGGCGAGAACTACAAGAAGACGGCGAGATCGAGAGCGGTACGAGAACAAAAGCAGAAGGCGGGGACAGGCGGGAGCTTTGGAGAGACCGCGAGAGCAACCGGAGAGGAGAGAGACTGGAATCGGAGAAATGAATGTGGTAGGTGAGCCTCCTATTTATAGAAAACCGTGGTAATGATGGCTGTTTTCAGAAAGGCGGCGGGGGTACAGCCGGCGCGTCCTAGGTCAGCGGCGCTTCGTTTTTCCCGCCCGAGTTTGACAGTGACCGATTGACTAAGTGACTAGCGCAAACATTGCGAGATGACATGCGACAGGCAGGGTAGGCGGAAGCGAGGTGGCTCTCGCCACCCAAGGACCAGGGAAAATAACTCATATGCATACAATAATAGAAAGTATTAAAAAACCGAGTTATTGCTCTCGCTGAGCGAAAACGGGATAAAAAAATAATAAGTGATAAGTGCAGAATCATTAGTTACAACTCTAAGCAAGTAAATATGGGTACATCAGAGAAGGGAAGGCCTGAGGAAGAGGAGGGGAGGTCTCGCGCTTCAGTATGGCTCCCAGCGCCATTTCCCTTGCTCCCACCGCCATTTTCCTCGATCCCGCAGCTTGGTCTGGGGTGGCGCCTGCGGGTTGAAGTAGGACGACAGAACGCCGCATCCCAAGTCAACCCGGCGGGACAGATCCCAGATGCGCTCGATACACCTCTCGGGTGAGGATCCAACGGTAGCTCCCCCCGGCCGGTCCATCTCGCCGATAAGGTAATCCCGCTCCAGGGTCTCTAGCCTCTTCTCCACTGACAGGCGGAACTCTTTTGCCGCAAGGTCGCGGACCCATTCTCGCCGGATAAACTTCGACAGAACGGCGGTGACCTTCTTCCCCCGTCTTTTCGCGCTCCCGGCACCAGTTAGGATCTCCTCCATCTCGTCAGACGAAGGGAAGGGAGAGCTCTCGCCATCTTCTCCCTCTCTTTCTTCTTCTTCTTCTTCTTCTTCTTCCTCTACCTCAGCTTCAAGCTGCGAGCCCATGTCCCCTGTCAAAAGAGTCCCCATTTTAGCGGGAGCTAAAGGATAGCTGCGATAAAGTTTCCATATACCTTCAGAATGACGAGGCCCCCCGGTTGACGGCAGGCGAGAAGGCCCAGCCCCCCCCCCCCCCTCAGCTCCAAAGAGGAGGTGGATTGGCTTTCCTTTTTCGGGGGGGGGGGGGGGGAGGGGTAAACTTTGCGAATGGTGATACCGGCTTGGTCAGGAGCGGGGGAGCGGGTCTCCTCTCCCGCAGGAGGGCTAGCATCTAACAAAGGCACGGAGAACTCGGCAGTATTTCCTCCCGCCGGTAGGGAGGAATCAACCGCGTGGGCATACTGATTCGCAGCTCTCGCCCCGCTCTCCCGGGTGGCGAGATCTGGTGGTGTGGAAACCGACGCTGCGAGAAATCAGGTCAACATTTAAAGATTTAAGTCAAGGGCGAGAGGGGAACCTTTACCAGCGGTGTTCGGGTCAGGTGGAGGGGCCACCTCGGGAACCCGCGATTGATCATCGTGATGGCTAGAGGGTGGATCCAAGGGTTCTCGCGGGGACGCGGCAGCATCGGGAACTGTCTCCTGCGAAAGATAACACGTCAACTACTGAGCAGCTGGTGTTTTCAATAATTGGCACATCGAGCTTACCTTCCGGGGCGAGGGGACGTCCGCGCGGCTCGGGGTCGGGGTAGGTGGGCTCCTGTTCTCGCGGGGCAGGTCCCGCTGAACCACCTTCGCCGTCTTCTTCTTCTTCTTAGGCAGAGAAGGCTCAGCAACCGACGATTATCTCGCTAGCCATGGAGCAACCAGGGCGCTATTAGCCCTGGCTCGCGCCTGTGCCGCGTTAATGCGGTCCTGCAGATCCTGCGGAGCGGTTTGTCGGCATGCTTGGAAGGCATAGCGAGAGGAGGAAAGAGCTCAGGGGGAGAATGGCGACTCGAGGGAAGTATTATGGCAGTCTATCGGCACACATATTTATAGGCATCGTACGGCCCACCGAAAGATTCCCTGATGTTGACACGTGCTCAGCGAATATTTTTGGGTTGGACATGTCTTTTCGAGCGCAGAGCTAGCTCAAAAAGAGCGGGGATTGTGTATGATGATTTGTAAATATACCTATTTTTTTGTACATTAATTTAGTCGTTTTCATTTCTTTTCGTCTTTTTTATATATTTTTGCTTAATAAATTGCTCCTTTTTTGTAAATAATTTTGCTGACTTGTTTTATTTTATTTTTCAGAAAAAAATCAAAAATCTGCCAAAAAAGTCAAGTCACGCCCGTGACATATTGGTCACGCCCGTGACCATGGCGTGACACGTCAAATTCCAGTCAATCAGCAAATTTTGAAGAGCAAAGCTTGACACGCACCCTGTCACGCCCGTGTCACCCGACACGGGGCGTGACCCAAGCCCGTGTCCACCCGCTCAACGTTTTCATCTCAACGATCGTCGACACCAGCAGTCACGCCCAGCGTCACGCCCGTGACCTAGGGCGTGACTCAATTTCCGCTCGACGATTTTCAACTCGACACTTTCAGCTCGACATTCGTCGAGTGTCGACACCAGCCGACATGCCCAGAGTCACGCCCGTGACCTGGGGCGTGACCTTTCCAGCTAGCCCGACAAGACCTGCCCAAAGACTTTCGGCGCGCACCGCGCCCAGATCCACCTGCTTGACACGCCCAGAGTCACGCCCGTGACCTGGGGCGTGACCACTGCGAGACCGACACGTGTCCAGCCCGAAGTCCACTTTCCCGTCAAATCGCCGGCCGCCTTCTCAAATAGTACTGTCACGCCCCCTGTCACGCCCGTGACCAAGGGCGTGACCCATGTAAATTTTTTCTATAAATTCAAAGGTTCTGCTTTGGATTTCTGTTCCCCTTTTGGGTTCCATTTTGTAAGGGGAGGTGCTGCGTAGATGGATTTCCAACCTATGGAATGGGGTTTTCTCTTTCTCTCTCTCTTTTATTTTTGTACTAGCCTTGTAATAGTTTTTTTTGACATAATAAAAATGTAGTTTTCTTTCTCATTTCTATGTTTTGGACTTCATCTATGCGCCCACCCTTTGCAATCTTATTTATTCCTTGTTTTAACTTCTATTTCCTTCTTTTGTAATGGGTGTGTGTGTGTATGAGTATAACTTCATAATTTTATGTTCTTAGTTTTGTTAACTTAGAATTTTTATAGCTTTTTATTTCATTGTTATAAACCCGTAAAAATGATTTCAAGGTGATTTTCATTTCTTTTAACTTAGCTTTTTATTTTTAGGTTGTAAAACTTTTTCGTTCTTTTCGCTTTATTTTCACTTTTTAATCGTTTTTACGGAGTTATAGGAATGATAATTTAGTAGTTTTAATTTTTCGTGCACTTCGTTTTTGCGTTTAAACTTTTGCTCCTTTTATTTTTCTGTCTTCATTTTAATCATTTCTACCGCATTCTAGCGGTAGAAATGTATTCGTTTTTATTTTTCGAGCACTTGTATTTTCATTTTCATTTTTTTTTTTTGCAAAACTTTCTTCCCGTTTAATTTTTATTTCAGCTTTTTATGCATTTCTACCGCATTCCAGCGGTAAAAATGCAGTTGTTTTTAATTTTAGATAACTTAGTTTTTTTTACTTTTTTTGTACTTGTGCATCTATTTCCGTCTACTCGTTAAGAGTTAAATGACGCTCGCTTATTTTACTTTTTGTAGAGTGCGTGAGTTTGTAATTTTCCTTTTTTCCGCCTACTCACTTGAGTTTAATGGCTGGATTTTATTTCGGTAGAGTGAGTTTCATTTATGTCGTGAGAGAGTGTGCGTGCGTTGCATTTATTTTGTCCTACTCGTTTGAGTAGGACCTGTATTTATTTTCTCCTACTCATTTGAGTAGGACTTGCGTGTGTGCGTTTTACTGCTTTCATTTCTCCCGCCCACGCATTTGCGCCGGGACTCGCAATTTACAGCTTTCTTCAGTCCTACTCGTTTGGGTAGAACTTGCAATTTTCAGCTTTCTTTTACTTCTTTCATTTTATCGCTTTCATTTACTGCTTCTCCCGCAAGCCGTCCCCATTCCGATGAGTGGCTAATCGTTCTTAGTCCTCGGCATCGAAGAGCATTGGGACAGATAAAATAGCTTAAAATAATTAAATGTCTAATCTTTCTAATTAATTAAAAATACTTAAGGTTTGCCCGGGGTTAACGACGCGTAGGACCACATATTGATGTGTGGGCCCTATTTCCGTAGTCCATATGCTAGCTAGCCGAGAGGCCTTGCATATGGACCGATCACCCCTTGGCAAAGAGAGTTCCGCACTAACCCTCGAGAGAGGAGGCGCGCCAACTCTACCGGATTGGGTTCCCCACCCAATAGCGGGGTTCTTAGCGTAATGCGGGCGTTAAGAGGAATCCTTCGTCGGACGAGAGCCCGGTCGAATAGTCTTAGCGTTCAGGTGAGCGATAGTCCTAGAGATAGGTGAGCTCATTTTAGTGGAACCTCCACGGCCAAGTCTCCGCCTTAATTAATTAGAAATTTAGGAGCTCTTTTTATTTAAAGTCTATTTTAGTTCAATTGTTTTTTCGGTGCCATCGAGCTAAGCTCTTCATAGGCACCACCTTCATGCTTTCATTTTCTTTCTGCCATTTTCTGTATTTTTATAATTATATAAAATATCCCGACAAGATAATTATCGGTAAAATAATAGTCCCCTCCAGGGAAGAGTAGAAATAATCGAACCGGCCCCGAGAACAATACGACCTCGATATTTCCACCCGGAATATCCTGTACTACTCACGATAGGTGCACTTGCCTCCTTTCGTTAAAACTCGATCACACCTTTTTATATCCAAAAAAAATAAATACGCGCGCCCCGTTTTCTTAAATAAAATCACTTCCGCCTTTTTCTCAAATAAAACCGCCGGGTCGCCGCGTGACCGTAAATAATTTTGGAGTTTTAACCATCAAGTTTTTGGCGCCGTTGCCGGGGAATTTTGGAGTTTTAACCATCAAGTTTTTGGCGCCGTTGCCGGGGAATTTTCGGTTCGTTATTTTAAGCCCTGGAAATCTATTAATTTTACCTATATATTTATATATATATATATATAAATATGGCCAATATAATATAATGATAATAATAATAATAATAATAAAGAATATTACAAAATAAAAAAAAAACACAAAAAAATTGAAAAACTTCTAAAACTACAAAAAAAATTTTGCAAAACCTTAAAAACTTAAAAAAAAAACTATAAAACTAAAATCAAAACCAAAAAACAAAAAAAAACAAAAAACATGAAAAATGACAAACTTAAAAATATATTTTCCTTATGAAAAAAAAACAAACAAAAAATTAATAATTTGATTTAAAAAAAAAAACAAATCCAAAAAAAACAAGTAAGTATATATTTTGTTTAATTTAATTTAACTTATTTTATTTTGATTCGGCCTGGTTCTCATTCTTATGCGCGCTTGGGGTGCACATTTCCATCACACTCACTTAGCTAAGGCCTTAGCTACCTTCGAGTCTCCCACGCACTTGCCCCCAACCGCCCGCACACTTTAGGCCGAGTTAATCTTTTTTTTGTTTATTCTGTTATCGTTTTTTTCTTCTTCTAACAATAAATGCAGGGTTTCAACCCGGGCCTCCCCGTACTCATCGTCAGGGAAGCTCCTACCCTCCCTTTTTATTTTTGTACTTATTATATTTTATATATTATCTGTTCTGCATACTTAGATTGCAACATTGGGGACAATGTTAGGTTTAAGTATGGGGGTGTTTTCGTATTTCTTTATTTCTGCACATTACAAAAACGCATAAAATTACAAAAACATTAAAAAAAATAAAACCTAAAAAATTTTTTCCCTTGTTTTTATTTTCATAAAACTTCAAAACAAAAAAAAAAATCTTCCCCCCTTTTTCTTATTTGTAAAAGCTTGCATTCTGCCTGCCCGCGACGTTCGACTAATCGAACCAACCATTTAAATAAGAGTCTGTTCGCGGGGGCTGCAATCGAGTTTTTACTTTGTACATTTTATGTAAAAATCTCTCTTTCCCCCCTATCTTCTTTAAATAACACTTCTTTCCCTTCTCTTTCTTGTAAATAACTTATCTACAAAAACTAAAAAAATAAAAAAATTTTTGAAAAACCCAAAAATCCTAAAAAGATAAAAATCTAAAAATCCTAAAAAGATAATAATTAAAACACAAAAAAATGATAAAAACTATAAAAATTCCAAAAAAAATATGTTTTGTTAAATTATGTAACAAAATAATTCGAATATACCATATCTTAACACTTTTTGCTTTCCAAAAATCTTGTTTCGAGTTAATTTATATGCGAATTTTAGTTATTCTTTGCTTACTATTCGTTTATTAATTAAAGTTCGATAGATTTAAGTGTCTGGGGTTAAAATTTAAAGAATTTTTTATGTCTTTTCTTTATAATAGGGAACTTGTTTTTCACCACCACTTCTAATTTTATAAATAGAAGCTCATTTTTTATGTTAGAAAATAACATCCATGGATTTCAATTATTTCTACTCTTTGCTTTTAGAAACATTGGAACGTTCATTTTAAAAAGGTTGCTCTCAAAACTTTTTTATTAAAATCTAGTTTTCTTTTTGAAAAAACTAAACTCACTTTCTTTTTTTCATGTCTTACTTGACATGTTTACCCCTATCCCTTAAAAGATCTTATGTCAATGGGAATAAGATTTCATTCCGTAAACATAGGCACCCAATATTAAAAAAAGATTATATGTTATGGAGTAAGAGGATAAAATTCATTACTCCTACGCATATATATTGGGTTATTTTGAAGAAAGAAAAGAAAAATTATGTGTTAGGAAAATAAAATTTCATTTTCCTAACTATCCGAAAAGAAAAAAATTGGAGGTTCGAGAAAAAATTACCTCACCTCAATATCCAAGCCTTCTTCATAAACCACCAAACCACTTAGCATATTTCAATGATTCTAGAATTAATTTAAAATTTTTTGAGAGCATAATTTTTAAATTGCATTATTTCCTTTAACTTCTTTTAAGCTAAAGTTTTTTATATAAATCCAATTCATCTTTGTTAAACTAACAAAAATGAATTTTTGCTTTCTATTTTATTTTATCTAGAAGTCTTTTTGAAACTCTTCCTCTATTTATAACATTTCATAAATTAGGATTTAATTCTTTAACCCCGGATATTTATTTTGATCTTACTTTTAATTAATTCATGCGGTAGCTAAACTTAGGATTTCTTTTATTCCTTATAAGTTCATCTCCAACGTTTGCTCTGGAATAGCAAAAGCTTAAGTATGGGGGTATTTGATGATTTGTAAATATACCTATTTTTCTGTACATTAATTTAGTCGTTTTCATTTCTTTTCGTCTTTTTTTATATATTTTTGCTTAATAAATTGCTCCTTTTTTGTAAATAATTTTGCTGACTTGTTTTATTTTATTTTTCAGAAAAAAATCAAAAATCTGCCAAAAAAGTCAAGTCACGCCCGTGACATATTGGTCACGCCCGTGACCATGGCGTGACACGTCAAATTCCAGTCAATCAGCAAATTTTGAAGAGCAAAGCTTGACACGCCCCCTGTCACGCCCGTGTCACCCGACACGGGGCGTGACCCAAGCCCGTGTCCACCCGCTCAACGTTTTCATCTCAACGATCGTCGACACCAGCAGTCACGCCCAGCGTCACGCCCGTGACCTGGGGCGTGACTCAATTTCCGCTCGACGATTTTCAACTCGACACTTTCAGCTCGACATTCGTCGAGTGTCGACACCAGCCGACACGCCCAGAGTCACGCCCGTGACCTGGGGCGTGAGCTTTCCAGCTAGCCCGACAAGACCTGCCCGAAGACTTTCGGCGCGCACCGCGCCCAGATCCACCTGCTTGACACGCCCAGAGTCACGCCCGTGACCTGGGGCGTGACCACTGCGAGACCGACACGTGTCCAGCCCGAAGTCCACTTTCCCGTCAAATCGCCGGCCGCCTTCTCAAATAGTACTGTCACGCCCCCTGTCACGCCCGTGACCAAGGGCGTGACCCATGTAAATTTTTTCTATAAATTCAAAGGTTCTGCTTTGGATTTCTGTTCCCCTTTTGGGTTCCATTTTGTAAGGGGAGGTGCTGCGTAGATGGATTTCCAACCTATGGAATGGAGTTTTCTCTTTCTCTCTCTCTTTTATTTTTGTACTAGCCTTGTAATAGTTTTTTTTGACATAATAAAAATGTAGTTTTCTTTCTCATTTCTATGTTTTGGACTTCATCTATGCACCCACCCTTTGCAATCTTATTTATTCCTTGTTTTAACTTCTATTTCCTTCTTTTGTAATGGGTGTGTGTAAGACCCCCCTTTTTTTTTCCTTTTTCGACACCGGGGTCTTAGGCCCAGAACCGCCATTTTGCGGTGACTCCTTCACGCCCTGAAGCGTCGTCACCACAAAGCGCCGGTTCTGCCGGCCATTTCGATCACAGAAAAGTAGCATAATAGTGAAGTAAATGTAAACTATCTGTCCACAGAGAATCACATGACATAATAAATATAACTCCACGAAGGGAGTGTCCACAGAAAATAACATCAGAGTAGCAAACGGGCTTATGCCCGGTACATCAAATCCTCGCTACAAGATCTCTCATGCAGAAACAAAAGTAGAAAACTGCTCAGGGTCGAGACTCACGGTCCCGGCTGTGTGAACTCCGGAGCTAGACTGCCCCACCTCCAAGCGCACCGGTCTCTGGGGCTGCTCCTCCATGCTGGTCTCCGCGATCCCCTAAATGATGCGGTTCGAAAACCGTTAGTCTAAAAGACTAAGTCCTATCATCCCCCACCCCTTCCCCCACGGCTCCTAGGCACCGAGCGGAGAGGAAGAAAGGGGAGGACTTGAAGGTGGAGAATATCAAAAGCAGATGGCAGCGGTCCTATTCTAGCAAGTTCTATAGCATATAAAGACAATAGGCTGTAATATGAAATGTAACCTTCACTTATGTGAAAAACGCATAAGCCAAGGGGTCTTTTGCAAGGCTCCCATCGTATAAAAAGTCCCATACCGATTTATACGCTGGGGTGTCGGTGGTTGAACAGCTGTAACTAAATATCAAAATTAACCTTAATTTATAAACTTGCCCACACAAGCTTATAGACCAAGGGGTCGTTTTGCAGGTCCTAAGGTATAAGCGTCCCATTCCACTTATACTATAGGTGTCAAGGTTAAAGGTAACGATTATGCCATGACATGCAAGTGGGTATGATGGGCATGCAAGTGCAACACACACACCCGACTCTGTGCACACAGACCTTTAGTTCCCCCTTTCTGGAGCCGTAACCTCCCAGGATACCTCCGTAGTGGCAGACGGAAGCGGTGGGTTGGGCCTCGCCCACCTCTAAACCAGTAAAGCACTACCGGTCAGACCTATCGTACGCCTCAACGCTTGGTGCACGAAGCGGACTCCTGCGTACTCTTGCCGGCTGGCGCACCGGACTTCTGTTGGCGAAGTGCTAACCACACTAGCCGAGTCAACGTATTGGCATCGGTGCATCGACCCTCCAATACCGAAGACCCACCACCTTAATTTCCTTTCCTGTTATGCACATGCAAGTTAGCGTAATCAAGAATCGAGCCGAAGCTCCCCGGACCAACACGTCCGACTCAAGCAATCGAGCCGAAGCTCCCCGGACCCAAAGTCCGCCTTTTAACCATCCGAGCCGAAGCTCCTATCCAACCTCTGGTGCCATCAGTGTTGTGGAATGTGCAACCCTAATTACTAAGTTACACTTTTCAGCTTGTTAAACAGTTTACGTTAACCCAGGACTGCCCCCGGTATTCCCTGTGAAGGGCTCTCAAGGGGCACTAGGAACTATGTTGGGATTACGCCCAGCGTTCCCTTTCGCAAGGTACTTATTTTATTATTGGTTGATTCCCTTACCCTTTATTTCTCATATTTCGATATGCTAATCCTAGGGTAATTTGACTCCAACTCTCCTTGGGTAGGACGATCTTTCGTCGGACCCGAACGCCTATAAACCCTAGACAAAACCACACCCTACTCACTCATCTTCCAAAGATGCAGCCCATTCCACTTGTCCTTACAACAAACCATCAGGACCCATCATACTTGCCCTAATTCACATCCAAATGAAATCCTGCAGTTTTGCTATATGCAGACCACTTAAGCTACATGACCCGTAAAGAGGGAAGTACATGAAATACTCATCCAGTACCCTTATGATAATTATTAGAGGTCTAAAGGGACATTTGAAGCATAAATCCAGAAATCCATAATTTTCCTAATTTGTCTGATAATTAATTTATTTATTCTAGTGTCCCAAAAGGCCCAGGTTTGAACATGAAGTACCATTTTCAGACAAGATAATAATCCACTAAATTTATGATAATTACAAAATACCTAAGCAACTCTAAATACTAATTCTTCCAATTTGTCAGCAAGGTTTAGGCCTTTAATATTAATTTCAAAGATGCCCCATAAAAAGTCATTTTAAAAGATTCTATAGTAATAACACTTCCAAAAATTCAGAGAAAATTCAGGGATGATTGTGATGGACTACAGGTACCCTAGAAAAGTTTCATAATTTATCATTTGGAAATAAGGCTATATTTGATTTTCTTATGAACTCTCTAATTTAAGGGTTAATGAACAAAGTATGCTAATCAGTCATCAAATATTTCCACAAAAATTTCCATATGATAACATTGAGCTAAAAACACTATGCAGGAAGTTTCATGATTTTTCAATAAGTAATGGCCTCTGGCAAGAATTATTAATATGTAATCAAAATAAATCACTTGTGAAGTAGATGCCCTAAGTAGATACCCAAAAATTCTAACAAAATTCTTACAAGATTATTATAACCTAAAACCAACTCTGCCCATGTTTCATACCCTCTCTATGGGCAGTGAGACCACAATAGCCAAAATAATTATTAGGGCATTACTATTGATTACAAATGAAGTGCTAAAAATGTTGTCCAAAATTCCTCAAGTAAATTATCAGAGGCTCAACATACCCAAATCCCCTCACTACCCAAATTTGGTTAAGTTTCAAGATGTTTAGCTAACCTAAACTTACACTACAAGTTTTAGGTCCTAAGCTAGGGTTAGGGTTTTGGGGGCTCTACCATTTTCAAAGTTAGCTAATATTTTTAACAGAGGGTTATATATGTCCTAGGAACCTCCTTGCAAAAATTGAAGTTCATCCAAGGTGTTTAGGACTCATACCCTTCACAAGGCCAAAAGGTCCCTCCTTAGGGTTTGACCTAGGAACTTAGGGCAAATCTATTCCTCCCTATCCCATATTCCATGGGGAGGTGATGAGTGCCCTAACAAGTCAGTGGCCCAAATTTCAGCCTCTGTTGAGGTGATTTGGTCACTCAAAATCAAAAGTGCAACTTTTGACCAAAATGCCCTTTTAAGGTATAGCTAGGGTTGGGTCAAAACCTGTTCAAAACACATCCAAATTGAATGACATTTTATACAGATACCTAATTGGAACCCAGGGACCACTCACCAAGATTTGGGAGGGTTTGGAGGTGTTTAGGGCACCTATTTAATTTATCTAATACTTATTAAATATTTACAAAAACTATAGAAATATTTTCTCCAAAAATTCCCATTTTTGGGCAGGCCCTAGGTATATCTAAGATAGACTCTCTGCCAAAATTTCAGCTAATTTGGGCTAGGGGTGAATAGTGGGCACTCAATTTAATGACTGCCTAGCCCTAAGGGTATGTCCCACCAAAATGGGTGCCCTGGTCAAACCAGAAGCCTAAATGGGTTCAAACCAATTCTAAAATAAAGTAGACAGAAAGGGCTACAAATCATGTGTTGATCATTTTCTCATACAGAGCCTCTAACTATTTTTAAAAATTTAAAACATTAAATGTCAAAGGTGTGACAGAATGAAATAAATAACATTAATTTCCTATAGTTTAATACTGATGCAGCACGAATCTTGGCGCAAGGATCAACGGCATCTGGTCATCGTCTTCATTGAGCCGACGGCTGAGATTTGTCCCGCCTGGAGCGATTTCCAAGCCCTGCCGCCGGCGATCCAGCCCCTTCCCCGGCCGGCCACCGCCACCAACACCTCCGTTGAGGTGGTGGCTATCGCCAGGCGGCGGCTCCGCCGCCGGAGAGGCATTTTTCGGCGGATATAGCAAGAGGTTTTCTTGCCGAAACCAGGAAAAATCTCGGATTGGATCGGGCTCAATTGAGCCCGAAACTCAAGCCTAATTAATCCTAAGATCTACCCGCGGGTTAAGGAGAGGAGGAGGACCTTCCTGGCGGCCTGGATGCGAGAGGAGCGGCGGGACGCCATTGACGACGGCGGCGGCGCTCGGCTTCTGCAACTGCACAGTGGAATGGCTCGTCTCCTCCAGGTAAACGCTCTAAAATGATCCCCTCGGCTCCCTGAAGGTGTTTAAATGGCAAATGGGGGAGAGGGGAGGCTGGTTCTTCAATGGCCATTAACACCATTAAAGGTGTGGCTCGGGTTGTGTGGAGGGGGGCTGAACCCACCCCTTAGTGGCCGGGAAACGGCTGGAATCAACTCCTCTCTCCTAGAGGAGTTGATTGCAGCCATAATTGGCGGCTGTTAGTCTCCCTTGGCCGGCCTCTCACTTCCCCCTTCTTCTTCCTCATTTTCTCTCTCCTCCATTATCATGGAGAGGAGCTCCTTTCTCTCTCCTAGTCACCTCTGGTTGACTAGTCAGCCTCACAAACTAAATGCAGCCCACTTGATTATGATGGTCATGGGAATGAGTTTAGCCTAAGGGAGAAGTGGCTTGGGCTTGGGTTAGCCCTTTTTGGGCTAAGTTTGACTTGACCCAAATGAGGGTTGACCTGGTCAATTTGACCATCTAGGTTGACCCCATTGGGTCCTGGGTGACCCATTGGCTTCCCTTAGGGTCTAGGTAGGGTTATGTAGGGTTACCCTGTACTTGGGAGGTCACATACCCTTAGTAAGGGTACTTTGACCAGGTTAGGGCTTGAGTTGACTTGGGTCAACCTGGCCTCTAGGGCTGTCCCCAATGTGTCCTGAGTGACCATTTGACCTCACTTTAGGGTTAGGAGGGCATAGGAGGGGTCCTTTAGGCTAGGAGTAGGTCAGTTGGCCCTAAGTAGGCTAGTTTGACCCATTTAGGGCTAGGGTTGACCTTGGTCAACTGGGCCTCTTGGGTTGACCCTAATGGGTCCTTTTGGCTCTAATGGGTCTCCCAAGCATTAGGGGTGTTGTGGTAGAGTCTTGGGGTTAAAGTGTAGCCCATGGTCATCCTAAGCCATTGTTTAGAGTTATACTATTTGCAGACCATGATGGTCTCCACCTTTTTGTCCCCTATCTCCTGGCCCATTTCTGGCTTCCTAGGGTTTGTCATGACCTAGTCATGGCTAAAACCATTCTTAGGGGTCTAGTTGGAAATGAGATGTTACAGTGTGTGTGTGTATGTATGAGTATAACTTCATAATTTTATGTTCTTAGTTTTGTTAACTTAGAATTTTTATAGCTTTTTATTTCATTGTTATAAACCCGTAAAAATGATTTCAAGGTGATTTTCATTTCTTTTAACTTAGCTTTTTATTTTTAGGTTGTAAAACTTTTTCGTTCTTTTCGCTTTATTTTCACTTTTTAATCGTTTTTACGGAGTTATAGGAATGATAATTTAGTAGTTTTAATTTTTCGTGCACTTCGTTTTTTCGTTTAAACTTTTGCTCCTTTTATTTTTTTGTACTCATTTTAATCATTTCTACCGCATTCTAGCGGTAGAAATGTATTCGTTTTTATTTTTCGAGCACTTGCATTTTCATTTTTTTTTTTGCAAAACTTTCTTCCCGTTTAATTTTTATTTCAGCTTTTTATGCATTTCTACCGCATTCCAGCTGTAGAAATGCAGTTGTTTTCAATTTTAGATAACTTAGTTTTTTTTTACTTTTTTTGTACTTGTGCATCTATTTCCGCATACTCGTTAAGAGTTAAATGGCGCTTGCTTATTTTACTTTCTGTAGAGTGCATGAGTTTGTAATTTTCCTTTTTTCCGCCTACTCACTTGAGTTTAATGGCTGGATTTTATTTAGGTAGAGTGAGTTTCATTTATGTCGAGAGAGAGTGTGCGTGCGTTGCATTTATTTTGTCCTACTCGTTTGAGTAGGACCCGTATTTATTTTCTCCTACTCATTTGAGTAGGACTTGCGTGTGTGCGTTTTACTGCTTTCATTTCTCCCGCCCACGCATTTGCGCCGGGACTCGCAATTTACAGCTTTTTTCAGTCCTACTCGTTTGGGTAGGACTTGCAATTTTCAGCTTTCTTTTACTGCTTTCATTTTATCGCTTTCATTTACTGCTTTTCCCGCAAGCCGTCCCCATTCCGATGAGTGGCTAATCGTTCTTAGCCCTCGACATCGAAGAGCATTGGGACAGATAAAATAGCTTAAAATAATTAAAGGTCTAATCTTTCTAATTAATTAAAAGTACTTAAGGTTTGCCCGGGGTTAACGACGTGTAGGACCACATATCGATGTGTGGGCCCTATTTCCGTAGTCCATATGCTAGCTAGCCGAGAGGCCTTGCATATGGACCGATCACCCCTTGGCAAAGAGAGTTCCGTACTAACCCTCGAGAGAGGAGGCGCGCCAACTCTACCGGATTGGGTTCCCCACCCAATAGCGGGGTTCTTAGCGTAATGTGGGCGTTAAGAGGAATCCTTCGTCGGACGAGAGCCCGGTCGAATAGTCTTAGCGTTCAGGTGAGCGATAGTCCTAGAGATAGGTGAGCTCATTTTAGTGGAACCTCCACGGCCAAGTATCCGCCTTAATTAATTAGAAATTTAGGAGCTCTTTTTATTTAAAGTCTATTTTAGTTCAATTGTTTTTTCGGTGCCATCGAGCTAAGCTCTTCAACGGCACCACCTTCATACTTTCATTTTCTTTCTGCCATTTTCTGTATTTTTATAATTATATAAAATATCCCGACAAGATAATTATCGGTAAAATAATAGTCCCCTCCAGGGAAGAGTAGAAATAATCGAACCGGCCCCGAGAACAATACGACCTCGATATTTCCACCCGGAATATCCTGTACTACTCACGATAGGTGCACTTGCCTCCTTTCGTTAAAACTCGATCACACGTTTTTATATCCAAAAAAAATAAATACGCGCGCCCCTTTTTCTTAAATAAAATCACTTCCGCCTTTTTGAAAGTCCACCTAGTGTCAACTATGTGCACCTATGGGGGGGGGGAATAGGTGACGTGTAGCGCTTTTGCGGAATTTACGAATGTACCTGCACAATAAAAATAAAAAGCACAGCACACAGAATACACAGGCAATTTATAGTGGTTCCCCGACTTGGGTACATCCACTTTCCCCCTTCGACCTATCTCCCAACAAGGGACGACTCGGTCTCTTCTCCAACAGGATTGAAATCCAATCCCTGCACTATCGGAAGGAACCCTTCCACACGTGAGAGTCAACACTCCCACAAAATGGGTTGCACCCAACCCTCACAACACGGAACAAAAGTTCCTTTACAACAAAAGTAAATATAGAATGTACACGAGATACAAACTTCGTTTGGAGACTACGGTGTTCCTCTTCGTTCGACGACGTGTTCGTGAAGTCAACGAAGAGTCTACAACCTTGGTCTCTCTTGGAGAGGATCTCCCCGGAACCGGCGGCGGCAACACGAGCGGCGGCTAGCTTCGGGATCGGCGACTATGATGATGAGCGGCTGCTGAAAATAGAGATCCAATCTTCGTAGCGAAGCAAGCTAGGTCTACCAACGGTCACACGAGGATCGGTCGTCTCGATCGATTCGGATGGGAAGTTTTTCCCGATCAACAAATCGAGAGACAAGGGATCTCTGGATAGACGCGTGAGACTCAAGCTTTGCTAAGCTTCTATTGCCGGAGATCGGGAAGAAACACGATCAACAGCGGAGGCTGACTAGCGCGAGCGGCGACGGATGCGGCAGAGCGATTTCGCGATTTTAGGGTTTGCTCTGCTCGGCTTCTTTTTTCTGTTCAAAAATACCCGTGTATTTATACATTGAAGACCCATACAATATGACCGTTGTCCGTCCCACAAGTAGAAACCCGAAATCCGGTTCAAACTAGTACAGCGGCAGAATCCGGTCCAGCAGCATCCAGAGAAAACGTCAAGTAAAATTCGTCGAGAATCATTGGTGATTCTCGACGAATCAGCGAGAATCAGTTAACGATTCTCGACGATTCGTCGAGAATCACTGGTGATTCTCGACGGATCACTTGTTGATTCTCAACGATTTTCCCTTGGTATTAATGACCTGCTCAGCGACGGGTTCGGCGAGAATCATTAGTGATTCTCGCCAAATCTCACTTGGCACCATTTTAAGGTAGCCGGAAGGAGTCGGCGAGAATCACTAATGATTCTCGACAATTCGGCGAGAATCACTAGTGATTCTCGCCGAATCGGCGAGAATCACTTGGTGATTCTCGTCGACTTTCACTTAGACGAATTTTCGTCATTCCACTCAAGAGCTGCTCCTTGACCCATCCTTGCTCCTTGTCTTCTCTTGCATAAACATGGCCCTGTACTTGAAAGTAAGTGCACTTCAATAGAGAGAGTACACGTAGGCCAACAAACTGATCTGCTCAACGAGGGATTACGTCGTGCAGACCCGTGTATATTGACCTACTGCACCCTGACATTGGTGTGCACTTAGCGTGGAGGAGCTGCAAGCAAAACTTAAGATGTTTCATCAAATACATTGTGAATTCATCTTAGCTTGACAGGTGGCTTCCTCAAATCCAGGTAATTGTGGATACAATACCCAACAATCTCCCCCTATTTGACGAAGCCAAAACCCTACTAGCTAAGATGAATAACACCTATCAAATAATAAATATAGCATTCAGAAATTAAACATGCAGCACAAGAGAATATATGCAACCAGATCAGGACTTGAGTCATTCACAAATTCAAATACGAATGTATATACATATATAATCTCAGAATTGTTCATATCATAACAATAATCATTAAATGTTTTTAGGAGAGAATGACAAGCTACAAGTTGTTGACTATCTTTCCTTAGCTAAGTCATCCTTGAGTTTCTGCGCCAAAAGCTTCTTCCTTTGTCTCTCCATGTACTCCTTAGGCTTCAAGTAATATCTGGGAGGAGGAACTTTATCTGCATCCGTGTTATTTCTAAAGAATATGTTCCTTTTGGCTTCATACGTCTTATGCCTCTCCCATTCATACTGGCTGTAAACTTCGTTCCGATTGAGTTCTCCCTGATCTTGTAGCCAGAAGGTGTCCAAGATGATGTTCTTTGAAACTGGACTCCACTTTTCGTTTCGAACTTCCTCCTCACTCATTCGAGTTCTCTTTTCAGCCTGTGTCTCCTTGGAGGTCCCTTCTTGAGCTTTTCTCTTTCCCCTGGCTTTTGCTAAAGCCTCTTGGTCAAACATGCTCCTCAGTTTAGCTTTGGAGAGAGCCCTAGCATCAGCTTCATTTGTGGGAACATCTGCAGCACTAGCACTTATTCTTTCAGCAGCACCTACTCCCTCAGCGGCCGTAGAAGTCTCAGGAGGATGAATATCTGCAGGATTTTCAGCAAAGGGGATGTCTAACGCCTGGTGGAGCATCCACCAGTTGCTGTCATAGACGTACTTGTTTGACTGTTCGAAGTTTGTGATCATGACTTCTCGTAGCTCAGCCATCTTAGCTATGTAGTCCTCCTCCCCCTTTTTGGCTTCAACAGCGATGCAGTTTGCATAGGAGTGCAAGTAGTCATCAATGTGCTTGGTGGTCCGGGAGAATTCATTGACTAAGGCTTGCTGATTGGCGTTAAGAGTTACCATATTACCGTCAAACTTTTGAATGTTGTTGGCTACAACATGTGCATTCTGATTGACGACGGCAAGAGTGTCGGTGTTCTTCTTCAATCCGGCCATAAGAAGTGTGACAGCTTCGTCGGCCGCGGTATACTTCTCTTCAAATTTCTTCTCCATCACGTCCAGTTTATGGTTGATTTCCACCATATTCTTGAGCATGAGCTTTTCAGATGTCTTAATCCTTTTCAGCATTTTATTCTGAGCTTCATCAAAAGAGGCTTTAAGTTCATTCACAATGCCCTGAATGACATTGACAGTGTGAGTGGCTAGCTCATCTCGTAACGGAATAATCGGAGGCACTTGTGGGCCTTGCCCTTCAGCAGACGCATCTGTAGAGCTGGATACAAGCACAGTCTCTAATGGAGGAATGCTGCGGCCTCTGTAGATTTATCTGACTCCCCCTCCACTGGTGCAGGCTTGTCAGATGGAGGTTCAACAGGATCCGGAGCCTCAAATACTTCATGTCCCGCATGTCCTTCATCCTCTTCGTCATCATCCATGAACTCATCTTCATCAGCAGCCTTTTCCAATTCTTTGTCAGCAGTCTCCAATACAGTGTCACTTTCTTCTTGAATTTCGGCCACCGCATCCCTGGCCACCTGGGAGATGTCAGATACTACCTCAGTATGAGGGGGTAGAGGCTCCCCCTCGATTCCTGCAGGCAAGGTATCAGGAATGTCACTGGGGGTGACTGCTGAAGATACTCCCTGTTGCTCTTCCACTGCAGTCTGCCCAATACGCCTCTCCCAGCGATCAAACACACTTGAGTCCATCTTCTTCAAGTAGTGGATAGGGACACCTTTACTCATGTCAAATTTTTCTCCATTTAGCTGGTTTAGATATAGACTTATGATGCGGCCGAAACTCGGAGAGCCCAAGGTGTCCTTGATCTTCTCGAACAACAACTCCCCCCCAGTTGAACCTTTTACGGCAGACGACAGCTATCAGGATCTTAAACATATCCACTGAGATATGGTCGTGAGAGCCCGGCTTGCAGATGAGCACCTTTCCAATGATGTCAGACAGGAGCTTCCCTTCTTCATTCATATCCTTTCTCTTTATGGACCTAGTTCCTCGTGGGAGACCGCAGAATGAGAGAGTTCTGGCTTTGTCATCGTCCTCCAGATAGTCTTCATGCTCCGAGCTAGAAAGCTGCAGAAAGCGGGTCAGCTTGCTGGCAGACATCTTGACCTTTGCCCCAGCCACCTTGCTTTTGATTAGGGAGTCGTCATTTCGGAGTCTTGCGGTAGCGAAGAACTCCAGCACCTCTTTGTCCAGGATTTTGCAAGGGTGCTCCAGGATGAATGTTAGCCCAGCCTCTTTCAGCATCAGAATGATGTTGCGGAATTCATCCGAGGCATGAGAGATCCCAGTCCGAACAAGCTCGCAACCGGTGACCAACCCATCAGTTGTCCTTGGAGCCATTGCAGATCTAGAGAGAGAAGCCCTACTCTAAGCTATAATGATCAATCAAAAGGAATGCGTCACAAGTGATAACGTCCAAGTATGGGTGAGGAAGAGGTTACCTAAAGGTTTAGATGGAAATGAGTTGGTGGGCTTCCTGCGAGAGATCTTCCTTGAGCGTCCTTAGGGAAGACCTTAGGTGTAGGCCTTGCGGGAAACAGCGAGGACGGTGCGGGATCCGACGAGTACTTTGCGAGAAGATGATCGAGCTTCCTGCTGGTTTCGGCGAGTCGGCGGATAAGGGAAGATTCGGCGGAAGAGCTCTTGCGAGACGATGACTCGACAAGCTTCCTGCGGGTTTGTGAGAGGGCGGTGCGGGATCCGACGAGAACTTTGCGCGATTCCTACAGGAGACACCTTGCGGGAACTTTGAGAGATTCGACGAGCTTCCTTGCGGGATCCGACGGAAGAAACCTTGCGATTTGGCGTGATTTCTGCGAGAGTCGGCGGGAGACACCTTGCGGGATCGTGTAGCTTGCTCCTTCGGCGGGATCCGTAAAGAAGTTGAAAGGTCAGCGAGATTCCAAGTCTATAAAAAGTCGGCGGGATTTGTCTAAGTTGAAATTGAAGGATTTCTTGACTAGGAATTTTCACGTTAAGAAGTATTGCAACATTTTTGAATTCGTCTGATGTCAAGTCAATAAAAAGACGATAAATACAGATATATTTTAAAGCCAATCTATTTGGGTTTGAACGAGGCTTTTCCAAAAACTTTTTGATGTCAATTGTGAGTTGTCGAGATTCACAATGACATTGCTTTGATAACTCTTTATTGATGTAAAAAGGTTTACATGTATCGAGTAAACCCATCCTTGGATGTGCATACATACACGTATATACAAAGATGTATCTATATATAAAGATATATATATACATATATATGTAATTGTCAATTGAAAACGACTCAAGTCTTGGAACGGATCATGAGTACCTGGGATTTTGAGAGTCATCGTTTTAGTCCCACAGGTAGAACATATCAGGGGCTCAATGTGAGTATGCTCAAATAGATATCACATCTGTTATTGCATACGCTTGTTCCAATTTAGTCTTGAGCCACCTACTGTCTAGTTCCCATCATATTCATGGGAACCTAGACTACCCTGCAAGAAAGAATTACCTTACCTTAAGAACCCAAATCATATTGGGTCCTAGGTTCCTGTTAGCACAAGCACGCAACTTCCTTCCTTCAAAAAACCTGTCAGGAAGACTACCTCTGTTCCGTGAGTGTGGATGAGCCCCTGCCCTTGGCACAGAGGGGTTGTGCCAACAGTCGATGGCAAAGTGTCCCACTTTGCCGCAGCACCAACATGGGTGAATGTTGTATCGCCGTTTCCTACCTGATCTAGTGACTGAGGTAGTCACGATCTTAGGACTAAACGGGATAGAGCATGATTGCCTCACACAATTTCCTCTTCCATCGTGACACGTGGAAGGGTGGAAGGAATGCATGTTGTGAGCGTCATGAGGCCGGGAAGGTGGTGCCATTCTTTCAGGCATCCCCCTTCCTGAGGCCCCATGAAAACTTACACCATGACCTCTAACCTCCCTATCATGTGTCCTTGGGTGGTGAGAAATGTTCTGTGAGCTAGGACATGCAGATTCACACCGAGTTGAGGCAGTGGCAGTGAATACAAAGGGCTCAGAAGGAGCCTTAGGTATTCTCTCATGGGTGGCCACGACGGCCCTTGCACTACGGGTGTCTCCACATGGGGACAGATCACCCTTGCAGTGACCACGACTATTCCTGTGGTCATACCTGAAGGCATGATGAGTTGCCTTCCTGCTTGGAGTGGGGGGTCGGAATACCGTTTCCCCATTTCTCCACGAATTAATAATCCGGGAGATCCACCCGTTTTCTTGCTTTCTCTTTATAGCATCAACCTTGGAAAAGTTTGATACTATTCTTTTCTCATTTTCTAGACTACTCTCTAGAGCTGAGATCTTAGAGTCCTTGACCTTGTTGGACTCCAATTGGAGAACCAACAAGATCTTCAGTCGAGCAATCTCTTGAGCTTGCTCCTCAGCAAGTAGGTTGCTTTCCTGAAGGGCTCTCTTCAGGGAATCAGAATTTCCTGGAGGAGAGCAGCTTCTGTCTTCAGAAAGTTCAAAAGATATGGGGCAGGATGAAGATGTTACCTGCTCATCTGTGTTATAGTCATTAGAGCCAGTGACCATTGTTTCATCCTCATCAGAGCTGCTTTCCTCACTGGCCTCGTTAGTCTCTGACACGGACACAGGAGCTCTGATGCTGTCCGAGTGAAGCTTGCCTTCATCTTCAGAGGTAAGGACCCCCACATAGGCTTCCTCCTCAGGTTGACAGCATATTCCAGCTTTCTCTGACTCCCCCATCCACTCTGATATCATCACCTACATGGATTTAGCAGTCCTACATTTTGCTAATCTAGAGCGAGAAGCTCCAGACCAGATATCCAAGATAATTTGACGAATCCTCTCGTCCAAGTTAAATAGGGACAGTTCCGTCTCTGACATCTCAGCAATGCACATGGGCAATTGGATCCCAGAGTCGGAGGTCTTCATGGGAATGAACGGACCCTCTTCCAAGATGAAGGATGCTCGAGGATCGATTGCATCAAGGTGAAATGACACTCTCATCCTCCAGATGGGATAATAATCCTTTGTGCATGCGGGGAGTTTGAGTGGCGGTATCTCATAATCCAGCTCCATGCCTCTGACACTGGTGGCAGGATTCTACTCAAGGTGTTAACCTTTTTGATGAGTAACCTGCCTCTGATACCACTTGAAAGTCCACCTAGTGTCAACTATGTGCACCTATGGGGGGGGGGGGAATAGGTGACGTGTAGCGCTTTTGCGGAATTTACGAATGTACCTGCACAATAAAAATAAAAAGCACAGCACACAGAATACACATGCAATTTATAGTGGTTCCCCGACTTGGGTGCATCCACTTTCCCCCTTCGACCTATCTCCCAACAAGGGACGACTCGGTCTCTTCTCCAACAGGATTGAAATCCAATCCCTGCACTATCGGAAGGAACCCTTCCACACATGAGAGTCAACACTCCCACAAAACGGGTTGCACCCAACCCTCACAACACGGAACAAAAGTTCCTTTACAACAAAAGTAAATATAGAATGTACACGAGATACAAACTTCGTTTGGAGACTACGGTGTTCCTCTTCGTTCGACGACGTGTTCGTGAAGTCAACGAAGAGTCTACAACCTTGGTCTCTCTTGGAGAGGATCTCCCTGGAACCGGCGGCGGCAACACGAGCGGCGGCTAGCTTCGGGATCGGCGGCTATGATGATGAGCGGTTGCTGAAAATAGAGATCCAATCTTCGTAGCAAAGCAAGCTAGGTCTACCAACGGTCACACGAGGATCGGTCATCTCGATCGATTCGGATGGGAAGTTTTTCCCGATCAACAAATCGAGAGACAAGGGATCTCTGGATAGACGCGTGAGACTCAAGCTTTGTTAAGCTTCTGTTGTCGGAGATCGGGAAGAAACACGATCAACAGCGGCGGCTGACTAGCGCGAGCGGCGACGGATGCGGCGAAGCAATTTCGCGATTTTAGGGTTTGCTCTGCTCGGCTTCTTTTTTCTGTTCAAAAATACCCGTGTATTTATACATTGAAGACCCATACAATATGACCGTTGTGGGTCCCACAAGTAGAATCCCGAAATCCGGTTCAAACTAGTCCAGCGGCAGAATCCGGTCCAGCAGCATCCAGAGAAAACGCCAAGTAAAATTCGTCGAGAATCATTGGTGATTCTTGACGAATCGGCGAGAATCAGTTAACGATTCTCGACGATTCGTCGAGAATCACTGGTGATTCTCGACGGATCACTTGTTGATTCTCAACGATTTTCCCTTGGTATTAATGACCTGCTCAGCGACGGGTTCGGCGAGAATCATTAGTGATTCTCGCCGAATCTCACTTGGCACCATTTTAAGGTAGCCGGAAGGAGTCGGCGAGAATCACTAATGATTCTCGACGATTCGGCGAGAATCACTAGTGATTCTCGTCGACTTTCACTTAGACGAATTTTCGTCATTCCACTCAAGAGCTGCTCCTTGACCCATCCTTGCTCCTTGTCTTCTCTTGCATAAACATGGCCCTGTACTTGAAAGTAAGTGCACTCCAATAGAGAGAGTACACGTAGGCCAACACAATGATCTGCTCAACGAGGGATTACGTCGTGCAGACCCGTGTATATTGACCTACTGCACCCTGACATTGGTGTGCACTTAGCGTGTAAGAGCTGCAAGCACAACTTAAGATGTTTCATCAAATACATTGTGAATTCATCTTAGCTTGACAGGTGGCTTCCTCAAATCCAGGTAATTGTGGATACAATACCCAACACTTTTTCTCAAATAAAACCGCCGGGTCGCCGCGTGACCGTAAATAATTTTGGAGTTTTAACCATCAGTGTACAACCCCATATTCGCTGAGCCAGACCAGGAGGCACAAACGGTCAGACAGGCTGGCCGGAAAGGTTCTCGCCCAGGTAGGCGGGAGCGCTTGCGCTAAGAGATAAGCTCCTGCTACATATGAGCTCTCGCCGCAAGGCGCCCTGTGTTCGTCGAGCCCAGATTGGCGAGCGCGACCAAATCGTCGAACGAAGATCAACGCGCAAGCGCTTGCGCCAGCCCCAGATCGTCTTAAAGAAAACTCTCTCCTATAGGTAGGCGAGACCGTTTCCGCCAGGCTCTGACAGAAGGTTCTCGGCTCAGGGCTCTCGCCGAGTGGGGACCAGGGCCCTGGATGGAATGACAAAATTGCCCTCAGGAGAAATTACTCCAGTACCCTCAGAAAAACAGCGGGATTCGGCTATGGGCAGACCAACTAGGGGCTTTTCATTAATTTCAGGACAGCAAGATGCTATAAATAGACCCATAAGGGCTCCTTAGAAGGCAAGCGATCATTATCTCTCAAATTCTAGTGCTTTCTGAGGAGCTCCTAGCCCAGCTTTAGCTTTGGAGGGGAAGCTAACAGAGATCTTCTGGGTGTGAGATGGGACCTCCCTGTTGAGGCTATTGGGTTACTCTTAGGTCCTTTGGATCCAGTCAAGGGTTGAGACTTGAGAGAAGTAGGTCTTGGCTGCACTCCTTTTTCTTCGAACTTCAGTTGATGTCATATTTGGCTTCAACAGGCTGGCTGGGTGCTCTCTTCATTTCTCCTTTCCCGAGCCAGGAGTTAGCTTCCAGCGGAAGGCATCGGGCGACGGAGGTGCTGGAGCTCTGGCCAGCGATTTCTAGAGGTTTAGAGCTCGTTTTTTCTCGGGTAAGGGCAGATTTGGACTGCTCCCACCCGGATCTTCCTCCCAAGGTATGTATTTCTTGTTTTAGGGTTGTTTTGGTTGTCTAGGGTTTTTACGGTTTGTTCTTCTTCCTCTAACAGCTTAAGGTTTGCCTCTTAGGAGGCCGACCTTGCCGTCGGTGCCGAATTTTGGAAGACAGCTGCTGTTTCCTGGAGGTAGAGGCAAGTGCCGCCCTTTGCCCTTGCCAACCTTGATTTTTTTACTCCAATTAATCTTGTTGTAGTAGCTCATTCTTTCTTTTTCTTAGAAGCTAGGGTTGCTGCAGTTTTCATCCCAGCTAGATCTTGCTCAATTTTGTCCAGTTTTAATTTATCCTCTCTATTCTTTTCACTGTTTTGTGTCCAGGTGGTGGCTGGAGGTAGGATTTTAGTTTGCTAGTTTTAGCCTAGCTTGGGGGATAGCTGTAGCCGGGTAGAAGGGGTAGAAAGAGGAATTAGAATTTTATTTTCTCTAAACCTTCTGGCTTTGTGTGGACACCTTCTGGCTTTGTGTCGACACCTTCTGGCTTTGTGTCGACACCTTCTGGCTTAGTGTCGACACCTTCTGGCTTAGTGTCGACACCTTCTGGCTTAGTGTTGACACCTTCTGGCTTAGTGTCGACACCTTCTGGCTTTGTGTCGACACCTTCTGGATTTTTGTCGACACCTTCTGGATTTGAGTCGACACCTTCTGGCTTTGTGTCAACACCTTCTGGCTTTGTATCGACACCTTCTGGCTTTGTGTCGACACCTTCTGGCTTTGTGTCGACACCTTCTGGCTTAGTGTCGACACCTTCTGGCTTAGTGTCGACACCTTCTGACTTTGGTGTCGAGAGGGACTCGACACCTTGTGCTGAGTGTCGAGAGGGACTCAACACCTTCAGGCTTAGTGTCGAGAGGGACTTGAGGCCTTTCTCCTTAGGCTAATGTTTTCTCCTGAGTTTGTTAGGATGGGTTTATTTCGGGTTGTTGATGTTTCTCGGCTGATTTTGAAGTCCGAGTCGTGAATTATGGCAGGTGATTTTGTTTGATGGCTCTGTGAGGGGTGGAGTGGTATAGAGCCTTGGTTGCCACCATTTTGTCCCCGGGATAAGCTGGTTGTTTTGGTGTGATGTCACCATTTTGGCCCCATTTTGGGCTGGTTGTATTGGTGTGTTGGACCTTAGTGTAACGCCCCCGATTTTTCTGCGATAATTTAATTCTCATTTGGCGTTGCGTTGAGGCGTTTCCGACAGGTGCCGTTTGTTAGAGCATGGTCTTAGCTCTTTAGGTTCCTTGTGTTGTTGTTGGTAGCCTTTTTGGCAAGATCCCCTAGCAAGCCGGGTCTGTTTTGGTGACCGGTGAGGCCTCTCGGGGGATGCTAGTATTTTGGCTTCGGGTAGAGATAACCCGAGTTTTGTTCATCGAAAGTTGATTTCAACTTCATCGTTGCATTCGTACCATGGGTATTTAGCTACGGTGTGAATTTCGTCGAATTCCGAGGATGTTCGGGTTCGCATCGTTTTGTATTTTATTTATAATAATGAGATATTATGTATTCTATATAGGTTCTTTTTTTAGAAGTAGCAGTTATGGTGAATGGGTGGCTGACAACTTTTGGGTTGGATAGGGAGAGAAAGTATTTGGGATTTAGCCGCTGCTTATATATTTATAGCCTCAGGTTTAGAAATTAGGACTGTTCATTGTCTCTTGAGAAACCGTCGCCTGTTCGAGAGGAAGAAAAACCGCCAACCCTGCTACCCTTCAGACGCCAATTCTGGGAGCATTAGTGGACGGAATTCGATTCCGAAAGCGGATTTGGATTACTCTCGCCTAGACCTTCATTCCTACGGTAAGAGATTCAATTTTCGTGGTGTTTTTAGGTGTCTCGGAATTTCTGGTTTGATCCTTTTCCACCATTAAAACTTTAGAATCCTGTTTAGGTGCTGTTGCGGCTGGAGCCGAGAGCGAGAGGAAGGGTTGTGCAAGATAAATCGCTGGAATTTGAGGCAAGTGGTGCTCCTACCTTTACCAAGTTTTTCTTCTCCTTTTCATGGTCAGATTTGCTGCAATCATTCATGTTTCCCCAGATTGCTTATTTTGCTCTGTTTTTCCATCAAAGTCATGTGGATCTTAAACCATAAATGCTTCTTTATGTTTCTTTTTGCATTTTCTCAAGTTCTGAAACTCAAATTTCCGGCCGTGATGCTGTAGTCTTGTTTTTTTATCAAAGTGTTCCCTGTTAATCTCGGTTTGGGTAGCAATTAGCCTATCAGCCCTAGAACTAGTAGTAGTGGGTTTTCATACTTACATTGCGAGTAATAGGATCGAATTAGGCTAAGAGGTTTGGTCGGAAATGAAGGTGGTTGTACAACATTGCGGTGTACTCAACGCATCCAGTTCTGCGAAGATCGTCGACCTGAGTTCGACGAAGATCGTCTAATTGAGATTGACGATCTCTGGTTGCTCGAGATCAATGAAGATCGTAGACCTGAGTTCGACGAAGATTGTTGAACTGAGATCGACGATCTTCGGTTGCCTAAGTTCGGCGAGGATCGTCGAGCTGAGTTCGACGTGGATCGTCGAACTGAGTTCGATGATTTTCTATGTCCGGTGTTTTATGCAAAATCGTCGAAAGGAATTCGATGATTTCCTGTGGCCTGCGTTTAACGTAAAATCGTCGAACGGCGTTCAATGATTTTTCCCGTGACCTGTGTTCGACGAAAGGAAAATCGTCGAACGACGTTCGACGATTTTTCACGTGACCTGTGTTCGACGAAAGGAAAATCGTCAAACGGAGTTCGACGATTTCCTGTGGCTGGAGATCGACGATTCCTGTAAGCTGGGATTTATTCCTTTTCAGTTTCTTTTCTTCCCGAGTGATTACCTCCTAGGGGAGATGTCTTGTCGGCCTTTCGTTCTTCCTTTGTTTTGAGGGCCAAATCGTGGGTTATGGCAGGTAGTGGTATTTTGACGCTCTAAAGGAGCGAGTTGTTTTGTGTGCGAGCCGTGACCGCCACTTTTTAATCCCAGGTACGGGCTGGGTATTGCTGTGGCCGCCACCCTTTTAATCCCAGGTACGGGCTGGGTTTGTGGTGGTTTTTTGCTGACATAGTGAAATTTTATTTTTAGTTGGAATTGTTTTGTTTGGGGGACTATTTTTGGTCACCAACACAGGTCCATGTTGTTTACTACTACCATTAACTCACAAATTAGGATTGTTAGGTGTTTCTTCTTTGTAGAATGCATCATATTGTGGCAAGTTTTCTTGTCTTTTTCCTTGTAGCCTCTACAGGATTTGGGCATGGTTTGTTGTTGTTACCTGGTACTTGGTGTACTTTGGCTTACTTGGGACAGTGTTTGCTTTTACTGTCATGTTTACCTACTCTCTTTTGTCCCATTTTGATTTAACGCTCTAACTCTGATTTCCTTGTTTTACTTGCTGCGGTGTTCTTTTCTTTTCTGAATGCCTCAGGTTCGGATTAGTAGCCGGGTAGGAGGATAGATTTGCTGTGGTGTTGCTGGTGATCCCTTGAGTTGTATGGATCTTTCTCTTGCTGTTGTGAGGTAGTTTTTTTGTTTTCTTATAGACATACATACTTGCTAGTGGGTTCGTGTCAGTTTGTTGGCGACCACTGGTAGTTTTACCTTATGATACTAGATATGTTCTTTTACTGCTACCTTTCTGGAGATAGTCTACTTGCTCTTGGGAAGATTTATGCTAGGTTGCTAGTAATTTTTAAACCTAAAAAATATTATAATAAGTAAATCTCATGATCAGCATGTTTATAAAGCTCATACACTACTTTCCAAGTAACGTAAAAAGATCGTTTTCCTACTTATAATATAAAATAAATCTAGAGTCTTGCATAGTATAAGTTGACCTCGGGGGTCACTTATGCACTCTCATAGGATGTCATATATAAATAAAGTATTTTCCGCTGCATATAAGTATAGTTTTTAAACTGTGGATTAGGTGATCCACTGAGCTGAGGGATACGGCTTTTAAAATATAACTGATTTTTCTAATCATTAAACTTACGAATTTTCATAGTCTAGTTAGATAGTGTTCGCCTAAGCGTCGACAGTTATCCCCTGCTCGACGTGGCATCATGACGCGTGTTTTCTCATACTGATACTTCTTTAATTCGGATAAAATGCGGGTTGTGACAGTTGGTATCAGAGGGAGGTTGCTTGACAATTTGTCGGGCAACCTTTCCTTGTAGGTATTAGATGTTTAGCATCATATCATACACACACCGATATGTCATCAGCACGTCTTGGCTGAAGCACGAACACTACACTCATAGCATAACATGAAGTATACAGGGCATATTATGTAGTATGGGATGCATAATATGTGTCTGTATATGGATCCACCATAGGGGTAATATGTGAGGGTTATGTAGTATGGGATGCATAACCTCACCACATGAATGCGAATAGCACGTTTATTTTTCGTTGCATGAGAATGTTATGTAGTATGGGATGCATAACATTTTCATGTGTACGCCACTCATGACATGCATTAGGGCCTTTTTGAGAATGCATAGCACAATCATGCATAGCATAACATTGCATAAGCACAACGTGGCAAGCTAAAGATTTACAGGATGACATATGTACACACATGGTTTTAAATCAGAAAAAAATATAAATTCATGCATTCCCAATTTAGACACAAGAGTTAGTCGATGGTGGTTAACCATCCTAGGTTAGGGATAACATCACTTTTGTTAAACAAATAAAATCCCAGAGCAAGTATAGCAGTTAAAAGTTCATATTTATGTATTTATTGTCTGTATTGGTAGTTTGTTCCAACTGTTGTACTAGGTTTTGACCTCAATTTTTAAGGTGTTAGGATGGAGAGACGTCCTTCGACCAGGTCGACTCCCCTGTTTGAGGGTGAGTCTTCAGGAGCGCTGAGTAATGCGATGATCGAGAGCCTGCGGCAGAGCAACGATTCCTTGACCAGGCAGTTGGTGGAGATGCAGGCCCAGATCCAGTCTCTGGTGGCAGTTATGGCAGGACAGACTCAGGGAGTGCAAAACCCTACGGGGGGGGGGGGGGTCAGCTGCCCCTCCCCCTCCTGCTCCCCTGAGACCTCCAGTGATGGTGCCAACAGAGATGGCCTTTATTTCTCAGTTTCAGAGACTTAGCCCTCCTACATATGATGGGAAGGTAGATTTCATGGTCATAGATGATTGGTTGATCTCCATGGAGGAGATGTTCTCGTACTCCGGTGTTGCAGATGATCAGAGAGTGATGATAACCGCCTATCAGCTAAAGGGTTTGGCTAAGAGCTGGTGGCTTAGAGAAAAGGAGAGCTTGTTGGTGGTTGCTCTTTGGGATTGTTCAAGGAGATGTTGTTGAGGAAGTTCTTACCTTCGGTTGAGCGTGACCGACTAATGAACGACTTCCTTCACCTGAAGTAGAGGCAACTCACGGTCAGTGAGTACGAGATAGAGTTCAGCAAGTTGAGTCATTTTGCCCCTGGGTTGGTGAGTGTTGAAGCAGATCGAGTCAAGCGGTTCCTTGGTGGCTTGAGGAGCGAGGTTCAGCAGTTGGCCAGTGCATATGGATCAGAGACTTATGTAGGTGTAGTGGAGGCTGCTCTGAAAGTGGAGGCAATTCAGACCGCAAAGAACATAGGCCAGCAAATGAGGAAGGACATGAGGAAGTCTGCTGAAGAAAAGAACCCCCAGGTACTCAATGCTGCTTCGGGAATGAAGAGCATGGTAGTGTGTAGATTCTGTGGCCGGTCGGGCCACCCTGTTGAGAGGTGTTTCAAGAAGGCGGGAGCTCAGAAGAAGGAGCAAGTTCATGCTATTCAAGGTACTCCTAGGAAGGATGTTTCCTATTCTGTTTGCAAGCGACCCGGGCATGATGCTGCCCAGTGCTGGTCCAAGGATAAAGTCTGCTATCAGTATGGCCAGAAGGGCAATATCAAGATAAGGTGTCCTCAGCTCCAGCCTGTTCTTCAAGCAGTTCCACTTCAGGCTTTACCTCCGCCTCAGCGTGTCGACAAGGGCAAAGGAAAGCTAAACGTGATCTCTTTTGAGGAGGCTCAAGCTTCGACTCAGGTCATCTCAGGTTAGTCATTTTCCTAGCCTGAAAGGTTTTTTTGCTAGATGGCTATAGTTTTGTTTGGGTAGTACCTTAGTTGTTTATATGTACTCCTATAGGGAAATTTAAGGTTAAGAACCGGTGAGTGCGTGTTCTGTTCGACTCCGGCACTACCCACTCGCTTGTGGCTAGAGCTTTTGTAGAGTGATATCAGTTGATTCTAGATCAAGTTCGTGATGCCTTCCACATCAAGTTCCCTTCTCGTGAATCTATGTTGTCAGATTTGGGCATTCTGGATTGCCCTGTTTTGTTGGGGGACTTTATTGCGAAGGCAGACTTGAAGATGATTGATCTAGAGCACTTCGATCTTATTCTGGGCATGGACTGGTTGTCTAAGAATGATGCAGTTATTCAGTGCAATGGGAAGCGCTTGGACTTCATCAAGGACAACGGTCATCCTGGAAGTGTGTATGCTGATCCGTGCCAGGATTCTCCTATCATTTTTGCGGTATGTGCTCATAAGCTGTTTCATTCTGATTGTTTTGCTTGTTTAGTCTCGGTGGTTGGGACTGTTGTTAGTGTACCGCGCTTTGAGGAGATTCCTGTTGTACATGGTTTCTCTGATGTTTTTCCTGATGACCTTCCTGGTCTTCCCCCCGAGCGGGATGTTGAGTTTGTGATTGATTTGGAACCGGGTACGCGTCCCATTGCTAAGGCGCCGTATCAGATGTCCCCACATGAGTTGGAGGATTTGCGAGTCCAGTTGGACGGGTTTTTGGAAAAAGGTTTTATCAGGTCGAGTTCGTCGCCTTGGGGTGCTCCTGTTCTATTTGTGAATAATAAGGATGGGTCGATGAGGCTGTGCATTGATTATAGGAAGCTGAACAAAGTCACGATTAAGAACAGGTACCCTCTGCCGAGGATTGTTGACTTATTTGATCAGTTGCGTGGTAGCACAGTGTTATCCGTGAGGCAGATATTCCACAGACTGCGTTTAGATCAAGGCATGGACACTTCGAGTTTCCAGTGATGTCGTTTGGTTTGACCAATGCACCATCAGCTTTCATGGATATGATGAACCAGGTGTTCAAGTATTTTCTGGACAAGTTCGTTGTGGTATTCATTGATGATGTGTTGATCTACTCTCGCAGTGCCGAGGAGCATGAGCAGCATCTGCGCTTGGTTCTATCGGAGTTGAGGAACCACAAGTTATTCGCCAAGCTGAGCAAGTGCGAATTTTGGTTGCCTCAGGTCTCGTTTTTGGGCCACGTGGTGAATAAGGATGGGATCTCGGTCGACCGAGAAAAGATTGCAGTAGTGATGGATTGGAGCAGGCCGGGCAAGCCCAAGGATATTAGAAGCTTCCTAGGGTTGGCCGGCTACTACAGGAGGTTTGTGGGGGGTTTTTCTACCCTGGAGGGACCTTTGACTAGGTTGACTCAGAAGAACACGACCTTCATTTGGAGCGAGAAATGTGAGGAGGACTTTCTGGAGCTAAAGAGGAGGTTGTGCACTGCTCCTGTTTTGACATTGCCTACGGAGGGCATGGACTATGATGTGTATGTGGATGCCTCGCATGTTGGGCTCGGAGATGTGTTGATGCAAGAAGGGAAGGTGATTGCGTATGGGTCGAGGCAATTGAAGACTCATGAGAGGAACTACCCCACGCATGATCTTGAGTTCACAGCAGTGATCTTTGCTCTGAAGCTGTGGAGACATCAGGGTTATGATTTGCAGAGAGTCTCATGGATCTAGTGTTGCCTACCATCCAGGATCTACAAAGATGTATCATGAATTGAAGCAGATTGCATGGTGGTATGGGATGAAGGGTGCTATAGCCCGATTTGTTGCTGGGTGCCACACTTGCAAGCGTGTGAAGGCCGATCATGGACGGCCTGGTGCCAATTTGACTCCGTTGGAGATCCCTACTTGGAAGTGGGAAAGTATTTCTATGAACTTCATTATGGGCTTGCCGAGATCTCCAAAGGGATTTGATTCTGTTTGGGTTATAGTGGACAGACTGACGAAGTGTGCTCACTTTGTGCCATATAAGATTGATTATCCGATGAAAATGATAGCGGAGCTGTACATGAACAAGGTCATCAGATTGCACGGTGTGCCAGTTAGCATCATTTCAGATCGAGACTCCCGTTTTACATCTCACTTCTGGAGGAGTCTGCAAGAGGGTTTGGGTACAGATTTGAGGTATTCTACAGCTTACCACCCACAGACCAATGACCAGACTGAGCGGGTGAACCAGATAGTTGAGGATATGATCAGGTGCTACATCTTGGACCACGGTGGAGCGTGGGATGAGCGCTTGCGGCTTATGAAATTTGCATACAATAATAGTTACTAGGAGAGCTTGCAAATGGCTCCGTTTGAAGCCTTGTATGGGAGGCGCTGCAGAACTCCCTTGTTTTGGATCGAGGTCGGTGAGAGGCCTGTGTTGGGTCCGGATGCGCTCGAGGAAATGGAAGTTGCGGTGAAGCTGATTCGAGAAAAGCTTCGGATAGCTCAGGAGCGGTATGAGAAGAACGCCAACCGGCGTAGGTCTGACTTGGAATTTGCTGTAGGGGACCTTGTGTTTCTTAAGGTTTCCCCGATGGTTGGTGTTAAGAGGTTCAGTAAGAACCAAAAATTGGATCCGAGGTATGTGGGCCCGTTTAAGATTGTTGAGCGGATTGGCCTGTCAGCATATAGGCTGGATTTGCCAGCAAACTTCCTGGATGTTCATAATGTGTTTCATGTAAGCCAATTAAGGAAGTGTGTGCAAAGCAGTGGGAAAGTCTTGGATGTTGTGCCCTAGTTGGAGCCTAATCTTTCATATGTCGAGGTGCCGGTCGACATCTTGGATACTCAAGATCGGGTGATGCGGACAAAGTCTATCCCGATGGTGAAAGTTCTATGGAAGAATCAAGATTTGGAGAGCGCGACTTGGGAGCTAGAGTCGGCTATGATGGAGGCTCACCCTCATCTATTCCCTTGATTTGATTGGTACGTTTCTTTCTAGTAGCTCTTGTTTTGTTACTTTCCTTCTATAGTAGAAGTAGCGTATATAAAGTTTCGGGACGAAACTTTCTTTTAGGGGGAGTGACTGTAACGCCCCCGATTTTTCTGCGATTATTTAATTCTCGTTTGGCGTTACGTTGACGCGTTTTCGGCAGGTACCATTTGTTAGAGCGTGGTCTTAGCTCTTTAGGTTCCTTGTGTTGTTGTTGGTAACCTTTCTGGCAAGATCCCCTAGCAAGTCGGGTCTGTTTTGGTGACCGGTGAGGGCTCTCGGTGGATGCTTGTGTTTTGGCTTCGGGTAGTGATAACCCGAGTTTTGTTCGTCAAAGGTTGATTTCGACTTCGTCATTGCATTCGTAGCATTGGTATTTAGCTATAGTGTGAATTTTGTCGAATTCTGAGGATGTTCGGGTTCACGTCGTTTTGTATTTTATTTATAATTATGAGATATTATGTATTCTATATAGGTTCTTTTTTTAGAAGTAGCAGTTATGGTGAAAGGGTGGCTGGCAACTTTTGGGTTGGCTAGGGAGAGAAAGTATTTGGGATTTAGCCGCTGCTTATATATTTATAGCCTCAGGTTTAGAAAATAGGACTATTCATTGTCTCTTGAGAAACCGTCGCCTGTTCGCGAGGAAGAAAAACCGCCAACCTTGCTACCCTTCAGACGCCGATTTTGGGAGCGTTAGTGGACGGAATTCGATTCCGAAAGCGGATTTGGATTAATCTCGCCTAGACCTTCATTCCTACGGTAAGAGATTCAATTTTCGTGGTGTTTCTAGGGGTCTCGGAATTTCTTGTTTGGTCCTTTTCCGCCATTAAAACTTTAAAATCCTGTTTAGGTGTTGTTGCGGCTGGAGCTGAGAGAGAGAGAGGAAGGGCTGTGCAAGATAAATCGCTGGAATTTGAGGCAAGTGGTGCTCCTACCTTTGCCAATTTTTTCTTCTCCTTTTCAGGGTCATATTTGCTGTAATCATTAATGTTTCCCCAGATTGCTTATTTTGCTCTGTTTTTCCATCAAAGTCATGTGGATCTTAAACCATAAATGCTCCTTTATGTTTCTTTTTGCATTTTCTCAAGTTCTGAAACTCAAATTTCCGACCGTGATGCTGTAGTCTTGCTTTTTTATCAGTGTTCCCTGTTAATCTCGGTTTGGGTAGCAATTAGCCTATCAGCCCTAGAACTAGTAGCAGTGGGTTTTCATACTTATATTGCGAGTAATAGGATCGAATTAGGCTAAGATGATTGGTCGAAAATGAAGGTGGTTGTACAGGATTGTGGTGTACTCAACACAGCCAGTTCTGCGAAGATCGTCGACTTGAGTTCGACGAAGATTGTCGAACTGAGATCGACGATCTCTGGTTGCTCGAGATCGACGAAGATCGTCGACCTGAGTTCGACGAAGATCTCTGAACTGAGATCGATGATCTCTGGTACGGGCTGGGTTTGTGGTGGTTTTGTGCTGACACAGTGAAATTTTATTTTTAGTTGGAACTGTTTTGTTTGTGGGACTGTTTTTGGTCACCAACTCAGGTCCATGTTGTTTACTACTGCCATTAACTCACAAATTAGGATTGTTAGGTGTTTCTTCCTTGTATAATGCAGCATATTGTGGCAAGTTTTCTTGTCTTTTGCCTTGTAGCCTCTGCAGGATTTGGGCAGGGCTTGTTGTTGTTACCAGGTACTTGGTGTACTTTGGCTCACTTGGGACAGTGTTTGCTTTTACTGTCATGTTTACTTACTCTCTTTTGTCCCATTTTGATTTAACGCTCTAACTCTGATTTCCTTGTTTTACTTGCTGAGGTGTTCTTTTCTTTTCTAAATGCCTCAGGTTCGGATTAGTAGCCGGGTAGGCGGCTAGATTTGCTGTGGTGTTGCTGGTGATCCCTTGAGTTATAGGGATCTTTCTCTTGCTGTTGTGAGGTAGTTTTTTTGTTTTCTTAAAGACATACATACTTGCTGGTGGGTTCGTGTCAGTTTGTTGGCGCCCACTGGTAGTTTTACCTTATGATACTAGATATGTTCTTTTACTGCTACCTTTCTCGAGATAGTCTACTTGCTCTTGGGAAGATTTATGCTAGGTTGCTAGTTATTTTTAAACCTAAAAAACACTATAATAAGTAAATCTCATGATCAGCATGTTTATAAAGGTCATACACTACTTTACAAGTAACGTAAAAAGATCATTTTCCTACTTATAATATAAAATAAATCTAGAGTCTTGCATAGTATAAGTTGACCTCGGGGGTCACTTATGCACTCTCATAGGATGTCATATATAAATAAAGTATTTTTCGCTGCGTATAAGTATAGTTTTTAAACTGTGGACTAGGTGATCCACTGAGCCAAGGGATACAGCCTTTAAAATATAACTGATTTTTCTAATCATTAAACTTACGAATTTTCATAGTCTAGTTAGATGGTGTTTGCCTGAGCGTCGACAGTTATCCCCTGCTCGACATGGCATCACGACGCGTGTTTTCTCATACTCTGATACTTCTTTAATTCGGAGAAAATGCGGCGTGTGACACTTAGGGCTGCCACCCTTGAAACCGTAAGTATTTATGGGTCTTGTTGTTTGGATGAGGACTGTTTTTGGTCTCCAACCCAGACCCATGGCTTTACCACTGCTAATGATTCACAAGTTAGGACTGTTAGTTCCTTTCTGTAAAGTTGTTATTTTTGGCACATGCTTGCCTTGTTGCTGTTGCAGGCTTTTAGCGGGGCATGTTGTTTGTTTCTCGCACTTGATGCAATTTGATCTTGCCTTGAGCAGTGTTTTACACTTGCTGTATTGTTCATTTTACCTTCTCTCTTTTGATAGCACTTATTGCGGGGATGGTAAGCCCCTCTTTTATTACTTATGAATCTAATGCTCCACTTCTTTTGATTATATTATTACTGAGGTATTCTTTCTTTGAATGCCTCAGGTTCAGGTTGTAGGCGGTTGAGCGGCTAGTTTTATTGTGGAGCTTGCTTGTGGCCTCCTGGGTAGCTGAGATTGCTGTTCCTCATCCTTGTGAGGTAGTTTTCTTCCTTTTGTATTGACATGCATACTCACAAGTAGGTTCGTGTCAGATTGTTGACACCCACTGGTGGCTTACTTGTGATGTTGGGTATGATCTGAAACTGCTATTTTTGCCTATTTGGAGGTTGTTCACTTGCTTTCTAGGAATGATTTATGCTTGGTTGTATGTTATGTATTTTAAACACTAAAAGCATTACTATATGTACCTCATGCGCGTCCTGTTTATAAAACTAAAGCACTATTTTCCAAAGTAACGAAAAGGCTATTTTTTTATGTACTATATTAAATTTAGAGTCATGCGTACCATAAGTCGTCCCTTGGGGACACTTATGCTCATTTAGAATATCAACTTAACCAAAGTATTTTCCGCTGCGTATAAATATATTTTTAATTGTGGATTAGCTGATCCACTGTGCCGAGGGATACGACCATCAAATTTAACTGGTTTTCTTTTGTATTAAATTTTGATTTTCTTCAAAGATATAGAGTCTAGAGTTTTGTCTGAACGTGTGCAGTTATCCCCTGCACAACGTGGCATCATGACACGTATTTTCTCTTGCTCTGATATGATTTAATTTTTGAGAAAATGCGGGTCATGACAGTCACTCTCTTTATAAGGAAGCTAGAGAGAAGGGAGAGCAAGGAGGAGGAGGAGGAGAGAGGAGCCGGACATCGGTGGAGCTATTGAGTTCCGGTTTGAGATCTGAGGCTAGTATTATGGAGGCAAGGACGCTGCGGTGCTTTCCAGCCGGCTAGAATTCCATGGCTCAGAAGCGATTGTCAAGGGTAACGATCTTTCATCCTTGGACATGTGAAGTCCTTCCTTTTTGGCATGTGCATGGGTTTCCCCCACCAGAGGGTGGATTGCTAATGGATTCCCTTGGGTTGATTCTTGGAATCAACAATAGTTTGGAATATTGATCCGAAAATGGAGTATGGAATAGGCATACTGTGTGAAGCCCATATGGATACGTTTGTCTGGATTGGTGATGTTGCATTTGCGCACAGGAGAAGACTCTGTGGTTAAACATGTAGTTTATGGAGTCGAAGGGCTGGACCTGTGAAGGGTAGTAGCAAGAAGTACTAGAGTGGTAGTCCAGGAAATGACCCTCTGATGCTTGTAATGCTTATGACGCTTGTGATGTTTGTAATGCTCGATGGGTTGGACCTGTGAAGGGAAGTAGCAGGAAGTACTAGTGCAGAAGTCCAGGAAAAGAACCTCTGCTGCTTCTAATGCTTATGACTCTTGATGGGTTGTACCTGTGAAGGGTAGTACTAGAAAGAACTGGCTTGGCAGTCTAGGAAAATACCCTCAAGTGTATGCTATGAATGTACGGTTAAGCCTAGGGATGGAACATGATTTCTGTCGCTAACGTGAGACATGGATCCTAGCTAACCTATGAATATAAAGCCAGTCCCTTGAGGATGTTCTGGCTATGTATGAGCTTGATGAGCTCTTACAAAGGCTTTATGCAAAATAGGTAAGGTGAAACCGACCCGCTCCTTTTACTTAGCCGCGAGTACGTTAGTATTCGGTGATGGGAAGGCGACTTGAGCAACGAGGGGTGGTTGATCCGACCTGCGTTATGTTCGTTTGACTTCAAGATCTGAAAGTGTAGTCTATTGGAGCGCATAGCGAGAGTCTCAGGCCAGCGCGCTACGACACTATGGGGGCTACAGGCCAATCCAGGGTCATTATAAGACTAAAGTCTCCGGCTGCACGCCATGGAGCAAAATGCTCAAGTTTGTCATTGGGCTTCAGACCTTGAATGACAGTGGGCGTCTGGTTTATCCAGTACACCAAGAATGTGCCCTGAGTGCATGGATCGTCGGGCCGCGTGGCCGACGGTTGTGATGGAATGTTTGTGCATGAGAGCACAATGTGTGATATCTATGTATCTGCATATGAATTACAATGCCTGCAGGGAAGGAATACCACTGCCTCGGGAAAGGGGTAGGGTCGTTATAAATTGGTCAGCTGAATGCTGACTGTTGCCTTGTTTGCCACCTTTGGGTGGGTTGTCCTTGTACAGGTGCTGGAGAGCCGAGCGGGACATATAAGGGCTAAAATCCCTGCTTCTGCTGCTAGCCCTTAAAGGCTAAGCTGAAAAATGTTGTGTGTTGTTCATGTGTGTCCGGCCTGCGCGCTGATGTTTAAAAACCACTTTTATAAAGAGCAACTGTAAGGCCATAAGGCCAAACGATATTGTATTTGCTATACACTCTTATAAAAATGTGGGTGTTTATATTCGTGGACATTCATGGTTAGAGTTCAGTATTTATGTTAAAAGCTTTAGCTAGAATGCTATGAGTTAGGATGCGCAACTCTGATATCAACCCGTGACTTCGCCGCCTATTTTGTGGCATATGGTGTGGGGCCCCAGTCGTACTTTCTATTATATGCTATATGAACAGATGGAGTCGTTATATGCACCTTGCAAATTATGAATGACATGGGGGTGCTGATGGATGGCTGTGAGGAGATCACTGCCCGGAAACTTATACCGAGCCAGTTCCCGTCCATGCCGCCAAGCAAGAAGGAGGATAGCTTTGGCCTGCTTTTCAGGAGGGACTACAAAGATGATCTCTCCGGAGGAGCGGGCGAAGACCGCCAGTCTGGGGGGGAGGCGAGAGCTCACCCGCACCCCTTTTTCTTTTTTCTGTGTAATTCTTCCCCCCTCCTTTTTGTAACCTTGCCTAGGCGATCCCCCTTTTTGCAATCAACATTATATAGTTGAAAATGGTTTTGATATGAATTCTATCTTCATTTTTTCTATCTTTTTTCTGAACTACCTTGCTGCGACGTACTCGCTTTCGAGCTCTCCACCTCAGACGTCCTCGCTAGGATAGATCTTGCCGTTAGAAGGGATGTTAGGTGTAAGACCCCCCTCCTGGAACACAAAATAGGGCACGAGGGGAGTCTTATGCCCAGAACAGCCGTCTTGTGGTAGCATTAGCACATGAGCTAACCTATACTACAAGACGCCTATCCTGCCGGCTATAATCAATATCATTCATTGCCAACCCAAACAAAAATATAAAACTGAAGTCAAATCCACACATAAGTAAAATAGTCCAAAGAAATTACATCAAATAATAGAAGTATCAACAAGCTTCTATCATATCAGAGTATATGTACAAAATGTGTCTCTCTAAAAAACACTCACATCTGTCACTAACGACAACAACGGTACCGTCACATCAGGCCCTGTCGCCCTAGCCTGGTTGTCGACCTACACAACCTGCTACTGCTCTATCTGCGGGGTTCACTCCTAAAAAGTAAGACGTAGCAACCGTTTGTCATAAAGACTAAGCGGCTTCATATCCGCTCCCCCGACGACTCCTCGGCACCGGGCGGAGAAAAGGATAAGGTACAATATATATATTGTTGGGGATCATATCCACATTAACCCAGATTTGATGAAGTCACCCTGGAACTAAGATGAATTAGGTTGTATTTGATGCTTGGTTTTAGTTATGTGCTTGCAGGACTCCAATGAGAAGTGTAGACCAATGTCAGTCTACAATGGGTCACCAAACACATGAACACATAATGTAATTCCTCATTTTGTGATCCAAGGTGTTGACCCATGTGTAGCCTCTCTATTGGGATACACTTCATATACAAGCCCTTGGACTATGTGAAGAAAGTTGGAAGTTGACTACTTAAGAAGAAAGATTTTTGTTTTAACATCAAGAATTTTTCTAAGTCATTTACTCGAGTAGGTCGACAACTACTCGAGTAGATTAGATGTATTTTACTCGAGTCAGAAAGCCTTATACTCAAGTAACTCATTCTATCTCTCGTGTAGCTAAGTCAAAGTACTCGAGTAGACTGTCGTATACTCGAGTAAGCATGCTTAACTACTCGAGTAGATCATTATTTTTACCCGAGTATTAAAGTTTTCTTCCTCCATTTTTTTTGAAGTCTTTGACTCGAGTAAGTATACTCACATACTCTAGTAGTTCACCTTACCTACTTGAGTAGATCAAAGCTTCACTCATGTATTCTGTAATTTCCCTACTCCAGAATTTTTTTCCAAGTCATTTACTCGAGTACTTCATTCATATACTCGAGTAGATCTTTTCCTCTTGAGTAGTTAGTTTAACTACTCGAGTAACTGCTTCTTGACATCTTCAGAATTCTTCCAAGTATTCTACTCAAGTAGTCCTTCATGTACTCGAGTAGCTCATGCAACCTACTCGAGTAGTTCTTACCTGTACTCGAGTAGTTCCTTCATGTACTCGAGTAAGTCCCTATACCTACTCGAGTAGTTCTACTTGCTTACTCGAGTAGTTATTTTCTATCTACTCGAGTAGACAATATATATATACCCGAGTTGACTTTCCTTCATGTACTCGAGTAGTTCCTCACCTACTCGAGTAGTCCCTCACTCACTCGTGTATATGGCTGAATCTTCTTGAAATTTTGTCTAAGTCCACATCTGGCGGGAATTTCAAATCATGCGACTTGATTGGTCCACGTGTACATCATTGAGACTAATTATGACCGTTATTTTCCTCCTATATAATGTCTTGTCAGAAAATGTCAAACCCTAAGAAGAAAGAGAATTTTCCAAGAATTTTCTGAGAATTTCAAAAAACCTTCTCGTCGATCATTTCAAAAGAGAATTTCACGACTCCTCTCTCTGTTTTCACGGAACGGAAGCCGCCGCCGCCACCATCTTCTCCGGTCACTGCTTCTAATTTCAGAGGATTCATTATGAAGAAAGTTACAGATCGAGATCGACATCACTGTTCGTCTTCTCTCTGATTCTGTAAAAGCAAAGAAGATACAGATCTGGGCCGAGATTTTCTTCACCAATTTCTGAAAGTGCTACAAAGTTCATAAGAAGAAGATTCTGGCCGTTTCATTAGATCTGATTGGATTTACTTTTTGTATAACTTTTCTAAAACTTTATTAATCTTGTAGGAGAAAGTTTCTCCGAGTGTAGTAGTTTTTCACTCCGAGTTTGTAGGAAGTGTTATCTTCTGAGGTGTAGATACCGTTGTTTGGATCGAGTTTGTAGGAACTTTGTTCCGAGGGTAGGATCGGTTTTTCGATCCGAGATAGTGGAGTAGCCGAGTATAATTGATTGCTAGATCGGTGAGGGAAAGTGGATGTACCCAAGGTCGGGGAACCACTATAAATCTTGTGTCGTCTGTGATATTGGTAGATAGTTCTGCGCTGTGCTCTAATTATTTTTTATTCTGCAAAAGACGCACAAGTCACCTATTCACCCCCCCTGTAGGTGATTTAGGTTGACAACCATTTTCTTTCATATATATATATATAAGAGTAGTAGTACAAACAGGTGGTATAAGAGAGAACAATATCACAGTATAAGGTATAGAACTATAACAAAAAGTAACTCAACTTATATGAATGCCCATACAGACATATAAGTTGAGGATCGGTTCAACAGTAAAGTAACTCATCGTATAAGAGCACGCATACAAACTTATACAATAAGGATCTTATGTATGCAATGTAATGTAATGACATGAATGCAATGCAATGACTCACCCATGATCACGCACATACAACTGCTATGTCGACACAGACTTGTACTTCCCACTTTTCGAGCAGGTAGCTAAACTCTCATGAGTCAACCGTCGTGGTTAGGCGGTGATAGTGGAGCGGGCTTCTCCACTACTATGCGGGCATCCAAACTACCAAGCCTAGGCATCCGTACGCCTCAATGCTAAGAACACAACATTGGAGCTCACATGCGTACTACGGCTCAGAAGGGGTCTTGGGTAGATGTGCACCGAGAGGACATCCCAACTGGCCTATCGTCGTGGCACGGAAGGTGCCTCTGTGAACAAATCACCAAAGGACCAAGGCCAACCGTCCACTAGCACGGAGGACCAAGGCCCAACCATGTATGTCTATCAATCAACTTCCGTCGGTGTGATGACTGACGAGCCCGTAGACCTACAACACTATCCTTAACCAGGATTATGACACTGCGTGTCAACTCACACTTCATGCAAGTTCACTTGTAAGGGCTCCACTTCGAGTCCTTTTTATTTAATCGCATGTTGTGCTCAACCGCACGCAAGGGCTCCACACCGAGTCTCTCATCAGCATGTCGTTTTAGTGCGACAACACACTCGCACTTCCATCCCTTCCACATGTCCTTCACATCAACATAATGGTACTTCACATATTCATCAACCATTTGGTTATCATAATTACATATAGACTATGGCCACTTAACATTAACATAAACTTGATACAATTTTTTTACCAAGTTCAAACCATTCGTGCACACATGGATCTATCAACTAAATGCTAACAACCATTTGTTCATAACAATCACTACCAACTGTGTACAACAAACTTCAAGCCAACCTCCTAATTAATCAACATATTACCATTATCAAGTACGTCCCTATTGGTTCACATATTTAAACCATTCCTACCATCCCAACTCGTCAACCCACTCGTTCACTAACCTCAACCAAATCGTCTCGTTTAGGTATAATTTACTACACCATTTATTCGTTAAGGATCTATCCAACAAATGCCATTAACAATATTTTACCACAATTACTTATAGACTAAATTTACCAAAATATTAACATTATTGTAGTACAATATCTCCCTATCAAATCCAAAGCCGATTCAACACAAACCCGAGAATTATTTGTGCAGGAAATATTACTGCACAACAACTTCGATTGCGCATTCCTGATGCTACATGAATCCGGTAAATGCGTGTAACCCCTCGTTGGAAAGGTATTTCGAAGGGCTACAACTATTGTGTTTAGTCGAATGCCCAGATATTTGCCGCAATATGTCCGTAAACGACCACGAAGGTCGCTGCACGTAGAAAATAGATTTCTACGCGCATCTTAAAGCGAGACAGACGACATCAGTTTGTCTTCCTCCTCCAACCAGAATTCCTAAATAATATCCAAAAATCCTCCTCCAATATTCACCCTCAAAAAGGCCAACTTTTTTCACAAAACCAGTCCTAATCTTCACATAAAAGGGAGGAGTGGTCGAAGAAATCTTATCTCTAGGAAACAAGTCCTAGCATGGCCTTCTCCTAGGAAGCTTCTTATCACAAATCAAGACTCCTTTGAGTCGATATCTCTCCTATGGATAACTATATATCTAGCATCGAGGGAGAGGATAGGAAGATCAGCTCATTTCCGTCGGTTACGAACATGGATCTCGCAACTTTTCTTTGCGACATCTTCCTCTCTTTCGTTGTGGTTTGTTCTTCACGGGAAAGAGAAAGGAAAGATTTCTTCCAAAAAATCCTACTCTGGCGATCTTGTCGTTCCTTCAACTTCCATTAGTGTTGCACAGTAATGGTTCGACAAAATGGCGAAGTGGCGTCTAGGGTTTTCCGTAAATGTCCTTTTATAACACGAATTAGGGTTGAACAGCTTTGCCACATGTCACTGTGTTACTGGACTACCTATTATTATACAATGATGTCCTTTTGAAAAGATGCATCTAATTTAAGTCCTCTGGCATCAATTTTAAAAATTCCGATTTAGACCATTGATATGAAGCAACAAACAGTGCCAAAAATTTGGCTAAGGAAAAAAGCATTGAGACCAGTCAACGCTCTCAATGCTCTCAACGCCTACAAATGCCAGAACAAGTTAAAGTTTAAAGCATTGAGTGCGTTGAGTGCACTCAATGCAGCATTGAGTGCACTCAATGCAGTGTTGAGTGCACTCAACTCACTCAACGCCTAACCTGCCAAAATAATTTAAGTCAAAAGCGTTGAATGCCTTGAGTGCACTCAACGCGCATTGAGTGCACTCAACACACTCAACGCCTAACCAGGCAGAACAATTTTCTAGGTTAAATGGCGTTTGACGAATTTTAGCTCTGTTCTACGAATGATGCTCGACGAATTTGGCGTTGGACTAATTTACTTAAGTTTGACAAATCAACGCTTGATGAATTTAGCATTCGACGAATTTACCGGAGTTCGACGAATTAGCGCTCGACGAATTTGGCATTCGACGAATTTACCTTAGTTCGACGAATCAGTGCTCGACGTCTTTAGCGTTCAATGAATTTACCTAAGTTTGACGAATCAGTGCTCGACGAATGTTAGCGTTCGACGAATTACCTGAGTTCGATGAATGAGTGCTCGACGAATTTAGACATTCGACGAATTACCCTTACCCTATGGCGTTGAGTGGTGTTGAGTCTTTTCAACGCACTCAACGCCTCGACCCAGAGTATTTCTCTATGTAAAATGGCATTGAGTGCACTCAATGCACTCAACGCCAAGAGGTCCACAACGTTGAGTGCACTCAACGCACTCACCGTCCCGAGCCATAAATTTGCCAAAGTATATTGGAATTGAGTGCACTCAACACACTCACCGACAATCAGTTCATGGCATTGACTGCACTCGAAGCAGTCAATGCCCCGAGCCCAAATATTTTCTAAGCAAATTCCTTATCTAATCGTCGAGCCCGGTCGACTCATTTGATGCTTCCCGAACCTGAGCCTATTCACTTGGCTCAAAACGCGTGCGAGGGGATTAGCATGAAACTGGATGTTACAAATCCTATAAACAAAATAAAAGATTTCGTCTCCAAAATCAGGCTAAGTTTGTGGGGGAAATAAAGCAAGAAAATATATTATGCTTTTAAAATTACCTTGGGGAAACAACTCCGGGTAGCACTTTTGCATCAAGCCACCGGTTCCCATGTATACTCTTCCTTCCCATGATTGGACCACAAAACTTTTACCAACGAGACACATTTCCGCCGCAAGCTCCTTATTTCAGGGACCACAATCCGCACCGGCTCTAGTTGAACGGATCTATCATTTGCTACCACTCCATCTGTGGTGAGGATATGTTGCTCGGGTCGCAACAATGCCTTCATAAGTGACGACACATGGAATACATCATGAAGATTCTCCAGCTCTGGCGGTAACTCCAACCGATAGGCTAAAGTGCAAATCCTTTCCAATATAGCATAAGGCCCAACGTACCTTGGGCTGAGCTTCTTCACACCACGTACCCGTGACACTCCATGCATCGGCCGGATCTTTGGGAACACTTTGTCACCTACTTGAAATTCTTCCATCCGGTGCTTTGAATTATAATATTTATCCTGCTGACATTGATCCTTAAGCATGCAGTCCCGTATTAGTCTAACAACAGTATCGGTATCATCAATTGACTCAATTCCCAAAACCTTCGGGTCTTCTTCTTGCACACATGACAAGGGGGTTCTACACCTTCAACCGTAAAGGGCTTCATGGGGTGCCATCCCGATAATAGTCTGGTGACTATTGTTATATGAGAATTCTACCAGGGGTAAGAGCCTTTCCCATGGCTCTCCTCTATCCAGTACACACAACCTCAATAGATCATCCAAAGTTCTGATGGTCCTCTCAGACTGTCCGTCCGTATGAGGATGAAAGGCTGTGCTGAAGGTAAGGCGTAAACCCAAATACGCATATACAACCTTCCATTCTTTAGAGGTAAAATTACCATCCCGGTCAGAAACAATTGTCTTTGGCACGCCATGGTACCGTACAAACTGCTCCACAAAAAGGCGTACCAAAACGTCCACATGAGCCTCTTTCTTCATAGGAATAAACCTGGCTACCTTTGTTAGGTGATCAACGATTACCCAAACTGAATCATTCCCTGAGCGTGAGCGGGGCAAACCATGAATGAAGTCCATAGAGATATCCTTAAACTTCCATTCAGGGATGGGCAACGATTGTAACAATCCTCCGGAGCTCTTGCATTCCGCCTTCAGCCTTTGACAGGTCGCACAGTGCGTAACAAAACATCTGACGTCTCTCTTCATTCTTGGCCAGCACATGGTCTTCCCCAAATCAGCATACATTTTGGCAATCCCAGGATGCATTTAATACTAAGAGAAATGTGCCTCTCTCAAGATATCTTCCTGAATTTTACCACCTTCGGGAAAGTAAAGCCGGCCACGAAAATGTACGAGGCTGCCTTTTATGTAATACTCGTCAGTAGACCCATCTTCAATTGTCTTGAACACTAGGGACAGAGCAGTATCCTTTCCTTGCTCTGCTCGGATTCGGTCCCGAATATCAAAGACTATGCTCATCTCGGTTAGGTACTCTGCATACCCTTCTGAATGGTCTTTATATACCAGGGTAATCTCCATCTCTCAAGCATCCGAGCTAATTTCATACTCAATAATCGGGACTCAGGGCTCGACTCTGGTACTTTCCCGCTCAACGCATTAGCCTCAGAGTTTGATTTCCCGGGGTGGTAGTTTAGGGTAAACTCATAATCGAACCAAAATTTCATCCACCACCTCTGCCTCAAATTTAGTTACTTATGAGAATGAACATACTTTCAATTCTTGTGGTCTGAAAAGATCTCACAGAGGACGCCATATAGATAGTGTCTCCAAACCTTAAAGGCGAACACCACTGCTCCCAATTCTAAATCATGTACTGGATAGTTGAATTCATGCTTCTTTAGCTGCCTCGAAGCATAAGAAATCACATGCCCGTGCTGCATCGGTACAGCTCCCATCCTTTGATACGACGCGTCAGTGTAGACTTGAAATCCTTCCTTCCCATATGGAAGGGCAAGGATGGGTAGGCAGTAAGTCTGTCTTCAGTTGTTGGAACACAGCCTTACACTGGGGTGTCCACTCTTATGGCACACCTTTCTTTGTCAGAGTAGTAAGAGGAAAGTCTATCTTTGAGAATCCTTTCACAAACTTGTGATAATACCTGACAAGCCCAAGGAAACTCCATACATCAGCCACTGACTTCAAGGGTGAACATTCCTTTACGACACGCACTTTGGACGGATTCACAACTAGTCCAGCCCCACTGATCACATGGCCGAAGAAGGCAACTTCTTGGAGCCAGAATTCGCACTTGATGAACTTTGCAAACAAGGCATGCTCCTTTAACTTCTTCAGCACCAAGGTCAGATGTGCCACATACTCCTCCTCTGTATTTGAGTATGTTGAAGTATTAGACCGGGCAGCTTAGTGGTCTGATCCAGCGGTTTGTTAACCGAGCGGCTTAGCGGTCTGATCCAGCGGTTTGTAAACCGGGCGGTCTATCGGTCTACATCTGCGACCTGTTCTATCCTGCTGGAGTTGCCGAGCGGTTAACCCATCTGTCTAACCGCGCGGCCTGTGCGGTCTCCATTATTCTAGCTGCTCTGTACTGTAAATGTTTAGTCCCACATTGTTTGTATACTCTCTTCTTATCTCCTCCATTCTATATAAGGGAGGTCATACCTTTGTAAATGATATCTTTTTTGGATAATAAAGTTTCAATTATTCAAAAGCTTATCCGCTTGTTCTCTACTTTTCGCTTCTTTTCGCTACTTTCTAACATGGTATCAGAGGGCACGGTCATTTCCTCCTGATTCTGTGCGCTCTCTGTTGTTCGCGGCTTGTTTTCCGCGTTCTGCGACTTTGTTCGCGGCTTGCCTTCTCTTCTGTCCGCGCGGCTTGTTTCTATCCGCGCGGCTTGTTTCTGTTCGCTGCCCTGTTCGCACGGCTTGCTTCTTCTTGGTTCTCTTCTCCTACTGCTCTTTGTCGCAGCGACCTGTTTCTTGTCGCCGCACTCCTTGTTCTTTCCTGCCGCTCCGACTTCCTAGTCGTTGCGGTCTGTCCGCGTGTGTTGTCTCTTTATTCGCGGTTTGCTGCTGTGATCTGCCTGACCGTGCGGGTTGTTCCTTTCTCACCCGCATCTTGGTCGCGGTCACCTGCTCTTCTCCTCTCTTCTGTTCGCTCGGCCTTTTCAGTCCGCGCGACCTCTTCCCCGCTGTGCCTTTGACCGCTTTCTAGCAGCTGCTGTGATCTGCCTGACCGTGCGGGTTGTACCTTTCTTACCCGCATCTTGGTCGCGGTCACCTGCTCTTCTCCTCTCTTCTGTTCGCTCGTCCTTTTCAGTCCGCGCGACCTCTTCCCCGCTGTGCCTTTGCCCTCTTTCTAGCCGCTGCTGTTCGCGCGGCTTCTTCTGTTTCCTAACCACTCCTGTTCGCGCGGCTTCTTCTGCTTGCCGGGTTCCATGACTACCTCCGGTCTCACCACTACTCCTGCAGCTCCTTCTCCTCCTCCTCCTTCGGGCAACCTTGGCACCCTTTCCAAGCTTGTTGGCTCCAACTATCCCGATTGGAGCGTTTCTTTCACCTTTCTCCTACGTTCTCAACGTAAGCGTCATCACCTCACCGATGACCCTCCTCCTCGCACCTCTCCTGAGTTTGATGACTGGGATGCGAGTGATGCTCTTGTTCGCACCTGGCTGGCCAACAGCCTTTCTGATGAGTGCCTTCCCGTCATTCGCCATGATGAGACGGTCAAGGCCGCCTGGCTTCACCTCGCTGCTCTCTATTCTAAGGGGGGCTAGACGTCCCGCATTTATACTCTCCATGCGGACCTCTTCGCCAGCCCTTCCATGTCACCGGCTACGGCTTATCAGCAGGTTCAGGCTCTTGGTGCTGAAATCCTCCAGAATCGCCCCTTCTCCGCGGACTTGGCCGGCCAGCACAAACACTTCCAGGAACTCCTGGTTGTTTGTTATCTTCTTCGTCTTCCTGACTCTTATGATATGATCCGCCAGCAGATCTTGGGTGAGGCGGAATCTCCTACTTTGGATACCACTGCGGCTCGCATTGCCGCTGTTACTTCGCTCCTCCAGCGGCCTCTGTTGGCCTCCCCCCCTTCCCCGGACTCCTTTGCTCACCAAGCTCAGATGGCGGGCCCTAGTGGCCGTGGCTCCTCTGGCGGACGGGGTTCCTCCCGGTTCCTCTGCTCTCACTGTGGTCGTACTAGCCATACTGTTGACCGCTGCTGGCAGAAACATCCTCGTCTTCGCCCTTCCAGTGATGCTCCTTCTTCGGCCTCCGCCTCTTCTAGGCCGTCTGTCTCTGTGGCCACGACGTCAGGTAGTGCCCACGTCGTTACCCAAGGTAAATGGCTGATTGACTGCGGTGCCACCAATCATATGACGGGCAACCCTCATTGCTTCTCCCGTCTTGAGACCCATGACCGCTTACCCCCAGTTCGTGTGGCGGATGGTTCCCCGTCCCCAGTTCATGGGACGGGCATGGTTCAACTCACTCCATCGCTTTGCTTGGAGGATACCCTCTATGTCCCGAAGTTCCCGTGCAATTTGTTATCCGTTACTACTTTATGCCGGCAACTTCAGTGCTCCGTCTTATTCACTCCCACTACTTGTTCTTTTCAGGACCCGAGGACCCAGCGGACGATTGCTACTGGGACTGAGAGCGGCGGCCTCTACTTCCTCGACGACGTTTCTGCTCTCTCTGCCTACTCCTCCTCCACTGATCTCCTTCAGTGGCATCTTCGTCTTGGACATCCTCCTCCTCGGCTTATTCATCAGCTTCTGCCCCACTTACCTCCTGCCAGTTCTCCGCTCAACTGTGATGTGTGTCAGCTTGGCAAACATCATCGCTCCTCCTTCCCACCGAAGCAAGGCCGTGGCTCCTCTCGCATTTTTGATCTTATTCATTCTGATGTATGGGGTCCAGTTCCAACCCTCACAGTTGGTCGGGGCAGTTCCTATTTTGTCACTTTTATCGATGATTTTACTCGATGTACCTGGGTGTATCTATTAAAAGATCGCTCTGAACTATTTTCTGTTTGGCAATCATTTTACTTTATGATTAAGACTCAATTTGATATTTCTATTAAAGTCTTACGTTCTGATAATGCCAAGGAGTATCTCACTCATGAGTTCTCCGCGTTCTTTCACAAACATGGCCTCCTTCATCAAACGACTTGTGTTTACACCTCCCAGCAGAATGGGGTGGCGGAGCGTAAAAACCGTCACCTGCTTGATGTTGCGAGTACTCTCATGACGCAGATGCACGTCCCTCGCTCCTACTGGGGCTACGCTGTGCTCCTCGCCTGCTATCTCATCAATCGCCTTCCCTCCACGGTTCTCCACGGCCAGACTCCCTTCTCCCTTCTCTACCCCCACCAGGAACCTTTTCCTCTTCCTCTTCGTGTCTTTGGCTGTACGGCCTTTGTTCACGCTCCCTCCGCTACCCGCGACAAGCTTTCCCCCTGTTCCACCAAGTGTGTCTTTTTGGGGTACTCTACCACTCAAAAAGGCTATTGCTGCTTTGACCCCCTTCTTCGCAAGCAGTTTGTCTCCGCCGATGTGACTTTTTTCGAAAATGCTTCCTATTTCTCTCCTCCCTCTTCTCTTCCTTCTCTTCCTTCTGATATCTCCGTTCCTTCCACACCTCTCCACGTTTTCCCACCTTCGCCTCCTCCTCCACCCACTCCTTCCCAGTCCGTCTCTCCACCCACCCCTCCACCCTCCTCTCCGCTGCCGTCTCTCTCTAGTCCCGGGCCAGCCTTCTCCGCCACGGACGCTCCGGTCGCTGACGCTCCCGTTGCCGACGCTCCCATTGACCTGGATGTTCCCATTGCCCTTCGCAAAGGGGTGCGGGCGTGTACTCAACACCCGCTCACGGCTGTTGTTTCCTATGATCAGCTTTCTCCTTCTCGCAGGTGTTTTGCCTTGGCTATCTCTGCTACTTCTACTCCCCGTACCTACCAGGAGGCTCTCGCTCTCCCTCATTGGAAGTCTGCCATGGATGAGGAGATGGCTACTCTTACTGAATGGGGTACCTGGACCCTGGTTCCTCCTCCCGTGGGCACTGATGTGGTTGGCTGTCGCTGGGTCTTTGTTGTGAAGTTTCGCCCCGATGGCACTGTGGATCGCTACAAAGCCCGGCTGGTGGCCAAGGGCTTTACTCAGACTTATGGCGTTGATTATTTTGATACCTTCTCTCCGGTTGCTCGCCTCAGCACCATCCGGGTTCTCTTTTCTGTGGCTGTTAACCGGGCTTGGGCTATTTCCCAGCTTGATGTGAAGAATGCCTTTCTCTATGGCGATCTTCAGGAGGACGTCTATATGGAGCAACCTCCTGGGTATGTTGCTCAGGGGGAGACACGTGTCTGTCATTTGAAGAAGGCCATTTATGGCCTAAAGCAGAACCCTCAGGCATGGTTCGACAAATTCAGTGGTATTGTGGCTACCATCGGATTTCAAAGGAGTTCGACCGATCACTCCTTATTCATTCGCAAAACGCCTCGGGACTGGTGGTTTTGGCCGTATATGTGGATGATATTCTCCTTACCGGCGATGACCGAGATGGGGTGGACTTGACGAAGAAGCACCTCCGTCAGCACTTGGTCACGAAGGATATGGGCTCCCCAAAATACTTTTTGGGGATAGAAATCTCTCGGAAACTTGACTCCTTGGTTCTCTCTCAACGGAAGTATGCACTTGATCTTCTACGAGAAGCAGGATTGACAGGTGCCAAACCAGCTCGTTTTCCCATGGCTGTTGGAGAAGACAAAACGTGGACGGATGATTCGCCTCTTCTATCTGATGTCACACGATACAGACGTTTGGTAGGCAAACTCATCTATCTCACGGTGACTAGACCCGACATCACCTACGCTGTAGGCAAGGTCAGTCAGTTTATGCAAGCTCCCAGGGAGTGCCATCTTCAGTCCGCCCTGAAGGATTTAGAGTATATCAAAGCAGCACCGGGCAGAGGGTTACTCTTTCAGAGGAATGGTCATCTGAGGGTTGAGGCCTACTCAGATTCAAGTTATGCGGATGACAAAGGCGATCGTAAATCCACATCAGGTTTTTGTACCTTTGTTGGAGGTAATCTCGTGAGTTGGAAGAGCAAGAAACAGTCCATTGTTTCCAGATCCAGTGCCGAAGCAGAATACCGGAGTATGGCGTCAACCACATGTGAGTTAAAGTGGTTGCGGGCTCTCATGCTTGACCTGGGCGAGGTATATGACTGTCCTCTCCCTATGTTCTGTGACAACAAGGCCGCTATACACATATCCAGAAATCCGGTCTTCCATGAGAGAACAAAGCATATAGAGGTTGACTGTCACTTCATTCGGGAAGAGATTTTGAAGAAACAGATTTGTACTCCTTTTGTCACCTCTGACAAAGAGTTGGCAGATATCTTCACCAAGCCGGTTTCTACTTCCTTCTTCCGCATTTGTGACAAGCTGGGCATGATTGATATCTATGCTCCAGCTTGAGGGGGAGTGTTGAAGTATTAGACCGGGCGGCTTAGCGGTCTGATCCAGAGGTTTGTTAACCGAGCGGCTTAGCGGTCTGATCCAGCGGTTTGTAAACCGGGCGGTCTATCGGTCTACATCTGCGGCCTGTTCTATCCTGCTGGAGTTGCCGAGCGGTTAACCCATCTGTCTAACCGCGCGGCCTGTGCGTTCTCCATTATTCTAGCCGCTCTGTACTGTAAATGTTTAGTACCACATTGTTTGTATACTCTCTTCTTATCTCCTCCATTCTATATAAGGGAGGTCATACCTTTGTAAATGATATCTTTTTTGAATAATAAAGTTTCAATTATTCAAAAGCTTATCCGCTTGTTCTCTACTTTTCGCTTCTTTTCGCTACTTTCTAACATAGTAGACCAAAATGTCATCGTTGAAGATGATGATGAAGATGTCTAGATATGGCTAAAACACTTTGTTCATCAGACTCATGAAAGCTGAAGGGGCATTTGTGAGCCCAAATGGCATCACGGTGAACTCGTACAAGCCGTACCTTGAGCTAAAAGCTGTTTTCTGAATGTCCTCCTCTTGTATCCTCAACTGGTAATACCCTGAGCGCAAATACAACTTGGAGAACCAATGCGCTCCTACAAATTGATCGAACAACTCGTCGATCTGGTGTAGAGGATAGGTGTTCCACACCGTCAGTCGATTGAGCTCCCGATAATCGATACACAATCACAACGTTCCATCCTTCTTTTTGACAAATAGGACAGGGGCTCCCCAAGGTGATGAGCTGGAGCGAACAAACCCCGACTCTACCAACTCTTGCAATTGAACTCTAAACTCAGCGAGTTCCTTTAGGGCCATTCTATACGGGGTCCGAGAGATGGGCTTTGCACCTAGTACTAGCTTAATTTGAAAATCCACATCTCTATGCGGGGTTAATCTTGGCAATTTCTCAGGAAATACCTTGGGAAAATCTGGCAACACCCGCACATCCTTGACATCCATTACCATCTTTTTCAGTTCAAAACAAATCATATAAACTTCATCTCCTTTCATGTGAGCTTTTAAGGCCTGTATCGAAGAGAATAACATGCGGGGTGTGAACTTAATACCCTGTAAAAAGATTTTTGAGTCTCCATGTCTCAAAATGATTTGCTTTGCCGCGCAATCAGTCATGGTGTGGAGCCAATCCGGCCATGCCATGCCCAGAATGATGTCGAATTCCGCCATTCTCAACACTATTGCCGGGGTATTAAAGAATCTTCCACCAAGGAGTACCTCCAACTCACACTTTGCGGACGAAGTCATTTCACTACCCATGTGTATGAAGACACGGTAGGGACATGGCATGTCCCTACCCATGTATGTCCAACCAGTTGTACCCGAGAAGGACACGGGTAGAGACACGGGCATGTCCCTACCCGTGTCTGTCCAGCCAACACTCGAGTCGATGAATCGAGTTGTCCCAGAGAAGGACACAGGTAGTGATACGGGCGTGTCACTACCCGTGTGTATGAGGACACGGGTAAAGACATGGGCGTGTCCCTACCCGTGTGTGTTAAGTAGAGCTCGACAAAGTGTGCCCTGAGGAGGACACGGGTAGAGACACATGCATGTCCCTACCCGTATGTGACAAGTCAAACTCGACGAAGCGTGTCCCGAGCAGGACATGGCCAGCAACACGGCTGTGTCAATAGGACATGTGTAGGGACACAGTCATGTCCCTACCCGCGTTTATGTATCGAAGCACCAGTGGAACCGTCGACGACGCTTCGCCCGAGCGGGACACGGGTAAGGACACTGGCGTGTCCCTACCCATGTCATTTTTCACTTATAAGGGAACTGAAAACCCTAGCCATTTTCATTCTCTTTTCAAGCCCCTTTATTTAGAGAAACTACTGTGGAGGAAGAAGGTGCTGGAGCAAGTCCAAGAGGTGAAGATCCGCCGCCGCCGAGGAGGAGAAGATGCTGCCGAGGAGAGTTATAAGATCCTTGGCCGGAAATGGTGGAAACGCTGGAAACGAGGTGAGCTTCCTCCCCTCTCCCTTGGTGCTAGATCTCTAGTTATTTATTAGGAGAGACGTCGACTCAAGAGAGTCTTGATGGAGAGAAGAAGTTTTTTAGGAATGGCCATGCTAGGACATGTGTCCTAGGTTTTAGATGTCTTCAACCTCTCCTTTTTTCTATGTGATGATGGTGGTGGTTTCGTGAAGAGAAGTGGCCTTTTGAGCGAGAATAAGGGTGGAGGAAATCTGGATGTGATTTTGTAAATCATCTTGAGGAGGAAGATGAACCGATGTCGTTCACTCCGCCTTAAGATGCGTGCAGAAATCTGTGTTCTGCACGCAGCTATCTTCGTGGTTGTTTTAATGTGTGATACGACCAGATCAATGCTTTTGAATAAACACTAAAGTTGTAGCCACTGTAAATACCTTTCCAACGAGGGGCTACATGCCTTCAACGGATTCATGTAGCCTCGGGAATCTCCGGTCGAAGGTGCAGTCCTGATGTGTTCTGTGCTTAAAATTATGGGTATGGTATAGCATTGGAATTGAATTCGGTGAATACATTATAACTAATGGACGTAGGGGCTGGAGAATTCTTTATGTTTAAATGTCATAGTTTAACGAGTGATGAAATTGTTGGATGGATCACACGTAAACAAAAGGAGAAGTAAATTGCAATTGAACGAATCTATTTTGTAGAAATTAGTGAACGAACGTTTTGACGTGTTGATGAGATTAGAATGATTTCAATATGAGTAATATTCAGGACGTAGTGATAACGGTAATATGTCGATTATTGATTAGATTGACTCGAATTTATATACCCGATTGGTGGTGATTGTTATGAACAAACGATCGTTGATATTTAGATTATTGATTCATGTGCGCACAAATGATTGAGCTTGTATAAAGCATGGTAATCAATTATGTTAGAGTTATGTGAACATAGATTGTAAATAATCTTATAGACCACATTGATTCGGGTAATGTTGAGACGCAACATAGACGGATAGTTGGGCTTGGTCCTCAGTGCTCATTTCCCGGTGCTCCTTCCGTGCCGAGTGGACGGTTGGGCTTGGTCCTCGTTCTCTCTCCGAGGCTCCTTCCATGCCACATTGATATGGAATTACATGCGGTGTGAGTCGACATGCGGTGTCGTAATCCAGGGTTAAGGATAGTGTGGCAGGTCTACGGGATCGCCAGTCGTCACACCGACGAGAGTTTATAGACAGACTTTGGGCGGTTGGGCTTGGTCCTCGATGTTCATTTCCCGGGGCTCCTTCCGTGCCAAGTGAACGGTTGGGCTTGGTCCTCGTGCTTTTTTTGAGGCTCCTTCCGTGTTGAAGCCAAATATGACCTCAACTAAAGTTCGAAGAAAAAGGGGTGCAGCCAAAACCTACTTCTCTCAAGTCTCACCCCTTGACTGGATTCTAAGGACCTAAGACTGACCCAAAAGCCTCAGCAGGGAGGTCCCACCTCACACCCGGAAGATCTCTGAGAGCTTCCCCTCCAAAGCCAAAGCTGGGCTAGGAGCTCCTCAGAAAGCACTGGAATTCGGGAGACAATGATAGCTTGCTTTCTAAGGAGCCCTTATGGGTCTATTTATAGCATTTTGCTGTCCTGAATTTAGTAAAAAGCCCCTGGTTGGTCTGCCAATAGCCAAAACCCGCTGTTTTTCTGAGGGTACTGAAGTAATTTCTCCTGAGGGCAATTAGGACATTCTTCCAAAGACCCTGGGCCCCACTCGGCGAGAGCTGGTGCCGAGACCTTTCGGCCCAGGGCGCGGCGCGAACGTTCTCGCCCAGCGCAAGCGAGAACTCTTCGGGATTGAGGCTTGGTTTGGGCGAGAGCGCTTCCGCGCAGTCCGCGCTTGGCGCTCTCGGCCCACGGTTTCTCTTCTATAGCATCCAGCGAGAGCGTTTCCGCCTTCTGTGGGCGAGATCCTCCTTAGGGCGGGACCACTTTGGCTAACCCTCCTGTGACCATTGTGCCTCCTTGTCTGGCTCAGCGAATATGGGGTTGTACACAATCCCCGCTCTTTTGAGCTAGCGCTGCGCTCGAAAAGACATGTTCAACCCAAAATATTCGCTGAGCACGTGTCAACGTCAGGGAATCTTTCGGTGGGCCGTACGACGCCTATAAATATGAGTGTCGATAGACGGTCATAACACTTCCCTCGAGCCGTCATTCTCCCCCTGAGCTCTCGCCCTCTCTCTCGCTATGCCTTCCAAGCGTGCCGATAAACCGCTTCCGCAGGATCTGCAGGACCGCATTAATGCGGCGCAGGCGCGAGCTAGGGCTAACAGTGCCCTGTTCGCCCCATGGCTAGCGAGAAAGTCGTCAGTTGCTGAGCCTTCTCTGCCTAAGAAGAAGAAGAAGAAGGCGAAGGTGGTTCAGCGGGACCTATCCCGCGAGAATAGGAGCCCGCCCACCCCGACCCCTAGTTGCGCGGACGGCACCTCGCCGCGGAAGGTAAGCTTGATATACCAATTAACAACCAGTTGCTCAATTGTTTAACTTGATACCTCTCGCAGGATACGGTTCCTGATGCTGCCGCGTCCCCGCGAGAACGTTTGGATCCACCCTCTAGCCATCACGATGATCAACCACAGGTTCCCGAGGCGCCTCCTCCATCAGACCCGAACACCGCTGGTAAAGGTTCCCTTCTTGCCTTCGCCTGGTATTTTTAAATGCTGACCTGATTCCTCGCAGCGTCAGTTTCCGCACCTCCAGATCTCGCCACCCGGGATGATGGGGCGAGAACTGCGAATCAGTCTGCCCATGCGGTTGATTCCTCCCTACCGGCGAGAGGAAAAAATGCTGAGATCCCTGCGCCACCGCTAGACGCTAGCCCTCCAGCGGCTGAGGAGACCCGCTCCCCCGCTCTCGATCCGGCCGGGATCACCATCCGCAAAGTTTACCCCCCCCCCCCCCCCCCCCGGCAAAGGAAAGCCAATCCACCTCCTCTTTGGAGCTGAGGGGCGGGGCTGGGCCTTCTCGCCTGCCGTCGACCGGGGGACCTCGTCACTCTGAAGGTATACGGCAATTTTATCGCTGCTATCCTTCAGCTTCCGCTAAGATGGGGATTCTTTCGACAGGGGACATGGACTCGCGGCCTGGCGCTGAGGTAGAGGAAGAAGAAGAAGAAGAAGAAAGAGAGGGAGAAGACGGTGAAAGCTCTCCCTTCCCTTCATCTGACGAGATGGAGGAGATCCTGACCGGTGCCGGGAGCGCGAAAAGACGAGGGAAGAAGGTTGCCGCCATTCTGTCGAAACTCATCCGGCGAGAACGGGACCGCGACCTTGCGGCCCGAGAGTTTCGCCAGTCAGTGGAGAAGAGGCTGGAGTCCCTGGAGCGAGACTTCCTTCTAGGCGAGATGGACCGGCCCGGGGGAGCTACCGCCGGGTCCTCACCTGAGAGATGCATCGAGAAAATCCGGGATCTGTCTCGCCGGGTTGACCTGGGATGCAGCGTTCTGTCATCCTACTTCAACCCGCAGGTGCCCCCCCGGACCAAGTTGCGGGACCGAGGCAAATGGCGTTGGGAGCAAGGGAAATGGCGCTGGGAGCCGTACTGAAGCGCGAGACCTCCCCTCCTCTTCCCCTGGCCTTCCCTTCTCTAATGTACCCTTACTTTTTCGCTTGGAATTGTAACTAGTGTTCCCGCACTTTATTCGCTTATTATTTTATCGCGTTCCCGCTCAGCGAGAGCAATAGCTCTGTCTGTAATATTTTTGTATGCGTATAAGTTATCTTCCCAGGCCTTTGGGGTGGCGAGAGCCACCTTGCATCCGCCTACCTTACCGGCCGTATGACATTTCGCAACGTTTGCGCCAGCTGCTTAGTTAATCGGTCGCTGTCAGATTCGGGCGGGAAAAACGAAGCGCCGCTGACCTAGGACGCGACGGTTGTACCCCCGCCGCCTTTCTGAAAACAGCCATCATTACCACGATTTTCTATAAATAGGGGGCTCACCTACCACATTCATTTCTCTGATTCCAGTCTCTCTCCCCTTTGTTGTTGTTCTCGCAGTCTTCGCAAAGCTCTCGCCCGTCTCCGTCTTCCACTTCCGTTCTCGCCCCGTTCTCGCTCTCGCCTTCTCTTCGTAGATCTCGCCTTCAAACCCTATTGCGATGTCGGGCGGTGGTGAAGGACGATCCAACTGCGCGGAAGCCTTCCAAAAGCATCTCTTCCCTTCCTATACTCTCACTCTGGAGGAGTTCAATCTGATCAAGACCCAGCACGTTCCCGCTGGCTTCGTCGCGCGGCCCCCTGGCAGTCATGACAAAGTCAACACTGGAGGGGAGGGGGAGCTGGCCATCCCTATCGAACACTTCGAGGTGGGCTTCTGCCTTCCGCTGTGGCCTGAGATGCGACAGGCTCTCCGGTACTACGGGGTGGTTCCCGCGCAGCTGAACCCTAACTCCGTGGCGATTCTCATGGCCTTCATATGCTATATGCGGTCGGAGAGGATCGAGTTTAGCTTGCCGATTTTCCGCAAGTTATTTACTTTCCGCGCGAAGGGAGGCGTGGTGTTCTTCTCTGGGCAACTGCTGAAAACGATCGGTCTCGCCAACAAGCACCATCACTGGGGCGAGAGGTTCATCTACGTTTCCGGCGACTTCGGGAACGTACCCCTCGCCCCCATCCAATACGAGGATGCCGCCTACAAGCCTCCGTCCTTGGGCTCCCGCGAGAGCGCCCTCCTTGAGTTCTTCGGAACCAAGGATTTCGACGTCCTCTACCTCCGGCGAGACGTCGATTCTCTCCATCCTGTACTTCCGGGGGAAGGTAAGATCTCGCCCGTATTTGCCTTCTTGCCTTTTCCAAGGTTGGAATTGATCGCTATTGTTTTCGCAGGAGAGCGCGAGATCCCTCTCCGCCAGCCTTTCGACGAGACTCGCGCCAGAGAGAGCCAACCTCCTAAGGACCCGCTGGCTCTTGCGAAAGCCGCCGCGCAAGCCTGCCGAAAAGAGCCGGGCCTCCCCCCCTCAAGCGGTGTTGTGAAGCGAAAGCCGGGTGCTTCCGCACCTCAGCCAATCAAGAGGCCCAAGACCACGGATATCGAGAAGGGCAAGGCTATTGTTGTACCGCCCGTCCAACCTCTCCCCTCCGGCCGCTCCTTTGAGGAGGTCCTGGAGGCAGTAAGCAGGATTGCGGCCACCAGGGGCGGCCCCGGGACTCCTGCCGAGAACCCTCGGACCCCTGGCGCCGCCGAGAGCGAGGGTGCCGCCGCCGGGACCTCCGGCCAACCCCTGTCTGACGAGGTGCCGCGGGGTCATCGTAACTTTGGTCTCGGCGTGAGGTGCCTGGACGCGGAGAACAAGCCACTGCTGCAATGGGACCCTGACGCCAACCAGGTCACGGTCTCGTCCCTCTTGCCGAGCTGGGCGGAGCGAGACGAGGTCACCGGCGAAGCTTTCGCCTTAGGCTATGGTCTCTACAGACGGGAGGACGCTAGCGTCTACGACAGGATGTCGACCCGGCTGTTGGCGTACGACTCCACTCGTGCTTTAATGCGTGGGCTGGAGCTTGCGCATATGTGCGCCCGGCGGAGCATTACGATAGACCGCAACTTCCATGACATGTTCAAGGCCAGGGACGATGCGGTAGCCCAGGCGGCCTCTCTGGCCAAGGAGCTGGCCGAGACCCAGCAACTGTTATCCTCGCGCCAAGCGGAAGGTGTAAGCGAGACCTTTCATAATCATTTGTTCTCGCAATCCTAACCCTTCTCTGATGCTAACCTTCGGCTGTTCAGGATTCCGCTCAGGCCGCACTTCGCGAGGAGCTGTCTCAGGCCCGATATGACAACGTTCTCCTGCGAGAGCAGATCGCGCGCCTCGAGGCGAGTGCAGCCCCTCCGCTGGACGAGAGATTGAAGAGCCAGTATTACTCGGCTTATGACATCGACAAGCTGCTCCAGGGGAACGCGCAAGCCACCGTAAAGTTGACGCTGGAGACGCTGCACGACATCAACTGCTGGGACGGAAGGGGCAAAGACATTACCGCTCCACAACTTGTCCCATGGCTCTTCGAGCCCATTCCAAAGCCCCTGGGCGCCCCCGATACCCCTCCCTCGGATGTCTCAAAGTCCCCTGCAGCGGGTGGCGAGACCTCCGAGGGGAGCTCCGGCGAAAGCTCCAGCGGGAGTTCCAGCGAGACTTCCGAGGGGTACAGTTTGTCTCCTTGAGGATCCCTTTGATGGGGACTCTCCTGCCGAGATCTATTCCTGCCGAGATCTATCTCTGCCGAGATCCATCCCTGCCGAGATCTACCCCTGCCGAGATCTATCCCTGCCGAGTTCTATCTCATCTTTTTCTCTTTTCATTTGGTATTCTCACGTGTTTCCTGCCTTGTATAAATCAAGCCAACCGGACCAAACCTATCCCCCACAGGCGAGCCTTCGGACCTGCCAACCAGATGAGAGCCTGCGCAGCGGGTCTTCCTGGGGCCGAGCCGAGCTCGGGGTGCCGATGAAGATCTCAAACCAACCAAACCTATCCCCCACAGGCGATCCTTCGGACCTGCCAGCTAGATGAGAGCCTGCGCAGCGGGTCTACCTGGGCCGAGCCGAGCTCGGGGTGCCGATGAAGATCTCAAACCAACCAAACCTATCCCCCACAGGCGAGCCTTCGGACCTGCCAGCTAGATGAGAGCCTGCGCAGCGGGTCTACCTGGGGCCGAGCCGAGCTCGGGGTGCCGATGAAGATCTCAAACCAACCAAACCTATCCCCCACAGGCGAGCCTTCGGACCTGCCAGCTAGATGAGAGCCTGCGCAGCGGGTCTACCTGGGGCCGAGCCGAGCTCGGGGTGCCGATGAAGATCTCAAACCAACCAAACCTATCCCCCACAGGCGAGCCTTCGGACCTGCCAGCTAGATGAGAGCCTGCGCAGCGGGTCTACCTGGGGCCGAGCCGAGCTCGGGTGCCGATGAAGATCTCAAACCAACCAAACCTATCCCCCACAGGCGAGCCTTCGGACCTGCCAGCTAGATGAGAGCCTGCGCAGCGGGTCTACCTGGGGCCGAGCCGAGCTCGGGGTGCCGATGAAGATCTCAAACCAACCAAACCTATCCCCCACAGGCGAGCCTTCGGACCTGCCAGCTAGATGAGAGCCTGCGCAGCGGGTCTACCTGGGGCCGAGCCGAGCTCGGGGTGCCGATGAAGATCTCAAACCAACCAAACCTATCCCCCACAGCGAGCCTTCGGACCTGCCAGCTAGATGAGAGCCTGCGCAGCGGGTCTACCTGGGGCCGAGCCGAGCTCGGGGTGCCGATGAAGATCTCAAACCAACCAAACCTATCCCCCACAGGCGAGCCTTCGGGACCTGCCAGCTAGATGAGAGCCTGCGCAGCGGGTCTACCTGGGGCCGAGCCGAGCTCGGGGTGCCGATGAAGATCTCAAACCAACCAAACCTATCCCCCACAGGCGAGCCTTCGACCTGCCAGCTAGATGAGAGCCTGCTGCGCAGCGGGTCTACCTTGGGGCCGAGCCGAGCGGTCGGGGTGCCGATGAAGATCTCAAACCAACCAAACCTATCCCCCACAGGCGAGCCTTCGGACCTGCCAGCTAGATGGACCTGCCAGCGGGCCTGTGGCCGAGCCGAGCTCGGGGTGCCGATGAAGTCTATTAGCCGGACCTGCCACTAGGATGAGAGGGAGTGGGTCTACCTTCGAGCCGAGCTCGGGGTGCCGATGAAGATCTCAAACCAACCAAACCTATATCCCCCAGGCGAGCCTTCGGACCTGCCAGCTAGATGAGAGCCTGCGCAGCGGTCTACCTGGGGCCGAGCCGAGCTCGGGGTGCCGATGAAGATCTCAAACCAACCAAACCTATTCCAAACCTACAAGGCGAGCCTTCGGACCTGCCAGCTAGATGAGAGCCTGCGCAGCGGGTCTACCTGGGGCCGAGCCGAGCTCGGGGTGCCGATGAAGATCTCAAACCAACCAAACCTATCCCCCACAGGCGAACCTTCGGACCTGCCAGCTAGATGAGAGCCTGCACAGCGGGTCTACCTGGGGCCGAGCCGAGCTCGGGTGCCGATGAAGATCTCAAACCAACCAAACCTATCCCCAACAGCGAGCCTTCGGACCGTGCCAGCTAGATGAGAGCCTGCGCAGCGGGTCTACCTGGGGCCGAGCCGAGCTCGGGGTATCACAAAACATTCAACTATGTTATGCCATGAAAAATTCGACACTAGTTAAAGGAGAATCAATCGGTATAATATAACAAGTTCATTTTTGAGATACATGATTACATCCCTCCCCCTTCAGGGTAGTAGAAGCGCTTTAGATCATCACCACTCCAAGTGTGGCTTAGGGCTCTTCCCTCCACGTCCTGTAGATAGTATCCCCCTGTTCCGAGGACTTCCTTTACAATGTATGGACCTTCCCAGTTCGGGTGGAGCTTACCCACGGGAGCCGATCTTCCCGCCGCGTCGACCTTTCTCAGCACCAGATCCCCTTCTGCGAACTGTTTGACCCTGACATGCTTATCAAAATGCTTGGCCATCCGTCGCTTGATTTCTTCTTGCCTGATAGCCGCCACGTCTCGCAGTTCCTCCACCATATCTAACGAGAGGCGCTGCCCCTCTTCATTCTCCACCCTCCAAGTCTCGTCACCTTCGCCCGCGGCTGTGACTCGCGGGGGACCGGACCTCAAACTCCACCGGTAGGACGGCTTCACACCCATGAGAGAGCTTGAAGGGGGTCTCACCGGTGGCCGTGTTCGGAGTCGTTCGTAGTGCCCACAGGACCGATGGGAGCTGTTCCACCCAATTTCCCTTCAAGTTTTCCACCTTCTTCTTTAGTAGATTTACAATGATTTTTGTTTGCTGCTTCCACTTGACCGTTACTCCGAGGGTGATGGACGGAGGCAAACCGGAGATCTATCCGAGTTGAGCGCAGAAGCTGATGAACTCCTCGCTGGCAAACTGGGGGCCATTATCGGTCACTATTGCTTGGGGCAATCCTGCCTACAAATGATTTCCCCCCAGATGAAATTCCTTATGACCTGTGAGGTGACCTTGGCCAAGGCTTTGACCTCTAGCCACTTTGAGAAATAATCAACCATGACTAAGAACCTCCTCTGCCCACTAGCCGAGGAAAGGGCCCGACTAAGTCCATTCCCCAGATGGCAAATGGCCATGGTCCGTGATACTCCGTAGTCTTTGAGCTGCCAAGAGTTGGAGGGGGGCGTAGAGTTGACATTTTTGACACCTCCTTGCAAACTCATGGCATCCTTCCTTAGGTGGGCCAGAAGTAGCCCTGTCTGACCACCCTTGGCTTCAGCGTCCTTCCTCCCGATGGCTGCCGCACTCGCCCGAATGCCTCCCTTAAATCTTTTCGGGATTCTTCTTCGTTGCACATCTGGCTAGAAGCCCTGACAACATTTTGCGATGCAGACCCCCTCCATCATCAGGTAGTGAGCCGCCTTGCGCTTGAAGCTTCTCCCCACCTTGGTCCCCTCAGGCAGTTCACCGGTGTTAGGAAGGCCACAAATGGATCTATCCATGAGGGTTGCCGATCCACAAGCATCAACTCTCCTTCCTCGATAGCTGGTCGGAACAGCTCCGTCAAGGTCCCTCCTACCTGAGGTCCGAACTTGGCCAGTCGATCGGCGACTACACTTTCTTCCCTTGGAACATGTTCAATTGAGAAAGACCGGAATCCTCCGATGATTGCCCTTACCTTGGAGAGGTATCTGATGAGGGTTGGTTCCCGAGCTTCAAACTCTCCCCGGATCTGCGATGTCACTACCTTCGAATCAGTGACAACTTCCACCTCCTGAATTCCCAGCTCCTTTGCCAGGCGAAGGCCAGCAATAACGGCTCATACTCTGCTTGATTGTTGGTCACTGGGAAATGTAAAATGATTGCTTGCTCTATGGTTACCCCCTGGGGACTTGTCAACACCACCCCTGCCCCTAGGGAGTGCCTTCCTGAGGCCCCATCAACCATTAACTTCCATGCTTCTCGCGGTTGCTGCTCTTCCCTCCCGACCTCAACAACGTAGTCTGCTAGAAAGTCCGCCACTGCCTGTGCCTTGATGGAGAGCCTTGGCACAAAGGAGATGTCGAACTCGCTTAGCTCAATGGACCACTTAGCCAGCCATCCCGAGTGCTCCACTCCTTCGAAGACCTTGCGAAGAGGGTGGTCGGTCACCACCCTAATCGAATGCGCTTGAAAGTACGACCGGAGCTTTCTGGCCGAGATGATTAAGGCATAAGCGAGCTTTTCCAGGATAGGGTAGCGAAGCTCTGCTTTTTTCAATATCCGGCTGACGTAATAGATGGGAAGCTGCTTCTTTCCTTCTTCCCTTACTAGGACGGAGCTTACCGCCTCCGCCCCTACTCCGAGGTACAGGTCAGTCCTCCCCATCCTTTGGGCTCTGAAGGAGGGGAGCCTGAGAGAGTTGCATTTTCAGCCCTTGGAAGGCCTCTTCGCACTCGGCCGTCCATTCGAACCTTTGATTCCCCCGCAGCACTTTAAAGAATGAAGAACATTTGTCTCCTGCCCGGGAGAGGAACCTGCTTAGCCCAGCCAGCTTGCCTGTCAAGCGCTGAACCTCCTTGACGTCGCGAGGTGACTCCAAATCCAGGATGGCCTTGACTTTGTCCGGGTTTGGCTCCACTCCTTCCGGAGTCAGGAGATGCCCGAGGAACTTCCCGCGGCTTGCCCCGAAGACACACTTCAAGGGATTCAGCCTCATTTTAACCTTCTCAGGTGGCGAATGTTTCCTCGAGGTCTTGCAGGTGTGAAACTATGCTTTTGCTTTTGATCATTAGGTCGTCGACGTAGACCTCCAAGTTCCTCCCCCTCTGATCCCGAAGACCCGATCCATCATGCGCTGATAGGTAGCCCCTGCGTTCTTTAACCCAAGGGCATCATCTTGTAACTGAAGCATCCATCCCTCGTGATGAAGGAAACATCCTTGGTGTCAGGAGGGTGCATCCGGATCTGGTGATAACCTGAAAAAGCATCTAAAAAACTCATGACAGAAAAACCGACGGCTGAATCAACCAGCGCGTCGATCCGAGGCAGGGGATAGCAATCCTTGGGGCATGATTTATTCAACAAAGAAAAGTCAACACACATCCTCCATTTACCACATCCCTTCTTCACCATTACTACATTGGAGATCCAGCCTGGATACTGGATCTCTGAGATGAAGCCCGCCTCTAGGAGCTTCTTGACCTCCTCGCGAATGGGCTCCTCCAGCTTTGTAGCGATGGCCCTCATCTTCTGACGGATGGGGCGGGCACGGGGATCCAGGTTCAGGCGGTGGCAAGCTACATCAGCGTCGATGCCCGGCATGTCCACCGCGCTCCAAGCGAAGACGTCAACGTTGCTTTGAATGCAAGCTCGCACCTGCTCCCGGGCCTCGAGACTCAACCCCCCGCTGACCCTCACCCTTTTCACCTCTCCTGCTTTGGTGAAGACCTCCATCTCCACCACTTGTTCAGCCGGTTCCAGCCGCGACTGTTCCCAAACGGTTCTTGCCTCTTCCTCCAGCTCCAGCTCTCCTTTTTCCTCCTCAATCTCCATCGCTTCTATCCCCCTCTGCTGCTGCTGCTCGGCTCCTACGCCTCCTGGACCTCTCCCTCGACTTCTCCCGCCGCCTGCTTCTACTTCCACTGCCCTTTCCGGGCTTTCCTGCCCATCGCTCCTCCGTATCACCTGCACATCCCTCGCATCTTCCCGTCTCTTCCTCTCCAGCTTCCTTCCTTACCTCCTCATGGACCATCTCCTCTTCCTCCACAACCTCCTCCTCAGGGCCGCCATCTCTATTTCCAACTCTTCCGCCTCCGCCATCCACGAAATGGTGTTGACTGCCGTAACGTAACATTGCCTTGCCACCTTCGGGTCTCCTCTGACCCTGACCTGCACCCCCACATTATTGAACTTGAGGCACTGATGGAACGAGGAGGGGACGCAGCGAAAGGCGCTGATGAGGGGACGCCCAAAGATGGCATTATAGCTGCTCGGGGCGTCTACGATCACGAACCTGCAGTTCCGCGACACGCCCCCCAACCTTACGTGTAACCCTACTCCTCCTTCTACCTCCTTCCTCTCCCCGGAGAACCCGAACAGAGGTCCATCCGATGCCAAGACCCTCTTCCCTTCAACCCTCATCTCATCAAAAGCTTTCTTGAAGATGGCGTTAACCGAGCTCCCGTTATCTACCAGTATCCTTGAAACGGTATAGTTCTCCACTGCCGTCTGGATCACCAGGGCGTCGCAGAATGGGTCTTCGTAGTCCGGCATGTCCGCTGATGAGAAAGTAATCTTCTCTTCTGGTGGAGGAACCTGGGAGGTTGAGGCCACCCCTCTCCGGTACATGGTTTGAAGGCTCCCCTTACGGTTGCCTCAATCCCCACTCCTCCATGAATCACCCCGATTCCTCCCCGGGTCCCTACATCCACCCGGTCTTCTCACCTGTCCTCCGCTTCGCCCTGCTGCACATCCACTATCCTCATTGGTGGATCCTGCCTCCCTGCTCCTCTGGCCTCCCTCAGCTCCAAGAACTCTGGGCAGGTGGCCGTTGCGTGACCCTCCTCCTGGTGGAAGTCACAAAAGAGCAACGCCTCCCCGCCCCTTCTCCCGTCTCCCCTTCCTCTTCTTCCTCCTCGAGCTCCCCTGGCTGCTCCTCTCCCCCTTCCTACTTCCATGGCCTCCTGCGGTGGTGGGGGACGATCCCTCGGCTCCTGCCTCCATGCCGGTCGATCGAACCTCCGGGCTCCCGCAGGTTATCTCTCCCCCGATAGCCTTCTCCTGGGCCTTGGGGTCGACCCTCCTAGGGCCTCCAACCTAACCGGTTGACTGGCTCCCGGCCCCCCAACCCTGCTGCTGCTGCCCAAACCTTCGGGGCTCCTCCCTTCTCCTTTCTTCCCTCAGCTCCCTCTGCTCTCTCGGCTCCTTCTGTCTTCCCGCTGTTGGTTCCTTTCCGTCATCCTCTGCTAGCTTGCCAACTTCCTGGCGAATGCTGGGTTTGCTCTCTCGAAATCAATCTCCTTCGCCGCCCTCTCCATGAGCTCCTCAAAGGAGAGGGGGGCATCCTCTTCAACTCCATGCTAAAAAATCCCGGTCTCAGCCCCAGGGTGAAGGCCAGCATCAGCGCGTACCCTGGAACCTCCTGGACCAGAAGGATCTCCTCCTGAAACCGGTCGACATAGTGACCCAACGTCTCATCCGGCCTCTGCCTCACCGCAAACAGACACTCCGCTTCCTTCTTCCGCTTCTTTGAGGTTGAGAATCTTAACAGGAAACTTCTCCGCAGATCTTCAAAACAGTAGATTGACCTTTCTGGCAACTGGTGGAACCAGTCCCGAGCCTTCTCTTTCAACGTGATGGCGAACAGCCGGCACTTGAAGGCATCTGTCATCTGTTTTATTGACACAACATCTTCAAACCACTGTACGTGCTGCACCGGGTCGTCCTTCCCTGAGTAGTAGGACATGTCGGGCTCCCGGAACCCCTCCGGTACCAGAGCCGAGATGATGACTCGCTAAATGGGCTCTCGCCTCCTGCCTGGCGAGAAGGCACGTCTCGCGGCGTCGGCTGGCTCGCCCGATCCGCGAGACCGTGCCCTGGGAAGAGTTCCCGCACCGCCGCCTCCTTCTCGCCTGGCTCTGTTAATGCCTCCTTGCCCGGGCGCTGGCTCTGGCCTGGGAATAGCTCCCGTGCCGCCATATCTCTCTCGCCAGCCTCGCCCGGGACCTCCTTTCCTGGGCGCTGCCCTGGGGCGTTCTCGCCCAAGAGCGGAACCTCTTCTATCGGGACCTGAGGGGTGGCCCACTCGCCTCTCGCCGATAAGGCCAAGCTGATCGTCTGCAGAACCTCTCGCCTGAACTCATCCAGCATCCTCTTCGTCGCTTCCTCTCCCCGGGTGGGGGAGCCTCCAGAACCTGACCCTTCACCTTCACCTCCTGCCATGGGACAAGAATTAAGGCTTTCTTGAATCGGCTGCCTTCCACGCTCACCGCACCAGAACTGTTGAAGCCAAATATGACCTCAACTGAAGTTCGAAGAAAAAGGGGTGCAGCCAAAACCTACTTCTCTCAAGTCTCACCCCTTGACTGGATTCTAAGGACTAAGACTGACCCAAAAGCCTCAGCAGGGAGGTCCCACCTCACACCCCGGAAGATCTCTGAGAGCTTCCCCTCCAAAGCCAAAGCTGGGCTAGGAGCTCCTCAGAAAGCACTGGAATTCGGGAGACAATGATAGCTTGCTTTCTAAGGAGCCCTTATGGGTCTATTTATAGCATTTTGCTGTCCTGAATTTACTGAAAAGCCCCTGGTTGGTCTGCCAATAGCCAAAACCCGCTGTTTTTCTAAGGGTACTGAAGTAATTTCTCCTGAGGGCAATTAGGACATTCTTCCAAAGACCCTGGGCCCCACTCGGCGAGAGCTGGTGACGAGACCATTCGGCCCAGGGCGCGGCGCGAACGTTCTCGCCCAGCGCAAGCGAGAACTCTTCGGGATTGAGGCTTGGTTTGGGCGAGAGCGCTTCCGCGCAGTCCGCGCTTGGCGCTCTCGGCCCACGGTTTCTCTTCTATAGCATCCAGCGAGAGCGTTTCCGCCTTCTGTGGGCGAGATCCTCCTTAGGGCGGGACCACTTTGGCTAACCCTCCTGTGACCATTGTGCCTCCTTGTCTGGCTCAGCGAATATGGGGTTGTACATTCCGGGTCACACAAGGCCAGTTCGGGGCTTGGTTCTCGGTGCACATCTACCCGAGACTCTCGCTGGGCCATAGTACGCATGGGGATTCACTGTTGTGTTCTTAGCGTTGAGGCGTATGGAGGCCTAGGGAAAGTAGTGTGGATACCCGCTTAATAGTAGAGAAGCCCGCTCTACTGTCACCGGCTGGTCACGGCGGTTGACACCTGAGAGGTTATCTACCTGCTCGAAAAGTGGGAACTACAAGTCTGTGTCGACATAACAGTTGCATGGGTGTGATCATGGTTGAGTCATTGCATAACATACATAGCATTACATTACATTGCATAAGAAATATCCTCATCGTATAAGTCTATATGGGCACTCCTATACGATGAGTTACTTTATGTTATACCGATCCTTAACTTATAAGCTTGTATGAGCATCCTTATAAGTTAAGTTACTTTCCTGTTGTAGAACTCTATACTAGATGGATTGACATAACTTGTGTAGAATTGCTAGTGTAGACTGCTAATAATCTTGTTACACATTTCCTCTATTACTATTCACGTTACATTTACATACTCCACCTGCTTGTACCTTCTAATATTACTTATTATATATTGTACTCTGATTCCTTTCTCCACCCTGTGCCGAGGAGTTGCCGGGGGAGCGGATGTGAAGCCACTTAGTCTTTTTGACTAACGGTTGCTACGTCTTCCTTTCTAGGAGGAAACCCCGCAGGTAGAGCAGCCGCAGACTATGCAGCAGTACAGCCAGGCCAAGACGATAGGGCCTGAAGCGACGTTGCCGTCATTACCGTCGGTCATCGATGTGAGTTTTTGAGAGGTTTTGTTGTAGCCCATTTGGGCATGTTTTAGCTGTACTCTGATGTTTTAGAAGCTTGTTGTAGCTTCTCTTATTATTTAACTTTGGACTTATTATGCTTATGTGTGGATTGACTTCTTGATTATATTTTGGTTGGGTTGGCATTTATTGATATTGGTTGTAGCCGGCAGAATATGCGTCTTGTGGTACTGGTTAGCAAATGTGCTAATGCAACCGCAAGGCGGCTGTTCTGGGCATAAGACCCCCTTCGTGCCGTGTTTTGTATTCCAGGAGGGGGGTCTTACAAATAGTATCAGCATGCCACGATCCTGAACTAAAGAAGTCATTCAACAATGGTGCCACCCCCGTTCGATTAGTTAGTTTGGGGACAAACTAACTTAGCGGAAACAGTGGTGTGCCCATATATAATTCACACTAAGTATGTCAACCTTTGACCTTAAGATTAGCCAACCTGAATATAGGTTTGTATTCTACGTGTAGAATCCAATGCACATTGATCCGATGGGGGGAACTCCTGCCCCTTCCATACCTACTCAGTTCCAACAATCTGAATTGGGACGGATGCTCACGGCCATCCTGGATGCCTTTAGGTCGCAGCAGACCCCAGTACAACAACAGGCTCTGCGCTCAAACTGGTTGAGCACTTTCCGGGCTCTCTCCCCTCCCACCTACCTCGGGAGAGAGTCGGCCGTTCGCACAGAATAATGGCTCGATACTGTACAGGAGCTATTGGCAGGAATCCATTGCCCAGCCAACATGGCTGTCACATTGGCAGTGTCCGTCCTAGAACTGCACAACAAGAGGTGGTGGAAGTCCCTTATGGGCTCCACCTTTCAAGGGCGAGTTTATGCAGAGATAAGCTGGAGCGAGTTCTTAGGAGTCTTCTTAGAGCACTTCATTGCCTTGACCGCTCGAGATGAACTCGAAGAGAGATTTCTACTACTGAAGAAATGATCGAAGTCAGTTACGGAGTATCAGCGAGATTTCCAACATCTCGTAAGATTTTAGGACTCATATGAACTGGATGACAGAGGTTACGCTGAGCGCTTCTACATAGGGCTTCGTGACCCCATGAGGCAAACCCTTTTGTTTATAGCGGACTCCATCTTGGCAGAAATAATTGACATGACAAAGAGACTAGAAGAAGACCACCTGGGAAGTAGTAAGAGGCCTGATGAGGGTGTGACGGAAGCTGACCCTAGCAATAGAAGGAGACACAACAATAGATGAGGAAGAGGACATCAGAGAGGTGGCAGACATTTCCATCGAAATTTTAGAGTGGAGCATCCGGTTCCGCAGCCTCCCGCGTTGCCTCCACCGCAACAACCTCAACAATTTCAGCAACCAGAGGGGCATTATGGGTGGGTGTGCTTCGAATTCAATCAACCGGGCCACATCCGACGTTATTGTCCGCAGTTATTTGGGAATACTCCTCTTGCTCTCCCTCCGGCAGCTCCTCGAGGGCGGGTAGACATGCGTGGTCGAGGACGAGGACCGCGAGGAGGAAACCCCGGACTAGCTCGGCATCAAGTGTTTGCTCTGGACATGACTCAGGAACGGTACCCTCAGGAGGTGATTGCAGGTATGTTATAGTTATTTATCAAATTTTCATTGTCAAACATTAAATTGCTTAAGACGTACTAGATATCTAGCATTGAATATTGTATTGGAACTTAGGCACCGTGGTGGTCGGTGGGAAACCGGCCTATACATTATTCGATACCGGTGCCTCACACTCTTTTGTGTCGGAGGACTTCATTAAAGATGTAGAAGAAGTGCAATACTTCACTGGTATTGCTCTACGAGTACGCCTCCCAGGCGGCTCTGAGATGACTGCAACCGCCAAATGCGAGTTAGAGATATTCATTGGGGGGAAAGGCCTTTGATACCCCTGCCACAGTCTGGAGGATGCCAGAATTTGACCTAATTCTGGGCATGGAGTGGTTGGACTGGAACTTCACAAGAATTGACTGCGCGGAGAAATGAATTTACTTGAGACACGGAGACACCGATGTCATCTTTCAAGGTATTAGATTCACACCTCATATGTTGTTATCTTCAATTCAGGCTGTAAAAGCTCATATGAAGGGGGATGAAGTTTTCATGATTTGTTTCGAGTTGAAGGAGATAGCGTTGGATATGAAAGTTGTACGGGTAGTGTGGGACTTCCCTGAGGTATTTCCTGAGAAACTACCAGGATTACCCCCGCATAGAGAAGTTGATTTTCAAATTAATCTTGTACAGGGTGCCAAGCCCGTCTCAAGGACCCCTTACCGGATGGCCCTGAAGGAACTCGCAGAGTTTAGGGTTTAGTTGCAAGAACTGGTGGAGTCAGGGTTTGTTTGCCCCAACTCGTTGCCCTAGGGAGCCCCTGTATTGTTCATTAAGAAGAAGGATGGTACCTTACGGTTATGCATAACTATCGGGAGCTCAACCGGTTGATGGTACAGAACACCTATCCATTAAACCGGATCGATGAGTTCTTCGACCAATTGGTCGGTGCACATTGTTCTCCAAGTTGGATTTATGCTTGGGGTATTACCAATTGAGGTTACGAGAGGAGGACATCCAGAAAACGGCTTTCTGCTCAAGGTACGGTTTGTACGAGTTCACTGTAATGCCGTTTGGCTTCACAAATGCCCCTTCGGCTTTCATGAGTCTGATGAACAAGGTGTTCGACCCTTATCTAGACATCTTCGTCATCGTATTTATCGATGACATTTTGGTCTACTCAAAGACGGAGGAGGAGCATACCGAGCATCTGACCTTGGTGCTGTTGAAACTAAAAGAGCACGCATTGTTTGCCAAGTTCAGCAAGTGTGAATTCTGGATTAAAGAGGTTGCTTTCTTGGGCCATGTGATCAGTGGGGCAGGACTTGCTGTGGATCCGGCCAAGGTGCGTGCCGTGAAGGAGTTGTCACCCTTGAAGTCAGCGGTCGATGTGCAGAGCTTCCTTGGACTTGCCGGGTACTATCGCAAGTTCGTAAAAGGATTCTCAAAGACCGCCCTTCCTCTTACTATCTTGACGAAGAAAGGTGTGCCATATGAGTGGACACCCCAGTGTGAGGCTGCATTCCAAGAGTTGAAGGATAGACTTACCTCCTCCCCCATCCTAGCACTTTTGTCTGGGAAGGAAGGATTTCTAGTTTACACTGATGCAGCTTATCAAGGGATTGGAGCGGTACTGATGCAACACAACCATGTAATTGCCTATGACTCAAGGCAACTAAAGAAGCATGAACTCCATTATCCAGTTCACGATTTAGAATTGGGGGCAGTGGTGTTCGCCCTCAAAGTTTGGAGGCACTACCTATATGGAGTTCATTGTGAGATATTTTCGGACAATAAAAATTTAAAGTATGTGCACACTCAGAAGGAACTTAATTTGAGACAACGGCGGTGGTTAGAGTTTCTGTGCGATTATGTGTTCACCTTGAACTACCACCCCGGAAAAGCGAACTCGGTTGCTGATTCATTGAGTAGAAAAGTACCGGAAGATTACTTTGGTATATAAGGTTCCTTCGGAAGAGTATACAGAGTACTTGGCGACGATGAGCATAATCTGTGATATCCGAGACCGGATCCAGGTAGAGCAAGGAAAGGATGCGGCTCTGGCCCCGGTAATTAAGTTAATTGAGGATTGGACAACTGACGAGTACTCCCTAAAAGACAGCTTCGTTCACTTTCATGGTCGGCTATACATTACCAAGGGCGGTAAGATTCAGGAGGATATCTTGAGGGAAGCACACTGCTCTCAGTATGCAGTGCATCCCGGTATTGTCAAGATGTACGCCGACTTCCGAAGGACCATGTGTTGGCCGGGAATGAAGAAAGATGTTAGGTACTTTATTACATGTTGCGAGGCTTGTCAAAGCGTGATGGCGGAATGCAAGAGCCCCGATGGTTTGTTACAGTCATTGCCCATCCCCGAGTGGAATTTTGTGGATATCTCCATGGACTTCATCCACGGGTTACCTCGCTCACGCTCAGGAAATGATTCAGTGTGGGTGATCGTTGATCGCCTAACAAAAGTAGCCAGGTTCATCCCTATGAAGAAAGAGGCTCACGTGGATGTCTTGGTACCCCTCTTTGTGGAGCAGTTTGTACGATACCATGGCATGCCGAAGATAATCGTTTCTGACCAGGATGGTCGTTTTACCTCCAAGGAGTGGAAGGCTGTCCATGCGTATTTGGATTCGCGCCTTACCTTTAGCACCGCGTTTCATCCTCAGACGGACGGGCAGTCTAAGATAACCATCAGAACATTGGAGGATCTATTAAGGTTGAGTTTGTTGGATAGAGGAGAGCCGTGGGAAAGGCTCTTACTACTAGTGGAATTCTCCTATAATAACAACCATCAAGCTAGCATCGGCATGGAGCCCCATGAATCCCTATACGGAAGGTGTAGAACCCCCTTGTCTTGGGTGCAATATGAAGAACCGAAGGGTTTGGGAATTGAGTATATTGATGATACAGATGCGGTGGTTTGACTAATACGGGACCGCATGCTTGAGGCTCAAAGTCGGCATGCGAAATATTATAACGCAAAGCACTGGATGGTGGAATTTCAAGTGGGTGATAAAGCATTTCTGAAGATCCTCCCGATGCATGGAGTGTCACATGTGCGTGGTGTGAAAAAGCTCAGCCCAAGGTACGTTGGGACTTACACTATATTGGAAAGAATTGGCCCTTTGGCCTATTGGTTGGAGTTACCAACAGAGCTAGAGAACCTCTACGACTTGTTCCATGTGTCGTCACTTCGAAAGGCGTTGTTGCGGTCCGATCAATATATCACCACCACTGATGGTGCAGTGGCGACTGATAGGTCTGTGTGACTAGAGCCGGTGCAGACCGTAGAAAACGAGATAAGAATTTTGTGCCGCAAAAGTGTTCCTTTGGTGAAGGTGCTGTGGTCTAATCATGGGAAGGAGGAGTATACATGGGAGTCGGTGGATTTGATGCAAAAACGCTACCTGGAATTATTTCCTCAAGGTAATTATTAAAATGCATATTTATTTTTTGTTATGCTTTTTCTCCCCATAGCCTTAGCCTGATTTCGGGGACGAAATCTTTTATTTTATTTATAGTATTTGTAACGTCCCGATTCGCACTAGGCCCCTCATGCGCATTTTTGAGTCAGAAAAGCTGACTTGAGCTCAGGGAAGTGCTGGCAGCTGGGCTGCACTTGTAATTGGGAGGAGAAGTCTGTCCAGAATAGGATACGGGTAGAGACACGGGCGTGTCCCTAACCGTGTGTGTATGGCCAGCTCTCGAGTCAACAACTCGAGTAGGTCTAGAGAAGGACACGGGTAGTGACACCGGCGTATCACTACCCGTGTGTATGAAGGCACGGTAGGGATACGGCGTGTCCCTACCCATGTATGTCCAACCAGTTGTCCCCGATAAGGGCACGGGTAGAGACACAAGCATGTCCCTACCCGTGTATGTCCAGCCAACACTCGAGTCGACGACTCGAGTTGTCCCAGAGAAGGACACAGGTAGTGACACGGGCGTGTCAGTACCCGTGTGTATGAGGACATGGGTAGAGACACGGGCGTGTCCCTACAAGTGTATGTCGAGTAGAGCTCGACAAAGTGTGCCCCAAGTAGGACACGGGTAGAGACACGGGCGTTTCCCTACCCGTGTGTGACAAGTGAAACTCGACGAAGCGTGTCCCGAGCAGGACACGACCAGAAACATGGCCGTGTCAATGGGACACGGGTAGGGACACGGGCGTGTCCCTACCCGTGTTTATATATCGAAGCGCCAGTGGAACCGTCGACGACGCTTCGCCCGAGCGGGACACGGGTAAGGACACGGGCGTGTCCCTACCCGTGTCATTTTTCACTTATAAGGGAACTGAAAACCCTAGCCATTTTCATTCTTTTTTCAAGCCCCTTTTCTCTAGAGAAACTGCTATGGAGCAAGAAGGTGCTGGAGCAAGTCCAAGAGGTGAAGATCCGCCGCCGCCGAGGAGTAGAAGATGCCGCAGAGGAGAGTTACAAGATCCTTTGCCAGAAATGGTGGAAACACTGGAAACGAGTTGAGCTTCCTCTCCTCTCCCTTGGTTCTAGATCTCTAGTTATTTATTTGGAGGGACATCGACTCAAGAGAGTCTTGATGGAGGGAAGAAGTTTTCTAGGAATGGCCATGCTAGGACATGTGTCCTAGGCTTTAGATGTCTTCAACCTCTTCTTTCTTCTATGTGATGATGGAGGTGTTTTCGTGAAGAGAAGTGTCCTTTTGAGGGAGAATAAGGGTGGAGGAAATCTGGATGTGATTTTGTAAATCAGCTTGAGGAGGAAGATGAACCGATGTCATTCACTCCGCCTTAAGATGCGTGCAGAAATCTGTGTTCTACACGCAGCGATTTTCGTGGCTTTTTTCAAGTGTGATACAGTCAGAGCTGGGCTTTAGACTAAACACGAAAGTTGTAGCCACTATAAATACCTTTCAAACGAGTGGTTACATGCCTTCACCGGATTCCTGTAGCCTCAGGAATATCCGGTCGAAGGTGCTGTCTTGATGTGTTCTGTGGTTAAAATTCTGGGTTTGGTATAGCATTGGAATTGATTTTGGTAGAGACATTATAACTAATTGACGTAGGGGCTGGAGAATTCTTTATGTTTAAATGTCATAGTTTAACGAGTGATGAAATTGTTGGATGGATCTCACATAAACAAATGGAGCAGTAAATTGCACTTGAACGAATCTTTTTGGTAGAAATTAGTGAACGAACGTTTTGACGTGTTGATGAGACGAGAATGATTTCAATATGAGTAATGTTGAGGACATAACGATAATGGTTATATGTCGATTATTGATAAGATTGACTCGAATTTGTATATCCGATCGGTGGTGATTGTTATGAACAAACGATCGTTGCTATTTAGATTATTGATTCATGTGCGCACAAATGATTGAACTTGATTAAAGCATGGTAATCGATTATGTTAGAGTTATGTGAACATAGATTATAGATAGTCTTATAGACCACATTGATTCGGGTAATGTTGAGACGCAACATAGATGGACGGTTGGGCTTGGTCCTCGGTGCTCATTTCCCGGGGCTCCTTCCGTGCTGAGTGGATGGTTGGGCTTGGTCCTCGTGCTCTCTTTGAGGCTCCTTCCGTGCCACGGTGATATGGAATTGCATGCGGTGTGAGTCGACATGCGGTGTCGTAATCTCGGGTTAAGGATAGCGTGGCAGGTCTACAGGCTCTCTAGTCGTCACACCGATGAGAGTTGACAGATAGACTTTGGGTGGTTGTACTTGGTCCTCGGTGTTCATTTCCCGGGGCTCCTTCCGTGCCATGTGAACTGTTGGGCTTGGTCTTCGTTCTTTTTCCAATGCTCCTTCCGGGTCACACAAGTCCAGTTCGGGGCATGGTTCTCGGTGCACATCTACCCGAGACTCTAGCTGGGCCATAGTACGCATGGGGTTCCGCTGTTGTGTTCTTAGCATTGAGGCATACGGAAGCCTAGGCGAAGTAGTGTGGATAACCGCTTAGTAGTAGAAAAGAACGCTATACTGTCACCGTCTGGACACGACGGTTGACACCTGAGAGGCTAGCTACCTGCTCGAAAAGTGGGAACTACAATTCTATGTCGACATAGCGGTTGCATGTGTGTGATCATGGGTGAGTCATTGCATAACATACATACCATTACATTATATTGCATAAACAAGATCCTCATCATATAAGTCTATATGAGCACTCCTATACGATGAGTTACTTTATGTTATACTGATCCTTAAATTATAAGCTTGTATGGGCATCCTTATACATTAAGTTACTTTCCTGTTGTAGAACTCTATACTAAATGGATTGGCATAACTTGTGTAGAATTGCTAGTGTAGACTGCTAATAATCTTGTTACACATTTCCTCTATTACTGCTCACATTACATGTACTTACTCCACCTGCTTTTACCTGCTTATATTACTAATTACAAGCAGTCGTGCACGGGGGACCCCGTGCAGGGCAACATTTATCGGGGGGGGGGGGGGGGGCGACATTGGTCGTGGGGGATGACATTGATTGTGGGGTGACATTGGTCGTGGGGGGCAACATTGGTCGGGGGGCGGCGACATTGGTCGGGGAAGCAATATTGATCGTGGGGGACGAAATTGATCGAGGGCGGCGACATGATCATGAGGGCAACATTGGTCGTGGGGGTCATATTGATCGTGAACACCGACATTGGTCGTGGAGGGCGACATTGATCGTGGGAGAGACATTATCATGGGAGGCGACATTGATCGGGGGCGGCGCATTGGTCAGGAGCGGCGACATTGTCGTGGGGACGACATTGGTCTGAGGATGAATTGTCGTGAAGACGACATTGGTCGTGGGGGCGACATTAGACGTGGGCAGCGGCATCGGTTCTTTCAGTTTTGAATCTTCAGTTCAAAATTTAGAGTGGACAGGAGGTATAGCCTAAACTTTCTATTCTATAAAGGGGAATTTCAGATTCAAGAAAATGCTTAATATTCGGTAGAATTTAAGCAACTTGAGATTCAGCAAAAAATGAAGGTTCTCGGAGAACTACAGAAATTTAAGGAACTGCAGAATCTTCAGTTTTGAAATCTCGAGAGTGGTTATACCTAATATTTTCTAATATTTTACAGTGCTGAATCTTCCGTTCGCCCTTACATTTTGCTGAATTTGTTCTCCCTTATATTTTGCTGAATTTTTCAACGTGTGTTGTAAGGGAGAACTATTTTATGTAAGGAAGAACTATTTTAATTTGTGCCAAAATACCTTAAATGCAAGGGAGAACTTCAAAAAACGAATCTCCTAAATATAAGGGAGAATTATTTTTTGTGCAACAATGCCTTAATGCACATTGAAAAGCATGGTGAGATTCAGCAAATGATAAAACTGAAGAAACATTGTCTTGAGAGCATATTGAAAATTACACCAGAAATATATAAAGTTGCAGCCACTATTCACTTAGTCACATATTGAAAAGTTACAAATTGAAAACTACACACACATAAGCATTTGACTCATACCATAACAACTTTGCCTACATTCTTCTTGAGAGAAGATCAGTAAAATCAGAAAAAATGTATCATAAAATTGAGAAAATTCCTAAACATGGCAACCTTATAAGCGGATTCAGTAAAATCTAAAACTTAAGAAAGGTATCATTAAATTAGATTCAACAAAACCATAAAACCTTATAAAATCATATTCAAGAAAAAAATCAAACAACAGATTCAGTAAAACCCTATAAATTGTAGGCTACAAAAATATATCAGTGGTGGACCCAAAAATCAGTAAGCATAAATCTGGCTTATGAATTAAAGGCTTTAAATCAGTCAGGCTTAAATCTAGGTAAAGCCTTAAATCTATAAACTTGAGGAATTATATATAAGATGAGGATCAGTAAGCCTTGAATTCATAAGCCTTAAATCAGTAAACATAAGCAATATAATTGATCTGATGACAATAAAATTTTTGTGCCTTATTAAATACCTGATTTAACCCTTAAACATCAAATTATCTTTTGTGGCCTGATTTGATGGCATCGGTAGGGATATTTGTGGGCACCAGTAAGGCTTGCATCAGTAAGGTTAACAGCGTATTCATTACATGGTAAGATTATACAAAATTTGGAAGTGCATAAAGATACATCTATGATAAGATTCTACTAAATTTGATGCAATAGATTATCAAACAAATACCCTGCTTTGAAGTGCATAACAAATATTCTTATCAACAAAATCTTCTATTTTCATAAAGATTATCTTATAAATTTGAAGTTGTTTCTATGTTTATAATAATCAATAGAAAATTCTTCTATTTTTCCCTGCTCTTTCACATATATGAAAGTAAATTTTCTATCAACAGAATCTTCTTCTATTTCCCCATCAAAATATTTTAGTAAATTTTTAACTTGTCATGTCGGGGAGATGAACCAACATTCAACATAATCTTCTTTTATTTCCCCCTAATTCCAAATAAATTGAGTAAATTTGAAAGTGCATGCAATCTGCTGACTTGCGTAAAGGAAAGAACATCCTAATGTGCACAAAATTATAATTATCTTTAATGAAAAATACTTATTATAATTATATTTTTAGAATGACAGAAGAAATAGTCATCTGGTCGTGATCGGTGAGGAGAGAAGCAGGGGAATAGAAAATAAAGGTACAACAGTTTATAATTTATCATGACTTGAAGTCATGTAGCATTAGCAATCTAAAGAAAACAACTTTAGAAACTAAAATGTGTAAATTAGTTCCTAACACTACTTGGATGGGATTCGAAGATCTGTAGCAAAGCCGTAATATCACTTAATGTACATCATGATCTGAAGTGTTCGTACAAAGAACATATAAAAGACTTTTATACAAAATACATAATTTCTGTTTTCATTTGGTAGGAGCAGTCTTAATAGGCATTTTGGTGACTCTATTTGGCCTCCACAACAGCAAGCATTAACTAACTACAGAGTTTAGAAGAAAAACAAATTTGTTGCTAAAATTCTAAAACAAGAAGTTACATGACACAACAAAACTTATAAGAAATTATTGAGAGGTGTAGAGTGAGGAGAGAATAGCGAGAATACAAAGTTTTGGTCCCCTTGCAGGCGTCTTACATCAAATTGCAGGTTTTTGGTCCCCTCGTTGGTGTCCTGCATCATAAATTGAGAACGTCAATAAGCAAATAGGATACACATCATCAGATTTGCAGGGTAATTTGAGTAAACGGCTTATTCTTGACGAAGTATTACCTTGTGGAGTCCGAGAAAAGATAGAGTTCTCACACTGAGTGAAGAGAGTGAATCCTAGATCCACATTGGGAACCTAAAAATACAGGGTTTAGATTCAAAATATGAGGAAGACAAAGTGAGAATATGTTGCCTTTGGATTTTGGTTCGCTGGCCGGGTCTTCTGGCACTCGAGGGTGACCCGCGAGAAGGCCCGGTGCCCCAATACTTGCATGAATGGGCGGTGGGACCGGAGGCTCGAGCATACCATCTCTGTCAAACCTCCTCCGCACCTTTTCACCATCATGGGGTCGACGCCGGGTGGAGGCAACGATGGGGTTCGACAGGTCAGCATGCGATTGTGACGCCAGTGGAGGCAAGAGCGACGAAGTATGGAGGAGGTGGCGCCGGTGGTGGGAGCGATGGGGTTTGGGGACGCAGCGTGCAAGCGTGAGTGTTTGCGAAACCTAGCGGGGACTTGGGGACTGAGTTTCAAGGAGGGTTCTTTATCGCAGAAGTTAATAGTGGTGGCGTGTAGATGGACCCGAAGGAGGATATATATATAGCTGGAGATTTGATAGGAGTACGGTAAATTTGTGCGGGAGAAAGTCATGCGGGAAAGGAGAAATTACTCTAAACCCAATATTTTGAAATAAAGAGAAGATATGAAGGGGGTATTTTGGGTAACTGAATGTTACACCATGCATGAAATCAGGTTTGCTTATATAATAAAGATATATTGTACTCTGATTCCTTTCTCCGCCCGGTGCCGAGGAAGTCCCTGGGGAGGGATGTGAAGCCTCTTAGTCTTTTTACTTACGGTTGACGTCTTATTTCTGACAACACATGTAATGCATAGCTATATATCCTTTCTAGGATGCCAGAGGAGACAGCATGTGTAAAGCAGCAGCAGACTATACTGTAGGACTTCCAGGGGAGGACAACCAGGAGGCAACCAGGCTAGGACGACAGGTCCTGAAGGGATGGTGCCGTCATTACCGTCGGTCACCGATGTGAGTTTTTGAGAGGTTTTGTTGTATCCCTTTTGGGCATGTTTTAGCTGTACTCTGATGTTTTAGAAGCTTGTTGTAGCTTCTCTTATTATTGTACTTTGGAATTATCATGCTTATTTGTGGATTGATTTCTTAATTATATTTTGGTTGGGTTGGCATTTATTGATATTGGTTGTAGCCAGCAGAATAGGCGTCTTGTGGTCTTTTAGCCCGTGTGCTAATGCTACCACAAGACGGCTTTTCTGGGCATAAGACCCCCTTCGTGTCGTGTTTTGTGTTCCGGGAGCGGGGTCTTACAAGGCGTACCCTCCAGGTGGTACCGGTGAAGTGTTGTACCCCTTCCAAGTCTTTAACAAAATCTGCCGACACAAATAAGTGTGTGGCTCCGGTATCAAACATAGTGTAGGCCAGTTTCCCACCAACCATCACGGTGCCTAAGTTCCAATAACAAATACTCAAAGCTATATGTCTAGTACATCTTAGGCAACATAAGGTGAATGCTGAAAATGTGTTAATTAACTGTAACATACATGCTATCACATCCTGAGGGTTCCGCTCATGCGCCATGTCCAACGCGAACACCTGATCCCGTGCAGGTCTGGGGTTTCCTCCTCGTGGTCCTCATCCTCGACCACGCATATGTCCCCGCCCTCGTGGAGCTATCGTAGGGAGAGCAGGAGGAGAATTCCCACCTAGCTGCGGGCAGTGACGTCGGATGTGGCCCGGTTGGTTGCATTGGAAGCATACTCGCTCATAGTGCCCATTGGGTTGTTAGAACTGTTGAAACTATGGTGGTGGGGGCAATGCTGGCAGCTATGGGACCGGTCACTCCATTCTAAAATTCCGGTGGAAACGCCTGCCACCTCTTTGGTATCCTCTTCCACCTCTGTTGACATGCCTTCTTCTATTACTCGGGCCAGCTTCCAACACACCCTCGGCGGGTCTCTTACCACTTCCCAATTGGTCTGCCTCTAGCCTCTTTGCCATGTTAATTATCTCTGCTAAGCTGGAGTCTTCTATAAATAAAAGGGCTTGCATCAGGGGGGTCCGGCAAGCCTTTTTAGAACCGTTTAACGTATCCTCTGTCGTCCAACTTATAGGGGTCATCAAGTCTAGCCAGATGTTGAAACTCTCAGTGGTACTCTGTCACTGACTTGGATCCCTGCTTCAACTGCAGGAATCTTTTTTCAAGTTCATCTCGAGCTGACGAAGGGATAAAGTGCTCTAAGAAAGCTCAAGAAAACTCGCTCCAACTAATATCCGTGTAGAATCTTCCTTGAAAGTTGAAGCACTTGAGAGACTTCCACCACCTTTTTGCATGCAGTTCAAGAAGTGACACTACCAGGGTCACAACCATATTGTTCGGACATCTAATTCCCTCCATCAGCTCTTGCACGATGTCGAGCCATTCATCCATATGCATTGCTGACTTTGTCCCAAGATAGGCAGGAGGGGAGAGAGCTCGGAAAGTTCTCAACCAATGAGAGCCCGACGCTTGTTGTTGTACAGGGGCTTGTTGGGACCTAAAGGCATCTAAGATTGCTGTGAGTATCTGCCCTAGCTCCGATTGCTGAAACTGTATGGGTACGGATAGGGCGGGTGTGCCCCCCACTCGCTCAACGTGCACTAGGATCTACATGTAAGTTATGAATCTAAGGTCAGGTTGGCTAATCATAAGGTCAAAATTGGACATACTTAGTGTGAATTACATATGGTCACACCACTGCTTCCACTAAGTCAGTGTGTCCCCAAACTGACTAATCGAATGAGGGTGTTCCCATTGTTGAATGACTTCCTTAGTTTAGTATCGTAGCAAGCTGATACCATATGTAAGACCCCCCTCTCGGAACATAAAAAATGGTACGAGGGGAGTCTTATGCATAGAATAGCCGCCTTACGGTAGCGTTAGCACATGGGCTAACCTGTATTACAAGATGCCTATCCTGCCAGCTATAATCAATATCATTCATTGCCAAACCAACCAGGAATATAGAACTGAAGTCAAATCCACACATAAGTAAAATAGATCAAATAAAGTACATCAAATAAAAGAAGCATCAACAAGCTTCTATCACATCAGAGTGCATGTACAAAATGTGTCACTCTACAAAACACTAACATCTGTCACTGACGGCAACGATGGTACCGTCACGTCAGGCCCTATCACACTGGCCTGGCTATCCTCCTGCGCAACCTGCTGCTGCTCTATCTGCGGGGTTCCCTCCTAAAAAGGAAGACGTAGCAACCGTTAGTCATAAAGACTAAGTGGCTTCACATTTGCTCCCCCGGCTACTCCTCGGCACCGAGCGGAGAAAAGGACAAGGTACATATATATATATATATATATATATATATATATATATATATATATATATATATATATATATATATATATATATATATATATATATATATATATATATATATATAAGAGAAGTAGTACAAACAAGTGGTATAAGAGAGAACAATATCAGAGCATGTCAGTAAAACAACAAGTGAGAAACAAACTACTCTAGCACTACTACCATCTACAACAATATAAGGTATAAAACTACAACAGAAAGTAACTCAACCAATATGAATGCCCATTGATGAGTTGTAAATATACGTATTTTTACGTACAATAAATAAGTCGTTTTAGTTCTTTTTCGTTATTTTTTAGTTAATTTTCATAATAAAATGTTTCCTTTTTCTAAATATTGTTCTAAATTAGCTTTATTTTGTTTCCTGAAATTTTCAGGAAAATTATCAAATTTGCATAATACACGCTTGTGTACTTTGGGTCACGCTCGTGACCAGGGCGTGATACTTCAATTTCCCGTGAAAATCAACCAAATGAAGAAAAAGGCATGACACGCCCTAAGGCACGCCCGTGTCAAATGTGACACGGCCATGACCGAGGCCCGTATCACTCCAGCTCGACGATTTTCCGCTCAACGTTCGTCGACCTGACCCGACACGCCCGTGTCAAGATGCCACACGGGCGTGACTACTCCACCTGACCCGACAAGATGCGCGATGACTTTTTGATGCGACCCGCACCCAAATCGACCTCACCGACACGCCCCCCGACACGCCCATGACCGAGGGTGTGACCGCCACATGTACAGCCAGAAGTCAAATTTGTCGTCGAATTGCTGGATCACATCATGCATAGTATTGACACGCCCCCCTACACGCCCGTGTCAGGGGGAGTGTACTTTGAATTTTTTGCCTATAAATTGTAGTTCTCAGTTTGAGCTGCTGTTCTCTTTTTGGACAATTTTGTCTGGGGGTTATGCTGCTCTAATGCATTCCAAAGTATATGTAAGGGATATTTCTCCCCTCTCCTTAGCTTTTGTTTTAGTGTCTTTGTAATCCGTGCTTTTACTTAATAAAATATGTCTTTTTTTCTTCTCTTTATATGATTTTGGAATGCATCTGAACGCCCTTCCCTAAGCATACTTATTTTTCTTTTGTTTTTCTTGTTTTATTTTTCTATGGGTGCATGTGTGTATGAGCATAGTTTGGTAAAATTGTGTTTTTCTCCCTTCATTTTACTTATCTCTTTAGAATTTATGCTTATTTTATAGCTTTCATTTCGTCCTTATAAATCCATAAAAGTATTTTCAAAGTGGTTTTCATTTTTTTCTAACTTAGATCTTCTTGTTTAGCTCGTAAAACTTTAGGTTTTTTTTACTTTATTTCCACTTTTTAGCACTTTTACGGAGCTATATGAATGAATATATAGTTATTTCAATTTTTTAAGCACTTTGATTTTCATTTTAAATTTTTGCACCGTTAATTTTTCTGTCTTCTTTTTATGCATTTCTACCGCATTCTAGCAGTAGAAATGTATTTGTTTTAATTTTTCGAGCACTTTCATTTTGCATTTATTTGCAAACTTTTTTGCTCGTTTAATTTTTATTTCTGCTTTTTATGCATTTCTACAGCATTCTAGCGGTAGAAATGCAGTTGTTTTATTTTTTTAGAGCACTTTGTTTTTCGCATTTTTGTACGTGTGCGTGCGTGTATGAGATAGATTTTAGAGCTTTCATTATTTTTTGTAAAGTGTGTGTTTGTTTTTATTCCAGTAGAGTGTGTGAGTGTGTTTTTATGTTTTGTAGAGTGCGTGTGTTTTACTTTCTGTCTAGTTAGTGTGTGATTCTCTTCAAGTTGAGTGAGTGAGTGTGTTTTAATTTCTGTCGTGTGTGTGCGTTTTACTTCGTGCAGTGTGTGTGTGTTTTCAATTCACTAGAGTGAGTGCGTGTTTTCATTTACAGTCGAGCGTGTGCGTGCGTTTTAATTTCTGTAGATTGAGTGTGTTTTAATTTACTGTCGAGTGCATTTATTTACTCCAACTCATTTGAGTAGGACCCGCTTTAATTTTCCACCTACTCATTTGAGTAGGACTTGTGTGTGTGAGTTTTTAAAATTCTATAAAGTGTGTGTGTGTGAGTATTTCATTTCTGTAGAGTGCGTGAGTTTGTGCATTTAATTTCTCCTACTCGTTTGAGTAGGACTCGCTTTCATTTTCAGTCCTACTCGTTTGAGTAGGACTAGTCTTTTACTGCTTTCATTTTAGTCCTACTCGTTTGAGTAGGACTCGTCATTTACTGATTTCTTTACAGCTTTCTTTTACTGCTTTCCTTTTCCTGTTTTCATTTTCTGCTTTCATTTTATTGCTTTCATCGCAAGCCGTCCCCCTTCCGATGAGTGGCTAACCGCTCTTAGCCCTCAATATCGAAGAGTATTGAGACAGATAAAATAGCTTTAAATAATTAGAGGTCCTGTTTTTCTAATTAATTAAATTACCTAAGATTTGCCTCGAGTTTACGAAGCGTAGAACAACATAATCGATGTGTGGGCTCTATTTCCGTAGTCCATACTCTTGCTAGCCGAGAGGCCGTGCATATGGACCGATCGCCCCTTCATAAATGGAGTTCTGCACTAACCCTCGAGAGAGGAGGCGCGCAAACTCTACCGGATTGGGTTCCCCACCCAATATCGGGGTTCTTAGCGTAATGCGGGAATTAAGAGGAATCCTTCGTTGGACGAGAGCCCAGTCGAATGGTTTTAATGTTCAGGTGAGCGATTGTCCTAGAGATAGGCGAGCTCATTTAGTGAAACCTCCACGGCCAAGTCTCTGCCTTATTTAATTTGAAATTTAGGATCTCTTTTTATTAAAAGTATATTTTAGTTCAAATTTTATTCGATACGGTTGCTCTAAGCTCTTCATCGGCTCCATATTTTAAAGCATTTGTTTTCTTCTTTTTATATATATAAAAATAATAACCTGACAAGTTAATATATCGGTAAAATAATAGTTCCCTCCAGGGAAGAGTATAAATAATCAACGCGACCCCGAGAACAATACGACCTCGATATTCCATACCGGAATATCCTGTACTACACACGATAGGTGCACTTGCCTCCTTTCGTTAAAACTCGATTTCACCTGTTTTATATCCAAAAAATAAATCCGCGCGCCCCTCCTTCCTAAATAAAACCAAATACGCTTTTCTAAATAAACCGCCCGAGGAGCCGCGTGCCGAAATAATTTTTGGAGTTTTAACCCGCACTACCCATACAGACATATAAGTTGAGGATCGGCTCAACAGTAAAGTAACACATCATATAAGAGTGCGTATACAAACTTATACGATAAGGATCTTGTGTATGCAATGTAATGTAATGACATGAATGCAATGCAATTACTCACCCATGATAACGCACATGCAACTGCTATGTCAACACATACTTGTACTTCCCACTTTTCAAGCAGGTAGCTAACCTCTCAGATGTCAACCGTCGTGACCACGCGGTGATAGTGGAGCGGGCTTCTAAATTACTAGGAGGGCATTCACACAACCAAGCCTAGGCCTTCGTATGCATCAATGCTAAGAACACAACAGCGGAGCTCACATGAGTACTACGGCTCAGAAGGGGTCTCGGGTAGATATGCACCGAGAGCCCAGCCCAACTGGCCTATTTTCATAGCACGGAAGGTGCCTATGTGAACAAATTACCAAAGGACCAAGGCCAACCGTCCACTAGCACGTAGGGTGCCTTGGGAATTAAGCACCAAAGACCAAGGCCCAACTGTGCAAGTCTATCAGTCAACTCCCATTGGTGTGATGACTAGCGAGCCTGTAGACCTGCCATATTGTCCTTTACCCAGGATTATGACACCGCGTGTGAACTCACACCGCATGCAATTTCACATGTAGGGGCTCCACTTATAGTCCTTTTTATTTAATCAAATTTCGCGCTCAACCACACGCAAGGGCTCCACACCGAGTCCCTTATCAACAGGTCCTTTTAGTGCGGTAACACCCTCACACTTCCATCCCTTCCACATGTCTTTCACATCAACATAATTGTACTTCACATATTCATCAACCACTTGGTTATCATAATTACATATAGACTATGGTCACTTAACTTTAACATCAACTGGATATAATATTTTTACCAAGTTCAAACCATGCGTGCACATATTGATCTATCAACTAAATGCCAACAAACATTTCATCATAGCAATAACTACCAACTATGTACAACAAACTTCAAGCCAACCTCCTCAGTAATCAACGTATTATCATTGTCAAGTACGTCCCTATTGGTTCAAATATTTAAATCAATCCTACCATCCCAACTCGTCAACTCGTTCAGGTACACTTCACTACACCATTTGTTCGTTAAGGATCTATCTAACAAATGTCATTGACAATATTTTGTCACAATTACTTATAGACTAAATTTACCAAAATGTTAACGTTATTGTACTATAGTCTCTCCCTATCAAATCCGAAGCCGATTCAACACAAACCCGTGAATTATATGTGCAGGAAAGATTATTGTACAGCAACTTCGATCGGATATTCCTGAGGCTATAGTAATCCGGTGAAGGCATATAACCACTCGTTGGAAAGGTATTTCGAAGGGCTACTACTTTCGTGTTTAGTCAAAAGCCCAGATCTAGATACACCATGTCCTAACCCGGCCACAAAGGTTGTTGCACGCAGAGAATAGATTTCTACGCGTATCTTAAAGCGAGATGGATGGCATCAGTTCGTCTTCCTCCTCCAACCAGAATTCCCAAATCACATACAGAATTCCTCCTCCCTTATTCACCCTCAAAAAGGACAACTTTATTCACGAAACCAAGTCCTTATCTTCACATAGATGGGAGGAGTGGTTGAAGACATCTTATCTCTAGGACACAAGTCCTAGCGTGGCCTTTCCTAGGAAGCTTCTTCTCACAAATCAAGACTCCTTTGAGTCGATATCTCTCTTAGGGATAACTATAGATCTAGCACCAAGGGAGAGATTAGGAAGCTCACCTCGTTTCCGGCGGTTCTGACCATGGATCTCGTGTAACGACTCCATCCGTTCACAGGTATATACTAGAAGGTCCGATCGGGGCCCCACAACATATACCATAAAACAGGCGGGGAAGTCACGTAGTGATACCAGAGTTTCGCATCCTAACTCATTGCATTCTAGCAGAATCCTATAACACAAAGTTGAACTCACATATATGAATGTCCACCACATAAAAGTTCCACATTTATATAAAACAGGAATCGTAGCAAATACAAAGTTAACTGGCCTTATGGCCTTACAGGGTGGCTTTCACAACAATGGCCTCAAACATTGGCACGCAGGCCGGCCATGTAAAATCAAACATAGCATTTTCATTTAGCCTTCGAGGGCTAGCAGTAGCAGTAGCAGCAGCAGGAACTTCAGCCTTTATGCGTCCCGCTTGGCTCTCCAACACCTGCACAGGGACAGCCCACCCAACGGTGGCAAACAGGCAATGGTCAGCATTCAGCAGACCAAATTATAACGACCCACCCCATTCTCAGGGTAGTGGTATTTCTTCCCTGCAGGCATAGCATTTCACAGGCAGATATGTATATCCTACAATGTGCTCTCATGTACATACATGCCATCACAACTGTCAGACACGCGACCTGACGCTCCGAGCACTTCGGGCACTTTCTTGATGTACCGACGAACCAGGGTCCCACCACCGTATCAGGGTTGCAACCCAACGGGAACTATTGAGCATTTTGCTCCATGGCGTGCAGGCAGAGACTTTAGTCTTAATACATCGGGATTGGCCCATAGCCCCCAATTGTTTCATGGCGCGCAGTCCTAAGACTCTTGCTATGCGCTCCAATAGACTGCACTTTCAGGTCTCATATCGGACGGACATAGCGCAGGTCTGATCATCCACCCCCCATTGCTCAAGTCGCCTTGCTATCACCAAGTACGACGTACTCGCGACTACATAAAAGGCGCGGGTCGGTTTCACCTTGCCTGTTTCCTTTAGGTGAACTCAGCAGTTCTCACATAACCAGCCCATTCTCATAGAACTGGCTTCACATTCATCAGTTACCTAGGAGCCACACCTCGCGTTAGCGACAGAACTCACTTTCCATCCCTAGGCTTAACTTTACATCATTGGAGGTTATTTTCCTGGACTGCCAAGCCAGTACTTCTTGCTACTCCCTTTCACAGGCACAACCCACCAAACATTCCAAGCATCAAGGGTATTTCCTGGTATATCACGCCAGTACTTCCTGCTACTGCCCTTCGCAGGTACAACCCAACAACATAAGCATTATACAGGTATTTTCCTGGACTGCCACTGCAGTACTTCCTGCTACTGCCCTTCACAGGTCTAACCCTTCGACTCCTTAAACTACACGTTTATCACGGAGTCTTCTCCGGTGCGTATATGCAACATCACCAATCCAGACCAACCTGTCCAGATGGGCTTCACACAGCATGCCTATTCAACACTCCTTTTCCGGATCTATATGTCAAATGATTGGGGATTCCATGAATCAACCCAAGAGACTCCCATAACACGCCACCCTATGGTGGGGGAATCATATGCACATGCCAAAAAGGAAGCCTTCACATGGCTAGGAAGAAACATCATTACCCTCGAATATCGCTTCGGTGCCATGAGCTCCTAACTGGCTGGAAAGAACCGCAACGGCTTTTCCTCCGCAACGCTGGCCTCGGATCTCTTGTCAGAACTCCGCAGCACCACCAGTGGCCAACTCCTCTTCCTCATCCTTCTTCCTCTCTTTCTCTCTCTAGGATTTTAGAAAGATGAAGGCCAAATGACAAATGAGAATTTCCTTCTCATCTACGACCATAAGGAAGTAGGGAGGCAGATCAGCCCTTGGATCACACCTGAAGAAATGGACCGCCACGATTTTGCCACAAAATCATATTTTTGCCTGACACGGCCTGTGACACGCCCGTGTCCCAGGACGTGTACCTCAAGCGGTGCTCAACCGACTTATCCAATCCAGTACATGCCCATATGACAGGCCCGTGTCACGGGCCGTGTCACCTGACATGCCTTCATACACGCCCGTGTCTGTGGCCGTGTTCTTCAGGCTGCACAAAATCGAGATCAACCCGAGAGGGACACGGCCTGTGACACGCCCGTGTCCCAGGCCGTGTGCCCATACACGACACTAGACACGCCCCAGCTCCACTTCGTCGAGATGAAATTTGTCGACCCGTGAGGACACGCACTGTGACACGCCCGTGTCACAGGCTGTGTACTTTGCAATCAACGATCGTCGACCGAATTTTGTCGACCATTCGTCGACTGCTCACCCAAGAAGGACAAGCCCGTGTCCCATGCCGTGTCACCCAATTTTGCAAAATTCTGGGCTTTGGGGTGTTACAACCCTCCCCTACTTACAAAAATTTCGTCCCCGACATTTGCAGACAGTAAGGAACTCAAATAGAAGGATTTCATTTCAAAAACGTTCATTACAACTCGATATACACTGCATAATAGGTAGACAAAGAGCTCGGGAAACTCAGCTCGCATGGTCTGCTCTCAATCCCATATGAGTTCTTCACGGCCACAATTATCCCACCGAACTTTGAACATCCCGATCGTCTTGTTACGCAACTGTTTCTCGGCCTGATCCTCGATCCGAATGGGACTAACCTTCATCGTTAGCCTATACACCACCGACACATGATCATTCTCGATCACTTGAGCGATATCTTTAACTGCCTTCCGAAGCACCGAGATGTGAAACACATCATGTAACCCACCCAAGTCTACCGACAGAACTAGCCGATATGCAGCTTCCCCGACTCGCTCCACCACTTCAAATGGACCAAGGTACCGTGGACACAACTTTTTCAGACGTCGAATCCTGGATACGCCTTTGAAGGGTTTGATCTTCAAGTATACCCAGTCACCCACCGTGAATTCCACATTCCGGTTCTTGGCATTGTAGTATTTTGCTTGACGATCTTGAGATATTAGTAGCCTTTCTCGAATAGTGCGTATCGTAGAGTTCGCTACATCGACTTCATTATTCCTATACAACTTGGATTCGCCTGCTTCTACCCAAGCCAAAGGAGTACGATACTTCCTTCCATACAGAGCTTCATATGGTGCCATACCGATGCTCGCTTGGTAGTTGTTATTGTAGGCAAACTCCACCATGTAGAGATGATCTTCCCATCTCTTCCCAAAGTCCAGGGCGCACATCCAGAGGATATCCTCCATCGTTTTGTTGGTCCTTTCAGTTTGGCCATCTGTTTGGGGATGAAAGGTCATACTAAACATCAACTTCGTGGCCAACAGCTGATGGATCAGCCTCCAATTATTCGAAGTAAATCGCCCATCTCGATCGCTCACGATGCTCCGAGGACCACCATGTAGCCGTACAATCCGTTCAACATAAAACTTTGCCAAACTTTCTACTGAATCATCCCACCTATTCGGAAGGAAGTGTGCCACTTTCGTTAGCCGGTCCACAATCACTCAGATGGAATCATTTCCGCATTTAGATCTCGCCAACCCATGCACAAAATCCATACAAATATCGTCGAACTTCCACTCCGGAATCGACAATGACTTCAAGAAACCGCTAGGTTTCTGGCATTCCGCCTTCACCATAGCACAAGTTTGGCATTTCGCCACATAATGAGCAATATCTTTCTTCAGTCATGGCCACCAGGATAGCTTTTTCATGTCTCTGAACATCTTTGTGCTCCCAGGGTGAATTGAGTACTTCGTGTAATGTGCTTCATATATCAGCTCTTCCCTCAATTTGCCCAAACTTGGGACGCACAAATGGCCTTCTTTCCTCAAAAGCCCATAATCCCAGGAGAATTTGCCCTCTGGCCCATCCTTGGCATAGCGTTGGAGACTCTCATCTAGCTTCGTTGCTCGTCGAACTATGTACGCAAGGTCATATTGCACCTCCGTCTAGTTCAAACATGCATCGGCTGTAGCATTCTTGTCAACATAAGAAATCTCTAACGCTTCCAATACCTGGATTAGACGTTCATCATGCCTATGCAACCATCTTTCCCTTGTCATAACACTCCGACTCAAGGCATCAGCGAAAACATTTCCTTTTACGGCGTATAATGAATCACAAAGGTGTAGTCCCCAAGGAACTCCAACCACCTTCGTTGTCGCATATTCAAGTCCTTCTGCTCCAACAGGTACTTTAGGCTCTTGTGGTCCGTATAGATCTCCACATTCGTGCCGTACAGATAATGCCTCCATAATTTCAGTGCAAATATCACCGCCACCAACTCTAAGTCATGGACAGGATAATTTCTCTCGTGCACCTTCAACTGACGCGAGCCATAAACAATTACTTTCCCATTTTGCAGAAGAACACAGCCTAAGCCGCTTCCTGACGCATAACTGTAGATTTCAAATCCATCAGTACCACATGGCGACGTCAACACAGGTACCGTGGTCAACTGACACTTCAGCTCTCCAAAAGCTCGTGCGCACTCTGGCGTCCAAACGAACTTCTGATCCTTTCTCGTCAGTGTGGTTAGCGGCAAAAAGATCCGCGAGAAGTTCACAACAAATCTTCTTTAGTAGCCTGCTAGTTCAAGGAAGCTCCTGACTTCAGCCATAGAAGACAATACTGGCCACTCCTGTATGGCCCTTATCTTTGCCGGATCCACTGCTATGCCCTCTCTGCTTATCACATCGCCCAAAAAAGCCACCGACGATAGCCAAACCTCGCACTTTGAGAACTTGACGTAGAGCTGATTCTTCCTCAACGTCTGCAACACCAACCGCAAGTGATTTTTGTTAGAACACCCTATTACTAATTTAGGTCAGGATCACTATGTCTTTAGGAAACCTGTTTTGACCTCATTGTATAGATCTAAAGGTCAATTAGAATTGAGTCTAAGGGTTAGTAGTTAGGTTTGGAAGCTGCACTCAAGACCAAGGTTTTTCTGTTTGGAGACTAAGTCATTTCGTCGAGCTCAGTACGACGAATCGTCGAACTCCAATCCACGATCGTTGAGCTCACTTCGACGGATCATCGAACTCCATTCGACGATCGCTGAGCTCAACTTCAATAAATCGTCGAACTCCATTCGACGATCTTCGAGCTCAGTTCGACGATCTTGACTCCAGTATTGATTCTCTATCTCTGAGCTCAGTTCGACGATAGTTGAGCTCAGATCGACGATCTCTGTTGCTGTCTAAGTCCAACTCGCTGAGCTCAGTTCGACGATAGTAGAGCTCAGTTCGACGTTTTTCTGAAGAGTTCAATGACTTTCAAGATTCAAATTCAGAACAGTTAAGGAGTTATTGTCAGCAATTAATTCAGAAGATCTTGTAGCCGTTTTCATTTATTCTGGACCAAGTTTCAAGGGATTATCAAGGAATGTTTCTTTGGACTTTCCCCCAGAAGACAATTGCAATTAAGGATGTAATTAATGACAGGCTAACGGCCATTCTTGACAGAGGATCATATTCTATTCAGAACAAAAGGAATAAAAGACAAGATTTTTGAATCTAAAAAAAAGAACAAACAAGCAATCAAGAAGAAGAGAGTGCACAAGAAAAAGAAGAACAAAAAAAACATTCTCTGCAACAACATCTTTCTCAACAACAATTGCTCAAGAGAAATAAAAAGAGCTGCAGACATTCTCTGTCTCAAAAAGAATTCATACAAGAACACACAAACAAGGAGATCAACCAACAGAAATCTTCAGATCTCTTTTGATTCAAGTGTTCAAGGTCATCATCATTCAAGACTCCAGACACCTCATATTTCAGCTGTTGCTGAAATCATCAATTGCTGGAGATCAACTTTTTGAAGGCCTATCACCCTACAGCAAAGCTTCATTTCCTGATCAACTACAGATCTCAGGGGGAGCTTTGACAACATCATATCCACTTAGTCTTCTCAGCTGCTCTGAGAAAGAGAAGACTTCCATCACTCTCTCATCCCCATCTCTATAAAGGGTTTCTCAAACTCCATTCAAAAGTTTGTGCTTGGTTTTTGAGCACCTTATCAAAAGCTCATTGGTGGCAAGACACCTGATCAAAAAATTTGATTTGGTTTTTGAGCACCTTATCAAAAGCTCATTGGTGCCCAGGACACCTGATCAACTCATCCTGCAGTGGATTCCTACCTAGGGTGGTAGAAGAGTGGATGTACCCAAGTTTAGGGGAACCACTATAGCTCCTTGTGTCTTCTGGCTGCTTGTCTTTATTTTTTGTTTCTGGCTGTGATTGGTTTGTGATCTGTGATTAGTTTCTTATGTAGATTGTGATTAGATAGCTGCTGTGTTTAGATTTATTATTTGCTTCCCTGTTCACTCAGATTACAATAACTGTTGTAAAAAGTTTTTAAGCACCATACTTTATTCACCCCCCCTCCCTCCTCTATAGTATATCAGATCTAGCTGCACTTTCAATTGATATCAGAGGCAGGTTGGTTAAACATACCACACCTTGGTGGTTGCACAGGCTAACACCTGAACCCAAAGATTCCTAGTTAGATCTGTTTTCTTTTGATTTTATTATTAGATTATTTCCTCACAAATCATGGCCCAAAACAAAGATTATGCTAGCACCAGACCTCCAGTGTGCAATCTGTCCAAGTTTGCACTTTGGAAAGCAAGGATTAGACTATACATGAATTCTATTGACGAGGACATTTTTAATTCTATTTTGACAGTTTGTCCAAGACCTCCAGAGAACACAAGCACAAATCCTGTTCCACCTCCATCAGGAACAGATGTTGATATCAAGAAGTGGAAGGTAGCAGATGCAAAGGCTATGAACATCTTAGCCCAGACCATGTCTGGTGATATTTTCCAAAAGGTGGCTGAATGTAATTCAGTAAAGGAAATCTGGGATAAGCTCTCTGAAATAGTCTCAGGATCAGCTGATGAAAGAAAGGATAGGAGATCCCACCTCATATCCCAATATGAGAATTTCAAGAAAGGAGAAGCTCAGTCAGTAGCTGAAATGTACAAAAGACTCAGTCTGATAGTCAATGAACTCAAGACTTTGGATAAAGAGATCTCACTGACTGAACTTAATGACAAAATCCTAATGTGCTTCCCAAGCACTTGGGACTCAAGGATCTGGCCAATCAAGAATGCCAGAAGTCTGAATAAGATCACCACAGAAGCTCTCTTGGGCAAACTCAAATCTTATGAGCTGCTTATTAAAAATAGAGAAGAAGAGCAGAAGGCTGCCTCACCAGCCAGAAGAAAAGAAAAGACAATAGCCTTCAAAGCAACTAAAGATCAGCCTGAAGATAAAGTCACAGGCAATGATGAGCTGCTTAGTCTATTGGACAAAAGATTTTACAAGATGGCCAGAAAGGACTTCAAAAAGAGATCATACATGGAGCATGATAAGCCAAGGTATGATAAGTCAAATAATAAAGAAATTGTTTGCTTTGGTTGCAGAAAACCAGGGCACATTGTAATTGACTGTCCAGAAAACAAAAACAAGGACTGAAGGGACAAGAAAGAAAGAAGAAAGGACAAAGACTTCAAGAAGAATGACAATGACAAACCCTCCTCAAGCAAGAACAAACACACAAGAAAGGGATTTGTTGCTGAATCTTGGAGTGACACAGAAGAAGAATCAGAAGCTTCATCCAGCTCCAGTGATGATGAAGATGATGCTGAAGAGAAGGAGTTCTGCATGATGGAAATCAATGCCTCTCAACACAATTCTGATGAAGAAGAGTCAGAGTCAGACTCAGAGACTCAACTTGAAGAGGACCAGGTAATTAGTTCTTTTGATTTCAATTCTGAGGACTTTAAGTCTGAGTTTAAAGCACTATGTTTAGACTTACTAAAATCTGAGAAGGAAATTATTTCTCTCAAAAATCAATTATCTGAACATAGTATCTTAAAGTCAGAAAACCTCAAACTCTCTGAGGAGTTGGAGTGTTGTAGGGAGCAGATAGCTTCACTGAAAGGTGAGCTATCAGAGGCCAAGAAGCTTGAAGAATCCCTTAATGGGAGAAGTATCAAGCTGATGGACATCACAAGCACAGTGAACTCCAGATTTAATAGTACACTGAGCTTGGGTGCTTCATCCAGCCAACCTATAGTTCTAACAACCCCAATCAAGTTCATTTCTGATAAAGGGAAGGGAGTTGTAGAGGTAGCTAGGAAAAATTCTGATCTGCCTAAGAAAACCAAGTTCCAGCAGAAATCATCGAATGGAGCTCCAAGATCGCCGAACGCAGATCGACGATCTCAGGAAAAATTGTCGAACTCAGGTCGACGTTCTCTAATTCCTGAACTCTGCCACGGTCGACCGTCGAACGGAGCTCGACGATCTGACCCAAGATCGTCGAACGTAGCTCCACGATCGTCGAACAGAGATCAGAGCTCTGGAAATTCTTTCAAGGGAAAATCAAAATCCAATCCTAGGGGTCCTTCATCCCAATGCTTTAACCCTTATACTAAATAGATAATACCTCCAAAGAGATATCATCCTGAAGGTTATAAGAGTCAACCTGGGATGTCTTTTGTTTCTGAGTTTAAAGGTTATCAACCTAGGCCCAAGGTAAACTGGGTCAAAAACAAATGAATTATCTTATGTGCAGGTGAAGACCTATCCAACATCAAACCAACAATGGTATTTGGATAGTGGGTGCTCTAAGCACATGACAGGAAGCAAGGACAACCTCACATCCTTTAAAGCCAAGCTTGGACCCAAAGTCATATTTGGTGATTCAAACTTTGCACAAACTAAAGGATATGGTGCAGTCCAGATTGGTACAGTGACATTCAAGAAGGTAGCCTATGTGGAAGGACTGAAGCACAATTTGATAAGTATCAGTCAGCTATGTGATGAAGGCTACCAGGTGACTTTCAGCAAAGCCCTATGCAAGATCAAGTCAGAGGAGAACACAACTGTGTTGACAGGTAAAAGGAAAGGTAACATCTACTTAGTAGATTTTCTTTCAACAGATGTAGACATTTGTCTGTTTAATTCTGTTAGTAGACCTAATGTTTTATGGCATAAGAGACTAGGACATTTAAATCTTAGAACCATTGCTAGGCTATCCAAGGACAACCTTGTTAGAGGACTACCTTCTGGACCCTACAAGAAGGAAGGACTATGCAGGGCTTGTTAATTAGACAAGCAAACTAAAAATAGTTTCAAGTCACTTAATAAGAGTGATTCACCTAGGATCTTGTATCTGTTACACATGGATCTTTTTGTACCCATTACAGTACAAAGCCTAGGAGGGAAATCTTACACTTTAGTAGTTGTAGATGACTTCTCTAGATTCACATGGGTGTTCTTTCTGAGGAAGAAGTCTGATAACTTTAAGTGTTTGACAGAGTTTCTCAAATGCATACAGATTGAGTTCAATACTCACATTGCCCTGATCAGAAGTGATCATGAGACAGAGTTTGATTCTCTTCTTATGCAAGAGTTCTGTCAGAGTGAAGGGATCAGACATAATTTCTCAGCTCCTAGAACTCCTCAACAAAATGGGGTAGCTGAAAGGAAAAATAGAACCCTTATTGAATCTGCCACTACATTATTGTCAGATGCTCACCTTCCTCTACCTTTTTGGGCAGAGGCAGTGAACACCTCCAACTATGTGCTGAACAGAAGTTTAATACATAAACTAAAGGAAAAGACTCCCTATGAATTACTCAAAGGGAAGAAACCTAAAGTTGATTATTTTAGAATTTTTTGCTGTATTTGTTATATTCATAATAATGACAAGAGATATTTAACAAAATTTCAAGCTAAAGCTGATGAAGGAGTATTTCTGGGATACTCCATGATCAGTAAGGCCTATAGGGTATATAATAAATCATCTCTTAAAATTGAGGAATCTGTTCACATATCATTTGATGAATCTAACATGCCTTTCAAGGAGAAGAGCACTTCTACCATAGAACCTTTACAGGTACATTCTCTTGCTGAAGATTTGAACAGGTTACAGGTTACTCAAAAATTGGAAAGCAGTGAAGATGAAGAAAGCATTCAACATATTGAAGAGAAACAACTTGAAGAGCCAGTTGTTGTACCACAAGAGGAAACAACAACACAGGTTGGTGAACAATCAACACCCCCTGTTGATTTAGTAACATCAAGAGACCATCCAATTTCCCAAGTAATTGGAGACATCTCAGCTGGTGTGCAAACCAGAAATCAGGTCAACCAAAACCTGTTGCACACTTGCTTCCTATCTCAAATTGAACCTCAATCCATTCAAGATGCAGAGCAAGATCCACACTGGATCATTGCAATGCAAGAAGAGTTGCATCAATTTGAAAGGAACAAAGTGTGGGAACTAGTACCAAAGCCTAAGGATCACTCCATTGTTGGAACAAAGTGGGTGTTCAGAAACAAATTGGATGATCAAGGAGTAATTGTAAGGAACAAGGCAAGGCTAGTTGCTCAAGGATACTCACAAGAAGAAGGCATAGACTATGACCAGACTTCTGCACCAGTTGCAAGATTGGAAGCCATCAAAATATTCTTAGCTTATGCAGCACACAAAGGCTTCAAGGTATATCAGATGGATGTAAAAAATGCATTTCTAAATGGAGACATCAAAGAAGAAGTCTATGTCAGACAACCTCCAGGTTTTATCTCTCCAACTTATCCTGATTATGTTTTTAAATTGAACAAAACATTATATGGTCTCAAGAAAGCTCCTAGAGCATGGTATGAGACCCTAACATGCTTTCTTCTGGAAAATGAATTTATAAGGGGTAGAGTAGACCAAACTCTTTTCATTAGAACCCATAAGTCCCATACCCTACTAGTACAGATTTATGTAGATGATATTATTTTTGGTTCTACTGATTCAAACTTGTATAGAAGGTTTTCCAACCTAATGCATTCTAAATTTAAAATGAGTAGCATGGGTGAGCTATCCTTCTTTCTAGGATTGCAAGTCAAACAACATGTTGAAGGCATCTTTATTTCTCAAACCAAGTATGCAAATGAATTGGTCAAGAATATGGTATGTCTGAAGCATCTTGTATGAAAACACCTATGCCTACTAATGCTGTATTGGATGCTGATGAACATGGGAAACCTGTTGATCAGACAACATATAGAGCAATGATTGGCTATTTACTGTACCTTACAGCTAGTAGACCTGATATAATGTTTGCTACATGCATATGTGCTAGATTCCAAGTGAGCCCTAGAGAGTCACACCTAACATTAGTAAAAAGGATTCTCAGGTATGTTAAAAGTTGTCCAAATCTAGGTCTCTGGTATCCAAAAGATTCAGTATTTGAATTAACTGGATTTTCTGATGCTGATTATGCTGGATGCAGAATTGACAGGAAAAGCACCAGTGGAACTTGTCAGTTTCTTGGTGACAGACTTGTCTCTTGGTTTTGCAAGAAACAAACTTCTGTGTCAACTTCAACTGCTGAAGCTGAATATATGGCTGCAGGCAGTTGTTGTTCACAAATCTTATGGATTCAAAACCAACTCCTAGACTATGACTATAACTTAGAGAAGTCAAAAATATTTTGTGATAACACCAGTGCTATTTCTATAGCTCAAAATCCAGTCCTCCATAGTAGGACAAAACACATAGAAATTAGGCATCACTTTTTAAGGGATAATGTTGAGAAGAATAAAATTGAACTTCAATATATCCCAACTGATTTGCAAAGGAGAGATATTTTCACCAAACCCTTGGATGAAAAGAAACACACCTTCTTCCTAAATCAGTTAGGAATGTTAGATGGAGGAAGTCTAAAATAATATCCAAGATTTTTAAAACTTTAAAAATTGACCAAGACTAGGCAAACATCTTGATTTTTCTAAGTGTCTAGAGTGTATTTCTGGTCTCTAAACTGCGCTCGACGATTTTCCCCCAGATCGTCGAACGGAGATCGACGTTTTCCAAAATCGTCGACCTGAGTTCAACGCTTCTCAGATAGTGCTTAACTATCTTTCAGGTCAGCGATCGTCGAACGGCGCTCGATGATTTTGTTTTCTGAACTATCGTCAAACGGAGATCAACGCTATCCAATATCGTCAAACGGAGATCGACGATATTGAAGACCTTTCAGAGTCCTTTAGCAGCCCCGATCGTCGAACTAAGTTCAATGATCTTTCCTTTTCTGCGTCGAACCCTAATATAAAATTCATTTTTCGGTCGTCGTTCTCTATTTGCGCTTTTAATCTCTCTGCAAAAATTCTCTTTCTCTCCAAACATCTCTACACTTGGTCATTTTGTTTGTTGATTTTTGCAGGTAACAATGGCCGTCTCAGTTGCCGTTCTAGCCGCAATGAAGTTCGATGCCGGATTTGATATAGACATGGAGTCTTTCAACATCAGTGATCAGGTTTTTCAAGACATTCTGGAACTGTTCAAGGAGCAGAAGCTTGTTACCATCATGTCCACCAGAATCAAGCTACCTGCTGATGAGATCAAGGAGTGGGTCTATACTGCCCACAACCAGGACCAAAACACAGTGGTTGGTTCAATTTCTGGAATCCAGGTACCTTTGACCCCAACCATTCTTACAGAGGTTTTTGAATTAAGTTCTGGAAGAGATTCTGCTGAATTGTCTGGAGAGGAATTTTCTGATTTACTTGCTAGAATGGGTCATTCTGAGGCAAATCCTAGCAAGCTGCTGAAAAAGAACCTAGCTATTGAATATAGATTTTTAGCTGATGTAGTGGGAAAGGTTCTGTTGGTCAAGCATTCAGCACATGATACCATCTCCAGGTATCAGCGGTGCTTGATGGGAGCTCTAGTGGATAGGAAACAATTAAACTGGGGAGAGGTCTTCTTTGATTTGATCAAGAACAAAATAAACAAGAACTTTGTTAATTATGGAAGGATTCTAGGGCTGTTTCTCCATAACAGATGCCATGCCCTGCTTGTATCATCTGGGATGCATATTAATGCCTCTAAGAGGTTGTCCTGTGCCCTCTTTGGCAAATGGGACAGGCAGATAGTGAAGCCCAGCAGGCCCTCTGCAAGCACAACTTCAGGCACAAGGACTGTATCAGTCTCTTCCCCTCAAGTCTCTGCCCCTGCAGAAGACTTGCCTGCTGCTTCTCCTCCTCCAACTCTTATTCCATCTCCACTAGTCACCTCCACCACTCAAACTTCATCCACCATCATTATTTCCAGCCCATCTCCTACATCAATTCCATCTCCAATCCCAACACTTCCAATCACAGAAGAAATCTTCCATCCTTTACACCACTACCCTCAACCAGACATTGGCACATCATCCAACATTCCATCTTTCACACTTCTAGATGATTCCTTCATGGATGACTCACCTTCATCCCCTCCTGATCTACCCTCATCATCTACATCATATCAACAACTTATACAAGATATCATTGATCAACCCTCCTTCACACCCTCTATCTCCATACCATTGTCTTCCATCTCCACAATCCCCACACCTCAACCTTCACTTCTACCATCCACCAGCTCTCCACCAACATCACCAGTTGCTCCACCATCCTTCTCTACCTCTACTCAATTCCCTGCTGAGTAAGTAGATATTCCTGCCTTAGCTGACAAACTATATGAACTGATAGCTCCCAGGCTATCCCTTCTGTTGGAGACCTCCTTGGCTCCACTCTTAAAGTCAGTTGCAGACTTATCTGCCAGGCTCTCCTCCATCTTTCCTCCTCAGGCAATCCCTTCATTTGGGTGCCTTGATCCAGCTATCTCTGAATCTAGTCAGGGGGAGATGCCTCATGAAGATGTGAGATTGCCTGCTACTGCTGCCATTTCTTCTGTTGCTGCTGTTGTTACTAAAGCTCCAGTTTCAACTCCTCCAGTTGCTGTCTAATCAGTGGACCTCAGGTCCTTACTATCAGTTTTTGATTCGTTATATTTCAACTGTCTTCTAGTGAGTAATGCAGTTCAGCCCTCTGAAGATCTTTCCAAGGCCATTGTGCCCTTTTCAAACTGTGATTCCAGCTTAATAAGCTCCTACATAAATTTAGTTTATGTTGTTGCACATGTTGCTGGTTCTGTTAGTACTGATGTGGCTGATGTTTCAGTTCCTGAGGATATGCAGATAGAGGCATATGATTTTGAGCCTACTGTTATTGCTGATGTTATTACTGCTGCTATTGCTGATGCTGAAACTATTATCTCTGAAAGTAGTGTTTCTGAAACAGTTTTCTAAGAATCTGTTGCTACCCCAGCTGGTACTGTCACTACTGCTGCTATATCTTCTGAAAGTATTGCTCTAGAAAGTTATGTATTTGTTGTTACTCCTGCTGCTGCTACAACTTCTGCCAGTACTATATCTGTTGTATCTGCTGCTTCTACAACTGTTATCTCATCTGCTCCAACCCAACTTCAGAAAGATTATCTGAATGCTGCTGCTACAACTTCTACCAGTACTATATTTGTTGTATCTGCTGCTGCTACAACTGCTGTCTCATCTGCTCCAACCCAACTTCAGAAAGATTATCTGAAAAAGATTGATGCTTTATATGATGAGCAAAGTTTTGAAAGTGATGAATATAGGACTGATTCTGATGATTCTTCTGCCACCATAGCCAGGAAAAGAAAGGCAAGGAGCAAGGCTATGAAAAGAGTTCCCCCAACCAAAGTCAAAGATACAAATGACATACCTTATTACATTCTTCATGACTGCCCCATTATTGAACATTGGATGCAATATTCTAAGAATCAATTGAAAGTAATGAAGAAGAAGAGGAAATATGAGAAAGGATCTTCTCAGTTTCATCATTCTCATCCTCCTCCACCACCTCCTCCTGATGTAGGTGCAGGTGGAAGCTCAGCTGCTCAACCTTCTGCTAGAAGTCCAACCCCCTATCAGCCTCATGCAAGATCTCAATATAGGGGAGGCCAATCCAGAGGTTCTCAATCAAGGGGAGGAAGGTATAGAGGAAGCCAGAGGGAATTCCAAGTCTACTCCAAAGGCTATTCAAGGAAACATCCATACTCTAGGGAAGGACAAGCTTCATCTGACACTACCTCAGGCCCTTTTCCCTACAAGCTGGAAGAAGTAGTCTCATCTAGAGCTCCTCAAGACAATCCTTCCAACAGATATGAACTTCGAGTGCCCTTTGAGGATCCAGAGAATAACCTTACTGCATGGACTGCTAGGATGAAAGAATTAGCTGCCCTGGATCTGATCAAGAAAGCCAGAGAGCAAGGAAAGGACTCCTCCAGCATTTCTACTATGTCTGAAAAAAGAAAGAAGGAACTTGAAAGATATGCCTCCAGCAAATTCTTTGACTCTGAAAGATATATGGAGCTGCACCCTGAAGCTGTGGTACCAAGGCCTAAACAACAAACTTCTTTAGGTGCAGCTGATGACAGAAGATCCAAAAAGGAAGCTCTTAACCCCAATAGAGAAATTAAACTTATAAAGAGCAAGGAGAAGGAATAATTCTGTAAGGTGACAATTATTCTGATTTCTGATTTCTGTCTGAGATAATATATCTGTGATTCTGCTTGTTGTTGATTGTTATATTGTTGCTTTGTATGATGTTTTTAATTTCTCCAAATTCTGTAAATAGTAATCCTAACCCAAATAGGGGGAGATTGTTGGAACACCCTATTACTAATTTGGGTCAGGATCATTATGTCTTTATGAAATCTGTTTTGACCTCATTGTATAGATCTAAAGGTCAATTAGAATTGAGTCTAAGGGTTAGTAGTTAGGTTTGGAAACTGCCCTCAAGACCAAGGTTTTTCTGTTTGGAGACTAAATCATTTAGTCGAGCTCAGTATGACGAATCGTCGAACTCCAATCGACGATCATTGAGCTCACTTCGACGGATCGTCGAACTCCATTCGACGATCGCTGAGCTAAACTTCAACAAATCGTCGAACTCCATTCGACGATCTTCGAGCTCAGTTCGACGATCTTGACTCCAATATTGATTATCTATCTCTGAGCTCAGTTCGATGATAGTTGAGCTCAGATCGACAATCTCTGTTGCTATCTAAGTCCAAATCGCTGAGCTCAGTTCGATGATAATAGAGCTCAGTTCGACGTTTTTATGAAGAGTTCAACGACTTTCAAGATACAAATTCAGAACAGTTAAGGAGTTATTGTCAGCAATTAATTCAGAAGATCTTGTAGCCGTTTTCATTTATTCTGGACCAAGTTTCAAGGGATTATCAAAGAATGTTTCTTTGGACTTTCTCCCAGAAGACAATTGTAATTAAGGATGTAATTAATGACAGGCTAACGACCATTCTTGACAGAGGATCATTTTCTATTCAGAATAAAAGGAATAAAAGACAAGATTTTTGAATCTCAAAAAAAAGAACACACAAGCAATCAAGAAGAAGAGAGTGCACAAGAAAAAGAAGAACAAAAAAAACATTCTCTGCAACAACATCTTTCTCAACAACAATTGCTCAAGAGAAAGAAAAAGAGCTGCAGACATTCTCTTTCTCAAAAAGAATTCATACAAGAACACACAACCAAGGAGATCAACCAACTGAAATCTTCAGGTCTCTTTTGATTCAAGTGTTCAAGGCCATCATCATTCAAGACTCCAGACACCTCATATTTCAGCTGTTGCTGAAATCATCAATTGCTGGAGATCAACTTTCTGAAGGCTTATCAACCTACAGTAAAGCTTCATTTCCTGATTAACTACAGATCTCAGGGGGAGCTTTGACAACATCATATCCACTTAGTCTTCTCTGTTGCTTTGAGAAAGAGAAGACTTCCATCACTCTCTCATCCCCATCTCTGTAAAGGGTTTCTCAAACTCCCTTCAAAAGTTTGCGCTTGGTTTTTGAGCACCCTATCAAAAGCTCATTGGTGGCAAGACACCTGATCAAAGAATCTGATTTGGTTTTTGAGCACCTTATCAAAAGCTCATTGGTGCCCAGAACACCTGATCAACTCATCCTGCAGTGGATTCCTACCTAGGGTGGTAGAGGAGTGGATGTACCCAAGTTTAGGGGAACCACTATAGCTCCTTGTGTCTTCTGGCTGCTTGTCTTTATTTTTTGTTTCTGGCTGTGATTGGTTTGTGATCTGTGATTAGTTTCTTGTGTAGATTGTGATTAGATAGCTGCTGTGTTTAGATTTATTATTTGCTTCCCTGTTCACTCAGATTACAACAACTGTTGTAAAAAGTTTTTAAGCACCATACTTTATTCACCCCCCTCTAGAGTATATCAGATCTAGCTGCACTTTCAATTTTCATGATCGACTTCAGATCGAGAGTAGACCAAAATATCATCAATGAATACTATCACGAATAGGTCCAGGTACTCTCGGAACGTTCGGTGCATCAAGTCCATTAACACCGATGACGCATTGCACAACCTAAACAGCATTACTGTGAACTCATAGTGCTCGTAACGTGTTCCAAATGCGGTTTTGGGAATGTCACCTTCCCGAATCCTCAACTGGTAGTAACCAGACTTCAAATCCATCTTGGAGTAGACGGTTGATCCCACCAGCTGATCGAACAACTCATCAATCCGTGGGATCTGATACTAATTCTTCTCGGTGAGTTTGTTCAGTTCACGTAGTCAATACATAACCGCAAACCAGCGTCTTTCTTTTTCACAAATAGAACAAGCGTGTTCCAAGGTGACATGCTTGGGCGAATATAACCTTGCTCCAACAACTCCTACAGTTGGACTTTCAACTCCGCCATTTCCTTTGGCGCAATGCGATATGGCGAGCGGGCCACAGGTTTTGCACCTGGCACCAACTCGATCGTGAAGTCAATCTCTCGCTGGGGTGGTAACCCAGGGAGATCGTTGGGGAAGACATCTACAAATTTCGATACCACCGGAACAACGCTCACACCGGCCTTAGGCTCAATAGCCTGAATTAGCGTGAAGTAACACTCCGCGCCCTTCCGAACATCCTTGACTACTTGGAGTGCAGACATCAACGTCCCGCCCACTCCTCGCATACCCGCAAACTTCGTCTCCTGCTCGGTATTCTGGCCCAACGTGATTTCTTTGGCATTACAATCAATCAAGGCATGATGCTTCTCGAGCCAATCCATACCAAAGATCACATCAAATTCCGATATCGGCAATACAAATGCAGTCAAACAGAAGTCCTGCCTTCTTATTTGGACTGCCACATCACAAGCTCGATCTGCGAGCATCAAACAACCATTCGGTAACACCACCCGGATGTTATTTGTCTTCACACGACTAGGTATCCCAAGCCGCGCTATGAACTCTTTAGATAGAAAATAATGTGAAGCACCCGTATCAAACAGTGCTCGTGCCAGCGTGTTCCAAATCATCACAAATACTGTGACAATCAAGTCACACACACAAGCAGCATACAAATATGTAATACAAAGCATGCAATAAGCAAATCAATACAATAACTTAACTCGTACTATGACGACGTCACTCTGCCTAATGGCCTCCTGTAGGCCAAGATTGTAGACTCGTGGCTGCGCTTGCGAGGCAGAGGACTCCATGACTGCCTTTCCTTTCTCCGCATACGACGCTCCCACCTTCTTCTCACCCTTTGGTGGACCACTTCGGGAGTCACGACTATATGCAACACTTTTCCACATGTAAAGCACGTACGAGTATCCGGCCTTGAAGAGGCTCCCGACGTTGCACCCGATGCAAAGGTAGAAGGAGCTTGTCCAGCCAACTTGGACCTCTTGTCCCAATTCTTCTTAAAATATGATTTCCCAGGTCGGGGTTCCTTGAACGCCGACTGTGTCACAGCCAAGGCCCGCTTCCCATGCAGCCTCTTCATATCCTTTTCCAGCATTCACGCAGTGTCGAACAATGCCTGGAACCCTTGGTTCATAGAACTAGAGAGTAGGAACCTCAACTCGTCCCGCAGTCCTTCATAGAACCTATTAGTCTTCCTTTGCTCATCAGCAAAAATAGAACCCGTATACCTCCCCAAGTGTGTAAGCTCATGCAGGTACGTTTCAACACTGCCGTCTCCTTGCATCAGCCTTTGGAATTCGTTCTCTATTGCAATACGCTGTGCCGCCGGAAGGTGCTTTGCTAGGAAGAGTCTCGAGAATTCTTCCATCGACACTTGTGTTAACGGTCGACCCGCTATGTGGTGTAGTTCCATCTCATCCCACAATAAACGAGCCTCTCCTTCCAGCAAGAAGATGGCTAAGGTGACTTTCTGATGTTCCTCCATTCCAATCGCCGTCATAATCCACTTGACGCACGATAACCAATCCTTAGCCTGCATAGGGGATCCAAGGCCCGTAAACGTAGGGGGCTTGAAACTCATGAACTTCTTCAACTGCTTCTCAGCTGCTCGAGGATCCACAGCCGCTACAGGTTCTGGCCTCGCTGTAACCTATTCAGGACTCAATGCCGGCTGCGCCTGCCCTTGCGCCTGCACAATCAGCTGTGCTTGGATCATGGCAAACAATGCCTTAGCAACTAATCCTAAGTTAACAAAACTAAGTAAAATTCCCTAAGTATTAAAGCATGAAAACAAACCTCATACACACACACACACCCATGTATAAAAAAGAATGAAAACAAAGGATAAAACAAAAGTAAAAAATAAGATTGCATAAGGGATGACACATAGATGAAGTCAAAGGCATGTAATGGAAAAAAAACTACATTTGCATTAATAAAAAAGGGTGATTACAAAGCTAAAATAGAAGAGAGAGGCGGGGGGGAGAGAGAAAATATCCCTTACATAACATTTGGAATTCATCCCAGCAACATAACACCTATACAAAATGGCCCAAAAAAGTGGAATAGGATTACAAGCAGAAGGCTGGAATTTATAGACAAAAAATTTCACGGGACACGCCCTCTGACACGGGCGTGTCAGGGGGCGTGTTAGCACTATTGAAGATTCGATCCGGCGAGGTGACCGCAAAGTTGACTTCGGGCTGGACACCTGTCGGTATCGCGGCGGTCATGCCCCAAGTCATGGGCATGACTATGGGCGTGTCGGGGAGGTAGATCTGGCGCGGGTTGCGTAAAAAGTCACCGGCAGCGTCTTGTCGACCAGGTGGAGGAGTACACGTGTTGGTCACGCCTGTGACTCTGTCTACATGGGGCATGTCGGGTTGGTCTCGACGAATGTTGAGAGCGTTATATCGAGTCTGCAAGTTGTCGAGCGGAAAATGTCGAGAGCAAGTGACACGGGCGTGTTGGATTAGCTGACATAGGCGTGTGAGGGATGTGTCGACATTCGTCGAGCAGAAAAAGTCTAGCGCATTTTCATCGAGTCTGGTGGAGAAGTCACCCCCAGGTCACGGGCGTGACTTTGGGCCTGTCGGGTTGGTCGACGTTCGTCAAGCGAAAAACATCGAGCTTGCTTGACACATGCTGGGGTCACGGGGCGTGTCGGGCTGACACGGGCGTGCCATTGGGTGTGTCCATCAATTTCTTCGTTTTGCAGCCGATTTTATGGGATTTGAGTTGTCACGCCATGGTCACGGGCGTGACCCAAAGAACATGGGTGTGACCCATGCAAAATTTGACAATTTCCTGAAAATTTTCAGAAAATCAAAATAAAGTAAGTTAGCAAACTATTTACAAAAAAGAAACATTTTATTAAAGAAAAATAAATAAGAATAACAAAAAGAAACTAAAACGACTAATTTAAACTACACAAAATAGGTATATTTACAATTCATCAAATACCTCCATACTTAAGCTTTTGTTATTCCAGAGCAAAAGTTGGAGATGAACTTATAAGAAATTAAAGCAATCCTAAGTTTAGCTACCGCTTGAATTAATTAAAAGTAACATCAAAATAAACATCCAGAGTACTAGAGTAAAATAATAAATTATGAAAATATTATAAAATAGAGGAAGAGTTTCAAAAAGACTTCTAGATAAAATAAAATAGAAAACAAAAATTTATTTTTGTTACTTTAACAAAGATGGATTGAAACTATATAAAAAACTTAGGCTTAAAAAAAGTTAAAGGAAATAATGCAATTTAAAAATTATGCTCTCAAAACAATTTAAATTAATTCTAGAATCATTGAAATATGATAAGTGGTTTGGTGGTTTATGAAGAGAGCTTGGATTTAAATGCGAGGTAATTTTTTTTGGAACCTCTATATATTTTTTTTTCTTTTGAATAATTAGGAAAATGAAATCTTATTTTCCTAACATATAAATTTTTTTCTTTCTTCATAAATAATAAATAACCCAATGTATATGTGTAGGAGTAATGAATTTTATTCTCTTACTCGGTAACATATAATCTTTTTAAATATTGGATGCCTATGTTTACGGAATGAAATCTTATTCTCATTGACATAAGATCTTTTTAAGGGATAAAATAGGGTAAGCATGTCAAGTGAGACATGAAAAAAATGGAGGTGGGTTTATTTTTTCAAAAAGAAAACTAGATTTTAATAAAAAAAGTTTTGAGAGCAACCTTTTTAAAATGAACGTTCCAATGTTTCTAAAAGCATGAAGTAAAAATAATTGAAATCCATGGTTGTTATTTTCTAACATAAAACACGAGCTTTTATTTATAAAAATTAGAAGTGGTGGTAAAAAAAGTTCTCTATTATAAGGAAAAGACATAAAAAATTCTTTAAATCTTAACCCCAAACACTTAAATCTATCGAACTTTAATTAATAAACGAATAATAAACAAAGAATTAAACGAATTCGCTTATAAAATAACTCGCAACTAAATTTTTGGAAAGCAAAAAGGGTTAAGACATGGTATATTCAATTTTATTTGTTACAAAATTAACAAAACATTTCTTTAGATTTTTAGGGTTTTTATCATTTTTTGTATTTTTTGTGATTATTATATATATATTTTAATTTTTAGAGTTTATTTTCTTTTTTTAGGATTTTTGGTTTTTCTAATTTTTTTTGGATTTTTTAGTGTATTTTGATAAGTTATTTACAAGAAAGAGGAGAGAAAAAAGTGTTAATTACAAAGAAGATAGTGGGGAAAAAGAGATTTTACAAAAAAGAATACAAAGTAAAAACTCGAATGCACGCGAACGGACTCTTATTTAGGTGGTTGGTTCGATGAGTCAAACGTCGCGGACTTGCTAAAAAGGCGAGCTTTTATAAATAAGAAGGGGAGGGGGAAGAGAGAATTTTCTTTTTTCAAAAACTATTTACAAAGGAAAAGAAATTTTTTTTTTGAATTTTTGTTTTATAAATTTTTGATTTATAATTTTTTGAATTTTGTGGTTTTATGATTTTTTTTTGAAGTTTTTTTTGTTTTGATTATTATAAAAAAACAATGAAATTTTTTTTGAGATTTTAATTTTTTGCATTTTTTGTATTTTTTGCTAAGTACAGAATATAAAGTATGCAGAATAGGAAAATACCTTCATACTTAAACCCAACATTGTCTCCAATGTTGCAATCTAAGTATGCGAAAAGAATAATATACAAAACAATATGTACAAAATGAAAAGGGAGGGAAGAAGCTTCCCTAAGATGAGATCTGGGAGGCCCGGGTTGAAACCCTGCATTGTTGATAAAAAAAGGAAAAAATAGCAAAACTATAACAGAAAAAACAAAAACGATAAATTCGGCCAAAAGGTTGTGGGCGGTAGGGGGGCAAGTGCATAGTTGTCGCGAAGGTAGCTAAGGCCTTAACTACAAGAGCACGACAGATATGCGGTCCCCTTGCGTGCACAAGAGCGAAGCGCGCCGAAGTAAAACAAAATAAGTTAAAATAATTTTTTTTTGTGGGTTGTTAGTTTTTAAGGTTTTTTTAAGTTTTTTTTGCTGTTAGTTTTTTTATATTTTTTAGTGTTTTTTTAGTTTTTAGATTTTTAGGTTTTTGTTTTTTTTAGTGTTTGAGTTTTTTTTCATAAAAATAAAAAAACATTTTAAGTTATTATTATTTTTTTAGATTTTTTTTTGGTTTTATAGGTTTTTGGATTTTTAGTTTTTATTTTTTTACTTGTTTTTTTTGTTTTGTTTTTTTTGTTTTTATTTTTAAAGTAGTTATTATTATTATTATTATATTGGTCAATTTATATATATAGAGGTAAAAGTAATAGATTTCCAGGGTTCAAAATAACGACTCGAAAAATCCCCAACAACGACGCCAAAAACTTGATTGATAATTTTTCCATCGCGTCTGAAAACTTGATGTGGTTAAAACTCCAAAATTTGGTGAGAATTCTCGCGACGCCCCGGGCAGTTTATTTAAGGAAAAAGGTGGATTCAGTTTTATTTAGAAAACGGGGCGCGCAGATTTATTTATTTTGATATAAAAAGGTTTAGATCGAGTTTTAACGAAAGGAGGCAAGTGCACCTATCGCGTGTAGTACATGATATTTCGGGGTGGAATATCGAGGTCGTATTGTTCTCGGGGTCAGTTCGATTATTTCTACTCTTTCCTGTAGGGGACTATTATTTTACCGATAATTACTTTTCGAGTTTTTTTATATATAAAAAAGTAAAAAGAAAGACAGAAAACAAAAAATGAAAGCATTAAAGGGGGAGCCGATGATGAGCTTAGCGCGACGGAATCGAATAAAATTTGAACTAAAATAAATTTTTAATAAAAAGAGATCCTAAATTTCAAATTAATTAAGGTAGAGACTTGGCCGTGGAGGTTCTACTAGAATGAGCTCACTTATCTCTAGGACTATCGCTCACCTGAACGCTAAGACTATTCGACCGAACGTTAGTCCGACGAAGGATTCCTCTTAACGCCCACATTACACTAAGAATCCTACTATTGGGTGGGGAACCCAATCCGGTAGAGTTGGCGCGCCTCCTCTCTCGAGGGTTAGTGCGGAACTCTCTTTACCAAGGGGTGATCGGTCCATACACACGACCTCTCAGCTAGCTAGCATATGGACTACGGAAATAGGGCCCACACATCGATATGTGGTCCTACGTGTCGTAAACCCTAAGCAAACCTTAAGTAATTTTAATTAATAAGAAAAACATGATCTTTAATTATTTAAAGCTATTTTTTTGTCCCAATGCTCTTCGATACACAGGGCAAAGAACGGTTAGCCACTCATCGGAATGAGGACGACAACGAGAAAAAGCAGAAAATAAAGCAGAAAAGGAAAGCAGTAAATGAAAGCGGTAAAAGAAAGCTGTAAAGGAAAGCTAAAAATTGCAAGTTCTATTCAAACGAGTAGACCTGAAATGAAAGCAGTAAAGTGCGAGTCCCAGCGCAAATGCGTGGGCGGGAGAAAATAAAGCTAGTCCTACTCAAATGAGTAGGACAAAATAAATGCAACACACACACACACACACTACATAAAGTAAAACTCACGCACACACACTCTCGACATGAAATTAAATACGCACGCACACAAATCCTACTCAAATGAGTAGGAGAAAATCAATGCGGGTCCTACTCAAACGAGTAGGAGAAAATAAATGCACTCACTGTACAGAAAGTAAAACACACTCCACACTGCAGAAAAGTAATACACACGCACTCTACTTGAATAAAGTAAAACAATGCGCCATTTAACTCTTAACGAGTAGGCGGAAATAAATGTGCACACGTACATAAGTGAATAAAAGCTAAGTTACCTAAAAAATTAAAACAACCGCATTTCTACCGATAGAATGCGGTAGAAATGCATAAAAAGTGAAAATAAAAATTAAATGAGCAAGAAAGTTTTGCAAATAAACGGAAAAAAAGAAGTTATGGAAAAATTAAAACGACTATATTTCTACCGCTAGAATGCGGTAGAAATGCATAAAAAGAAGACGAAAAATTAAAAGGACCAAAAGTTTAAAACAAAAAATTGAAATGCTCGAAAAATTATAACTACTATATATTCATTCCTATAACTCCGTAAAAATGATTAAAAAGTGAAAATAAAGCGAAAAGAACGAAAAAGTTTTACAACCTAAAAAGAAAAATCTAAGTTAAAGAAAATGAAAATCACTTTGAAATCGTTTTTTACGGTTCCATAGGAATGCAAATAAAGCTATAAAAATCCTAAGTTAGCAAAACTAAGTAAAATTCCCTAAGTATTAAAGCATGAAAACAAACCTCATACACACATAACCATGTATAAAAAAGAACGAAAACAAAGGATAAATCAAAAGCAAAAAATAAGATTGCATAAGGGATGACACATAGATGAAGTCCAAGGCATGTAATGGAAAAAAACTACATTTGCATTAATAAAAAAGGGTGATTACAAAGCTAAAATAGAAGAGAGCGGGGGGGGGGGGAGAAAATATCCATTACATAACATTTGGAATTCATCCCAGTAGCATAACACCTATACAAAATGGCCCAAAAAAGTGGAACAGGATTACAAGTAGAAGGCTGGAATTTATAGACAAAAAATTTCACGGGACGCCCTCTGACACGGGCGTGTCAGGGGGCGTGTCAGCACTATTGAAGATTCGATCCGGCGAGGTGACGACAAAGTTGACTTCGGGCTGGACACATGTTAGTATCGCGGCGGTCACGCCCCAGGTCACGGGCGTGACTATGGGCATGTCGGGGAGGTAGATCCGGCGGGGTTGCGTAAAAAGTCACCGGCAGCGTCTTGTCGGCCAGGTGGGGGATTACACGTGTCGGTCACGCCCGTGACTCTGTCTACACGGGTTGTGTCGGGTTGGTCTCGACGAATGTCGAGAGCATTGTATCGAGTCTGGAAGTTGTCGAGTGGAAAATGTTGAGAGCAAGTAACACGGGCGTGTCGGGTTGGCTGACACGACCGTGTCAGGGATGTGTCGACATTCGTCTAGCGAAAAACGTCGAGCGCGTTTTCATCGAGTCAAGTGGAGAAGTCACTCCCCAGGTCACGGGCGTGACTCTGGGCGTGTTGGGTCGGTCGACGTTCGTCGAGGGGATAACATGGAGCATGCTTGACACAGGCTGGGGTCAAGGGGCTCGTCGGGCTGACACGGGCGTGCCATTGGGCGTGTCCATCAATTTCTTCATTTTGCAGCCAATTTCACGAGATTTGAGTTGTCACGCCCTGGTCACGGGCGTGACCCAAAGAACACGGGTGTGACCCATGCAAAATTTGACAATTTCCTGAAAATTTTCAGAAAATCAAAATAAAGTAAGTTAGCAAACTATTTACAAAAAAGAAACATTTTATTAAAGAAAAATAACAAAAAGAACCTAAAACGACGAAAATAAAGCACTGCCTCTCGGCTAGCTAGCGTATGGACTACGGAAAAAGGGCCCACACATCGAGATGTGGTCCTACGCGTCGTAAACCCTAGACAAACCTTAAGTTAATTTAATTAATTGGAAAATAAGGACCTTTAATTATTTAAAGTTATTTTTTCTGTCCCAATTCTCTTCGATACTGAGGGCTAAGAACGATTATCCACTCATCGAAATGGGGACGGCAGGCGGTGAAAGCAATAAAATAAAGCAGTAAATGAAAGTGATAAAGTGAAAGCAGGAAAATAAAGCAGTAAATTGCAAGTACTACTCAAACGAGTAGGAATGAAATGAAAGCAGTAAAGTGCGAGACCCGACGCAAATGCGTGGGTGGGAGAAATGAAAGCGAGTGCTACTCAAATGAGTAGGACAAAATAAATGCAACGCACACACACACTCGACATAAAGTAAAACTCACGCACACACACTCTCGACATAAAGTAAGACACACGCACACGACAGAATGTAAAAACTCACCCTCTCTACTGGAAAGGAAATAACTTACACACTCTACTGAATGAAATAAAAACAATGCGCCATTTAACTCTTAACGAGTAGGCGGAAATAGATGCGCACACGTACAGAAATGAATAAAAACTAAGTTATCTAAAAATTAAAATAACTGCATTTCTACCGCTAGAATGCGGTAGAAATGCATAAAAAGCTGAAATAAAAATTAACGGAGCAAAAAGTTTTGCAAATAAATGCAAAAATAGAAGTGCTCAAAAAATTAAAACGAATACATTTCTACCGCTAGAATGCGGTAGAAATGCATAAGAAGAAGACAAAAAAATTAAACGGACAAAAGTTTTAAATGAAAATCTAACTGCTTGAAAAATTAAAAGGGTTATATTTTCATTCTTATAACTTTATAGAATTGCTTAAAAAGTGCAAATAAAGCTAAAAGAGAACGAAAAGTTTTACAATCCTGAAGAGCCTAAGTTAAAAGAAATCAAAAATCACCTTTTAAAATATTTTTATAAACCTATATGAATGAAAACAAAGTAAAAATAATAAACGAAACCTAAACAAGTATGGTGCATGAAAATAAAATAGCGATTATAACGGCTAGAAATTAGACAAAAGTTTTAAGCTAAAAAGATTTTGAAAGACATAAAAAAAAAACAAAATAAGAACAAACATTAAAAATCACTTCGAGTAGGGCGCATAAATGGATTCCAAGCTATGCAAAGAGAGAGAAAACTAACACATTTTATTAATGTAAAAGTGATTACAAGTAAGCTAAAAACAAACACTAAGGGAGAGGGGGGGGAAGAAAATCCCTTACATAGCATAAGAAATTCATCCCAGCAGCATAACACCTATACAAAGGCCCAAAAAAGTGGAACAAGATTACAAGCAGAAGGTTGGAATTTATAGACAAAAAATTTCACGGGACACGCCCTCTTACACGAGCGTGTAAGGGGGCGTGTTAGCAGGAAGGCACCTCAGCCCTTGGATCATAGCTGAAGAAATGGACAGCCACGATTTTGCCACAAAATCATATTTTTCCCTGACACGGCCTATGACATGCCCGTGTCCTAGGCCGTGTACCTCAAGCGGTGCTCAACCGACTTATCCAATCTAGTACACGACCATGTGACCTGAACTCCAAATTGGTTCAAACCAATTTTAATTAAACTAGACTCTTAGGGATACAACTTTCATGTAGACCACTTTTACTGTAGAGAACCCTATGTATTTTTAATATTTACTTTAAAAACAACCCAGTAATGGGACAAAAATTTAAATAACAGGAATTAATAAATTCAAATCCAGCACGGATCTTAAAGCAGATCGGGAGGCTCCTATGTTTCCTCTTCCTCCAGCCAACGACTGCGATTAGCCCGACCTGGAGCTCTTCCAAGTTGATTTCCCTGCCACCCATCCACCTCCCTTGCCGGCCACCACCGCCACCACCTTCGTTGAGGTAGGGGTTATCGCTGGGCTGGGCACGGCAGTCGGAGCATCGAATTCCGGCGAACCCGAGGGGTTGAAAAACCAAGGAAATTTCTGAAAATGTTCTATCCAATCGGGATCAATTGAGCCTGATTTCTTTCCTAAATGATATCAAGATCTAACCCATGAAGAGTGGAGAAGAGGAGGACCTTTAACCGGGCTTACCGATGAGTGTGGTGGTGGTGCTCCATGGCCGGTGGTGGAGCTTGTCTGTTGTACAACCCCGTCTCTAGTGAATAAGGTCCCCCGAAACCAGACCAATCGGGCTGAAACTAATGAGCGAGCTCGGCAGCGGGGAAGCCAAGCCCGAGCTCGGCATTCGTTGAACGGGAGAGCGACATTCGTCGACCGCGAGCTCGACATTCGACGAGCTAGTCCAAGAATCGTCTAGCTGAGGTCGACAGATGGTGACCAACGGATAGGCGAGCTCGCCTCACCAGCTTGCGCTCTCAAAAAGGAGCTCGGCAATAGCAGGCGAGCAGGATCCGCCGAGGTGGCCAGGATCCCCAGCTCGCCCAGATCTATGAGGTACTTTTTACTGTTTTGCCCCCGCATGTCTGTCCATAGCCCTTCAAAACATCTGAGTTTGGCTGTTGGCAGACCCAACCGAGGGCGCTTTGGTAACTTCAGGTCAGTTCATTTTGGTTATTGGCAGTTCAGATTCTGGGAACTATAAATAGGACCCAAGAGGTACCCCAGAAGGCATGCTTCATGTGCTATCCTACTCCAGTTTTCAAATGCTTTCTGAGGGTACCTTAGCTCGGCCTCTGGCTAAGCAGGGGAAGTGCTCTCAGATCTTCCAGGTGTGTGGTGGGTCCTCCCTGCCGAGCACTTGGGTCGGTTCCCCTTGTTTATTTTGTTATTTTGCTTGCAGGAGTGAAGTAGGCGCGCGATTACCCCTTCCCCAAGTGTGTACTCTCGTGTTTCTTTTGTTGTTTTGCTTATAGGAGTGAAGTAGGAGCGCGATCAACCCTTTCCCAAGGGTGAACTCCACAGGAGATCGTTTTTCGGTTTCAACATTTTGGTGCGGTGAGCGTGAGCGTGGTCAGTGCAGAAAAGCTTCAGCGAGCCCGATGATGGGAGGACAGGGATCTGATAGACCGGACTCGCCGCCCCCCCCCCCCCCCCCCCCGCCTCTCGCCACGGTGGGGATGTTCGAGGATTTCAGGAATGAGGTGCTGAACCTCATCAAGTTCGCACTCGGCACGTGGGCTGAGTGCTCGACTCCGGTAGCCCAGATCACGCCCTCCCCCTCTCTGGGCGAAGATGCCCCCGGCAAGCGAGCTGGGAAGGAAGTGGCCGAGGAGGGCCGGGGATGCGAGCTCCCCGGGCGCGAGCTCTTCCCTGGCTCGGCAGGCCGAGGCCGGTTCGGTGAGCTATGCTCGCGAGACTCGCCAGCTCGCCCAATAGGGGGAGGCAGCCCCTTCAGCGAGTTGGTCTCTTCAACTCCAGTTCCAGAGGGGTTCAGGGAACCCGAGATGTCCTACTACACCGGGAAGGGAGACCCGATCCAACACGTTCAATGGTTCGAGGACGTAGTTTCAATCCGGCAGATGTCGGATGGGTTCAAGTGCCGACTCTTCGCTATTACCCTCAAGGAGAAGGCAAGGGAGTGGTTCCACCAGCTACTGGCCAGCTCCATCTACTGCTTCGAGGACCTGCATCGGGGGTTCATGCTGAGGTTCACTACCTCGAAGAGGAGGAAGAAGGAGTCGGAGTCCCTGTTCCACATCAAGCAGGGGGTGAATGAGACGCTGGGGAGCTACGTGGATCGGTTCTAGAAGGAGGTTACTCAGGTCCAGGAGATGCTAGGCCATAGTTTGATGATGGCCTTCACCCGGGGCCTACAGCAAGGATTCTTCAGGATGGAGCTGAAGAGAATTCCCCCCCTCTCCTACGAGGAGCTGATGGGGAGGGCGGCGAGAGAAGTTGACGGGGAGGCGTCAAACCCGCAGTTTGCGTGGAAGTTGGCCAGGTGGGCCATGGAGGAGGAGAAGGAATCAAGAGGAGGAAGAGGACATGAGGAGAGGAGAGGAGAGCCCCGACAGAGGGAGTAAAGACAGTTCCAGGGGTAGCAGCAGCCTAGGTGGGGGAATCAGGAGCCCGACCATCAGCTGGGCTGGAGGCCTGAGTGGCAAGGGCAGGGGCCACAGAGAGGGTACCAAGGAAGGGATCACCATTAGGGGGGAAAGATCAGTTCCACCCCCCGGGTTGGAGGCAGGCCTAGAGGCCTCGACTCCCTGATCAAGAAGAGGCTATGGCCATAGCCATGGGGGAGAGGAGAAGAATAGCAAGGAGGAGGAGGGGAGAAGTCAGGGTGGAGTTGCCCTATTGTGACTTTCATCAGGAGGAGGGGCACACCACAGCCACGTGCCTAGAGTTCCTTGAAATGAGAGGGAACAGGGAATAGCAGCAGCAGCAGGGGCACCAGGAAGTGAGGATCGATGAGGTCCTACCTCGGGCAGAGGAGGACCGTTGCGAAGACCGGGTGGACGTTGGGACCCAAGGAGGGATCAGGGTGATCCACCGGGGGAGTGTCGAGGCTTCCCGGAAGGTGAGCATCCAGACCATGTATCGTCGGAGTGTTGCCTCCACATACCAAACCCCACCCCCAGAAGAGAGGATCACCTTCTCCAGGAGCGACATGTCGGATCACGAGGATCCATTCTGTGATGCGCTGGTCATCACGACAGCCATCAAAAATTTTACCGTCTCTCGGATCCTCGTTGACAACGGAATCTCCGTCAACGTCCTCTTTAAGAAGTCATTTGATGCGATGAAGGTGGAGGCGAAGAGGGTGCTGGCCTCAGATGGACCCTTGTTCGGGTTTTCAGGGGAGAGGAAAGAAGTGGAGGGAGGAGTCGGTCTCCATGTCACCCTGGGGGGGGGGGGGGCAGTACAGGAACTGCAGGTTCGTCATCGTGGACACCCCCAGCAGCTACAACGCCATCTTTGGGAGGCCCCTTATCAGCTCCTTCCGTTGCGTCACCTCATCATTCCATCAGTGCTTGAGGTTCAATGCCAAGGGGGTTCAGGTCAGGGTCAGGGGGGACCCCAAGGTGGCGCGGGAATGCTATGTCACCGCTGTGAACTCCATCTCTTGGCAGGAGGGAGCCGAGGAGATGGGGCGAAGGATGGAGGAGGCTGAGCACGAAGCTGGCAGGGAGGAGCTGGAGGTGGAGAACTGTGCTAAGGAGGAGGCAGCAGGAAGAGATCATTAGGAGATGTCCGAAGTGATGGCCATGGAGGAAGAGGTGGAGGTGGAGGTCCCCGTCCCGGAGGAGAGGCATGCTGAAGGATGGGGGGAGCAGTCCAGGTTGGAGGCTACAGAGGAAGTGGCGGAGTTGGATGTCCTCACCCATGGAGGCAGGGTGGAGAAGGTCCGCATCAGCGGAGGGCTGACCCCGGAGGACCAAGGCAGGATGCTGGAGTGCATCCAGAAGAATGTGGACATCTTTGCAAGGAACGCCGCGGAGATGTCGGTGGTTGATGCCGATGTGGCCTGCCACTGACTCAACCTGGACCCGGGAGCACGCCCCGTCCAACAAAGGAAGAGATCCACCACAGACAAGCTGGCAGAGCCCATCAAAGAGGAGGTGGCAAAGCTTCTCAATGCCGGCTTCGTGTCCACAATCCTATACCCAGGCTGGGTCTCCAATGTGGTCATGGTTAAAAAGGGAGACGGACGGTGGCGAATGTGTATCGATTTCTCCTTACTTAATAAAGCTTGTCCTAAGGACTGTTATCCCTTGCCTTGGATCGACGCGATGGTTGACTCAGCCGTTGGTTTTTCTGTAATGAGTTTTCTAGATGCTTTTTCAAGTTATCATCAAATCAGGATGGACCCCCCGGACGTCAAGGATGTCTCGTTCATCAAGGTGGATGGATGCTACTGTTACAAGATGATGCCCTTCGGGCTAAAGAACGCAGGGGCGACCTACCAGAAGATGATGGATAGGGTCTTCAAAGAGCAAAAGGGGAGGAACCTGGAGGTGTACGTGGGTGACCTCATGATCAAGAGTCAGGTTGTGGACTCCCACCTCCAGGACCTAGAGGAGACATTTGCTACCCTGCGCAAGTATAAGATGCGGTTGAACCCCTAAAATGTGTCTTCGGCGATAGCAGGGGAAAGTTCTTGGGGCATTTCCTCACCCCTGCGGTGGTCGAGCCGAATCCAGACAACGTCAAGGCTATCATGGAGCTAGGGTCGCCACAGAATACAAAGGAGGTGCAGCACCTGACAGGGAAACTGGCAGGGCTAAGAAGGTTCCTCTCCAGGGCTGGAGAAAAGTGCTTCCCTTTCTTCAAAACACTAAGGGGCAGTCAAAGGTTTGAATGGACCAAGGAGTGCGAGGAGGCATTCCAGGCCCTCAAGATGTAGTTGACCCAGGCTCCGCTGCTCTAAGGGCCCAAGGAGGGGGAGGACCTGTTTTTGTATCTCGGGGTCGGGGCAGAGGCCTTGAGCTCCGTCCTAGTTCGGGAAGAGGGGAAGAAGCAACTCCATATTTACTATGTGAGTCGGGTCCTGAGGAAGGCTGAGCTCCGGTATACAATTTTGGAGAAGCTGGCTTTTGCCCTGATCATCTCGGCCCGAAGGTTGCGACCTTATTTCCAGGCACACTCAATCCGAGTGGCGACTAACCATCCTCTCCGCAACATCTTCGTGGGGGTAGAGCATTCTGGCAGGCTGGCCAAGTGGTCGGTGGAGTTGAGTGAGTTTGACATTTCCTTCGCTCCCCGCCTCTCGATCAAAGCTCAAGCAATGACCGACTTCTTGGCTGATTATGTGATTGAGGTGGCGGAGGAAGAGCTCACTCGTCCGACTCCTTTGAAGGTGAAGGTGGATGATGCCTCGGGGAGGCATTCCCTAGGGGTAGGGATGATCTTGGAGAGCCCTCAGGGGACTAGAATTGAGCAGACGGTGGTGGTGCACTTTCCCATCACCAACAATCAAGCCGAGTATGAGGCCGTGATAGCAGGGCTACGCCAGGCCAAGGAGCTGGGGGTGTTGGACGTGGAGGTCCTTACTGACTCCATGGTGGTAGCTTCCCAGATCAACGGGGAGTTTGAGGCAAGAGAGCCTACCCTGCGGTTATACTTAGCCAAGGTAAAGGGCGTCATCGACACGTTCCAAACTTTTTCCATCCAGCACGTACCCCGGGAGGAAAATGAGCATGTCAATCAACTCGCAAAGCACGGTCCTCGGGTGGGGGGTACCATCACCAACCTATTCCGCCCCTCCATCAAGGAAGGAGAGCTTATGGAGATAGACCAGCGGCCTTCATGGATGGACCCACTTGTAACTTTCCTTTCCACGGGAGAGTATCCGGAGGGGGCAGGTAAGAAGAAGCTCAGGCATAAGTCAGCGTACTACCTCCTCCAGGACGGGCAGCTGTACAGGAAGACACTCTCGGGAATGTTGGCTCGTTGTGTGGCCGAGGGGGGGGGGGGTACAAAGAATCTTGGAGGAAGTCCACTCCGGAGAGTGTGGGAGTCACTCCGGGAGTCGGACCCTGGAAGGGAGGATTGTCAGGCAGGGGTACTTCTGGCCCACCCTGGGCCGTGATGCAACGGAGTTTGCAAGAAGGTGCCACAAATGCCAGCTATTTGCCCGCCTCCAGCTACAGCCGGCTCAGCGACTCAAAAGTATCACATCCCCCTGGCCCTTTGCCATTTGGGGAATGGATTTGGTTGGACCGTTCCCCTAGGCTAGTGGGCAGAGGAGGTTCCTCCTAGTGATGATTAATTATTTCTCCAAGTGGTCGGAGGTAAGGGCGCTGGCCAAGGTGACCTCCCAGGTTATCAGAAACTTTGTTTGGTGGGAGATCATCTGCCGCCATGGGCTGCCCCAGGCCATTGTCACGGACAACGGGCCCTAATTCACCAGCGCTGAGTTCACCAGTTATTGTGAGCAGCTTGGAATCGACCTCAGGTTCACCTCGGTCCATCACCCTAGGAGCAACGGGCAGGTGGAGGCCGCGAACAAGATCATTGTCAACCTCCTAAAAAAGAAGGTGGAAAATCTGAAGGGGAGTTGGGTGGAGCAGCTTCCCGAGGTTCTCTGGGCCCTGAGAATCACCCCCAACACAGCTACAGGAGAGACCCCCTTCAAGCTCTCCCATGGGTGCGAGGCAGTGCTCCCCGTGGAATTTGAAGTTCAGACACCTCGAGTCATTGCGGCCGGGGAAGGCAGGGAAGAATGGCAGGAGGAGAACGAGGAAGAGCTGCGGCTTTCCCTCGACATGGTGGAAGAATTGCGGGAACTTTTCGTCGTCTGACAAGAAGAGGTGAAGAGGAGGATGTCTAAGTACTTTGACAAGCACGTCAGAGTCAATCAGTTTACGGAAAGGGACTTGGTGCTAAATAAATGCAGCGGGAAGGTCGGCAACCAATGTGGAAACTCAACCCTAACTGGGAGGGACCATTCATTGTAAAGGAAGCACTAAGGTCAGGAGGGTATCGACTCCAAAATGTGGAGGGCGAGGCCCTAAGTCTCACCTGGAGTGGTGACGACTTGAAATGATTTTTTCCTTAAAACATGTAAGTGGTGCTCTGATTTTGAATAAGAGTTCTTTAAACACGCCAATACTATTGCAATGAGCTCACATGAAGAAGTGAAGTGAATTTCGACCCTGAGCAGATCCCGCTATCAGGCTCTCACCTAGTTGGCAGGGCTGGAAGTCACTCAATGGTGTTAGTAGTGGACCCTGAGCAGTTCCCGCTGTCAGGCTCTCACCTAGCTGGCAGGGCTGGAAGTCACTCGATATCATCCTTGGGCCTCGAGCAGATCCCGCTGTCAGGCTCTCACCAAGCTGGCAGGGCTGGAAGTCACTCGATGGTGTAAGTAGTGGACCCCGAGCAGATCCCACTGTCAGGCTCTCACCTAGCTAGCAGGGCTGAAAGTCACTCGGTGTCATCCTTGGGCCTCGAGCAGATCCCGTTGTCAGGCTCTCACCTAGCTGCAAGGGTTGGAAGTCACTCGATGGTGTTAGTAGTGGACCCCGAGCAGATCTCACTGTCAGGCTCTCACCTAGCTGGCATGGCTGGAAGTCACTCGGTGTCATCCTTGGGCCTCGAGCAGATCCCGCTGTCAGGCTCTCACCTAGCTGGCAGGGCTGGAAGTCACTCGATGGTGTTAGTAGTGGACCCCTAGCAGATCCCGCTGTCTAGCTCTCACCTAGCTGGCAGGGCTGGAAGTCACTTGGTGTCATCCTTGTGCCTCGAGCAGATCCCGCTGTCAGGCTCTCACCTAGCTTGCAGGGCTGGAAGTCACTCGATGGTGTTAGTAGTGGACCCTGAGCAGATCCCACTGTCAGGCTCTCACCTAGCTGGCAGGGCTGGAAGTCACTCAGTGTCATCCTTGGGACTCGAGCAGATCCCGCTGTCAGGCTCTCACCTAGCTGGCAGGGCTGGAAGTCACTCGATGGTGTTAGTAGTGGACCCCAAGCAGATCCCGCTGTCAGGATCTCACCTAGCTAGCAGGGCTAGAAGTCACTCGGTGTCATCCTTGGGTCTCGAGCAGATCCCATTGTCAGGCTCTCACCTAGCTGACAGGGCTGGAAGTCACTCGATGGTGTTATAGGTGGACCTCGAGCAGATCCCGCTGTCAGGCTCTCACCTAGCTGATGGGGTGAAGGTCACCCAGGGAAGTCCTTACCCCCCAGGTAGTGCCTAACAAACTTGGCCCTTCCAAGAGAGGAGAGCTTGGCATGGGCGAGTTCGAGCTCGCTAATTTAGTTCGGACTCGGTAGAAGATCGGCAAGCTAGGGCCTTGAACCTCGCTAAGAGGAGGCGGGTCCCGTCGGGCCACCTTGTCCCCCCACTAGATTTTTCTCATGAAGATTTAGAGAATTTGGTCTCACATCGATAAGATGACGGACAGCTCGCGAGCAAGCTGGGGCGAATCCTGAGAATTGGCAAGCCAGACCATTGGACCTCGCCAAGGGGAGGCAGATCCCGCCGAGTCGCCCCGCCCGCGCTTTATTTTACTTGGACAAATTAAATGAGTTCGATTTTTTGATTAAGAAGGCCAAGGACAGCTCGCGAGCGAGCTGCGACGAGTCCTGGGAATTGCCGAGCACTTAAGGTACTCTCTCGTGGGCGAGTCCTAACGACTATCGTACTCGCAGTACCTGTCTATGTGAGGTTGCCTGGGGAAGGGCTCGCGGACACGCAAAACACAGCAAAAAGAGATGGAAAATGGCTCGGATATGATTAAAAATCATTTTCATTAAATAACGACATTTATAGGTGGAGCTCGCCTCAGCGAGGAAAAAAAAGAAAAGCATACACATTTAGGCCTTGCCCCCCCAACCCCCCACCCCCCCCCCCCCCCCCCCCCCCCCCGCCGGACTGATCCTCCCCATCCCCCGGCTAATCCTGGAAATCCTTCCCGAACATCGCGTCAAGGCTGTCTTCCTTCTCGCTGGGAGGCGTCGGCGGGAACAGGCTCGACATCAGATCCCGGGCCGAAATCTCCTCGCATCGCTCCACCAGCACCCCCGTGTCCTTCATCATTTGGAGGGTGCACTCGGCAGCTTGGATGGAGTTGATCTGCAACCTCTCGGCGAGGTTGGCCTCGCCAAAGTCCCTTGGCCTTTTATAGTGCAGGGTAGGATCGGCGCCGCCGGGCTCTAAGAAGATCTCCTCCTGACGGCAGACCTTGCGGGTGAGATTCTGATTCTCATCCTTTAGCTTCGCATTCGCCCCCTCCAGCTTGGCAAGCCGGACGCAAAGCTGGCTGATCTCGTCCTCTTGCTCGGTATTGTGAGCCCGCAACACCCCGACGGCCTTGGCATCCTGACAAAAGAAAAGTTCATTAGTGTCGGCGTAAAAGTTTTTCAAAATAAAAGAGAGAAGGTGACGCCCGATACTCACCAATCCGCTGGCGGCCTGGGCGAGGAGACCCTCGGCGATGACGAGCCGCCTCGACTGGTCGGCGACCTTGTCCTTGGTGACATTACGAGCCTGCTCGGCTTTTTGGAGTTGGTTGCTGAGGACGAAGCTACGGCGAGTCAGCATGTGGTGGATCTCCATCACCCGCATATGGGCCTGTAGACCCTCATGGTCGAGCTGCCGCAAGGTCATGTTCTTGTAGGCCTCGGCATCCTTGCGGCCATAGAGGCCGAAGCCGAGGGCATAAGCGTGGTCGGTGGCAGGCTCGTGGTCATGCCAGGAAGGATGCAGGGTGGACATGGAGACCCGATGGGCCAGCTCGTCCCCCTGTACCATGGGCTGGCCCGCCGAGTCCTTCCACCCCCCCCCCCCCCCCCCGAAGCTGAAGAGGGGATGTTGTTTCGGTGCCCCGTGCTCGCGAGCCTCCATCTTCGCCGAAGGAGGTGGGGAGATCGCCGCCGCGGGAGCAGGAGCCTCGCTGCCCTTCCGCCTTTTGCTGGTGATCTCCTTTAGTGGGCTCTCCGACGATGCATCAGGTATGGTCTCGGGCGAGCTTCTGTATTTGGGGCTGGATTGATGTTGTTGATGTTATTTCCCCCGCGGAGCGAGCACGGCTTTCTTCATATTTTTTGATAATGGCTGGCGGTGTGGCGGGTTCGACCACGCATCCTCAAACGGCTTCTTGCTAGAAGCGGGTAGGGAGAAGGCCGCCTCATCTCGGCAAGCCGCCACCTCCGCCTTCTCGCGAGCAAGGGGGTTCGGGTGTGACCCCGGGTCCGCAAACGGCAGGTTCGCCGAAATCAACCGCTCCCCTGGAAGAAAAAACTTGGAAAGAGTTAGAGCACTTTCAACAACAATATGGCGAGCTCGGCAACCGGGCGAGCTCGGCGATACGGGGAGAGAAATACCTTCGCCGGGTAGGACAGGGAGAAGCGCGTCGAGGCCCCTTCGTAGGTAGGCGACCTCGAAGTCCTTGTGGAGGAAGTATTTGTGGAGCTCGGCATCGTTGTCGGACAAAGCCGGCGGGCGATAGACCTCTTCTCCTTTCTGCTGCGGCGAGTACAGGATGTTGCCGAGATCGCCCTTGTTAAAGGCGATCCTGGTCATCCAGTTATGGAGCTTGTTCGCGATCTCACGAACTTTGATCAGCGAGCCGCCAAAGTAAGCGACCCCATCCGGTGTCGCCTTATAAGAGAAGAGTTTCCTGAACACTGTCAGGTTGAACTCTATCCTCTCCCGCTGGAGGTAGCTCGCGAATGCCACCATCATGGCGATGGCGTTGGAGTTTAGCTGTGCAGGTACCGCGCCATAGTACTTCAAAATTTGCCGGATCTCCGGCCAGAGGGGAAGGTGCAACCCCACCTCAAAGTGAGAAATGGGGAAGGCTAGCTCATCATCGTAGAAGGTATTGATAGCCTCCCCTTGCCTCGGTCGACGCGCCTTGAAGGCCCGCGGCACATATTCTGCCTCGAACTCTGCGAGCTCCTCCTCGCTTTTATGCCCCTCGAAGAAGCAGTAATAGGTAAAGTGTTGGGCGCACTTGCTGCGGCCATCAGCGTCGGGGTTGGTCTTGCCCATGCTCACGAAAGAAGATGGGGCGCGAGTAGAAAAGGAGAGAAGCGCAGAAAGAAAGAGAAATCAAAAAAAGCAGCAGTACGGGGGTTGGTGGTGGTGGTGGTGGGGGGGGGCGCTATTTATAGAAAAAGAAATCTGGGGTCAGGCCATACAATCGGCTCAGCTCACCGCCCCAGCTCGCCACACCCAACTCGCCACCCCAGCTCGCCGACTTCCGGCGCGTCTCAACCAAGGTTAAGTCAAACAATGCAATTTATTATTTGAATACCGCATGTCCAAGAATATTCTAAAGTTACTTATTATAGAGACCAAGTGCAGGAATAAAAAAGCGGGGCTCGCGAGCAGGGGGAACACCGGGAGGCGAGTACCGGTCGGCTCGGCAAAGGAGACGCACTGTTATCTACCCCGGTCTCGCGGCTCCCGCCCCCCAGACTGCCGCGCGCGGAGCAGCTCGCGGATCCTCCCCGAATTCCTCTGTGCCACTGAGAGGCCATCATCTATCTCGTCCAGAAGCAAGGAAGGGGACATCAGCTCGCCAGCCTGGCCGCTTCGCACCTCGTCAGTGAGACGTGCATAGTAGTGTTGTAGTGTCTCGTTGACCCCCTGCACCTCACGCAGCCCGCACACCAGATTCTTGAAAAGCTTAACCTCCCTTCGCTTCAGCTCGCCTTGATCCACTTCGGGGCCCAGGTAAGAGTCCAGCGAGCTTGGGGAGGGGAGCGGAGAGCAGTGGGCTACCAGCGAATATTCCTCGGCAGCGGACTGGCTGTGGGAAACTGTGGAGACAAACATCAACAAAAAGAGGAATGCAGGAAAAGCGCATGAGGCAGGAATCCAAGCAAAGTTGACCTGACGAGCTCGGCAGCTCGAAGGAGATGCGGGGAGGAATGAACCTCAGATCATTCCCGCGACCTAGGCCGTTAATCCCCGGTGGGAGAAGCTCGAATCCCGGGGTAGGGATGGTTTCCAGACCCACCCCCGCGGCCACAACAGCTTGCCCAGGAGAGGTGGCGTTCATCGACGAGCTCGGCCTTTGCGAGCTCAACCCCAATGTCCCAAAGGGAGGGGACGGCTCCCGGTGGCGGTTTTCGGAGTCATGAACCGCGATTCCCCAAGAGTGGTCTTGGCTCGCGGGGTGGCGTCTCACGGCGCGATGTCTTCTACACCATCAGGGCGGCTGTCTGGGCCGTTACAGATCTCGACAATATACCTCCCCTTTTTAGAGGCAGGCAGAGTGGAGGAGCCGGTCCCGTGCTCCAAGGCGGTCCTCAGGTCGTCGTAGATGGGATCGACCGCCTGAGGGAACAATTTCATCTTCATGGAGCTAGGATCGGTAGAGCCACCCTGCGGCACAATGGCTGGGACTGACATCAGGGCGGCTACGCGAGCTGCAGAGGCCTGGCGAGCTCGGTCAAGGCGCTCTTGGATCTCCTTGGGGATCGGCATCTTGGCAGGGCCAAAGCAAAGGGAATGGCAAGAGTCAGGCAGGTACGCGGGTGCATATATATAGACGCAGGTGGACCCCACCCGAAGATTTCCTCCAGTCCAGCCTGCGCTCGCCGAACACTTGTGGTTGGATGTTTCTTTCCGAGCTTTGCCAAGCTCAAAAAGAGCGGGCATTATGTACAACCCCGTGTCTGGCGAATAAAGTCGCCAGGAACCAGACCGATCAGGCTGAAACTAATGGGCGAGCACGGCAGCAGGGAAGTCGAGCCCAAGCTCAGCATTCGTCGAATGGGAGAGCGGCATTCGTCGACTGCGAGCTCGACATTCACCGAGCTAGTCCAAGAATCATCGAGATGAGTTCGACTGATGGTGACCAACGGATGGGCGAGCTCGCCGCACCAGATCGCACCCTCACAAAGGAGCTCGGCAACAGAAGGCGAGCAGGATCCGCCGAGGTGGCCAGGCTCACCAGCTCGCCCAGATCTATGAGGATCTTCCATCCGTTTATAGAGGCTAGTGAAACTTTCTTCAGGTGATGAACAGACACACCTTTGGACATGTCGAAGATTTTTTGGGTGTAATTGATTGAGATATAGGGTGATGATTCTGGCATAATTTTGGTGTCTTTATACTGTCCTTTATCTTGTCAAATAGCATTTGGCCCCATTGGTATTTGAAAGTGAAGGTTAGATCTGAAATACTCTAGAGGGGGGGTGAATAGAGTATTGTGGTCTTTTAAAAAATCTTTACAACTTTTGCTGTAAAGCTAGGTGAACAGGTTAGTAATCAGATTAATAAACAAAACAACCTAACAAATCACAGAGCACAACCAAAATAAAAGAAAGAGGGCAACCAGATGACACAAGAAATTATAGTGGTTCCCCAACCTGGGTACATCCACTCTTCTACCACCTTGGTAGGAATCCACTCAGATTTTTGATCAGGTGCCTGTCACCAATTAGCTTTTGTTCAGGTGCTAAAAAACCAAAACCTCAAGTCTTTTGGTAGGAGACTTGCAACCAAGAATAATTTTGAAGGGACTTAAAACCCTGTATAGAAGATGAAAAGGGGGTGATGGTGTCTTCTCTTTCTCAATAACAATTGAGAAGACTAGTGGATTGATTTCAGCAGATTGCCCCCCTGAGATCTTGAATGGATCAGGAAATCTGGAGCACTGCTTCAGGGTGACAGGTCTTCAAGAACTTGATTGCCTTGACCAGAGATTTCTTCAGGAACTTCTTTGATAGATAGAGTTATTGTTGTCCTTGTGAAGTTATCCTGCAGGGTTGAAAGAAGAAGTCTCTTGATGGAGATTGTATGTTCTTCTTCTTCTTGATGATGTTCTCTGGCCTAGGCTGATTGCAGAAAAGAACTTTTGATTTCTAAAAGACTTCTTGAAGGTGATCTCTGTTTGTGTGTGTAGAGTACTGCTTAATCTTTTCTTCTTTTTTTGTTAATTGACTGAAGAACACATTCGAAATTAGAATCCTTGAGTAGTAAATGCAGTCGGCCCGGGAAGGAAGCCACAATCAATGAATTCCGTAACTGTCCCATGAAAAAATGACATGTAATAATCCATGATCAATGCTCGTTCTAACAGTAACATTCTGAGAAGATTGGGCATTAATTACTCAGGAATCATCGCCAAGAAAAGGGACGGAAAACTGGAGAAGACCTAAGTCTGGAATCGTTGAACGAAGAACAGGAATCGTCGAGCTGAGTTCACAGTTCGTCGAGCTGAGCTGATGAGTTCGTCGACCAGACAATAGCAATTAGTCTTCAAGGGAAACTTGTTAATTCTGCTACAATATTCGTCGAACTGACAATCTTCATTTGTCGAGCTGACAATCATCATTCGTCGAACTGAGATCCAAATTAGTCGACCGAAGAATGATTGTGGACTTAGAATCTGAGAAGTCTCTGGCTGAGAAGGATTCAAATCGTAGACCAGAAATCATCAAGTAGAGTACTGAGTTCGTCGACCTAAGAAGTTGACTTCGTCGACGTAACGCCCCCGATTTTTCTTTGTTTTGTTTGATCTTGGATTGGCGTTACGATGACGCATTTTTCCGGCCCTTCGCCGTTGTGGAGCGTGGTCCTAGCTCTTTAGGTTCCTTGTGTAGCCTGGTTGTAGCCTGTTTGCAAGTTTCCCCAGCTAGCCGGAGTCTGTTTTGGTGACTCGGTTGGGCCTCTTAGGGAAATGCTTGTGTTTTGGCTTCGGGAGGTGTTAGCCCGAGTGTGCGATCGTCGGATGTTGTCTTCTACCTCACCGTTGTTTTCGTAGCTTGGATGTTTAGCTACGGTGGGAGTTTTGGTCGAGATTCGGGATCGTTTGCCATCCCGTGGTTTCGACGTTTGCTTTGTTAGCTGTAATGTTTGATGTGCTGTGTGTGGCCTGATGTGGCCGAGCTTGTAGGCTGGTGCCTTGTCTTTTTGCTAAGGAGTTAGCAGGTTTCTTTTTTTGTGTAAGTTTGGGTGACACGGCCTGGGTCACGGGCGTGACCCAGGGCGTGTCGTGCTCGGGTAGAGCTTTCTTTTCTGTGGTCGACGATTTTTGGTCGACAGGGTTTTTGTAGGAACATGACCTGTGACACGGGCGTGTCACAGGGCGTGTCCCCCTTCGGTTCGTCGAGCTGCGCTCGGTTGTCGTCAGGCGGAGTTTTAGTGAGAACACGGTCGTGTCACGGGCATGTCGTATCGGACACGGGGGTGAAACGGGGCGTCTCTCTCTGTTCGACGATCGACGCTCCACGATCATCGAGCGGTGTTTGAGTTAGTACACGGGCGTGTCACAGGGCGTGTCACCTGTTTCGTCGAGCGGAGATCGACGTTCGTCGAGTGGGTAGGTGTGTGAGTACACGCCCCGTGACACGGGCGTGTCGGGCCGTATCACGGGCGTGTCTGGGGCGTGTCCCGTGTTTCGTCGAGTGGAGATCGACGTTCGTCGAGTTAGTACACGCCCCGTGACATGGGCGTGTTGGACCGTGTCACGGGCGTGTCATGGGCGTGTTCCGTACGTTTTCTCCTGAGAGGATCTTTTGTTGCCGTGAACCATTTTTTCTCCTCATTTTCATCTGTTCCCGAGTCAGGAGAGCTTCTAGCAGAGGGGTTTTGAGAGGAGGCGGTGGTTTTTGGCCGGTGTTTGCGGGAGGAAGCTCGTTTTTCTCGTGCGATAGCGGATTTGACTTGCACTCGTCTAGATCTTCCCTTCCATGTAAGTTTTTCTTGATTTAGGGTTTGATTCTAGGAGTTGTAAATATCTGATTTCTTTTCTTTTCCTCAGTTTCAGCTTTGGTCTTCTAGGTGGCCGATCCTGCCGCCGGAGCCAAGCCGTGGTGTTAACTGTTGATTTTTCCTGGAGGTAGAGGCAAGTGGCTCCTTTGCCCTTGCCAAATTATTTCTAACTATTGCTCTGTTTTCATTTTCCTGTGCAATACTTCTGTTTTCATTATTTTTTCCTCCTTAGAAATTAGAACAATAGGATGTCTTTTTCCTTCATTTCATCCATGGGCTGTTTCATTGTTCTTTTTACATTTAAATCAATGTTCTCTCTTTTGTCAGAGGTTTGGTGTCCAGTGGGTAGCTAGAGTTAGGGTGAGGCTGCGGTTAGTTGCAGTTTAGGTTTAGTTGCGGTAGCCCCAAGTAGTTAGGATGGAACGAAGGGTTGGGATTAAATTTCCAACTCTCTGTTTTCGCGCGTTGAGAGAGTTTAGGCTGCGGTTTTAGCTAAAACTTACGTTTACCCTAAGTGGAAAGCGCTGACAGCGTCGAGTGAGCCGAGTTCACTCAACGCCGTCACCCAGCATAGGATTACGACTAAGTACTTTGGGCGTCAAGTGAGTGGAGCTTACTCAACGTCGCGTCGAGTGGGCTCGACTTTTCTATCTTGGGTTCGTGTATTTCCTTAGGATTGTTAGTGTGACTTTTCCCTTTCTCTAGGGGGTGATATTGGGTGTTCGACTAGTTTTGCTTGCCGACTCTTGGGTTGTGGCAGGTGGTGGAGTTTTGGTGGCCTCTAGAGGGGTTGATTTTGATGTGGAGAGCTGTGGCCACCGCCTTTTGCCCCGGTTTGGGTTGGTGTGTGTGGGACCCTAAAGCTGCCACTGTTTGACCCCTTAGACCTTTTTGGATCTGATTTTGGTTATGTATTCAGATCCATGTTTTGACCACTATCACTTACCCACGTGCTAGGACTGTTAGACCCTTTCCTGTTTATGTTTTCTCTTTCTTTGGGACATATATGTACATGTCTTGTTGCTGTTGCAGACTCTTTGTAGGGCATGTTGCTTTTATTGCTCGCACTTGGAGTGCTTTGCTGTGCTTTAGACAGTGCTCTTTTCTTACTGTCATGCCCTTTCTTTTGCTTATAGTAGTTTATTGCTGGGTTCGTAAACCCTTCTTATTTGCTCATAAATCTGATGCTCTATTTACTTTTGACTATTTTCTCGCTGAGGTGTTCTTTTCTTGAATGCCTCAGGTCCAGGTTGTAGCCAGTTCAGCGGCTAGTTCTTTTGGAGGGGCTGGTTGGTGGCCTCTTGGGTAGCTGAGATAGCAGTTTCCCGATTTTGTGAGTTAGTTCTTTACCTTTTTGTATAGACATGCATACTCACCAGTGGGTTCGTGTCAGGTTGTTAACGCCCACTGGTGGCTTCTTGCGATGCCGATATGAACTTAAACTGCTATTTTTTTTGCCTATTTGTGGTTGTTTACTTGCTTCTGGGAAGGATTTATGGTAGGTTGCATGTTAGATATTTTAAACCCTAAAAGCATTATTATATGTACCTCATGCATAACATATTTATAAAACAAAGACACTATATTTCCTTAGCGTAAAAAGACTATCTTTCATATATATTATATTCACTTTAGAGTCGTGCATGCCATGAGTCGTCCCTCGGGGACACTTATGCTCGTTTAGGGTGTCAACTTAATTGAACCAAAGTATTTTTCTGTTGCGTATAAATATACTTTTAATTGTGGACTAGCTGATCCACCGTGCCGAGGGAAACGACCTTTCAACATAACTATTTTTATTTCATATTTAATCAACGATTTTCCTTAAAATCTAAGGTCGGGAGTTTGGCCTGAGCGTGTGCAGATATCCCCTACACGACGTGGCATCACGGCAGGTGTTTTCTCTTGCTCTGATACGATTTTATCGTTGAGAAAATGCGGGTTGTGACAGTTGGTATCAGAGGGAGGTTTCTTGACAAATGGTTGGGCAACCTTTCTCTTGTTTGCATTAGTGGTTAGCGTCATACCATACACACACCGATATGTCATCAGCACGTCTTGGCTAAAGCACGAACACTACACTCATTAGCATAAAGAAGTATACGGGGCATATTATATAGTATGAGATGCATAATATGTGTTTGTATATGGATCCACCATAGGAGGCAACATGTGAGGGTTATGTAGTATGGGATGCATAACCTCACCACATGAATGCGGCTAGCACGTTTTCTTTTTCGTTGCATGGGAATGTTATGTAGTATGGGATGCATAACATTTTCATGTGTATGCCGCCCATGGCATGCATTAAGGCCTTTTTAGAATGCATAGCACATCAGGCATAGCATAATATTTCATAAGCACAGCGTGCCAAGCTAAAGATTTGCAAGTTGACATATGTACACACATGGTTTTGAGTCAAAAAGAATACAAATACATGCATTCATGGTTTAGGCACATGAGTTAGTTTGATGGTGGTGAACCATCTTAGGTTATGCATAACATCATCATGGTGAAAACAACTCCCAGAGCAAGTTTAGCAGTTGAAGTTCATATTTAAGTGTGTTTGTCTGTACCGGGTAGTTTTGTTCTAGAGCAAGTTTAGCAGTTTTCATGTGGGATAGGTTTTGTCTAAATCTTGTGCGATCATAGGATGGCGAGACGTCCTGCAATGAGATCGACCCCCAATCCGAGGGTGAGACGTCAGGAGCGCAGAGCGAGGCGTTGGTAGAAAACCTGCGGCAGAGTAATGAAGCTTTATCGAGGCAGGTAGTGGCTATGCAGGCTCAGATTCAGTCCCTTGTAGCAGTGGTGGCGGGACAGACTCCGAGAGTTCCGGACCCCGCTGAAGGGGTAGCTATTCCTGCCCCTCCTGCTCCTCTCGTGCCTTTGGTTGTGGTGCCCCCGAAGATGGCGTTCATATCCCAGTTTCAGCGGCTTAGGCCCCCTACTTATGATAGGCAAGCAGATTTCATGATTTTGGATGACTGGATGATTACCATTGAGGAGATGTTCTCTTATTCAGGGATTACGGACGATCAGAGAGTGATGCTCGCTGCCTACCAGATCAAGGGCTTAGTAAAGAATTGGTGGCTGAGGGAGAAAGAGAGCATGGTGGCAGGGTGCTCTTGAGAGTCATTTAAGGTGATGCTGCTGAGTAAGTTCCTGCCTTCAGTCGAGAGGGACCGGCTGATGAATGACTTTCTCCATTTGAAGCAGAGGAAACTCACGGTTAGTGAGTATGAGATTGAGTTTAGTAAGTTGAGTCGGTTTGCTCCTGGTCTGGTGAGTGTTGAAGCAGACCGAGTTAAGTGATTTCTGGGTGGATTAAGAAGCGACATTCAGCAATTAGCGAATGCCTACGGAACAGTCAGTTATGCCAGCGTGGTCGAAGCTGCCTTGAGAGTTGAGGCCATTGAGAATGCCAAGAATAGAGTCCAGCAGTTGAGGAAGGATAAGCGGAAGTCCGGTGGAGGGAAGAGCCCTCAGGAACCTGACGCTGTCTCGATAAAGAAGAACAAAGAGGTTTGAAGTTTCTGTGGCCGGCCAGGCCACCCCTTTGAGAAGTGTTTCAAAAGGTTGGGAGCGCAGAAGAAGGAACAGGTGCACGCGATTCAGGGTGCTCCTAGAGGAGACTTGGTATGTGCCTTATGTGGATGGAAGGGGCATGAGGCTGCCCGTTGCTGGTTAAAAGATAAGGTCTGTTTTCAGTGCGGCCATAACGGTCATCTCAAGACAAAGTGCCCACAGTTCCAGCATGTTATGCAGCCAGTTCCCCTCCAGGCTTTGCCACTGCCTCAGCAATTGGATAGAGGAAAGGGGAAGCTGAATGTGCTTTCGGCAGACGAAGCGCAGACTTCGACCCAGGTTATCTCAGGTTCGACTCCTCCCCAGTCGTTTCGTTATGTTCCCTTTTTGGTTGTAGTTTTCATTTTAGCATTTGTGTCCTTAGATGTGTGCGCTATTTGTACGACGATTTAAGGTAAAGAACTGCTGGGCGCGCGTTCTCTTCGATTCAGGCGCTACCCACTCGTTTGTGGCTAGAGCCTTCGTGGAGCGGTTCAGTTTGGGCATAGATCGTGTTGGTGGTGCCTTTTGCATTAAGTTCCCCTCCGGTGACTCTGTGGTTACGGACCTGGGTGTCCTTGATTGTATGATTTTGTTGGGGGATTTTCTAGCCAAGGCAGATCTGAAGGTGATTGACCTGGAGGACTTCGATGTTATCTTGGGCATGGACTGGTTGTCAAGGTACGATGCTGTTATGTAGTGCAAGGGTAAGCGCTTGGACTTCGTCAAGGATAATGGTCAGCCACGGAGCGTTTATGGGTATTCTCTCCAGGAGTCTCCAGTCATTTCTGCGGTGCGTGCTTGGAAGTTGCTTGATTCTGGCTGTTTTGCCTGTGTGGTCTCTCTGGTAGGGACAGTTGTTAGAGTGCCGCGTTTGGAAGAGATTCCTGTGGTGTGTGACTTCTCTGATGTGTTTCCTGATGATCTTCCTGGTCTTCCACCCGATCGAGATGTCGAGTTTCTTATAGATTTGGAGCCAGGCACGCGTCCTATTGAAAGGCGCCGTACCGGTTGGCCCCGCGAGAGCTGGAAGAGTTGCGAATTCAGCTAGATGAGATGCTGGTAAAAGGTTTCATAAGGCCGAGTTCTTCACCTTGGGGTGCACCAGTGCTGTTCGTTAAAAAGAAAGATGGGTCGATGAGGCTATGCATCGACTATAGAGAACTGAACAAGGTTACTATTAAGAACATGTGCCCTTTTACCTCGGATTGACGATCTGTTTGACCAACTGCGTGGTAGTGCCGTGTTTTCCAAGATAGATCTTCGTTCGGGCTATCACCAGTTGAGGATTCGGGAGTCAGATGTTCCGCGGACGGCGTTCCGCTCTCGTCATGGGCATTTCGAGTTTTTGGTTATGTCATTTGGTTTGACTAATGCGCCCTCAGCTTTTATGGATTTGATGAACAGAGTTTTCAAGGATTTCCTAGATAAGTTTGTGATTGTCTTTATAGATGTTGTTTTGGTGTATTCTAAAGATGCGGAGGAGCACGATCGGCATTTGCGGCTGGTCTTGGCGACTCTGAGAGACCATAAGCTATACGCCAAGCTGAGCAAATGCGAATTTTGGTTGCCTCAAGTTTCTTATCTCGGCCACGTGGTTAATAAGGAGGGAATATCGGTGGACCCAGAAAAGATCACTGCTGTTATGGAATGGGCGAGGCCTGTTACTCCCAAAGAGATCAGAAGCTTCTTGTGCTTTGCTGGATATTATAGAAGATTTGTAGAAGGATTCTCTACCTTGTCTGCGTCGTTGACCAGGTTGACGCAGAAGAATGTACCCTTTATATGGGATGGCAAGTGTGAGGAGGCTTTTGAGGAACTAAAAAGGAGGTTATGTTCGGCTCCAATTTTGTCTTTGGCTACTGAAGATTATGATTATGATATATATGTGGATGCGTCGCATGTCGGACTGGGCTGCGTATTGATGCAGGACGGGAAGGTGATTGCATACGGGACGAGGCAGCTAAAGACTCACGAGAGGAATTACCCTACGCATGACCTGGGTTTGCAGCTGTGATCTATGCGTTGAAATTGTGGAGGCATTTGCTATATGACGCGCAGTGCAAGATTTTCACGGATCATAAGAGTTTAAAGTATGTCTTCACCCAGAAAGAATTGAATCTGCGCCAGCGGCGATGGTTGGAGTATGTGGCCGACTATGATGTTGAAATCCAGTACCATCCGGGTAAAGCGAATGTGGTGGCCGATGCCCTGAGTTGGAAGTCAGGTAAGATTTTCAATCTCTCTGCCGAGCGTCTAGTGGAAGAGTTCCTTTTGATGGACATTACTGTGGGAAGCTGCGATTCGCAGAGTAGCTTGGCAGTGGCAGAACCTTCGTGGATTGCGCTTACGAGACTGCATCAGAAGGATGACCCTGATCTTTTGCATTTGTATCTTCGAGCTGAAAAAGGCGAATTACCAGATTTCTCTATAGATGATGCGGGTACGTTGATGTATCGTGGCAGGTTTTGCTTCCCCGCAGTTGGAGATATTTGGGATATGGTGTGCAGAGAAGCCCACAGATCTAGTGTTGCTTACCATCCAGGGTCTACCAAGATGTATCATGATTTAAAGCAGATTGCCTGGTGGTGTGGGATGAAGAGGGACATAGCCAGATTTGTTTCTGAGTGTTGCACTTGCAGGCATGTGAAAGCCGACCATGGGAGGCCTGGTGGCAAGCTGGCTCCCTTAGAGATTCCGATGTGCAAGTGGGAGAGTATCTCGATGGATTTCATTACAGGCTTACCGAGATCTCCTAGGGGGCATGATTCAGTTTGGGTGATCGTAGACAGATTGACGAGGTGTGCTCACTTTGTACCATTTAAGATCGATTATCCGATGAGGAAGATAGCCGAGCTGTATTTGGATGAGGTTATCAGATTGCATGGTGTACCCGTGAGTATCATATCAGATCGAGACTCCAGGTTAACGTCTCGTTTTTGGAAGAGCCTTCAAGAAGGATTGGGTACAGATTTGAGATATTCCACGGCTTATCATCCGCAAACCAAATGTCAGACGGAGCGAGTAAATCAGATTGTGGAAGATATGATCTGATGCTATATTCTGGACCACGGAGGAGCGTGGGATGAGTGCTTGTGGCTTATGGAATTTGCGTATAACAACATTTATCAAGAAAGCTTGCAAATGGCTCCTTTTGAAGCTTTGTATGGGAGGCGCTGCAGGACTCCCTTGTTTTGGGCTGAGGTTGGCGAGAGACCTTTGTTGGGTCGAGAAGCACTCGAGGAGATGGAAACCGCTGTGAAGCTTATATGGGAAAAGCTTCGGATAACCCAGGAGAGATATGAGAAAAATGCCAATTGGCGTAGATCGGACTTGGAATTTGTGGTGGGGCACTCAGTGTTCTTAAAGGTCTCCCCGTTGATCGGAGTCAAGCGGTTTGGCAAGAACAGGAAGTTGGACCCGAGGTACGTGGGGCAGTTTCCGATTGTTGAGCGGATTGGGTTATCAGCTTATAGGCTGGCTTTGCCCGCAAATTTCCCTGGCGTGCATGATGTCTTCCACGTCAGTCAGCTGCGGAAATGTGTGATGAATGGCAGACAGGTTTTGGATTCTGTGCCTCAGTTGGAGCCGAATCTTTCTTATATGGAGGTGCATGTCCGCATTCTGGATTCTCAGGTTCGTGCGCTGCGGAAGAAGACTATTCCTATGGTTAAAGTTTTATGGAGGAATCAGGATGTAGAAAGCGCGACTTGGGAGTTGGAGTCGGCTATGAGGGAGGCTCACCCTCATCTGTTTCCCTAATCTTGTGCCTGGTATGTTCTGTTTCATTTATATATATAGCCCTTTCCTGGCTCTTTCTCTCTCCTTCTTCATAGGAGTGTTGTGAGTAAAGTTTCGAGGCGAAGCTTTCTTTTAGGGGGAGTGGCTGTAACGCCCCCGGTTTTTCTTTGTTTTGTCTGATCTTGGATTGGAGTTACGATGACGCATTTTTCCGGCCCTTCGTCGTTGTGGAGCGTGGTCCTAGCTCTTTAGGTTCCTTGTGTAGCCTGGTTGTAGCCTGTTGGCAAGTTTCCCCAGCTAGCCGGAGTCTGTTTTGGTGACTCGGTTGGGCCTCTTAGGGAAATGCTTGTGTTTTGGCTTCGGGAGGTGTTAGCCCAAGTGTGCGATCGTCGGATGTTTTCTTCGACCTCACTGTTGTTTTCGTAGCTTGGTTGTTTAGCTACGGTGGGAGTTTTGGTCGAGATCCGGGATCGTTTGCCTTCGCGTGGTTTTGACGTTTGCTTTGTTAGCTGAAATGTTTGATGTGCTGTATGTGGCCTGATGTGGCCGAGCTTGTAGGCTGGTGCCTTGTCTTTTTGCTAAGGAGTTAGCAGGTTTCTTTTTTTGTGTAAGTTTGTGTGACACGGCCTGGGTCACGGGCGTGACCCAGGGCGTGTCGTGCTCGGGTAGAGCTTTCTTTTCTGTGGTCGACGATTTTTGGTCGACAGGGTTTTTGTAGGAACACGACCTGTGACACGGGCGTGTCACAGGGCGTGTCCCCCTTCGGTTCGTCGAGCTGCGCTCGGTTGTCGTCAGGCGGAGTTTTAGTGAGAACACGGTCGTGTCACGGGCATGTCGTATCGGACACGAGGGTCAAACGGGGCGTGTCTCTCTGTTCTACGATCGGCGCTCCACAATCGTCGAGCGGTGTTTGAGTTGGTACACGGCCTATGACACGGGCGTGTCACAGGGCGTGTCACCTGTTTCATCGAGCAGAGATCGACGTTCGTCGAGTGGGTAGGTGTGTGAGTACACGAACCGTGACACGGGCATGTCGGGCCGTGTCACGGGCGTATCTGGGGCGTGTCCCGTGTTTCGTCGAGTGGAGATCGACGTTCGTCGAGTTAGTACACGCCTCGTGACACGGGCACGTCGGACCGTGTCACGGGCGTGTCTTTGGCGTGTTCCGTACTTTTTCTCCTGAGAGCATCTTTTGTTGCCGTGAACCATTTTTTCTCCTCATTTTCATCGTTCCCGAGTCTGGAGAGCTTCCAGCAGAACGGTTTTGAGTGGAGGCGGTGGATTTTGGCCGGTGTTTGCGGGAAGAAGCTCTTTTTTCTCGTGCGATAGCGGATTTGGCTTGCACTCGTCTAGATCTTCCCTTCCATGTAAGTTTTTCTTGATTTAGGGTTTGATTCTAGGAGTTGTAAATATCTGATTTCTTTTCTTTTCCTCAGTTTCAGCTTTGGTCTTCTAGGTGGCTGATCTTGCTGCCGGAGCCAAGCCATGGTGTTAGCTGTTGTTTTTTTTCCTGGAGGTAGAGGTAAGTGGCTCCCTTGCCCTTGCCAAATTATTTCTAACTCTTGCTCTATTTTCATTTTCCTGTGCAATACTTCTGTTTTCATTATTTTTTCCTCCTTAGAAATTAGAACAATAGGATGCCTTTTTCCTTCATTTCATCCATGGGCTGTTTCATTGTTCTTTTTACATTTAAATCAATATTCTCTCTTTTGTCAGAGGTTTGGTGTCCAGTGGGTAGCTAGAGTTAGGGTGAGGCTGCGGTTTGTTGCAGTTTAGGTTTAGTTGCGGTAGCCCCGAGTAGTTAGGATGGAACGGAGGGTTGGGATTAAATTTCCAACTCTCTGTTTTCGCGCGTTGAGAGAGTTTAGGTTGCGGTTTTAGCTAAAACTTACGTTTACCCTAAGTGGAAAGCACTGACAGCGTCGAGTGAGTCGAGTTCACTCAATGCCATCACCCAGCGTAGGATTACGGCTAAGTACTTTGGGCGTCAAGTGAGTGGAGCTTACTCAACGTCGCGTCGAGTGGGCTAGACTTTTATGTCTTGGGTTCTTGTGTTTCCTTAGGATTGTTAGTGTGACATTTCCCTTTCTCTAGGGGGTGGTATTGGGTGTTCGGCTAGTTTTGCTTGCCGACTCTTGGGTTGTGGCAGGTGGTGGAGTTTTGGTGGCCTCTAGAGGGGTGGATTTTCATGTGGAGAGCTGTGGCCACTGCCTTTTGCACCGGTTTGGGTTGGTGTGTGTGGGACCCTAAAGCTGCCACTATTTGACCCCTTAGCCCTTTTTGGATCTGATTTTGGTTATGTATTCAGATCCATGTTTTGACCACTGTCACTTACCCACATGCTAGGACTGTTAGTCCCTTTCCTGTTTATGTTTTCTCTTTGTTTTGGACATATATGTACATGTCTTATTGCTGTTGCAGACTCTTTGTAGGGCATGTTGCTTTTATTGCTCGCACTTGGAGTGATTTGCTGTGCTTTAGACAGTGCTCTTTTCTTACTGTCATGCCCTTTCTTTTGCTTATAGCAGTTTGTTGCCGGGTTGGTAAACCCTTCTTAATTGCTCATTAATCTGATGCTCTATTTACTTTTGACTATTTTCTTGCTGAGGTGTTCTTTTCTTGAATGCCTCAGGTCCAGGTTGTAGCTAGTTCAACGGCTAGTTCTTTTGGAGGGGCTGGTTGGTGGCCTCTTGGGTAGCTGAGATAGCAGTTTCCCGATTTTTTGAGGTAGTTCTTTACCTTTCTGTATAGACATACATACTCACCAGTGGGTTCATGTCAGGTTGTTGACGCGCACTGGTGGCTTCTTGCGATGCCACTATGAACTTAAACTGCTATTTTTTTGCCTATTTATGGTTGTTTACTTGCTTCTGGGAAGGATTTATGCTAGGTTGCATGTTAGATATTTTAAACCCTAAAAGCATTATTATATGTACCTCATGCATAACATATTTATAAAACAAAGACACTATATTTCCTTAGCGTAAAAAGACTATCTTTCATATATATTATATTCACTTTAGAGTCGTGCATGCCATGAGTCGTCCCTCGGGGACACTTATGCTCGTTTAGGGTGTCAACTTAATTGAACCAAAGTATTTTTCTATTGCGTATAAATATACTTTTAATTGTGGACTAGCTGATCCACCGTGCCGAGGGATACGGCCTTTCAACATAATTGTTTTTATTTCATATTTAATCAACGATTTTCCTTAAAATATAAGGTCGGGAGTTTTGCCTGAGCGTGTGCAGTTATCCCCTACACGACATGACATCACGACACTTGTTTTCTCTTGCTCTGATACGATTTTATCGTTGAGAAAATGCGGGTTGTGACAGTCGACCTGAGAAGTTGTGAACTTGAGGTAAGTTCGTCGATCTCAGAATCTTGTTCGTCGACCAAAGCCTGAAGTTGGACTTAGAAAAATCTGGAGTTACCCTGACTTTAGTTTGTTGAAGTATCCTAGGTTTCATCGAACAGAGAATGAAGATCGTCGAGCTCAGCACAGAGAAATATCTCAAGATCGTCGAGCTCAGAACACCTTTCGTCGACCTGAGTTCGACGAACGTCGAACTCATTTTACTTAGTTTGGAAATCTTCTAATTCCTGAGTCTCTGATGGTCTTGTTGATAGCTGGTCCATCTGATATTGACTCCAAGGACTTGGCCTAGACTCTAGGACACAAATTTGACCCTGGATATACATGTCGGGTCAAATCCTAAGTTAGTGAACCTAGCCCAAATCAACTAGGGATCCAAAAATCTCCCCTTATTTGGGTGAGGTCACTAATAGACTCAAAACATAAACACACAGATAAACAAAGCAAGAAAAAGATATAAATGGCAGAGAATTACTAACACATGCAGCAGATATATATATACATAGGCTTTGTTTAAACAAATAACATAGTTTGAAAGCAAATGCAGAAAGAAATTGAAACAAAGTAAAGATTACTTTTTCTACTTCTTCTACATAGACTTGTCTTCTTTTGCCTTCTCTCCTGGCTTTTTAAAGATAATTTCTCTATTTGGATCTAAAGCCTCTGCCTGTGTCATTGTCATGTCAGCTGCCCCAATAATCTTCAGTGATGTAGCTCTGGGGACAACTGCTTCAGGATGGAGCTTCATGTAATCATCAACATTGAAGAGCTTGTTTGCTTTGTCAAATCTTTTAAGTTCTTCTTTCCTGTATTTTGACATAGTTGTATAGCCTGATATGTCTTTACCTTAAGCTTTAGCTTTATTAATCAGGGACAGACCAATAAGTTCCTGGAACCTGGCCATTTTAGCAGTGTTGGTGATTTCAGGATCCACAAAAGGAATAGGAGGAGAATTTGGTTTTTCAGGACTTTTAGCTTTCTGATCTGCAGAGGGGGCTGGCTGTTGCTACTGATGCTGTTGATGTTGCTGTTGTTGATTTCCTGAAGAATGATATCTTTGCTGACTGCTTCCAGAGGATCTCCCTTGATGTCTCTGATAGGTTTGCATAGGGGCAGATCCCTGAGAGCTAGAGCCAGTGGCACCAGCTGCTGGAGGAGGTGGATCTTTTCTGTATCTCTGTACTGGTGGAGGAGAGTATCTCCTACTTCTTTTCCTCTCCTTTTACTGATTCTTTGATAGCCACATCCAAGCAGCCATTCCCTTATAAGGAGTAACATTATGCAAGATGTAGTAGGGAGTGTCAGCTGTTGGACTGGGCTTAGGAGCAGGAGGAGGAGGAGCCTTCATTTTCTTTGACAACATTTGCTTCTTCTTCTTGGCAACTTCTTCATCTGAATCATCTTCATCATCATCTTCATCATCTTCATTACCAGAACCCTGAGGGTTATCATATAAAGCATCCAATGCTTTCAAAGCTTTATCATCAATGACAGCCTTTTCTGTAGCAGAAGCAGAAGTTTCAAAAACTGGAGTTTCAGCAGTAGTTGAAGAAGAAACTATACAAGAATCAGAGGTAATTGGGACAGAGCTTTCAGCTGCTGCCTTATTTTCTTCTTCAATATCAGCCAAGATCAGCTCATCTAGATCTGGCATAGGTGAGTCATCCATAACAAAAATTGGTGCTGAGACAGCTTCTAGAGAAGATGGAATAGCTGCAGAGGTTGGTGCAAAAACTGGAATTTCAAAACTGTCACAGAGTTTCTTAGCAACTGCTGGACTAACAGGAGAAGTATAAGGCACAATAGCCAACTGTGGCTTAGTGGAAAGGAGCTGTACATAAATTGTATCAAAATTTCTCAATAAATAGTCAAATCAATTGTGGGATTTAAATGGAAATCACCAACAGTTTGTATCTGCTCTGGAACTGACTCATCTAAGTCAATGTCAGTATCCATGAAATGAGTCAATTCAATCAAATCTGAATTAAATTCTGGCAAAACTATTGCATCTGCATCTGAAACTACTGCTGTATCTGTTGTTGCTACTTCATCTGCATCTGCTGCTGCTTCATCACAGAGCATCTCCCCCTGCCTGGGTTCAGGAGAACCTGGAGCCAGGCCCCTGAATGAAGAGGGGGCAGCAGAAAGAAGAGATACTTGGGCAGATAAAGAATTGATAGAATTCACAAGAGGTGTAATGTCCTCTGTGATTAGGGATTTAAGGAGGGGAGTGAGCAGGGTGATGATGGTAGATACAGTGGGGGGTTCCAAAGATGGAGAGGTAGTTGGTGATGGTAGAGAAGTAGATGAAGTAGGGGGAACAGATGGAGGAGATACATGGGGAATGACATCTGTCATGGTGTTGTCTGGTGGAGGTGGAGAAGGGGGTGGTATATGAAAATGTGGAATGTTAGACAGATGAGGTGGAGGAGGTGATGCTGGAGTTGGGTGTGGATTCTCTTGAAGGGGGGGGGGGGGGTAGATGGACTATCAGTGATGTCAAGTGGTGGAGAGGGAGGAGGAGTAGGGACATGAGAATGTTATTGTGATTGGGGTGCTGGAGGAGATGGAAGACTGGGTGAAGATGGAAGATGGGTTGCTGAAAGAGGTTATGGAGATGGGATTACCTCTTCTGTAGGGTGGGGAGTGGCCTTCACGGCCCTTGTGCTCTCAGAAGCTGAGATGGAGGAGGCTGAAGGCTTGGATGGCTTGGTGATCGTCCTCTCCCATCTGCCGAACAAAGGGCATATGAGGCGCTTGCTGGCATTGATGAAGATGGTCGGGGAGACCATAAATTCACCTGCATTCGCTTGAAGGAAAATCCCCAGGATTCTTCCAAAGCATACCTCTTTCTTACTGTTTTTCTTCTTGATCAAATCAAAGAAGATCTTGCCCCAATCAACTTGACGCTTGTTGACCACCGCGCACATGACAAGGAATTGGTGTCTTGTTATGTAATTGTGCGTGGAGTGCTTGCCCATCAGCACTTTTCCCACAATATCTGCCGAGAACTGGTAGGCGGCAGAAAGTTGTTTCTTTAACAACTTGTTAGGGTTACTCACAGTAAACCCCATCAATTTCAGTATCGAACTATACTCATCAGAATCTACATCCAAATCTTCGTCGCCATTTACCAACTCAAAAATTTCAGAAAGAACGGCGGGGGATAAAGAAACAGTATTACCCCTGATAGTCCCTGTCAAGATGTTGTCCTCAGAAGCAGACGAAGTATATACCCATTCTTTAATCTCAGTTGCATGTTGTTTGATTCTCCGGGTCATAAAATCCTTGAGACCAAGTTCTTCTAGAAGGTCCAGAATGTAGAGAAATATAGGGTCAGAATGCTGGAATGAATCAAAGTCCATATCAAATCCTGTGTCGAATTTCATTGCAGCCAGGGTGCTTGCTGGAATCGCCATTGATGACCTGCAAGAGAAACAAATAGCGATCAAGTGCAACAGGAACTGAAAGCACGGGACGGAGGTCGAAGAAAACCTAGATATAGGATTTTCCTGAACATGAATCGACAAACTCCGTTCCACGAAAAAGAAAATAGTTCTTCGAACTGAGGTCGACGAAATAAATTATAGATAGATAATTCGTCGATCTCATCCAGAAGAAATGAAAACAGTTCGTCGAACTCCGTTCGACGAAATATCTTCTGAAGCAAATTTCATTGATCTCTGGTCGACGAAAATTGTTTCCACACAGAGAATTCGTCGATCTCCATTCAACGAGCATCTCTCAAACATTTCCTAATTCGTCGAACTCCGTTCGACGAACTCTGGAAAATTCGTCGAATGTAGACAGAAATTAATTTAACTCTTCTCCATTGATCATTCCCAGTTGATTTATAAAGAACAGATGATTTTTCTCATCCAAGGGTTTGGTGAAAATGTCTGCTCTCTGTAAATCAGTAGGAATATGGATTAGATTAATTTTCTTTTTGTCTACATTATCTCTAATGAAATGATGTCTTATATCAATATGTTTAGTCCTACTATGGTGAACTGGATTCTGTGCTATATCAATAGCACTAGTGTTATCACAAAATAATGTTGAATTATTTAAGTTGACACCATAGTCTAGGAGATGGTTTTGTATCCGTAACATTTGTGAACAGCAGCTACCAGCAGCTATATATTCTGCTTCTGCAGTTGATGTAGTCACAGATGTTTGCTTTTTACAAAACCAAGAGATAAGCCTCATACCCAGGAACTGGCAAGTTCTAGAGGTACTCTTCCTGTCCACTCTACATCCAGCATAGTCAGCATCTAAGTATGCAGTTAACTCAAACTCTGAGTCTATAGGATACCAGAGTCCTAGATTTGGGCAACTCTTTATATTTCTCAAAATTCTTTTTAAGAAAATAAGGTGAGATTCTTTGGAGTTCACTTGGAACCTAGCACAAAGGCATGTGGCAAACATGATGTCAGGCCTGCTAGCTGTTAGGTATAATAGGGATCCAACAATTCCCCTATAAAGCTTCTGATCTACAGGTTTCCCTACTGCATCAGAATCCACAACAGCATTGGTAGCCATAGGTGTTTTCATTCCTGAAGCATCACCCATCCCAAACTTCTTAATAAGCTCTTTAGCATACTTAGCTTGGGAGAGGAAGATACCATCACAGAGCTGCTTCACTTGGAGACCAAGGAAGTAGGAAAGCTCACCCATGCTACTAATCTCAAATTTGGAACACATGAGGTCAGCAAACCTCTTGCATAATTTGCGATCAGTAAAACCAAAGATGATGTCATCCACATATATTTGCACTAATAAAATTTGGTCCTTATGATGTCTAGTGAAAAGGGTTTTATCTATAGTTCCTCTTGTAAATTTATGCTTTAAAATAAAGCTTGCTAAGGTCTCATACCAAGCTCTTGGAGCTTGCTTTAAACCATAGAGAGTTTTATGCAATTTAAATACAAAAGAGGGTTGAGTTAGAGAGATAAAACCTGGAGGTTGTTCCACATAAACCTCTTCTTGAAGCACTCCATTCAAAAATGCACTCTTGACATCCATTTGGAAAACTTTGAATCCCCTGTAAGCTGCATAGGCAAGGAATATTCTTATGGCCTCTAACCTTGCAATAGGGGCAAAGGATTGGTCATAGTCAATTCCTTCCTCTTGCATGTAGCCTTGAGCAACAAGCCTAGCCTTGTTTCTCACAATGTTTCCTTGAGCATCTAGCTTGGTTCTGTAGACCCATTTGGTTCCAATAACTGGGTAGTTATGAGGTCTTGGAACCAAATCCCAAACTCCAAATCCCAAACTCTACATCTCTCAAACTGATTTAGTTCCTCTTGCATTGCAATGATCCAGTGGGGATCTTGCTCAGATTCATGGATGGAGAGAGGTTCAATCTGAGAGAGAAAACAGGCATGCATCAAGTCTTGGTTGAGTTGATGCCTTGTATGTACACCTGCTGAAATGTCTCCAATCACTTGGGATCTGGGGTGATCTCTAAGTGTGACAAGATTAGTGGGTGGAGTTTGTTTAGCAACAGCTTCTATAATTAATTCCTCTTGAGGAATGTTATTAGCTGTTGAGGGAAGTTCAGCCACTTCCACTTGATTTTCTTCTTCACTGTCTTCACCAACCTGTGGAGAAGGATGGGTTGACACCTCTTGGGTAAGGTTTAGTCCATCCATGGACTCACACAGTTGTGGAAACTGCAAAAAGCCTATGGTAGAAATCTCTTTCTTCTTATAAGACACGTTAGCTTCATCAAAAGATACATGGACTGACTCTTCAATTTTAAGAGAGGATTTATTAAAAACCCTATAGGCCTTGCTTACTTGGGAGTATCCTAGAAAAATCCCTTCTTCAGCCTTAGCCTCAAACTTTCTAATGTATGTTTTGTTGTTTGTGTGAATATAACATATGCAACCAAAAACTTTAAAATATGTGATTTTAGGTTTCTTTCCTTTAAGCAATTCATAGGGGGTCTTATTTTTCAGCTTATGTATAAGGCTTCTATTCAGGACATAGTTAGCAGTGTTTACAGCTTCTGCCCAAAAGGATAGAGGCATGTAAGCATCTGCCAATAATGTACCTGCAGCTTCAATGAGTGTCCTATTTTTTCCTTTCAGCTACCCGATTTTGTTGGGGAGTTCTAGGAGCTGAGAAGCACTGTCTGATACCTTTCTTCTCACAGAACTCATGCATAAGAAGAGACTCAAACTCTGTACCATGATCACTTCTGATCAATGTAATATGAGTAGAGAACTTAATCTGTATCGTCCAGAGAAAATCTGTAAGAACCTTGAATGCATCTGACTTAGTTCTCAGAAAGGCCACCCAACTGAATCTGGAGAAGTCATCAACAATTACTAAAGTATAAGACTTCCCTCCTAGGCTTTGTACTGCAATGGGTCCAAATATGTCCACATGAAGCAAATACAAAATCCTAGGTTAATCACTCTTATTAATAGATTTGAAACTAGTTTTAGTTTGCTTCCCTAATTGACAAGCCCTACATAGGTTTTCCTTCTTGTAGGGACCAGAAGGTAAACCTCTAACAAGGTTGTCTTTAGACAACCTAGCTATATTTTTAAGGTTTATATGACCTAATCTTTTATGCCACAACTCATTTTGGTTACTAGTGATATTGAGTAAACAAACATCAGTTTTGGCAGAAATAAAATCTACTAGATATATGTTACCTTGTCTAATTCCAATTAAAACAGTTTTGTTTTCATTATTAATAATAGAACAGGAGGTAGAGTTAAAGTGTACCTGATAACTTTCATCACATAATTGACTTATGGATATTAGGTTATGTTTGAGTCCTCTTACATATGTTACTCTTTTGAAAGTAACTGTTCCAATCTTTACTGTTCCATATCCTTCAGACTGGCCACTATTTGAATCACCAAAGATCACCTTTGGTCCTAGCTTGGACTTTTAATTAGATAGATTGTCCTTGCTGCCTGTCATATGCTTGGAGAAATCACTGTCCAAGTACCAGGTCTGACTCACCCTTGGACAGCTCTTCACCTGTACCTGTAATGAAAAACAAAATTTAATTATTCTTGACCCAAGTTACCTTGGGTCCTTTATTTGGTTGAAATGAAAAGCTGGATATAACTGACAAAGTAGGTTGAGATTTATAACCTAAAGGATGATATCTCCTAGATGGAATAACCCAATCAGCTACTGGATTGAATGGTTTATTAGCTGCCTTAGAATTTCTGTAAGAGAAATGATTTATGTTTGGTCCTTCTGGGTTCGATGAATTCTTGTAAGTTCGTCGATCAGAGTTCGACGAATAGGGCTGAGATCGTCGATCTCTGCTCAGAGAATGACAATAGTCATTTTCTGTGCCCCATGTTCGTCGACCTCTATTCGACGAACCATAAAAAGTTCGTCGATCGCAGTTAGACGAATTGTTATTACTGAAGTTTGTGTTCACCGTTCGTCGACCTAGGTTCGACGAACGGGCCACATTTCGTCGATCTGGGTTTGACGAATGCTGCTGAACCTTGTTTTTATTAGCTGTTTTCTGATTTTTATTGCTCTTGTCTATGGGTTTTGGATTGTTTTCAGACATTGGTTTGTTTATTATCTTTTCTTTTCCCTTGACAGAAACAAATTTAATGGGTGTGGTAAGAATATTTTTCTTAATTATGGGTGGAAAACCTGATGATGCACCCAAGCCCAGCTTGCTATTTAATCTGGAATCTACTGTGCTTTTTATGTACATCAGCTTGAGACTTCTGCCATTGAGAGATTGCTCAAGTTGTTTGGCCTCACATAAATAAGATTTTAATTTCATTATCTGCTCATGTGCTAAAGTTAGTTGATCTTTTAATTTAAGATTTTCTGAGTTAACAGATTCAAGATTTCCTAGTTTTTCTCTAAGGGTTTTTATTTCTTTCTCTGAACTAATTAAATCTAAACACATAGCCTTGAATTCAATTTTAAAGGAATCAGAATTAAAATTAAAACTTGAAAGAACCTGATCTGCCTCTAACTCTGAGGCTGCCTCATCTTCAGATTCTCCTTCTGATCCTGAACTTCTCCTGGAGGCATCAATTGTCATAAGGCAAACCTCCATGGATCTTGCTTCTTCCTCTTCTTCACTTGAGCTGGAAGAGGATGATTCTTCTTCAGTATCACTCCATGTTTCAGCAACAAAGCCTTTCTCTCTCTTTTTGTACTTGCTGGAGGAGGGTCTGCTGCTGTGTTTTCTCCTGGAGTCTTTTTCTCTGCTTTTCTCCTTTGATGGGCCCGCGAACAGACTCTTACTGTGGTTGGTTCGGTGAGTCGATCGCCGCGGGCTCGCTCGGGTAGGCAAGTGCACCTATCGCAAGTAGTACTCGATATTCGGGGGAATACCGAGGTCGTATTGTTCTCGGGGTCGCGTTGACTATTCTTACTCCTCCGGGAGGACTATTATTTTACTGAAAATAAGGTGGATTTTTTTGAAAACTAAAAACGGAAAAACAAAGGAGCGAAAAAACGATTTAGAGAATATTCGATGAAGGGTTAACGCTCGGCATCGAATCGGATTAAGACTAAAACAATTTTTAATAATAAAAAGACTTGGTTTTCAAATTAATAATAAGACAACTTGGCCGTGGAGGTTCCACAAATGTGAGCTCACCTAGCTATAGGGATATCGCTCACCTAAACGTTAAGACTATTCGACCGAACGTTAGTCCGACGAAGGATTCCTCTTAACGCCCGCTTTACGCTAAGAACCCCGCTATTGGGTGGGGGACCCAATCCGGTAGAATTACGCTAGTCCTCTCTCGAGGGTATGCACGCAACTCTATTTACCCAGGGGTGATCGGTCCATATGCACGGCCTCTCGGCAAGCTAGCATATGGACTACGGAAATAGGGCCCACACATCGATTATGTGGTCCTACGCGTCGTAAACCCGGGGTAAACCCTAAGTGCTTAAATTAAAATGAAAATGAAGAGCTTTAATTATTATAAATCATTTTAAATGTCCCAATGCTCTTCGATGCCGAGGCTAATAGCGATTAGCCACACATCGGTATGGGGACGGCTTATAATTTAGTGAGGCGCGAGTTCGAAATTAAATGCTACACGATTATAAGAAAGGGACAAAAGAAAAATAACAATATTTAGAGAGCTAAAAAGTTAACTAAACGAGAACTCACGCACACTCCAAATTATAAATAAAAAAGGAACTAAGTTACACATGAAAGAAAATTTGCATAATTCAAATTTGCGAGTCCCACTCAAACGAGTGGGGGCGGTAAATAAAGGCTGAAAATTGCAAGTCCTACTCAAACGAGTAGGACTGAAATGAAAGCGAGTCCTACTCAAACGAGTAGGAGAAAATAAATGCGATTACAGGGCTAAAAAGTCCGGCCATTTAACTCAAGTGAGTAGGCGGAAAAAATAAAGAAAGTAAAATTGCAAGTCCTACTCAAACGAGTAGCACTAAAATAAAGTCCGGCCATTTAAACTCAAGTGAGTAGGCGGAAAAATAAAGAAAGAAAAATTACAAGTCCTACTCGAACGAGTAGGACTGAAAATGAAAACGATGCGCCATTTAACTCTTAACGAGTAGGCGGAAATAAATGCGCACGAACACACACACTCCATATGAAATTCAAGAAAGCAATAAAATTATACACCTACACTCACACACTCTACATAATTGAACAAAGCATTAAAAGAAAGCATTAAAACAAAGCATGAAAATTTAACACCTACACTCACACACTCTACACAATTTAAATCAAAGCATAAAAATTATACACCTACACTCACACACACTTCATGAAAAATCAAAGTTACCTAAAAATTAAAATTTTAACTATTTCAAGCATAGGTTTTGCCAAAAACAAATAAAAAGAAGAAATTTCAATTTTTAGAAGATAAAAGTTTTTCAAAATAAATTGAAAACCAAAGTTTTTGGAAAATCAAAATACCAAAATTTTCATTCTTATGATGTTATGAAAGTGATAAAAAAGTGAGAAAGAAGTTGAAAAGAACAAAAAAAAGGGTTTTACAATCCTAAAAGAAAACTAAGTAAAAAAACAAAATCACTTTTTAAAATCTCTTTTATAAAATCATAAGGATGAAATCAAAATCTAAGCATGAAAACTATTTAGAGGAAAAAGACATGGTGAGAAAAAAAGAAAAACCTAATTCACCATTTCACGAATTTCAAACAAAACCTAACTTGAAAAATCAAAATCACTTTTTAAAAAGAGGGAAACCTAACATTCCTAAGCATGAAAACAAGTAAAAAAAATGTAAAGTAAGCAAATTACACTCATACACACACACACACACTTTTCATAAATGAAGAACAAGTGAAGAACAAAGATGAAACTAAGAATAAAAAGAGGAAAAAAAAAAGTGGGCACAAGTGTTCATTCCAAAGCTAAGTATGAAGAGAAAATCTAACATTTTATTGAATTTTAGGAACTATTACAAGCTGTTACAAGGGTTAAAGCTAAGACAAAACAAGAAATGAAAATAAAAAGGGAGAAATCTCCTTACATAGCCTTGAAAATCACGGATGCAGCCCACAAAAATACACTAAATTGGCCCAAAAATCTGAACCCTTGGACCTTACAGAACTGGGCTATTTATAGGAAAAAATTTCTAAGTACACGCCCTCGGTCACGGGCGTGACATGGGGGCGTGACAGTACTATTCATGAAGGCGGCTGGCGATTGGACAGCAAAGTTGACTTCGGGCTGAGTTCGCAGCAGTCACGCCCCAGGTCACGGGCGTGACCTAGGGCGTGTCGGGGAGGTAGAACCGGGCGCGGGTTGCGTCAAATGTCCTCGGCAGCGTCTTGTCGGGCCAGCTGGAAAGGTCACGCCCCATGTCACGGGCGTGACTATGGGCGTGACAGTTGGGTCGACACTCGACGAATGTCGAGCGGAAAGTGTCGAGTCGAAATCGTTGAGCTGAAATTGGGTCACGCCCCAGGTCACGGGCGTGACTATGGGCGTGACAGTCGGGGTCGACACTCGACGATCGTCGAGTGGAATTCGTCGAGAGGAGAGGACACGGGCTTGGGTCACGCCCCGTGTCGTGTGACACGGGCGTGTCGCCAGGCGTGTCAAGCCTTTTCTTCAGAAATTTTCCGATTTCACGGGAAATGCACAGTCATGGCTCGGTCACGGGCGTGACCCATGTGTCACGGGCGTGTACTTCCCAAATTTTGGCAGATTTTGGAATTTTTCTGAAAATCAAAATAAAACAAGTTAGGAGAAAATTTACAAGAATAGGAACATTTTATTGAACAAAAATAAGTAAAAACGACGAAAATAAATGAAAATGACTAAATTAATGTGCATAAAAATACGCATATTTACAGTTCATCAAATACCCCCATACTTAGGCTTTTGCTATTCCAGAGCAAAAGTTTGAGGTGAATCTATAAGGAATAAAAAAAAACTCTAAGTTTTGGCTATCGCTTAATTAATTATAAGAGAGATCGAAATAAATATACGGGGTGTAAGAGTTAAGTCCTAAAATTATGTAGATGATTTAAATAGCGCAAAAGTTTTGGCCAAAAGACTTCTTGATGTAATCAAATAGAAGGCAACATTTGTAATGGTTAGGTTAACGAAAATAGTTTGGAATTATAAGAATTCTAGCTTATACGAGTGCTACCGGAAATAATACAATTTACTAATTATGCTCTCAAAAAGATTTTTGAATTAATTCTAAATCGTGTAATTGGCTAAGGGGGTAGTGTGGTTTATGAAGAGGGTTTTGATATTTGAGGTGAGGTAAGTTTTTTCTCGAACCTCCATTTTTTTTTCTTTTGGATTATTAGGAAAACGAAATCTTATTTTCCTAATATGATTTTTGTTTTTCAACTTCATAATAATAAAAATTAACCCAATGTATATTTGCAGGAGTAATGAATTTTATCCTCTTACTCCCTATATAATCTTTTAAATTATTGGGTGCCTATGTTTACGGAACGAAATCTTGTTCCCATTGACATAAGATCTTTTAAGGATAAAATTTTTCATGCCAAGTAGGTCATGAAAAGTGAGGGGAGAAAGGAAAAACTAGATTGTAATCCTAAAAATTTTTGAGAGCAACCTTAATAATTTGTACGTTCCAATGTTTTCAGAAAGCTAAAAGTAAGTATAATTGAATTCTATAGTCGTTATTTCCTAACATAATATACGTGCTCCTATTAATGAAAAATTAGAAGTAGTGCCTAAAACGAGTCCGCTAGTTTTAACAAAGCATAAAGAATTCTTTAAAACTTAACCCCGGCTATTTAAATGTTTCAATCGATAATTAACAAACGGGTAGTAAACAGAGAATTAATAGTATTCACATATAAATAAACTCAAAACAGAATTTTTGGATAGCAGAAAAGTTAAGTATGGAATATTTAATTTATTTGTTGCAAAACATTATTTTGTTTTTTTATAGTTTTTTTGTAAACATTTTTTTTTGTGTTTTTCATTTATTATCTTTTTTTTTTGTATTTTTGTTTTTCTCGATTTTTTTGTTTGAAAATTTTTTGAACTATTATCTTTTTTTTTGTATTTTTTTAAGAGAATTTTCATAATATGTACAAAAATAAGGGAGAAAAAGAAAAATGTTTGTACAAGAATGAGGAAGGGGGAGAGAGAAAAAACAAAAAAATATATACAAAGAGAAACAAAAAAAATTTTTTTGTTTTTTCATAAATTTTTTTTTTTTTTGTTTTTTTTTTCATTTAAAAAATTTTTTTGTTTCATTTTAAGATGTTTTTTAAATTTTTTTTTTGTTTTTTTTTTGTTGTTATATGTATTTTTTTTGTATTTTTCTTTTTTTTGAGATGCAGAAAAATTGAAGTGCAGAAAATAAAGCACGAAAATACCCCCATACTTAAGTCCAACATTGTCCCCAATGTTGTATCGTAAGTATGCGGAACAGAAATGAAAGACAATATGTACAACGAAAAGAAAGGGAAGGGGGTAGAAGCTTCCCTGAAACGCGGAGGGGAAGGCCGATCAGAAACCCTGCGTTTATTAGAAAAAAAATAACAAAGATAATAAGGAAAGAGTGAAAAAGATAACCGAGGGGTGCCTCCCAGGAGCGCTTTGTTTATAGTCGTGTAGCTTGACTATTTTGGCGGGTTTATAATGTGGAGGAAAGTTATGGTTTCGCTAAAACCGATCACTGGGTCGCCCGCGATGTAAGACTTTAACCGATGACCGTTTACTTTAAAAGAGCCTTTGTCCGGGTGGGAGACGAGTACGGTTCCATAAGGAAAAACTTCTTCAACTAAGAAGGGACCGGACCATCTAGATTTTAATTTACCTGGAAAAAGCCTAAGACGTGAATTGTAAAGAAGGACAAGATCGCCCGGAGAAAATAATTTTTGGGACTTGATTTTTCGATCGTGATATAACTTAGAGCGCTCCTTATAGAATTTATTGCTCTCGTAAGCGTTCGCACGCCATTCATCGAGCTCGTTTAGTTGCAGTTTTCTATTCTGAGCGGCTAAGTTGGAGTCGAGGTTTAAGAGTTTTAAAGCCCAAAGTGCGCGATGTTCTAATTCTACGGGTAAATGGCACGCTTTGCCGTAGACTAACCGGAACGGCGTACATCCAATAGCGGTTTTGTATGCCGTCCGATACGCCCACAACGCATCGTCGAGTTTAACGGACCAATCTTTCCTATTTAGCGAAACGGTTTTTTCTAAAATTCGCTTAATCTCTCGATTTACTACCTCGACTTGGCCACTTGTTTGCGGGTGGTAGGGGGTGGCAAGCTTGTGCGTGACTCCGTATTTAGCTAACGTCTTAGCCATAATAGCGTTACAGAAATGCGTTCCCCTATCACTAACAATTGCGCGAGGCGTGCCGAAGCGAGAAAATAATTTTTTAAGAAATGTAACGACGACTCGCGCATCGTTGGTGGGGAGAGCTTGCGCTTCCGCCCACCTCGATACGTAGTCGACCGCCACTAAAATATACATATTTTTGAAAGACGGAGGTAGGGGGCCAACAAAATCTATGCCCCACAAATCGAAGACTTCGCATTCTAAAAACATGTTTTGGGGCATCTCGTCGCGACGAGAGATGTTACCCGACCGCTGACAGCTATCGCATGCGCGCACAAAATTATGCGCGTCTTTGAAGAGAGTGGGCCAAAAGTAGCCCGCCTCTAGCGCCTTCCGAGCGGTCCGGTTGGCTTGATAATGCCCACCGGCTGGACCCTCGTGGCAGTGCTTAAGAATTTGCAAGCACTCCACACCCGCAACGCATCTTCGGACCGCTTGGTCCGCGCAGATACGAAAAAGAAATGGGTCCTCCCAAAAGAAATTTTTCAAGTCAGAAAAGAATTTCTTCTTTTGATGACTGGAAAACTCTTTTGGAAGGACCCGCGCTACTAAGAAATTTGCAAAATCTGCGAACCAAGGCGAAGATGACGAAGATTTATTAATGGCAAGAAGGCGTTCCTCGGGGAATCTGTCATTTATTTCAGATTCGACGAGCGCTTCCGCACCCGGATTTTCTAAACGGGAGAGGTGGTCCGCCGCTAGATTTTCCGCTCCCCGCTTATCTCGGATCTCCAAGATCAAACTCTTGTAGGAGGAGAATCCATCGAAGAAGGCGGGGCTTCGCATCATTTTTAGCTAATAAATATTTAAGCGCGGAGTGATCGGTAAAAACGATAACTTTAGATAGCGTTATATACGAGCGAAACTTATCGAAAGCGAAAACGACGGCTAAGAGTTCCTTTTCCGTTGTCGTGTAATTTACTTGTGCGGAAGTGAGCGTCTTGCTAGCGTAATAAATAGGATGAAAATGTTTTTCTACGCGTTGGCCAAGAACGACACCTAAGGCAATATCACTAGCGTCGCACATTATTTCGTACGGAAGGGACCAATTAGGGGCCACTAATATTGGTGAAGAGATAAGTTTTTGTTTTATTAAATTAAAGGCGGACTCGCATTCGCTACTAAAGATGAAGCGTGATTCCTTTTCCAAGAGGTGAGTTAGCGGCTTTGTTATTTTTGAAAAATCTTGAATAAAGCGTCGATAAAAGCCCGCATGGCCTAAGAAACTCCTAATAGATTTTACGTTTGTTGGATGCGGAAGTTTTTCTATAATTTCTATCTTGGCCTTATCCACCTCTATCCCCTTAGACGAAATCATATGGCCGAGGACCAAACCTCCTCGAACCATAAAGTTGCATTTTTCCCAATTTAAAACAAGGCTTGTGTCCTCGCACCGTTGAAGGACACGATCTAAATTGTTAAGGCAATCGGGAAAAGAGCGTCCGAAAACAGAGAAGTCATCCATAAAGACTTCCATAATGTCTTCTACTAGCTCGCCAAAGATCGCTAGCATACATCTTTGGAATGTAGCTGGCGCGTTGCAGAGGCCAAATGGCATTCTTCGATATGCGAAGGTGCCGAACGGGCAAGTAAAAGTTGTTTTCTCTTGATCATCGGGGGAAATGGGGATTTGGAAAAACCCTGATAAACCATCAAGAAAACAATAATACGGATGACCGGATAAACGCTCTAAAATCTGGTCTAGAAATGGCAGAGGGAAATGGATCCTTGCGGGTGGCGTCGTTAAGTTTCCTATAGTCGATGCACACTCGCCAACCCGTAACAGTACGAGTTGGGACAAGCTCGTTATGCTCATTCGCCACTACGGTAAGACCGCCCTTCTTGGGCACGACATGCACGGGACTAACCCATGCACTGTCCGAAATAGGGTAGATAATCCCCGCATCTAATAACTTAATGATTTCGGCTTTAACGACGTCTTTCATGTTTGGGTTAAGACGACGCTGCGGCTGAATCGTTTTGCGGCAATTATCGTTTAGGAAAATCTTATGGGTGCAAAAGGAGGGGCTAATCCCCTTTAGGTCAGAGATTTGCCACGCAATTGCGTGGCGATGTTTAAATAAAACTTCCAATAAATCGGAAGTCTCCGAATCACTCAAGTCCGAAGAAATGATAACGGGGAGCGTATCACCTTTTCCCAAAAAAGCGTACTTGAGCGAGGCGGGTAAGGGTTTGAGGTCTAGGATGGGCGGTTCTTCTAGGGAGGTTTTAATTCCTATGTCTTTCTTACCAATTGGTTCGAAAGGCAAGTCTATAGACGTATCCTCATCGCAGTTAAAATTTTCGAGCGCATAAATATCGTCATTTAAAAATACGGACTCGAAAATGGGAGAAGAACGATCTCCGAAAAAGGTATCTAAAGAATAGCAGAAATCGTCGCTCGATGACAAATTGTCCATCGAGGGATTAATAGAGAAAGTAACTTGGTCATCGCCTACTCGGAGGAGAAGGCCTACCATTACTAACATCTATTAGTGCGCGGGAGGTGGCGAGAAAAGGGCGACCGAGTATTATTGGTACCTCGGCGTCCTCCTCGATATCTAAGATGACGAAGTCCACCGGGAAGGTAAACTTGTCGACTCGGACAAGAACGTCCTCCACTACCCCGATAGGGAACTTAACCGAGCGATCCGCTAATTGGATGCGCATATTCGTAGGACTAGGAGTACCCAAACCTAAACGCGAAAAGAGCGAGAACGGCATCAGATTAATGCTAGCCCCTAAATCAGCCTAAGGCGTACTTTACTAATATATCGCCAAAAAGGCACGGGATGGAAAACCGTCCCGGGTCGTTTTGTTTTGTGGGCAATTTATTAGTAAGGGCCGCCGAGCAGACAGCGTTGAGAGATACATGCGAAATATCCTCTAATTTGCGTTTATTAGAAAGTAGTTCTTTTAAAAATTTCGCATATTTGGGCATTTGCGAGATAGCCTCGCAAAAAGGAACATTAATGTGAATTTGTTTTAATAATAAAATAAATTTTTCATATTGCGCGTCCTTACGCTCGTTTTCTATCTTATGCGGATACGGAAGAGCCTTGTTTAAAATAATTTTTTCTTTTATAATAGGTAAAGGCGGCGTGAGCGAATAAAGAGGAAGAGGGGTCGGAGGTGAAATATGTACCTGAGGGTCGGTCCGTTTTGGATCGACCACCTCCTTTCCGCTACGGAGGGTTATAGCGTTGGCGTTCTCCCGCGGATTGGGCTCCGTGTTTCCCGGCAGTGCCCCGAGCGCGCGCTCGGACATCATCCTCGCCAGCTGTCCAACCTGTTGTTCGAGTGTTTTTAGCGATCCGGTGATGTTCCGGATATTTGACTCGTTGGACGCAATATACTTGGAAAAATTTTCCTCCATCGGGGAGGGTTTCGGAAGAGGAGGGGGAGGAAGAAATCCGGGCGCATAAGAAATAGGGGGGTGCTGAGCATTATTCGGGTTGCTCCACGAGAAGTTGGGGTGATTCCTCCAACCCGGATTATAGTTATTACTATAAGGGTTGTTGTTGGGGTTGAAGGGAGGACGACCCGAATTTCCCATGAAGTCCACGAACTCTTCAGCTACGCAGACGTTGGGGGGAATAAAACAAGGCGGAGTGGAGGAGGCAGCAGACATCTCCGCCACCTGCTTTGTTAACCTTTCAACTTGAAGGGTCAAGAGAGCAGTGGCATCCACTTCAAAAAGACCAGCCGCCGGCTTTGGCCGTCCCCGCGGGACGTTCCATTGATAGGCGTTCATAGCCATCTCTTCGAATAAAGCCTGGGCGGCCTCGGGGGTTTTGTTGTTAAGCGTTCCCCCGGCAGCCGCGTCAATCATTTGACGCGTCTGAAAATTCAGCCCATTATAAAAAATTTGAACTTGCAACCACGTTGGCAGCGCGTGGTGCGGGCAACGGCGGAGGAATTCCTTAAATCGTTCCCAAGTCTCGTATAGAGACTCGGGATCGTTCTGCACAAACGAAGAAATGTCCGCCCGCAACTTTGCAGTTTTGGCGGGCGGAAAGTACTTCGTTAGGAACCGTTCCGTCAACTCAGCCCACGTGGTGATACATCCTCGTGGGAGGGCATTCAACCACGCCTTGGCTTTGGACTTAAGGGAAAAAGGAAATAAGCGCAAACGAATGGCGTCATCAGTGACGCCATTGATCTTGAAGGTGTCGCATATCTCCAAGAAATTGGACAAGTGGACATTCGGGTCCTCATCCGGCAGTCCATCGAACTGCACGGCGTTTTGGACCATTTGAATGACACTTGACTTTATTTCAAAATTATTATTGGCCACCGCAGGGCGGACAATACTCGACCCAGAATCATCCAGGTTAGGCCGGGCGTAATAAGACATAGTACGCTCGGCCGCGGGGGAAGGTTAGGTGCGGCCATAACTACAACAGCGGGTTCTCCGATAGATTCTTCGGGATCTAAAGAAGGATTTCGGCGATGAGATCGGATACGCGCAAGAGAGCGTTCGATCTCAGGGTCGAAGTCTAAATCTTCAGACTCTGAGGGTTATCCTCGGGTCATACACCCAAACAAAAATAAAACAAAAATAAATTTTTTTTGTGTTGTTTTTTTTTTTTTTTAAAAAGTTTTTTAGTTTTTTTTTATAGAAAATAAGTAAAATTAATAGACTCCGGAATTCGAAATAGCAACTCGAAAAGAGGGTCCCCGGCAACGGCGCCAAAAACTTGATGGGCCCGCGAACAGACTCTTACTGTGGTTGGTTCGGTGAGTCGATCGCCGCGGGCTCGCTCGGGTAGGCAAGTGCACCTATCGCAAGTAGTACTCGATATTCGGGGGAATACCGAGGTCGTATTGTTCTCGGGGTCGCGTTGACTATTCTTACTCCTCCGGGAGGACTATTATTTTACTGAAAATAAGGTGGATTTTTTTTTGAAAACTAAAAACGGAAAAACAAAGGAGCGAAAAAACGATTTAGAGAATATTCGATGAAGGGTTAACGCTCGGCATCGAATCGGATTAAGACTAAAACAATTTTTAATAATAAAAAGACTTGGTTTTCAAATTAATAATAAGACAACTTGGCCGTGGAGGTTCCACAAATGTGAGCTCACCTAGCTATAGGGATATCGCTCACCTAAACGTTAAGACTATTCGACCGAACGTTAGTCCGACGAAGGATTCCTCTTAACGCCCGCTTTACGCTAAGAACCCCGCTATTGGGTGGGGGACCCAATCCGGTAGAATTACGCTAGTCCTCTCTCGAGGGTATGCACGCAACTCTATTTACCCAGGGGTGATCGGTCCATATGCACGGCCTCTCGGCTAGCTAGCATATGGACTACGGAAATAGGGCCCACACATCGATTATGTGGTCCTACGCGTCGTAAACCCGGGGTAAACCCTAAGTGCTTAAATTAAAATGAAAATGAAGAGCTTTAATTATTATAAATCATTTTAAATGTCCCAATGCTCTTCGATGCCGAGGCTAATAGCGATTAGCCACACATCGGTATGGGGACGGCTTATAATTTAGTGAGGCGCGAGTTCGAAATTAAATGCTACACGATTATAAGAAAGGGACAAAAGAAAAATAACAATATTTAGAGAGCTAAAAAGTTAACTAAACGAGAACTCACGCACACTCCAAATTATAAATAAAAAAGGAACTAAGTTACACATGAAAGAAAATTTGCATAATTCAAATTTGCGAGTCCCACTCAAACGAGTGGGGGCGGTAAATAAAGGCTGAAAATTGCAAGTCCTACTCAAACGAGTAGGACTGAAATGAAAGCGAGTCCTACTCAAACGAGTAGGAGAAAATAAATGCGATTACAGGGCTAAAAAGTCCGGCCATTTAACTCAAGTGAGTAGGCGGAAAAAATAAAGAAAGTAAAATTGCAAGTCCTACTCAAACGAGTAGCACTAAAATAAAGTCCGGCCATTTAAACTCAAGTGAGTAGGCGGAAAAATAAAGAAAGAAAAATTACAAGTCCTACTCGAACGAGTAGGACTGAAAATGAAAACGATGCGCCATTTAACTCTTAACGAGTAGGCGGAAATAAATGCGCACGAACACACACACTCCATATGAAATTCAAGAAAGCAATAAAATTATACACCTACACTCACACACTCTACATAATTTGAACAAAGCATTAAAAGAAAGCATTAAAACAAAGCATGAAAATTTAACACCTACACTCACACACTCTACACAATTTAAATCAAAGCATAAAAATTATACACCTACACTCACACACACTTCATGAAAAATCAAAGTTACCTAAAAATTAAAATTTTAACTATTTCAAGCATAGGTTTTGCCAAAAACAAATAAAAAGAAGAAATTTCAATTTTTAGAAGATAAAAGTTTTTCAAAATAAATTGAAAACCAAAGTTTTTGGAAAATCAAAATACCAAAATTTTCATTCTTATGATGTTATGAAAGTGATATAAAAAAGTGAGAAAGAAGTGAAAGAAAAAAAAAGGGTTTTACAATCCTAAAAAAAACTAAGTAAAAAAACAAATCACTTTTTTAAATCTCTTTTTAAAATTCATAAGGATGAAATCAAAATCTAAGCATGAAAACTATTTAGAGGAAAAAGACATGGTGAGAAAAAAAGAAAAACCTAATTCACCATTTCACGAATTTCAAACAAAACCTAACTTGAAAAATCAAAATCATTTTAAAAAGAGGGAAACCTAACATTCCTAAGCATGAAAACAAGTAAAAAAAGTAAAGTAAGCAAATTACACTCATACACACACACACACTTTTCATAAATGAAGAACAAGTGAAGAACAAAGATGAAACTAAGAATAAAGAGAGGAAAAAAAAAGTGGGCACAAGTGTTCATTCCAAAGCTAAGTATGAGAGAGAAAATCTAACATTTTATTGAATTTTAGGAACTATTACAAGCTGTTACAAGGGTTAAAGCTAAACAAAACAAGAAATGAAATAAAAAGGAGAAATCTCCTTACATAGCCTTGAAATCACGGATGCAGCCCACAAAAATACACTAAATTGGCCCAAAATCTGAACCCTTGGACCTTACAGAACTGGGCTATTTATAGGAAAAAATTTCTAAGTACACGCCCTCGGTCACGGGCGTGACATGGGGGCGTGACAGTACTATTCATGAAGGCGGCTGGCGATTGGACAGCAAAGTTGACTTCGGGCTGAGTTCGCAGCAGTCACGCCCAGGTCACGGGCGTGACCTAGGGCGTGTCGGGGAGGTAGAACCGGCGCGGGTTGCGTCAAATGTCCTCGGCAGCGTCTTGTCGGGCCAGCTGGAAAGGTCACGCCCATGTCACGGGCGTGACTATGGGCGTGACAGTTGGGTCGACACTCGACGAATGTCGAGCGGAAAGTGTCGAGTCGAAATCGTTGAGCTGAAATTGGGTCACGCCCCAGGTCACGGGCGTGACTATGGGCGTGACAGTCGGGGTCGACACTCGACGATCGTCGAGTGGAATTCGTCGAGAGGAGAGGACACGGGCTTGGGTCACGCCCCGTGTCGTGTGACACGGGCGTGTCGCCAGGCGTGTCAAGCCTTTTCTTCAGAATTTCCGATTTCACGGGAAATGCACAGTCATGGCTCGGTCACGGGCGTGCCCATCTGTCACGGGCGTGTACTTCCCAAATTTTGGCAGATTTTGGAATTTTTCTGAAAATCAAAATAAAACAAGTTAGGAGAAAATTTACAAGAATAGGAACATTTTATTGAACAAAAATAAGTAAAAACGACGAAAATAAATGAAAATGACTAAATTAATGTGCATAAAAATACGCATATTTACAGTTCATCATCCTTCTTCTGGCTTTCTGGACATTCAGAGATGTAATGTACAGGCTTTCTACATCCAAAGCACACAACCTCCTTGGTTGGTGTCTTGTCATATTTGGGCTTATCATCCTGCCTGGATGATTTCCTTCTGAAATCCTTTCTAGGCATCTTATAAAATCTTTTTGTAAAGAGGCTCATTAGTTCTTCATTGGATGTTGAGGTCTCACTTTCCTCAGATGCCTTGAAAGCTATAGTGTGATCCTTTCTCACTGGAGTTGTTGATTTCTGTTCTGCTGCTTCTTTTGACTTAATCAACTACTCATAAGATTTTAGTATGCCTAGCAGAGATTCAGTTGATATCTCATTTAGGCTTCTGGCTTCTTTGATAGGCCAGATTCTTGAGTCCCAAGAGCTAGGGAAGCACATCAAGATTTTATCATTCACCTCTGTAAGGGTGATATCTTTATCCAAGGTTTTAAGCTCATTGATGATTGAGCTAAACCTATTGTACATTTCAGCAACTGATTCAGCCTCATCCTTCTTAAAATTCTCATACAGAGATATGAGATTTGATCTCCTATCTTTCCTTTCATCAGCTGAACCAGCTACCATTTGGTTGAGGGAGTCCCAAATGGCCTTGGCTGAGGTGCACTCAGCCACCTTCTGAAATATGTCATCAGACATTGTCTATGCCAAGATGTTCATTGCTTTTGTCTCTGCAATTTTAGCTTTCTTGTAAGCATCATTATTATCTGGAGGAGGTACTGGAGTCATGTTGGTAGAGGTGCTTGGAGAAGCTGCAGGTGCTGGAGGTACTCTTGTTAAGATAGAAGCAAAAATGTCTTCATCAATATAATTCATATACAATTTGATTCTTGCCTTCCAGATGGCAAATCTGTTAGGATTGCATACTGGAGGTCTGATGCTTGCATAATCTTTGTTTTGAGCCATTTCTGTGAAGAAATAAATCTAATAAAGGAAACAAAACAATCAGATCTAACAAGAGAGATATTTATGGTTCATGTGTTAGCCTGCACAACCAATTAACCTCTTAAGGTGTGTTAGTTTAACCAACCTCGCTTTGATACCAATTGAAAGTGAAGGTTAAATCTGAAATACTCTAGAGGGGGGGGGGGTGAATACAATATTGTGGTCTCTTAAAAAATCTTTACAACTTTTGCTGTAAAGCTAGGTGAACAGTTTAGTAATCAGAGTAATAAACAAAAAAACCTAACAAATCACAGAGCACAGCCAAAACAAAAGAAAGAGGACAACCAGACGACACAAGAAATTATAGTGGTTCCCCAACCTGGGTACATCCACTCTTCTACCACCCTGGTAGGAATCCACTCAGATTTTTGATCAGGTGCCTGACACCAATGAGCTTTTGTTCAGGTGCTCAAAAACCAAAACCTCAAGTCTTTTGGTAGGATACTTGCAACCAGGAATAATTTTGAAGGGACTTAAAACCCTGTACAGAAGATGAAAAAGGGGTGATGGTGTCTTCTCTTCCTCAATAATAACTGGGAAGACTAGTGGATTGATTTCAGCGGATTGCTCCCCCTGAGATCTTGAATGGATCGAGAAATCTGGAGCACTACTTCAGGGTGACAGGTCTTCAAGAACTTGATTTCCTTGACCAGAGATTGCTTCAGGAACTTCTTTGACAGATAGAGTTATTGTTGTCCTTCTGAAGTTATCCTGTAGGGTTGAAAGAAGAAGACTCTTGATGGAGATTGTATGTTCTTCTTCTTCTTGATGATGTTCTCTGGCCTAGGCTGATTGCAGAAAAGAACTTTTGATTTCTGAAAGACTTCTTGAAGGTGATCTCTGTCTGTGTATGTAGAGTACTGCTTAATCATTTCTTCTTTTTTTGTTAACTGACTGAAGAACACATTCGAAATTAGAATCCTTGAGTAGTAAATGCAGTCGGCCTGGGAAAGAAGCGACAATCAATGAATTCCCTAACTGTCCCATGGAAAAATGGCATGTAATAATCCATGATCAATGCTGGTTCTAACGGTAACATTCCAAGAATATTGGGCATTAATTACTCAGGAATCATCGCCAAGAAAAGGGACGGAAAACTGGAGAAGACCTAAGTCTGCAATCGTTGAACGAAGAACAGGAATCGTCGAGCTGAGTTCACAGTTCGTCGAGCTGAGCTGATGAGTTCGTCGACCAGACAATAACAATTAGTATTCAAGGGAAACTTGTCAATTCTGCTACAATATTCGTCGAACTGACAATCTTCATTCGTCGAGCTGACAATCATCATTCGTCGAACTGAGATCCAAATTCGTCGACCGAAGAATGATTGTGGACTTAGAATCTGAGAATTCTCTAGCAGAGAAGGATTCAAATCGTAGACCAGAAATCATCGAGTAGAGTACTGAGTTCGTCGACCTAACAAGTTGACTTTGTCGACCTGAGAAGTTGTGAACTTGAGGTCCAAGTTCATCAAGCTCAGAATCTTGTTCGTCGACCAAAGCCTGAAGTTGGACTTAGAAAAATCTGGAGTTACCCTGAATTTAGTTTGTTGAAGTATCCCAGGTTTCGTCGAACAGAGAACGAAGATCTTCGAGCTCACCACAGAGAAATATCTCAAGATCGTCGAGCTCAGAACGCCTTTCATCGACCTGAGTTCGACGAACATCGAACTCATTTTACTTAGTCTGGAAATCTTCTAATTCTTGAGTCTCTGATGGTCTTGTTGATAGCTGGTCCATCCGATATTGACTCTAAGGACTTGGCCTAGACTCTAGGACAAAAATTTGACCCTGGCTATACATGATGGGTCACATCCTAAGTTAGTGAACCTAGCCCAAATCAACTAGGGATCCAACATTATTTCTTGCGACAAATCAATGTTGTCATCATGTCGAAGAATTCTGAAGATATATATCCAATAGAGTGAGTAGTGTAGAGTGGGACTTTGCCTAGAATATCGGCTAGGAGCTTGCTTTCAGCATTCATATTTGGTCGTCGAATGTAATTTGTGGATTCAGGGAGACCACGGAAGGACATGGCCCTGGAGTAGTCGGGTTCTTTGAAGTATTCTTCCTCGTTAATTAAGGGAAATTTCAGATATTCTGTTAATAACGATGCCTTGATCTTGATCTTCAAATTCCTGACCTTGCTTTTCAATAACTTTCCACTTCTTTTAATATTTGCATTTCTGAAAAACTCTTCGATATCTGGAATGAATACTTTGCACGGTTGCTCAAGAACGAAAGTGAAGCTCATGGTTTTAAGTTGAAGAATGACGTTTCCAGTGCGAACAAAATCACTGCCGAACCATATCTTAGTAGTAGGGGCCACAGATTACAGAGGTTTGGAGATTTCAGACCTATTGAAGAGGAGCGAAGCTTTTTCGGCATGAACGACAGAAGCAGAGGAGATGAATCGTGGTTCTTCGAAAGGCCCTATTCTTCAATTTTTGGATATTTGGATATTTCATGGACAACCCTATTTATATATATAATTAAAAATTTTGATAAATAAGGACAAGCGTACCTGGAAAGGCGGTTCAACTTATCAAAAAACATTTCCAAATAGATTTGGACATTTTTCGAAAAATCAACCTTGTTTTTCAAAAGGTATGAAGGTTTTTCAAAAAGTATATAAAGTTTTTTCGGGAAATCTCATAGTTTTTCGAAAAATCCAAGTGATTTTTCGAGAAGTCCAAGAAATTTTTCTTTTTCGAGAAAGCCATTAGTTTTTCGAGAAATCAAAGGTTTTTCGAGAAATCAAAAGTTTTTCGTGAAATCCAGGTGTTGTTTCGAGAAATCCACTTTTGAGCCTGGGTTTTTCTGAAAATTTGCTGAGCAAGAGTTTTCCTTGGCATTTTCTGAGGGGCTGATGCTGAATCCTTCTTTGAATTAAACTGTGAACTCTTCAGCACTCCATGTTGAGCATACCATTTTCTGTCTTGAAAAGCTAGAACTTGCTCTCGTCTAGCGGCTTCATGAAAATATTTGCAACTTTTCTCTCTGTGGGAACATACTGGAGGTTGATGTCCTCATTTTCCACATTCTCTCGAATGAAATGGTATCTTAATTCGATATGCTTCATCTGGCTGTGAGAAACTGGATTGTTGGTGATTGCTATAGCGCTAGAGGAGTTGCAAAACATAGGAATGTCCCTGAACTTCAAGTGGTAGTCTTCAAATTGGTTCTTTATCCAGAGAAGTTGTGCACAACAACTACAAGCAGAAATATATTCTGACTCGGCTATTGACATTACAACACAATTCTGTTTATTGCTGCTCCAAGATATGAGCCTTCTTCCATGGAATTGACAAGTCCCGAAAGTGCACTTTCTATCATCTTTTCTACCTGCAAAGTTTGCATCTAAAAATCCAATTAGTTCTCTATCATTATTTCTTAGGTACCATAAGCCATGATTGGGTGTTCCTTTAAGGTATCTCAATATCTCTCTTGCAACAGAGTAGTGAGATTCCTTAGAGTTCACTTGATATCTTGCACACACACATGTTGAGAACATTATGTTAGGTCTGCTAGCAGTAAGATAGAGCAAAGATCCAATTATGCTTATATGCTTGGTTTCATCGAAGGCTTTCCCTTTATCATCCTTGTCCAGAGACATAACTGAACCCATTGGAGTACTTATAGAGGGTGTATTCTCCATTCCAAATTAATTAACAAACTCCTTGGTGAACTTCGTCTGAGAGATGAAAATTCCATCTTCAGATTGTTTCACCGGAAGTACTTAGAAATATTTCAGCTCACCCATACTGCTCATTTCAAATTTCTTTTTCATAAGTTTGGAAAACTTATTACAAAGGTTGTCATCAGTAGAGGCAAAGATAATGTCATAGATATAGATTTGCACTAGGAAAATCTTGCCTTTTACTTCCGTAAGAAATAATATCTTATCTTTATTTCCCCTTGTGAACTTGTTCTCAAGAAGAAAGTTAGAAAACATTTAATACCAAGCTCGTGGAGCTTGTTTTAAAATGTATAAAGCTTTAAATAACAAATAAAAATAATCAGGATGGTTAGGATCAACAAATCCTAGGGGTTATTCCATATATACTTCTTCCTTTATATTACCATTGAGGAAAGCAGACTTCACGTCCATTTGATAGACAATGAAGCCCATAAGTGCAGCATATGCGAGGAACAACCTGATGGCTTTGAGTCTTGCCACTGGAGAATAGGTTTGATCAAAGTCGATCCCTTCTTCCTATCTGCATCCTTTAGCTACGGGTCTGGGTTTGTTTTTGATGATGGTTCCATATTCATCCATCTTGTTCCTGTAGACCTACTTTGTTCCAATTACATTCTTGTCTTTGGGTCTTGGCATAAGCTTTCAGACTTGACAGCGTTTGAATTAATTTAGTTATTCTTCCATTGCAACTATCTAAGATGCATCCTGGTTTGCTTCTTCGAATTTCTTTGGTTCAACCTGCGAGAGAAAACTCAAATGCAAATTTTCATTAGTAGTACCTCTACGAGTCCTTACACCAGCATGAGGATCTCCTATGATTTGATCAATTGGGTGATCCCTCAAATGTCCGAGCTCTATAGTCCTTGCATCGGGAGATTCCACTATTTCTGGAGTTACTTCTTCCACTTGGATAACTTCTTCATCCTGGTGATCCTCTTCTCCAATTGAGGTTGGAGGAGTGATCTTGATGAACCTTTGAGCACTTTCTTCAACTGTCTCATCCAAGCTTAACTCTTTCAGCTTTAAACATGTATCCTCAACAAAAACACTGGAGGAGCTACTACGGAGCAAGCTCATCTCATTAAATACAACATTATTTGACTATTATACCACCAGAGTTTTCGTGTTAAAAATTCTATAAGCCTTCTTATGGCTAGTATAACCTACGAAAATACCTTCAAAGCATTTTTCTCCAAAATTCATATGATGATATTTCCCATTATTTAGTACATATCATTTGCAGCCAAAGATCCTGAAGTAGGACACAGTCGGTCTCTTGCCTTTCAGTAGCTCATAAGGAGTCTTATGATGATTCTTGTTGATCAACGCTCTGTTTTGCGCGTGACAAGCTGCATTGATGGCCTCAACCCAGAAGTACTCTGGTAGAGAGGACTCAGTGAATATTGTGGTGCTTGCTTCAATGAGTGTTATGTTCCTTCTCTCTACAACTCCATTTTGTTGTCGAGTATGAGGGGAGGAAAACTCATGAAAGATACCTAGACTTCCACAGAATTCTATCATGGCCCCATATTTGAATTCTATTTCGTGGTCACTTCTGATTTTGGCCACAAAGCAGTTTAATTCATTATGGATTTTCCGGATAAAATTCATGAACACGGTAAAGGTATCTGACTTTCATTTCATAAAGAACACCAAAGTAAAATGTGAGTGATTGTAATACTCCCATCCGTCACATGGGATATAATAGAAGGTCCGGTCGGGGCCCCATGCCATATTCCACGGACAGTCGGCGGAGTTACATATTAATATAAAAACACTGTGAAACCATATCGAAACCTAACACAGAGCATTCTGGAGGAAGCTTTTAAATATGTTGAAAGAACCCACCAAAGTACATGAATGTCCACTACACTCCAAAGCAGAAATGAAAGAATATATACACAAGGAGTCTTGGCCTTATGACCTTACAACATTTTCTTAAACAATAAATTTCTTACACACTTCGGCATGCAGGCCGGCCACATATGAAAACAGTAAAAGTAAACACTTCGCTTTGGCCTTCAAGGGCCAGCATAGCATCAAGAGCTTTAGCCCGCTACTTGCCATTGGGCTCACCTGTTCCTGTAAGAACAATCCATCGAGCAGTGGCAAAACATGGCAATGGTCAGCTTAGGCTGACCAAATTATAACAACCTCACCACTTGCTCGTGGTGGCGGAGCTCCTTCCCTTCAAGGTATTAGCAAAACAAACATAACAATTAAAGTGCAATATAAGCACACATCACCACAGGTATATGCACGATGGCCACACACCTCGTGCATTAAGGGCACATTCTCGGTATCCGGACAAAAACATGGGGACCATCATCATTCTCCAAACGACAACAACATCAGCATTTTGGTATTCTTTACGGCATGTAGAAGGTCTAAGACCCATAACTATGCCTTCGACAGGTAACACTACCCAAGACACAACACATAGCTACGGGGTAGGTTCGGGCCTTTCCCGTTGCTCACATCGCCGGGCAAAAAATACTACAACACGGGTCGGCCTCCCCATTCTCATTCCTCCAATCAATATATAACCCCGTTATGATTTACGGGTGGTTCGTAGACCACCTGGCTGGGCTCCCAAAGCTCTCAGCCCCACATCACAGGCCCCAGGTCTCCACGACATAGGCCGCAAACAAAGCTCCCAAGGAGCTACCGCCTGTTGTATCACTACCGCCGCACGGTATCTGGCAGAAATGCAATTCTACCCAGTTTTCCGAGTGCTCCTGGGAGTTAGTCCCCAAGGTTCACTGTTGTAATCTACCGTATAAAAACCCCCAAAAAACAAACATCACGAAGTCTTCACCGGTGAACACAAGCATAGTGAAAAAAATTCACCAATCCAGACCAACCTGTCCAGATGGGCTTCACACACCATGCCTATGTTAGTACTTAGATTTCGAACTCTACATGCAAACACTACAGGGATATATCGTATCTACCTGAAGAAAAACCTAACGCTCATCGCACACTCGCATGAGAGGGATTCCCATGCAAAAGGAAGAGGACTTCACGTGTCCAAGTTGAGAATCGTTACCCTTTGCATTCTCTTTGGTGGCATGTCAAAGATCTAGACGGATGGAAGCGAACGCACTGAACTTGACTCCACGGATCAGGACAAGGATTCTGAATCGGGGCTCCGAAACTCCAAAGGCGGCGAGATTTACCCCCCCCCCCCCCCCCCTCCACCGGCGTCGCTGCTCCACTGCCAGGATCTCAGGCCAAATCCAAAAACCAGAAGAAAATGAATTCGAAACGGTCGCATTAGGCATATATTCCAATCTATCGCCACACGATAAGTAGCTACCGTCGTGCAGTACCTTAATTCAATGCCTTGTTTGGAGCGAAACTGCTCAAATGCTCCAATCACAGGCCGACACTTGGCCACGTCATTTCGGGTTTTCTACCGTTGCATGATAGAAGGCTAGTGCCGTGCGATAGAGGACATCAGTTATGACATACCACTAGCCACAATCGCCATGCACTAACTTCTACCACCGCGCAGTAGGATCCCGAGAACTATAACAATTAAATTGACCCAACTATCGCCTGCGGTAACACTATCGCTGGGTGATAACTTCCCAAGAGGTCTGCCAAATTAATTCCCCTGTTACCTTCCCGCGGTAACAACTTTCCGCTGTGCGGTAACATCTTTCTCGAGAGCTCGACGTTTTCTCAAGAACTTAATGCGCTCAACGAAATACTGGAGCTAGCACCACGCGGTAACAGTTACCGCCGAGCGGTAACCCCCAAAGAAGCATCTTCCGCCTTATGAAATTTGGGGCGTTACAAATCTCCCCCACTTAAAAAAATTTCATCCCGAAATTTGACGTTACGGGAAAAATATACAAAACGTAAACAGTCCATCTAATTACCTAGAGACATAGCACAGTGAACTCCTCCCTCATACTTTGCTCGCGCTCCCAAGACAGCTCCTCTCGGCCACAGTTGTCCCAAAGGACCTTGACCATTCTAATGGACTTGTTCTGCAGTTGCTTGACCTCTACGTCCTCGATCCGAATGGGCTTGAACTTCGTCATCAACCCACTATCGACTAGCACTTGATTCGCAGCAATCACTTGAGTGGGATCTTGAATAGCCTTTCACAGCACTCAGATGTGAAACACATCATGCAAACCGCTCAACTCCACCAAAAGAGCCAAACGATATGCGGATTCAACAACCCGCTCCAAGATCTCAAAAGGCCCAACATACCTCGGGTTAAGTTTCTTTAAGCGTCAAATGCTTGATACGCCGTTAAATGGTTTTATCTTGAGGTATACCCAATCACCAACTGCAAACTCCACGTTCCGATGCTTGGCATTGTAGTACTTATCATGTCTATCTTGAGCAATCAGTAGTCGTTCTTGAATCAACCGTATCGTTGAAGTAGCATCTTCAACGTCCCTTTGCTTGTACAACTTCGATTCTCACATCTCTACCCAAGCCAACGACGTACGACACCTCCTTGCGTATAGATCCTCAAAATGCGCCATCTGAATGCTGGCTTGATAGTTGTCTTTATATGCGAACTCAATCACAAAAAGATGGTCCTCCCACCTTTTCCCAAAATCCAAAACACACATACGTAGCATATCTTCCATCGTCTTGTTCACCATTTCAGTCTAACTGTCCGTCTATGGCTGAAAAGTGGTGCTGAGGTTCAACTTGGTGCCCAACAACTGATGAATGAGCCTCCAATCGTTTGATGTGAACAAACCATCTTGGTCACTAACGATGCTTCTGGGTACATCATGCAAACGGACTATGCTGTCTGCATAAATCTTTGCCAGTTTCTCTACTGAATCATCCTTCCTATTGGGTATGAAGTGTGCCACCTTCATTAAAAGATCCACGATCACCCAAATGACATTGTTCCCCTTCTACGATCTCGACAAACCGTGCACGAAATACATGGAGATGTCATCAAATTTCCACTCCGCTATAGACAAGGACTTCAGGAATCAGCCAGGCTTCTAGAATTCGGCCTTTACCAAGGCACATGTTTGACATTTTTGTTGGGTATTACATCCACATTAACCCAGATTTGATGAAGTCACCCTGGAACTAAGATGAATTAAGTTGTATTTGATGCTTGGCTTGAGTTATATGTTTGCAGGAATTACACTGGGAAGTGTAGACGAATGTCAGTCCACAGTGGGTCACCAAACACAGGAACTATGCAATGTAATCCCTCATTGCATATTCTAAGGTGTTGCCTCATGTGTGGTCTCTCTATTGGGATACACTTCATATTCAAGCTATTGGACTATGAGAAAGGAATTGGGAGTTGACTACTCTAGAAGAAACAGTTTTCCAACATCAAAAATTTCTCTAAGTCTTTTACTCGAGTAGGTCTATAACTACTCGAGTAGTTTGGGTATAATTTACTCGAGTAATGGAATCTTGTACTCGAGTACTTAAGTGTATCTCTCGTGTAGCTAAGTCACATACTCGAGTAGACATAGTCATATACTCGAGTAGCATGCTTATATACTCGAGTAGATTACACCTTATACCCGAGTATTCAAGGGTTCTCTTATCAAAATTTTTTCTAAGTCATGGACTCGAGTAAGTATACTCACTTACTCGAGTAGTTCATTATACCTACTCGAGTAGATCATGTTTCACTCGTGTATCTTGAATTTTTCCCACTCCAGAATTTTCTAAGTCTTTTACTCGAGTAGATCTTTGACCTACTCGAGTAGATTACTTCCTCTCGAGTAGTTCAGTTCAACTACTCGAGTAGCTCTTGCTGACATCTTCAAAATTTATTCTAAGTATCCCACTCGAGTAGTACTTCATGTACTCGAGTAGTTTATGAAATATACTCGAGTAGTTTTTCCAGTACTCGAGTAGTTTATGAAATATACTCGAGTAGTTTTTCCAGTACTCGAGTAGATCCTTTATGTACTCGAGTAAGTCTCTCTACATACTCGAGTAGTTCTGTCTGCTTACTCGAGTAGTTGATTTCTACCTACTCGAGTAGCGCATCTTTGTATACCCGAGTATGTTCTCCTTCATGTACTCGAGTAGTTATTCAACTACTCTAGTAGCTATTCACTTACTCGTGTATATGGCTGAAATTTCTCTGATATTTTGCTAAGTCCTTTTTCTGACGGGATTTTGAAATCACGCGACATGATTGGTCCACGTGTACATCATTATGACCGATTATGACCGTTAGTCTCTTCTATATAAGGTCTTATCAGAAAATGACAAACCCTAAGTATTCTCCAAGCTTTCTTGTCATTCTATTTCGAGAAATATTCTTCAGCCGACTCCTCCCTGTTTTCCCGAAACGGAAGCTGCCGTCGCCTCCATCTTCTCCGGCCAACTGCTTCTAAGGTCAGAGGGTTCATTCTGAAGAAAGTTACAGATCGAGATCGACATCACCGTTCATCTTCTCTCTCTGATTCTGTAAAAGTAAGAAGATCCAGATCTGGGCCGAGACTCTCTTCACCGATTTCTGATAGTGCTGCAAAGTCCATAAGTAGAAGTTTTCTGGGCGTTTCTTCAGATCTGATTGGATTTACTGTTTGTATAATTTTCCAACACTTTATTAATCTTGTAGGAGAAAGTTTCTCCGAGTGTAGGAGTTTTTCACTCCGAGTTTGTAGGAAGTGTTATCTTCCGAGGTGTAGATCCTTTTGTTTGGATCGAGTTTGTAGGAACTTTGTTCCGAGGGTAGGATCGATTTTTGATCCGAGATAGTGGAGTAGCCGAGTCTAGTTGATTGCTAGATCGGTGAGGGAAAGTGGATGTACCCAAGGTTGGGGAACCACTATAAATCTTGTGTCATCTGTGATATTGGTAGATAGTTCTATGTTGTGCTCTAATTATTTTTTATTCCGCAAAAGACGCACAACTCACCTATTCACCCCCCTCTAGGTGATTTAGGTTGACAACCGTTTTCTTTCAATTGGTATCAAAGGGAAGTTGATCGTCAAAAGGTTAACACCTTGATCAGATCCAAATCTGTTGTCTGAAAGATTCTACCATAAAATGGATAAGGGCAAAGATTTCGCCAAGCTTCCACTGTGCAACAAAAATAACTTTCCCATGTGGAAAGAAAGGATAATTTTTTTCATGGAAGCTGTGGATCCAAGGATCTTCATGATCATTGAAGAAGGTCCTTACGTTCCCATAACTGTGTCCACAATCGACCCTACAAAGAAAGTTCCCAAAAAGCTAATGGATCTCGACAAAGACGAGATTGCACTTGTCTCTCTCGACAAGAAAGCTAAGAACATTATAGCAAGTGCAGTCGATGACTCGATGTTGCAGAATTTGATTCACTGTCAATCAGCTAAGGAGATGTGGCACTCCTTAGTCACTTTGATGGAAGGAACTGAAGAAGTAAGGGATGATCAGAGATCCCTTCTCAATCAAAAATATGAAGTATTCCGACAAGGGAACAAGGAAACAATTGCCGACACCTTTGAGAACTTCTTCAAAATTATAAATGGCCTAAGGGTGTATGACCGTGTCTTCACCAACGGAGAACTGAACGACAAATTCTTGAGATCCCTAACTAAGGAATGGGATAACAAGGTATGCGCCATCAGGGAGTTCGGGAAGCTAGCTGAAACGGACCCGCAAAATCTCTTTGGAAAGCTTATGTCTTATGAACTCCAAATCAATACAAGAAAAGCTGAAGAAGAGAAGGGCAGGTCTGCACTAAAGGAGAAATCTATCACTCTGAAGGCAGACACCTCTAGAAAGACTAAGGCTGCCTCCCCCGCTCCAGCTCCAGCAGTTGATGAAGAAGAAGAAACATCAGAGCCTAGCACCTCAGGGTCTGAACTATCTGAAGGAGAGTTCTCCTTGCTCTCAAGGCAATTCAAGAAGTTTCTTAATAAAAAGAAACAATGGAAAGGCAAGGATGCCTCATACAGAAGATCGCAGTGCGATGACGATCGACAATGAAAAGGCTCAAGCAGCCACGAAAGGTATAATACTAAACAGAACAAATACGTTTCAACTGACATCATTTTCTACTGCTGTAATAAGCCAGGTCACGTCATTGCTGACTGCCCTCACAAGAAGAAGGAGGGTGGCAGAAGAGAAGACAAGAAATCCTCACACACCAGGAAAAGGAAAGAGAAGAGCCTCATAGACAAAAGGAGCAAGACTCTTAGCGATTCCGACTCATCTGAGTCAAGCGAAGAAGAAGAAGCTTACTTTGGGCTAATGGCTCAAACAGATGATGAACAAGAGCCCCAGTTCACTGGGAAGATAAACCCTCATACCCATCTCTCAGAATCTGAAGTCTCTGAACATGACTTCGAGGGTAGCTCCTCTGACGATGAGTCAGAATTGATGGCCCGGTACAAGGAGTTAATCATGGCTTATGATAAATGTCGTCGAGTCGTGAAGACTCAGGCTAAAGAGATCAAATCTCTAAAAGCCGAAGAGAGCAACTTGAGAGAGAGAGTCGCAAAGACTGACTCCCTCGAGGAAAACTTCAATAATACTATTGAAGAATATAACAAGGCTCTTGAGCACCTTGACCTGAAGGAGAAGATCATCAAAGGATTGGAAGCCAAACTTGAGGCTGAAAGGAAACTTGTTGAGAGTTTCTCGAAGCCCAAAACAGTTCTTCCATTCGTTGCTGAATTCTCAGCAAAGGATAAGGGAGCGGGACTAGGCCATGAAGAAGCTCCTAGTAAATCCTCTAGGAGAAACAAGAATCAACGGAAAAATAAGGCCGCCAAAAAGGCCTCAGCCGAAGAAATGGGAAAAGCCCCTCAAAATCAAACCACATTCAAAAAGGTCATCTTTCCATCAAATGAGTTTGATTTTGACTCATCATACAGGCACTTTGCTAGGCCTACTTATGTAGAGCCAAAGTCCCGCTATCAAGGATGGGCTCGACCCCGAAACTTTGGCGAAAGTGTCTTTAAGGCACCTTATGAAGAAGTTATTCTTCAGAGTTATGGCCCTTTCAATCATGGGCATAACTTCAAGAAGGCACCAAAGACAAAGCATGTTGTAGAGAAGCCCATAAAGGAGAAGAAGCCATGTGATTGCCATCATCATGAGGCATCTTCCTCCAAGAATGCTACCCCTGCTAGACCAAAGTTCCAAAAGGTCAAGCAGGAGATCTTGAGGCAAAGGTACAATAGATTTGACTGTTGGTGCTGTGACAAGGTTGGTCACTTCGACATAGATTGCTGGTTCAATTCCAAAAACGCTGCAACCCCTCATGTTAGCAATATGAGAAAGACCGCTCATAAAGCCAACACTCGTAGGGGGAGCACTCTAACCCGAGACCAAGGACCCAAACGTGTTTGGGTTCCTAAGGCAAATTGATTGTGATTGCATGGATGTCCAAAGGCCAAAAAAACGCCTATCTGGTACTTGGACAGCGGATGCTCTCGACATATGACCGGGACTAGAAGCCTCATTCAGAACTTTACTCCAGTCGTGAACGGACCAAAGGTCATCTTTGGAGGTTCAGACCGTGGAATTACTAGAGGTTATGTTATGATTACTAACGGCAATGTATCCTTCTCGGATGTGCCCTATGTCGAAGGATTGGAACACAATCTCATTAGCATAAGCCAACTCTGCTATAAAGGATACATAGTTGAGTTCCATGCTGATAAGTGCTTGATAAAATCCGTTGACAATATGGAAACGATTTTATCCAGCACTCTAAGCAGGAATATTTTCTGTTTAAATTTCATATGTATAGATTCCTCTACACCAATGTGTCTTTTAGCAAAAGATAGTGCGTCTCTTGGTGACCAATGGCATAAGAGACTGGCGCATATTAATTTCAAAACCATTAATAAACTATTTTCAATGAACTTAGTACGTGATGCCCCAAATATCAAATGCGTCAAAGACAGACCTTGTCATGCATGCGTAAAAGGCAAGCAAACAAAGGCTACCTTTAAAAACATTATTGGCAAAGACTCTAACAGATGTCTCCATCTATTGCACATGTACTTGTTTGGTCCACTGCAGATCAGAAGTTTGGGAGGTAAGGACTATACATTGGTAATTGTTGATGACTACTCACGCTTTGCGTTGGTGTTCTTTCTGAAACACAAGTCAGATACCTTCGACATCTTTACTAATTTTGTCAGGCAGGTCCAGAATGAATACAACTGCTGCATAGTCAAAATCAGAAGTGACAACGGAACAGAGTTCAAATCTGGGACCATGACAGAATTCTGTGAAAGCTTAGGTATCTTTCATGAGTTTTCCTCTCCTCGTACTCAACAACAAAAGGGAGTGGCTGAGAGAAGGAACAGAACACTCATAGAGGCCTGCAGGACCATGTTGAGTGATGCTTCACTACCGGAGTACTTCTAGGCTGAGGCTGTGAACACTGCATGCCACGTGCAAAATCGAGCACTCATAAACAAAGACCACAATAAGACACCTTACGAACTTCTGAAAGGCAGGAAACCAACAGTCTCTTACTTTAGAATCTTTGGCTGTAAATGTTTCGTACTTAACAATGGTAAGTATCATACCGCCAAGTTCAGCGAAAAGAGCTTTGAAGGTATTTTTGTAGGATATAGTAGCCATAGTAAGGCATATAGGATATTTAATAGAAAGACTCTGGTGGTGAAAGAATCGATACATGTTGTATTTGATGAGACAAGCTTGCTGCAAAGCAATCCGTCTAGTGTGCTCGTTGAAGATGCAGGTGAAAAGCTGAAAGAAACTAGCTTGGATGATCCGTCCGAAGACAAAGGCGAGTAGTTCATTAAGATCACCACTCCAACTCCCATTGGAGAGGCTGATGATCAAAATGAAGAAGTCATCCAGGATGAAGAAATCACTCCGGTGCTTGAAGATAATCCCGATGCAAGAACTCTAGAGCTCAGACATCTGAAGGATCACCCCATGGACCAGATCATAGGAGATCCCTGGGATGGTGTCAGAACTTGGAGAGGTACAAATAATGAGAATCTTCATTTGAGTTTTCTCTCACAGGTTGAACTAAAGAAATTTGAGGAAGCAAACTCAGACGTATCATGGATAATGGCAATGGAAGAAGAGCTAAATCAGTTCAAGCACTGCAACGTGTGGATGCTGTTTCTAAGGCCCAAAGGAAAGAACATCATTGGAACAAAATGGGTCTACAGGAACAAGATGGATGAAGATGGAACCATCATAAAGAACAAGGCCAGACTCGTCGCTAAAGGCTATCGTCAAGAAGAAGGAATCGACTTCGACCAGACATATGCTCCAGTGGCGAGGCTGGAGGCAATAAGGTTGTTCCTAGCATATGCTGCTTTCAAAGGCTTCACCATCTATCAGATGGATGTGAAGTCGGCATTCCTAAATGGTAACATAAAGGAGGAAGTGTATGCGGAACAACCTCCAGGTTTCGTTGATCCTAACTTTCCTGATCATGTTTATTTTCTGCACAAGGCCCTATATGGTCTGAAACAAGCACCTAAAGCTTGGTATGAAATGCTATCTACCTTTATACTTGAGAACAAGTTCACAAGGGGAAAGATAGACAAGATATTATTTCTTAGGGAAATAAAAGGCAAGATTTTGCTAGTGCAAATCTATGTTGACGACATTATTTTTGGCTCTACAGATAACAACCTCTGCAAAAAGTTCTCAAAACTTATGCAAGGGAGGTTTGAAATGAGCAGTATGGGCGAGCTGAAGTATTTCTTAGGGCTTCAGGTGAAACAATCTGAAGATGAAATTTTCATCTCACAGACCAAATTCACCAAAGAGCTAATTAAGAAATTCGGAATGGAGAACGGAACCTCTATGAGGACTCCAATGGGCTCAACTATGTCTCTGGATAAGGATGAAAAAGGGAAACCTTTTGATGAAACCAAGTACAGAAGCATAATTGGATCCTTACTCTACCTTACTGCCAGTAGGCCTGACATAATGTTTTCAACATGTGTCTGTGCTAGATTTCAGGTGAACTCTAAGGAATCTCATTACGCTGCTGCAAAGCGGATCCTGAGATACCTTAAAGGCACACCAAATCTTGGCTTATGGTACCCAAGAAGTAATGACAGCGAACTAATTGGATTTTCAAATGCAGATTTTGCAGGTAGCAAAGACGACCGGAAAAGCACCTCAGGGACTTGCCAATTCTTCGGAAGAAGGCTAATCTCCTGGAGTAGCAAGAAGCAGAACTGTGTCGCAATCTCAATGGCCGAGTCAGAGTATATCTCTGTAGGCAGCTGTTGCGCACACTTGCTCTGGATAAAGAATCAGTTCGAGGACTACAACCTGCAGTTCAAGGATATTCCCTTATACTGTGACTCCTCCAGCGCAATTGCAATAGCCAATAATCCAGTCTCCCATAGCCGGACAAAGCATATCGAGATAAGGTATCACTTCATCCGGGAACATGTGGAGCATGGAGACATAGATCTCCAATATGTGCCTACAGATAGGCAAGTTGCAGATATCTTCACAAAGCCGTTGGACGAGACCAAGTTCGCGTTCTTCAAGACAGAGCATGGGATGCTCAACAAAGAGGACTAACGAAGGCTGGATGACCAAGAGGCAAGTAATGGCAAGGGGTTAGTCAAAATCTACTCTTTCTCAACTTTTTCAAAATTCAACTCGAGAAGCTTGAGACATACTCGAGTATGTGATTTCCCTACGCGAGTCAAGGCAGACCTACTCGAGTACCAACTAACATACTCGAGTACTTTTCTCTACCTACTCGAGTATAAGACTGTGCCTACTCGAGTATCTACCGACCTACTCGAGTAAGTCACTTACCTACTCGAGTAAGTCATCTATCCACTCGAGTATCTTTTTCTCCACCTACTCGAGTACTCTCTGCTGACCTACTCGAGTAACTCCTATCGACCTACTCGAGTAACTCACTTACCTACTCGAGTAGTCTATCTCCTTCTCGTGCTCTATTTCCCAGATTTTGAAAATTGTTCTATTCGCCACCCAAGGCTATATGCCGCCTCTTTCTTTAAATTAATTAGCTGTAATTTAAGAGTTATATATATATGAAATTCCGAAAACTCAAACATACACGACATCATTTCTTTCTCTCGAGTACCTTCTGCCTCTTCGCCTACCCTGCCGACTCGCCTACTCTCCTCCGCCACTGTTGCAGAGACGCCTTTCTCAATTCTTCCAGTCACTCGCATCCATGGCAATTTCTTACAAGATCGGTGTCGGCTCAGAACTAGTCACCGCAGGTATTGCAGAGCTCTCCGATGATTTCCACAACCTCCTCATCCTTCTCGACACCACCGGCCTCTCCTTCATTCTCCAGGAACCCTGTCGCGTTCTATTCCCCGAAGTTGCCGAATTCTTCTCCAATCTCAAGGTCAGAAGGAATGGCAAAGTCCTAAAATCCAAAGTGAAGGGTTTGAAACTCAAGTTCACAAAGACCTCTGTTTCTAAGCTTCTCTAAATGTTGATTGTCAATGAGGAAGATGATTTAGATGATGAAGACTCTGACCAAACTGTACTTTTCTATGGCATTTCTCCTGAAGCTCAGTGTATTAAAAGGTCAGACATGAATGCTGAAGGAAAATTTCTAGTAGACATTATTGGCAAAATCCTTCTATGCAAGACACACTCCATCAGAGACATTCCATCCTATTTCTTCGATATGATGCAAGCAATTGTCTGCCGCAAGAAATACCAATTTGGTATGATGATTTTGGACAAAATCAAGGACAGCATGAAATCCCCCAACTACGCAAGAATTATCTCTCTGCTCCTCCATGAAACAGATCCTGAAGTCTTCAACTTCTCCAAAGGGACTCCCCTTCACCACATGAAGAAGGTCTCCATCTCTTCCATTCAGAGATGAGATCTCAAGCTCAAGAATTCTTCCCAAGCTGGCAAGCTTTCAGAAGTTCCAGAAGCTCCAGTTGTAGAGGACAGGACTCCATCTCCCTCTCCTCATCATGTGGCGGCTCCTCTGGTGCACCAAGTGAGGGGGAGCCTGCTCGTTCTAGCCCTATCAGGCAGCCCTCTCCTCAGCCAGAAATTCCATCCCTACCTCATACTCCACAGAGTCCAGCCACTCCTTCAGATCAAGTACCTCAAGACACTCTTCTGTCCACAGCTGCTGCCATAGATGCTATGATTGCAGAGCTTTCTGAAGAAGTGCTCCCTCCTCCTCCTCTATCTCCTCCAGCTCCAACCACTGAATATCACAAGGCCTTCTCTCCAGTACAGTCTCCTGCCCATTCTCCAGCCAGGACTCCAACACCTTCTCCACCTCCTACAGCAGACAAGTCAGACACCATTCTTATTTCTGATAAGCCTTCTCCTGAGCCAGCTGAGGCCCCTCTCAGAAATCTAGACTTCTCCCTTCCTCAGGATACAGAAGGAGCTGCTCTCTCTCCTACCACCAGAGCTCACAGCTCTGTGATAATTGAAGAACTAGCTCCTTGGGTACCTCCTTCTCTCCCTGCTGCTGCTCCATCTACTGTTGCTGCTACAGTCTCCTCCTCCTCAGATTTGCTGCAACACATCACAATTCTTCTTCAAGAATAAAGACATCATTTTGACACCTCTCTAAAGGTGATCACTGACAAGGTAACTGCTCTTGAGACTGAGATGAGCAGAGGCTTTGCTGAAATTCAGCATAACACTGACAAGCTCAAGTACCTATTTCAACTTGGTGGCAAATCCCTTGAACATACTATCACTAGTGTGGGCAATGTTATGGAACAAGGTATCACCCTGGCCAACAACCAGATGGAACTAGACAAGAGAAATGAAGCCAACAAGATGAAGATCTATGAAGAAGTCGGTATCTTCAAAGATGATGCCATAGCCCAGCTCTCTGTTGAAATCAGAAAGGGGGAGGGTCTGATAAAAGAACTCAGAGAACAGGTAGAAAAATCTACTGCTCAGAAGACAGATGAATGGCAAGCCCATATGAACACCATTCATGTTGATGTGCTAGCACAAATACAGAGTGTCAAATTTCACACATATGACACTGCTGTCTGGATGCACAATCAGATCTTGCCAGATCTTGCAGTTGACCCAAACATCATTCCCCATAATCTCAACCCTCTAGCTACAGATGTCACTGCCCCAGCTGTTCCTCTGCAACCTACCTTCTCTCCCAAGCCTGGAGACTCAGTTTCTCCTCCAGATACTTATGTTCCACGCTGGGAAGAAGAAGATCCTGCTGATATATTCCTTCAAGCTCCTCCAGAGATCAGAATCCACAAGAAGAAAAAGAAGTATGGTGAAGGTCCCTCAGCTAGCAGGACTGCTCCTTCCAAACCCCCTAAACATGCTGAAGCTTGGTATCCAACCTCCAAATCTCTAATTTTGGACACACTCAGGCTAGTTATGGATCACAATGAGAACAAGAGCATTCACTACAGTTCCCAGGAATGGGAGTTATATGAGAAATCCATGCTAAAAAGGAAGATCCATGACAGAGAGTTTGGGAGAAATAACCCTGCTGCTCCTCCAAGGCCTACTAAATATTTCCCTAAGCCTTTCAGCTACCTAAGGAGACAGCAAGAAAAGATGGATAAGCAGCACTCCAAAGCCTAAACCTAAAAGAAGTTGAGAGATTGAAATGACAAGCTGTAGACTTGATGTTTTTGGAAACTTGCATATATACAATTCTTCATTTCTGTCTAAATATCCTTTTCATTGTCTATTGCTTACCTGCACATATTTTTCTACTTAGTTTCTTTTATGTCCATAATTCACCTTAGTGTAAAGGGTTCTGACTTCAACAAATAGGGGGAGATTGTTGGGTATTACATCCACATTAACCCAGATTTGATGAAGTCACCCTGGAACTAAGATGAATTAAGTTGTATTTGATGCTTGGCTTGAGTTATATATTTGCAGGAATTACACTGGGAAGTGTAGACCAATGTCAGTCCACAGTGGGTCACCAAACACAGAAACTGTGCAATGTAATCCCTCATTGCATATTCCAAGGTGTTGCCTCATGTGTGGTCTCTCTATTGGGATACACTTCATATTCAAGCTATTGGACTATGGGAATGGAATTGGGAGTTGACTCCTCTAGAAGAAACAGTTTTCCAACATCAAAAATTTCTCTAAGTCTTTTACTCGAGTAGGTCTATAACTACTCGAGTAGTTTGGGTATAATTTACTCGAGTAAAGGAATCTTGTACTCGAGTACTTAAGTGTATCTCTCGTGTAGCTAAGTCACCTACTCGAGTAGACATAGTCATATACTCGAGTAGCATGCTTATATACTCGAGTAGATTACTCCTTATACCCGAGCACTCAAGGGTTCTCTTATCAAAAAATTTTCTAAGTCATGGACTCGAGTAAGTATACTCACTTACTCGGGTAGATAGAATCATACTCGAGTAGTTCATTATACCTACTCGAGTAGATCATGTTTCACTCGTGTATCTTGAATTTTTCCCACTCCAGAATTTTCTAAGTCTTTTACTCGAGTAGATCTTTCACCTACTCGAGTAGATTACTTCCTCTCGAGTAGTTCAGTTCAACTACTCGAGTAGCTCTTGCTGACATCTTCAGAATTTATTCTAAGTATCCCACTCGAGTAGTAATTCATGTACTCGAGTAGTTTATGAAATATACTCGAGTAGTTTTTCCAGTACTCGAGTAGATCCTTTATGTACTCGAGTAAGTCTCTCTACATATTCGAGTAGTTCTGTCTGCTTACTCGAGTAGTTGATTTCTACCTACTCGAGTAGCCCATCTTTGTATACCCGAGTATGTTCTCCTTCATGTACTCGAGTAGTTATTCAACTACTCGAGTAGCTATTCACTTACTCGTGTATATGGCTGAACTTTCTCTAAAATTTTGCTAAGTCCTTTTACTGACGGGATTTCGAAATCACGCGACATGATTGGTCCACGTGTACATCATTATGACCGATTATGACCGTTAGTCTCTTCTATATAAGGTCTTATCAGAAAATGACAAATCCTAAGTATTTTCCAAGCTTTCTTGTCATTATATTTCGAGAAATATTCTTCTGTCGACTCCTCCCTGTTTTCCTGAAACGGAAGCCGCCGCCGCCTCCATCTTCTCCGGCCAACTGCTTATAAGGTCAGAGGATTCATTCTGAAGAAAGTTACAGATCGAGATCGACATCACTGTTCATCTTCTCTCTCTGATTCTATAAAAGCAAGAAGATCCAGATCTGGGCCGAGACTCTCTTCACCGATTTCTAATAGTGCTGCAAAGTCCATAAGAAGAAGTTTTCTGGCCGTTTCTTCAGATCTGATTGGATTTACTGTTTGTATAATTTTCCAACACTTTATTAATCTTGTAGGAGAAAGTTTCTCCAAGTGTAGGAGTTTTTCACTCCGAGTTTGTAGGAAGTGTTATCTTCCGAGGTGTAGATCCTTTTTTTTGGATCGAGTTTGTAGGAACTTTGTTCCGAGGGTACGATCGATTTTTGATCCGAGATAGTGGAGTAGCCGAATCTAGTTGATTGCTAGATCGGTGAGGGAAAGTGGATGTACCCAAGGTAGGGGAACCACTATAAATCTTGTGTCGTTTGTGATATTGGTAGATAGTTCTGTGCTGTGCTCTAATTATTTTTTATTCCGCAAAAGACGCACAACTCACCTATTCACCCCCCTCTAGGTGATTTAGGTTGACAACCGTTTTCTTTCAATTTCGCCACATACAATGCTATGTTTTTCTTTAGACCAGGCCACCAGAACAACTTTTTCATAACTTTGTACAACCTTGAGCTCTCCGAGTAAACAGAGTAATTAGTATAAGGAGAATCGTACATCAATTCCTCCCGTCGTTAGCCAATACTTGGGACGCACAAATGACTGTCTTTCCATAATAACAAATCATCGATTGTAAATTGGGCATTTGACCCATCTAAAGCATCATCCATGGAATGCTTCATGCTGTCATCCAACTCCAAAGCCTGCCGAATCCGATCAGCCATGGCATACAACACTTCTACCCAGTTCAACCGTGCTTCAGCACCATACATCTTATCAACACAAGAGATATTTATGGCCTTTAAATTTTGAACGAGACGCTCAACATGCATCGTTAACCAATCGGCCTGCGCGGGAGCTCTGCGACTTAACGCATCCGTAACCACATTACCTTTCATAGGTACATAGTGTATCTTGAAGGTGTAGTCCCCAAGTAACTCTGTCCACATTCACTGACGCATATTCAAATCCTTTTGATCTGATAGGTACTTCAAGCTCTTATGGTGTGTGTAATTGTCAACATTCACACCATATAAGTAGTGCCTCCACAGCTTCAGCTCGATTATCACGGCCGCCAACACCAATTCATGGACCAGATAATTCCTCTCATGCATCAAGTTGGCGCGGACCATAAGCTATTACTCTCCTATGCTATAACAAAACACAGCCTAAGCCGTAACCTGAGACATCGTTGCATAAGCTTAAAGCCTTCTGTACCACATGGCGAACACAAGACAGGCGTCGTGGTCAGACGATTTTTATGTTCTTTGAAAGCTTGAGCACACTTTGTCGACCAAATAAATTTCTGATCCTTCCTCGTCAGGGTCGTGAGAGGAAATGCTATCCGCAAGAGGTTCTATACGAAGCGCCCGTAGTAGCTGTCTTGTCTCAGAAAACCCCAAACTTCCGCCACAGAAGACAATACAGGCCACTCATATATTGCAACAACCTTTGCTGGATCCACCGCGATACCCTAACCACGACCATGTGACCATGGGATGCTATACAAGATAGCCAAAACTCACACTCAAAGAATTTGGCACACTCTAATTACTTTGCAAGGTCTCCAGAACAATATGCAAGTGTCCCGCATGATCATCCTAGGATTGGGAGTACACTAGGATATCATCGATGAACACAGTCACAAACCAATCCAAATACTCCTTAAACGTCCTGTTCATTAGATCCATAGCCATCGATGGCGCATTAATCAACCTGAAAGGCATGATAGTGAACTCATAATTCCTATAACGTGTACTGAATGCCGTCTTAGGAACATCACTATCATTGATTCTTGGTTGAAAGTAACTAGACTTCAAATCCAGCTTTGAATACACAGTCGATCCAAACTAGCTGATCGAACAAATTATCGATCCTCGTAGTCGGGTACTTATTCTTCTCTATTAACTTATTGAGTTCCCGATAATTGATACAAAGTTGTAGACTACCATCCATCTTCAAGAAGAGGACTGGGGAACTCTAAGATGACGAACTTGGACGCGCATACCCCAGATCTATCAATACTTGAAGCTGCGTTTTAAACTCAAACACTTCTCTCGATGCTAAGAGGTAAGGAGATCATTACACGGGCTTGGCACCAGGAACAAACTCAGTGGTGAACTCAATCTCTCTCTCTCTCTCTCAGGTGGAGCTCTAGGGATATCTTGGGGAACATGTCGACAAATTTCGACACCACTAAAACACCGACCAAGCCAGGATTGGGGTTCTTAGTCTCTATTAGAGTTAATAACAACTCCAGCCCTAGTGTGACCCCACTTAGGGTTGTGGCCAACCTATGTATGCTACTCCAAGAGTCAGTCCATGCCTAAGTACAAACCACCTACAATCTTAAATGACAATGTTTCTATTTGGTTTGGATACCCACAATCGGAAGTACTGGGGCGAACCACATGAATATCTTAGGTGCTAAGGTGCGAGAAGTCCTATAACGAACAATACTCTCCACCACCAAGAGTGGGACAAAGTCCACTTACACAAATCATAAGCAAGTAACTAATCATGTTATAGGTATAAAAGCAATAAGCTAAACCGTACCTATCATCTTGTCCCATTGCTTATGGTCTCCTGCCTTTTCCTTTATCTTCAGAAAACCACCCCAACAGTCACTGGCTATATGTCCCGGCTTGCCACAATTATAACAGTGGATTGGGCCTCCTCGCCCAAAGGTTGCTCTAGACCCAGCCTTTTTGCCATTGGAGTACCACTCCGACATTTTATGGTAATATGTCCTGTCTTACCATATGTATAACAAGTAAGTGGGACTTGCCCGGCAGCTTCTCCTGACTTAGCTTTCTTTGTCTTTGGGGCATCAACACGACAATCGCGGGTAAAGTGTCCTGACTTGTCACAAGTATGGCAAGCCTAAGGAGCTTAACCGGTAGAGGTTATAAACCTCTTATGCCACCTCTCATGGTATTCAGACTTTGCATAATCTGTAGAGTTCAGTACCCTGCACACAAGTATCTGGTGGACTTTTTCCTAATCTACTTCCAACGATCTAGCTGATTCCACCAATGCTCAGAATCCAAATAACTTCGCTCCTACCAATAGAAGTTGTATATCATCACGTAGACCATTATAAAACCTATTTACCATAGTCTGCTCGTCTTGCAATTCAACCCCTGAGTAGCGCCTTATCGTGACAAACGCATGCAAATACTCGTCAACGGAGTGCATCCCTTGCGCCAAAAGCATGTCCAACTATTGATCTGATGATCTTCTAATATCCACTTGCTTCAGAGCACCAACCAACATTGAAGCCACCCGGGGGATAGGGAGTTGCACATGCCTTCTATGATGGGAATTGATCATAGTGAACACTACTGCCGCTACCATTCAGATGGTTTTCGCATAAGGAGGGGTTGTAGTCACGTCATTAAGAGCACTTCTCTCCACAGAGTGCTGACCTTGTGACTGCACTGCACCACTCCTAATCACCTATAATCGGGAAACACTCAATTAGATGACAAACAATTTACAAAAAGCATTCATAGGAACACTCAGGTTCCTCAAACATGTGTATTGACAATTTCTAAGTGGAAATTCACGAGTTCTTTTCATGTTATAACGATGTCGCACATGCCTGTGCTCACCACCCCTTAAAATAATTTGTCCACGAATTCTCCTAAGAAAGACCGACACCTCCCTATGATACCAAATTGTAACACTCCCATCTATCACATGGGATGTAAGACCCCCCCCCCCCTCCCGGAACACAAAACATGGCATGAGGGGAGTATTATGCCCAGAATAGCTGCCTTGTGGTAGCGTTAGCACATGGGCTAACCTGTACTACAGGACTCCTGTCTTGCCGGCTATAATCAATATCAAACATTATCAACCCAACCAAGAACATAAAACAGAAGTCAAATCCACACATATGTAAATAGTCCAAAAGTACATCAAATAAAAGAAGCATCAACAAGCTTCTATAACATCAGAGTACGAGTACAAAATGAGTCTCTCTAAATCACATCAGTCACCGACAGTAGCGATGGCACCGTCCCTCCAGGCTCTGTCATCCTGGCTTGGTTGTCCTGCTGCATAACCTGCTGCTGCTCTATCTGTGGGGTTCCTTCCTAAAAAGGAAGACGTAGTAACCGTTAGTTATAAAGACTGAGTGGCTTCACATTCGCTCCCCCGGCGACTCCTCGGCACCGAGCGGAAAAAAGGACAAGTACAATATATATATAAGTGTAGTAATACAAACAGATGGTAAACGAGTGAGAAATATCAATGTATATCAACAGTTTAATGAATGGGTAAATAACCTACTCTAGTAATTCTATCATCTATCGCAGTATAAAAGGTAAAGCTACAACAGAAACTAACTCAACTTATATGAATGCCCATACATACATATAAGTTGAGGATCATCTCAACAGTAAAGTAACTCATCATATTAGAGTGTCCATACAAACTTATACGATGAGGGTCTTGTGTATGCAATGTAGTGTAATGACATGAATGCAATGCACTAACTCGCCCATGATCACGCACATGCAACTACTATGTTGACATAGACTTGTAGTTCCCACTTTTTGAGCAGGTAGCAAACCTCTCTGGCGTCAACCGTCATGGCCAGGTGGTGACAGTAGAGCGGGCTTCTCCAATACTATGTGGCATCCACACTAAAGAGTGAACCAGATCATGGAAGATATGATCAGATGTTACATTTTGGACCACGGAGGAGCGTGGGATGAGCGACTCAGATTGATGGAGTTTGCATACAATAATAGTTATCAAGAAAGTTTTCAGATGTCCCCGTTTGAGGCCTTGTATGGGAGGAGATGCAGAACTCCTTTATTTTGGGCCGAGATCGGTGAGAAACCATTGCTGGGTCCTGAAGCATTAGAAGAAATGGATGTTTCTGTGAGGATTATTCGGGAAAAGCTTCGGATAGCTCAAGAATGGTATGAGAAGAATGCCAATCGACGTAGGTCTGATTTGGAGTTTATTGTAGGGGACTTGGTGTTTCTCAAAGTTACTCCAATGTCTAGAGTTAAAAGGTTTGGTAAGAATCATAAGTTGAACCAAAGCTATGTGGGACCTTTTAAGGTTGTTGAGCATATTGGGCTGGATTTGCCGTCAAATTTCCCTGGTGTAGACGATGTGTTTCATGTGAGCCAGTTGCGAAAATATGTGCTCAGCGATAGTCAGATTCTTGATGATGTTCCCTAGTTGGAGCCCAATCTTTCCTATGTTGAGATCCCTGTTCGCATTCTGGATACTCAAGATCGAGTGTTGCGGAGGAAAATCATACCAATGGTTAAAGTTTTGTGGCAAAATCAGGGCGTGGAAAGCGCCACTTGGGAGTTGGAGTCAGCGATGAGGTAGGCTCATCCTCATCTGTTCTCCTAGTTTATTATGATATGTATTTCCACTTCTATAATCTTTGATTATATTCCCTTTGTGGAATCTTATGGTGCATAAAGTTCCGGGACGAAACTTCTTTTTCAGGGGAGTGACTGTAACGCACCTGATTTTTTGATATTTGGTTTAATTCATTATCTCGCATGATTATGATGTCAGGGTGTTACGTTGACGCGTTTTCCGCATTTGTCGTTGTTAGAGCATGGTTTTAGCTCTTAGGTTTTCTGTGTGTGTGGCTAGTTTTAGCCTATTTGCAAGATTTCCTAGCGTGTCGGGTCTGTTTTGGTGAATCAGTGGAGCGTCTTTGGAAATGATTGTGTTTTGGCTTCGGGAGGTGTTTACCTGAGTTTGGTTCATCGAATCTTAATTTTGACTGCGTCGTTGGGTTCGTAGCATCGGTATTTAGCTATGGTGCAATTTTCGTAAAATTTAGGGTAAATTTGGTTTTCGGATCGTTTTGACAATTTATTTTATTAGTTATGTTATCATATAATAAAATAATCGGATAAAAGTAGTATAAATAGAATCCATTGCTTCAAACCCTATTCATTTGTCTCCATCGTGAAACCTATGGCTTGTTGCGTAAGAACGAGAGAGGCGGACTTTCCAAAGCCTTCGGCCGACGATTTCTGGAGTTTTGGTGCTCAATTTCTTCTTTGGAGAATGGATCCTGGTAGATCTCGCCTAAATCTACATTTCTACGGTAAACTTTTCTAGTTTCTTGGATTTTTAGAGGTTTAGGTAGGTAGTTTTGACACTCTTTCGTCCTCAAAATTTTCAGGAAGTGTTACTCAGGAAGTTTCAGGAGCGTTTACGTGGCTGGATTGGCGATTTGAGGCAAGTGGTGACTTCTTCCCCTTGCCAAGCATGTCTTTTCCTTTATATATTCCATACTGTTCTTCCTTTTGTAGTAGTTTTTGGGAATAAGGTTAGATCCGGCCTTTGCCGATCAGCTTTATGGTATTATTTTTCCGGCCAAGTTCAAAAATCATATCATTCAATGTATTAGTTTCTTGGAGTAGTTGTCGGTTTGGAGTGGACAGCGTTCGTCAAACTGAATCTAATTTGTCGAACGGAGTTCGACGAAAAGAGGAAAATCGTTGAATGGAGTTTGTCGAGCTGAGCCAATTCGTCGAACGAAGCAAGATTCGTTGAGTATAGCCCTAGGCATTGAGTATAGCCATAAGACATTGAGTGTAGCCTTAACACTGAATCCAATTTCAAGCTTAAGCCCAAAAGCGTTGAGTGCGTTAAGTGTACTCAACACAGCATTGATTGTGTTGATTACACTCAACGCTTTGCTGAGAGGTCTACGGCACTAATTGTAAAAGCGTTGAGTGTATTGAGTGCACTCAACACGGTGTTGAGTGTGTTGCATACACTCAACGCCATAAGAATTTAACATTAAGTCAAAAGGCGTTGAGTGTGCTACCTACACTCAACGCGGCATTGAGTGTGTTGTATACACTCGACGCCATCAGAAAATCTTGGAGTCGAAGTGTAAAATCGTTGACAGCGTTGAGTGAGCTTAACTTACTAAATGACGTCACTCTTTTTTCGGCAGAGATTAGGCAAGATAGAAAGTCTATGCTTAATCAAGAGTATGAGAGTTTCAGATAAGCCAAGTCTGATAGTATAACTGAATGTTATAAGAAGTTTTACAGAATTGTAAATGAACTAATGTCCTATGGAAGAATCTTCACAACTTATGAGCTGAATGACAAATTCCTTAGGTCACTGACTAAGGATTGGGATACAAAGATCTGTGTTATTAGGGAAGTGGCCAGATTGGCAGAGATTTCACCTCCAACACTGTTTGGTAAATTGCTGTCATATGAGATGTAGCTGTTGGCCAGAAAGGAGGAAGAAAAATATACAAAGTTTGACCATAAAGAAAAGTCTGTGGCCTTCAAGGTAGAAGTCACAAGGAAGAATAGGAGAATGTCTTCATCTTCTCCTAAGAAAGATGCAGAAGTGAACTCAGAAAATTCTGATAATCCCAGTTCAGACAGCAGTAATTCAGATGAAGACTTTGCTGCTTTCACTAGGCAGTTTCAGAGATTCTTAAAGAAGAAGCAGTGGAAATCTAAGTCATCTTCATCTCAGTCCAAGGATGACTATTATCAGAAGAGGAAATCATCCAGGAAGGACAGAAGTGGGACAAAGCCTAGCAAGTCATCTACATCAAAGATCATTTGTTATTGCTGCAACAGACCTGAACATGTTGTGGCTGACTGTCCAGATAAAAGAAAGGAGTGTACTGATAAAAAGAAGTCTCAGCACAAGAGCAAGAATGAGAAATCCTTGGTAGCTAAGAAAGAGAAAAGTTGGACAGATCAATCTACTTCAGAATCTGAATCTAAGGCTGAGGCCTATAATGGTCTGTTTGCAACAGAAGAAGAGGATGAGTTCCTGCAATTACTGGACTCTATCTATGAGCAAGAAGACCATCAGTGCAAAGGACTAATGGTTTAATTCATTATCGGGCAGATGGTTTATTTGACGGTTGTGCTTGCAGGTTGATTCCGAGAGAGCTGAGCTGAGGTAAGAAAAGAGGAGGGGCCGCTAGCAGCGACAACAACAGACTTCGCCCGCCACAACGTAAATGCACTCTTGCGATGGGCTTTCCTTTGATTAATATTGAGTTATTACAGCTTGCAATACACCTTTTCAAGAAAGCAAATAAAGGGGTACAAAGGGGAAGCTGGCGGCTAAGGAAGAAGTGCAAGAAGGGAAGGCTACGCAGACTGGGGACAGAGGCCGGCAGGCCGCGCGGTTGCACGGGGGGATGTAGACTGAGAGGAGGAGTCCGCAAGAAGTGAAGAGGGCTGTCTTCGAGCGTGAGCGTTGAGGATGTCCCGACTGTCTAGAGTTTCCCCAAATGAGAGGCATGGGGGGTCTATTTATAGGCCCGTGGAGGTAAGGACTTCCGGTGACATTATCCCCGGTGAGGTGGTAACTTGTGCAAGAAGAGGATGGAGTCCGTTGAGCCAGCAATAGGCCGTGCGGACTGGAACTGGCTTCTTGAACTGGTCCCGCTGACGGCGGACTTGGACGATTCCGCCCCTACTCCTGGTGGACTGAGAGGAGACCTCCCGAACTGAGCTGATCGAACCCACGCCAAGATTGTGCGGGCTGAGGGGCTATCCACCCGTTGCTTAGAAGCCGGAGCTGGAAGCTGAGTGGCAGACTGCGAGGAGAATCTGTGGAGTTCGCCACTGCTGAACTGAGCAGTGCTAAGGCTGCGAGCTGAGGGATATCCGCTGAGTCTGCATAGTCCACACGAGGCTGCGCGGTCTGGGACCGGCTTCTTGAGAGGTTTTGCTGCCTAGTGGACTTGGAAGAGTCCACGCCTACTGATTGAGACCGCGCCAAGACTGTGGGCTGAGGGAGGTTGACCCTGCTGCTAGACAGGAGCGGGTGCTGGAGGCTAAGGAATGGCGGGCTGTATAGCAAATCCGCTGAGTCTGTGGAGTCTGCACCTACTAACAAGCTGAGTCCGCCTACGCTGTATATGCGACTGGCTGCTGAAACTGCTGGGGTTCATCAATGTAGGCGGACTAGAAGGCTTGACTGCATTTCGAGTCCGCCCAGCTCGCGATGAATGGGACATGGCTGTTGATCATAGCGGGTACCTGGAGAGCTGGAGCATCCGCGCTCCTCAGGCAAACTAATAGAGTCCACAAGCTGAATTGGTCAAATGGGTGACCTGGCGGACTAGCGAGGCAGGTCACCCCATCTGCTGAAGTCCGTCATCTGTTGAAGGTAAAGGCTTGTCATGCCTGCTGGGTGACAAGGGATGGGCAACCTGCCTGACTGATGAGGCAGGCTGTGTCTGTTGGCGAGGTGGAAACTGGGGTAGCTGACTGGCGGCCTGTGGTCAGGTCGCCAATCTGACTATACGGTGAGCTGGAGGGTTGTCGACTCTGGTGAAGATGTGTATCCTAGAGGCAGGCCGCTTAACATTATGGCGGTCTGGGCGGATAGACATCCGCGTCCGGCAAAGGGGCACCTGTTGAGACAAGCTTGCGGTTAAGTTGACAAGGGGCGCGGCCTGCAGGGGAGGACTGCGAAAGTAGTCCGCGGCCCATGCCAAACAAACAGTACATGGCCTGGGCGGTTAGACCACTGAGACCGCCCAAGCCGTGCGGCCTGAGAGGACATAAAAGCCTGTCTGCCCATCCTAAGAAGCGACCTCCAGGAGGAACCTGGAGTAGGACGCGACTGGCGAGCTGGCTGCCTTGGGAAGGATCGCCAATTTTGGGGTTAACATAATCCCCGCACTTTTTTAAGTTCAGAAGGGAGCTTCAAAAAAGTTGGAGACCCACGAAAATTGTGATCCACCCCAAAGGAAAGGAAGGGGGCAAGGAGAGATAGAACCTTATGTCCCTCCTTAGGTGTTTGGTAATGCATAACTTTTTTGTGCAAAGGAAAAGTTAGTGTAGGCATGTTTTGGAGGTACACCTTGCGCGTACCTGGGTTTGCCTTTGCAAAACAAAGAACATGTGTCTTCTACTGAGTTCTGCAAAATGAAGGTGAGAAGAAAGCATAGAGGAACAATAACTTGTAAGTACTTGAAGAGGTTTTCAAGCACCTGTTGTCCTCTACAAAAAGAAGAGAACGCAATATGCATGAAAGGAAAAACAAGTTGCAAGTACCTGAAGAGAACTTGCAAGTGTTTGCTGGTTTCTGCAAAAGAGAAGTTAGAAGCAAATATGGGGGTAAAGGAAAAACCGCAAATACCTAAAGGCAACTTGCAGGTATCTGCTGGTCCCTGCAAGAAAAGGTTAGAAGCAGACATAGTATATGGGAGTTGCAAGTACCTGTGAGGAAACTTGGAAGCATCTGCTGATCTCTACAAAATGATGGTTAGAAGAAGCTATGGTGTATGAAAATAGGCTGCAAGTACCTGGATAGAACCTACAAATGAGCTCGACGATCGTGAGCTCGACGATCGTCAAGTGCAAGAACACGCCCTGCGACACGGGCATGTCTGGGCCGACACTGGCGTGCACCCTGGCCGTGACCTATTTTGGGATAAGGCAGTCTGTGCACCGCTTAGAGTACACGACCTGTGACACGAGCGTGTCACAGGGCGTGTCAGACCCGGGAAGTGATTTTTAGTCTTTTTCGTGGCCATCCATTTTCTTCAGCTGGGATCTAACAGCTGAGAGTCCTCCCTGCTTGCTTAAGGCCGAAATCTGAGAAAGAATTCTCATTATGTTTATTGTCTTCATCTTTCTACAAAACTTAGAAATAGAAAGGGAGAGGAAGAAGGAGGAGGAGGAAGTGGAGCTGATCGCTGGTGGAGCTTGAGAGTTTCAAGCTGAGATCCGAGGCCATCTTTGCGGAGGAAAAGCTAATTTGGTTCTTTCTAACCAGCTAGGATCTCATAGCATCGAAGTGGTCTTCAAGGGTAACGACCTTTATTCCTAGCCATGTGAAGGATTCCTTTTTGGCATGTGTATCTAATTCCGCCACAAGATGGTGGCTTGTTGTGGGAGTCTTTTGGGATGATTCATGGAATCCCCAATTTGCCATATAGATACGGAAATGAAGTACGGAATAGGCATGTTGTGTGAAGCCCATCTAGACAGGTTGTTCTGGATTGGTGATGTTGCATATACGAATCGGAGAAGACTCTGTGATAAACGTGTAGTTTCGGAGTCAATGGGTTAACCCTGTGAAAGGCAGTATCAGGAAATACTGGAGTGGTAGTCTAGGAAAATACCCTTCTGATGCTTGTGATGCCTGTGCTATTGGGTTGTACCTACGAAAGGAAGTAGCAGGATGTACTGGATTGGAGGTCCAGGAAATACCCTTTAGAATGCTTGATGTTCATGGGTGGAACTATGAAGGGAAGTAGCAGGAAGTACTGGCGTGGTACGCCATGGAAATACCCTTGACATTTGTGATAATGGCAGGGTCATACATGTGAAGAGAGTAGCAGGAAGTACTGGTGTGCCCAGGAAAGACTCGCTAATGTGTGAGATGAAATGGGTGTAAGAGTAAGTACTGGTGCACCCAGGAAAGCATCCAGGCTTGAATTCCAGAATAGGATCGGTGAAACCAACCCGCACCTTTGATATAGCCGCGAGTATGCTATGCTCGGTGATGGCAAGGCGATTTGAGCAACGGGGGGTGGATGATCCGACTTGCGCTATGTCCGTATGACGTGAGACCTGAAAGTGCGGTCTGTTTGAGCGCATAGCAAGAGTCGTAGGCCTGCGCGCCATGACACAATGGGGGCTACGGGCCAATCCCGGTGCATTATGACTAGAACTCCGGCTGCACGCCATGGAGTGAAATGCTCAATGTTTTACCGTTGGGTTGTGACCCTGATATGCTGGTGGGACCCTGGTTCGCCGGTACACCAAGAATGCACCTTGATTGCACGGATCATCTTGCCGAGTGGCTGACGGTTGTGATGGAATGTGTGCGTAAAAGCACATGATATGAGATATATATATATATGCTTGTGAAATGCTATGCCTGCAGGGAAGAATACTGCTGCCCTCGGAAAGGGGTAGGGTCGTTATAATTTGGTCAGCATAATGCTAACCGTTGCCTCTGTTTTCCACCGTTGGGTGGGTTGTCCCTGTGTAGGTGTTGGAGAGCCGAGCGGGACGCATAAGGGATGAAGTCCCTACTGCCTTTGCTGCTGCTGCTAGCCCTCGAAGGCTAAACTTTTAAATGTTGTGTTTTATTTATACGTGGCCGGCCTACGCGCCAATGTTGAGGCCACTGTTGTGAAAGTCATGTAAGGCCATAAGGGCAACTGTTTGTATTTGTAAAACATTCCTATGGTATATAAATAAATGAGGAGCTTTTATATGTTGGACATTCAAGTGTGGAGTTCAAGTTTAGTGTTTAGGCTTCCGCTAGAATGCAATGTGTTAGGGTGCGCATCGCTACTTTGGTATCATACCGTAACTTCACCGCCTGTTTTGTGGTATATGTTGTGGGGCCCCGGCCAGACATTCTAGTATATACTATGTAAATGGATGGGGTTGTTACATTTTTGGTATCAGAGCTCTTGGTCTTTCCCTTTTGGAAGTCATGGTCAACTTCTTTTGTGTGGTGGCGAGCACGTGTCTGTGCAAACCAAGTTAACACGATTGAAATCCTGAATGTAAGTTGTAGGAATGCAAGTACATGTGTTTGAGGAACCTGCCTGTTCCTACCTTGTTGTTATTGCTTGTGTACGACCGCTAATGTGTGTGTCTTGTTCACCTATAGATGACGTGAAGTGGAGCTGGGTAGTCGGAGCCCCAGCATTCTGATGAAAGTACGGCACCAGCTGAGGTGCCTACACCTTCGCCTTCTGCGGAAACTGTATGATTAGTTGTTGAGGATTTGTTTATCATGATCCAAACCCAGCCGATTGGGCAGGCATAGCCGGTATTGAGGCCAGAACAGGTGGCGGCGAGGCCAGAACCTGTTGCGGTTGTGGACCCTCGGGCAGCTGAACAGCAGTTGAAGCGGTTTATAAGCTTCAATCCGCCTACATTCTCGGGAGTGGGATCTCCTACGCAGGCTGAGAATTGGCTATCGCGCGTCAAGCAGATAATGACGGCGATTGGGTCAGAGGAGAATCAGAAGGTCGCCTTAGCTACCTGCTTATTGGAAGGAGAAGCTCGTTTGTGGTGGGACTAGATGGAGTTACACCATTTGGCGGGTAGACCATTGACACAAGTGTCCATGGAGGAATTCTCTAGACTCTTCCTGGCAAAGCACCTCCCGGCGGCACAGCGTATTTAAATGGAGAATGAATTCCAAAGGCTAATGCAAGGTGATGGTAGTGTTGAATCTTACCTGCATGAGTTTACATGCTTGGGGAGGTATGCGGGTTCTATTTTTGCTGATGAACAGAGGAAGACAAATAGGTTCTATAAAAGACTGCGGGACGAGTTGAGGTTCTTGCTTTCTAGTTCTGTGAACCAAGGCTTCCAGGCATTGGTCAACATTGCGTGCGCGCTGGAAAAAGATATGAAAAGTGTGTAAGGGAAGAGGGCCTTGGCTGTGACACAGCCGAAGTTCAAGGTGCCCCGACCGATGAAGTCATTTTATAAGAAGATATGGAGTAAGAAGCCCAAGACGGCGGGACAAGCTCCTTCTTTAGTTGCATTGGGAGCAACATCGGGGGCCACCTTAAGACCGGATACTCGTACATGCTTTAATTGTGGAAGGGTGGGGCATATAGCCCGTGAGTGTCGGGTGCCGCCAAAGAGTGAAAAGAAGGCGGGAGTGTCGTATGCGGAAAAAGGAAAGGCAGTCGTGGAGTCTTCTGCCTCACAGGCGCATCCCCGGGTCTACATCTTGGCCTGCAGGACGCCATTAAGCAAAGTGACGTTGTCACAGGTACGAGTTAAGTTATTAAGTATTGTATTGCTTGCATGCATTGTTTATTTCCAATGTGTATGCGGCTTGTGTGTGTGACATGATTGGCACAGGATTTGTAATAATTCGGAACAAGCTTGCATGAGCACTATTTTATACGGGTGCGTCGCATTCTTTTATGTCTAAAGAGTTCATAGCGCGGCTTGGGATACCTAGTCGTGTGGAGACAGATAGCGTCAGAGTGGTGTTGCCGAATGGTTATATGATGCTTACGGATCAAGCTTGCGATGTGGCGGTTCAGATAAGAAGTCGGGATTTCTGTTTGATTGCATCTGTATTACAGATATCGAAATTTGATGTGATATTTGGTATGGATTGGCTTGCTGAGCAGCATGCCTTGATTGATTGTAATTCCAAAGAGATCACGTTGGGCCAAAATACCGAGCAGGAAACGCGGTTCGTGGTTATGCAAGGAGTTGGCGGGATGTTGATGTCTGCACTCCAAGTTGTTAAAGCTGTTTGGAAGGGCGCGGAGTTATACTTCACGCTAATTCAGGCTGTGGAGCCTAAGGCCAGTGTGTGCGATGTTTCGATTGTATCGGAGTTTGCAGATGTGTTTCCCAAGGATCTCCCTGGGCTACCACCCCAGCGTGAGATTGACTTCATGATCGAGTTGGTGTCAGGTGCAAAACCTGTGGTCCGCTCTCCATATCGCGTCGTGCCAAAGGAAATGGCGGAATTGAAAGTCCAACTACAAGAATTGCTGGAACAGGGTTATATACATCCAAGTATGTCATCTTGGAGCGCCCATGTAGTTTTTGTGAAAAAGAAAGACGGCGGTTTACGGTTATGTATTGATTACCGCGAACTGAACAAGCTGACAGAGAAGAACAAGTATCTGATTCCGCGGATTGATGAGTTGTTCGATCATCTAGTGGGATCGACCGTCTACTCGAAGTTGGACTTGAAGTCTGGTTATTACCAGTTGAGAATCCGGGAAGGTGACATTCCAAAAACCGTATTTGAAACACGGTACGGGCATTATGAGTTCACGGTAATGTCGTTTTGGCTGTGCAATGCGCCCTCGGTGTTTATGGATTTGATGCACCGCACGTTCCGAGAGTACCGGGACCTGTTCGTGATAGTGTTCATTGATGATATTCTGGTCTACTCTCGATCGAAGGCCGAGTAAGAAAACCACTTGCGGTTGATGTTGAATACCTTGAGGCAGAATAAGCTCTATGCCAAGTTCTCGAAGTGCGAGTTTTGGTTATCGTCAGTGGCATTTCTAGGCCATGTGGTGAGTGGAGCGGGCATAGCAGTGTATCCAGCAAAGATAAGGGCCATATAGGAGTGGCCGGTATTGTCTTTAGTGGCCGAGGTCAGGAGCTTCCTTGGACTGGCGGTCTACTATCGAAGATTTGTTGAAAACTTCTTGCGGATTGCTTTGCTGCTAACCACGCTGATGAGAAAAGATCAGAAGTTCGTTTGGTCTCCAGAGTGCGTGTAAGACCCCCCTCCCCGGATCCCAAAACACGGCACGAAGGGGGAGTCTTATGCCCGGAACAGCCGCCTTGCGGTAGCATTAGCACACGGGCTAACCTGTACCACAAGACGCCTATTCCGCCGGCTACAACAATATCAACATATCATGCCAACCCAACCAAATAAATAAACAGAAGAAGTCAAAATCCACACTAAGTTATAATGTCCAAATACATCAATAATGAGAAGCTAAAACATGCTTCTACAATATATCAGAGTACAGCTAAACAATGCCCAAACGGGCTACATCAGAGTAAGCAAAACACTAACATCGGTAACAGACGGTATCGACGGCACCGTCACGTCAGGCCCTGTCGTCCTGGCCTGGCTGTCCTGCGGCGTAGTCTGCGGCTGCTCTACCTGCGGCGTGACCTCCTAAAAAGGAAGACGTAGCAACCGTTAGTCGAAACGACTAAGTGGTTTCACATCCGCTCCCCCGGCGACTCCTCGGCACCGGGCGGAGAAAAGGAACAAGAGTATAGTATATAACAAGTAGGCAAGTAAAGGAAGTACAAGCAAGTGGCAGTAGTGTAAGAGTAACAGCATCATAGTCAGCATATATGAAAGAGCTACACTAAACTAGCAAGTATAAGTAACAGCAGGAAAGTAACTTAACTTATAAGAATGCCCATACAAACTTATAAGTTAAGGATCGGGTTACATAAAAGTAACTCATCGTATAAGAGTGCCCATACAAACTTATACAATGAGGATCTTGTTGTGCAATGTTATGAAATGCTATGAATGCTATGCAATGACTCACCCATGCACACCCATGCAATTGCTATGTCGACACAGACTATAGTTCCCACTTTTCGAGCAGGTAGCTAACCTCTCAGGCATCAGCCGCCGTGGCCAGGCGGTGACAGTAGAACGGGCACTTCTACTACTAGGCGGGTATCACACTACTTCACCTAGGCCTCCGTACGCCTCAACGCTAAGAACACAACAGCGGAGCCCATGCGTACTATGGCCCAGCGGGGTCTTGGGTAGATGTGCACCAAGAACACAGCCCGAACTGGCCTTGCGTGACCCGGAAGGGGCCTCGGAAGAAAGCACGAGGACACAGCCCAACTGTTCACATGGTCGGAGGGGCCTCGGGACGTGAACACCGAGGACACAGCCCAAACCGACCAAGTCTAACTGCCAACTCCCGTCGGTGTGACGACTGGCGAGCCCGTAGACCTGCCACACTATCCTTAACCCGGGATTACGACACCGCGTATCGACTCACACCACATGCAAATACCACATCAACATAACGTGGAAGGGGCCTCGGAAGCAAACACGAGGGCACAGCCCAACCATCCATCCACACCTCATCTCAACACAACCAAAACAAGTGGCGGTCAACACCGCTCTTACAAACTCTCACAACACTACTCATAGGAAGACGACACTCTAAGTATTGGACTACCAAATTCAATCCACTATTCAACATTCACATGGCCATGAGTTATCCTTCTATATGTCATATCAGGTGATTTCAACACAATATATCAAGATGCACATGTACAAAAATCTACTAACTTCTAACCAGTCAAATCATTCAAGTATACTATCTTACAATTCTATCACATGAAATCCGATTAATAATCTTCATCATTTATGCAACTGAATTAATTATTCATAAGAGTTTATCCAAGCCTCAAGGTGACCTGTAATATTAGTTTCACCGAATCCAAATCCAAATATTATAAACCCAGATTTTTAAGTGCAGGAATAGTCTGGACAGCAACTTCGACCGGAGATTCCCGAGGCTACAGGAATCCGGTGAAGTCGTGTAACCCCTCGATGGAAAGGTATTTCCATAGACTACATCTTTCATATTCAGAGCTCAATCCAGATTTGACATTATCCTATTTGAAATCGGACTTGAAGTCCGCTGCGTACAGAACACAGTTTCTGCATGGCCGAACCTAGAAATCTTCTCCTCTCCATCAAGACTCTCTTGAGCCGATGTCTCTCCTAGGAAAATAACTATAGATCTAGCACCAAGGGAGAGGGTAGGAAACTCACATTGGCTCCAGCGGTACCACCATTTCTAGCCATGGATCTCGTAGTTCTCCTTGGCGGCATCTTCTCTTTCACGGCGATGGCGGATCTCCTTTGGTAAAACTTGCTTCTGCAGTTTTCCCTCTCACAGGAGTTCTCACAGGAATTAGGGGATGAAAAGAGCATGAAAACGGCTAGGGTTTTCTCTCCCCTTTATATATAAAATGTGACACGGGTAGGGACACGGCCGTGTCCTTACCCGTGTCCTTCCTGGCGAAGCGGCAACGACAGTTTCCATGTCGGTTCAATACTTGACACGGGTTGGGACACGCCCGTGTCCCGACCCGTGTCCACATGACACGGCCGTGTGCATGGCCATGTCATTGGCCGTGTACTTCTCGGGTTGCGTCTCGACACTTCTCGTCGAGCTCAACTCGACGCACACGGGTAGGGACACGGCCGTGTCACTACCCGTGTCACTTGGTGTCGACACAGCTCGACGATCTCGACACGGGTCGTCGAGCTCAACTCGACGCACACGGGTAGGCACACGGCCGTGTCCCTACCCGTGTCCCTTGGTGTCGACACAGCTCGACGATCTCGACACAGCTCGTCGAGCTCAACTCGACGCATACGGGTAGGAACACGGCCGTGTCCCTACCCGTGTCCCTTGGTGTCGACACAGCTCGACGATCTCGACACAGCTCGTCGAGCTCAACTCGACGCACACGGGTAGGAACACGGCTGTGTCCCTACCCGTGTCCGTTGGTGTCGACACAGCTCGACAATCTCGACACGGGTCGTCGAGCTCAACTCGACGCACACGGGTAGGCACACGGCCGTGTCCCTACCCGTGTCCCTACCCGTGTTACTTCCTTTTTACACTGATTCTCCATTTCTCCACAAGTGCCGTCCAATTCCCTGCAGTCTCAGGACTCAAGTCAACCCTCCTGACACAAAACACACACACTAGGGGCCTAGAGCGATTCGGGACGTTACAAATCCTATAAACAAAATAAAAGATTTCGTCCCCGAAATCAGGCTTAGGCTGTGGGGAGGAAAGCATGACAGGAAATTTAACACTTGCTTTTAAATAGAATTACCTTGAGCAAACAACTCCGGGTAGCATTGCTGCATTAAATCCAATGGCTCCCATGTGTACTCCTCCTTCCCATGATTCAACCATAGCACCTTTACTAAGGGAACACTTTTGCGGCGCAAAGTCCTTGTCTCGCTGTCAATAATCCGCACCGGCTCTAGTCGCACAGACCTATCTGATGCCACTGCACCATCAGTAGTGGGAATATACTGGTCGGGCCGCAACAGTGCTTTTCGAAGCGACGACACATGGAACACGTCGTGGAGATTTTTTTAGTTCTGGTGGTAACTCCAACCGATAGGCCAACGGGCCAATCCTTTCCAATATAGTATAAGGCCCAACATACCTTGGGCTGAGCTTTTTCACTCCACGCACCCGCGACACTCCATGCATCGGCCGAATCTTGAGGAACACTTTTTCTCCCACCTGGAACTCCACCATCCGATGCTTTTTATTATAATATTTCGCCTGTCGACTTTGAGCCTCCAACATGCGATCCCGTATCAATCTGACCGCCGCATCAGTATCATCTATATATTCGTTCCCCAATGCCTTCGGATCTTCATCTTGCACCCAAGACAAGGGAGTCCTGCACCTTCTTCCGTAAAGGGCTTCATGGGGCGCCATGCCGATGCTTGCCTGATGGCTATTATTATAGGAGAATTCCACTAGTGGCAAGAGCCTTTCCCATGGCTCTCCTCTGTCCAACACACATAACCTCAATAAATCCTCCAGTGTTCTGATGGTCCGCTCTGACTGCCCGTCCGTCTGTGGATGAAATGCGGTACTAAAGGTTAGGCGTGAGCCCAAATACGCATGTACCGCCTTCCACTCATTGGATGTAAACCGACCATCCCGATCCGAAACAATTGTCTTGGGCACGCCATGATACCGTACAAATTGCTCCACAAAAAGGCGTACCAAAACATCCACGTGTGCTTCCTTCTTCATTGGAATGAACCGGGTCACCTTTGTCAGTCGATCCACAATAACCCATACTGAATCATTCCCGGAGCGGGAATGAGGTAACCCATGAACAAAGTCCATGGAGATATCCTCGAACTTCCATTCGGGGATGGGCAATGACTGCAACAAACCACCGGGACTCCTGCATTCAGCCTTCACTCTTTGGCAAGCTTCGCAATGTGTAACATAGTAGCGAACATCTTTCTTCATTCCCGGCCAACACATGGTCTTCCGCAATCCGGCGTACATCTTAGCAATACTAGGGTGCACTGAATATTGAGAGGAATGTGCATCTCTCAAGATATCCTCCCGAATTTTGCCGCCCTTGGGAATATAGAGTCGGCCACGAAAATAAATGAGGCCGTCTTTGAGTGTGTACTCATCGGTGGTCCCATCTTCAATTACCTTGATTGCCGGGGCCAAGGCCGCATCCATTCCTTGCTCCACCCGAATCCGGTCTCGGATATCACAAACTATGCTCATGTTGGCCAAATACTCCGCATACTCTGCCGAAGGATCCTTGAATACTAAAGTAATTTCCATCTCCTCGATCATCCGAGCCAACTCCATGCTCATCAGCCGGGACTCTGGGCTAGAGCCTGACACTTTTCTACTCAAGGCATCGGCTACCGAGTTCGCTTTCCCGGGGTGGTAGTTCATGGTGAACTCGTAGTCGCATAGAAACTCCAACCACCGCCGTTGTCTCAGGTTCAACTCCTTCTGAGTGTGAACATACTTCAAGTTTTTGTGATCGGAAAAGATCTCGCAGTGCACGCCATATAAATAATGCCTCCAGACTTTCAAAGCGAACACCACTGCTCCCAACTCCAAATCATGAACCGGGTAATTGATTTCATGTTTCTATAACTGCCTTTAAGCATAAGCGATCACATGCCCGTGCTGCATCAGCACCGCTCCCATCCCTTGATATGATGCGTCCGTGTAAACTTGGAATCCTTCCTTCCCAGACGGAAGTGCAAGGATGGGGGCGGAGGTAAGCCTATCTTTCAATTCTTGAAATGCCTCTTCACATTGAGGTGTCCACTCAAATGGCACACCCTTCTTCGTCAAGGAGGTAAGAGGAAGGGCAATCTTGGAAAAACCTTTCACGAACTTGCGGTAGTAGCCAGCAAGTCCAAGAAAGCTTCGTACATCATCCGCCGACTTCAAGGGCGACCACTCCTTCACGGCCCGCACCTTTGCTGGATCCACTGCTAACCCTGCTCCACTGATCACATGCCCCAAGAAGGCAACCTCCTTAAGCCAGAATTCACACTTGCTAAACTTGGCATACAAGGCGTGCTCCTTCAATTTCTCCAAAACCAAGGTCAGGTGCTCGACATGCTCCCCCTCCGTCTTTGAGTAGACCAAGATGTCGTCGATGAAAACAATGACGAAGATGTCCAAATACGGTTCAAACACCTTATTCATCAAGCTCATGAAGGCCGAAGGGGCATTTGTGAGCCCAAACGGCATTACTGTGAACTCATACAAACCATATCTCGAACTGAAGGCCGTTTTCTGGATGTCCCCTTCTTGTATCCTCAACTGATAGTATCCGGAGCGCAAGTCTAGTTTAGAGAACCAATGTGCTCCCACTAATTGATCGAACAACTCGTCGATCCACGGTAGCGGATAAGTGTTCCGCACCGTCAACCGATTGAGTTCCCGATAATCTATGCACAATCGCAGGGTTCCATCCTTCTTCTTCACGAACAGCACAGGGGCTCCCCATGGTGATGAACTGGGGCGAACGAACCCTGAATCCACTAGTTCCTGTAGTTGAACTCTAAATTCTGCTAGTTCTTTCGGGGCCATTCTATACGGAGCCTTAGATACAGGCTTGGCACCTGGTACTAGATTAATCTGGAAATCAACCTCTCTATGCGGGGGTAATCCTGGCAGCTTCTCAAGAAATACCTCGGGAAAATCCCGCACTACCCGTACATCCTTTAATTCCAGCGCTGCTTCCTTCAACTCGAACTAGATCATGAAGACCTCATCCTCCTTCATATGAGCCTTTACAGCCTGGATAGAAGATAATATCATACGTGGCGCGAAGCCAATACCTTGGAAGATGACGTCAGAGTCTCCATGCCTCAAATAGATCCTCTTCTCCGCGCAGTCGATCCTCGCGAAGTGCCTGTCCAGCCATGCCATGCCCAAAATGATGTCAAACTCCGGCATTCTCAGAACCGTGGCCGGTGTATCAAAGGCCTTCCCATCAATAAATAACTCCAACACGCACTTGGCGGTTGCGATCATCTCCGAGCCATCCGGAAGGCGTACTCGTCGGGCTATGCCGGTAAAGTACTGTACACCCCCTTGTCTTTTATGAAATCCTCGGACACAAAGGAGTGTGAGGCACCGGTATCGAAGGCCGGTTTCTCACTAACCATTATGCCTTAATATCAAGATTGTGAATGCTCAAGCCAGATTCCTAGAAAAACTTAGGCAGACTAAGGACGAATGCTTAATTTCTTCCTCGTAGTCCTCGTCTTTGAGCTGGGTCCCGCTTCAATCACTCCTTCAGCGAGTCTCTTAACGCTTGTCTGAACACCCAAAAGACCCGCTCCCAACCACTTTACCATATCCATTATCTCCACCAAGCACAAATCTCCTATAAACAAAAGTGGTTGCCCTAGGAAATCTGTCATGTCTATTTTCTCCGTTAGATTCAAAATCCGCTATAAACAAAAGTGCTTGCCCGAGGGGATCTCGCAAGACTTTATACCATAGTTTTACATACTTGGGGTCGTCCAAACTTGGAAGATCGACGTATAAAGGTATGTACCTAAGGTCAGGTTGGCTAAACTTAAGGTCAAAGTTGGACAAACTTAATGTGAATTACATATGGGCACACCACTGCTTCCGCTATGTCAGTTTGCCCCCAAACTGACTAACCAAACGGGGGTGGCACCATTGTTGAATGACTTCTTAGTTGAGGATCGTGGCAAACTGATACCATTTGTAAGACCCCCCCTCCCCGGATCCCAAAACACGGCACGAAGGGGGAGTCTTATGCCCGGAACAGCCGCCTTGCGGTAGCATTAGCACACGGGCTAACCTGTACCACAAGACGCCTATTCCGCCGGCTACAACAATATCAACATATCATGCCAACCCAACCAAATAAATAAACATAAGAAGTCAAAATCCACACTAAGTTATAATGTCCAAATACATCAATAATGAGAAGCTAAAACATGCTTCTACAATATATCAGAGTACAGCTAAACAATGCCCAATCGGGCTACATCAGAGTAAGCAAAACACTAACATCGGTAACAGACGGTATCGACGGCACCGTCACGTCAGGCCCTGTCGTCCTTGCCTGGCTGTCCTGCGGCGTAGTCTGCGGCTGCTCTACCTGCGGCGTGACCTCCTAAAAAGGAAGACGTAGCAACCGTTAGTCGAAACGACTAAGTGGTTTCACATCCGCTCCCCCGGCGACTCCTCGGCACCGGGCGGAGAAAAGGAACAAGAGTATAGTATATAACAAGTAGGCAAGTAAAGGAAGTACAAGCAAGTGGCAGTAGTGTAAGAGTAACAGCATCATAGTCAGCATATATGAAAGAGCTACACTAAACTAGCAAGTATAAGTAACAGCAGGAAAGTAACTTAACTTATAAGAATTCCCATACAAACTTATAAGTTAAGGATCGGGTTACATAAAAGTAACTCATCGTATAAGAGTGCCCATACAAACTTATACAATGAGGATCTTGTTGTGCAATGTTATGAAATGCTATGAATGCTATGCAATGACTCACCCATGCACACCCATGCAATTGCTATGTCGACACAGACTATAGTTCCCACTTTTCGAGCAGGTAGCTAACCTCTCAGGCATCAGCCGCCGTGGCCAGGCGGTGACAGTAGAACGGGCACTTCTACTACTAGGCGGGTATCACACTACTTCACCTAGGCCTCCGTACGCCTCAACGCTAAGAACACAACAGCGGAGCCCATGCGTACTATGGCCCAGCGGGGTCTTGGGTAGATGTGCACCAAGAACACAGCCCGAACTGGCCTTGCGTGACCCGGAAGGGGCCTCGGAAGAAAGCACGAGGACACAGCCCAACCGTTCACATGGTCGGAGGGGCCTCGGGACGTGAACACCGAGGACACAGCCCAAACCGACCAAGTCTAACTGCCAACTCCCGTCGGTGTGACGACTGGCGAGCCCGTAGACCTGCCACACTATCCTTAACCCGGGATTACGACACCGCGTGTCGACTCACACCACATGCAAATACCACATCAACATAACGTGGAAGGGGCCTCGGAAGCAAACACGAGGGCACAGCCCAACCATCCATCCACACCTCATCTCAACACAACCAAAACAAGTGGCGGTCAACACCGCACTTACAAACTCTCACAACACTACTCATAGGAAGACGACACTCTAAGTATTGGACTACCAAATTCAATCCACTATTCAACATTCACATGGCCATGAGTTATCCTTCTATATGTCATATCAGGTGATTTCAACACAATATATCAAGATGCACATGTACAAAAATCTACTAACTTCTAACCAGTCAAATCATTCAAGTATACTATCTTACAATTCTATCACATGAAATCCGATTAATAATCTTCATCATTTATGCAACTGAATTAATTATTCATAAGAGTTTATCCAAGCCTCAAGGTTACCTGTAATATTAGTTTCACCGAATCCAAATCCAAATATTATAAACCCAGATTTTTAAGTGCAGGAATAGTCTAGACAGCAACTTCGACCGGAGATTCCCGAGGCTACAGGAATCCGGTGAAGTCGTGTAACCCCTCGATGGAAAGGTATTTCCATAGACTACATCTTTCATATTCAGAGCTCAATCCAGATTTGACATTATCCTATTTGAAATCGGACTTGAAGTCCGCTGCGTACAGAACACAGTTTCTGCATACGAGGTTTATTGAACACCATTTTCGTTTAGACTTTTCCGTGGCTACAGACTTCGCCAGAAGTCGTGCAACCATTCGTTGGAAAGATATTATCAAGGGCTTCAACTTTCGTGTTAAGCCGAAAGCCCAGATCTGGCCATAGCATACATAAAAATGGCCACGAAGTTCGCTGCGCGCAGAATACAGATTCTGCACGCTTCTTAAAGAAAAATGGACGGCATCGGTCCGTCTTCTTCCTCAAGCGATCCTTCCTAAATTTTCCAGAAATGTCCTCCTCCCTTATTCAACCTCAAAGGCCAAAACTCCTCACGAAACCATTCACCCATCGTCGTATTGAAGAAAAGGGGAAGGGTTGAGGAGATCTAAAGTCTAGGATTCAAATCCTAGCATGGCCGAACCTAGAAATCTTCTCCTCTCCATCAAGACTCTCTTGAGCCGATGTCTCTCCTAGGAAAATAACTATAGATCTAGCACCAAGGGAGAGGGTAGGAAACTCACATTGGCTCCAGCGGTACCACCATTTCTAGCCATGGATCTCGTAGTTCTCCTTGGCGGCATCTTCTCTTTCACGGCGATGGCGGATCTCCTTTGGTAAAACTTGCTTCTGCAGTTTTCCCTCTCACAGGAGTTCTCACAGGAATTAGGGGATGAAAAGAGCATGAAAACGGCTAGGGTTTTCTCTCCCCTTTATATATAAAATGTGACACGGGTAGGGACACGGCCGTGTCCTTACCCGTGTCCTTCCTGGCAAAGCGGCAACGACAGTTTCCATGTCGGTTCAATACTTGACACGGGTTGGGACACGCCCGTGTCCCGACCCGTGTCCACATGACACAGCCGTGTGCATGGCCATGTCATTGGCCGTGTACTTCTCGGGTTGCGTCTCGACACTTCTCGTCGAGCTCAACTCGACGCACACGGGTAGGGACACGGCCGTGTCACTACCCGTGTCACTTGGTGTCGACACAGCTCGACGATCTCGACACGGGTCGTCGAGCTCAACTCGACGCACACGGGTAGGCACACGGCCGTGTCCCTACCCGTGTCCCTTGGTGTCGACACAGCTCGACGATCTCGACACAGCTCGTCGAGCTCAACTCGACGCACACGGGTAGGAACACGGCCGTGTCCCTACCCGTGTCCCTTGGTGTCGACACAGCTCGACGATCTCGACACAGCTCGTCGAGCTCAACTCGACGCACACGGGTAGGAACACGGCCGTGTCCCTAACCGTGTCCGTTGGTGTCGACACAGCTCGACAATCTCGACACGGGTCGTCGAGCTCAACTCGACGCACACGGGTAGGCACACGGCCGTGTCCCTACCCGTGTTACTTCCTTTTTACACTGATTCTCCATTTCTCCAAAAGTGCAGTCCAATTCCCTGCACTCTCAGGACTCAAGTCAACGCTCCTGACTCAAAACACACACACTAGGGGCCTAGAGCGATTCGGGACGTTACAGTGCGCGCGAGCTTTTGAAGAGCTGACGGTTCGGTTGACCACGGCGCCTGTGTTGTCATCGTCATGTGGTACTGATGGATTTGTAATCTATAGTGATGCCTCGGGGAGCGGCTTAGGCTGCGTTCTTCTGCAAAATGGGAAGGTGATTTCTTATGGCTCACGCCAGCTAAAGGTGCACGAGCGAAACTATCCCATCCACGACTTAGAGTTGGCGGCGGTGATCTTTGCACTCAAGCTATGGTGACACTATCTTTATGGTGTGAAGGTGGAGATCTATACAGATCACAAGAGCCTAAAGTACCTATTGGAGCAGAAGGACTTGAATATGCGACAACGAAGGTGATTGGAGTTCCTTGGGGACTACACCTTTGAGATTCACTATACGCCCGGAAATGGAAATGTAGTCGCCGATGCCTTGAGTCGGAGAGCTCCGGCAAGGGCGAGCTGGTTGCTGAGGCATGATGAACGCCTCATCTAGGAGTTAGAAGCATTGGAGATTTCTTGTGTTCATAAGAATTCTGCTGCCAATGCCTGTTTGAACTGGACGGAGGTGCAGTATGACCTTGCAGACCGGATTTGACGAGCAACGGGGCTAGATGAAGATCTCCTATGCTATGCTAAAGATGGTCCAGAGGGCAAGTTCTCCAGGGATGACAGTCTTTTGCGGAAAGAGGGCCGTTTGTATGTCCCGAATTTGGGTAAATTGAGGGAAGAACTGATGTATGAAGCGCATTATACGAAGTACTCAATCCACCCAGGGAGCACAAAGATGTTCAGGGATATGAAAAAGTTATTCTGGTGGCCAGGGCTAAAGAAAGATGTTGCTCATTATTTTGCCAAATGCCAAACATGTGCTATGGTGAAGGCAGAATGTCAGAAGCCTGGCGATTATTTGAAGTCGTTGCCGATTCCAGAATGGAAGTTCGACGATATTTCCATGGATTTCGTGCACGGGTTGCAGAGATCTCAGCGCGGAAATGACTCAATTTGGGTAATTTTCGACCGGCTAACGAAAGTGACACACTTCCTGCCAAATAGACGGGATGATTCGGTGGAAAGTTTGGCAAAATTATATGTTGAGCAGATTGTGCGGCTACACAGTGTTCCTCGGAGCACCGTAAGTGATAGAGATGGGCGATTCACATCGAACTACTGGAGGCTAGTGCATCAACTGTTGGGCACGAATTTGACATTCAGTACGACCTTTCATCCCCAAACTGATGGCCAAACTGAACGGGCCAACAGGATGATGGAAGATATTCTCCGGATGTGCGCCATAGACTAGGGAAAGAGATGGGAAGATCAACTCTATATGTTGGAGTTTGTCTATAATAATAGCTACCAAGCAAGCATCGGTATGGCACCGTATGAAGCTTTGTATGGTCGGAAGTGTCGTACGCCTTTAGCTTGGGTAGAAGCGGGCGAAGCCAGAGTTTACAATCGTAATGAAGTCGATGAAGCAAACTCGACCAAACGTACTATTCGAGGGAGGATACTCATAGCCAGGATCGACAAGCGAAATACTACAACGCCAAGCACCAGAACGTGGAGTTCACGGTAGGCGACTGGGTATACTTGAAGATCAAGCCTTTCAAAGGCGTATCCAGGATTCGACGTTTGAAGAAGTTGAGTCCAAGATACCTTGGTCCATTTGAATTGGTAGAGCGAGTCGGGGAGGCTGCATATCGGCTAGCTCTGTCGGCAGACTTGAGTGGATTATATGATGTATTTCACATCTCGGTGTTGCGGAAAGCCATGAAAGATCTAGCTCAGGTGATCAAGGATGATCGTTTGTCGGTAGAGTATGGACTAATGACGAAGGTTAGGCCCATTCAAATTGAGGATCGAGCTGAGAAACAGTTGCGGAACAAGATGGTCGGGATGTTCAAAGTCCAGTGGGATAATTACGGCCATGAGGAGCTAACACGGGAGCGAGAGCAAACCATGCGAGCTGAATTTCCTGAGCTGTTTCTGTAAAATGGTTGTATTGGGCAAAGTTTGTTGTAACATAAAATTTTGATGTTATAACATTTTGCTTGCTGGTTTCCTTCCTGTGTGTGAATTTCGAGGACGAAATTTCTTGTAGGAGGGGAGGGTTGTAACAGCCCAGATTTCAGAATGGGAAATTATTGGCTGACACGGCCTGGGACATGGGCGTGTCCCCGGGCGTGTCCTGCTTGGGCGCAAAGACGTCGCGAGTTCGACTAAACTGTGTTCGACGAAGTGTTCGGGAGGTACACGCCCTGTGACATGGGCGTGACCTAGGGCGTATCCCCACTGGTCGAGTGTCGAGTGCTTTGGTCGACAAACGTGGTCGATAGTGGAAACACGCCATACTACACGGGTGTGTACCATCCGACACGGGTGTGTACCATCCGACACGGGTGTGTCGGAGGGCGTGTTCCCTTCTTTTTGGTCGACGAAATGAGCTCGACGATCATTGAATGCAAGAACACGCCCTGTGACACGGGCATGTCTAGGCCGACAAAGGCGTGTACCCTAGCCGTGACCTGTTTCGGGATAAGGCGGTTTGTGCATCGCTTAAAGTACAAGGCCTGTGACACAGGCGTGTTACAGGGCGTGTCGGACCCGGGAAGTGATTTTTAGGCTTTTTCGTGGTCGTCCATTTTCTTCAGCTGGGATCTAACAGCTGAGAGTCCTCCATGCTTCCTTAAGGCCAAAAACTGAGAAAGAATTCTCATTATGTTTATTGCCTTCATCTTTCTACAAAACTTAGAAAGAGAAAGGGAGAGGAAGATGGAGGAGGAGGAAGTGGAGCTAATCGCTGGTGGAGCTTGAGAGTGTCAAGCTGAGATCCGAGGCCATCTTTGCGGAGGAAAAGCTGTTGTGGTTCTTTCTAGCCAGTTAGGAGCTCATGGCAGTGAAGCGGTCTTCAAGGGTAACGACCTTTCTTCCTAGCCATGTGAAGGATTCCTTTTTGGCATGTGCATCTGATTCCCCCACCATAGGGTGGCTTGTTGTGGGAGTCTTTTGGGTTGATTCATGGAATCCCTAATTTGGCATATAGATCTGGAAATGGAGTATGGAATAGGCATGTTGTGTGAAGCCCATCTGTACAGGTTGGTCTGGATGGTGATGTTGCATATACGAACTGGACAAGACTCTGTGATAAATGTGTAGTTTCAGATTCGATAGGTTAACCCTATGAAAGGCAGTAGTAGGAAGTACTGGAGTGGTAGTCCAGGAAAATACCCTTGTGATGCTTGTGATGCCTGTGTTATTGTGTTGTACCTGTGAAAGGAAGTAGCAGGAAGTACTGGATTGGAGGTCCTGGAAATACCCTTTAGAATGCTTGATGTTCATGGGTGGTCTTGTGAAGGGAAGTAGCAGGAAGTACTGGCATGGTACGCCATGGAAATACCCTTGACATTTGTGATAATGGCGGGGTCATACCTGTGAAGAGAGTAGCTGGAAGTACTGGTATGCCCAGGAAAGACCTGCTGATGTGTGGGATGAAATGGGTGTAAGAGTAAGTACTGGTGCGCCCAGGAAAGCACCCAGGCTTGAATGCCAGAACAGGATCGGTGAAACCGACCCGCGCCTTTGATATAGCCGCGAGTACGCTGTGCTCGGTGATGGCAAGGCGATTTGAGCAACAGGGGGTGGATGATCCGACCTACGCTATGTCCGTCCGACGTGAGACCTGAAAGTGCGGTCTATTGGAGCGCATAACAAGAGTCGTAGCTCTGCGCGCCATGACACAATGGGGGGCTACGGTCCAATCCCGGTGCATTACCACTAGAACTCCGGCTGCATGCGATTGAGTGAAATGCTCATTTTTTTACCATTGGGTTGTGACCCTGATACGGTGGTGGGACCTTGGTTTGTCGGTACACCAAGAATGTGCCCTGAGTGCACGAATCGTCGGGCCGAGTGGCAGATGGTTATCATGGAATGTGTGCGTGAAAACACATGATATGAGATATATATATATATATGCTTGTGAAATGCTATTCCTGCAGGGAAGAATACCGCTGCCCCGGGGAAGTGGTAGGGTCATTATAATTTAGTCGGCTGAATGCTGACCGTTACCTCTGTTTTCCACCATTGGGTGGGTTGCCCCTATGCAGGTGTTAGAGAGCCGAGCGGGACGCATAAGCGCTGAAGTCCCTGATGCCTTTGCTGCTGCTGCTGCTAGCCCTCGAAGGCTGAACTTTTAAATACTGTGTTTTATTTATACGTGGTCGGCCTGGGCGCCAATGTTGAGGCCACTATTGTGAAAGCCCTGTAAGGCCATAATGCCAACTGTTTGTATTTGTAAAACATTCCTATGGTATATATATAAATGAGGAGATTTTATATGGTGGACATTCAGGTGTGGAGTTCAAGTTTAGTGTTTATAATTCCGCTAGAATGCAATGTGTTAGGGTACGCTGCGCTACTCTGGTATCATACCGTAACTTCACCGCCTGTTTTGTGTTATATGTTATGGGGCCCCGGCCGGACCTTCTAGTATATACTATGTAAACAGATGGAGATGTTATATGTTGGATGTGGCCCTATTAGTTGTATTGGAAGCATACTCGCTCATACCGCCCTTCAGGTTGTTGGAAATGTTGAAACTGTGGAGGTGGAGGCAATGCTGGCGGATGTAGGACTGGGCGCTCCATTATAAAATTCTGGTGGAAATGCCTGCCACCTCTCTGGTATCCTCTTCCAGATATATTGTCATGCCTTCTTCTGTTACTAGGACCAGCTTCCATCACACCCTCAGCGGGCCTCTTACCACTTCCCAAGTGGTCTGCCTCTAGCCTCTTTGTCATGTCAATTATCTCTGCTAAGCTGGAGTCTTCTATAAACAAAATGGCTTGCCTCGGGGGCTCCCGCAAGCATTTGTATAACCGTTTAGCGTATCCTCTGTCGTCCAACTCAAAGGAGTCAGCAAATCTAGCAAGATTCTGAAACTCTCGTTGGTACTCTGTCACTGACTTGGATCCCTGCTTCAGCTGCAGGAATCTTTCTTCAAGTTCATCTCGAGCTGTCAAAGGGATAAAGTGCTCTAAGAAAGCTCCAGAATACTCGCTCCAACTAATATCCGTGTACACTCTTCCTTGGAAGGTGGAGCCCATGAGACACTTCCACCACGTTTTCGCATGCAGTTCCAGAAGTGACACTGCCAGGGTCATAGCCATATTGTTCGGACAACTAATTCCTGCCATCAGCTCTTGCACGGTGTCGATCCATTCCTCTGTACGCACTGCCGACACTGTCCTAAGGTAGGCAGGAGGGGAGAGAGCTCAGAAAGTTCTCAACAAATTAGACCATGGCGCTTGTTGTTGTACAGGGGATTGTTGGGACATAAAGGCATCCAAGATAGCTGTGAGTGTCTGCCCCAGTGATAGTACATTTTGTAATCTAAACTATTAGGGTATTTTTAGATTTTTTTTTGATAGACAAATCATGTCTTGTAAGCTTATATATTGACCTCTTTTTGTATATTTTATTGCCACTACTATTTTCTCTTCTTTTTGAAGATTTTCTCAGTTTTCGGCCAAAATGACCTGACACGCCCCCATGACACGCCCTCCCTGGGCGTGTAACCCGATCCCGAGGAAGCTTGCTACCAGAACCCAAATCCCAAGAAAAATACCAGACACAACCCACTGACACGCCCTCCTTAGGCGTATCTCTAGGCATGTCACCCTCATCCAGAAGCCTGCTACCGCATTTAAATATTTTTCGTTGCTGCACGTCAATAGTACTGACACGCTGTAAGACCACCCCCCCCCTTTTTTAAACATCGGGGTCTTAAACCCAGAACTGACACCTTCATTCCCGGGAAGGTCATCACTATAAAACGTCGATCTTGCCGGCCAAATCGATCACAACTGTAGCAAAATAATAAAAAGGGAAGTCCGCAGAAATCACATATATAGTAAATAATCTCCACGAAGGGAGTGTCCACAGATATAATAAAAACACAAAAACTTGGGCTCAAGCCTAGTACATCAATGTCCTCACTACATATCTCTCATCACGGAAGCAAAACAAAAAACTACTAGAGATCAGGACTCACAATCCTTGCTGTCTAAACTAAGGTACTAGACTGCCCCATCTCTAAGCGTGCCGACCTCCGGGCCTGCTCCTCCCTGCTGGGCTCCGCGGTGCCCTAAAATGATGTGGTTCGAAAACCGTTAGTCTAAAAGACTAAGTCCTATCATCCCCCACCCCTTCCCCCATGGCTCCTAGGCACCGAGCGGGGAGAAGGAAAAGAGAGGACATGAGAGTCGAGAATAACAATTATAAGCAGATGGCGGCGGAACTAATCTAGCAGTTCTATAGTGTATAAGATAGAATGAAGATAAGAAATACCGGACAAGAAAAAGTAACCTTAACTTATATGAAAACACATAAGCCAAGGGATCTTTTGCAGGACTCCTATCGTATAAAAAATCTCATACCAATTTATACGAAAGGGTGTCAGTTTTCTAACAAGTATATATATATATATATATATATATATATATATATATATTTACTGAATAAAAAACTTAACTTATAAGCACACTCGCGCGAACTTATAAACGAAGGGGTCGTTTTGCAAGGCCTATTGTATAAAGAGTCTCATACCACTTATACAATAGGTGTCGGGGTTATATGCAATGATTATGCTATGAAATATAATTATACCAGGATGTGAACATGCAAGTGCAACTCACCCACTCGACTTTTTGAACACAGAACTTTAGTTCCCCCTTTCTGGAGCCGAACCTCCCAGGATACCTCCGTAGTGGCAAATGGAAGCGGTAGGTTGGGCCTCGCCCACCTCTAAACCGATAATTGCACAACCAGTCAGACCTATTGTACGCCTCAATGTTGGTGCACTAAGAGGAGCTCCTGCATACTCTTGCCGGCTGGCGCACGTGACTTTATTTGTCCAAGTGCTAACCACACTTGCTGAGTCAATGTTTTGGCGTCGGTTCATCGACCCTCCAATACCGAAGACCCACCACCTTATACTTTATGCACATACAATCTTGATGTATCACCACCGAGCTAAAGCTCCCCGGACCAACCCATCCGTCACATATATCCACCAAGCCAAAGCTCCCCGGACTATCCCGTCCGTCACAAACATCAACCGATCCAAAGCTCGCTGGCTAACCTGCCCATCACTAAATCCACTGAGTCTATAGCCTGTGTGAGCCCACATAACATCCCGGGGCATCGAGGTGAGTGAAAGTTAAACCATAGTTATGCTAGTTACTCTTGCAGTTCAGTTTTACCGACAGTTTAGGTTAGCCCAGGACTGCCCAAGTTATTCCTCGTGAAGGGCTCTCGAGGGCACTAGGAACTACGATGGGCTGAAGCCCAAAGATCCCTTTCACAAGGCACTTATTATTATTGGTTAACACCCCTCTCTCAGTCCCTTAAATGTTGTACTGGATCTAACCCTAGTATGTTTGACACTTCCTCTCCTACGGGGAAGACGATATTTCGTCGACCCCGAGCACCACTTAACACTAGCCAAACTTCTCACTCCTCCTCAAGACTCCCAATGATAATCTCTTTTCCCTTACCAGACCATCACACTAATATCCCAACTTCCTAAGTTCATTTTGCACCATAATTTGGTTTCTGCAGTTTTTACTAAACGCAGACCATCCTAAGCCATATGATGTGTACAATGGGAGGTTCTTCAATTTATCATCCAAAATCCCTATAATATTTATTAGAGGTCTATCATGACATGTTTAGCCTAAATCCAAAAATTCATTATTTTCCTAATTTATCTGATAATTTATTTAATTATTCTAGTAATCCAAAAACCCCATGTTTGAACATGAAGTACCAATTTCAGACATGCAAATGCTCCACAAAATTTAAGATAAATACAAAATGACTACTTAACATAGAAACCAAAGTCTCCCAATTTTCAGCATGGTTTAGACCTCTAACACTAATTTTAATATGTAACCCTCATTAATCATTTTTAAGAGGCAAGTACAGCAAGAATACTTCCAAAACTTCTGCGAAAATGCAAACATGTACATATTGATCAACGAACACACTAGGCCAAATTTTATAATTTTTCAACAAGAAATGAGCTCTGAAAGAATTATTCTACATGTTCCCAAATTTATGAGCTTGTGAAGTAGGTACTGTAAATATGTATTTACAAATTCTAATAAAATTCATACATGAGCATAATGGTCGAAAACTTCTTTTGCCTAACTTTCTTGACTTTCCAAAGGAAAATGAGACCACAATATCCAAATAATTAAGTAGGGCTAATTCATGCATTACAAAGGAAGTACTATGATTAATGCTCCAAAATTCAAAATTAAATTTCCAGATGTTCGTACTAACCTTATGGCTATACTACCCAAGTTGCATCACTGTTCAATGAGTTTTAATACCCTATTCTATCACTACTAAGTTTGTGCCCTAAACTAGGGTTAGGGTTTTGAGGGGCCTACCTATCTCCAAATCCTCTAAGATTTTTACCAAAGGGCTTTAGCTACCCTAGTACCCTCCTTACCAAATTTCAAGTCCATACAAGGGAATTTGACCACATTCCCTTCACAAGACTCCAAAGACCATCCCTAGGGTTTGGTCGTGGGTCCTCGGGGAAATCTGCCCCAATCCATCCCATCTTAAATGGGAGGGTGTTAAAAGTCAAGCCAAGTCAGTGGCCCCAATTCCAAACTCTATTTAGGTGGTTTGGCCACCTAAACCCACAAGTGTACTTTTGACCTAAATACCCTTATTATGGCAAGGCTGGGGTTTGCATGATTTTAATTCAAACCATCTCTAAATGAGATGAAATTTAATCCAGAGTCTTATGATGACCACAAAGACCACTCACCAAAATTTGGTTGAGTTTGTAGGTCATTTGGTCCCTTAATTAATTTACCCTGGAGAAATTAAATAATTTCAAAAACTATGGAAAAATATCCCCAAAAATTCTCATTTTTGGACAGGCCTAGGTATAGACTAGGGTGACTCCATGTCCAAATTTCAAGTCATTTGGACAAGAGGTGAAGTGTGGGCACTCATTTTAATCCCTACCTAGCTCTAGGTATAGATCCCACCAAAATGAGTGCCCTGGTCAAACCAAGCACCCAAATTGGTTCAAACCAATTTTGAAATAAGTTAGACCCATAGGGCTACAAATTATATGTTGACTATTTTCTCTGACTTAGCATCTAGGTATTTTTAATAATTGAAAACATTAAACACTAAAAGTGTGACAGAAACGAAATAACCAAAAAATATAACTTATAGTTTATTTTATATTATCACAAATCTTGGCGTAATAACGGACGGCATCTGGTCGTCGTCCCCAGCGTGCCAATGGGCAGGATTTATTCTTCCTGGGCCATCTTCAAGCGGTTGTCCCCGGCCACCCAGCCACATCCCTGGCCAGCCACCGCCGCCACCACCTCCGTCGAGGTGGTGGCCATCGCCGGGCGGCGGGACAGCCGCCGGAGGGGCCTATTCCGGCGAACCCGACAGGTTAAATTTTGCAGAAAAATCTGGAGAAAATTTCTCCCGATCGGGCTCAGTTGAGCCCGATTCTTATTCCTAATGAGTCCTAAGATCTACCCGTGGATGAAGGAGAAGGGGAGGACCTGAATTGTGGCCTGAGAGCGGGTGTTGTGCCTCCTTGCCATTGTCGGCCACCAAGCTTTCGCTCCTCTGCAACTTCCACACCAACAGCAAGGGAATCGACATGTAATCGGGGGAAACGCCTGCTCTGATCCTGGTGAAGGTTCTTAAAGAAGGAATTTGGGAGAGGAGGTTTGTAACTCCCCAATTCATCAAAACACCATTAAAGGCCATTAAGGTGAGTTTTTCGATTTCACCCAAATTGATGGGCTGAACCTCCCCACTGGCCGACCACCTCCATGAAACTCCTCCCCTGCCTCCAAGGAGTTAAAGCCCATCAAAAGGAGGAGTTATGGAGCCTCCATGGCCATGAGGGCCATTAAGCTCTTACCTTCTCTCTCCTCCAAATTTGGGTAACTCCCTCTCTCTCCTAGTCAAGAATCTCTGAATTTGGCGGGCCCAAAATGTGCCTCACCACCTCCTAGACAAATGGGCCACACTTGTATGGGCCTAGTCCACTTGGATTGGGCATGAGTTAGCCATTTAGGCAAGTTTGACCACTTTGACCCACTAGTTGACTTTGGTCAAACTAGCCACTAGGGCTGACCCCAATGGGTCCTTGGTGACCCATGGGACTCCTCTAAAGTCTAGAAGTACTTGGGTAGGTTTGGTTGGGCATCTTGGGGGTCACTTGACCATTTTTAGTGTTAAGGTTGACTTGGGTCAACCTAGCCTCTTTTGTTCACTCCAATGGGTCCTAGGTGACCCATTGACCTCACTCTAGGGTTAGGAGGACATTAGTGGGATCCACTTGGCTAAGGGAAGGTCAGTTGACCCTATGTAGGTCAGTTTGACCCATTTAGGGTTAGATTTGACTTAGGTCAACTTAACCACTTTGACTGCCCTCCATGAGTCCTTAGTAACCCATTGACCCCACTTTAGGTCTAGGAAGACCCTGGTATGGTTGGTTGGGCTTACTAGGGTTTTGTCATGACCTAGTCATGACAAAACCACTCTTAGGGGTCTAGTTGTTTGAGGGATGTTACAAATCCCAATATATAAACAAAAAAAATTTCATACTCGAAATTCTAGTTAGGCCTACATGGTTTTCAAGTATGAAGGGTAAATTGTAACATCCCGAGAGGTTATGAGTAGTACCTGACTGAAAAGCTGCGGGTACCTTTGTTGCATCAAGTCCTGAGGCTCCCATGTGTACTCCTCTTGCCCATGATTCCTCCACAGGACCTTGACCAATGGAACCTTCTTGCGATGCAAAACTCATATTCCCTTGTCGTCAATCCAGACCGATTCCAGGTGAACCGACCGATCAGATGCTACTGGCTCATCTGTGGCCGTAATCTGCTGCTCCGGGCATATTAGAGCCCTCCTAAGAGAGGATACTTGGAATACGTCATGCAGACTCGGCAGCTCCGATGGCAGCTCCAGCTTGTATGCCAAGGGACCGATCCGCTCCAGGATCCTATAAGGCCCATATATCTTGTGTTGAGCTTCTTCTTCCGACCGCGTACTCGTGAAACCCCATGCATTGGTTGGATCTTCAAGAATAATCGGTCCCCACCTGAAACTCCACCTAATGATGTCGAGCGTCGTAATACTTAGCATGTCGGCTCTGTGCCTCTAACATCCTGTCCCATATCTGCCTCACCTGAGCCTCGGTGTCCTCAACAAACTCTGAACCCAAAGCCTTCAGATCCTCTTCCTGTATCCATGACAGCAGAGTCCTACACCTCCATCCGTATATTGCCTCATAAGGAGCCATCCCTATGCTGGACTGGTAGCTGTTATTATATGAGAACTCAATTAGTGGCAACAGCTTCTCCCAAGGCTCACCGCGATCCAATATGAAAAGTCGAAGCAAATCTTCCAAAGTTTGATTGATGCGTTACGTCTGCCCATCAGTCTGGGGATGAAAAGCTGTACTGAATGTCAGCAGAGTGCCCAAGTAAGTCTGCACTGATCTCCACTCCCTGGACGTAAACTGTCCATCTCGATCCGACATAATTATCCTGGGTACGCCATGATAACGGAAGAACTGCTCCACGAATTTCCGAACCAGCACACCCACCGAGTCATCCTTTCTGATTGGGATAAATTTGGCTACCTTCTTCAGCCAGTCGACGATCACCCAAATCAAATCATTCCCCGTCCGCGATCGGGGAAGCCCATGTATGAAGTCCATCGTGATATCATCGAACTTCCACTCTGGCACTAGGAGTGGCTGCAACAATCCTGCGGGGTTTCTGCACTCTGCCTTCACCAGCTGGCATGCCTCCCAGTGGGCCACAAAGTAGGTGATATCCTTCTTCATGCCTGGCCAGTGCATGGTCTTCTTCAGATCTGCAGTCATCTTCGTAACTCCCGGGTGTACCGAATACCGACTGCAGTGGGCCTCCACAATGATATCTTCCCGGACCTGTCCCCCCTCTAGTATGTAAACCCGTCCTCTGAAGCATACTAGGCCATCCCTCAGTGCCTGCTTCTAAGGCCTGGAATATTGGCTCTAGCTTGGCATCCTGCCTCTGCCCATCTCTGACCTGGTCTTGAATATCATCTGTGGCAACCAACGATGATAGGTACTCCTGGTATAGCTCTGGGTGATCCTCTGACACCAGGGATATCTACATCTTCTCTAATATCTGGACCAACTCCAAGGCCATCAACTGCGGTCCTGCTCCAGAGATTATGGCCTTCCGGCTCAACGCATATGCCAACACATTCGCCTTCCCTGGGTGATAGTGCATCTCGTACTGGTAATCTGCTAAAAACTCCACCCATCGTCTCTGCCTGATATTCAGCTCCTTCTGCGTGTCCACATACCTCAAATTTTTGTGGTTGGAGTATATGTCGCAGTGGACACCATACAGATAATGCCTCCAGACTTTCAGATAAAATACGACAGCTCCTATCTCTAAGTCATGAACAAGGTAGTTCTTCTCATGCTTCTTCAGCTATCGTGAAGCGTACGGTATCACATGACCATTCTGCGTCAGCACTGCACCCATGCCTTAGTAGGAAGCGTCGGTGTAGACTTGGAATCCTTTTTTACACGAAGGAAGGGTAAGTATAGGAGTCGAGGTGAGTCGATCCTTCAGCTCCTGAAAAGCCACCTCGCACTGCGGGGTCCAGACAAAGGGCACATCCTTCCTCGTCAGGGATGTAAATGTGAGGGCAATATGAGAAAATCCCTCCACAAACTTCCGGTAGTAACCGGCAAGTCCCAGAAATCTCCACACGTCTGTGGCCGACTTCAGCTGCGGCCAATCCTTAACTGCCTGAATCTTGGTCGGGTCCACTGCCACTGATGATATGGCCTAAGAAAGCCACCTCCCTCAACCAGAACTAGCATTTGCTGAACTTCGCATAAAGTTGGTGCTCCTGCAATCTTTCCAGGGTCAGCGTCAGATGTTGTGTGTGTAACGGTCCAGGCTCATCCCATGGGAACCCGCTGGCACCGCCGGCCTACCAGGGTCCAGACCCGGGCCCACCACTGGTAGTCAGCCTTTCACATTCAAGCCTGCAGGCCATGCACCCCAACCCCTCTCCGGCCTGTTTATCAGCACGGTAGGTTGTTGCCACTAGGTCTCAAACCCAGGACCTTGATAAGAGAGCTTTCCACCACTCCCTCATCACCAACTGAGCTGCAGCTTAGTTGGTGATGAGGGAGTGGTGGAAAGCTCTCTTATCAAGGTCCTGGGTTCGAGACCTAGTGGCAACAACCTACTGTCCTGATAAACAGGCCGGAGAGGGGTTGGGGTGCATGGCCTGCAGGCTTGAATGTGAAAGGCTGACTACCAGTGGTGGGCCCTGGTCTGGACCCTGGTAGGCCGGCGGTGCCAGCGAGTTCCCATGGGATGGGCCTGGACCGTTACAAAAAAGTGCACATCACCAACTGAGCTGCAGCTCAGTTGGTGATGAGGGAGTGGTGGAAAGCTCACTTATCAAGGTCCTGGGTTCGAGACCTAGTGGCTACAACCTACTGTGCTGATAAACAGGCCGGAGAGGGGTTGGGGTGCATGGCCTGCAGGCTTGAATGTGAAAGGCAGACTACTAGTGGTGGGCCCGGGTCTGGACCCTGGTAGGCCGGCGGTGCCAGTGGGTTCCCATGGGATGGGCCTGGACCGTTACAAAAAAGTACAGCTCAGTTGGTGATGAGGGAGTGGTGGAAAGCTCTCTTATCAAGGTCTTGGGTTCGAGACCTAGTGGCAACAACCTACCGTGCTGATAAATAGGCCGGAGAGGGGTTAGGGTGCATGGCCTGCATGCTTGAATGTGAAAGGCTGACTACCAGTGGTGGGCCCAGGTCTGGACCCTGGTAGGCCGGCGGTGCCAGCGGGTTCCCATGGGATGGGCCTGGACCGTTACAAAAAGTGCACTTTTTTGTAACGGTCCAGGCCCATCCCATGGGAACTCGCTGGCACCGCCGGCCTACCAGGGTCCAGACCCGGGCCCACCACTGGTAGTCAGCCTTTCCCTTAGTTGGTGATGAGGGAGTGGTTGAAAGCTCTCTTATCAAGGTCCTGGGTTCGAGACCTAGTGGCAACAACCTACCGTGCTGATAAACAGGCCGGAGAGGGGTTGGGGTGTATGGCCTGCAGGCTTGAATGTGAAAGGCTGACTACCAGTGGTGGGCCCGGGTCTGGACCCTGGTAGGCCGGCGGTGCCAGCGGGTTCCCATGGGATGGGCCTGGACCGTTACAGTGTGTGCTCCTCCTCTGTCCTCAAGTAGATGAGGATGTCATCAGTAAACACGATGACGAACACATCCAAATATGACTCGAACACCCGATTCATGATGCTTATGAACGCCGATGGTGAATTCATGAGCCCAAAGGGCATCACGGTAAACTCGAACATCCCATATCTGCTACTGAAGGCAGTCTTCAGAATGTCCTCCTCCTAGATCGGCAGCTGGTAGTAGCCCGACCTCAAATCCAATTTTGAAAAGAAATGTGCCCCCTCCAGATGATCAAACAGCTCATCTATCCTTGGCAATGGATAGGTATTCCAGACTATTAGTCGGTTCAGTGCTCGGTAGTCGATGCACAATCTAATTGTCCAGTCCGTCTTCTTGACGAACAACACCGGGGCTCCCCTTGGTGAAGAGCTTGGCCGGACAAATCCGGCTTCCACTAGTTCCTGGACCTAGCTTCAAAACTCTGTCAGCTCCTTCAGGGCAATCCGGTAAGGGGCTCTAGATGTCGGCATAGCCCCCGGTACCAGCTGTATCCGAAAATCGTGCTCCCGGTGCGGGGGTAGCCCTGACAGCTTTTCTCGGAATACGTCAGCAAAATCTCGCACCATCGGGATATCAGAGATGAAATCCTTGGCCTCAGCCATTTCAAACAGCACTTCATAGACTTCCTCCCCCCTGCAAGTGTGCCTTGACGGCCTACACAGATGACAGCAAGAGAGGGGGAATCGGTATAATACCTTTGATTACGATGTACGAATCCCCATGCCTCACGGTGATCCTCTTTGACATGCAGTCAATCTGAGCATGGTTCCAACACAACCATGTCATGCCCAGGATCAAATCAAAGAATGGAATCTTCAGGATCCTCGCTGGTGCTTCAAATGCCTTTCCACCGATCTCCGCCTCCATGTTGCAGCGGGTGGAGGTGAATAGTTCTGATCCGTCTGGTAGCATGTCTATTCCATACTCAATTTCCGGATTTATATGTCAACCAATTGGGGATTCCATGAATCAACCCAAGGACTCCCACAACAAGCCACCCTCTGGTGGGGGAATCATATGCATATGCCAAAAAGGAAGCCTTCACATGGCTAGGAAGGACGGTCGTTACCCTCAAAGACCGCTTCAGTTCCATGAGCTCCTAACTGGCTAGGATGAACCGCAACAGCTTTTCCTCTGCAACGCCGGCCTCGGATCTCTCGTCGAAAAACCACAGCACCACCAGTGACCAGCCCCTTTCCCCCTCCTCCTTCTTCCTCTCCCTTTCTCTCTCTAGGATTTAGAAAGATGAATGCAAAGTATGAAATGAGTTCTTTCATCTGAACCCACGGCCTTAAGGAAGCAGGGAGGCAGCTCAGCCCTTGGATCCCAGCTGAAGGAACGGACGGCCACGATTTTGCCACAAAGCATATGTTTTTACCTGACACGGCCTGTGACATGCACGTGACGTATCACGGGCCGTGTTCCCAAAGCGGTGCTCAACCAACTTATCTAGTCCAATACACGTCCATGTGACATGCCTGTGTCATGGGTCGTGTCACCCGACACGCCTTCATACATGCCCGTGTCTGTGGCCGTGTACATCAGGCTGCAGAAAATCGAAATCAATCAGAGACTCACACGGCCTGTGACACGCCCGTGTCTCTGGCTGTGTACACATACATGGCACCAGACATGCCGCAGCTCAAGTTGAGTTTGTCGACCACGCTGACACGCCTTGTGAGACGCCCGTATCATAGGCCATGCCCTAAGCACTCGACGATCATCGACCAAATTTTGTCGACCACTTGTCGACTGTTCACCCAGGAAGGACACGCCATCTCCAATATCCGATGAATAGGCCCGTTGGACATGAACAGTAGAGCCTCCCTCAGATCCTCTCGTAGGCCCTTATAGAACCTCTTTGTATATCCTTCTTCATCCAACTGATAAGAATCCGCAAACCAGGATAGATGATTGAACACCCGATGGTACTCTACCAATATCTTGCTGCCCTGCCTTAACTGTAGAAATCTATCCTCCAGCTCATCTCTGGCTGACTGCGGAACAAAATGCTCCAACAGTGCGGCCCTGAACTCCTCCCAAGCAATCTCCGTAACCTCTCTATCAGCAAACGTCGAGTCCAGCGATGTCTTCCACCATCTCTTGGCATGGGACTCCAAGCAAGAGACCACCGAGGGCACTCTCTTCTCCAACGGGAACCATATCCCAGTCAGCATCTCATACATGATATTCAGCCACTCCTCCGTCCGAACAGCCCACTCTTTCCCTAAGTAAGATGGGGGAGAAAGTCCTCGGAATATACTCAGCCAGTTGGCCCCCGGGTTTGGCTGCAGAGTCGGAACCTGTTGAGCCCTGAAAGCCTCCAGAATAGCTGTCAGAGTCTGCCCCATCGCTGAATGTAGGAACGGAGTGGGGACCGGGGGATGTGATACAATACTTGGAGTATGCTGGACTCCGCCCTGTTGTGTAGGCTGTGTTGGGGGCTGCGTAACAATAGCCATTTGTAAGTAATCAACTCAAAAACTGATTAAAAGTGGACAATTTACATGTTATCCCCCATATGGGCACACCACTGTTTCCGCTGCTTAGTTTGTACCCAAACTAAACTCGCACGGGGGTGACCCAGGGGTTGTGGACTGCTACTTTTCTATCGAGGTCTGCTCTGATACCACTTGTAAGACCCCCTTTTTTAAATAAAACACCGGTGTCTTAGGCCCAGAACCACCAATTTGCGGTGACACCTTCACGCCCGGGAAGGTCATCACTACAAAACGCCGATCCTTCCGGCCAAATCGATCACAACTGTAGAAAAATAATAAAAAGGCAAGTCCACAAAAATCACATATATAATAAATAATCTCCACGAAGGGAGTGTCCACAGATATAATAAAAATACTAAAACTTGGGCTCAAGCCCAGTACATCAATATCCTTAGTACATATCTCTCATCGCGGAAGCAAAACCAAAACAACTACTAGAGATCAGGACTCATAGTCCTTGCTATCTGAACTCCGGTACTATACTGCCCCTTCTCCAAGCATTCCGACATCCGTTGTTGTTCCTCCCTGCTGGGCTCCACGGTCCACTAAAATGATACGGTTCGAAAACCGTTAGTCTAAAAGACTAAGTCCTATCATCCCCCGCCCCTTCCCCCATGGTTCCTAGGCACAGAGCGGGGAGAAGGAAAGGAGGGACATGTGAGTGGAGAATAACAATAATAAGCAGATGGAGGCAGAACTAATCTAGCAGTTCTATAGTTTATAAGACATAATGAAGATAAGAAAGACTAAACAAGAAAAAGTAACCTTAACTTATATGAAAACACATAAGCCAAGGGATCTTTTGCAGTTCTCCTATCGTATAAAAAGTCTCATACCAATTTATACGATAGGGTGTCGGTTTTCTAACAAGCATACATATATATTTACTGAATAAAAACCTTAACTTATAAGCACGCTCGCGCAAACATATAAACCAAGGGGTCGTTTTGCAGGGCCTATTTTATAAAGCGTTCCATACCACTTATACAATAGGTGTCGAGGTTATATGAAATGATTATGTAAGACCCCCCTCCCGGATCCCAAAACACGGTACGAAGGGGGTCTTATGCCCGGAACAGCTGTCTTGCGGTAGCATTAGCACACGGGCTAACCTGTACCACAAGACGTCTATTCCGCCGGCTACAACCAATATCAATATATACATGCCAACCCAACCAAAATATAGAAGAGAGAAGTCAAATCCACACCAAGTATATAGTCCAAATACAACCAATGAGAGAAGCTAAAACTTGCTTCTACAATATCAGAGTACAGCTATAAAAGTTGCCCAAACGGGCTACATCAGAATCTGACAACACTCACATCCATAACCGACGGTAGCAACGACACAGTAACTTCAGGCCCTTTCGTCCTGGCCTGGCTGCCTTGCTGCATGGTTTGCGGCTACTCTACCTACGGGGTGACCTCCTAAAAAGGAAGACGCAACAACCGTTAGTCGAAAAGACTAAGTGGCTTCACATCCGCTCCCCCGGCGACTCCTCGGCACCGGGCGGAGAAAAGAGTAAGGGTACAAGTATAATAAAAAGTGTAACAGGTAAAAGCAGGTGGTAATGGTACAATAGGATTGATAGCATTTTATTCTAGCAGTTCTACAAAAACAATAACAAACTATCAAGTACATGTGTCTATAGCAGGAAAGTAACTTAACTTATAAGTATGCTCATACAAGCTTATAAGTTAAGTATCAGGTTACATAAAAGTAACTCATCGTATAAGAGTGCCCATACAAACTTATACGATGAGGATCTTTTTTATGCAATGTTATGTAATGGTATGTATGCTATGCAATGACTCACCCATGATCACACCATGCAAACGCTATGTCAACACAGACTAGTAGTTCCCACTATTCGAGCAGGTAGCTAACCTCTCAGGAATCAACCACCGTGGTCACGCGGTGACAGTAGAGCGGGCATCTCTACTACTAGGCGGGTATCCACACTACTTCACCTAGGCCTCCATACGCCTCAATGCTAAGAACACAATAGTGGAGCCCATGCGTACTATGGCCGAGCGGGGTCTCGGGTAGATGTGCACCGAGAACGCAGCCCAAACTGGCCTGGTGTGACCCGGAAGGGGCCTCGGAAGAAAGCACGAGGACATAGCCCAACCGTTCACCTGGCACGGAAGGGGCCTCGGGACGTGAACACCGAGTACACAGCCCAACCGCCCAAAGTCTAACTATCAACTCCCGTCGGTGTGACGATCGGCGAGCCCGTAGTCCTGCCACACTATCCTTAACCCAGGATTACGACACCGCATGTCGACTCACACCGCATACAAATTCCACATCACCGTGGTATGGAAGGGGCCTCGGAAGTAAGCACGAGGACATAGCCCAAACATCCATCTATACCTCATCTCAACACTAACCCAACTAGTGACGGTCAACACCGCACTTACATCCCTCCACAATACTACCCGTAGGGAGAATACGCTCTAAGTATTGGACTACTAAATTTCATTCCAACCCTCAAATATACTCATGGCCATAGTTTATCTTTCTATATGTCATTCCCAATGATTTCAACATAATATAACATAATGCGCATAAATAATAGTCTACCAATTTCTAATAAGTCACTTTGTTTAAATAAGCTTGCTTCACAATTCAGTTATATGAAATCCAATTAGTAATCTTCATCATTCATAGCACTACGGTGGTTAGCATAAAATAGTTCACCAAAATCTCGAGTTAATTTGCAACATCAATTCCACCGAATCCAAATTCATATTATATTAAAAAATCCAGAATTTAAGTGCAGAATAAATCAGGACAGCAAGTTCAACCGAAGATTCCTGAAGCTACAGGAAACCGGTGAAGACGTGTAACCCCTCGATGGAAAGGTCTTTCCATGGGCTACAACGTTTATGTTCAGACCACAACCTAGATTCAATAGTATCGAACTTGAAATCGGCCTTGAAATCTGATAATACGTTTGCAGTCAATTTTATTAGGATATTTTCGGGGTTTTAAAGCCAATCATGTCTTGTAAAGTACTTGTTTTGATTCCTCATTGTATATATTTTTATCGCTAATGCATTTTTTCTGCTTTTTGCAGGTTTTCACGGCTTTCAGTCCAATTTTGCTGTGACACCCCCAAGGTCACGCCCTACCAGGGCGTGTACCTAGGGCGTGTAAACCAGAGGAATGAAGCAATTGGTCTGAAACTGCATTCCGTGGAAACATAGTGTACACGCCCTCGGTCACGCCCGTGACACACCCGACAAGGGCGTGTACTATAGGCGTGTCCCCAGGTTCCGAGGAATCGCCGCAGCGCGCTCGTCTTTCCCGCTCCACTGCCGCACCGAAAGTGTCACGCCCCAGGGTCACGCCTGACCCGGGCGTGACATATGGGCGTGTACTTCAGCAATTCCGCCCGTCACCTCCAGCATTCAATTTCAGCTCCCAAAGTCACGCCGCAAAGAACACGCCCCAGGGTCACGCCCTACCAGGGCGTGACCTGTGGGCGTGTACCGCAACAACTCCGTCAGAATTCAATTCCTGCCCGAAAAAGTCGTGCCGAATGTGTCACGCCCCAGGGTCACGCCCGACCAGGGCTTGACAGGGGGGCGTTACCCGACCCGAAAAATTCTATAAATAGAGCCCAACTCCAGGGGTTTTAGGACAACTTTTCGCTTTGAGAGGGGAGGTTCTGCCCTTTGTATTTCTGAACTTTTTAAGCATGTCTTTCCATTTTTAGTTCGTAGCTCTAGCTTTATGCTTTCTCTGTATTAGCTCCTAGTTTATTTCTGTAGTATGATGCTAATGATAGTGTAGTTTCCTTCTCATGTTCTTGTAATCTCTGGTTTTCAAGCTGTAAGATCACTGTTTCTATTAATAAAAATTGCTGTTTTCTTTTACGTTTCTGCTCCATTTTCAGTATTTTTCTTCTACTCATCCCCCTCTTCCAACTCACCATGATTAACTAATCCTCCATGTACTCGATCTTAATGATCCGAGGTTCGAGTGATTAGGTTATGATGCTTTGAATCTTACCTTTTCTTTTTAGGGTTTAGCTTTGAATTACTCTTGATTTATCACGGGTTGGAGGTATATTATCGATATATACTCTCCACCTTTGCTTTCATTCTGGGCTAGCCGAGAGGCCGAAAGTTTGAAATGAGCACTCAAGAGTAAAGGGAGTTGTTCGCACCCCTCGAGAGAGGCAGACGATCAAATCTCCCGGATTGGAGTAAAATCCATTAGAGTGGTTCACCGCGTAAAGCGAGTTTTAGGCCTCCGATTTAGGCGAAAGTCGGTCGGACCTTCCTAAACTCAGTTAGGCACGGCCTTCGAGAGAAGCGTGTCAATATTCATGGAACCTCCATGGTCAAAGACCTTTACCCTAATTAGCTTAGGTTTATTTATCGTATTTTTCTAACCACTCTTGCCGAGGTTATTTCTGATCGAGTGCATTTTCCCTTCATTGTTACCAAGCTTAAGTTAATCGCTCTTTAGCTCTCTTTATCTTTTCATGCAAGTAGTTCTCTTCGTTTAGTACATTTAGCTTAAGAAAACCTTATTTTTCCGTCGATAAAATAATAGATTTCGTGTGAGTAAGCTTACTCAACTGTTCCCGGATTTCAATACGACACTTGTGTCCCCTAGCTGTGTTTCGATAGGTATACTTACCTTGATGAATTGTTAGTTTGGTTATTCTCTCTCCTTGCAGATATCTAAGAGACAATCAAGTTTTTGGCGCCGTTGCCGGGGAAGCAACGCTTGTTGATAAATTGAAAACGCGAATATATTAATTTTATCACTTCTCTTTCTCAGCCTCCTTCTTAAATTTTTTCCGCCTACTCACTTGAGTTAAATGGCTGGATTTTATTAAGTGTGCGTATTTTTAATTTTTTCGCCTACTCACTTGAGTTAATTGGCTGGTTTATTTCAAGCAAGTGTGCGTATCTTTTATTTTTCCGCCTACTCACTTGAGTTAATTGGCTGGATTTATTTTAGTAGAGTGTGCGTATTTTATTTTTCCGCCAACTCACTTGAGTTAATTGGCAGGCTTTATTTCAGTAGAGTGTGTTTACTTTCTGTCGAGTGTGTGTGTTTTAATTTTCTGTCGAGTGCGTGAGTATAGCTTTTAATTTCCACCTACTCGCACAGAGATAAATGGCTGGATTTTAATTACCGCATTCGTAATAGAAACCCACATCACAAAATTTTCTAAACCACCTAACTCTCTCGAAAAGGGCAAAGTGGCTCTAAATGCCACTATCTTGTCTAGTACCTTGCGAACCCTTCACCGGGTAGCCCTTGGGAAGTTCGGGAGTTAAAACATAAAAAAATCTATTTCAAAAATTTTTTCCAACTTCATTAGCTCTTTTACTTTTTAGTCTTGCTTCTCCTCTCTTCTTCTAGTGTATGACCCGCGGAAGTCCGTCGGTTACTTTGGACCTGGACCACGAAATTGAGCGTACTCTTCGGAGAAGATCGCGATTTCAAGGCCCTACTACCCAAGTGCCGGTTGAGGATTCCGAGTCATTTTCTACCTTAAGAATGGCAGAACCCAACGTGGAGGAAGTCGTGCAAAGGCCTATGTCCTATTATGCACGACCAAATCTCGAGGGTACAGAAACTAGTATAGTTCGCCCTGCAATAAATAATAATAATTTTGAACTAAAGCCTAGCATAATTCAAATGGTGCAGCAGTATGTGCAATTTGACGGGCTTCAAGATGAAGACCCGAACGCACACATAGCCAGCTTTCTTGAGATTTGTGACACCTTCAAGATAAATGGTGTCACAAATGATGCTATTAGGCTAAGATTATTTCCTTTCTCTCTTAGAATTAAGGCTAAGCAGTGGCTGAACACCCTTCCTAAAAATAGCATAACTACTTGGACGCAATTAACTGAAAAATTTTTGGCCAAGTATTTTCCGCCTGCTAAAACTGCTAAACTTAGGAATGACATTTCTGCCTTTGGACAAATAGACTCAGAGACCCTTTATGAAACCTGGGAAAGATTTAAAGAATTATTAAGACGATGCCCACATCACGCTCTGCCTGTATGGTTGCAGGTGCAGACGTTTTATAATGGGCTAAATCAAAGCACGAAGCAAATGATAGACGCAGCTTCTGGCGGTACTTTAAACCATAAGACCCCGGAAGCAGCTCTTGAGCTGTTTGAAGACATGGCCATGAACACTTACCAGTGGAATGTGCCTAGGTCCCGCCCAAACAAACCTGCAGGTCTCTTTGAAGTGGACAACGTCTCACAACTCGCACTGCAAGTTGAAATATTAAGCAAAAAAATTACGGAGATGACTGCTGCCTCCGCCCCTCAGGTATGGGAATCTGCAACTCCTCCCGCTGAACATTTGGATTATGTAAATAATATGCCTAGAACTGCTTTTAATAATTTTTCTGCTGCGAATTATCATCCTCCTGGTTTTAATTTTCCGAATAGTTATAATCCTGCGTTAAGAAATCATCCGAATTTTTCGTGGAGCAATCCATCGAATGCTGTGCGCCCGCCACCGCAAAGTGATTTTTCTGCTCCACCACCACCTCCTCCTCAAAGTTTTCCAAAACCTCCAAATTTGGAGGAAGTGTTTTCAAAATACATGAATGCTAATGACGCTACGATTAGGACCTTAACCGGAAGTGTTAAAAACTTAGAAAATCAGGTAGGACAGCTCGCTAAAATGATTTCTGAGCGACCCGTAGGGTCTCTTCCTTCCAATACCGAGCCCAACCCGAGAGAGCAAGCGAAAGCTATAACTCTTCGGAGTGGGAAGAAAGTTCCTGGTATGGTAAGTGAAGAACCCGAGGCAAGCTCCGCTCCCGTTTTTAAAAATCAAAGCTCCGCTCCCGTTTTTGAAAATCAAAGCTCCGTTCCCCTTTTAAAAATTCCATCCTCTGCCGAAGAAATTATCACCCCTATCGTAGAAAAAGAATTCACTCCACCACCCACCTTTAAAAATAATCCATCCCCGTCATACCCTTCCGAACTTAATAAACAACGACAGGATGATCAATACACCCGTTTTTTGGAAATGTTTAAGCAAATCCACGTAAATCTGCCTTTCCACGAAGCCATATCCCAGATGCCGAAGTACGCAAAATACCTTAAGGACCTCCTAACTAACAAGAAGAAGTTAGAGAACCTTTCTCATGTCACGTTAAATGCCGCGTGCTCGGCGGTTTTGACAAACGGATTACCGAAAAAAATCAGTGACCCGGGTAGTTTCTCTATCCCGTGTGTCTTCGGTGATCTCTTTGTCAAACACGCTTTAGCCGACTTAGGTGCGAGTATTAATCTTATGCCCCTCTCGTTGTTTAAAAAGTTAGGAATTGGTAGTCTCAACCCCACACGCATGAGTATCCAGCTAGCCGACAGGTCAGTCAAATACCCGTTAGGAATAGTGGAGGACGTCCTAGTCAAAGTTGACAAGTTCATCTTCCCGGTGGACTTTGTCATTTTAGACATTGAAGAAGACGTCGAGGTTCCCCTGATCCTTGGCCGACCCTTCCTTGCCACCTCCCGAGCTATCATTGATGTAAGCAATGGTAAGCTCTTCCTTCGAGTGGGCGACGATGAGGTAACTTTCTCTATCACCCCCTCGATGAAGAACACACTAGCTAATGATGACTCCTGTTTTTTCATGGATACCATAAGTGAAGAATTCTTCTCTCCCACCTCTGATTTTGACAAAGAATTTTCCAATTTTTGTTCCTCTCCTACTCTTCCAACTGAATCTCTACACATAAGTGAAGAATCCTCCACTCGCCCCTCTGATTTTGAAAAAGAATTTAATGATTTCTGTTCCTCTTCTACTTTTCCAACTGAATCGCTGCACGAAGCCTCCATGGCCGCTAGCAACACCCCTTTTAATTTTACATATAAAAAAGTGTACGAGGACATAGTTTTTGAAAAAGAACAAATTTCCAAGACCTCGTATGATGACCCCCCCTACCTTGGAACTGAAAGAACTACCAGAGCACCTTCAATACGCTTTCTTAGAAAAGGACTCTAAGCTGCCTGTCATAATTTCGGCCTACCTCACGGATGCACAAAAGAATAAACTTCTTTCAATTTTACAAAAGCATCGCCAAGCTATTGCTTGGCAGATATCTGATATCAAGGGCATAAGCCCATCTTTCTGCACTCATAAAATCTTAATGGAAGATAATTCTCGTAACTCTATACAACCTCAGCGCCGTATAAACCCAAACATGAAAGACGTAGTTAAGGGCGAGGTTATGAAATTGTTAGACGCAGGAATTATCTATCCTATATCCGACAGTAAGTGGGTTAGCCCAGTACAGGTAGTACCAAAGAAGGGAGGGATAACAGTCGTAAGTAATGAAAATAATGAATTAATCCCGACTCGGATGGTGACCGGATGGCGAATGTGTATAGATTACCGTAAGTTGAATGACGCCACCCGCAAGGATCACTTCCCCTTGCCGTTCATTGATCAAATTTTAGAACGACTTTCCGGACATAGCTTTTATTGTTTTCTCGATGGCCTCTCGGGGTATCTTCAAATCCCCATCTCCCCCGAGGACCAGGAGAAAACTACGTTTACTTGTCCCTTCGGCACCTTCGCCTACCGAAGAATGCCGTTTGGATTGTGCAATGCGCCGGCTACATTCCAACGATGTATGCTCGCCATCTTTGACAAGTACGTAGAAAGCATTATGGAAGTCTTCATGGATGATTTCTCCGTCTTCGGGAATTCCTTCGATAGTTGCTTAGAGAACCTCGAAAAAGTCTTAGAGCGATGCGAAGAAACTAACCTCGCCTTAAATTAGGAAAAATGTCATTTTATGGTAAGGGAAGGGTTAGTTTTGGGACATAAAAGTTCTGAAAGGGGTATTGAAGTAGACGTTGCGAAAATAGAAGTTATCGAGTAACTGCCGCCACCTACGAACATAAAAGCCATAAGAAGTTTCCTGGGTCATGCGGGTTTCTACCGCCGCTTCATAAAGGACTTTTCCAAAATCACCAAGCCCCTTACCCATCTCTTAGAAAAAGACGCCCCATTCATCTTTGATGACCTCTGTCTAGCTGCCTTCAATTTAATAAAAGAAAAATTAGTTAATGCGCCAATCATGATAGCTCCGGTGTGGGATCTTCCATTTGAAATAATGTGTGATGCGAGTAGTTATGCGGTGGGAGCCGTACTAGGTCAACGTATTTCCAAAAACTTCCACCCCATTTATTACGCTAGTAAAACACTCACATCTGCACAGGAAAATTACACCACCACCGAGAAGGAGCTCTTAGCTGTAGTATTCGCATTTGACAAATTTCGCCCTTATATCACTCTTTCGAAAATTATAGTTTTTACGGACCACTCGACCCTCAAATATCTTCTCTCTAAAACGGATGCCAAGCCTCGCTTGATTCACTGGGTCTTACTCCTCCAGGAGTTTGACTTAGAGATCCGTGATAAGCGAGGTGCCGAGAACTTGGCCACCGACCACCTTTCGCGCCTAGACAACCCGTTTATAGAACAATTAGATGAAAATTCTTTTCATTACTATTTCCCTGATGAGAAGCTTTTCGTAATTAACACATCTACTTCTCCTTGGTTTGCCCGCATCGCCAACTATCTAGTGGCCCGTGTGCTCCCAAAAGAGTTTTCATCTCAGCAAAAGAAGAAATTCTTTTCTGAGCTGAAGAACTACTTTTGGGAGGACCCGCATCTTTTTAAAGTCTGTGCAGACCAAGTGATCAGGAGGTGTGTTTCCTTGGATGAAGGATTAGATATTATTAAACATTTGCATGAAGGACCACAGGTGGGAAATATCAAGCTGCTCGCACCGCTCACAAAGTGTTAAGCGCGGGTTTTTACTGGCCCAGCCTGTTTAAAGACGCGCATGCCTTTGTGAGTAGGTGTGATAGTTGCCAACGGTCGGGGAATATTTCGAATAAAAATGAAATGCCACAAAATTATTTTCTAGAGTGCAAAGTTTTCGACCTCTGGGGGATTGATTTTGTTGGTCCTTTTCCTTCTAGCTTCGGGAATAAGTATATTTTAGTTGTCGTTGATTATGTTTCACGTTGGGCCGAAGCCCAAGCTCTTCCTACGAATGACGCCCGAGTCGTAGTTAATTTCCTCAAAAAATTATTTTCTCGATTCGGTACGCCGCGCGCTATCGTTAGTTATAGGGGTTCCCATTTCTGTAACGCACAATTTTCAAAAATCCTAACTAAATATGGCGTTACTCATAAGCTTTCCACTGCCTACCACCCCCAAACTAACGGACAAGTCGAAGTAGTGAATAGAGAAATAAAAAGAATTTTAGAAAAGACTGTTTCAACATCTAGAAAAGACTGGTCCGCCAAATTAGACGATGCTCTATGGGCCTACCGAACAGCGTACAAAACCGCCCTCTGCTGTACGCCATATCGGTTGGTTTATGGAAAATCGTGTCATTTACCCGTAGAGTTAGAACACCGCGCCTTTTGGGCCTTGCGATTTTTAAACTTCGATCCCCACTCTGTCGGCGATTTTCGAAAATTTCAACTTAACGAACTCGACGAGTGGCGCTCTTACGCGTATGAAAATAACAGACTTTATAAAGAGCGGACGAAGCGTTTACACGATCGACATCTTAGGCACCCAAAAATCTTTAAGCCAAGCGACCAAGTGCTTCTTTATAACTCTCGTTTACGTTTATTCCCGGGTAAATTAAAATCACGTTGGTCTGGGCCTTTTACTGTTTTAGAAGTCTTTTCTTATGGTACTGTTTTAATTTCTCACCCTGATAAGGGTACTTTCAAAGTGAATGGTCAGCGTCTTAAACTGTATTTCTGTGATGATGTCAGTCTCAACCCTGTTAACTCTATCTTTCCGGTCCTGACATTTGATTAATCTGAACATTATTTTACTCACAAACTTTGACATTTATTCGAACTTATTTTTAAAACAATATTTGGGACAATCTTATTTTGATGCGTCGAGCTCAAACGACGCTTTAAACAAAGGGCGCTCTTGGGAGGCAACCCAAGTTATCTTTTTCTGTTTTCTTTCTTTTACACTTTTTGCCCCGACTGGCTCCGGCAAGCTGAAACTTCTGCGATCGCCTGCTCCAATGGTTCTGCTTCCATGCCAAAGTCCGCCGGACGACGTTTCATGAAGATCCACAGCACAGGCATGGAGGAGCGGTATCACTCAACTTGCCCTGCAAAATAAAACCGGGGAAGTACCTGCTTTTCAATTCTGTCTTTTATTTCTGTACTTTACTTTTCTCTCGTTCTCCGACCTCCTTCTCCATTGCGGACAATGTAGATTTTAAGCTTGGGGGAGGACTTCCTCCTTCTTTTTGTTTTCTTTTTGTTTTGTAAATATCCCAAAAAAATCCAAAATTTCAAAAAATTTCAAAAACATTATTATATATATATAGCTGCATTTTGGTATTTCAATAAGTACCCCATGTTTATGTTTTGTTTTTCTCAAACTTCTTTATAAACAACGTAGTTAATTATAATTTTTCTAATCATTCTTTTTAATCATATTTCACAAGTAAAATGTTGGCCATGCTGTGTTTCTAATTCACGGTAGCATGTTAAGGTAAAATATTTCTCTAAACCGTGCATTTCTATTATGGTTTTCCGTTCTTTATTTTCTTTACTTTCTCTAAAAATTTATCATCCACTATTTTCCTTTTCGTCTTTAGATGATTTTTGTAAGAACATATTTTGAATAACGTAGTAGATATGAACGATCCAAGTGACATATTATTTTTATTTTCAAGATAATTTCATCAATCTTCTTTTATTATCTCGAACTTGCTTTTTGAAATTTATCGACTCTATGTTTTAAATAAATTTAAAAAAAATGCGTGAAAATGATTTAGGCCATTTTTGTTTACGTTTGAGCTTTCTTGCCAACCTAAACTCTTTTACCACTAGTTAGCCGCTTTTGAGCCTTTTTTTCCAAATTCATTTGATAAACTCCACACACCATTTCATTTTCACCAAAGCCCAAATTCCTACCTATCTAATCACGCTAATTTTGTTTGATAGGAAATTTTGTCTTATCTGTGGAGATATTGTTGAAAAAGGTGTACTCAAAAGCAATAAATTGAAAAAAAAAATGAATGAAAATAATAGTAAAAAAAAAGAGATAAATAATCATAAAGAGAAAAAAAATAAATTTATTTATACATATTTTGTTTAAAATAAATTTAATTTTTTTGAAACTCGTTGTTTTGGTTTAGTGTGATTTTTAAGCCTCCATGTTTATATTTGAATTCCACTCCTATTCATATTCCTAAACCAAACGTTTCGGTCCTATTAAGTCCTTTTGATTCACGCCCTTTTTTTAATTTTATTTAACAACTAAGAAAAGAAGAAAAGTAAATCAGTTTTAGTTTTGGATTTAAACTTAGATTTTTGTTATTTAATTGATATAATTATAATGCGTTGCTTGGATCTAGTAATAACTCAATACGTTCTTTTCATTTTCATTACCTTGCTCAAATCTATTTAAAGAATTTCGTCAAAATTCTGGATGATTTATTTTTATTAAGTAAAGTTTATAAAAGTTAAACCATACCTAAATAATTATTTTAGATTTACGTTTTACATTCTCCCTACCTAGAATTTCGCATAGTACTTGTGTGAGTATGATTAAAACCTTTTGAATTAGTCACTTTTTATGATTAGCTTGTCTTTATATCTTTGCTTGGGGACAAGCAAAACTTAAGCTTTGGGGAATTTGATAATACGTTTGCAGTCAATTTTATTAGGATATTTTCGGGGTTTTAAAGCCAATCATGTCTTGTAAAGTACTTGTTTTGATTCCCCTTTGTATATATTTTTGTCGCTAATGCATTTTTTCTGCTTTTTGCAGGTTTTCACGGCTTTCAGCCGAATTTTGCTGTGACACCCCCAAGGTCACGCCCTACCAGGGCGTGTACCTAGGGCGTGTAAACCAGAGGAATGAAGCAATTGGTCCGAAACTGCATTCCGTGGAAACTTAGTGTACACGCCCTCGGTCACGCCCGTGACACACCCGACACGGGCGTGTACTATAGGCGTGTCCCCAGGTTCCGAGGAATCGCCGCAGCGCGCTCGTCTTTCCCGCTCCACCGCCGCACCGAAAGTGTCACGCCCCAGGGTCACGCCTGACCCGGGCGTGACATATGGGCGTGTACTTCAGCAATTCCGCCCGTCACCTCCAGCATTCAATTTCAGCTCCCAAAGTCACGCCGCAAAGAACACGCCCCAGGGTCACGCCCTACCAGGGCGTGACCTGTGGGCGTGTACCGCAACAACTCCGTCAGAATTCAATTCCTGCCCGAAAAAGTCGCGCCGAATGTGTCACGCCCCAGGGTCACGCCCGACCAGGGCGTGACAGGGGGGCGTGACCCGACCCGAAAAATTCTATAAATAGAGCCCAACTCCAGGGGTTTTAGGACAACTTTTCGCTTTGAGAGGGGAGGTTCTGTCCTTTGTATTTCTGAACTTTTTAAGCATGTCTTTCCATTTTTAGTTCGTAGCTCTAGCTTTATGCTTTCCCTGTATTAGCTCCTAGTTTATTTCTGTAGTATGATGCTAATGATAGTGTAGTTTCCTTCTCATGTTCTTGTAATCTCTGGTTTTCAAGCTGTAAGATCACTGTTTCTATTAATAAAAATTGTTGTTTTCTTTTACGTTTCTGCTCCATTTTCAGTATTTTTCTTCTACTCATCCCCCCTCTTCCACCTCACCATGATTAACTAATCCTCCATGTACTCGATCTTAATGATCCGAGGTTCGAGTGATTAGGTTATGATGCTTTGAATCTTACCTTTTCTTTTTAGGGTTTAGCTTTGAATTACTCTTGATTTATCACGGGTTGGAGGTATATTATCGATATATACTCTCCACCTTTGCTTTCATTCTGGGCTAGCCGAGAGGCCGAAAGTTTGAAATGAGCACTCAAGAGTAAAGGGAGTTGTTCGCACCCCTCGAGAGAGGCAGACGATCAAATCTCCCGGATTGGAGTAAAATCCATTAGAGGGGTTCACCGCGTAAAGCGAGTTTTAGGTCATCCGATTTAGGCGAAAGTCGGTCGGACCTTCCTAAACTCAGTTAGGCACGACCTTCGAGAGAAGCGTGTCAATATTCATGGAACCTCCACGGTCAAAGACCTTTACCCTAATTAGCTTAGGTTTATTTATCGTATTTTTCTAACCACTCTTGCCGAGGTGATTTCTGATCGAGTGCATTTTCCCTTCATTGTTACCAAGCTTAAGTTAATCGCTCTTTAGCTCTCTTTATCTTTTCATGCAAGTAGTTCTCTTCCTTTAGTACATTTAGCTTAAGAAAACCTTATTTTTCCGTCGATAAAATAATAGATTTCGTGTGAGTAAGCTTACTCAACTGTTCCCGGATTTCAATACGACACTTGTGTCCCCTAGCTGCATTTCGATAGGTATACTTGCCTTGATGAATTGTTAGTTTGGTTATTCTCTCTCCTTGCAGATATCTAAGAGACAATCAAAATCCGCTGCGTACAGAACACAATTTCTGCATGCAGGATTTATCGGATGTCATGTTCGTTCAGACTTTCCCATGGCTACACACTTCGCATGAAGACGTACAACCACTCACTGGGAAGGTATTTTCAAGGGCTTCTACTTTCATGTTTAGTGAAAAGCCCAAATCTGGCCATATCGCATCAGAAAATGGCCAAAACGATTACCTCGCGCAGAACACAGATTCTGCACGCATCTTAAAGAGGAATGAATGGCATCGGTTCATCTTCCTCCTTAACTCGATCCTCCAAAATCACCTCCAGAAGTTCCTCCACCATTATTCACCCTCATGAGGCCTTTACTCTTCACGAAGGCATCCCCCATCTTCTCATAGAAGGTTGGAGAGGTTGAAGACACAACTAGCCTTAGAGCACAAGCCCTAGGATGGCCTCTTCCTAGAGAAATCACCATCTCGCAAGTCTAGACTCTTTTGAGTCGACATCTCGCCTAGATAACTACATATCTAGCACCAATGGCGAGGGGAGGAAGCTCACCTCATTTCCGGCATTTCCACTATTTCCGGCCATGGATCTTTTAACTCTTCTTGGCGGCATCTTCTCCTTCATGGCGACGGCGGATCTTCTTCTCCAAGATTTTCTCCAGCAGTTTCCCACTCTACAGAAGTTTCTCTCAGGAAATAGGGGAAGAAATGAGCATGGAAACGGCTAGGGTTTTCACTTCCCCTTATATATGAAAATTGACACGGGTAGGGACATGCCCGTGTCCTTACCCGTGTCCTGCTTCGGGCGAAGCGTCAGCCACGGTTTCAGCGTCGGTTCAACACTCGACATGGGTAGGGACACGCCCGTGTCCCGACCCATGTCCACATGACACGACCGCGTTCCCTGGCCGTGTCCTTCTCTGGATACCTTTCGACGAACTCAACTCGACACAACGACACACGGGTAGGGACACGCCTGTGTCTCTACCCGTATCATACAATCTGTCGATCTCGATATGTAGTTCTTCGATCTCGACACACTCTGTCGAGTTTAACTCGATACACACGGTTAGGGACACACCCGTATTGCTACATGTGTCATACGATGTCGATACACCTCGTCGATCTCGACACGCCTCGTCGAGTGTAACTCGTCACACACGGGTAGCGACACGCCCGTGTCGCTACCCGTGTCATACGATGTCGACACACCTCGTCAATCTCGACACGCCTCGTCGAGTTCAACTCGACGCACATGGACACGGGTAGGGACACGCCCGTGTCTCTACCCATGTCACTTCACAAGGGTAGTGACACGCCCGTATCACTACCCGTGTCCTTATCTGGACATACTCGAGTCTTCGACTCGAGAGCTGGCCACTCCCACATGGGTAGGGACACGCCCGTGTCTCTACCCGTGTACTATGCTTCACTGATTTCTCCTCCTGTCCACATGTGCTGCCCAGTTTTCAGCACTCCCCATGAACCCTAGTCAGCTCTCCTGACTCAAAAACACGTACGAGGGGCCTAGTGAGATTCGGGACGTTACAAATCCTATAAACAAAATAAATGATTTCGTCCCCGAAATCAGGCTTAGGATATGGGGAGAAAAGCATAACAGAAAATATAATATGCTTTTAAATAAAATTACCTTGAGCAAACAACTCCGGGTAGTATTTTTGCATCAAATCCATCGGCTCCCATTTATATTCTTCCTTCCCATGATTAGTGTTGGGTATTGTATCCACGATTACCTAGATTTGAGGAAGCCACCTGTCAAGCTAAGATGAATTCACAATGTATTTGATGAAACATCTCAAGTTGTGCTTGCAGTTCCTCCACGCTAAGTGCACCCCAATGTCAGGGTGCAGTAGGTCAATATACACGGGTCTGCACGACGTAATCCCCCGTTGAGCAGATCAGTGTGTTGGCCTATGTGTACTCTCTCTATTGGAGTGCACTTACTTTCAAGTACAGGGCCGTTCATATGCAAGAGAAGACAAGGAGCATGGAGGATCAAGGAGCAGCTCCTGGGTGGAAGACGAAAATTCGTCCAAGGCAAATTCGACGAGAATCACCAAGTGATTCTCGCCGATTCGGCGAGAATCACTAGTGATTCTCGCCGAATCGACGAGAATCATTAGTGATTCTCGCCGACTCCTTCTGGCCACCTCTAAATGGTGCCAAGTAAGATTCGGCGAGAATCACTAGTGATTCTCGCCGAACCAGTGGCCAAGGAGCTCATGTATACCAAGTGAAATTCGTTGAGAATCAATAAGTGATTCGGCGAGAATCACTGACGATTCTCGACGAATCGTCGAGAATCACTTGGTGATTCTCGCCGATTCGTCGAGAATCGTATGTGATTCTCGCCGATTTTTCCTTGGCGTTTTCTCTGGAATTTCCTGAACCGGATTCTGCCTTCAGACTAACTTGAACCGGACTTAGGGATTTCAAGTGTGGGTCCCACAAACGGTCATATTGGAAAGCATCTACAGTATATATACTCCAGTATTTTGAACAGTAAAAAGGACGGAGAAAGAAAAAGAAACCGAGCCGCCTCCTAACCCTAATTCCGCGACTTCTCTCCGCCGCCGCCGTCGCGCTCGGGATTGTTGGTCGCCGTCCACATTCGAGATTCCTTCGTGATCTCCGGCGACAGAAGCTTAGCAAAGCTTGAGTCTCACGTGTCTATCCAGAGATCTCTGGTCTCTCGATTTGTTGACCGGGAAAAACTCCCCCTTCCGAATCGATCGAGACGACCGATCCTAGAGTGACCGTTGGTAGACCTAGTTTGCTTTGCTACGAAGTTTGGATCTCCAAGTTCAGCAGTCGCTCTTCATCGTAGCCGCCAATCCCGAAGCTAGCCGCCGCTCGTGTGCCGCCGCCGGTTCCGGGGAGATCCTCTCCAAGTGAGACCAAGGTCGTAGACTCTTCATCGACTTCAAGAACACGTCGTCGAATAAAGAGGAACACCGTAGTCTCCAAAAGAAGTTTGTATCACGTGTACACTCTATATTTAATTTCGTTGTAAGGGAACTTTTGTTCCGTGTTGTAAGGGTTGGGTGCAACCCGTTTTGTGGGAGTGTTGACTCTCACGTGTGGAAGGGCTCCTTCCGTTAGTGAAGGGATTGGATTTCAATCCCGTTGGAGAAGTGACCGAGTCGTCCCTTGTTGGGGAGATAGGTCGAAGGGGGAAAGTGGATGTACCCAAGTCAGGGAACCACTATAAATTTGCTGTGTATTCTGTGTGCTGTGCTTGTTGTTTTTATTGTGCAGGTACATCCGTAAATTCCGCAAAAGAACTACTCGTCACCTATTCCCCCCCCCATAGGTGCACATAGCTGACACTAGGTGGACTTTCAAGTGGTATCAGAGCCAGGTTACTCATCAAAAAGGTTAACACCTTGAGTAGAATCCTGCCACCAGTGTCAGAAGCATGGATCTGGATTATGAGATTCCGCCACTCAAACTCCCCGCATGCACAAAGGATTATTATCCCATCTGGAGAATGAGAGTATCCTTTCACCTTGATGCCATCGATCCTCGAGCATCCTTCATCCTTTAAGAGGGTCCGTTTATCCCCATGAAGACCTCCGACTCTGGGATCCTAGTGCCCATGGACGTTTCTGAGATGTCTGAGACGGAACTATCTCTATTTCACTTGGACGAGAGGATTCGACAAATTATCATGGATGTCTGGTCCGGAGCCTCTCGCTCTAGATTGGAAACATGTCGAACGGCTAAATCTCTGTGGATGATGATCTCAGAGCTGATGGGGGGGTCAGAGAAAGCTGAAATATGCTGCCAATTAGAGGATGAAGCGTATGTGGGGGTCATCACTTCTGAAGATGAATGCAAGGATCCCTCGGATTGCATCAGAGCTCCCGTGTCCGTGTCAGAGACTGACGAGACCAGTGAGGAAAGCAGCTCTGACGAGGACGAAACAATGGTCACTGATTCTAATGATAATAACTCAGATGAGCAGGTAACATCTTTACCCTGCTCCATATCTTTTGACTTTTCTAAAGACAGAAACTTCTCTCATCCAGAAAATACTGATTCCCTGAAGAGAGCACTTCAGGAAAGCAATCTACTTGCTGAGGAGCAAGCTCGAGAGATTTCTCGACTGAAGATCTTGTTGGTTCTCCAATTGGCGTCCAACAAGGTCAAGGACTCTAAGATCTCAGCTCTAGAGAATAGTCTAGATAATGAGAAACGTATACTATCAAACTTTTCCAAAGTTGATGCTATAAAGAGAAAGCAAGAAACCGGGTGGATCTCCCGGATTATTCAGGGATGGAGAAATGGGGAAACGGTGTTCCGACCCCCCACTCCAAGCAGGAAGGCAACTCATCATGCCTTCAGGTATGACCACAGGAGTAATCGTGGTCACTGCAAGGGTGATTTGTCCCCATGTGGAAACGTCCATAGTGCAAGGGGCGTCATGGCCACCCATGAGGAAATACCTAAGGCTCATTCTGAGCCCTTTGTATTCACGGCCACTGCCACAACACAGTGTGGATCTGCATGTCCCAGCTCACAGAGGACTTTTCACCATTCGAGGACACGGGATAGGGAGGATAGAGGTCATGATGTCAGGCTTCATGGGGCCTCAGCAAGGGAGATGCCTGAAAGATTGGCACCACCTTCTCGGACTCATAACGCTCACAACATGTATTCGTTCCACCCTTCCACGTGTCACGATGGAAGAGGAATTTGTGTGACAAGAACATGCCCTATCCCGTTTAGACCTAGGACCGTGACTACGTCAGTCACTAGATCAGGTCGAAAATGGCGATACAGCATTCACCCTTGTTGGTGCTGCGGCAAAGTGGGGCACTTTGCTATTGACTGTTGGCACAACCCCTCTGTGCCCACAGCAAGGGCTTATCCACATTCTAGGGACAGAGGTAGTCTTCCAGACAGGTTTTCTGAAGGAAGGTAGTTGCGTGCTTATGCTAATAGAAACCTAGGAGCCAATATGATTTGGGTTCCTAAGGTAAAGTAATTCCGTCTTGCAGGGCAGTCCAGGTCCCCGTGAATACGATGGGGACTGGACAGTAGGTGGCTCAAGGCTAACGTGGAACAAGCGTCTGCAATAACGGATGTGCTACCTGTTTGAGCATATTCACCTTGAGCCTCTAATGTGTTCTACCTGTGGAACTAAAACGGTAACTCTCAAAATCCCAGGAAATTTTGATCAGTTCAAGGACTTGTGTCGTGATGCACCCTCATTCAAAATAAAATATATATATATATATATATATATTTCTATCCTTGTGTATACGTATACTTATGCTTATCATGTATGTGTGCACCTTACGGAGAGATTAACTCTATGCATGCAAACCATTACACATCAATAAAAGGTTAACAAAGATATGTCATTGTAAATTTCGACAAACCACAATTGACATCAAGATATGTCTGGAGAAGTTCCGTTCAAATCCGAATAGATTGTCGTTACAATAAACATGTATTTATTACTCTTATGTTAATTTGATATCCGAAGAATTTGAAAATGTTTCAATTCCTAGTAAAGAAAACCCTTAAATTACAATTGGTAAAGAAAGACCTCACTTTCACTGTATATACTAGGAATCCCGCCGAAAGAGCTCGCCGACCCTTGGCATTCACCCCGAATCCCGACGATCTAGATAAATCCCGCCGAACGAGTCAATCCGCCCATTCGCCTTCTTCACGACACCCGCAAGACTTCTCCCGCAAGAACTCTCCCGCCGACCCGCAAGAGTTCTCCCGACGACCCGCAAGCGCTCTCCCAAGCTCTTCCGCCGATTCGCCGCAACCCGCAGGAGCTCCCCCTCCGACTCGCCGAAACCCGCAGCTCGTGAAGTCTCCTCCTTAGCTCCCGCAAGGGTCTCGCAAAGTTCTCCTTGAAAGACTCCCGACGACTCACGCCGAAGCTCGCACCGTCGATCTTCCCAAGTCACGATTTTTCTCCGCTCAAACCACCTCACCGACTTCACCTCTAGGTATCCCCTTACCCGAAGCATCCACTAATGCAGTTTTCTTTTTGAAAGTTCATTAACGTTTTGAGTAGGGCTTCTCTCTAGGTCTATAATGGCTCCAAGGACGACTGCAGGGTTGGTCTCTGGCTGCGAGCTGGTTCCCACTGGATTTTCTCATGACTCGGACGAATTCCGCAATATCATTCTAATGCTGGAAGAGGCTGGGCTAACCTTCGTCCTGGAGCACCCTTGCAAAATTCTTGACAAAGAGGTGCTGGAATTCTTCTCTACAGCCAGGCTCCGAGATAGAGACTCCGTAATCAAGAGCAAGGTGGCTGGGACAAAAGTAAAGATGTCTGCCAGCAAGCTGAGTCGCTACCTGCAGCTTTCTAGTTCGGAGCAGGAGGACTATCTGGAGGACGCGGACAAAGCCAGAACTCTCTTGTTCTGCGGACTTCCAAGAGGCACTCGATCAATAAAGAGAAAAGAGATGAATGAAGAAGGGAAGCTCCTATCTGACGTCATTGGAAAAGTGCTCATCTGCAAACCAGGTTCGCATGATCATATCTCAGGAGATATGTTCAAAATCCTCATAGCTATTGTCTGCCGCAAGAGGTTCAACTGGGGGGAGTTGCTGTTCCAGAAGATCAAGAACACTCTGGGCACTCCTAGTTTCGGCCGCATCATAAGTCTATATCTCAACCAGCTTAACGAAGACAAGTTCGACATGAGCAAAGGAGTCCCTCTCCACTACTTGAAAAAGATGGATGCTACTGTGTTTGATCGATGGGAGCGGCATATCGGGCAGCCTGCTGTGGAAGAGCAAGAGGAAATATCTCCAGCAGCCACCCCCCGTGAAATTCCTGATACCCTGACTGCAGGAATCGAGGGGGAGACTCTACCCCCTCATACGGCTGTAGTTTCTGAAATCGCCCAGGTGGCCAGGGATGCGGTGGCCGAAATTCATGACGTAAGTGAACCTGAGCTGGAGGATGAGGAGGTCCTGAACCGAAACACTCAAGGAACCGAAGGTGAAGCACTAGAAACTGCTGATCGGGAATTGGAAGAAGCTGCTGACATAGATGAATTCTTGGATGAGGACGACGAGGAAGATGAGAATGAGGGACATGGAGCATTTGAGACTCCGGATCCTGTTGAACCTCCATCTGACAAGTCTGCACCCGTGGAGGGGGAGTTAAATAAATCTACAGAGGCCGCCCACACTCCTCCTGTAGAGACTGTGATGGTATCCAGCTCTACCGACACGTCTGCTGAAATGCAAGGTCCACAAGTGCCTCCGGCTATTCCGTTACGCGATGACCTAGCCACTCACACTGTACACATCATTCAGGGCATCGTAAATGAGCTTAAAGACTCTTTTGATACAGCTCAGAAAACTCTGCTGAAAAGGATTAAGACTTCTGAAAATCTGATGCTCAAAAATATGGTGGAAATCAGCCATAAGCTGGACATGATGGAGAAGAAATTTGAGGAGAAGTACACCGCGGCCGGCGAAGCTGTCACACTCTTAATGGCCGGTTTGAAAAAGAATACTGATACCCTGGCTGTCGTAAATCAGAACGCACACGTTGTAGCCAACAACATTCAGCTGTTTGATGGTAATATGGTCACTTTAAATGCCAATCAGCAGGCCCTGATCACTGAATTCACCAAGATAACGAAGCATATTGATGACTCCCTGCACTCATATGCCAACTGCATAGCTGACGAAGCCAAAAAGGGGGAGAAAGAGTATATCGCTAAGTTGGCCGAGCTTCAAGAAAGCATGGACACAAACTTCGCACAATCAAGCAAATATGTCTATGAGAGCTGCTAGTGGATGCTTCAACAGGTGCTAGGTACGTTAGGCGTCGTTATGCCTGACAACTCTGCCGGTATTCATGTCCCTGAGACATCTAAGGCTGCTGAGGAAGTAAGTGTTGCTGAGGATGTAAGTGCAAGTGCTGCTGCAGATATTCCCACACATGAAGCTGATGCTAGGGCTCTCTCCAAAGCTAAACTGAGGAGCATGTTTGACCAAGAGGCCTTAGCAAAAGCCAGGGGAAAGAGAAAAGTTCAGGAAGGGACCTCCAAGGAGACTCTAGCTGAGAAGCGAATCAGAATGAGTGAGGAGGATGTACGAAACGAAAGGTGGAGTCCAGTTTCAAGGAACATCATCTTAGACACCTTCCGGCTGCAAGAAAGAGGAGAGATCAATCGAAATGAAGCATATAGCCAGTATGAATGGGAAACGCACAAAGCATTTTAAGCGAAACGCAACATCTTTTTCCGAAACAACAAGGATCCAGATAAAGTTGCTCCTCCTAGGTACTACCCGAAGCCCAAAGAATACATGGAGAGGCAAAGCAAGAAGTACTTGGCTCAAAATCTTAAGGGTGACGTAGCTAAGGACAAATAGTCAACACTTTATAGCTTGTCACTGTGTCTTAAGAACATTTAATGATTATTGTTGTCATATAAACAATTCTGGATTATATGTGAATAATTTTATCCTGGTATATATATTTGAATTTGTGAATGACTCAAGTCCTGATCTGATTGCATATATTCTCTTGTGCTGCATGTTTAATTTCTGAATGCTATGTTTATTATTTGATAAGTGTTATTCATCTTAGCTAGTAGGGTTTTGGCTTCGTCAAATAGGGGGAGATTGTTGGGTATTGTATCCACGATTACCTAGATTTGAGGAAGCCACCTGTCAAGCTAAGATGAATTCACAATGTATTTGATGAAACATCTCAAGTTGTGCTTGCAGTTCCTCCACGCTAAGTGCACCCCAATGTCAGGGTGCAGTAGGTCAATATACACGGGTCTGCACGACGTAATCCCTCGTTGAGCAGATCAGTGTGTTGGCCTATGTGTACTCTCTCTATTGGAGTGCACTTACTTTCAAGTACAGGGCCGTTCATATGCAAGAGAAGACAAGGAGCATGGAGGATCAAGGAGCAGCTCCTGGGTTGAAGACGAAAATTCGTCCAAGGCAAATTCGACGAGAATCACCAAGTGATTCTCGCCGATTCGGCGAGAATCACTAGTGATTCTCGCCGAATCGACGAGAATCATTAGTGATTCTCGCCGACTCCTTCTGGCCACCTCTAAATGGTGCCAAGTAAGATTCGGCGAGAATCACTAGTGATTCTCGCCGAACCAGTGGCCAAGGAGCTCATGTATACAAAGTGAAATTCGTTGAGAATCAATAAGTGATTCGGCGAGAATCACTGACGATTCTCGACGAATCGTCGAGAATCACTTCGTGATTCTCGCCGATTCGTCGAGAATCGTATGCGATTCTCGCCGATTTTTCCTTGGCGTTTTCTCTAGAATTTCCTGAACCGGATTCTGCCTTCAGACTAGCTTGAACCGGACTTAGGGATTTCAAGTGTGGGTCCCACAAACGGTCATATTGGAAAGCATCTACAGTATATATACTCCAGTATTTTGAACAGTAAAAAGGACAGAGAAAGAAAAAGAAACCGAGCCGCCTCCTAACCCTAATTCCGCGACTTCTCTCCGCCGTCGCCGTCGCGCTCGGGATTGTTGGTCGCCGTCCACATTCGAGATTCCTTCGTGATCTCCGGCGACAGAAGCTTAGCAAAGCTTGAGTCTCACGTGTCTATCCAGAGATCTCTGGTCTCTCGATTTGTTGACCGGGAAAAACTCCCCCTTCCGAATCGATCGAGACGACCGATCCTAGAGTGACCGTTGGTAGACCTAGTTTGCTTTGCTATGAAGTTTGGATCTCCAAGTTCAGCAGCCGCTCTTCATCGTAGCCGCCGATCCCGAAGCTAGCCGCCGCTCGTATGCCGCCGCCGGTTCCGGGGAGATCCTCTCCAAGTGAGACCAAGGTCGTAGACTCTTCATCGACTTCAAGAACACGTCGTCGAACAAAGAGGAACATCGTAGTCTCCAAAAGAAGTTTGTATCACGTGTACACTCTATATTTAATTTCGTTGTAAGGGAACTTTTGTTTCGTGTTGTAAGGGTTGGGTGCAATCCATTTTGTGGGAGTGTTGACTCTCACGTGTGGAAGGGCTCCTTCCGTTAGTGAAGGGATTGGATTTCAATCCCGTTGGAGAAGTGACCGAGTCGTCCCTTGTTGGGGAGATAGGTCGAAGGGGGAAAGTGGATGTACCCAAGTCGGGGAACCACTATAAATTTGCTGTGTATTCTGTGTGCTGTGCTTGTTGTTTTTATTGTGCAGGTACATCCGTAAATTCCGCAAAAGAACTACTCGTCACCTATTCCCCCCCCCCCCATAGGTGCACATAGCTGACACTAGGTGGACTTTCAATTAGTCCATAGCACCTTCACCAAGGGAACACTTTTGCGGCGCAACATTCTTGTCTCGTTATCTACGATCTGCACCAGTTCTAGTCGTATAAACCTATCTGACGTCACAGCACCATCAGTTGTGGGGATTTATTGATCGGGCTGCAATAGCGCCTTCCGAAGAGACGACACATGGAACACGTCGTGGAGGTTCTCTAGCTCGGACGGTAACTCCAACTGATAGGCCAACGGTCCAATCCATTCCAATATAGTATAAGGCCCAACATACCTTGGGCTAAGATTTTTCACACCACGCACACGTGACACTCCATGCATCGGTCGGATTTTCAGGAACACCCTATCACCCACTTGAAACTCCACCATCCGGTGCCTTGCATTATAATACTTTGCCTGCCGACTTTGAGCCTCCAACATGTGATCCAGTATCAGTCTAACTGCTGCATCGGTATCATTAATATATTCAACACCCAATGCCTTTGTGTCTTCATCTTGCACCCAAGACAAGGGGGTTCTACAACTTCTTCCATAAAGAGGTTCATGAGGAGCCATGCCGATACTAGCCTGGTGGTTGTTGTTGTAGGAGAATTCTACCAACGGTAAGAGTCTTTCCCACTGCTCTCCTCTATCCAACACACATAATCTCAACAAATCTTCCAATGTCTGGATGGTCCTTTCAGATTGCCCATCCGTCTGAGAATGAAACGCGGTGTTGAAGGTAAGGCGCGAGCCCAAATACGTTTGTACCGCTTTCCACACCTTGGAGTTAAACTGACCATCACGATTAGACACAATCGTCTTAGGCACGACATGATACTGTACGAATTGCTCCACAAAGAGGCATACTAAGACATCCACATGAGCTTCTTTCTTCATTGGGATTAACCGGGCTACTTTCGTCAGGCGATCAACTATCACCCACACTGAATCATTTCCTGAGCGTGAGCGAGGTAACCCATGGACAAAGTCCATGGAGATATCCTCAAACTTCCACTCGGGGATGGGCAACGATTGTAGCAAACCACCGGGAATCTTGCATTCCGCCTTCACCCTTTGACAAGATTCGCAATGTGTAACAAAATATAGAACATCCTTTTTCATTCCCGGCCAATACATGGTCTTCCGTAGGCTGGCGTACATCTTAGAAATGCCCGGGTGCACTGAATATTGAGAGCAATGAGCCTCTCTCAAGATATCCTCCCAGATTTTACTACCTTTGGGAATGTAGAGCCGGCCACGAAAATAAACGAGGCCGTCTTTTAGCTTATTCTCATCCATAGTCCCATCTCCGATTGACTTGATTGTCGGGGCCAGAGCCACATCCATTTCTTGCTCCACTCTGATTCGGTCCCGGATATCATAAACTATGCTCATGCTTGCCAAGTACTCCATATACTCTGCCGAATGAGCCTTAAATATCAACGTAATATCCATCTCCTCAATCATCCGAGCCAACTCCATACTCATCAACTGAGACTCTGGGCTAGAACCTGGTACCTTTCTACTCAATGCATCGGCCACCGAGTTCGACTTTTCGGGGTGGTAGTTCATGGTGAACTCATAGTCGCATAGAAATTCTAACCACCGCTATTGCCTCAGGTTCAACTCCTTCTGAGTATGAACATACTTCAAGTTTTTGTGGTCTGAAAAGATCTCGCAGTGGACGCCGTATACATAATTCCTCCAAACCTTCAAGGCGAACACCACTGCTCCCAATTCCAAATCATGAACCGGGTAATTGATTTCATGCTTCTTCAACTATCTTGAAGCATAGGCACTCACGTGTCTTTGCTACAGCAACACCGCTCTCATCCCTTGATATGATACGTTAGTGTAAACTTGAAATCCTTCCTTCCCAGACGAAAGTGCAAGGATGGGGCGGAGGTAAGTCTATCCTTCAGCTCCTGGAACTCCGCTTCACATTGGGGTGTCCACTCAAATGGCACACCTTTCTTCGTCAATGAAGTAAGAGGAAGAGCAATCTTTGAAAATCCTTTTACGAACAGGCGGTAGTACCCGACAAGTCCAAGTAAACTCCTCACATCGGCCGCCGACTTGAAGGGCGACCACTCCTTCACGGCACGCACCTTGGTCGGATCCACCGCTAGTCCTGCTCCACTGATCACATGCCCCAAGAAAGCAATCTCTTTAAGCCAGAATTCGCACTTGCTGAATTTGTCAAACAAGGCGTGCTCTTTTAATTTCTTCAATACCAAGGTCAAGTGATCAACATGCTCCTCCTCCGTCTTTGAGTAGACCAAGATGTCGTCGATGAAAATAATGATGAATACATACAAATAAGGTTCAAACACCGTGTTTATCAGGCTCATGAAGGCCGAAGGGGCATTCGTGAGCCCAAACGGCATTACCCTAAACTTGTACAGTCCATATCTTGAACTAAAGGCCGTTTACTGGATGTCACCTTCATGTATTCTCAACTGATAATACCCTGAGCACAAGTCCAACTTAGAAAACCAATGCGCTCACACTAGTTGATCGAACAACTCGTCGATCCGAGATAGCGGATAAGTGTTCTGCACCGTCAGTCAATTGAGTTCCTGATAGTCTATGCACAAACGCAGGGTTCCATCCTTCTTCACGAACAATACAGGGGCTGCCCAGGGTGATGAACTGGGGCGAACGGACCCTGACTCCACCAGTTCTTGCAGTTGAACTCTAACCTCCACGAGTTCCTTAGGTGTTATTTGATAAGTGGCCTTGGATACCATTTTGGAACCCGGTACTAGATTAATCTGGAAGTCAACCTCTCTATGCGGGGGTAATCCTGGCAGTTATCAGGAAATACATTGGGGAAGTCTCGCACTACCCATACGACTTTTATATCCAAAGATATCTCCTTCAACTTGAACCGGATCATGAAGACTTCATCCCCCTTCATATGGGCTTTTACTGTCTGAACTGAAGATAGCAACAAGCGAGGTGTGAAGCTAATACCTTGGAAGATGACATCGGAGTCCCCATGTCTCAAGTAGATTCGTTTCTCTGCACAGTCAATCCTTGCAAAGTGCCAGTCCAACCACGCCATGCCCAAAATGATGTCAAACTCCGGCATTCTCAAGACTGTGGCAGGTGTCTCAAAGGCCTTTCCTTCAATGAATATCTCGAACTCACACTTAGCGGTTGCAATCATCTCCGAGCCGTCCGATAGATGCACTCGTCGGGATATACCAGTAAAGTATTGTACGCCCTCCATGTCCTTAATGAAATCCTCAGACACAAAGGAGTGTGAGGCGCCGGTATAGAACAACGCATAGGCCATCTTCCCGCCAACTATCACGGTGCCTAAGTACCAATAACCAAAACTTATTGCTAGGTGTCTAGTATGTCTCAAGCAACTTCAAGTTAAACAATGAAAACGTGATAAATACTTAAATCATACCTGCAATCACATCTTGGGGATTCCGTTCTTGCGTCATGTCCAGCGCGTACACTTGATTCTAAGCAGGGCCGGGGTTTCCTCCTCGCGGTCCTCGTCCCCGACCACGCATGTAACCCCGCCCCCGCGAAGCTGCCGGAGGGAGAGCAGGAGGGACATTCCCAAACAACCGCGGGCAGAAACGTAGAATGTGGTCCGGCTGGTTGCATTCAAAACACACCAGCCCACGATTCCCTTCAGGTTGCTGAAATTGTTGAGGCTGTGGCGGTGGGTGCAATGCGGGCGGCTGCGGAACTGGATGCTCCACACTAAACTCTCGGTGGAAACGTCCTCCACCTCTTTGGTGTCCTTGATGAATTGTAGATATACGTATTTTTGTGTATATTAATTTACTCGTTTTCATTTCTTTTCGTCATTTTTTCATGTTTTGCTTAATAAATTGCTCCTTTTTTGTAAATAATTTTGCTGACTTGCTTTATTTTTATATTTCAGAAAATATCAAAAATCTGCCAAAAATTGACAAGTCACGCCCGTGACTTACTGATCACGCCCGTGACTGGGGCGTGAAACGTCAAAATCCCGTCAAACAGCACATTTTGAAGAGAAAAGCTTGACACGCCCAGCGACACGCCCGTGTCACCCGACACGGGGCGTGACCCAAGCCCGTGTCCACCCGCTCGACGTTTTCAAATCGACGATCGTCGACATCCTCGAAACGCCCAGAGTCACGCCCGTGACCTAGGGCGTGACACCTCTTCCCGCTCGACGATTTTCAACTCGACATTTTCCGCTCGACGTTTGTTGAGTGTCGACACCAACCAACACGCCTAGCGTCATGCCCGTGACCTGGGGCGTGACATCTCCACCTGGCCGACAAGACCCGCGCGACGACTTTCGGCGCGACCCGCGCCCAGATCCACCTTCTTGACACGCCCAGCTTCACGCCCGTGACCTGGGTCGTGACCGCCACATGACCGACACGTGTCCAGCCCGAAGTCCACTTTGATGTCAAATCGACGGCCGCCATCATGAATAGTGTAGACACACCACCTGACACGCCCGTGTCAGAGGGCGTGTACTTGTAAATTTTCTGCCTATAAATAGCTGTGTTCTGCTTGAGTTCTTGTTCACCTTTTGAACCATTTTGTATAAGTGTTATGCTGCTCGGATGAGTTCCAAATGCTATGTAAGGGATATTTTCTCCCCCTCTCCTTAGTTTTTATTTTTGTTCCTTTGTAACTCGTTCTTTTTAACTTAATAAAATCTGTTTTTCATCTCTTATTCTGTCTTTGGAATGAATCTAAACAACGTACTCTTATGCAATCTTATTTTTCATTTTGTTTTAACTTAGTTTTTTCGCTCCTTTTTTATAAGCGTGTGTGTGTGTATGAGAGTAAATGTTATGTTTTCTTTTTTTTGGATAAGTAGTTGTTATGTTTTCATTTCATTAGCTTTTGATAGCTTAGGATTTTTATAGTTTCTATTTCATCCCTATAGATCCGTAAAATCGTTTTCAAAGTGTTTTTTCGTTTTTTTTAACTTAGCTTTTTTTCTTTCTATTTGGTAAACCTTTTTCGTTCTTTTCCCTTTCTTCGCACTTTTTTAGCATTTTTACGGAGTTATAGGAATGATAATATAGTCGTTTTAATTTTTCGTGCATTTCGATTTTTCGTTTAAACTTTTGCTCCTTTTATTTTTTTTGTCTTCATTTTAATCATTTCTACCGCATTCTAGCGGTAAAAATGTATTCGTTTTAATTTTCCGAGCTCTTTCAATTTGCATTTATTTGCAAACTTTTTCGCTCGTTTAATTTTTATTTTCACTTTTTATGCATTTCTACCGCATTCTAGCGGTAGAAATGCAGTTGTTTTAATTTTTAGGTAACTTAGTTTTTTATTCATTTCTGTGTGTGTAAGCATTTATTTCCGCCTACTCGTTAAGAGTTAAATGGCACATTGCTTTTATTTCCTTTCCAGTAGAGTGTGTGAGTGTGTTTACTTTATGTTGTGTGTGTGAGTTTTAAATTCAGTAGAGTGCGTGTGTTTTACTTTCATATCGAGAGAGTGTGTGAGTGTGTCGTATTTATTTACTCATACTCATTTGAGTATGACCCGTTTTCTTTCTCCCGCCCACGCATTTGCGTCGGGACTCGCAATTTACAGCTTTCTTCAGTCCTACTCGTTTGGGTAGGACTTGCAATTTTCTGCTTTCTTTACTACTTTATTTTACTGCTTTCATTTTCAGCTTTCTTTACTGCTTTCTTTATTGCTTTCCTCGCAAGCCGTCCCCATTCCGATGAGTGGCTAATCATTCTTAGCCCTCAGTATCGAAGAGCATTGGGACAAATAAAATAGCTTAAAATAATTAAAGGTCGTATTTTTCTAATTAATTAAATGTACTTAAGGTTTGCCCGGGGTAAACGACGCGTAGGACCACATAATCGATGTATGGGCCCTATTTCCGTAGTCCATATGCTAGCTACCCGAGAGGCCGTGCATATGGACCGATCACCCCTTGGCAAAGAGAGTTTTGCACTAACCCTCGAGAGAGGAGGCGCGCCAACTCTACCGGATTGGGTTCCCCACCCAATAGCGGGGTTCTTAGTGTAATGCGAGCGTTAAGTGGAATCCTTCGTTGGACTAACGTTCGGTCGAATAGTTTTAGCATTCAGGTGAGTGATAGCCCTATAGCTAGGTGAGCTCATTTTAGTGGAACCTCCACGGCCAAGTCACCGCCTTAATTAATTAGAAATTTAGGAGCTCTTTTTATTAAATGTCTATTTTAGTTCAATTGTTTTTTTTCGATGCGGTCGCGCTAAGCTCATCATCGGCATCACCTTCATGCTTTCATTTTCTTTCTGCCATTTTTTGCCTTTTTATTATATATAAAATATAACCCGACAAGTTAAATATCGGTAAAATAATAGTCCCCTCCAGGGAAGAGTAGAAATAATCGAACCGATCCCGAGAACAATACGACCTCGATATTCCACCCGGAATATCCTGTACTACTCACGATAGGTGCACTTACCTCCTTTCGTTAAAACTCGATCATCCTTTTTATATCCAAAATAAATAAATACGCACACCCATTTTCTAAATAAAAAAACCACTTCCGCTTTACTTAAATAAAACCGCCGGGTCGCCGCGTGACCGTAACTATTTTTGGAGTTTTAACCAACCAAGTTTTTAGCGCCATTGCCGGGGACTTTTTCGTATCGTTATTTTGAACCCTGGAGTTCTATTAATTTTACCTATATATATATATATATAAAATATTGTTAACCAACAAATTTTTTTTTTTACTACTACTACTACTAATAATAATAATAATAATAATAATAATAATCAAAACAAAAAAAACTTACAAAATTATAAAACAAAAAAAATTAAAAAACCTATAAAACAACAAAAATTAAAAAACCTATAAAACAAAAAAAATTAATAAACCTGTAAAACAAAAAAATAAAAAAACCTATTAAACAAAAAAAATTTTAAAAACCTCTAAAAACTAAACATTTAAAACAACTAAAAAACTAAAAAACTAAAAAATCTAGAAAATGAAAAAAACACTTAAAATTTTTTCATTATTTTTATAACTAACTAAAAAGCAACAAAAATCTCCAAAAACACTTAAAAAACTAAAAACCCATAAAAAAATAAAAACCAAAAAACCAACTAAAAATTAAAAATCTACTTAAAAACACCACAAAAATATTATATATAATAATTTGATTTTTTTAAACAAAAATCTATATATTTTGGGGTTTTAATTTAATTTATTTTAAATTGTTTTGTTTTCATTCGGCGAGCTTCGCACTCTTGTGCGCGCTAGGGGTCGCATTTTGTAAGCACTCATAAGCTAAGACATCAGCTTCGAGTCACACGTACTTGTCACCCCTACCGCCCGCAACCCCTTTTTAGCCGAGTGTATCTTTTTTTGTTTTTATGTTATCTTTTTGTTTTTTTTCTTTCCTCTACCTAATGCAGGGTTTCAACCCGGGCCTCCCGCACGCGTCTAAGGAAAGCTTCTACCCTCTCTTTTTATTTTTGTTTTTGTACATCTTTCAATTTGTATATTATCTGTTCCGCATACTTAGATTGCAACATTGGGGACAATGTTGGGTTTAAGTATGGGGTGTTTTCCTATTCTGCACTTTTTATATTCTGAACTTAGCAAAAAATACAAAAAAATGCAAAAAAAATTTAAATCTCAAAAAAATAATAATATTTTTGTTTTTTATAATAATCAAAAACTTCCAAAAAAAATTCATAAAACCACAAAATTCAAAACATACATTATTATAAAACAAAAAGTTAAAAGTTAAAAAAAAATTTCTTACTTTTAAATATGTTTTAAAAATAATCTTCTTTCCCCCCCCCCCTCTCTTCTTTTTTATAAAAACTCGCATTTTGCCTACCCGCGGCGTTCGACTCATCGAACCAACCACCCAAATAAGAGTCTGTTCGCGGGCCGCCTTCGAGTTTTTTACTGTGTAAATTATTTAAAAATAAAAACAAAAAAATTTTGATCTCTTTCCCCCACTATCTCCTTTGTAAATAACACTTCTTTCTCTCCTCTTTCTTGTAAATAACTTATCAAAAAATACTAAAAAATTTTGCAAAACCAAAAATCCTAAAAAAAGAGAATAACTCTAAAAATCCAAAAAAGATAATAATTAAAACAAAAAAAAGAGAGAAAAACCCTAAAATTCCAAAAAAATATGTTATGTTAATTTTGTAACAAATAAATCGAATATCTCAATTCTTAACCCTTTCTGCTTTCCAAAAATCTAGTTGCGAGTTAATTTATAAGCGATTTTTTTTTATTCTTTACTTACTACTCGTTTATTAATTGGAGTTCGATAGATTTAGATATCTGGGGTTCAGTTTTAAAGAATTTCGTGTGCTTTTTTTTGTTTAAATAAGGTACCTGATTTCAGCACTACTTCTAACCTTTCTAAATAGTTGCACATTTATTTTGTTAGAAAAATAACAACTTTGGATTTCATATTATGATACTCCAAGCTTTTTTTCGAAATTTAGGAACGTTTTATTTATAAAGTTTGCTCTCAAAATTGTTTTATTAAACCTAATTTTATTTTTGAAAAACAAAACCATTTCCACCTTTTTTTATGTCATACTTGACATGATTTCAATCTTAAAAGATCCTATGTCAATGGGCATAAGATTTTGTTTCGTAAACATAGGCATCCAATTTTTAAAAAAGATTACATGTTATGGAGTAAGAGGATAAAATTCATTACTCATACACATATACATTGGGTTAATTTTATTTATGAAGTTGAGAAAGAAAAAAATTATTATGTGTTAGGAAAATAAGATTTCATTTTCCTAACTATCCAAAAAGAAAAAAAATTGGAGGTTCGAGAAAAAATTACCTCACCTCAAAAATAAAAGCCCTCTTCATAAACCAACACCCCCTCCACCAATTTCAAAAAGAAACTAGATTTAATTTTAAAATCTTTTTGAGAGCATAATTTGTAAATTAAATTATTTCCTGTAATTCTTACAAGCTCAAGTTTCCATAATCAAATCTAATTTTGTTATCCTAACAAATAAAATTTCTCGCTATCTATTCGATTATATCAGAAGTTTTTAGTTGAAACTCTTCCTTTATTTAAATTTTTGGCATAATTTAAGATTGAACTCGTATACCCCGGATGTTTATTTTGATCTTACTTTTAATTAATTCAAACGGTAGCTAAACTTAGGATTTCTTTAATTCCTTATAAGTTCATCCTCAACTTTTGCTCTGGAATAACAAAAGCTTAAGTATGAGGGTATTTGATGAATTGTAAATATACGTATTTTTATGTACATTAATTTAGTCGTTTTCATTTCTTTTCGTCATTTTTTCATGTTTTTGCTTAATAAATTGCTTCTTTTTTGTAAATAATTTTGCTGACTTGCTTTATTTTTATGTTTCAGAAAATATCAAAAATCTGCCAAAAATTGACAAGTCACGCCCGTGACTTACTAGTCACGCCCGTGCCTGGGGCGTGAAACGTCAAAATCCCGTCAAACAGCACATTTTGAATAGAAAAGCTTGACACGCCCGGCGACACGCCCGTGTCACCTGACACGGGGCGTGACCCAAGCCCGTGTCCACCCGCTCGACATTTTCAGCTCGACGATCGTCGACCTCCTCGACACGCCCAGAGTCACGCCCGTGACCTAGGGCGTGACTCCTCTTCCTGCTCGACGATTTTCAACTCGACATTTTCGATTCGATGTTTGTCGAGTGTCGACACCAACCGACACGCCTAGCGTCACGCCCGTAACTTGGGGCGTGACATCTTCACCTTGCCGACAAGACCTGCGCGACGACTTTCGGCGCGACCCGCTCCCAGATCCACCTTCTTGACACGCCCAGCGTCACGCCCGTGACCTAGGGCGTGACCGCCGCGTGACCGACACGTGTCCAGCCCGAAGTCCACATTGATGTCAAATCTACGGCTGCCATCATGAATAGTGTATACACACCAACAGACACGCCCGTGTCAGAGGGCTTGTACTTGTAAATTTTCTGCCTATAAATAGCTGTGTTCTGCTTGAGTTCTTGTTCACCTTTTGAACCATTTTGTATAAGTGTTATGCTGCTCGGATGAGTTCCAAATGTTATGTAAGGGATATTTTCTCCCCCTCTCCTTAGTTTTTATTTTTGTTCCTTTGTAACTCGTTCTTTTTAACTTAATAAAATCTGTTTTTCATCTCTTATTCTGGCTTTGGAATGAATCTAAACAACGTACTCTTATGCAATCTTATTTTTCATTTTGTTTTAACTTAGTTTTTTCGCTCCTTTTTTATACGCGTGTGTGTGTATGAGAGTAAATGTTATGTTTTCTTTTTTTTGGATAAGTAGTTGTTATGTTTTTATTTCATTAGCTTTTGATAGCTTAGGATTTTTATAGTTTCTATTTCATCCCTATAAATCCGTAAAAATGTTTTCAAAGTGTTTTTTCGTTTTTTTTTAACTTAGCTTTTTTCTTTCTATTTGGTAAACCTTTTTCGTTCTTTTCCCTTTCTTCGCACTTTTTTAGCATTTATACGGAGTTATAGGAATGATAATATAGTCGTTTTAATTTTTCGTGCATTTCGATTTTTCGTTTAAACTTTTGCTCCTTTTATTTTTTTGTCTTCATTTTAATCATTTCTAACGCATTCTAGCGGTAGAAATGTATTCGTTTTAATTTTACGAGCTCTTTCCATTTGCGTTTATTTGTAAACGTTTTCGCTCGTTTAATTTTTATTTTCACTTTTTATGCATTTCTACCGCATTCTAGCGGTAGAAATGCAGTTGTTTTAATTTTTAGGTAACTTATTTTTTTTTATTCATTTCTGTGTGAGTAAGCATTTATTTTCGCCTACTCGTTAAGAGTTAAATGGCGCATTGCTTTTATTTCCTTTCCAGTAGAGTGTGTGAGTGTGTTTACTTTATGTTGTGTGTGTGAGTTTTAAATTCAGTAGAGTGCGTGTGTTTTACTTTCATATCAAGAGTGTGTGTGCGTGTGTCGCATTTATTTAGTCCTACTCATTTGAGTAGGACCCGCTTTCTTTCTCCCGCCCACGCATTTGCGCCGGGACTCGCAATTTATAGCTTTCTTCAGTCCTACTCATTTGGGTAGGACTTGCAAATTTCTGCTTTCTTTACTGCTTTATTTTACTGCTTTCATTTTCAGCTTTCTTTACTGCTTTCTTTATTGCTTTCCTCGCAAGCCGTCCCCATTCCGATGAGTGACTAATCGTTCTTAGCCCTCAGTATCGAAGAGCATTGGGACAAATAAAATAGCTTAAAATAATTAAAGGTCGTATTTTTCTAATTAATTAAAAGTACTTAAGGTTTTCCCTGGGTAAACGACGCGTAGGACCACATAATCGATGTGTGGGCCCTATTTCCGTAGTCCATATGCTAGCTAGCCGAGAGGCCGTGCATATGGACCGATCACCCCTTGGCAAAGAGAGTTCCGCACTAACCCTCGAGAGAGGAGGCGCGCCAACTCTACCGGATTGGGTTCCCCACCCAATAACGGGGTTCTTAGTGTAATGCGGGCGTTAAGAGGAATCCTTCGTCGGATTAATGTTCGGTCGAATAGTCTTAGCGTTCAGGTGAGCGATAGCCCTATAGCTAGGTGAGCTCATTTTAGTGGAACCTCCACGGCCAAGTCTCCACCTTAATTAATTAGAAATTTAGGAGCTCTTTTTATTAAATGTCTATTTTAGTTCAGTTGTTTTTTTCGATGCGGTCGCGCTAAGCTCATCATCGGCACCACCTTCATGCTTTCATTTTCTTTCTGCCATTTTCTGCATTTTTATTATATATAAAATATTACCCAACAAGTTAAATATAAGCAAAATAATAGTCCCCTCCAGGGAAGAGTAGAAATAATCGAACCGACCCCGAGAACAATATGACCTCGATATTCCACCCGGAATATCCTATACTACTCACGATAGGTGCACTTTCCTCCTTTTGTTAAAACTCGATCATCCTATTTATATCCAAAATAAATAAATACGCACCCCCCCCCCCCCCGTTTTCTAAATAAAAAACCACTTCCGCTTTACTTAAATAAAACCGCCGGGTCGCCGCGTGACCGTAACTATTTTTGGAGTTTTAACCAATCAGTCCTCTTCCTCCTCTAATGTCCCGCCTTCTTCTATTGCTTGTGCCAACTTCCATCTTTGCCAAGCTAGCGTCCACTGTAAATAAAAGGGTCTGCCTTAGAGGATCTCGCAGCCCTTTGTAGAAGCATTTGGCACATCCTCTATCATCCAAGTCATATGAGTCCGCGAACCTTGCGAGATGCTGGAACTCTCGCTGGTATTTCGTAACCTATTTTGATCCCTTCTTCAGTAGTAGAAACCTCTGCTCGAGCTCGTCTCGAGACGATGTAGGAATGAAGTGCTCCAAGAAAACACCCGAGAACTCGCTCCAACTTATCTCGGTATACACTCGTCCTTGGAACGTGGAGCCCATGAGTGACTTCCACCACCTCTTAGCATGTAGATCCAAGACGGACACCACCAACGATATAACCATGTTGGCCGGGCAACGGATCCCCGCCAGCAACTCCTGCACCGTGTCAAGCCATTCCTCCATTAATACGGCCGACTCCGTCCCAAGGTAGGCGGGAGGGGAGAGGGCTCAAAAGGTGCTCAACGAGTTAGGGCCCGGGGCCTGTTGTTGCACCAGAGGCTGTTGCGCCCTAAAAGCATCGAGGATGGCGGTGAGCGTCTGCCCCAACTCAGATTGTTGGAACTGAGTGGGTATGGAAGGTGTTGGGTACATTGGTCAAATGTACCTGATTTGAAGAAGCCTCACCTAACTCAATGATATACATCAGAATGTATTTGATGTTTGTTTGAGTTACTTGTGCAGGTTAGGTATACACTGGACTGAAGCTGAAAATTTCTAAGTCCATGTGTCGACACCCAGAGGCAAAGTGTCGACACTTGAGAAAGCTTGTGTCGACACCCAGACATGCAGTGTCGACACTTGGAGTCATTGTGTCGACACCTGGGAAGAAGAGTCGACACCAGTCAGAAAGTGTCGACACTTGGAGCTGTGTCGACACTCAGTGTAGAAGAATGCAGAAAAGCTGTGTCGACACTTAGCAGAAGTGTCGACACCTAGAAAAGCTGAGTCAACACCAGAAAGTGTCGACACTTGAAGTGAGTGTCGACACTCAGCAAAAGTCTGCAGAATCTAAGTACAAGTGTCGACACTCAACACAGTGTGTCGACACTATGCAGAAGACTCAGCACTGGAAGTAAGTGTCGACACTCAACACAATGTGTCGACACTTAGCTAAAGACTCAGTATTTGTAGAATGTGTCGACACTCAGCACAATGTGTCGACACACAATCAGAAGAGTCAACACTTGAAGAAAGTGTCGACACTCAGCACAATGTGTCGACACTTAGTTGAAGACTCTACACTTGAAGAAAGTGTCGACACAAGGAGCTGTGTCGACACTTAGCAAAGAACAGAAAAATTGTAAAATATTCTAAGTATAAGTGTCGACACTAAGGGAATGTGTCGACACTCAGCTGAAGAATCAAGAATGAAGACTTGTGTCGACACCAAGAATCAGTGTCGACACTTGACAGTTTCAACACATGAAGATGTGTCGACACAAAGGAGATGTGTCGACACTTAGAAGAATACAGTTAAAGGATGAAGTACAAGTACTTGTGTCGACACTCAATTTCAGTGTCGACACATGCAGAAGAAACTGTGTCGAGACATACAAGGAATTGTGTCGACACCTTGTAGACTTGTGTCGACACTTACACAACATGTGTCGACACTTGGTCTATAAGTGTCGACACTTAAGAACAGAAAGTCTCGACACTAACTGACAGTTAGAGGAATTTCAAGAAGTGACTGGTTGACAAGACAGCTGCCGATCCAGCCGGTCTACATCAACTGTCAGAGAAGTCAAAAGTCTGTTATAAACCGGATCAGCCGGTTACCTTGAAGGAAGCCTATAAATAGGCACCCATAGTTTACAGAAAAATATATAGAAGTCAAGTTGTTAAGTGGTTAAGTTGTTCACAATCATTACTTGTTGTGAGAATAATTGAAGTGGTTGATCAGATTAAATCAAGAAGTGATACATAGAGGATCAACACAAGAAGATCAGGCAGTCCAACTGCAGATCTAAGTAGTTGGAGAGAGAGAGCTCCAACCAAGGATACAGTCTTTGGAACTAAGGCTGAGAAGAACAATTCAGAGTCATCTGGATTTCAAGAAGCAGAGATCAAGGATCAACTGCAGAAGATTCAGACTAATTCAGTTCTACTCAAGAAGCTTTGAAGAAAGCTAAGTCAGTTTGGATCAAGCTGAGTTCTTCCAAGAACTCCTCAAGAAACTCTCAACTCCTCTCATCCTTTCTGAGTTGTAGAGTTAGAATTTGTAATTTCTATTTTAAACTTGTAAGATCCATTGGATCTGAGTGATTGTAAGCCTATTTTATAAAGGCTGAGGGTAGGGCTTGGTGCCTGAGTGTAGGAGTTGAAGAACTCTGAGTGTAGGCCTTTAATTGGCTGAGTGTAGGCCTGGGTGGCTGAGTGTAGGCCTTTTGGCTGAGTGTAAGGCTTTGGGCCTGAGGTAGGAACCTAGTTTGGTTCTGAGTTAGTGGAGAAGTTTGGCCGAATCTAGTACACTACTAGATAGGCGAAGGGGGAAAGTGGATGTACCCAAAGATTGGGGAACCACTATAAAATCTTGTGTATTCTGTGCTGTGATTGTACTGTGTTGAGAATTGCTGTGTGCTGTGATAACTTATTCAGAAATCTGTGTTATAAACTGTTGACTGCCAAACAAAAGTAAGAAAAGGATTAGGTCACCTATTCACCCCCCCCCCCCCTCTAGGTGTTTAGGTACCATATCTTTCAGAAGGGGCAGGAGTGCCCCCCATCGGCTCAGCGTGCACTGGAATCTACACGTAAAACACAAACGTATGGTCAGGTTGGCTAATCTTAAGGTCAAAGTTGGACAAACTTAGTGTGAATTACATATGGGCACACCACTTCTTCCACTAAGTCAGTTTGTCCCCAAACTGACTAATCGAACGGGGGTGGTACCATTATTGAATGACTTCTTCAGTTGAGGATCATGGCAAACTGATACCATTTGTAAGACCCCCCCCCCTCCCGGATCCCAAAACACGACACGAAGGGGGGGTCTTATGCCTGGAACAGCCGCCTTGCGGTAGCATTAGCACACGGGCTAATCTGTACCACAAGATTCCTATTCTGTCGGCTACAACCAATATCAATATATAAAGGCCAAACCAACCAAAATATAGAAGAGATTAGTCAAATCCACACCAAGTATATAGTCCAAATACAACAAAAGAGAGAAGGTAAAACATGCTTCTACAATATCAGAGTACAGCTATAAAAGTTTCCCAAACGGGCTACATCAGAATCTCACAACACTCACATCCATAACCGATAGTAGTGACGGCACCGTCACTTCAGGCCCTGTTGTCCTAGCCTGGCTGCCCTGCTGCATGGTCTGCGGCTGCTCTACCTGTAACGACTCGGACCTTTAGACCAAGGCCGCCCGGCCCACCAGTAGCCCATGGACCTTTAGACCACGGACCACGGTGGTACAGCCGGAATATACCAAGTCCTGCAGGCCGTACACCCCAACGCCTCTCTGGCCTGTTTCTCAGCAAACAGCGCGTTGTTGGCACAGTGATTCGAACCCGCAACCCTTGATAAGAAACCTTCAACAGTTCTCATCACCAACTGAGCTGCAGCTCAGTTGGTGATGAGAACTGTTGAAGGTTTCTTATCAAGGGTTGCGGGTTCAAATCCCTGCGCAAACAACGCGCTGTTTGCTGAGAAACAGGCCAGAGAGGCGTTGGGGTGTACGGCCTGCAGGCCTTGGTATATTTCGGCTGTACCACTGTGGTCCATGGTCTAAAGGTGCATGGGCTATTGGTGGGCCGGGCGGCCTTGGTCTAAAGGGCCGAGTCGTTACAAAAAAGTGCACAACCCGCATTTTCTCAAAGATAAAATCATATCAGAGCAAGAGAAAACACGTGTCGTGATGCCACGTCGTGCAGGGGATAACTACACACACTCAGGAAAAACTCTAGACCTAAGATTTTAAGGAAAATCGTTGATTAAATATGAAAGAAAAACAGTTATGTTGAATGGCCGTATCCCTCGCCACGGTGGATCAGCTAGTCCACAATTAAAAATATATTTATACGCAGTAGAAAATACTATGGTTCAATTAAGTTGACACCCTAAATGAGCATAAGTGTCCCCGAGGGACAACTCATGGTATGCACGACTCTAAAGTGAATATAATAGATATGAAAGATAGTCTTTTTACGCTAAGGAAATATAGTGTATTTGTTTTATAAATATGCTATGCATGAGGTACATATAATAATGCTTTTAGGGTTTAAAATATCTAACATGCAACCTAGCATAAATCCTTCCCAGAAGCATGTAAACAACCACAATTAGGCAGCAATGGCAGTTTAAATTCATACCCAGCATCACATGAAGCCACCAGTGGGCATCAACAATCTGACACGAACCCACTGGTGAGTATGTATGTCTATACAGAAAGGTAAAGAACTACCTCACAGAAATCGGGGATCAGCTATCTCAGCTACCCAAGAGGCTACCAACAAGCCCCTCCAAAAGAACTAGTCGTTGAACTGGCTACAACATGAACCTGAGGCATTCAAGAGAAGAACACATCAGCAAGAAAATAATCAAAAAGGTAAATAAAACATTAGATCTATGAGCAAAATAAGAAGGGTTTACCAACCCGGCAATAACTGCTATAAGCAAAAGAAAGGGGATGACAGTAAGAAAAGAGCACTGTCTAAAGCACAGCAGAGCACACCAAGTGCGAGCAATAAAAACAATATGCCCTACCAAAAGAGCCTGCAACAGCATCAAGACATATACATATATGCCAAAAGAAGAAACCATAGAATAGGAAAGGTACTAACAGTCCTAACACGTGGGTTAATGGCAGTGTTCAAAACATGGATCTGAATACATAACCAAAAACAGATCCAAAAGGGCTAAGGGGTCAAACAGTGGCAGCATTAGGGTCCCACACACGCCAACCCAAACCGGGGCAAAAGGCGGTGGCCACAGCTCTCCACATAAAACCACCCCTCCAAAGGCCACCAAAACTCCACCACCTGCCACAACCCAGGAGTCGACATGCAAAAATTAGTCGAACACCCAATACCCCCTAGGGAAAAGTCACACTAACAATCCTGAAGAAACACACGATCCCAAGGCAAAAACGTCGGGTTCAACCGACGCGGCCTTGCACGCCTAACCCGAACTAACTCCGAGTCTTACCGGACCCAAAACCGGCACAGCAACCAGTGTCGACACGATGTGTCGACACCACAACAGGCCGGTGTCGACACAAAGTGTCGACACCTTTGCGGTCGGTGTTGACAAAAAGTTTCGACACCCCGACTGGCCGGTGTCGACACAAGGTGTCGACACCTCGACTGGCTGGTGTCGACACAATGTGTCGACACCTCGACTGGCTGGTGTCGACACAATGTGTCGACACCTCTACTGGTTGGTGTCGACATAATGTGTCGACACCTCTACTGGCTGGTGTCGACATAATGTGTCGACACCTCTACTGGCTGGTGTCGACATGATGTGTCGACACCTCGACTGGCCACTGACGCCAGACCCAGCAACCAACCAAAACGAGAACAAGGCGCCTCTCTAAAAAAAATTTCATCATCCTTCGGCAATTGCAACTACTCAAGCTGAACCGTGCCAAATCCGTCCCTATTAGACACATTCTCTCAGGAAAAACTGAGATTTAACTGGAACTTCTCTACACTAACCGCAGTATAATCGGGGACGAATCCTAGAGTACACCTAGGATCTAAGCAGGAGAGAGATAAAATTAAATCAAGAAGAAAAGAAACAAGGATCAGCTTTGGCAAGGATGAGGGAACATCACTTGCCTCAATACCAGCAAGGCTTGGTCGGCCACTTCCCTCACTCTCGGATCTAGCCGCAGAGCACCAAGCCGAGGAGCAGAAGGAATGCAGATCCAAGCGAGAGCAATCCAGATCCACTCTCGAAATCGAATTTCGACCGCTAAATCTCCAGGAATCGAAGTTCGAAGGCTAGGGTAGTCCGGCGGTTCTCCTCCTCTCGTACAGGCGGCGGGTTCTTCCAAAAAGAGAAAAATGAAAAGAGGCAAAGAACCGAGCCCTAATTTCTAACCTATGGCTATATATAATCATCAGTTTTAATAATAAACAATCAATACATAATAATTACTTACACGCAATATCAAAACGACGCGAGACCCGAAACATCTCGGAAATTGATGAAATTCACATCGCAGCTAAAAACCCACGCTACGAACACAACTGCGAAGTCGAAATTAGCATTCGATGAACAAAACTCTGGATATCACCACCCGAAGCCAAAAACACAAGCATTCCCTAAGAGGCCCAGCCGAGTCATCAAACAGACTCCGGCTAGCTGGGGAATCTTGCTAACAGGGTACAACAAGGCTACACAAGGAACCCAAAGAGCTAAGACCACGCTCTACAACGGCAAAGGTACGGAAACACATCACCTTAATGCCAGCCAAAGATCAAACAAAACACAGAAAAACCGCGGGCGTTACAGCCACTCCCCCTAAAAGAAAGTTTCGCCTCGAAACTTTACTCACAACACTCCTATAAAGGAGAGAGAAAGAGCCAGGAAAGGGCTATATACATAAATAAAACAGAACATACCAGGCACAAGATCAGGGAAACAGATGAGGGTGAGCCTCCCTCATAGCCGACTCCAGTTCCCAAGTCGCGCTTTCCACATCCTGATTCCTCCATAAAACCTTAACCATAGGAATAGTCTTCTTCCGCAACGCACGAACTTTAGAATCCAAAATGCGGACAGGCACCTCCACATAAGAAATGTTCGGCTCCAACTGAGGCACAGAATCCAAAACCTGTCTGCCATTCAGCACACATTTCCGTAGTTGACTGACGTGAAAGACATCATGCACGCCAGGGAAATTTGCGGGCAAAGCCAGCCTATAGGTCGATAGCCCAATCCGCTCCACAATCAGAAACGGCACCACGTACCTCGAGTCCAACTTCCTGTTCTTGCCAAACCGCTTGACTCAGATCAACGGGGAGACCTTTAAGAACACCGAGTCCCCCACAACAAATTCCAACTCCGATCTGCGCCGGTTGGCGTTCTTCTCATATCTCTCCTGGGCTAACCGAAACTTTTCCCGAATAAGCTTCACAGCGGTTTCCATCTACTCGAGCGCTTCTGGACCCAACAAAGGTCCCTCGCCAAGCTCAGCCCAAAACAAGGGAGTCCTGCAGCGCCTCCCATACAAAGCTTCAAAAGGAGCCATTTGCAAGCTTTCTTGATAACTGTTGTTATAGGCGAATTCCATAAGCCGCAAGCGCTCGTCCCACGCTCCTCCGTGGTCAAGAATATAGCATCGGATCATATCTTCCACAATCTTATTTACTCGCTCCGTCTGACCGTTGGTCTGCGGATGATAAGCTGTGGAGTATCTCAAATCTGTACCCAACCCCTCTTGGAGGCTCTTCCAAAAATGAGACGTGAACCTAGAGTCTTGATCCGATAAGATACTTACGGGTACACCATGCAATCTGACAACCTCTTCCAGATACAGTTCGGCTATCTTCCTCATCGGATAATCGATCTTAAATGGTACGAAATGAGCACTCTTTGTCAATCTGTCTACGATTACCCAAACTGAATCATGCCCCTTAGGAGATCTCGGTAAGCCTGTAATGAAATCCATCGAGATACTCTCCCACTTCCACGTCAGAATCTCCAAGGGAGTCAGCTTGCCACCAAGTCTCCGATGGTCGGCTTTCACACGCCTGCAAGTGTGACAATCAGAAACAAATCTGGCTATACCTCTCTTCATCCCATACCACCAGACAATCTGCATTAAATCATGATACATCTTGGTAGACCCTGGATGGTAGGCAACACTAGATCCGTGGGCTTCTCTGCACACCAAATCCCGGATATCTCCAATGGCGGGGATGCAAAACCTGCCACGATACTTCAAGGTACCCGCATCATCTATAGAGAAATCTGGTAATTCACCTTTTTCAGCTCGAAGATACAAATGCAGAAGATCGGGATCATCCTTCTGATGCAGTCTCGTAAGCGCAATCCACGAAGGTTCAGCCACTGCCAAACTACTCTGCGAATCGCAGCTTCCCACAGAAATGCCCATCAAAAGGAACTCTTCCACAAGGCGCTCGGCGGAGAGATTGAAAATCTTCCCTGACTTCCGACTCAGGGCATCGGCCACCACATTAGCCTTGCCCGGATTGTACTGGATTTCAACATCATAGTCGGCCACATACTCCAACCATCGCCGCTGGCGCAGATTCAATTCTTTCTGGGTGAAGACATACTTTAAACTCTTATGATCCGTGAAAATCTTGCACTGCGCGCCATAAAGCAAATGCCTCCACAATTTCAGTGCATAGATCACAACTGCAAACTCCAGGTCATGCGTAGGGTAATTCCTCTCGTGAGTCTTTAGCTGCCTCGACCCGTACGCAATCACCTTCCCGCCCTGCATCAATACGCAGCCCAGTCCGACATGCGACGCATCCACATATATATCATACTCACTACCCTCCGTAGGCAAAGACAAAATTGGAGCCGAACATAGCCTTCTTTTTAGTTCCTCAAAAGCCTTCTCACACTTGCCATCCCATATGAAGGCTACATTCTTCTGCGTCAATTTGGTCAACGGCACAGACAAGGTAGAGAATCCCTCTACAAATCTTCTATAATAGTCAGCCAAACCCAAGAAGCTTCTGATCTCTTTGGGAGTAGCAGGCCTCGCCCACTCCCTAACAGCAGCGATCTTTTCTGGGTCCACCAATATTCCCTCCTTATTAACCACGTGGCCTAGAAAAGAAACTTGAGGCAACCAAAATTCGCATTTGCTCAGCTTGGCGTATAGCTTATGGTTTCTCAGAGTCACCAAGACCAGACGCAAATGTCGATCATGCTCCTCCGCATCTTTAGAGTACACCAAAACATCGTCTATAAAGACAATCATGAACTTATCTAGAAAATCCTTGAAAACTATGTTCATCAAATCCATAAAAGCTAAGGGCGCATTAGTCAAACCAAATGACATAACCAAAAACTCAAAATGCCCATGACGAGAGCGTAACGCCATCCGCGGAACATCTGACTGCCGAATCCTCAACTGGTGATAGCCCGATCGAAGTTCAATCTTGGAAAACACGGAGCTACCACGCAGTTGATCAAACAAATCGTCGATTCGCGGCAAAGGGTACCTGTTCTTAATAGTAACCTTGTTCAGCTCTCTATAGTCGATGCATAACCTCATCGACCCATCTTTTTTTTTAACGAACAGCAATGGTGCACCCCAAGGCGAAGAACTCGGCCTTATGAAACCTTTTGCCAACATCTCATCCAGTTGGATTCGCAACTCTTCCAGATCTCGCGAGGCCATCCGGTACGGCGCCTTTACAATAGGACACGTGCCTGGCTCCAAATCTATAGCAAACTCGACATCTCGATCGGGTGGAAGACCGGGAAGATCATCAGGAAACACATCAGAAAAGTCACACACTACAGGAATCTCCTCTAATCGTGGCACACTAATAACCGACCATACCAGAGAGACCACACAGGCAAAACAGCCAGAGTCAAGAAACTTCCGAGCACGCACCGCAGAAATGACTGGAGACTCCTGGAGAGAATACCCATAAACCTCCCTGGCTGACCGTTGTCTTTGACGAAGTCCAAGCGCTTACCCTTGCACTGGATAACTGCATCATACCTTGACAACCAGTCCATGCCCAAAATAACGTCGAAATCCTCCAGGTCAATCACCTTCAGATCTGCCTTTGCTAGAAAATCCCCCAACAAAATCGGACAATCAAGGACACCCAGGTCCGTAACCACAGAGTCACCGGAGGGGAACTTAACGCAGAAGGCACCACCAACACGATTTAGGCCCAAACTGAACCGTTCCACGAAAGATCTAGCCACAAACGAGTGGGTAGCGCCTGAATCGAAGAGAACGCACGCCCAGCGGTTATTCACCTTAAATCGTCCTATGAATTACACACGCATCTAAGGCAACAAGCGCTAAAACGAAAACTACAACCAAAAAGGGAACATAACAAAACGACTGGGGAGGAGTCGAACCTGAGATATCCTGGGTCGAAGTCTGCGCTTCGTCTGCCGAAAGCACATTCAGCTTCCCCTTTCCTCTATCCATTTGCTGAGGCGGTGGTAAAGCCTGGAGGGGAACTGGCTACAGAATAGGCTGGTGCTGTGGACACCTTGTCTTGAGATGACCCTTCTGCCCACACCGAAAATAGACTTTATCTTTTAACCAGCATCGTGCAACTTCATGCCCCTTCCTCCCACACAAGGCACACACCAAGTCTCCCTTGGAAACACCCTGAATCGTGTGCACCTATTCCTTCTTCTGCGCTCCCAACCTTTTGAATAACTTCTCAAAGGGGTGGCCTGGCCGGCCATAAAAGCTACAAATCTCTTTGATCTTCTTTCTCGAGCCAGCATCAGGTCCCTGAGTGCTCTTCCCTCCACCGGACTTCCGCTTATCCTTCCTCAACTACTGGCCTCTATTCTTGGCATTCTCAATGGCCTCAACCATCAAGGCAGCTTCAACCATGCTGGCATAACTGACTGCTCCATAGGCATTCGCTAACTGCTGAATGTCGCTTCTTAGTCCACCCAGAAATCGCTTAACTCGGTCTGCCTCAACACTCACCAGACCCGGAGCAAACCGACTCAACTTACTAAACTCAATCTCATACTCACTAACCGTGAGTTTCCTCTGCTTTAAATGAAGAAAGTCATTCATTTGCCGGTCCCGCTCGACTGAAGGAATAAACTTACTTAACAACATCACCATAAATGACTCCCAAGTGCATCCTGCCACCAAGCCCTCTTTCTCCCTCAGCCACCAACTCTTTGCTAAGCCCTTGAGCTGATAGGCAGCGAGCATCACTCTCTGATCGTCCGCAATCCCAGAGTAAGAGAACATCTCTTCAATGGAAATCAGCCAGTCATCCAAAATCATGAAATCTGCTTGCCCATCATAAGTAGGGGGCCTAAGCCGCTGAAACTGGGATATGAACGTCATCTCCGGGGGCACCACAACCAAAGGCACGGGAGGAGCAGGAGGGGCAGGAACAGCTACCCCCTCAGCGGGGTCCTGAACTCTCGGAGTCTGTCCCGCCACCGCTGCTACAAGAGACTGAATCTGAGCTTGCATAGCCACTACCTGCCTCGATAAGGCCTCGTTACTCTGCAACAGGTTTTCTACCAACACCTCGCTCTGCGCTCCTGACGTCTCACCCTCGGATTGGGGGGTCGATCTCGTCGCGGGACGTCTCGCCATCCTATAATCGCACAAGCTTTAGCCAAACCCTAGCCCAACAGCTAGAACAAAACTACCGGGTACAGACAAACACACTTAAATATGAACTTCAACTGCAAAACTTGCTCTGGGAGTTATTTTTTTACCATGATGATGTTATGCTTAACCTAAGATGGTTCACCACCATCATACTAACTCACGTGCCTAAACCATGAATGCATGTATTTGTATTCTTTTTGACTCAAAATCATGTGTGTACATATGTCATCATGCAAATTTTTAGCTTGACACGTTATGCTTATGAAGTGTTATGTTATGCATGATGTGCTATGCATACTATAAAGTCCTTAATGCATGCCATGAGCGACGTACACATGAAAATGTTATGCATCCCATACTACATAACATTCCCATGCAACGAAAAAAGAAAACGTGCTAGCCGCATTCATGTGGTGAGGTTATGCATCCCATACTACATAACCCTCACATGTTGCCTCTTATGGTGGATCCATATACAAACACATATTATGCATCCCATACTACATAATATGCCCTGTATACTTCCTTATGCTCATTAGTGTAGTGTTCGTGCTTTAGCCACGACGTGCTGATGACATATCGGTGTGTGTATGGTATGACGCTAACCACTAATGCAAACAAGGGAAAGGTTGCCCGACCATTTGTCAGGCAACCTCCCTCTGATACCAACTGTCACAACCCGCATTTTCTCAACGATAAAATTATATCAGAGCAAGAGAAAACACGTGTCGTGATGCCACGCCGTGCAGGGGATAACTGCACACGCTCAGGCAAAACTCCAGACCTAAGATTTTAAGGAAAATCGTTGATTAAATATGAAAGAAAAACAGTTATGTTGAATGGTCGTATCCCTCGACACGGTGGATCAGCTAGTCCACAATTAAAAGTAAATTTATATGCAGCATAAAATACTATGGTTCAATTAAGTTGACACCCTAAATGAGCATAAGTGTCCCCGAGGGACAACTCATCGTATGCACGACTATAAAGTGAATATAATAGATATGAAAGATAGTCTTTTTACGCTAAGGAAATATAGTGTATTTGTTTTATAAATATGCTATGCATGAGGTACATATAATAACGTTTTTAGGGTTTAAAATATCTAACATACAACCTAGCATAAATCCTTCCCAGAAGCATGTAAACAACCACAATTAGGCAGCAATGACAGTTTAAATTCATACCCAGCATCACATGAAGCCACCAGTGGGCGTCAACAATCTGACACGAACCCACCGGTGAGTATGTATGTCTATGCAGAAAGGTAAAGAACTACCTCACAGAAATCGGGGATCAGCTATCTCAGCTACCCAAGAGGCTACCAACAAGCCCCTCCAAAAGAACTAGTCGCTGAACTGGCTACAACCTGGACCTGAGGCATTTAAGAGAAAAACACCTGAGCAAGAAAATAATCAAAAAGGTAAATAAAACATTAGATCTATGAGCAAAATAAGAAGGGTTTACCAACCCGGCAATAACTGCTATAAGCAAAAGAAAGGGGATGACAGTAAGAAAAGAGCACTGTCTAAAGCACAGCAGAGCACACCAAGTGCGAGTAATAAAAACAATATGCCCTACCAAAAGAGCCTGCAACAGCATCAATACATATACATATACGCCAAAAGAAGAAACCATAGAATAGGAAAGGTATTAACAGTCCTAACACGTGGGTTAATGGCAGTGTTCAAAACATGGATCTGAATACATAACCAAAACCAGGTCCAAAAGGGCTAAGGGGTCAAACAGTGGCAGCATTAGGGTCCCACACACACCAACCCAAACCGGGACAAAAGGCGGTGGCCACAGCTCTCCACATAAAACCACCCCTCTAGAGGCTACCAAAACTCCACCACCTGCCACAACCCAGGAGTGGGCATGCAAAAATTAGCCGAACAACCAATACCCCCCCTAGGGAAAAGTCACACTAACAATCCTGAAGAAACACACGATCCCAAGGCAAAAACGTCGGTTCAACCGACGCGGCCTTGCACGCCTAACCCGAACTAACTCCGAGTCTTACCTGACCCAAAACCGGCACAACAACCATTGTCGACACGATGTGTCGACACCACAACAGGCCGGTGTCGACACAAAGTGTCGACACCTCTGCGGCCGGTGTCGACACAAAGTGTCGACACCCCGACTGGCCGGTGTCGACACAAGGTGTCGACACCTCGACTGGCTGGTGTCGACACAATGTGTCGACACCTCTACTGGCTCGTGTCGACACAATGTGTCGACACCTCTACTGGCCGGTGTCGACACAATGTGTCGACACCTCGACTGGCTGGTGTCGACATAATGTGTCGACACCTCGACTGGCTGGTGTCGACACAATATGTCGACACCTCGACTGGCTGGTGTCGACACAATGTGTCGACACCTCTACTGGCTGGTGTCGACACGATGTGTCGACACCTCGACTAGCCACTGACGCCAGACCCAGCAACCAACCAAAACGAGAACAAGGCGCCTCTCTAAAAAAAATTTCATCATCCTTCGGCAATTGCAACTACTAAACCTAAACAGTGCCAAATCCGTCCCTATTAGACACATTCTCTCAGGAAAAACTGAGATTTAACTGGAACTTCTCTACACTAACCGCAGTATAATCGGGGACGAATCCTAGAGTACACCTAGGTTCTAAGCAGGAGAGAGATAAAATTAAATCAAGAAGAAAAAAAAACAAGGATCAGCTTTGGCAAGGATGAGGGAACATCACTTGCCTCAATACCAGCAAGGCTTGGTCGGCCACTTCCCTCACTCTTGGAAATAGTCGTAGAGCACCAAGCTGAGGAGAAGAGGAATGCAGATCCAAGCGAGAGCAATCCAGATCCACTCTCAAAATCGAATTTCGACCGCTAAATCTCCAGGAATCAGCGTCCGAAGTCTAGGGTAGTCCGGCGGTTCTCCTCCTCTCGTACAGGCGACGACTTCTTCCAAAAAGAGAAAAATGAAAAGAGGCAAAGAACTGAGCCCTAATTTCTAACATAAGGTTATATATAAGCATCAGTTTTAATAATAAACAATCAATACATAATAATTACGTACACGCAATATCAAAACGATGCGAGACCCGAAACATCTCGGAAATTGATGAAATTCACATCGCAGCTAAAAACCCACGCTACGAACACAACTGCGAAGTCGAATTTAGCATTCGACGAACAAAACTCTGGATATCACCACCTGAAGCCAAAAACACAAGCATTCCCTAAGAGGCCCAACCGAGTCATCAAACAGACTCTGGCTAGCTGGGGAATCTTGCTAACAGGCTACAACAAGGCTACACAAGGAACCCTAAGAGCTAAGACCACGCTCTACAACGGCAAAGGGCCGGAAACATGTCATCGTAACGCCAGCCAAAGATCAAACAAAACACAGAAAAACCGGGGGTGTTACACTACCTACGGGGTGACCTCCTAAAAAGGAAGACGTAGAAATCGTTAGTCGAAAAGACTAAGTGGCTTTACATCCGCTCCCCCGGCGACTCCTCGGCACCGGGCGGAGAAAAGAGCAAGGGTACAAGTATAATAAATAGTGTAACAGGTACAAGCAGCTGGTAATGGTAGAATAAGATTAATAGTATTTTATTCTAGCAGTTCTACATAAACAATAACAAACTATCAAGTACATGTGTCTATAGCAGGAAAGTAACTTAACTTATATGGATGCTTATACAAGCTTATAAGTTAAGGATCGGGTTACATAAAAGTAACTGATGAATTGTAAATATACCTATTTTTCTGTACATTAATTTAGTCGTTTTCATTTCTTTTCGTCTTTTTTTATATATTTTTGCTTAATAAATAGCTCCTTTTTTGTAAATAATTTTGCTGACTTGTTTTATTTTATTTTTCAGAAAAAACCAAAAATCTGCCAAAAAAGTCAATGTCACGCCCGTGACATATTGGTCACGCCCGTGACCAGGGCGTGACACGACAAACTCCGTCAATCAGCAAAATTTTGAAGTGCAAAGCCTGACACGCCCGGGGTCACGCCCGTGTCACCCGACACGGGGCGTGACCCAAGCCCGTGTTCACTCCACTCGACGAATTCATCTCGACGATCGTCGAGTGTCGACACCAACAGTCACGCCCAGCGTCACGCCCGTGACCTGGGGCGTGACTCAATTTCCACTCGATGATTTTCAACTCGACACTTTCAGCTCGACATTCGTCGAGTGTCGACACCTGCCGACACGCCCAGAGTCACGCCCGTGACCTGGGGCGTGACCTTTCCAGCTAGCCCGACAAGACCTGCCGAAGACTTTCGGCGCAACCCGCGCCCAGATCCACCTGCTTGACACGCCCAGCGTCACGGCCGTGACCTGGGGCGTGACCACTGCGAGACCGAAACGTGTCCAGCCGAAGTCAACTTTCCCATCAAATCGCTGGCCGCCTTCTCAAATAGTACTGTCACGCCCCCTGTCACACCCGTGACCAAGTGCGTGACCCATGTAAATTTTTTCTATAAATTCAGAGGTTCTGCTCTGGATTTCTGTTCCCTTTTTTGAACCACTTTGCTTAAGGTAGGTGCTGCCGAATTGCCTTCTTATGCTATGTAAGGGATTCCCCCCCCCCCCCTCTCTTAGTGTTTGTTATTAGCTTTCTTGTAATCACTTTTTCATTAATAAAATGTGTTAGTTTTTTCTCTCTTTGCATAGCTTGGAATCCATTCATGCGCCCTACTCGAAGTGATTTTTTTATGTTTGTTCTTATTTTGTTTTTCTTTTATGTCTTCTAAAATCTTTTTAGATTTTAACTTTTGTCTAATTTCTAGCCGTTATAATCGCAATTTTATTTTCATGCAAATACTTGTTTAGGTTTACTTTATTATTTTTACTTTGTTTTCATTCCTATAAGTTTATAAAACAATGTTTTAAAAGGTGATTTTTAATTTTCTTTTAACTTAGGCTCTTTAGTATTGTAAAACTTTTCGTTCTCTTTTAGTCTTATTTCCACTTTTTAGGCATTTCTATAAAATTATAAGAATGAAAACATAATCGTTTTAATTTTTCAAGCATTTTCATTTCTAATTTTATTTCAAAAACGTTTTGCTCTTTTAATTTTTTTTTTCGTTCTCTTTTTATGCATTTCTACCGCATTCTAGCGGTAGAAATGTATTCGTTTTCATTTTTCGAGCACTTGCGTTTTCATTTTTATTTGCAAAACTTTCTTCCCGTTTAATTTTTATTTTCGCTTTTTATGCATTTCTACCGCATTCTAGCGGTAGAAATGCAGTTGTTTTAATTTTTAGACAACTTAGTTTTTTTTACATTTTTCTGTACTTGTGCGCATTTATTTCCGCCTACTCGTTAAGAGTTAAATGGCGCTCGCTTATTTTACTTTCTGTAGAGTGCGTGAGTTTGTAATTTTCCTTTTTTTTCCGCCTACTCACTTGAGTTTAATGGCTGGATTTTATTTCGGTAGAGTGTGTGTGTTTTCATTTATGTCGAGAGAGAGTGTGTGTGCATTGCATTTATTTTGTCCTACTCGGTTGAGTAGGACCCGTATTTATTTTCTCCTACTCATTTGAGTAGGACTTGCGTGTGTGCGTTTTACTGCTTTCATTTCTCCCGCCCACGCGTTTGCGCCGGGACTCGCACTTTACAACTTTCTTCAGTCCTACTCGTTTGGGTAGGACTTGCAATTTACTGCTTTATTTTACTGCTTTCATTTTATCGCTTTCATTTACTGCTTTCTTTTTCTGCTTTCTTTTCTGCTTTTCCCGCAAGCCGTCCCCATTCCGATGAGTGGCTAACAGTTCTTAGCCCTCGGCATCGAAGAGCATTGGGACAGATAAAATAGCTTAAAATAACTAAAGGTCTAATTTTTCTAATTAATTAAAAGTACTTAAGGTTTGCCCGGGGTTAACGACGCGTAGGACCACATATCGATGTGTGGGCCCTATTTCCGTTTTCCATACGCTCGCCAAGAGGCCGTGCGTATGGACAGATCACCCCTTGGCAAAGAGAGTTCCGCACTAACCCTCGAGAGAGGAGGCGCGCCAACTCTACCGGATTGGGTTCCCCACCCAATAGCGGGGTTCTTAGCGTAATGCGGGCGTTAAGAGGAATCCTTCGTCGGACGAGAGCCCGGTCGAATAGTCTTAGCGTTCAGGTGAGCGATAGCCCTATAGCTAGGTGAGCTCATTTTAGTGGAACCTCCACGGCCAAGTCTCCGCCTTAATTAATTAGAAATTTAGGAGCTCTTTTTATTTAAAGTTTATTTTAGTTCAATTGTTTTCTCGGTGCCATCGAGCTAAGCTCTTCATCGGCACCACCTTCAAGCTTTCTTTTTATGCTTTCTTTTTTATGTTTTTCTGCATTTTTATTATATATAAAATATCCCGACAAGATAATTATCGGTAAAATAATAGTCCCTTCCAGGGAAGAGTAGAAATAATCGAACCGGACCCGAGAACAATACGACCTCGATATTCCACCCGGAATATCCTGTACTACTCACGATAGGTGCACTTGCCTCATTTCGTTAAAACTCGATCTAAAAAATTTTATATCCAAATAAATAAATACGCGCGCCCCGTTTTCTAAATAAAACCACATCCGCCTTTTTCTCAAATAAAACCGCCGGGTCGCCGCGTGACCGTAAATAATTTTGGAGTTTTAACCATCAGTAACTCATCATATAAGAGTGCCCATACAAACTTATAAGATGAGGATCTTATTTGTGCAATGCTATGTAATGGTATGTATGCTATGCAATGACTCACCCATGATCACACCATGCAAACGCTATGTCAACATAGACTAGTAGTTCCCACTATTCAAGCAGGTAACTAACCTCTCAGATATCAACCGCTGTGACCAGGCAATGACAGTAGAGCGGGCATCTCTACTACTAGGCGGGTATCCACACTACTTGACCTAGGCTTCCATACGCCTCAACACTAAGAACACAACAGCGGAGCCCATGCGTACTATGGCCCAGCGGGGTCTCGGTAGATATGCACTGAGAACACAACCCGAACTGGCCTGGTGTGACCCGAAAGGAGCCTCGGAAGAAAGCACGAGGACACAACCCAACCGTTCATTTGGCACGAAAGGGGCCTCGGGACGTGAACACCGAGGACGTAGCCCAACCGCCCAAAGTCTAACTATCAACTCCCGTCGGTGTGACGATCGGCGATCCCGTAGACCTGCCACACTATACTTAACCTAGGATTATGACACCGCGTGTCGACTCACACCGCATGAAAATTCCACATCACCGTGGTATGGAAGGGGCCTCGGAAGTAAGCACGAGGACATAGCCCAACCATCCATATATACCTCATCTCAACACTAACCCAACTAGTGACGGACAACACCGCACTTACATCCCTCTACAATACTACCCGTAGGGAGACTACACTCTAAGTATTGGACTACTAAATTTCATTCCAACCCTCAAATATACTCATGGTGATAGTTTATCGTTCTATATGTCATTCCAAATGATTTCAACATAATATAACATAATGCGCATAAATAATAGTCTACCAATTTATAAGAAGTCACTTTGTTTAAATAAGCTTGCTTCACAATTCAGTTATATGAAATCCAATTAGTAATCTTCATCATTCATAGCACTACGGTGGTTAGCATAAAATAGTTCACCAAAATCTCGAGTTAGTTTGCAACATCAACTCCACCAAATCCAAATTCATATTATATAAAAAAACCCAGAATTTAAGTGCAGAATAAATCTGGACAGCAACTTAAACCGGAGATTCCCAAAGCTACAGGAAATCGGTGAAGACGTGTAACCCCTCAATGGAAAGGTATTTCCATGGGCTACAATGTTTATGTTCAGAACACAACATAGATTCAATAGTATCAAACTTGAAATCAGCCTTAAATTCTGCTGCGTACAAAACACAATTTCTGCATGCAGGATTTATCAGACGTCATGTTCGTTCAGACTTTCAGGTGTCTACACACTTCGCATGAAGACGTACAACCACTCGCTGGAAAGATATTTTCAAGGGCTTCTACTTTCGTGTTTAGTTAAAAGCCCAGATCTCGACATATCACATTAGAAAATGGCCAAGAAGATTACTGCACGCATAACACAGATTCTGCACGCATCTTAAAAAGGAATGAACGGCATCGGTTCATCTTCCTCCTCAAGTCGATCCTCCAAAATCACCTCCAGAAGTTCCTCCACCCTTATTCACCCTCATGAGTCCTTTACTCTTCACGAATCCATCCCCCATCTTCGCATAGAAGGTTGGAGAGGTTGAAGACACAACTAGCCTTAGAGCACAAGCCCTAGGACGGCCTCTTCCTAGAGAAATCACCATCTCGCAAGTCTAGACTCTTTTGAGTCAATATATCGCCTAAATAACAACAGATCCAGCACCAAGGGAGAGGCAAGGAAGCTCACCTCATTTTTGGCGTTTCCACTATTTTCGGCCATGGATCGTGTAACTCTTCTTGGCGGCATCTTCTACTTCACGGCGACGGCGGATCTTCTCCTCCAAGACTTTCTCCAGCTGTTTCCCACTCTATAGAAATTTCTCTCAGAAAATAGGGGATGAAATGAGCATGGAAACGGCTAGGGTTTTCACTTCCCCTTATATATGAAAATTGACACGGTTAGGGACATGCACGTGTCCTTACCTGTGTCCTGCTTCGGGCGAAGCGTCAGCGACGGTTTCAGCGTCGGTTCAACACTCGACACGGGTAGGGACACGCCCGTGTCCCGACCCATGTCCACATGACACAGACGTGTTCCCTAGCCGTGTCCTTCTCGGGATACCTTTCGATGAACTCAACTCGACACAACGACATACGGGTAGGGACACGCCCGTGTGTCTACCCGTGTCATACAATCTGTCGATCACGACACGTAGTTCGTCGATCTCGACACGTTCTGTCGAGTTTAACTCGACACACACGGGTAGGGACACACCCGTGTCGCTACCCGTGTTATATGATGTCGACATACTTCGTTAATCGCGACATGCCTCGTCGAGTGTAACTCGAAACACAAGGGTAGGGACACGCCTGTGTCGCTACCCGTGTCATACGATGTCGACACACCTCGTCGATCTTGACAGGTCTCATCGAGTTCAACTCGACACACACGCACACGGGTAGGGACATGCCCGTATCTCTACCCGTGTCACTTCACACGGGTAGTGACACGCCCGTGTCACTACCCGTATCCTTCTCTGGACATACTCGAGTCTTCGACTCGAGAGCTGGCCACTCCCACACGGGTAGGGACACACCCGTATCTCTACTCGTATACTATGCTTGACTGATTTCTCCTCCTTTCCACATGTACTGCCCAGTTGTCAGCACTCCCCATGTTACCTAGCCAGCTTTCCTGACTCAAAAACACGCACGAGGGGCCTAGTGCGATTCAGGACATTATAGATTATGCTATGAAATACAATTATGCCATGATGTGAACATGCAAGTGCAACTCACCCACTCGACTCTGTGTACACAGACCTTTAGTTCCCCGTTTCTGGAGCCGAACCTCCTAGGATACCTCCATAGTGGCAAACGGAAGCAGAGGGTTGGGCCTCGCCCACCTCTAGATCGGTAATTACACTACCAGTCAGACCTGTCGTACGCCTCAACGTTGGTGCACTAAGCGGAGCTCCTGCGTACTCTTGTCGGCTGGCGCATCGGACTTTATTTGGCCAAGTGCTAACCACACTTGCCAAGTCAACGTATTGGCGTCGGTGCATCGACCCTCCAATATCGAAGACCCAGCACCTTATACCTTATGCACATGCAATCTTGATGTATCACCACCGAGCTAAAGCTCCCCGGACCAACCCGTCCGTCACATATATCCACCAAGACAAAGCTCCCCGGACTATCCCGTCCGTCACAAACATCAACCGAGCCAAAGCTCGTCGGCTAACCTGCCCATCACTAAATACACCGAGTCTACAGCCCGAGTGAGCCCACCTAACATCCCGAGGCATCGAGGTGAGTGAAAGTGAAACCCTAGTTATTCTAGTTACTCTTGCAATTCAGTTTTACCTACAGTTTAGGTTAGCGCAGGACTGCCCAAGGTATTCCCCGTGAAGGGCTCTCGAGGGCACTAGGAACTACGATGGGCTGAAGCCCAAAGCTCCCTTTCGCAAGGCACTTATTATTATTGGTGAACACCCCTCTCCCAGTCCCTTAAATGTTGTACTGGATCTAACCCTAGTGTGTTTGACACTTCCTCTCCTACGGGGAAGACGATATTTCGTCAACATCGAGCACCACTTAACACTAGCCAAACTTCTCACTCCTCATCACGACTCCCAATGATAATCTCTTTTCCCTTACCAGACCATCACACTAATATCCCAACTTCCTAAGTTCATTTTGCACCATAATTTGATTTCTGCAAGTTTTACTAAACGCAGACCATCCTAAGCCATATGATGTGTACAATGGGAGGTACTCCAATTTATCATCCAAAATCCCTATAATATTTATTAGAGGTCTATCATGAGATGTTTAGCCTAAATCCAGAAATTCATAATTTTCCTAATTTATCTGATAATTTTTTTAATTATTCTAGTAATCCAAAAACCCCATATTTAAACATGAAGTACCAATTTCAGACATGCGAATGCTTCAAAAAATTTATGATAAATACAAGATGACTCTATAACATAGAAACCAAAGTCTCCCAATTTAAAGCAAGGTTTAGGCCTCTAACCCTAATTTTAATATGTAACCCTCACTAATCATTTTTAAGAGGCAAGTACAGTAAGAATACTTCCAAAAATTCTGAGAAACTGCAAACATGTACATATTGATCAACATACACACTAGGCCAAATTTTATAATTTTTCAACAAGAAATGAGCTCTGAAAGAATTATTCTACAAGTTCCCAAATTTGTGAGCTTGTGAAAAAGTTACTGTAAATATATATTTAAAAATTCTAATAAAATTCATACATGAGCATAATGGTCCAAAACTTCTTTTGCATAACTTTCATGACTTTCCAATGGACAGTGAGACCACAATATCCAAATAATTAAGTAGGGCTAATTCATGCATTACAAAGGAAGTACTATGGTTAATGCTCCAAAATTCCCAATTAAATTTCCAGAGTTTCATACTAACCCTATGCCTACACTACCTAAGTTACATCACTGTTCAATGAGTTTTAATACCCTATTCTATCACTACTAGGTTTATGCCCTAAATTTGGGTTAGGGTTTTGTGGGGTCTACCTATCTCCAAATCCTCTAAGATTTTTACCAAAGGGCTTTAGCTACCCTAGTACCTCCCTACAAAATTTCAAGTCCATACAAGGGCATTTGACCACATGCCATTCACAAGACTCCAAAGACCATTCCTCGGGCAAATCTACCCCAATCCATCCCATATTCCATGGGAGGGTGTTACAAGTCATGTCAAGTCAGTGGCCCAAATTCCAACATCTATTGAGGTGGTTTGGCCACCTAAACCCACAAGTGCACTTTTGACCTAAATACCCTTATTATGGCAAGTCTAGGGATTGCATGATTTCAATTCAAAACATCTCCAAATGCAATAATATTTTATCCAGAGTCTTATGATGACCCCAAGGACCACTCACCAAAATTTGGGTGAGTTTGGAGGTCATTTGGTCCCTTAATAATTTACCCTAGAGAAATTAAATAATTTCAAACACTATGGAAAAATTATCCCCAAAAATTCTATTTTTGGGTAGGCCTAGATATAGGCTAGGGTGACTTCCTGTCCAAATTTCAAGTCATTTGGACAAAAGATGAAGTGTGGGCACTCATTTTAATCCATGCCTAGCTCTAGGTATAGATCCCAACAAAATGAGTGCCCTGGTCAAAAAAAGCACCCAAATTGGTTCAAACCAATTTTGACATAATGTAGACCCATAGGGCGACAAATTAAATGTTGACCATTTTCTTTTACTTAGACTCTAGGTATTTTTAATAATTGAAAACATTAAATACTAAAAGTGTGACAGAAATGAAATAAATAGAAAATATAACCTATAGTTTATTTTATATTAGCACGAATCTTAGCGTAATAACGAACGACATCTGGTCGTCGTCCCCAGCGTGCCAATGGCCAGGATTGATTCTTCTTGGGCAATCTTCAAGCCGCTGTCGCAGGCCACCCAGCCACCTCCCTGGCAAGCCACCTCCACCACCACCTCCGTCGAGGTTGTGGCTGTCGCCAGGCGGCGACACAGCTGTCGTCAGGCGGCGACACAGCTGTCGGAGGGGCCTATTCCGGCGAACCCAACAGTTTAAAATTTGCGGAAAAATCTGGGGAAAATTTCTGCCGATCGGGCTCAGTTGAGCCCGATTCTTATTCCTAATGAGTCCTAATATCTACCCGTGGATTAAGGAGAAGGGGAGGTGTTGGATCCTTAGTAGGATTTGGGCTATATTCACTAAATTAGGATGTTTAACCCAACATGTATAGTCAGGGTCATGTTTGTGTCCTAGAGTCTAGGACATGTCCTTAGAGTCAACACTACATGAACCAACCATCAACAGACTACAAAAGACTCAGGACTTAGAGAAATTTCAAAGACTCGGGAAATGAGTTCGACGTTCAACAAACTCAGCACAACGAAAGGCGTGCTCAGCTCGACGAACTCAGAGACAATTCTCTGAGCTGAGCTCGACGAATTTGGTTCTCAGGTTGACGATCTCTAGATGCTCTACTCAACATTCTAAATTCCAGAAACATCTAAATATTTTAAGTCCAGAATCATACTCCAGTCGACGAATTCATGTTCTCCGCTCGACGAACTTGGACCACAGTCTCGACAAGTTGTATCAAGTAGCTGTTAGCAGTTCTCAGGTTGACGAACTTAATTCTCAGGTCGACGAACTTAATTCGCAGGTTGATGATTTATGGACACTTTTCTTCCACATTCTCAAGTCCAAGAAACATTTCACTAAACTCCAGTCAACGAAGTTAGAATCTCAGCTCGACGATCTTTATGCACAGAATTGGCAAGGTTCTAGAGAAACCAGTTATCTATTCTTAGGTCGACAATCTTGGATCTCAGGTCGACGAACAACAATTATCTGGTCGATGAACACAACTTCTCAGCGCGACGAAATCGGGATCCAGGTCGACGAATTCTGTTCTTCACTCGAAGATTTCTGTGCAGTTCTAGACATGGACTTGTCCTCTCTCTGTCCTTATTTTATTGCACTAATTCCTGAGTAATCAATGCTTAATATTCTCTGAATATTACAGTTAGACGCAGCATATATTATGGTCTTCATCAGGATTATTACTTGTCGATTTTCAATGGGACAGTTGGGGAAATCAATCAATGCAAACATTCTCAAGGCCGTCAGTAATCAGTGCTGAAGAAATTCAAAATCCAGAAGGAAGATTACATGGAAAATATAAAAGGATTTTTCTTCTTCCTTCTCGAACACACAATACAACACACAGACAGATAGACAGCATTCAAGAACAAAGAAATCAGGAATTTTGAAAGAGACCAAGCAACACACAGGGCAATAACACAGTCTTGAAAAAAGAAGACCTAGACCAGAGATATCATAAAAGCTGAAGAAGAAGAAGAACAGCCATTCAAAATCAAGAGTCTTATTCTTTCTTCATTCCAAGATTCTTTAGAGGACAACAAATACTCTATCAGTCAAGAAGTTCCTGGATACCTTCTGGTCAAGGCTGAAACATTGAAGACCTACTCACCCTGCAGCAAACCTCCAACCTTCCTGAACAAATCAATATCTCAGGGGGAGACTTTGTTAAAATCAAAGATCCACTAAAGTCTTCTCAGTTGTATTTAAGATAGAGAATACATCATCACTCTCTCACCCCCACTATAAAAAGGGTTCTTTAACTCCCTTCAAAAGTTATTCCTGGTTGCAAGTCACCTGATTAAAAGACTTGGGATTGGTTTTTGAGCACCTGATCAAAAGCCCATTGGTGGCAGTCACCTGATCAAAAACCTGAGTGGATTCCTACCAGGGTGGTAGAAGAGTGGATGTACCCAGGTTGGGGAACCGCTATAAAATTCTTGTGTTGTCTGGTTGTCATCGTTTTCTTTTATTCTAGCTGTGGCTGTTCTAGTTAGGTTGTTATGTCTGTGATAGCTAGTTTATATATGCTATGCCTGTGGTAGATTATTTCATCTTAGGACTGATATTTCATTTACAGCAAAAAGCATTAAAAGTTTCAAGATACTCTATTCACCCCCACCCCACCCCACCCCCCTCTAGAGTATATCAGATCTAACTCTAACTTTCGATTGGTATCAACGCAGGTTCCTTTGGTTGTACAAGCTAACCCTTGAACCAAAATATCCCTTGTTATATCTGATTTTTATTTTATTTCTATTAGGATTATATACACAGCATGGCACAGAACAAAGACTATGCAAGCACAAGACCTCCAGTGTGCAACTTAAATAAGTTTTCCATCTAGAAGGCAAGAATAAATTTATATATGAATTCAATTGATGAGGACATCTACAATTCTATTTTGACAGGTCCTCCTCAAGCAACTGCCTCTACATCTACATCAACTACAAGTAATCAAGCAGTTCCACCACCTGAGTGGACTAATGCTCAGAAGAAAGCCAAGGTTGTTGATGCTAAAGCCATGAACATTCTGGCCCAAACAATGTCAGATGAAATTTTCCAGAGAGTGGATGAATGCAAATCAGCCAAGGCTATTTTGGACTCTCTCAACCAAATGGTGGTTGGCTCTGCTGATGAAAGGAAGGATAGAAGATCAAATCTCATATCCCAGTATGAGAATTTCAAGAAGGATGAAGCAGAATCTGTTGCAAACATGTACAATATAATGAGATCAATAATCAATGAGCTGAAGACCTTGGACAAGGATATCACCCTCACTGAGGCGAATGACAAAATCCTCATGTGCTTCCCAAGCTCATGGGATTCAAGGATCTGGCCAATAAAGGAGGCCAGGAGCTTAAATGAGATTTCCACAGAATTTCTTTTGGGAAAGTTCAAGTCCTATAAGCAGCTAATCAAATCCAGAGAAGCAGCTGAACAAAGGACTCCTCCACCAGCAAGGAAAGAGCACAACCTAGCATTCAAGTCTGCTGAGGAGACAAAAGCTTCAACCATAAATGAATAGCTAATGAGTCTCCTTGCCAAAAGATTTTACAAAATGGCAAGGAAAGACTCCAGAAGAAAATCATCCAGGCAGGATGATAAGCCAAGTTATGACAAAACCCCACTAAAGAAGTGGTTTGCTTTGGCTACTGGAAACCTAGACACTTCATCTCAGAGTGTCCAGAGAATCAAAATAAAGAAAGAATAAGAGAGAAGGACTCCAGAAGACAACAAAGCAGCAGACCCTCTTCCAGCAAATACAAAAACAAGGAGAAGGGTTTTGTAACTGAAAACTGGAGTGATACTGAAGATGAATTCACATCTTCCAGTTCTAGTGAAGAAGAAGAATAAGAGGCAAGGGCTAAGGAAGTCTGCCTCATGACCATTGATGCCTCCAGAAGTCAATCAGAGGAGGAAGAATCTGAAAATGAAGGAGCTTAAGAATCAGAAGTTGATCAGGAAAAGGGCTGCCCAGTGGTTAATCAAAAATGGTATCTGGACAGTGGATGCTCCAAACACATGACTGGCAGCAAGAACAACTTAAACAACTACAAGTCCAAGCTGGGACCAAAGGTTATCTTTGGTGATTCAAATTGGGGATAGTCAAAGGGCTTTGGAGAAGAAAAGATTGGAGCAGTCACTTTCAAAAAGGTGACATATGTAAGTGGACTCAAGCATAACCTCATCTCCATAAGCCAACTATGTGATGAAGGTTATCAGGTAGACTTTAACTCAACATCTTGTATTATTTCTAATAAAGAAAAACAAAATGTTTTAATTGGAAATAGACAAGGAAACATATATTTAGTTGACTTTCATTCTGCTAATTCAGATATTTGTCTGCTTAACATTGCTTGCAATCAAAATGAATTATGGCATAAAAGGCTAGGACATGTAAATATGAAAAACATTGCTATGTATCTAAAGACAACCTTGTGAGAGGTTTACCTTTTGGTCCCTACAAGAAGGAAGGCCTCTGCAAGGCTTGTCAACTAGGCAAGCAAACTAAATCTAGCTTTAAATCAGTAAACAAAAGTGATTCACCTAGGATTTTGTACTTGCTACACATGGACCTATTGATGTACAAAGCCTAGGAGGGAAATCCTATACCCTAGTTATTATAGATGACTTCTCAAGATTCACTTGGGTGTTCTTTCTGAGATCTAAGTCAGATACATTCAAAGTTCTTACAGATTTTCTCAGGACCATACAGATTGATTACCCTACTCATGTTGCATTGATCAGAACACCATTAAAGGCCATTAAGGTGAGTTTTTTGGTTTCACCTAAATTGATGGGCTAAACCTCCCCACTGTTCGGCCACCTCTAGAAAACTCCTCCCCTGCCTCCAATGAGTTAAAGCCACGTCAAAAGGAGGAGTTATGGAGCCTCCATGGCCATGAGGGCCATCAAGCTCTTACCATCTCTCTCCTCCAAATTTGTGTAACTCCCTCTCTCTCCTAGTCACCAATCTCTGAATTTGGTGGGCCCAAAATGTCCCTCACCACCTCCTAGACCAATGGGCCACACTTGTAGGGGCCTAACACACTTGGATTGGGCTTGAGTTAGTCATTTAGGCTAGTTTGGCCACTTTGACCCACTTGTTGACTTTGGTCAAACTAGACACTAGGGCTGACCCCAATGGGTCCTTGGTGACCCATGTGCCTCCCCTAAAGTCTAGAAGTACTTGGGTAGGGTTGGTTGGACATCTTGGGGGTCACTTGACCCTTTTTAGGGCTAAGGTTGACTTGGGTCAACTTAGCCTCTTTGGTTGACTCCAATGGGTCCTAGGTGACCCATTGACCTCACTCTAGGGTTAGGAGGACATGAGTGGGATCCACTTGGCTAAGGGAAGGTCATTTGACCCTATGTAGGTCATTTTGACATATTTAGGGTTAGAGTTGACTTAGGTCAACTTAACCACTTTGACTGCCCTCCAGGGGTCCTTAGTGACTCATTGACCCCACTTTAGGTCTAGGAAGAACCTGGTAGGGTTGGTTGGGCTTACTAGGGTTTTGTCATGACCTAATCATGACAAAACCACTTTTAGTGGTCTAGTTGTTTGAGGGATGTTACAGACGCCCCCACACCCCCCTACACGCGCATGTCCCCGGGGGTGTACCGCATTTATCAGTGATTGACGGATTTCCAACCAATGATTGAAGCGTGACGTGCCTTACACGCCCACCCTACACGGGCGTGTCCTTGGGCGTGTCCACTGCCGTACAGAATAAATCATCATTTCTGTCAGAATACAGCTCCCGAGGTCAACCCCGTACCTGAGATGCCCCGGTGACACGCCCTCCCCGGGCGTGACAGGGGGGCGTGACTAACCAAAAAAAGTCTACAAATTCAGACCCCTTGTTACATCCTGAATCGCACTAGGCCCCTCGTGCATGTTTTTGAGTCAGGAGAGCTGACTAGTGTTCATGGGGAGTGCTGACAACTGGGCAGCACATGTGGACAGGAGGAGAAATCAGTCAAGCATAGTACACGGGTATAGACACGCGCTTGTCCCTACCCGTTTGGGAGTGGCTAGCTCTCGAGTCGAAGACTCGAGTATGTATAGAGAAGGACATGGGTAGTGACGCGGGCGTGTCACTACCCATGTGAAGTGACACGGGTAGATACACGGGCGCATCCCTACCCGTGTGCATGTGAGTCGAGTTGAACTCGACGCAGCATATCAAGATCGGCGAACTGCATGTCAAGATCGACGAATTGTATGACACGGGGAGAGACAAGGGCGTGTCCCTACCCATATGTCGTTGTGTTGAGTTGAACTCGACGAGGAGTGTTGAGAACGACGAGCTGTGTCGACATCATATGACACTGGTAGCGACACGGGCGTGTCCCTACCCATGTGTGTCGAGTTAAACTCGACAGAGCGTGTCGAGATCGATGAACTACGTGTCGAGATCGACGAATTGTATGACACGGGTAGAGACACGGGCGTGTCCCTACCCGTGTGTCGTTGTGTCGAGTTGAGTTCATCGAAAGGTATCTAGAGAAGTACACGACCACGGAACACGGTTGTGTCATGTGGACACGGGCCGACCACGGGCGTGTCCCTACCCGTGTCGAGTGTTGAACCGACGCTGAAACCGTTGTTGACGCTTTGCCCGAAGCAGGATATGGGTAAGGACACGGGCGTGTCCCTACCCGTGTCAATTTTTATATATAAGGGGAAGTGATAACCCTAGTCGTTTACATGCTCATTTCATCCCCTATTTCCTGAGAGAAACTTTTGTAGAGAGGGAAACTGCTGGAGAAAGTTTTGGAGGAGAAGATCTGCCGTCACTGTGAAGGAGAAGATGTCGCCAAGAAGAGTTACACGATCCATGGCCGGAAATAGTGGAAACACTGGAAATGAGGTGAGCTTCCTCCCCTTTCCCTTGGTGCTAGATCTGTAGTTGTCTAGGCGAGATGTTGACTCAAAAGTGTCTAGACTTGCGAGATGGTGATTTCTCTAGGAAGAGGCCATCCTAGGGCTTGGGCTCTAAGGCTAGTTGTGTCTTCAACCTCTCCAACCTTTTATGCGAAGATGGGGGATGGCTTCGTGAAGATTAAAGTACTCATGAGGGTGAATAAGGGTGGAGGAATTTCTGGAGGTGATTTTGGAGGATCGACTTGAGGAGGAAGATGAACCGATGCCGTTCATTCCTCTTTAAGATGCGTGCAGAATCTGTGTTCTGCGCGTAGTAATTTTCTTGTCCATTTTCTGATGGGATATGTCCAGATCTGGGCTTTCGACTAAACATGAAAGTTGAAGCCCTTGAAACTACCTTTCCAACGAGTGGTTGCACGTCTTCATGCAAAGTTTGTAGCCATGGGAAAGTCTGAACGAACATGACATCCGATAAATCCTGCATGCAGAAATTGTGTTCTGCATGCAGAAATTATGTTCTGTACGGAGCGGACTTCAAGACTGATTTCAAGTTTGATACTATTGAATCTGGGTTGTGGTCTGAACATAAACGTTGTAGCCCATGGAAAGACCTTTCCATCGAGGGGTTATACGTCTTCACCAGTTTCATGTAGCTTTGGGAATCTCCGGTTAAAGTTGCTGTCCAGATTTATTCTGCACTTAAATTCTAGGTTTTCATATAATATGAATTTGGATTTGGTGGAATTGATGTTGCAAATTAACTCGAGATTTTGGTGAACTATTTTATGTTAACCACCATAGTGCTATGAATGATGAAGATTACTAATTGATTTCATATAACTAAATTGTGAAGCAAGCTTATTTAAACAAAGGGACTTGTTAGAAATTGGTAGACTATTATTTATGCGCATTATGTTATATTTTGTTGAAATCATTTGGAATAACATATAGAAAGATAAACTATGGCCATGAGTATATTTGAGTGTTGGAATGAAAGTTAGTAGTCTAATACTTAGAGCGTAGTCTCCCTAAGGGTTGTATTATGGAGGGATGTAAGTGCGGTGTTGACTGTCACTAGTTGGGTTAGTGTTGAAATGAGGTATAGATTGATGGTCGGGTTGTGTCCTCGTGCTTACTTCTAAGGCCCCTTCCATACCATGGTGATGTGGAATTTGCATGCGGTGTGAGTCGACACGTAGTGTCGTAATCCTGGGTTAAGGATAGTGTGGCAGCTCTACGGGCTCGTCGATCGTCACACCGACGGGAGTTGACAGTTAGACTTTGGGCGGTTGGGCTGTGTCCTCGGTGTTCACGTCCTGAGGCCCCTTCTGTGCCAAGTGAACAGTTGGGTTGTGTCCTCGTGCTTTCTTCCGAGGCCCCTTCCGGGTCACATGAGGCTAGTTCGGGCTGTGTTCTCGGTGCAAATCTACCCGTGACCCTGCTGGGCCATAGTACGCATGGGCTCCGTCGTTGTGTTCTTAGCATTGAGGTGTACGGAGGCCTTGGTGAAGTAGTGTGGATACCCGCCTAGTAGTAGAAATGCCCACTCTACTATCACCGCCTGGCCACGGAGGTTGATGCCTGACAAGTTAGCTACCTGCTCATATAGTCGGAACTACTAGACTATGTTGACATAGCGTTTGCATGTTGTCATCATGGGTGAGTCATTGTATAGCATACATTCCATTACATAGCATTGCACAAATAAGATCCTCATCGTATAAGTTTGTATGGGCACTCTTATACGATGAGTTACTGATGAATTGTAAATATACGTATTTTTGTGCACATTAATTTAGTCATTTTCATTTATTTTCGTCGTTTTTACTTATTTTTGTTCAATAAAATGCTCCTATTTTTGTAAATTTACTACTAACTTGTTTTATTTTATTTTGCAAAAAAATTTCAAAATCTGCCAAAATTGGGCAGTACACGCCCGTGTCAATTTGGTCACGCCCGTGACCGGGCCGTGACATTGCATTTCCCGCGAAATCGAACAAATTCTGAAGAGAAAAGCACGACATGCCTGGAGTCACGCCTGTGTCACCCGACACGGGGCGTGACAGAAGCCCGTGTCCCCTCCACTCGACGAATTTTGTTCAACGATCGTCGAACCCGCATTATGCCCAGAGTCACGCCCATGACCTAGGGCGTGACTCAATCTCAGCTCAATGATTTCAACTCGACACTTTCCGCTCGACATTCATCGAGTGTCGACACCAACTGACACGCCCAGAGTCACGCCCGTGACCTGGGGCGTGACCTTTCTAGCTAGCCCGACAAGATGCTGCCGAAGACTTTCGGCGCAACCCGCGCACGGTTCTACCTCCCCGACATGCCCAGAGTCATGCCCGTGACCTGTGGCGTGACTGCCGCGAACTCAGCCCGAAGTCAACTTTCTTGTCCATTCGCCGGCCGCCTTCATGAATAGTACTGACACGCCCCCCTACACGCCCGTGACCTAGGGCGTGTACTTAGAATTTTTTGCCTATAAATTGCCCATTTCTGTAAGGTCCAAGGGTTCAGATTTTTGGGCCATTTTAGTGTCTTTTTGTGGGCTGCATCCGTGATTTCCTTACTATGTAAGGAGATTTCTTTCCCCTTTTTCTTTCAATTTTGTCTTGGCTTTAGCATTGTCTTTGTAATAGCTTGTAATAGTTTCCTTTAATCAATAAAAATGTTAGATTTTCTCTTCATATTTGGCTTTGGAATGAACACTTGTGCCCACTTTCCTTCTCCTTTTTATTCTTAGTTTCATCTTTGTTCTTCATTTATGAAATGTGTGTGTGTGTGTATGAGTGTAACATGCTTAATATTCATGTTTTTAACTTGTCTTCATGCTTAGGTATGATAGGTTTTCCTCTTTTTCACCATGTCTTTTTCTTGACAGAATTAGGATTTCATTCTTATGAATTTATAAATGAGATTTGAAAAGTGATTTTGTTCTTTTTTTTACTTTGTTTTTATTTTAGGATTGTAAAACATCTTTTGTTCTTTTCATTTTCTCTTCACCTTTTTTATCACTTTTATAAATTCTTAAGAATGAAAAAGTTATAATTTTATTTTTTGAGCACCTTTGATTTTGACTTTATTTTGTAAAACTTTTTGCTCATTCTATTCTTATTTGTTCTTTTTATGTGTTTTGGGTAAGTTTTAGGAGTAGAAATCTTGTTATTTTAATTTATAAGCAACTTTGATTTTTCTTCGTTATTAGTGTGTGTGAGTGTATGAGCATAAATTTTATTTTGTTCTTCTTAATTTTCATGTTGTGTGTGTGAGTGTATGAGTATAACTTTTTATTGCTTTCCTCATTTATGAAGAGTGTGTGAGTGTAGGTGTTAAATTTTAATGCTTTCTTTTAATGCTTTGATCAAATTTTGTAGAGTGTGTGAGTGTAGGTGTTAGCTTTGTTGCTTTCTTGAAATTCATATGGAGTGTGTGTATTTGTGTGCATTTATTTCTGCCTACTCGTTAAGAGTTAAATGGCGCATCGTTTTCATTTTCAGTCCTACTCCTTTGAGTAGGACTTGTAATTTTCTTTCTTTATTTTTTTTCCGCCTACTCACTTAAGTCAAATGGCCGGACTTTATTTTCAATCCTACTCGTTTGAGTAGGACTTGTAATTTTCTTTCTTTATTTTTTCCGCCTACTCACTTGAGTTAAATGGACGGATCTTTTTCTCCCTAAAAATATTTGAGAAAGTCCTGTAATCGCATTTATTTTCTCCTACACATTTGAGTAGGACTCGCTTTCATTTCAGTTCTACTCGTTTGAGTAGGACTTGCAATTTTCAGCTTTTATTTACCGCCCACACTCGTTTGAGTGGGACTCGCAAATTTGAAATATGCAAATTTCTTTTATGTGTAACTTAGTTTCTGTTTAATTTATAATTTGGAGTGTGCGTGAGTTCTTGTTTTAGCTAACTTTTCAACTTTCTAAATGTTCTTTTATTTTTCTTATGTCCCCTTCTTATAATCATTTAGCGTTTATTTCGAACTCGCGCCTCACTAAATTATAAGCCGTCCTCATACCGATGTGTGGCTAATCTCTATTAGCCTCGGCATCGAAGAGCATTGGGACATTTAAAATGATTTCTAATAATTGAAGCTCTTTATTTTCATTTTAATTTAAGGACTTAAGGTTTACCCCAGGTTTACGACGCGTAGGACCACATATCGATGTGTGGGCCCTATTTCCGTAGTCCATATGCTAGCTAGCCGAGAGGCCGTGCATATGGACCGATCACCCCTGGGTAAATAGAGTTGCGTGCATACCCTCGAAAGAGGACAAGCGTAATTCTACCGGATTGGGTTCCCCACCCAATAGAGGGGTTCTTAGCGTAAAGCGGGCGTTAAGAGGAATCCTTTGTCGGACTAACGTTCGGTCGAATAGTCTTAACGTTTAGGTGAGCGATATCCCTATAGCTAGGTGAGCTCACATTTGTGGAACCTCCACGGCCAAGTTGCCTTATTATTAATTTGAAAACAAAGTCCTATAATTATTAAAAATTGTTTTAGTCTTAATCTGATTCGATGTCGAGCGTTAACCGTTCATCGAATATTTTCTAAATCGGTTTTTCGCTCCTTTGCTTTTCCGTCTTTTATTAAGTAAAAAAATCCACCTTACTTTCAGTAAAATAATAGTCCTCCCGGAGGAGTAAGAATAGTCAACGCGACCCCGAGAACAATACGACCTCGGTATTCCCCCGAATATCGAGTACTACTTGCGATAGGTGCACTTGCCTACCCGAGCAAGCCCGCGGCGATCGACTCACCGAACCAACCACAGTAAGAGTCTGTTCGCGGGCCCATCAAGTTTTTGGCGCCGTTGCCGGGGACTCTCTTTTCGAGTTGCTATTTCGAATTCCGGAGTCTATTACTTTTACTTATTTTCTATAAAAAAAAACTTTATTTTAAAACAAAAAAAGAGTTTATTTTGTTTTATTTTTGTTTGGGTGTATGACCCGTGGGCAACCCTCCGAGTCTGAAGATTTTGACTTCGACCCTGAGATCGAACGCTCTCTTGCGCGTATCCGATCTCAAAGCCGAAATCCTTCTTTAGATCCCGAGGAATCTATCGGAGAACCCACTGTTGTAGTTATGGCCACGCCTAACCTTCCCCCGGAGGCAGAGCGTACTATGTCTTATTACGCCCGGCCTAACCTGGATGATTCTGGGTCGAGTATTGTTCGCCCTGCGGTGGCGAATAATAATTTCGAAATAAAGTCGAGTGTCATTCAAATGGTCCAAAATGCCGTGCAGTTCGATGGAATGCCGGATGAGAACCCGAATGTCCACTTGTCCAATTTCTTGGAGATATGCGACACCTTCAAGATTAATGGCGTCACTGATGACGCCATTCGCTTGCGCTTATTTCCTTTTTCCCTTAAGTCCAAAGCCAAGGCGTGGTTGAATGCCCTCCCGCGAGGATGTATCACCACGTGGGCTGAGTTGACGGAACGGTTCCTAACGAAGTACTTTTCGCCCGCAAAAAACTGCAAAGTTGCGGGCGGACATTTCTTCGTTTGTGAAAAACGATCCTGAGTCTCTATACGAGACTTGGGAACGGTTTAAGGAATTCCTCCACCGTTGCCCGCACCACGCGCTGCCAACGTGGTTGCAAGTTCAAATTTTTTATAATGGGCTGAATTTTCAGACGCGTCAAATGATTGACGCGGCTGCCGGGGGTACTCTAAACAACAAAACCCCCGAGGCCTCCCAGGCTTTATTCGAAGAGATGGCTATGAATACCTATCAATGGAATGTTCCTCGGGGACGCCCAAAGCCGGCGGCTGGTCTTTTTGAAGTGGATGCCACTGCTCTCTTGACCCTTCAAGTTGAAAGGTTAACAAAGCAAGTGGCGGAGATGTCTGCTGCCTCCTCCACTCCGCCTTGTTTTATTCCCCCTAATGTTTGCGTGGCTGAAGAGTTCGTGGACTTCATGGGAAATTCGGGTCGTCCTCCCTTCAACCCCAACAACAACCCTTATAGTAATAACTATAATCCGGGTTGGATGAATCACCCCAACTTCTCGTGGAGCAACCCGAATAATGCTCAGCGTCCCCCTATTTCTTATGCGCTCGGATTTCTTCCTCCTCCTCCTCTTCTGAAACCCTCCCCGATGGAGGAAAATTTTTCGAAGTATATTGCGTCCAACGAGTCAAATATCCGGAACATTACCGGATCGCTAAAAACACTCGAACAACAGGTTGGACAGCTGGCGAGGATGATGTCCGAGCGCGCGCTCGGGGCACTGCCGGGAAATACGGAGCCCAATCCGCGGGAGAACGCCAACGCTATAACCCTCCGTAGCGGAAAGGAGGTGGTCGATCCAAAACGGACCGACCCTCAGGTACATATTTCACCTCCGACCCCTCTTCCCCTTTCTTCGCTTACGCCGCCTTTACCAATTATAAAAGAAAAAATTATTTTAAACAAGGCCCTTCCATATCCGCATAAGTTAGATAATGAGCGTCAGGACGCGCAATATGAAAAATTTATTTTATTATTAAAACAAATTCACATTAATATTCCTTTTTGCGAGGCTATCTCGCAAATGCCCAAATATGCGAAATTTTTAAAAGAACTACTTTCTAACAAACGCAAATTAGAGGATATCTCGCATGTATCTCTCAACGTCGTCTGCTCGGCGGCACTTACTAATAAATTTCCCACAAAACAAAACGACCCGGGACGGTTTTCCATCCCGTGCCTTTTTGGCGATATATTAGTAAAGTACGCCTTAGCTGATTTAGGGGCTAGCATTAATCTGGTGTCGTTCTCGCTCTTTTCACGTTTAGGTTTGGGTACTCCTACTCCTACGAATATGCGCATCCAATTAGCGGATCGCTCGGTTAAGTTCCCTATCGGGGTAGTGGAGGACGTCCTTGTCCGAGTCGACAAGTTTACCTTCCCGGTAGACTTCGTCATCTTAGATATCGAGGAGGACGCCGAGGTACCAATAATACTCGGTCGCCCTTTTCTCGCCACCTCTCGCGCACTAATAGATGTTAGTAATGGTAGCCTTCTCCTCCGAGTAGGCGATGATCAGGTTACTTTCTCTATTAATCCCTCGATGGACAATTTGTCATCGAGCGACGATTTCTGCTACTCTTTAGATACCTTTTTTGGAGATCGTTCTTCTCCCGTTTTCGAGTCCGTATTTTTAAACGACGATGTTTATGCGCTCGAAAATTTTAAATGCGATGAGGATACTTCTTTAGACTTGCCTTTCGAACCAATTTATAAGAAAGACATAGACATTAAAACCTCCCTAGAAGAACCGCCCATCCTAGACCTCAAACCCTTACCCGCGTCGCTCAAATACGCTTTTTTGGGAAAAGGCGATACGCTTCCCGTTATCATTTCTTCGGACTTGAGTGATTCAGAGACTTCCGATTTATTGGAAGTTTTATTTAAACATCGCCACACAATTGCGTGGCAAATCTCTGACTTAAAGGGGATTAGCCCCTCCTTTTGCACCCATAAGATTTTTCTTAACGATAATTGCCGCAAAACGATTCAGCCGCAACGTCGTCTTAACCAAAACATGAAAGACGTCGTTAAAGCCGAAATTATTAAGTTATTAGATGAGGGGATTATCTACCCTATTTCGGACAGTGCATGGGTTAGTCCCGTGCATGTCGTGCCCAAGAAGGGCGGTCTTACCGTAGTGGCGAATGAGCATAACGAGCTCGTCCCAACTCGTACTGTTACGGGTTGGCGAGTGTGCATCGATTATAGAAAACTTAATGATGCTACCCGCAAGGACCATTTCCCTCTGCCATTTTTGGACCAGATTTTAGAGCATTTATCCGGTCATCCGTATTATTGTTTTCTTGATGGTTTATCGGGGTTTTTCCAAATCCCCATTTCCCCTGATGACCAAGAGAAATCAACTTGTACTTGCCCGTTTGGCACCTTCGCATATCGAAGAATGCCATTTGGACTCTGCAATGCGCCGGCTACATTCCAACGATGTATGCTAGCGATCTTTGGCGAGCTAGTAGAAGACATTATGGAAGTCTTTATGGATGACTTCTCTGTTTTCGGACGCTCTTTTCCCGATTGCCATCACAATTTAGATCGTGTCCTTCAACGGTGCGAGGACACAAGCCTTGTTTTAAATTGGGAAAAATGCAACTTTATGGTTTGAGGAGGTTTGGTCCTCGGCCATATGATTTCGTCTAAGGGGATAGAGGTGGATAAGGCCAAGATAGAAATTATAGAAAAACTTCCGCATCCAACAAACGTAAAATCTATTAGGAGTTTCTTAGGCCATGCGGGCTTTTATCGACGCTTCATTCAAGACTTTTCAAAAATAACAAAGCCGCTTACTCACCTCTTGGAAAAGGAATCACATTTCATCTTTAGTAACGAATGCGAGTCCGCCTTTAATTTAATAAAACAAAAACTTATCACTTCACCAATATTAGTGGCCCCTAATTGGTCCCTTCCGTTCGAAATTATGTGCGACGCTGGTGATATTGCCTTAGGTGCTGCCGTTCTTGGCCAACGTGTAGAAAAACATTTTCATCCTATTTATTACGCTAGCAAGACACTCACTTCCGCACAAGTAAATTACACGACAACGGAAAAGGAACTCTTAGCCGTCGTTTTCGCTTTCGATAAGTTTCGCTCATATATAACGCTATCTAAGGTTATCGTTTTTACCGATCACTCCGCGCTTAAATATTTATTAGCTAAAAATGATGCGAAGCCCCGCCTTCTTCGATGGATTCTCCTCCTACAAGAGTTTGATTTGGAGATCCGCAATAAGCGGGGAGCGGAAAATCTAGCGGCGGACCACCTCTCCCGTTTAGAAAATCCGGGTGCGGAAGCGCTCGTCGAGTCTGAAATAAATGACAGATTCCCCGAGCAACGCCTCCTTGCCATTAGTTCTTCGTCATCTTCGCCTTGGTTCGCAGATTTTGCAAATTTCTTAGTAGCGCGGGTGCTTCCAAAAGAGTTTTCAAGTCATCAAAAGAAGAAATTCTTTTCTGACTTGAAAAATTTCTTTTGGGAGGACACATTTCTTTTTCATATCTGCGCGGACCAAGAGGTCCGACGATGCGTTGCGGGTGTGGAGTGCTTGCAAATTCTTAAGCACTGCCACGAGGGTCCAGCCGGTGGGCATTATCAAGCCAACCAGACCGCTCGGAAGGCGCTAGAGGCGGGCTACTTTTGGCCCACTCTCTTCAAAGACACGCATAATTTTGTGCGCGCATGCGATAGCTGTCAGCGGTCGGGTAACATCTCTCGTCGCGATGAGATGCCCCAAAACATGTTTTTAGAGTGCGAAGTCTTTGATTTGTGGGGCATAGATTTTGTTGGCCCCCTACCTCCATCTTTCAAAAAATATGTATATTTTAGTGGCGGTCGACTACGTATCAAGGTGGGCGGAAGCGCAAGCTCTCCCCACCAACGAAGCGCGAGTCGTCGTTACATTTCTTAAAAAATTATTTTCTCGCTTCGGCACGCCTCGCGCAATTGTTAGTGATAGGGGAACGCATTTTTGTAACGCTCTTATGGCTAAGACGTTAGCTAAATACGGAGTCACGCACAAGCTTGCCACCCCCTACCACCCGCAAACAAGTGGCCAAGTTGAGGTAGTAAATCGAGAGATTAAGCGAATTTTAGAAAAAACTGTTTCGCTAAATAGGAAAGATTGGTCCGTTAAACTCGACGATGCGTTGTGGGCATATCGGACGGCATACAAAACCGTAATTGGTTGTACGCCGTTCCGGTTAGTCTACGGCAAAGCGTGTCATTTACCCGTAGAATTGGAGCATCGCGCTCTTTGGGCTTTAAAACTCTTAAACCTCGACTCCAACTTAGCCGCTCAGAATAAAAAACTGCAACTAAACGAGCTCGATGAATGGCGTGCGAACGCTTACGAGAGCAATAAATTCTATATGGAGCGCTCTAAGTTATATCACGATCGAAAAATCAAGTCCCAAAAATTATTTTCTCCGGGCGATCTTGTCCTTCTTTACAATTCACGTCTTAGGCTTTTTCGAGGTAAATTAAAATCTAGATGGTCCGGTCCCTTCCTAGTTGAAGAAGTTTTTCCATATGGAACCGTACTCGTCTCCCACCCGGACAAAGGTTCATTTAAGGTAAACGGTCATCGGTTAAAGTCTTATATAGCAGGCGACCCAGTGATCGGTTTTAGCGAAACCATAACTTTCCTCCACATTATAAACCCGCCCAAATAGTCAAGTTACACGACTATAAACAAAGCGCTCCTGGGAGGCACCCCTCGCTTATCTTTTTCGCTCTTTCCTTATTACCTTTGCTGTTTTTTTTCTAATAAACGCGGGGTTTCTGATTGGATTTACCCCTCCGCGTTTCAGGGAAGCTTCTACCCCTTCCCTTTCTTTTCTTTGTATATATTGTCTTTCCTTTTTTTGTTCTGCATACTTACGATACAACATTGGGGACAATGTCGGACTTAAGTATGGGGGTATTTTCGTGCTTTACTTTCTGCACTTCAATTTTTTTCTGCATTTCAAAAATACAAAAAAAATCCATATAACAACAAAACAAAAACAAAAAATTTAAAAAATTTTTAAAAAAATACAAAACAAAACAAAAAAATTTAAAATGTAAAATCCAAAAAAAAAAATTTCTCTTTCTTTCTTTTTTTCCAAAAACTCAAAAACAACTCAAAAAAAACAAAACAAAAAAAAATTATATTTAGTTTCACTTTGTAAATATTTTTTTGTACATACTCTTTTCTCTCTCCCTCTTCCTCATTCTTGTACAAACCTTTTTTCCCATATTTTTGTACATATAATGAAAATTCTCTAAAAAAAATAATAAAAATACAAAAAAAAGATAATAGGTCAAAACAAAATTCAAAAAAATTGAGAAAAACAAAAATACAAAAAAAAGATAATAAATGAAAAACAAAAAAAATGATGATAAAAATTATAAAAATCAAAAAAAAAAATCTTTTGAAACAAATAAATCAAATATTTCATCCTTAACTTTTCTGCTATCCAAAAATTCAGTTTTGAGTTTATTTATATGTGAATTTGATTAATTCTTTGTTCACTACCCGTTTATTAATTATTGATTGAAAAATTTAAATACCCGGGGTTAAGTTTTAAAAAATTATTTATGCTTTGTTAATAATAGCGAACTCGTTTTAGGCACTACTTCTAATTTTTCATTGATAGGAGCACGTATATTATGTTAGGAAATAACGACTATAGAATTCAATTATACTTACTTTTAGCTTTCTGAAAAAAAATGGAACGTACAAATTATTAAGGTTGCTCTCAAAAATTTTTTAGGATTAAAAATCTAGTTTTCCTTTCTCCCCTAACCTTATCATGACCTACTTGGCATGATAAAATTATCTATCCTTAAAAGATCCTATGTCAATGGGAATAAGATTTCGTTCCGTAAACATAGGGACCCAATAATTTAAAAAGATTATATATGGAGTAAGAGGATAAAATTCATTACTCCTACAAATATACATTGGGTTAATTTTATTCTTATGAAGTTGAAAAACAAAAATCATATTAGGAAAATAAGATTTCGTTTTCCTAATAATCCAAAGAAAAAAAAAATGGAGGTTCGAGAAAAAATTACCTCACCTCAAATATCAAAACCCTCTTCATAAACCCACAACCCCCTTAGCCAATTACACGATTCTAGAATTAATTCAAAAATCTTTTTGAGAGCATAATTAGTAAATTGTATTATTTCCAGTAGCACTCGTATAAGCTAGAGTTCTTATAATTCCAAACTATTTTCGTTAATCTAACCATTACAAATGTTGCCTTCTATTTGATTACATCAAGAAGTCTTTTGGCCGAAACTTTTGCGCTATTTAAATCATCTACATAATTTCAGGACTTAACTCCTACACCCCGTATATTTATTTCGATCTCTCTTATAATTGATTAAGCGATAGCTAAAACTTAGAGTTTTTTTTATTCCTTATAGATTCACCTCAAACTTTTGCTCTGGACTAGCAAAAGCCTAAGTATGGGGGTATTTGATGAATTGTAAATATACGTATTTTTGTGCACATTAATTTAGTCATTTTCATTTATTTTCGTCGTTTTTACTTATTTTTGTTCAATAAAATGCTCCTATTTTTGTAAATTTACTACTAACTTATTTTATTTTATTTTGCAGAAAAATTTCAAAATCTGCCAAAATTGGGCAGTACACGCCCGTGTTAATTTGGTCACGCCCGTGACCGGGCCGTGACATTGCATTTCCTGTGAAATCGAACAAATTCTGAAGAGAAAAGCTCGACACGCCTGGAGTCACGCCCGTGTCACCCGACACGGGGCGTGACAGCAGCCCGTGTCCCCTCCACTCGACGAATTTTGTTCAACGATCGTCGAACCCGCGTCACGCCCAGAGTCACGCCCGTGACCTAGGGCGTGACTCAATCTCAGCTCAACGATTTCAACTCGACACTTTCCGCACGACATTCGTTGAGTGTCGACACCAACTGACACGCCCAGAGTCACGCCCGTGATGTGGGGCGTGACCTTTCCAGCTAGCCCGACAAGATGCTGCCGAAGACTTTCGGCGCAACCCGCGCCCGGTTCTACCTCCCCGACACGCCTAGAGTCACGCCCGTGACCTGGGGCGTGACTGTCGCGAACTCAGCCCGAAGTCAAATTTCCTGTCCAATCGCCGGCCGCCTTCATGAATAGTACTGATACGCCCCCCTACACGCTCGTGACCTAGGGCGTGTACTTAGAATTTTTTGCCTATAAATTGCCCATTTCTGTAAGGTCCAAGGGTTCAGATTTTTGGGCCATTTTAGTGTCTTTTTGTGGGCTGCATCCGTGATTTCCTTGCTATGTAAGGAGATTTCTTTCCCCTTTTTCTTTCAATTTTGTCTTTGCTTTAACATTGTCTTTGTAATAGCTTGTAATAGTTTCCTTTAATCAATAAAAATGTTAGATTTTCTCTTCACATTTGGCTTTGGAATGAACACTTGTGCCCACTTTCCTTCTCCTTTTTATTCTTAGTTTCATCTTTGTTCTTCATTTATGAAATGTGTGTGTGTGTGTGTGTGTGTATGAGTGTAACATGCTTAATATTCATGTTTTTAACTTGTCTTCATGCTTAGGTATGATAGGTTTTCCTCTTTTTCACCATGTCTTTTTTCTTGAAAGAATTAGGATTTCATTCTTATGAATTTATAAATGAGATTTGAAAAGTGATTTTGTTCTTTTTTTTACTTTGTTTTTATTTTAGGATTGTAAAACATCTTTTGTTCTTTTCATTTTCTCTTCACCTTTTTTATCACTTTTATAAATTCTTAAGAATGAAAAAGTTATAATTTTAATTTTTGAGCACCTTTGATTTTGACTTTATTTTGTAAAACTTTTTGCTCATTCTCTTCTTATTTGTTCTTTTTATGTGTTTTGGGTAAGTTTTAGGAGTAGAAATCTTGTTATTTTAATTTATAAGCAACTTTGATTTTTCTTCGTTATTAGTGTGTATGAGTGTATGAGCATAAATTTTCTTTTGTTCTTCTTAATTTTCATGTTGTGTGTGTGAGTGTATGAGAATAACTTTTTATTGCTTTCCTCATTTATGAAGAGTGTGTGAGTGTAGGTGTTAAATTTTAATGCTTTCTTTTAATGCTTTGATCAAATTTTGTAGAGTGTGTGAGTGTAGGTGTTAGCTTTATTGCTTTCTTGAAATTCATATGGAGTGTGTGTGTTTGTGTGCATTTATTTCCGCCTACTCGTTAAGAGTTAAATGGCGCATCGTTTTCATTTTCAGTCCTACTCGTTTGAGTAGGACTCGTAATTTTCTTTCTTTATTTTTTTCCGCCTACTCACTTGAGTCAAATGGCCGGACTTTATATTCAGTCCTACTCATTTGAGTAGGACTTGTAATTTTCTTTCTTTATTTTTTTCCACCTACTCACTTGAGTTAAATGGACGGATCTTTTTCTCCCTGTAAATATTTGAGAAAGTCCTGTAATCGCATTTATTTTCTCCTACTCATTTGAGTAGGACTCGCTTTCATTTCAGTCCTACTCGTTTGAGTAGGACTTGCAATTTTCAGCTTTTATTTACCGCCCCCACTCGTTTGAGTGGGACTCGCAAATTTGAAATATGCAAATTTCTTTTATGTGTAACTTAGTTTCTGTTTAATTTATAATTTGGAGTGTGCGTGAGTTCTTGTTTTAGCTAACTTTTCAACTTTCTAAATGTTCTTTTATTTTTCTTATGTCCCCTTCTTATAATCATTTAGCGTTTATTTCGAACTCGCGCCTCACTAAATTATAAGCCGTCCTCATACCGATGTGTGGCTAATCGCTATTAGCCTCGGCATCGAAGAGCATTGGGACATTTAAAATGATTTCTAATAATTGAAGCTCTTTATTTTCATTTTAATTTAAGGACTTAAGGTTTACCCCGGGTTTACGACGCGTAGGACCACATATCGATGTGTGGGCCCTATTTCCGTAGTCCATATGCTAGCTAGCCGAGAGGCCGTGCATATGGACCGATCACCCCTGGGTAAATAGAGTTGCGTGCATACCCTCGAAAGAGGACAAGCGTAATTCTACCGGATTGGGTTCCCCACCCAATAGCGGGGTTCTTAGCGTAAAGCGGGCGTTAAGAGGAATCCTTCGTCGGACTAACGTTCGGTCGAATAGTCTTAATGTTTAGGTGAGCGATATCCCTATAGCTAGGTGAGCTCACATTTGTGGAACCTCCACGACCAAGTTGCCTTATTATTAATTTGAAAACTAAGTCCTATAATTATTAAAAATTGTTTTAGTCTTAATCTGATTCGATGCCGAGCGTTAACCCTTCATCGAATATTTTCTAAATCGTTTTTTCGCTCCTTTGCTTTTCCGTCTTTTATTAAGTAAAAAAATCCACCTTACTTTCAGTAAAATAATAGTCCTCCCAGAGGAGTAAGAATAGTCAATGCGACCCCGAGAACAATACGACCTCGATATTCCCCTGAATATCGAGTTCTACTTGCGATAGGTGCACTTGCCTACCCGAGCAAGCCAGCGGCGATCGACTCACCGAACCAACCACAGTAAGAGTCTGTTCGCGGGCCCATCAGTTACTTTTATGTAACCCGATCCTTAACTTATAAGCGTGTATAAGCATCCTTATAAGTTAAGTTACTTTCCTGCTGTAGACACATGTACTTGATAGTTTGTTATTATTTATGTAGAACTGCTAGAATAAAATGCTACTAATCTTATGCTACCATTACCACCTGCTTGTACCTGTTACACTATTTATTATACTTGTACCCTTGCACTTTTCTCCGCCCGGTGCCGAGGAGTCGCCGGGGGAGCGGATGTGAAGCCACTTAGTGTTTTCGACTAACGGTTGCTACGTCTTCCTTTTTAGGAGGGCACCCCGCAGGTAGAGCAACCGCAGACCATGCCGCGGGGCAGCCAGGCCAGGACGACTGGGCCTGAAGTGACGGTGTCGTGCTACCGTCGGTTACGGATGTGAGTGTTGTGAGATTCTGATGTAGCCCGTTTGGGCAACTTTTATAGATGTACTCTGATATTGCAGAAGCATGTTTTAGCTTCTCTCTTTTGTTGTATTTGGACTATATACTTGGTGTGGATTTGACTTCTCTTCTCTCTTATTTATATTATGGTTGGGTTAGCATATATATATTGATATTGATTTTAGCTGGCAGAATAGGCATCTTGTTGTACAAGTTAGCCTGTGTGCTAATGCTACTGCAGGGCGGCTGTTCTGGGCATAAGACTCCCCTTCGTGTCATGTTTTGGGATCTGGGAGGGGGGTCTTATAAATGGTATCAGTTTGCCACGATCCTCAACTAAAGAAGACATTCAACAATGGTACCACCCCCGTTCGATTAGTCAATTTGCGGACAAAATGACTTAGCGGAAGCAGTAGTGTGCCAATATGTAATTCATACTAAGTTGTCCAACTTTGACCTCAGGATTAGCCAATATGACCATACGTTTATGTTTTACATGTAGATTCTAGTACACGCAGAGCTGATGGGGGGCACTCCTGCCCCTTCCATACCCACTCAGTTTCAACAATCCGAGTTGGGGCAGACGCTCACCGCTATCCTGGATGCCTTTAGGGCACAGCAGTCTCCGGTTCAACAACAGGCTCTAGGCTCTAACTGGCTGAGCACCTTTTGGGAACTCTCCCCTCCCACCTACCTCGGGATGGAGTCGGCTGTATGCACGGAGGAATGGCTTGACACGCTCCAAGAGCTATTTGCGGGGATCCGTTGCCCGGCCAACATGGCTGTATCATTAGCGGTGTCCGTCTTGGATCTACATGCTAAGAGGTGGTGGAAGTCACTCATGGGCTCCATGTTCCAAGGATGAGTGTATACCGAGATAAGTTGGAGCGAGTTCTCGGGTGTCTTTTTGGAGCACTTCATTCCTACATCGGCTCGAGACGAGCTCGAGCAGAGGTTTCTACTACTGAAGCAGGGATCAAAATCGGTTACAGAATACCAGCGAGAGTTCCAGCATCTCGCAAGGTTCGCGGACTCATATGACCTGGATGATAGAGGATACGCCAAGCGTTTCTACAAAGGGCTACTAGATCCCCTAAGGAAGGCACTTTTGTTTATAGCGGACGCTAGCTTGGCGGAGATTATCGACATGGCGAAGATATTGGAGGCGGATGACTTAAGTAGCAGTAAGAGGCCTGCGGAAGATGTGATGGAAGCTGGTCCAAGCAATAGAAGGAGGTGGGACTTTAGAGGAGGAAGAGGACATCAAAGAGGTGGAGGACTTTTCCACCGAGACTTTAGAGTGGAGCATCCGGTTCCGCAGCCGCCTGCGTTGCCTCCACCGCCTCAGCCTCAACAATTTCAGCAACATGAAGGGCGTCGTGGTCTGGTGTGTTTTGAATGCAACCAGCCGGGCCACATTCGACGTTTCTGCCCGCGGTTGTATGGGAATGTCCCTCCTGCTCCCCCTCCGGCAGCTCCGCGGGGGCATAGTTATATGCGTGCTCGAGGACGCAGACCGCGAGGAGGAAACCCTGGACCTGCTCGGGATCAAGTGTACGTTCTGGACATGGCGCAAGAACGGAATCTCTAAGATGTGATTGCAGGTATGGTTTAAGTAATTATCACGTTTTTATTTTTTAAAAAAAACTTAAAGTTGCTTGAGACATACTAGACACCTAGCAACAAGTTTTGGTTATTGGTACTTAGGCACCGTGATAATTGGCGGGAAGACGGCCTATGCGTTGTTCGATACCGGTGACTCGCACTCCTTTGTGTCTAAGGATTTCATTAAGGACATGGAGGGCGTACAATACTTTACTGGTATAGCCCGACGAGTGTGTCTACGGGATGGCTCAGAGATGATTGCAACTGCTAAGTGCGAGTTCGAGATATTCATTGAAGGAAAGGCCTTTGAGACACCTACCACGGTCTTTAGAATGCCGGAGTTTGACATCATTTTGGGCATGGCGTGGCTGGACTGGCACTTTGCAAGGATTGACTGTGCAGAGAAACGAATCTACTTGAGACATGGGGACTCCGATGTCATCTTCCAAGGTATTAGCTTCGCAACTCGCTTGTTGTTATCTTCAGTTCAGACAGTAAAAGCCCATATGAAGGAGGATGAAGTCTTCATGATCTGGTTCGAGATGAAGGAGATAGCATTGGATATAAAAGACGTACTGGTAGTGCGGGACTTACCTGAGATATTTCCTGAGAAACTGCCAGGATTACCCCCGCATAGAGAGGTTGACTTCCAGATTAATCTAGTACCGGGTGCCAAGCCGGTATCTAAGGCCCCTTACCGAATGGCCCCGAAGGAACTCGCGGAGTTTAGAGTTCAACTGCAAGAACTAGTGGAGTCAGGTTTCGTTCGCCCCAGTTCGTCACCCTGGGGAGCCCCTGTATTGTTCGTGAAGAAGAAGGATGGAACCCTGCGTTTGTGCATAGACTATCGGGAACTCAATCGGTTGACGGTGCGGAACCCTTATTCGCTACCCCGGATTGACGAGTTGTTCGATCAACTAGTGGGAGCGTATTGGTTTTCTAAGCTGGACTTGCGCTCAGGGTATTATCAGTTGATAATACAAGAAGGTGACATCCAGAAAATGGCCTTTAGTTCAAGATATGGACTGTATGAGTTCACGGTAATGTCGTTTGGGCTCACAAATGCCCCTTTGGCCTTCATGATCCTGATGAACAAGGTATTTGAACCTTATTTGGATGTCTTCATCGTTGTTTTCATCGACGACATCTTGGTCTACTCAAACATGGAGGAGGAGCATGCTGAGCACTTTACCTTGGTATTGAAGAAATTAAAAGTGCACTCCTTGTTCGTCAAGTTCAGCAAGTGTGAATTCTGTCTTAAGGAGGTTGCTTTCTTGGGGCATGTGATCAGTGGAGCAGGACTAGCAGTGGATCCGGCCAAGGTGTGTTATATGAAGGAGTGGTCTCCCTTTAAGTCGGCGGCCGATGTGAGGAGTGTCCTTGGACTTGTCGGGTACTACCGCAAGTTCGTAAAAGGATTTTCAAAGATTGCTCTTCCTCTTACTTCATTGATGAAGAAAGGTGTGCCATTTGAGTGGGCACCCGAATGTTAAGCGGCGTTCCAGGAGCTGAAGGATAGACTTACCTCTGCCCCCATCCTTGCACTTCCATCTGGGAAGGAAGGATTTCAAGTTTACACTGACGCATCATATCAAGGGATGGGAGCGGTGTTGATGCAACACGGACACGTGATTACCTATGCTTCAAGGTAGTTGAAGAAGCATGAAATCAATTACCCGGTTCATGATTTGGAATTGGGAGAAGTGGTGTCCACCTTGAAGGTTTGGAGGCATTATCTATACGGTGTCCACTGTAAGATCTTTTCAGACCACAAAAACTCGAAGTACGTTCATACTCAGAAGGAGTTGAACCTGAGGCAACGGCGGTGGTTAGAATTTCTATGTGACTATGAGTTCTCCATGAACAACCACCCCGGAAAGGCGAACTCGGTGGCCAATGCATTGAGTAGAAAGGTACCAGGTTCTAGTCCAGATTCTCGGTTGATGAGTATGGTGTTGGCTCGGATGATTGAGGAGATGGATTTAACTTCTCTTCTCTCTTGTTTATATTATGTTTGGGTTGGCAATATATATATATATATATATATATATATATATATATATATATATATATATATATATATATATATATATATATATATATATATATATATATATATATATATATATATATATATATATATATATATATATATATATATTGATATTGATTGTAGCCGGCAAAATAGGTGTCTTGTGGTACAGGTTAGCCTGTGTCCTAATGCTACCGCATGGCGGCTGTTCTGGGCATAATACCCCCCTTCATGCCGTGTTTTGGGATCTACGAGGGGGGGTCTTACACCCCCACCCCCTTGTGTTCGAAGTAGTTTTGGAGTGAGAGTGGAGGTTCTGCCCTTTTGTTTCTTGGAGTTTTTCATGCTTCTCCTCTCCCCTTTTCTCATTTTAATCTTTTTAATCCTAGTGTTGAAACCGAAATCTCGGTCTCTTATGGAGTTCATCCTTGGGGAAGGGGTGATCGCACGCCTATATTGCTCCTGCAAGCAAAATAACAAAGGAAAACAAAGACAGGAACCGACCCAAGGGCTCGGCGGGGAGGACCCACCACACACCCGGAAGATCTGAGAGCGCTTCACCTCCTTAGCCAATGGCCGAGCTAAGGTTGTAACACCCCCTATCCGTCGCATAGCATATAGCAGTAGGTCCGGCCGGGGCCCAACGCCATATACCACAGACAGACTGTGTCGTTACTCAATGGAAACCATCCAACCAATCATAATGTCCTACACAGAGCATTCTAGCAGAAGCAGTTTTAAAAGTTACAATTAAAAGAACCCAGCATAAAAGCATGAATATCCACTAACAAGCCAAATAGGAATGAAGTACATACACAAGTACTGGCCTTAAGTCCTTACAAATGGTTTACTCTTATTACATGTTGAAAGAAATAGTGCATAATCACCTAGTGGGGGGGGGGGTGAATAGGTGAACTTAATCTTTTTTAACTTTAAAGGCAGAAACACTGAACAGTAATTGCAATTTAACAAGTATCACAGCACAGCAACCATACAAGCATACATTCACAGAGTGCACACAGGATTTATAGTGGTTCCCCAAGGTCTGGGTACATCCACTTTCCCCCTTCGCCTATCTAGTAGTGTACTAGATTCGGCGTAACTTCTCCACTTCTCCTCAGATCCTCAGATCTTACAACTCAGAACCCCAAACAGGTTCCTACAACTCAGAGTGATCCCACTCCTACAACTCAGGCACCAAGCCCTACCACTCAGTCTTCAACAAGACCTACACTCAGGCACAACAGCCCTACCTCAGCCTTCAACAAGGCCTACACTCAGAGAAATGATTCTCCTACACTCAGGCTCACAGGCCCTACCTCAGCCTTTATAGATTTAGGCTTACAACTCAGATCTATACAAGATCCAACAGAAATTATAAAATACAAAGTATATAACCACAACTCTTGAAGAGAGAGATGAGTTGACTGGCTTATTGATGAGTTCTTGGAAGAACTTGGTAGAGATCAACCTCCCTTGGCTTTCTTCAAAGCTTCTTGAAATAGAACATAGTAGGGTTGTATCTCTATGCAGATGATCTTCAATCAACTGCTGTCTTGAGATTCAGATCTCAATCTGAATCTAACTTAGCAGCCCGGTTCAGCAACTGCACTTCTTATAACGAGCTCTCTCTCTCCAACTTCTTAGATCTTCACTTGAAGGTCTTCTTCTTGTTTTGTTTTTTCACTTCATTGATCCAATTCCCCCTGTTGAAGGAATAAGCCTTTATATAAGCTTTCTTCATGGTGACCGGCTGATCCGGTTTCTAATAACCTTCTGACAGCTCTGACAGTAGTAGTTGACCGGTTGAAATGGCAGATGTCAAGTCATCCAGTCACTTCTTGAAATCTCTGTCACTGTCTGAAAGTGTCGAGACATATAGTCTTTATGTGTCGACACAAATAGACTAAGTGTCGACACAAGTAGACTAAGTGTCGACACTAGCCTTCATGGTGTCGACACAACTCCTTGTGTTGTTGTAACAACTTCTCGACACTGCTTCTTCAGAATGTGCCGACACTGATTATGTGTGTCGACACAAGGCTTCTTCTTTAATACTTAGTTGAATTCTGTTAAGTGTCGACACAACTCCTTTGTGTCGACACACCTTCTTGTGTTGAAACTTGCTAAGTGTCGACACATCTTTGTGTCGACACATGCCTTTTGTGTTGAAACTTTTGCTGAGTGTCGACACATCTCCTTTGTGTAGACACATTCTTCATGTGTTGAGACTTTGCTGAGTGTCGACACATCTCCTTTGTGTCGACAAACTCTTCATGTGTTGAGACTTTGCTGAGTGTCGACACATCTCCTTTGTGTCGACACATTCTTCATGTGTTGAGACTTTGCTGAGTGTCGACACATCTCCTTTGTGTCGACACTTGTACTTAAACTTTGTTGAAGTTTGCTGAGTGTCGACACAGCCTCCTAGTGTCGACACATTCTGCTGTCGACAAAGTTTCTCTGAGTGTCGACAAAGTTTCTCTAAGTGTCGACACTGATTATGTAGACAATTCTTCACTGTGTGTCGACACTGCCTGTATGTTTCGACACTTTCCTTCTGGTGTCGACTCTGCCTTCCTGGTGTCGACATAATTACTTCAAGTGTCGACACAGCTTCTCTGGGTGTCGACACAAGCCTTCTTAGGTGTCGACACTTTTCTTCTAGGTGTCGACACATGGACTTAGAAACTTTTATGCTTTCCCTGCAATTACTTAACCTGCACAAATAAACTCAAAGCACATCAAATACATCTTGATGTATATCATTGAGTAGGGTGAGGCTTCTTCAAATCAGGTACATATATTCCAATGTACCCAACAATCTCCCTCTATTTGGAGAAATCAAAACCCTTAGTCAATGATATACACCATACATAATAAATTCTCAGTATGATGTAAAACAGTAATATATGACAGGGTAAAAACTTAAACGTGTATAAACAGAACATGTATAGACAATTATCTCAAAACAATTAATGTAATAGATTGAACACATAACATTGTCCTTACAAATTCCAACATATTCATTAATCAAAAGTTTACATAGAGTTTAATACAAATGATTACAAATTGTAAACTTAAGAAAATGCTATCTTATGGCTGCTCTGTTTCCTTGATTACAATGCCCTTTCCAGATTGAATCTTTGCTTGAATTGGAGCTTCATTATCATCATCAGCAGCAGGCTTCTTCCCTTTGAGATCCTTCTTTTTCAGCTCTTTAGCCTTTATCTTCTGCCTTTCAAAATAGTGATAAGGCTTAGAGAAATACTTGCTAGGCTCCTGTACATTAGGAGGTAGCTTTCCCAGTTTACTCTTTCTTCTATATTGTACTATGGCCACTTGCCTATTCTCATGTTTTCTCCACTTCAGGTCAGAATACCACTTGCCTCTATCTAGGACATTGTCCTTAGTAGCCTTCCAAGCAGTTAAGATGATATTCCTGGATGTGGGGCTCCATTGTTCAAAATCTGGCCTTAATTCAGCTTGCTCTCTGAATCTTTTCTTAGATAATTGGGCCTCTTGTTCTTTTAACAAATCCTCTTGCTCTTTTTAGATTGCCTCCGGCATAGGTTGGACAACTTTCTCAAGAATGATATTCGGATTACCCTCAAGAGGACTATACATAGACTGTACCTCCTAATGTATCATGTCAAATCTACAGGAGGATATATCACTTGAGCCACTTTAGCTTGCTCACCTCCAAAGTATGCAGGATTTATTCCAGACTCTGCCACATTGTCATCATCACATAAAGGTGGATATCCAAGAGTGGCTCTGATAGAGTTTGAAATCCATTTGGCATGATCATAGCCAGCTTTGACTAATATCCTCTCCCCCTTTATGACTTCTCTCTCTATGTGATCTCTAAGATCATCCTTTTGGAATCTTATCTGTGCATTCAAATAGTTGACTCCATATTTATAGAAAGGTTTTAACTTTTGTAGCCTGTCAGTAATAACCTTTTGAGAATCTGCAATAGCAGTGTGAACTGCAAGTAGGCTTTCTTGGAGTTGCTTATCAACTCAGCTTTGGCAGTAGCACTGTGTGCAGTCTGGGCAGTAGCTATATTCCTCATTTCAGTTACAATGGCATTATGTGAAGCAGTGAGATTATCATTCATCCTTATCTGGTTTTCCAGGACATATCCTTGCTTCACTACAATGTCATCAACCTGTTTCTTGATGTTCTCTTGATGAGTAGCCAGATAGACTACTGCATTTCCTCCTTTATGGAAGCAGTCAGTCATTTCCTTTTTGTTTTAATTCATTTAAAATCTTATAGATTTGATGTCTTGTGTCAGATCAAATTGCAGGGATTTATGCCCTTCATCCACATACTTTTCTAGACCTTTCCTTTGCTCATCTAGCTTAAATCTGCAAAGCCACCATCAGTGAACTATAATCAGTAGATTGGGCAGGCTGTGGAGCAATTATCTGTAGTGCTTTCTTGTAGTTCTGGCTTCTTCTCTTGAAGACCTAGAACTTCCTCTTCTTGGCTCTAGCAGCCTCTTCATCCTCTAAAGCAAAAGTGCTAGCAATATCTACTCTATCCTTAGAACTAGGAGGTAACTCCTTCTCAGTCCTTTTTATTTGCTCAGCATCCTTTGGCTCCTCAGTCTCTTATCTAGCAGTTTCCTCTATATTCTCCACATGCTCCCCCTCAATATTTGCCTTCTCCCCCTCAACAGCAGCTATTTCTCTCTCAAGGTCTGTCTGTACAAGATCAGGGAATAGCTCCTCTAAGGTGAATTCCTGTTGAGAATGGGCTGAAGAATCTCTGATCTCATCTACCACTTTATCAGCAACAGATGTGTCCTCCATGACAACATCTTATGGTTGAGGTTGTATCTGTGTTTGCTGATGAACATCAGGTAATGAATCAGTCAAAACTTCATCCTCAATAGGGAAATCTAATTGATTAACTGCAGTGATTACCTCTAGAATGGTTTGGGTAGCCCTTTCACTCTCTAGTTGAGTTGGCTCTTCCACATGTAAAGGCTCCCCCTGGAGTGGATCCAAGTGAATTGGGCTAGATGATGGTAGCTCCCCATGCCTTTGTGCATCTTCTTGTCTTACTGGTGACTGTCCAGCATTTCCAGTCTCTTCATCATCAGGACTAAAGACCACTTGCTCTTTAGAGCTGCTGGAGGATTCAGAAGCCACAATGGCTTTCTTTTCTTCTTCTTCTGTGGTGTGTCCTTTTCTGGAGTTGGCAATTCTTTTGTCAACACTCTATCCCACCTAGAGATAATCCTTACATCCATTCTCCTCATGTGGTTTATCTTTGAACCAGCAGCTTGATTCATCACCTCAGGAATACTTCCAGCTAGGTATAGACTCAGAATTCTTCCCAGATTGGGTTTCTTCAGGCTCTCTTTTATCTTATTAAACAGTACTACTGACCAGTTAGTCTTAAGCTGGAAAATTATTCTTGTCATCAGACTGAACATATGAGCAGATATTCTATCATGCCCACCAGGCTTGCTCAGTATTACTTTTCCTACTATTTCAGATAGAAACTTTCCTTGAATGTTCATCCCTTTTCTGTTGAAAACTGATCCAATTTTCAGGTTTGAATCCAGTCCACACCATCTCAATGCCTCTCTAGTCTTAGAAACAGATACATCTTCTTCGTCTTTTGTTCTTGGTAGTTGAAGTACCTTCCTTAGACTTTTCTGTGTGACCTTGACTTTCGTCCCATGAACTCTGGACTTAATCTTGAGTCCAGTATCATCAAGTGAAGCTGCACTCAAAAATTCAAGGACCTCCTTCTTCCAGATCTTGATTGGTTCTGATACAAGGTATTCCAATCCAGTCTCGGCAATTAGGGTTACCACACATTTGATTTCAGGTTCCGCGTCATCAAAGGCGTGTCGCACGAGCTCATATCCTTCATTAATGTTCTCTTCTAGCTTGGGCGCCATTAGGGTTTGAAGAAATTTTGAATTTAAAGAAGAGAGATGTCGACACACAAGTTTGGTCTCGAGACTAAGGTGAGTGTGTCGACAAACACTAGGGAAAACCTATTTATACCTTCCTAGAATTGAAGGTGAAAAGGCGCGTCAAAATACTTAAATTGTGTCGACACTGTTGAAAAGTGTTGACACTTACTGCTAATGTCTCGACAACTATGTGTCGACACAAGTATAGTCGACAGAATATATGTCTCGACACTTATATATGTGTCGACACCACTCAGCTCGACACTTAGTCGAGACTCTACTAGACTAATTCTGTGTAAATCCTAAGTGTCGACACCACCCTGGATGTATCGACACCTACACTGCATGTGTCGACACTAATTCTATGAAGTGTCGACACAGACTTCCTAGATGTGTCGACACCATTTCTCTGAAATATCGACACCACTACTATGTGTCGACACAGACAACTCTGTGTGTCGACACCATTTTACTTAGCCAATTTTGTAAACTATTCTAGGTTTATCATCCCTAATTCAATTTTAAATTTATTGAATTTGGTTTCATCTAAGGGCTTATTATATATATCAGCTAACTGATTTTCTGTCTTAACATACTCTAGGTAAATATCTTCTTTTACCACATGTTCTCTTAGAAAATGGTATTTTATTTCTATGTGCTTAGTCCTACTATGAGAGACAGGATTATTTGAAATAGAAATGACACTAGTATAATCACAAAATAAAGGTGTTCTACTTACTTGAATACCATAATCTTCTAGCTGGTGTTGTATCCATACTAGTTGTGCACAACAGCTTCCTGCAGCAACATACTCTGACTCAGCTGTGCAGATAGCCACACTGGTCTGCTTCTTGCTACTCCATGATATCAGCCTTCCACCTAGAAATTGACAGGTTCCTGTTGTACTTTTCCTATCTTCCTTGCAGCCTGCAAAATCTGCATCTGAATAACTTATCGTTCAAAATCTCCATTCCTAGGGTACCAAAGGCCTAGATAAGGAGTGCCCTTAAGATATCTCAAAATTCTTTTGACTGCTGTCAAATGAGATTCTTTAGGGCAAGCTTGGTACCTAGCACAGACACATGTAGCATACATGATATCTGGTCTACTAGCAGTCAAATACAGTAGGGAGCCAACTATCCCTCTATACAAAGTTTCATCTACAGGTTTCCCTGCATCATATTTGCTTAGAGACATTGTTGACCCCATAGGAGTTTTCATGGTAGTGAATGATTCCATACCATACTTCCTTATCAATTCTAGACTGAACTTAGACTGGCATATGGATAATCCATCTTCAGTCTGTCTAACTTGGAGACCCATAAAGAACTTAAGTTCCCCCATACTGCTCATTTCAAATTATCCTTGCATTAGTTTTGCAAACTTTTTGCAAAGACTACTTTCTGTAGACCCAAATATTATGTCATCTACATATATTTGGACTAAGATAATCTTGCCTCTGGATTCCCTAAGGAATAGAGTCTTGTCTATTTTCCCCCTTGTGAATTTATTCTCAATGAGGAAACTAGACAGGGTTTCATACCAAGCCCTAGGGGCTTGTTTTAACCCATACAAAGCCTTCCTAAGTCTATATACATAATCAGGTTTAAGAGATTCTACAAAACCTGATGGCTGCTCTACATAGACTTCTTCCTTCAGGTTTCCATTCAGAAAAGCTGACTTAACATCCATTTGATATACCTTAAATCCTTGAAATGTTGCATAGGCAAGAAACATCCTTTTTGCTTCCATTCTAGCTACTGGAGCAAATGTTTGATCAAAATCAATACCTTCTTCCTGCCTATATCCTTTTGCAACTAGTCTAGCTTTATTCTTTATAATAATTCCATTCTCATCCAACTTGTTCCTAAACATCCACTTAGTTCCAATAATGTTGTGGTCTTTTGGTTTAGGAACTAGCTCCCAGACCTTGCATCTTTTGAACTGGTTCAGCTCCTCTTGCATGGCCTCAATCCAATGAGGGTCTAGGATTGCTTCTTCAAATTTCTTTGGCTCTATTTGGGATAGAAAGCTAGAGTAGAGAACTGAACTTAGATTCCTGCTCCTTGTTTGTACCCCTTATCTGAGATCTCCAATAATTTGATTGGCTGGATGATCTTTTAAATGCCTATTTGCTGGAGGCAGCCTGTCTTCTGGTTGTACACCTTCAGCTTCTTCATTCAGCTGCTCCTCTTGGTCTTCTTCAGCAACAGGAGTATCTTGTACTCCCCCTGGATAGCAGCCACCTTCTTCTACTTGCTGACTTGTAGTAGGACCTTTTGCAATAGTAAGCTTATCCATCTTCTCATTTACACCTGTGGAGCTGCAAATACTTCTAGGCAATTCATTGTTAATGAGTCTAGCTTCATCAAAAACTACATGAACAGACTCTTCTACAACTTGAGTAATCAAGTTGTAGACCCTATAAGCCTTACTATTGTTGTTGTACCCAACAAAGATCTCCTCTTGGGATTTGGCAGCAAACTTGGTTAGATAAGACTTACCATTGTTAAGTATATAGCACTTGCAACCAAAGATCCTGAAATAGAACAGATTTGGTTTTCTGCCCTTCACAATCTCATAGGGGTTCTTCTTGTGGCTCTTGGTGATAGTAGCCCTATTGATTACATGACATGCAGTATTAACTGCCTCAGCCCAGAAATATTCTAGGAGAGATGTGTCACTCAACAGGGTTCTACCAGCCTCTATCAAGGTTCTATTTTTCCTTTCATCAATACCATTTTGCTGAGGTGTTCTTGGTGAGAAAAATTTCAAACTCTTCACACAGTTTTGTCATACTTTCAGACTGAAATTCAGTACCATGGTCACTTTTGATTTTGACCACTGTACTGTTCAATTCATTCTGAATTTGTTTAACAAAACTATGCAAGATACTTGGTGTTTCAGATTTTTGTCTTATGAAGAACACCCAGGAATACCTTGAGTAGTCATCAACTACCACAAATGTGTAGACCTTCCTACATAGGCTGTGAACTGGCATAGGACCAAAAAGATTCATATGCAAGAGGTATAAACACCTCACAGCATCTTTGTTCTCAAGGATATGAAAGGTGGATTTGGTATGCTTGCCCTTTTGACAAACTGAGCATATCCCAACCTTTATACACTTAACCTGAGGACCATTCCTCACTAACTCTTTGCTAAAGAGTTGGCCAATTGTCTTATAGTTAAGATGAGCCAGCCTCTTGTGCCATTTAACATAATGTGAGACTTTCTCATCAGCTACAAGACAAATAGGAGAAACAATGTTCTCATACATAATGTCTAGACAATAGACATTTCTCTACCTATATCCTGTCAGAATGATCTTTTGATCACTTGACCTACTAATATGACAACCATCCTTGACAAATGAGATGTCATATCCTAAATCACTCAGTTGACTTATGCTAATGAGGTTATGTTTCAAACCCTTTACATAAGCCACTTGAGTAATTGTAATTTGGTTGCTAGAAATATTACCAAAGCCTTTGATGATTCCTTTTTCTGAACCACCAAAGGTAACTTTAGGACCATCCCTTATTGGTGTATAGTCCTTCAGCAATCCCCTACTTCCAGTCATGTGCCTGGAACATCCATTGTCCAAGTACCATATAGGGGCATGGCCACTTGGACTCACCTGCAAAACAGATTACTTAACCTTAGAACCTAAATAACTCTTGGGTCCTTGGTGCAAGTTAGTCTGACTTTTAACAAAACTACCTGTAGCTTTTCTAGCAGGCAGTTTGCTACTCTCCTTGATACTTGAATTGTGCCAGCAATCTATGGCAAAGTGGCCTACCTTGCCACAACACCAGCACTCAAATCCATTGTACCTTTGTTTAGGTACAACCCTGGTTGTTTTATCTACAGAAGGCTTCTTGTTGAGTACTGGGGCTTTGCCCTTAGATATGTACTTTACTGTCCAGGCAGGTTTTGTAAACCCCAATCCAGTTTTACCTTTATGAGGTACAAACTCATCTATCAAAAGTAGAACAGATTTTGGTTTAGAAAAACTTACTACAATATCCTTCTCCTTCTGAAGTCTAACCTCCAGATTCCTAATTTGATGATTCTTAAATGCAATAGTACCCATCTGAATAACAGTAATGTTCTTCAGCCTGGCTATTTCATTTAGTTTCTGATCAAGCAACTTGTCTGAATCAGCTTCAGCCAATTTAAGACAAGCAATCTCCTTTGCATGAGTTTTGGCCAAGGATTTGCTTCTCTTCAAGGCCTGCAACAAGTCCCTATATTCATCAATTAACTGATGAATATCTCCTTCAGATTCAGACCCACCCACATCACTTGATGTAGATGTATCTGATTCTGACTCAGTACTAGAAATTGAACTTAAAGAACAACTTAGTACCTTACTTGGTCCAGGCTGATCCTGGATCTTGTCTCCTTCTGTTAAGGCCATCAGTCTATTGCACTGATTGTCCTCATGCTCATAAATTGAGTTCATTAACTGCATGAACTCATCTTCCTCCTCTTCAGCAAACAGTCCAATATAAGCTTCAGCTTCTGAATCTGTTTATGAATATGACTGATCGGTCAAACTCTTATCCTTCTTGGCAACAAAGGACCTTTCCTTTTTGCCCTTGAACTGAGTCTTCTTCTTGTCAGTTGACTCTTTCCTCTTTTCTGGACAGTCAGCTACTATATGTCCTTATCTATTACAACAATAGCAAACTATCTTTGAGGATGTATTTTTACTTGGCTTGGACATTCTTTTGTCATTCCTTGATGACTTCCTGTTCTGATAATAGTCATCTTTTGTCTGTGAAGTGGATGGCTTAGACCTCCACTGCTTCTTCTTCAGAAACTTTTGAAACTGCCTTGTAAAGGCAGCAAAATCCTCATCACTTTCACTACTGTCTGAGTTCTGATTCTCTGAATTTTCTGAAGCAGTATCTGCAACTATTTGTGGTGGAGATGGAGACTTGCTTCTATACTTCCTAGTGGCTTCAGTCTTGAAGGCCACAGTTCTTTCCTTGTGCTCCACTCTGGTAGTCTTCTCTTCCTCCTTTCTAACCATTAACTGCATTTCATAAGATAGCAGTTTTCCAAACAAGGTTGGAGGAGGTATATCAGCTAATTTGGTCATTTCCCTAATGGCACAAATCTTGGTATCCCAGTCCTTAGTCAGGGATCTTAAAAACTTGTCATTCAGCTCATAGTTGCTGAATTCTCTTCCATAGGACATCAACTCATTAATAATCCTATATAATTTCTTATAACATTCAGTAATGCTATCAGACTTTCCTTGTCTGAAGCTTTCATACTCTTGATTTAACAAAGACTTCCTGTCTTATCTTACCTCTTCAAATCCCTCCATGTAAACTATCAGTGTGTCCCACATTTCTTTTGATGTTTTACAATGTATTAGGTTCTGAAATGTGGCATCATCAATTGCACTTACAATAATATTCTGGTCCCTCTTGTCCATAGTGGCCAGAATTATTTCATCTTTAGTCATTTCTGAATAGACTTTGGGAGTTCTCTGATTTGCATCCAGAACAGATACTTTCATTGGCACATATGACCCTTCTTTGACTGTGATGTATATTCTTGGGTCAGATGCTTCCATAAAGAGTCTAACCCTCTCTTTCCATATGCCAAAAATCCCTTTTCTGCAGATTGGCAATTTCATGGATCCTAGATCTTTGTGATTCTCAGTTGAACCCATTTTCTTGATTCTTGATTATTCTGATTCTGCCTACAGGATCTTTACTCAGACTGTTATGTCCTTTTTGAGTAACCTCCCTCTGATACCACTTGAACGAAATAGTGCCTAATCACCTAGAGGGGAGGTGAATAGGTGAACTTAATCTTTTTTAACTTTAAAGGTAGAAACACTGAACAGTAATTGCAATTTAACAAGTATCACTGCACAGCAACCATACAAGCATAGATTCACAGAGTGCACACAGGATTTATAGTGGTTCCCCAAGGTTTGGGTACATCCACTTTCCCCCTTCGCCTATCTAGTAGTGTACTAGATTCGGCCTAACTTATCCACTTCTCCTCAGATCCTCAGATCTTACAACTCAGAACCCCAAACAGGTTCCTACAACTCAGAGTGATCCCACTCCTACAACTCAGGCACCAAGCCCTACCACTCAGTCTTCAATAAGACCTACACTCAGGCACAACAGCCCTACCTTAGCCTTCAACAAGGCCTACACTCAGAGAAATGATTTTCCTACACTCAGGCTCACAGGACCTACCTTAGCCTTTATAGATTCAGGCTTACAACTCAGATCTATACAAGATCCTACAGATATTAGAAAATACAAAGTATATAACCACAACTCTTGATAGAGAGAGATGAGTTGACTGGCTTCTTGATGAGTTCTTGGAAGAACTTGGCAGAGATCAACCTCCATTGGCTTTCTTCAAAGCTTCTTGAATGAGAACACAGTAGGGTTGTATCTCTATGCAGATGATCTTCAATCAACTGCTATCTTGAGATTCAGATCTCAATCTGAATCTAACTTAGCAGCCCAGTTCAGCAACTGCACTTCTTAGAAGGAGCTCTCTCTCTCCAACTTCTTAGATCTTCACTTGAAGGTCTTCTTCTTGTTTTGTTTTTTCACTTCATTGATCTGATTCCCCGTGTTGAAGGAATAAGCCTTTATATAAGCTTTCTTCATGGTGACCGGCTGATCTGATTTCTAACAACCTTCTAACAGCTCTGACAGTAGCAGTTGACCGGTTGAAATGGCAGCTGCCAAGTCATCCAGTCACTTCTTGAAATCTCTATCACTGTCTTAAAGTGTCGAGACAGATAGTCTTTATGTGTCGATACAAATAGATTAAGTGTCGACAAAAGTAGACTAAGTGTCGACACTAGCCTTCATGGTGTCGACACAACTCCTTGTGTTGTCGTAACAGCTTCTCGACACTGCTTCTTCAGAATGTGTCGACACTGATTCTGTGTGTCGACACAAGCCTTCTTCTTTAATACTTAGTTGACTTCTGCTAAGTGTCGACACAACTCCTTTGTGTCGACACATCTTCTTGTGTTGAAACTTGCTAAGTGTCGACACATCTTCTTTGTGTCGACACATGCCTTCTGTGTTGAAACTTTTGCTGAGTGTCGACACATCTCCTTTGTGTCGACACATTATTCACGTGTTGAGACTTTGCTGAGTGTTGACACATCTCCTTTGTGTCGACACATTCTTCATGTGTTGAGACTTTGCTGAGTGTCGACACATTTTTCATGTGTTGAGACTTTGCTGAGTGTCGACACATCTCCTTTGTGTCGACACTTGTACTTAAACATTTTTGAAGTTTGCTGAGTGTCGACACATTCTGCTGTCGACAAGGTTTCTCTGAGTGTCGACACTGCTTCTAAGTGTCGACACTGATTATGTAGACAATTCTTCACTGTGTATCGACACTGCCTGTATGTGTCGACACTTTCCTTCTGGTGTCGACTCTGCCTTCCTAGCGTCGACACGATTACTCCAAGTGTCGACACAGCTTCTCTGGGTGTCGACACAAGCCTTCTTAAGTGTCGACACTTTTCTTCTAGGTGTCGACACATGGACTTAGAAACTTTTATGCTTTCCCTGCAATTACGTAACCTGCACAAATAAACTCAAAGCACACCAAATACATCTTGATGTATATCATTGAGTAGGGTGAGGCTTCTTCAAATCAGGTACATATATTCCAATGTACCCAACACATGTTTTCCATACCACGGCACGCAGGCCGGTCATACATGAACAAAAGAAAGTAAACACTTCAATTAGGCCTTCGAGGGTCGGCTTCGCAATTTGGGCTTTAGCCCGCTATTGATCGCTTGGTCCAGCAACACCTGCAAGCACAATCCACGGCGCGGTGGCAAACAAAAGCAACGGTCAGCAATGCTGACCAAATTATAACGATCCCGCCCCCAATTCGGGGCGGCGATGCTCCTTCCCTGCACTTATTAGCATAACCAAGCAGTGTATAAATATACAATTCATCACAGGCGTAGGCTCACACGGCCACACACCCCGTGCACTCAGGGCACATTCTCGGTGAACCGGCTAATGTCACGTCAATTTAAGCATCGACATTCCGATCACACCACCGCCAATTTGACGGCCAAACTATGAGCAATTTGTCTTCCTGGCATGGGTCACGTCAATTTAAGCCATTAACCGCTGAAGACCCTCATCTATGCCAACAGCTCATACCGAACGACATAGAGCGGGTACGGTTCCATCTAACCCATGCTCACATCGCAACGACAATTTAAGCCATATGCGCGGTCAAACTTCTCCCGAGTCCAGTTTCCATCACATTTCACATAACCCGGTTATGTTCAAGTTGTCTCCCAGGCCACCAAGTTGGCAAGATCTCGCATCCGCCCAGTTTTTCGGGTGTACCTTAGGGTTAATCCCCAAGTCTCCTTGTTGCAATCTACCACGTAGAAAACTCGAAAAACAAACATTCGCACGGAGTCTTCTCCGACATTTATGCAATGCAACATCACTGATCCAGACCAACATGTCCGGGTAGGCTTCACATATCATGCCTATGTCCGTTCTCATTTACGGACTCAATACAACGGGGACTATTCATGTCTACCCGAAGGAACGCCTTAAACTCACCGCAAACTCGCGAGAGCGGACTTCCTATGCAAAGAAAGGAGAGCTTCACATGCTCAAGTAGAGAATCGTTACCCTAGCATTCTGCCTTGGCGCCAAATAAATGTAAGCGGATGAAAAGCACCGCACTCTCTTTGCCTTTGTAGGTCCGAAGTCGGCTCGCAATTTGGAGCTCTAAAACTCCTCCAACGACTGGATCTAAGCTTCTTCTTCCTCATTTGCTCTTCCCTCTCTCTAGGATTTAGACAGAGAACTCACAGCAGGAAAATAATGGTTTTGAAACCATCTCTCGGGTATAACCCTTTCGGGCATAACCACCATCATCAGATCCCACAAAAAGAGATGCACGGATAAGATCTAGGTCTGACCTTGATGAATGGGGTTAAACACCGCATGGTTCAGCAATCCGGAGCAAGACACGTCCGCGGCCAATAAATGGTGTCAGGACATTTAGTCAAGTCCCGCCAATCCCGTGTGTCAACATTCCGTGTCGACAGAGCTAATCACGCCACAAATCCCCGCTCTCGACGATCGTCGAACCAAGATCGTCGATTGCTGGCAGAATTGTCGAACGTAGCTTCTCTGGCCAAATCGTCGAACGCGCCAAAATCGTCGAACGCAAACTCTGGCCAAATCTTCGAACGCGCCAAAATTGACGAACCCAGAAAATTGCCTGTTCGACGAACACGCGGCCCGATCGTCGACCGAAACATTTTGACCAGATCGTCGAGCACTGCATGACGATCGTCGAACCCAGAATGCTGACCCGATCGTCGAACGCAGAAAGTTTGCCCGATCGTCGAACGCAAATTTCTGCCTTAACGTTTAGCCAGTTCTTTGAACTACCTCGACACGCCCTGGGACACGCCCGTGTCCCAGGCCGTGTACCCCTGCCAAATTCCAAATTTGGTACAGATCGTCATACGTCGCTCTTTTGAGTTTCGGGGCGTTACAGCTCTCCCCCTCTTAAAATAATTTCATCCACGAAATTACATAAAGGAAAGATAAGTACAAAACCAAAATTTGTACCTGAGCGGAACAACTTCGGATACTCGTCAAGCATAGTCTGCTATCGCTCCCAAGAGAGCTCCTCTCGACCGCAATTATCCCATCGGACCTTGACCATCCTGATCTCTTTATTGCATAGCCGCTTGACTTCCGAGTCTTCAATCCGCACGGGCTTGACTTTTCTCGTCAACGAACTATCCACCGGCACTTGACCAACCGCGATCACTTGCGAAGGCTCTTGCACCGCCTTCCGTAGCACTGATATATGGAATACATCATGTAAACCACTAAGCTCCACTGATAGCTTCAACCGATAAGCTGCTTCGCCAACCCGCTCCAGAACCTCAAACAGCCCAAGGTACCTCGGGCTTAGCTTTTTCAAACGCTGCACCCGCGAGACACCCTTGAACGGCTTGATCTTTAAGTACTCTCAGTCGCCCACAGCGAACACCACGTTCCTGTGCTTGGCATTATAGTACTTCGCCTGACGGTCCTGAGCGATTAGCAACCTCTACCAAATGGTTCGTACCAATGAAGTAGCATCCTCCACTTCTAATCGCTTATACAACTTTGACTCACTCGTTTCTAACCAAGACAACGGCGTGCGACATTTTCTACCATAAAGGGCCTCAAAGGGCGCCATTTGAATACTCGCCTGGTAGCTATTATTGTACGCAAATTCCACCAAATAAAGATGGTCTTCCCATTGCTTTCCAAAGTCCAAGACACACATGCGGAGCATGTCTTCCATAGTTCTATTTACCCTCTCGATCTGCCCATATGTTTGCGGATGAAAGGCTGTGCTGAATTTTAACTTTGTTCCCAACATTTGCTGCACTAGCCTCCAATCATTGGACATGAACCGCCCATCTTGGTCACTCACGATGCTACGGGGCACACCGTGAAGCCGTACTATGTTATCCACATATAACTTTGCTAACCTTTCCACCGGATCATCCTTCCTATGCGGAATGAAATGTGATACCTTCGTTAGCCGATCTACGACCATCCAGATGGCGTCGTTCCCCTTTTGCGAACTTGGCAAACCGTGCACAAAGTCCATTGTGATGTCGTCGAATTTCCACTCCGGAATAGGCAAGGACTTCAGAAATCCTCCCGTCTTTTGGCACTCCGCCTTCACCAAGGCTCAAGTTTGGCACTTCGCCACGTAGAGCGCCACATCCTTCTTCAGACCCGGCCACCAAAACAGTTTCTTAACGTCGCGGTACATCTTTGTGCTCCCCGGGTGAATCGAGTACTTGGTATGGTGCCGCTCGTACAACAAATCCACCCACAAACTGCCCACGCTTGGGACGCAAAGACGACCGCCTTTCCAAAGCAATCTGTCCTGCACAACGAATTGGGAATTTGACCCATCCAGAGCCTCTACCATGAACTGCTTCATCTGGTCATCCAAATCCAATGTCTGCCGAATCCGATCAGCCAGGTCATATTGAATTTCAGTCCAATTCAGTACTGCTTTAGCACTTGCTTGCTTATCTACACAAAAAATATCCAACGCCTCCAACTGCCGAACCAACCGCTCGTCATGGATCGACAGCCAATTGGCTTGAGTTGGGGCTCGACGACTCAACGCGTCCGCAACCGCATTACCTTTACCATGCACGTAGTGGATCTTGAATGTATAGTCCCCCAGGAACTCCATCCATCTACGCTATCACAGATTCTGATCTTTCTGATCAATCAAATACTTCATGCTCTTATAATCGGTGTAGATATCAATCTTCATACCGTCCAAATAATGTCTCCACAGCTTCAAGGCAAAAATCACGGCCACTAACTCCAAGTCATGGACCGGATAATTTCCCTCGTGCACTTTCAGCTGTCTCGAGCCATAAGCTATCACACTTCCATGTTGTAGTAGCACGCAACCCAAACCGCTGCCCGAAACATCACTATAAATTTCATAACCTTCGGTCCCACTCGGCGAACTTAGCACAGGGGCTGTGGTCAACCGACATTTCAACTCCTCAAAAGCTCGCGTGCACTCCAGCGTCCAAACGAACTTCTGCTCCTTCCTCGTCAAAGTAGTGAGAGGTAACGCCATCCACGAGAAGTTCTCTACGAAGTGTCTATAATAGCCGGCAAGCCCCAGAAAGCTCCGGACTTCCGCTACCGTAGAAAGCTCAGGCCACTCCCGTATCGCAACAATCTTCGCCGGATCCACTGCAATACCTTCTCCACTCACTATATGACCGAGGAACGCCACTGAGGACAACCAAAACTCACACTTCAAGAACATGGCGTACAATTGATTTCTCCTTAGTGTCTCCAAAACGAAATAAAGATGCCTGAAGTGATCTTCCTCACTCTACGAGTACACCAAAATATCTTCGATGAAGACGATCACAAAATGGTCCAAGGGCTCCCTGAAGGTCTTGTTCATCAAATCCATGAACACTGACGGCGCATTAGTTAGCCCAAACGGCATGACCGTAAACTCGTAATGCCCGTATCTCGTATTGAACGCTGTTTTCGGGATATCACTCTCCCTTATTCGCAACTGATAGTACCCGGACTTGAGATCCAACTTTGAGTACACCGTCGACCCGACCAACTGATCAAAAAGATCATCGATACGGGGGATCGGGTACTTTTTCTTTTCCGTCAACTTGTTGAGCTCCCGGTAATCAATACATAGCCTCAAGCTTTTGTCCTTCTTAACAAAGAGGACCGGCGCGCTCCAAGGCGAAGAACTTGGGCGCACAAATCCTTGCTCCAACAACTCTTGCAGTTAGACCTTCAGCTCCGCCATTTCCTTAGGCGCTAGCCGATATGGAGAGCGTGACACAGGCTTTGCACCTGGTACGAGCTCTATCGTAAAATTTATCTGCCGCTGTGGTGGGGCTCCAGGAAGATCACTAGGGAAAACATCAGGGTACTCCGATACCACTGAAATACAATCCAACGCAGGCTTAGGCTTTGCAACCTCCACTAAAGTAAAGAACAGCTCTGCACTAGCACGAACTGCCTTCACTACCTGAAGAGCAGACATCAACGTCTTGCTCGACCCTTTTAAGCCCGTAAAAGTCATCTCACGACTTGCTCCCAACTTGACTTCCTTGCTACCGCAATCAATATAGGCTCGCTGCTCCGAGAGCCAGTCCATGCCAAATATAACGTCGAATTCCACTAGCGGCAATAACGACGCTTGAAAATGGAACTCCTGGCATCCAATTCGAATCTTCACGCCACAGATTCTATCCATGCGCATCGAACACCCATTGGGCAACAACACATCCAACTTGTCCTTCGCCATCGAAGAAGGTACTCCGATGCGTGATATAAATCCTTCGGACAAGAAGGAGTGTGAAGCTCCTGTATCGAAGAGTGCTCTTGCCGGATTTTCACAAATCAAAACAAAGCCTAAACAAGCAGTGGTAAGGTAATAAGCACATAACAATCACATAACAAAGATTATCTTGCTATAAATTTAAATTTTACCTATCACCACATCCGCCTGTTTGATGGCCTCCTGTTGGCCAAGATTATACACCCTTTGTTGGGTCCGAGCATAATGGGATGCGGTTGACTCCACCGCCTTGTCCTTCTCTTCATAAGTCGCTTCCGGCTTACTTTCGGACTTGGGACGTCCGCTCCAACAGTCACGGGTAAAGTGCCCCGGCTTCCCGCAAGTAAAGCATGCACCCGGGGTCCGACCCGTAGTCGCCCCAGAAGCACCAGCAGAGGTGGCTGGACCAGAAGTCCTAGCTTTCTTGTTCCACTTTCGGAACACAGACTTTGAGGAGTTCGGCACATTGAACTCCGACCTCTTATCACCAACGCACTTCTTCGCTTGAACATTCTTCATGTCCTTCTCTAAGGACCGGGCCATGTGGACAAAGGTTAAGAAACTCTGCGTCATCGACCCCGAGAGTAGTAGCCTCAACTCATCCCTCAACCCTTCGTAGAATCGATTCGTCTTGCGCTCCTCATCCGCGATGGTGGAGCTAGCATATTGACTCAATCGAGTGAACTCGTGGAGATATTCATCTACGCTGCTATCTCCTTGAACCAACTTCAGGAACTCATTCTCCAACGCTATCCTCTGCGCCGAAGTGAGGTATCTAGCCAAGAACATTCTCGAGAACTCCTCAATCGAGACATATATAAGTTGCCTACCTCTCAATAGATGCAACTCCAATCCTTCCCACCACAATCTCGCTTCATCGTCCAGAAGGAACGTAGCAATGGTGGTCATTTGCCACTCCTCCGTCTCCGTCGCTGTCAAGAATCTCTTCACACGGGAGAGCCAGTCTTCAGCTTGAGATGGGGTTCCCAACCCCGAGAATACCAGAGGATTAAAGATCATGACATGTTTGAGCTGTCTCTCGGTTGCCCTCCTCGGCACCACTGGCTCCACGACTACGTATTCCACTCTCCTCGGCTCAACCTCTGGAAGAGTTACCTGCTCCATCACAGGAGTGGGCTGCTGCATTTGCCTTGCAGGTTGTGCATTAATCATGGCCAACACTGCTTCAGCCACCAATCGTATGGTCTCAACCGACGGAGGTGTTGCAGGAGCATCATTTGGTGCACTGCTAGCCTCAGAAATGCGACGTTCCGACGACCCAGCACCGCTTCTGGTCACCTATAGTGGTACAAAACACCGTTAAGCGACCAAATAAAATTGCAAACAGCAATTATAGGAACACGCAGGTTCCCCAAACACGTGTATTTTCATTCCTAAGTGGACATTCATGGGTTCTTTTACTGTTATAACGATGACGCACACACATGTGCTCACCACCCCTTAAAAAGAATTCTCCCACGAATTCATTTTAACCCAGACCGAAACCTACCTCTTATACCAAATTGTAACACCCCCTCTCCGTCGCATAGCATATAGCAGTAGATCCGGCCGGGGCCCGACGCCATATACCACAGACAGACCGGGTGATTACTCAATGGTAACCATCCAACCAATCATAATGCCCTACACAGAGCATTCTAGGGGAAGTAGTTTTAAAAGTTGCAATTAAAAGAACCCAGCACAAAAGCATGAATATCCACTAACAAGCCAAATAGGAATGAAGTACATACACAAGTACTGGCCTTAAGGCCTTACAAATGGTTTACTCTTATTACATGTTTTCCATACCACGGCACGCAGGCCGGTCACAAAAGCAAGTAAACACTTCAATTAGGCCTTCGAGGGCCAGCTTCGCAATTTGGGCTTTAGCCCGCTATTGACCGCTTGATCCAGCAACACCTACAAGCATAATCCACCTCGCGATGGCAAACAAAAGCAATGGTCAGCAATGCTGACCAAATTATAACGATCACGCCCCCAATTCGGGGTGGCGATGCTCCTTCCCTGCACTTATTAGCATATCCAAGCAGTGTATCAATATACAATTCATCACAGGCGTAGGCTCACACGGCCACACACCCCGTGCACTCAGGGCACATTCTTGGTGAACCGAACAATGTCACGTCAATTTAAGCCATCGACATCCTGATCACACCACCGCCACTTTGACGGCCAAACTATGAGCAATTTGTCTTCCTGGCATGGGTCACGTCAATTTAAGCCATCGACCTCCGAAGACCCTCATCTATGCCAACGGCTCTAACTGAACGACATAGAGCGGGTACGGTTACATCTAACCCATGCTCACATCGCAACGACAATTTAAGCCATATGTGCGGGTCAAACTTCTCCCGAGTCCCGTTTCCATCACATTTCACATAACCTAGTTATGTTCAAGTTGGCTCCCAGACCACCAAGTTGGCAAGATCTCGCATCCGCCCAGTCTTCCGGGTGTACCTTAGGGTTAATCCCCAAGTCTCCTTGTTGCAATCTACCACGTAGAAAACCCGAAAAACAAATATTCGCACGGAGTCTTCTCCGGAATTTATGCAATGCAACATCACTGATACAGACCAACATGTCCGGGTAGGCTTCACACATCATGCCTATGTCCGTTCTCGTTTACGGACTCTACACAACGGGGACTATTCATGTCTACCCGAAGGAACGCCTCAAACTCACCGCAAACTCGCGAGAGCGGGCTTCCTATGCAAAGGAAGGAGAGCTTCACATGCTCAAGTAGAGAATCGTTACCCTAGCGTTCATCCTTGGCGCCATAGAAATGTAAGTGGATGAAAAGTACCGCACTCTCTTTGCCTTCGTAGATCCGAAGTCTGCTCGCAATTTGGAGCTCTAAAACTCCTCCAACGACTGGATCTAAGCTTCTTCTTCCTCCTTTGCTCTCCCCTCTCTCTAGGATTTAGACAGAGAACTCACAACAGGAAAATAATGGTTTTGAAACCATCTCTCGGGTATAACCCTTTCGGGCATAACCACCGCCGTGGGATCCCACAAAAAGAGATGTACGGATATGATCTAGGTCTGACCTGGACGAATGGGGTTAAACACCGCATGGTTCACCAATTCGGAGCAAGACACGTCCGCGACCAATAAATGGTGTCAGGACATTTAGTCAACTCCCGCCAATCTCGTGTGTCGACATTCTATGTCGACAGAGCTAATCACGCCACAAAGCCCCGCACTCGATGATCGTCAAACCAAGATCGTCGATCACTGCCAGAATCGTCGAACGGAGCTTCTCTGGACAAATCGTCGAACGCGCCAAAATCGTCGAACGCAAACTCTGGCCAAATCGTCGAGCGCGCCAAAATCGTCGAACCCAGAAAATTGCCTGTTCGACGAACACGCAACCCGATCGTTGACCGCAGCATTTTGACCAGATCGTCGAGCGCTGCTCGACGATCATCGAACCCAGAATGCTGCCCCGATCGTTGAACGCAGAAAGTTGGCCCGATCGTCGAACGCAGATTTCTGCCTTAACATTTAGCCAGTTCTTTGAACTACCCTGACACGCCCTGGGACACGCCCATGTCCCAGGCCGTGTACCCCTGCCAAATTTCAAATTTGGTACAGATTGTCACCCGTCGCTCTTTTGAGTTTTGGGGCATTACAAAGGTACCCTCAGAAAGCACTTAAGAACTGGAGCAAGGAGACACAGGAAGCATGCCTTCTGAGGTACCCCTTGGGTCCTATTTATAGTTTTCAGAATCTGAATTGCCAATAACCAAACTGAACTGACCTGAAGTTACCAAAATGCCCTCGGTTGGGTCTGCCAACAGCCAAACTCCGCTGTTTTGAAGGGCTATGGGCAGACCAGCGGGGGAAAAATAGTAAAAAGTACCTCTTAGATCTGGGTGAGCTGTGGAGCCTGGCCACCTTGGCGGATCCTGCTCGCCTGTTGTTGCCGAACTCCTTTGCGCGAGTGCAAGTTGGGACGGCGAGCTCGCCTATCGGTCGGCCTCCGTTAGTCGACCTCAGCTCGACGAATCTTGGCTTAGCTCGGCGAATGTCGAGCTCACGGTCGACGAATGCCGAGCACGGGCTCGGCTTCGCTACTGCCGAGCTCGCCTGGGGCCTTGGTAATTTGAGCCGGTCGGCCTGGTTCCTGGTTCACCCCGCTTGCTGGATACGGGGTTGTATATAATCCTCGCTCTTTTTGAGCTTGGCAAAGCTCGGAAAGAAACATCCAACCCCAAGTGTTCGGCAAGCGCAGGGTGGACTGGAGGGAATCTTTGGGTGGGGTCCACCTATGGCTATATATAAGCACCTGCATACCTGCCTGACTCTTGCCATTCACTTTGCTCTAATTCTGCCAAGATGCCGATCCCCAAGGAGATCCAAGAGCGCTTTAGCCGAGTTTGCCAGGCCTCTGCAACTCGCGTGGCACCCTGACGTCGGTTTCAACCACTGTGCCGCAGGGTGGCTCTGCCGAGCCCAGCTCCAAGAAGATGAAAGCATTCCCCCAGGCGGCCGAGCCCATCTATGATGACCTGAGGACTGCCTTGGAGCACGGGACTAGCTACTCCACTCTGCCTACCTCTGAAAAGGGGAGGAATATTGTCAAGATTTGTGATGGCCCAAACAGCCGCCCTGATGGTGCGGAAGATGTCGCGCATCGAGACACCACTCCGCGAGTCAAGACCACTCTTGGGGACTCGCGGTTCGTGACTCAGGAGAACCATCACCGGGAGTCATCCCCTCTCTTTGGGACCTTAGGGGTGAGCTCGCAGAGGCCAAGCTCACCGGTGCGCGCCCTTAATCCCCAGCAAGATGTCGTGACCGCGGGGGCGGGTCTAGAAACCATCCCCATCCTGGGGTTCGAGCTTCTCTCACCGGGTACGCGCGGCCTAGGTCACGGGAAGGATTTGATGTTTATCCCTCCCCGCATCTCCTTCGGGTTGTCGAGCTCGTCAGGGGAACTTTGCATGGATTCCTGTCTTATGTGATTTTTCAGCATTGCCTTTTGTTGATGTTTGCCTCCACAGTTCCCCCAGTCAATCTGCTGTCGAGGAATCTTCGTGAGCAGCCCACTACTCTCCCCTCCCTTCCCCAAGCTCGCTGGACTCTTACCTGGGCCCCGAAGTGGATCAAGGCGAGCTGACGAGGAGGGAGGTTAAGCTTTTCAAGAACTAGAGTGCGGGTTGCGCGAGGTGCAGGGGGTCAATGAGGCGTTACAACGCTACTATGCGGGTCTTACTGGCGAGGTGTGAAGTGGCCAGGTTTGCGAGATGACGTCCCCTTCCCGGTTTCTGGATGAGATAGACGATGGCCTCTCAGTGGCACAGAGGAATTCGGGGAGGATCCGCGAGCTACTCCGCGCGTTGCAGTCTGGGGGACGGGGGGTACGAGGCCGGGGTAGATAAAGTGCGGCTCCTTTGCCGAGCCGACTGGTACTCGCCTCCAGGTTTCCCCCCTCCTCGCGCGCCCTGCTTTCTTATTCCTGCACTCGCTCTTTGTTGAAAGAATTGTTTTCAAGATTTTCTAAACACCTAGAGGGGGGTGAATAGGTTCAATTATTTTTCTGACTTATGCAGATAAATCTATCTAGTTTAGCAATTTATTTAGCAGAAAACACAGCACAACATTCACATACACACAACATTCCACAGATTGCACACCAGATTTATAGTATTTCCCCAAATGATGGGTACATCTACTTTGCCCCTTCGCCTATCTAACAGTGTACTAGATTCGGCCTAACTTCCTTCTTTCTTCTCAGATCTGCGGATCTTACATCTCAGAACCAAGATTGGTTCCTACAACTCAGAGTGAATCCACACACCTACAACTCAGGCACAAGCCCTACCTCAGCCTCTTCCACAGGCCTGCAATATAGAGTGACAGCCCACTCCTACAACTCAGGCAAAAGCCCTACCTCAGCCTCTTTCACAGGCCTATAACTCAGGGAACAGATTCCCCTACCTCAGGCACTCAGCCCTACCTCAGACTTTATAATTTAGACTTACAACTCAGAGAAGTAAATCTCCTACACTCAGATCTATTATAGATCCTCCAAAAGTTATAGATGAAAAAGATAATAATATCTTCAACCAGATGGAGAGAGAATTGGTTGAAGGCTTCTTGATCAGTTCTTGATGGAATTGATTACTTAAGGATCAACCTGTCTTAGCTTCTTCAAAGCTTCTTGAATCTGAACAAAGTAAGGTTGATCTTCTTAGTGTTGGAGTTGATCTTCAATCAGCTTCATTCAGAAAGTAATATGAATTCTTCTTCAGACTTGATCTGAATTCTTCTGGCAGACTGTTCAGGTTTTGCCTTCACTGGATGAGAACTTATCTCCTTCTTGTTTTTCTCTCTCTACAATCTGTTGACTGTTTCTTCTTTCTCTTCTTCTGGATCCTCAATCCTTCAGAGATTATTCATTGATCGTGTTCACGATCACTTCTTCACAATTGATAATTGATTAGCTATCTGTTCTTTTTAATTGTTGAGAGAGCATATCTATATATAGGCTTCATCTATGGTTACCGGCTGTTCCGGTTTCAAACAATCTTCTGACACCTCTGACAGATGTGACAGCAATGTCAATAATCACAGTTGTCAAGTCTCCAGTTGTATTACTTTAACCTTCATTAGACCTTGACTCAGCAGCAGAGAATGTCGAGTGAATACTACATATGTGTCGACACACATAGTCCATGTGTCGACACAAGTCTTGATGATGTCGACACAGCCTCAATTTTACTTCTCGACAAAGCTTCTTTGGAATGTGTCGACATAAGTCTTGTGTGTCGACACAAACACTCCTTGTCTTGACAAAGTTGGTGTCGACAGAATTCTGGTGTGTGTCGACACAAGTTCTGTGTGTCGACGCAGTCGTTGTCGATAGAATTCTGGAATGTGTCGACAGCTTCTCTATGTGTCGACACACATCCTGATGATGTTGACACAATCTGTCCCTTAGTGTCGACACAGCGTTGTCGACAAAGTTTCTGTATGTCGACACAAATTCTGGTTGTCAACACAATCTGGCCCTTGGTGTCGACACAGTCATTCCCAAGTGTCGACACTTGTACTTAAAAACTTTTTCTTCCATTTACTTAACCTGCACATGATAACTCAATACAACATCAAATACAACTTGATGCATATCATTGAGTTAGGTGAGACTTCTTCAAATCTGGTACACATTTTCCAATGTACCCAACAATCTCCCCCTATTTGGAGAAGTCATAACCCTTAGTCAATGATATACATCACTTATAATAAAAAAAACCATATGATGTATAAAAGTATTCAATGACAGGGTAACATATAAAAAAAACAAGTATATATTATATCATCACAGAATATGATACAAACATAATAAGCATGAATCATTGTTTTGTTTAAACTACAAAAAAAAAATTTGTTGACAACAGATTACATAGATTTTAAAACTGAAGATTACAATGTTCTAAAATCTAGTCAATCTATCATAAGGCTAATCAGGCTCCTTGATCACTATTCCTTTGCCAGACTGGACCCTTGCTTGTACTGGAACTTCAGTATCTTCAGCTGGCTTCTTGCCTTTGAGATCTTTCTTCTTGAGTTCTTCAGCCTTAACTTTTTGCCTTTCAAAATAGTGATAAGGCTTGGGAAAGTATTTACTGTGCTCTACAGCTGTAGCAGATATTTTCCCAGCCTTGTGATCCCTTCTGAACTGATGTATAATATATTGTCTCTGCAGATATTTGTTCCACTCAAGTTCAGAATACTACTTGCCTCTATCATGCATTTTGTCTTTGACAACTTGCCAGGAAGTGAGTATTATATTTCTGGAGGTGGGACTCCATCTTTCAAAATCAGGTTTTAGTTCAGCCTGCTCTCTAAACCTTTTCTTTGAGAGTTGAGCTTCTTGCTCTTTATTCAATGCTGCCTCTGACATTTCCACTTTCTCAATTATAACATTCTTAGTAGCCTCTGGAGGGCTATACATCTGGTGAACCAGTTGTTGAATTCCATCAAAGTTAGAAGGGGGGTATATGATTTGAGCTACCTCTTGCTGACCCCCTTCAATTCCTGCAACTTGAATACCTGACTCAGCTGTATTATCATCATCACATAGGGGTGGATATCCTAGAGTTGCTCTAACAGCATTTGTTATCCATTTAGCATGTTCTGAACTAGCATTGACTAACAACCTCTCCCCCATTATGACTTCTCTCTCAATATGATCCCTGAGATCATCCTTTTGGAACCTTATCTGATTAACTAGATAATTGGTTCCCTCTATATAATAAGCTTTAAACTTCTATAGCTGAGTAGATATGATCTTCTGAGAGGCTTGAATGCCAGATTGGAAAGTGGCTAAATCTTCTTAAAGTTTCTTATCAAACTCTGACTTCTCTTTAGCCCTTTTCTCAGTTAATGCAGTTGCAGTATTCTTTAACTCAGTAACAATCACATTATGTGATTCAATAAGATTATCATTCATCCTTAGCTGATTTTCTAGAACATATCCTTATTTTACGACTATATCCTCAATCTGTGTTCTTGCCTCTTGTTTCTGCTTGGCTAGATAGACTACAGCATTACCTCCTTTATGGAAGAATTCTGTCATCTCTTTCTTATTCTGGTTTACTTCAAATTTGATTGATCTTATATCTTGAGCTAAAGAAAACAGAAGTTCCTTCTGGCTTTCATCCACATATTTTTCAAGAGCTTGTCTTTGCTCATCCATTTTAACTTGCAGAGCAACCAACATTGAACTGAAGTCAACTGATGGTGCTGAGGTTTATGAGGCAGTTTGTAAAGCTTTCTTATAGCTTGAGCTTTTCTTCCTATAAACCATCAGTTTTCTCTTCTTTTCTCTGAGTGCTTCTCCATCATCATATTCAGAAGAACTTTCAAGGTTTACTATGTCCTTTGGACTAGAGGGAAGCTCCTTGTCAATCCTTACTAACTCCCCCTTAGTCCCAGGCTCCTCCCCCTCAGTCCTTGGCACTACTTCCTCAGTTCTTACTTCTTGTACGTCAGGAAACAATTCCTCAAGAGTGAATTCTTTTTGCAGTTGAACTGGAGGAACATTTGTATCTTGTACAGTAAATGGAGCATCATCTAATGCAGATGTATCATTCATTTATATATCCTGTGCAGGGATGTTGTCATGGTGTGTCTGGTCAATATCAGTTAGAGGCACAGTTAGTGTATCTGGCTCAGCATCTAGTATAGTTTTATTAATATCATCTATTACCTCAAGAATAGTTTGAGTGGCTGTTTCACTCTATAATGCAGCTTGCACTTTTTCATGAGCAACTTCTGGAGGCAAGGCCTCTTGTTGGGTACATTAGAAAATGTGTACCAGATTTGAAGAAGCCTAACTTAGCTCAATGATATTCATCAAGGTGTATTTGATGTTGTTTTGAGTTTATATGTGCAGGTTAAGAATATACAGGAAAAGTTTCTAAGTCCATGAGTCGACACCAGAAGAAGCTGTGTCGACACTTCTGAAGACTTGTGTCGACACTTGAGAAAAGCTGTGTCGACACCTGGAGTCAATTGTGTCGACACTTGGAAAAGCTGTGTCGACACACAGGACTTGTGTCGACACTCAGAAAGTTCAATCGACATCAACTGTGTCGACACACAGGACTTGTGTCGACACACAGAAATTTCAGTCGACATCAACTGTGTCGACACACAGGACTTGTGTCGACACACACCACAATTTCTTCTAAGTTAATCGTGTCAAGACAAGAAGTGACTGTGTCGATACACAGGACTTATGTCGACACATTCTTACAGAAGCTATGTAGAGGAGCAGTGTCGACACCATGAGAGCTATGTCGACACCACCAAGGATTGTGTCGACACTTAGTCTACTTGTGTCGACACATGTGAAGTTCAGACTCGACATTTTGCTGACAGATACAAAGTTTCAAGAAGTGACTGGAAGACTTGATAGCTGCCATAACCAACACGTCTACTGCAACTGTCAGATCTGTCAGAAGTTGGTTAGCAACCGGATCAGCCGGTAACCTTGGATGAAGTCTATATAAAGACAGATTCTATCAACTGAAGAAGAAGAACAAGTAGAACAAAGAGAACAAAAAAAAGAAGTACACGAAACACAATTACAACAAAAGATCCAACATACACAAGGAAATCTAGTCAGAGATTTCAAGTGGATCTAAGTGAAGAATTTCAAGATATCTTCAGAAGAATTTGTAGAGAGAGAGAGTTCCAACAATTCAAGTGAAGAAAGAGACTATCATCAACTAGTCTCTTAAGAGCAGATCCTGTACTAATCTGTAAAGAAGAATTCAGATTAATTTCTGGATTTTAAGAAGGAAGCTGATTGAAGATCATCTTCAAGAAATTCAACCTTATCGTGTTCAGATTCAAGAAGCTTTGAAGAAAGCCAAAGACAGGTTGATTTCTGAGTAATCAGATTCTTCAAGAACTGATCAAGAAATCTTTCTACCCATTCTCTCTCAACTTGGGTGAAAGATAAAACTTATTTTTTATCATTTTTCTGTAAGATCATTATTGATCTGAGTTGTAAGCCTAATTTATAAAGTCTGAGGTAGGGCTGAGTGCCTGAGGTAGGAGATTTACATCTCTGAGTTGTAGGCCTTGGGAAGGCTAAGGTAGGGCTGTGTGCCCGAGGTAGGAGATTTGATTCTCTGAGTTGTAGGCCTGGGTGAAGGCTGAGGTAGGGCTTAATTGCCTGAGTTGTAGGAGTATGGACTCACTCTGAGTTGTAGGAACCTTGACTGGGTTCTGAGCTGTAAGATCTGTTGATTTGAGAAGGAAGGAAGAAGTTAAGCTGAATCTAGCACACTGCTAGATAGGCGAAGGGGGAAAGTGGATGTACCCATCATTTGGGGAACCACTATAAATCTGTGTGTCATCTGTGATTGTGTGTGATTCTGTGATTTCTGTGATGTGGTAGTTGTAGAACTGTTTGATTCTAATTGATTAACTGAATTAATATTCTTCCTTAGAGTAAAAAGGAATTGTACCTATTCACCCCCCCCCCCCCTCTAGGTGTTTAGGTAATCTTGAAACCAATTATTTCAAGTGGTATCAGAGGTAGATTACTCGAAGATAGACTTAACAGTCTGAGTAAGATCTGTGAGGCATAATTAATTAGAACATATGGGTTCAGGAGAAAATCATAAGGAACTTGGTTCCATGAAGTTGCCATATGCAGTAAAAAAATCTTTGGAATATGGAAAGAAAGGGTCAGATTGTTTATGGAAGCATCTGATCCAAGAATATATATAACTGTTAAGGAAGGGCCTTATATTCCAATGAAAGTCTCAGTTCTTGATGCTAATCAGAGGACACCAAAAGACTTTTCAGAAATGACTAAGGATGAGATTATCTTGGCTACTATGGACAAGAGAGCTCAAAATATTATAGTGAGTGTCATAGATGACTCAACATTCTAAAATCTGATTCACTGTAAAACCTTCAAGGAGATGTGGGACACATTGATAGTCTACATGGAGGGATCAGAAGAAGCTAGACAAGATAGAAAGTCAATGCTTAATCAGGAATATGAGAGCTTCAGACAAAGCAAATCAGACAGCATCACTGAATGTTACAAGAAGTTCTTCAGAATTGTGAATGAACTAATGTCATATGGAAGGGTATTTAGTACATATGAGTTGAATGATAAATTTCTTAGATCTAAGGATTGAGTCACCAAGATCTGTGCCATCAGGGAAGTGGCGAGACTGGCAGAAATCTCTCCTTCAACACTATTTGGCAAATTGCTTTCTTATGAAATGCAACTCATGGCCAGAAAGGAGGAAGAAAAAGTACTAAAGTTGACCATAGAAAAAGTCAGTGGCCTTCAAGGCAGAAGCCATAAGAAAGGATAGGAGGATGTATCCATCTCCTCCTAAGAAAGTTGCAGAAGTGATCTCTGAATGTTCTGATAGTCACACCTCAGACATCAATCATTCTGATGAGTACTGTGCTGTCTTCACAAGGCAGTTTTAGAGATTTTTGAAGAAGAAGAAGTGGAGAACTAAGCCATCCTCCTCTCAGTCCAAGGATGAATATTATCAGAAAAGAAAGTCATCTAGAAAGGATAAGAGTAGGTCAAAACCTAGCAAATCAACAACTACAAAGATTGTGTGATATTGCTGCAACATACTTGGACATGTAGTAGCTGATTGTCCGGACAAAAGAAAGGAATCTGCAGATAAGAAGAAGTCTCAGTATAAGAACAAGAAGGAGAAATCCTTTGTAGCAAAGAAAGAGAAAAGCTGGACAGATCCATCATCTTCAGATTCTGAATCTGTTGTTGAAGCTTATATTGGTCTGTTTGCAACAGAAGAAGAGACTGAGTTCTTGTAATTGTTGGACTCAATAAATGGAACTGAAGATCTTCAGTGCAAAGGGCTGATGGCCCTGACTGATGAAGATCACTGTCAGGATCAACCTGGTCCAAGTAAGGCAAAAAGCTGATCTGAAGATTCTGATTATTACACTGGCTCAGAATCAGAAGCATTTGCATCAAGAGATGTGGATGGATCTGAATCTGAAGGAGATATTTATCAACTTATAGATGCATATGGTGATTTGCTGCAGGTATTTAAGAGATGCAAAAACCTGACTAAAATTCAGGCTAAGAAAATTGCAGCTCTTAAGTTGGCTGCATCTGATTCAGAAAAGCTGTTGGATCAGAAGATGAATGAGATTGCCAAGCTGAAAAACATAACTGTTATTCAGATAGGAACAATCACATTCAAGAGTGATCAAATCAAAAGTCTGGAAGTCAAACTTCAGAAGGAAAAAGATCTAGTGGCCAGTTTCTCTAAGCCAAAATCTGTCATACCCTTAATTGATGACTTTGTGTCTCAAAATGGTAAGACAGGATTGGGTTTTAAGGGAAATACTAGGGCAGCTAATTTCAAAAGAAAAAGGAAAGCCCCAGTTAAGCCACTTGTCTTCAATCCCCCTATTGCTCTCAGAAAAGTGCAACAGCCTACCAATAGTAATGATCATGATATCATACATGGTCATGGTAAGTCTGATATTCTGAATGATAAGTGGTATCCAGCACTCAAGCAAAGAAACAATATACCTAAAAAGAGGTATAATAGATGTAACAACCCCATCCGTTCATATGATATATTCTAGAAGGTCCGGCCGGGGCCCCACAGGATATACCACAAAACAGTCGGTGAAGGTACAGGATGATACCAGAGTAGCGCATCGCACCTATCACAAGCATTCTAGCGGAAGCCTAAACTACTTGAACTCCTCATGAATGTCCCAACATAAAATTCCACATTTTATATACATATAGGAATGTCTTACACCATGTCAAACGAGTTGGACTTATGGCCTTACAGGGCTTTCAATCAGTGGCCTAAAACAGATTGGCGCGCATGCCGGCCACACTAAAAGAAAACACGCAAAAGAACACAATAGCCTTCGAGGGCTAGCAGCTAACAGCAGCAGCAACACCAGCAGGGGCATCAACCTCGTTTCGTCCCGCTCGGCTCTCCAGTACCTGTGCAAGGGACAATCCACCCACCGGTGGCAAACAAAAGCAACGGTCAGCGTTCAGCTGACCAAATTATAACGACCCTACCCCTTCTCTCGGGGCAGCGGTATTTTCCCTGCAGGCATATCATAGCACAAGTATGGCAAGCTATATCATCAAAAAGTGCTTTCACGCACACAAGCCATCACAACCGTCCGCCACCCGGCTCAACGGTCCGTGCACTCAGGGCACATTCTTGGTGTTCTGGCAACCTCTTGCCCACCACCGTATCAGGGTTATCACCCAACGGTAACTCTCTTGAGCATTTACTCCGTGGCGTGCAGCCGGAGTTAGTCCTCGGACACCGGGATGGCCCGTAGCCCCCCTTTGTGTCATGGAGCGCAGGCCGAAGACTCTTGCTATGCGCTCCAACAGACCGCACTTTTTGGTCTCACGTTAGACGGACATAGCGCAGGTCGGATCCTCCACCCCCCCGTTGCTCAAATCGCCTTCCCTTTCCGCGTGCAGCGTACTCATGGCTATATCAAAGGCGCGGGTCGGTCTCACCAATCCTGTTCCTGGCATTCAAGCCGGGGTATTTCACTATACCCATTTCCTCACAGCAACAGCGGGTCTTTCCTGGGCGCACCAGTACTTCCTGTAATTCCCGTCACAGGTGGACACCGCAAATTACAAATGTCAGGGGTCTTTCCTGGGCACACCAGTACTTCCTGTGACTCCCTCCACAGGTGGACACCCTATGACATCAAGCATCACAAAAAGTGACTTTCCTGGTCCCACCAGTACTTCCTGTGCCTCATTCACAGGTTGGACCCAAAATATCACATGGCTATTTTCCTGGGCTACCACCCCAGTACTTCCTACTACTCCTTTTCGCAGGTATAACCCATAGACTCCTTACTACTACACGTTTATCACGGAGTCTTCTCCGGTTCGTATGCAACATCACCAATCCAGACCAACCTGTCCAGATGGGCTTCACACAGCATGCCTATTCCGTACTCCATTTCCGGATCTATATGCAACACAAAGGGGATTTCAAGCATCCACCCAAAGATTCCCAAAATCAGCCACCTCTTGGTGGGGGAAATCATAAGATATGCCAAAAAGGAAGCCTTCACATGGCTAGGAAGAAAAGTCGTTACCCTTGACGATCGCTTTGGTGCCATGGCCTCCAAGCTAGCTTGCAAGACTCGCAAGATCGTCTCCTCCGCAACGCTGGCTTCGGATCTCTCGCCGGTAAACCGCAGCACCACCAACAGCAGCCCCCTTCCCTTCTTCCTCCTCCTTTCTCTCTCTCTTTCTCTCTCTTGAAGAAAGATGAAGGCCAAAGAAAATGAGAAGTAATTCTCTGACTTCGGCCCTTAAGGAAAAAGAAGAAGAGCTTTCAGCCCTTGGATCCAGACTGAAGGAATGGACGGCCACGATTCTGCCAAAAATACAACTTTTGACCCGACACGGCCTCGAACACGGCCGTGTGCCTGGCCGTGTGCCTCAAGCGGTGGTCAACCGACTTATCCAAACCAGTGACACGCCCACGGGACACGCCCGTGTCATTGGCCGTGTCACCAACACGCCTTCAGCCACGCCCGTGTCTGTGGCCGTGTACCTGTGTGAAAAAAATCCCAAATCATCCCGAGACTTCACACGTCCTGTGACACGCCCGTGTCCCAGGCCGTGTGCCCAGACACGGCACAAAGACACGCCCTGTCGAATTCCTTCAGCGGGCTGAGTTCGTCGCCTGATTTGACACGCCCTGTGACACGCCCGTGTCACAGGACGTGTTCAACACTCGACACACACTTCTCGACACTCGACGATCGTCGAGCAAAACTCGTCGAGAATGCGACACGGCCTTGGACACGCCCGTGTCCTGGGCCGTGTGCCTCCTCTCGACGAATCGTCGAGACCAGAAATCGTCGAGATAAAGCCCAATCGTCGACACAACTCGACACGCCCTGCGACACGCCCGTGTCGCAGGCCGTGTCACCTGACACGCCCTGGGACACGCCCGTGTCCCAGGCCGTGTTACCCAAATTTTCCTGTTTCTGAACTTTGGGCTGTTACAATCCTCCCCTCCTACAAGAAATTTCGTCCTCGAAATTTAGAGACATGAAAGCAACAGACTTAGCAAGAAAATGTAACAACCCCATCCGTTCATATGATATATTCTAGAAGGTCCGGCCGGGGCCCCACAGGATATATCACAAAACAGTCGGTGAAGGTACATGATGATACCAGAGTAGCGCATCGCACCTATCACAAGCATTCTAGCGGAAGCCTAAACTACTTGAACTCCTCATGAATGTCCCAACATAAAATTCCACATTTTATATACATATAGGAATGTCTTACACCATGTCAAAAGAGTTGGCCTTATGGCCTTACAGGGCTTTCAATCAGTGGCCTAAAACATATTGGCGCGCAGGCCGGCCACAATAAAAGAAAACATGCAAAAGAACACAATAGCCTTCGAGGGCTAGCAGCTAACAGCAGCAGCAACACCAGCAGGGGCATCAACCTCGTTTCGTCCCGCTCGGCTCTCCAGTACCTGTGCAAGGGACAATCCACCCACCGGTGGCAAACAAAAGCAACGGTCAGCGTTCAGCTGACCAAATTATAACGACCATACCCCTTCTCTCGGGGCAGCGGTATTTTCCCTACAGGCATATCATAGCACAAGTATGGCAAGCTATCATCAAAAAGTGCTTTCACGCACACAAGCCATCACAACCGTCCGCCACCCGGCTCAACGGTCCGTGCACTCAGGGCACATTCTTGGTGTTCTGGCAACCTCTTTCCCACCACCCTATCAGGGTTATCACCCAACAGTAACTCTCTTGAGCATTTACTCCGTGGCGTGCAGCCGGAGTTAGTCCTCGGACACCGGGATGGCCCGTAGCCCCCCTTTGTGTCATGGCGCGCAGGCCGAAGACTCTTGCTATGCGCTCCAACAGACCGCACTTTTTGGTCTCACGTCAGACGGACATAGCGCAGGTCGGATCCTCCACCCCCCCCCCCCCCCCCCCCCCGTTGCTCAAATCGCCTTGCCCTTTCCGCGTGCAGCGTACTCATGGCTATATCAAAGGCGCGGGTCGGTCTCACCAATCCTGTTCCTGGCGTTCAAGCCTGGGTAATTCACTATACCCATTTCCTCACAGCAACAGCGGGTCTTTCCTGGGCGCACCAGTACTTCCTGTGGTTCTCTCCACAGGTGGACACCGCCTAAGTCCAAATGTCAGGGGTCTTTCCTGGGCACACCAGTACTTCCTGTGACTCGCTCCACAGGTGGACACCCTATGACATCAAGCATCACAAAAAGGGCCTTTCCTGGTCCCACCAGTACTTCCTGTGCCTCATTCACAGGTTGGACCCAAAATATCACATGGCTATTTTCCTGGGCTACCACCCCAGTACTTCCTGCTACTCCTTTTCGCAGGTACAACCCGTAGACTCCTTAACACTACACGTTTATCACGGAGTCTTCTCCGGTTCGTATGCAACATCACCAATCCAGACCAACCTGTCCAGATGGGCTTCACATAGCATGCCTATTCCGTACTCCATTTCCGGATCTATATGCAACACAAAGGGGATTTCAAGCATCCACCCAAAGATTCCCAAAATCAGCCACCTCTTGGTGGGGGAAATCATAAGATATGCCAAAAAGGAAGCCTTCACATGGCTAGGAAGAAAAGTCGTTACCCTTGACGATCGCTTCGGTGCCATGGCCTCCAAGCTAGCTTGCAAGACTCGCAAGATCGTCTCCTCCGCAACGCTGGCTTCGGATCTCTCGCCGGTAAACCGCAGCACCACCAACAGCAGCCCCCTTCCCTTCTTCCTCCTCCTTTCTCTCTCTCTTTCTCTCTCTTGAAGAAATATGAAGGCCAAAGAAAATGAGAAGTAATTCTCTGACTTCGGCCCTTAAGGAAAAAGAAGAAGAGCTTTCAGCCCTTGGATCCAGACTGAAGGAATGGACGGCCACGATTCTGCCAAAAATACAACTTTTGACCCGACACGGCCTCGAACACGGCCGTGTGCCTGGCCGTGTGCCTCAAGCGGTGGTAAACCGACTTATCCAAACCAGTGACACGCCCACGGGACACGCCCGTGTCATGGGCCGTGTCACCAACACGCCTTCCGACACGCCCGTGTCTGTGGCCGTGTACCTGGGGAAAAAAAATCCCAAATCATCCCGAGACTTCACACGGCCTGTGACACGCCCGTGTCCTAGGCCGTGTGCCCAGACACGGCACAAAGATACGCCCTGTCGAATACCTTCGGCGGGCTGAGTTCGTCGCCTGATTTGACACGCCCTGTGACACGCCCGTGTCACAGGCCGTGTTCAACACTCGACACACACTTCTCGACACTCGACGATCGTCGAGCAAAAATCGTCGAGCATGCGACACGGCCTTGGACACGCCCGTGTCCTGGGCCGTGTGCCTCCTCTCGACGAATCGTCGAGACCAGAAATCGTCGAGACAAAGCCCAATCGTCGACACAACTCAACACGCCCTGCGACACGCCCGTGTCGCAGGCCGTGTCACCTGACACGCCCTGGGACACGCCCGTGTCCCAGGCCGTGTTACAATATTCTCGCTCTAAATTACAGAAACAATTCAGGGAACTCTTCTCGCATGGTTTGCTCGTGCTCCCATGTCAGCTCTTCACGGTCGCAGTTGTCCCATCGGACTTTTACCATACCGACCGTCTTGTTCCGCAACTGTTTCTCGGCTCGATCTTCGATCCGAATGGGTCTAACTCTCGTCGTTAGCCCATACTCTACCGGCACACGATCATCCGCGATCACTTGAGCTGGATCTTTCACGGCCTTCCGAAGCACCGAGATGTGAAAGACATCATGTAATCCACCCATGTCCGCCGACAGAGCTAGTCGATAAGCCGCTTCGCCAATTCACTCAACCACTTCGAAAGGACCCAAATATCTTGGACTCAACTTTTTCAATCGTCGAATCCTGGAGACACCTTTGAATGGCTTGATCTTCAAGTAGACCCAATCGCCAACCGCAAATTCGACATTCCGGTGCTTGGCGTTGTAGTACTTCGCTTGTCGATCTTGAGCAATCAGCAATCTCTCTCGAATAGTCCGAATGGTTGAGTTTGCTTCATCCATCTCATTTGGTTTAACAACCCGGGCTTCACCCGCTTCTACCCAAGCCAAGGGAGTACGACACTTCCTTCCGTATAGGGCTTCATATGGTGCCATCCCAATGCTTGCCTGGTAGCTGTTATTATACGCAAACTCGACCATATAGAGATGATCTTCCCATCTCTTTCTGAAGTCAAGGGCGCACATTCGGAGCATGTCCTCCATTGTTCTGTTGGTACGTTCAGTCTGGCCATCCGTTTGGGGATGAAAGGCCGTACTGAAAGTCAACTTCGTGCCCAACAGTCGGTGAACTAGCCTCCAATCATTTGACGTGAATCGCCCATCTCGATCACTTACGATGCTTCGAGGAACACCGTGAAGCCGCACAATCTGATCAACATATAATTTTGCCAAACTTTCAACCGAATCATCCCGCCTGTTCGGGAGAAAATGTGCTACTTTTGTTAGCCGGTCAACTATCACCCAAATGGAATCGTTTCCTCGCTGCGATCTTGGCAATCCATGCACAAAATCCATGAAAATATCATCAAATTTCCACACTGGGATCGGTAGTGACTTCAAATAACCACCCGACTTTTGGCATTCCGCCTTCACCATCGCACATGTTAGACATTTGGCGACATACAGGGCAACATCTTTCTTGAGCCCTGGCCACCAGAAAAGCTTCTTCCGTTGAACATCTTTGTGCTCCCGGGGTGAATGGAATACTTCGTATAATGTGCTTCATGCATCAGTTCTTCCCTCAATTTCCCCACATTTGGGACGCACAATCGGCCATCTTTTTGTAAAAGACCGTCATTCCAGGTGAATTTGCCTTCTGGTCCTTCATTCACATAGCGTAAGAGATCTTCATCCAACTCCGTTGCCCGTCGAACTCGGTCCGTAAGGTCACATTGCACCTCAGTCCAGTTCAAACATGCAGTGGCAGTGGAATTCCTATCAACATAATAGATCTCCAATGCCTCCAAGTCCTGGACAAGACGTTCATCATGCCTTTGTAACCAATTTGCTCTAGCCGGAACTCGCCGACTCAAGGCATCCGCGACAACATTCCCCTTCCCGGGCGTATAATGAATCTCGAATGTGTAGTCCCCAAGGAACTCCAACCACCTTCGTTGTCGCATGCTCAACTCTTTCTGTTCCAAAAGATACTTTAGGCTCTTATGATCGGTATAGATCTCCACCTTCACTCCATAAAGGTAGTGTCGCCACAGCTTAAGTGCAAAAATCACCGTCGCTAGTTCCAAATCATGGACGGGATAGTTTCGCTCGTGCACCTTCAGCTGGCGTGAGCCATAAGCAATCACCTTTCCGCTCTGCAGAAGAACGCAGCCTAAGCCGCTTCCTGAGGCATCACTATAAATCACAAACCCATCGGTTCCACATGGCGAAGACAACACCGGCGCCGTGGTCAACCGAACCTTCAGCTCTTCAAAAGCTCGGGCTCACTCTGGCGTCCAAACGAACTTCTGATCTTTTCGCGTCAGTGTGGTTAGCGGCAAAGCGATCCGCGAGAAGTTCTCCACAAATCTTCTATAGTAGCCCGCAAGTCCAAGAAAACTCCTGACCTCGGCCACGGAAGACAATATTGGTCATTCTTGTATGGCTTTTATCTTCGCTGGATCCACTGCAATGCCCGCTCCACTCACCACATGGCCCAAAAATGCCACTGACGATAGCCAAAACTCGCACTTCGAGAACTTGGCATAGAGCTGATTTTGCCTCAACGTGTTCAACACCAACCGCAAATGAATCTCATGCTCAGCTTTGGACTTCGAGTACACCAGGATGTCATCAATGAACACAATCACAAACAGATCCAGGTACTCACGAAAAATACGGTGCATCAAATCCATAAACACCGAAGGCGCATTACACAATCCAAAGGGCATGACTGTGAACTCATAGTGCCCATAGCGCGTTCCAAATGCGGTTTTGGGAATGTCACCTTCCCGAATCCTTAACTGGTAATAACCAGACTTCAGGTCCAACTTCGAATAGACGGTAGATCCCACCAACTGATCAAATAATTCATCAATCCGAGGTATCGGATACTTATTCTTCTCGGTCAGCTTATTCAATTCACGGTAATCGATACACAACCGTAACCCACCATCTTTCTTCTTTACAAAAAGCACAGGCGCGCTCCAAGGTGACATACTTGGGCGGATATAACCTTGCTCTAGCATTTCTTGTAGTTGAACCTTCAACTCAGCCATCTCTTTAGGCGCAACGCGATATGGCGAGCGGGCCACGGGTTTCGCACCTGGCACCAACTCAATTGTGAAGTCAATCTCCCGCTGAGGTGGTAGCCCAGGGAGATCCGCGGGAAACACATCAGTAAATTCTGCCACAATCGGAACCTCGCACAAAGTGGCCTTAGGCTCAACAGCCTGAATTAGTGCAAAGTAACACTCCGCACCCTTCCGAACAGCTTTGACTACCTGGAGTGCAGACATCAACGTCCCGCCTACTCCTCGCATACCCGCGAACTTGGTCTCCTGTTCGGTATTCTGGCCCAACGTGATTTCTTTGGACTGGCAATCAATCATAGCATGCTGCTCCGCAAGCCAATCCATCCCAAAAATCACATCAAATTCCGATATTGGCAAAACAAATGCGGTTAAACAAAAATCCCGACTTCCTAACTGAACCGCCACATCGCAAGCTTGATCCGCAAGCATCCAACATCCATTCGGCAACACGACTCTGACGCTATCTGTCTTTGCACGACTGGGTATCCCAAGCCGCGTAAGAAACTCACTCGACAGAAAAGAATGCGATGCACCTATATCAAACAGTGCTCGCGCCAGCGTGTCCCGAATCATTACAAAACCTATGACAAACATGTCACACACACAAACCACAAACATAGGGGTACTAAGCTAAGCATACAAACAATAGCATATGCACAACTAAACTCATACCTGTGACCACGTCACTCTGCTTGATGGCCTCCTGCAGGCCAAGATTGTAGACCCGGGGTTGCGCCTGTGAGGCAGAGGAATCCACCACCGCCTTTCCTTTCTCCGCATAAGATGCTCCAGCCTTCTTTTCACTCTTTGGCGGCATCCGACAGTCTCGCGCAATATGCCCCATCCTACTACAATTGAAGCAGGTACGAGTTTCTGGCCTGGAGGTTGCCCCTGATGTTGCTCCCGTTGCAACTGATGAAGGAGCTTGTCCACTAGACTTGGACTTCTTGCCCCATCTCTTCTTATAAAACGATTTTCCCGATCGGGGCGCCTTCCACTCTGGTTGCGTCATCACCAACGCTCTCTTCCCTTGCACCCTCTTCATGTCTTTTTCTAACGCGGTCGCAGTGTCAACCAACGCTTGGAAACCTTGGTTCACCGAACTGGACACAAGGAACCTCAGCTCGTCCCTCAGCCCTTCATAGAACCGATTAGTCTTCCTCTGCTCATCAGCAAATATCGAACCCGCATACCGCCCAAAGCGAGTAAATTCATGCAGGTACGCGTCAACACTGCCATCACCTTGAGTCAACCGTTGGAATTCATTTTCCATGGCTATCTGTTGAGCCACAGGAAGGTGCTTCGCTAGGAAGAGCCGGGAGAATTCTTCCATCGACACTTGGGTTAACGGACGACCCGCCAAATGATGCAACTCCATCTCATCCCACCATAACCGCGCTTCTCCTTCAAGCAAGAAGGTGGCTAAGGTAACCTTCTGGTGCTCCGCCGTTCCTATCGCCGACATCACTCGCTTGACGCGTGATAACCAATCCTCAGCCTGCGTCGGGGTTCCCGCTCCCTAAAACGTAGGCGGATGGAAACTCATAAACCGTGTTAGCTGCTTCTCAGCCGCTCGAGGAACCACTTCCACGACAGGTTCAGGCCTTGCCACCACCTGTTCTATCCCCACAGCCGCTTGTTCCTGCCTCAGTGGCTGACCTTGGATCATGGTATACAAGGCCTCCGCAACTAAACGGACATGATCTGCAGACGGTGGAGGTGTAGGCACCGCAGCCGGTGCCGTACTTTCATCAGAACGCTGGGGTTCAGACGGCCCAGCTCCACTCCGTGTCACCTAAAGGTGGACAAGACACATACATTAGCGGTCGTACCCAAGCAAACAACACAAAATAGGAACACGCAGGTTCCTCAAACATACAAAAATGCATTCCTATCATGGACATTCAGGAGTTCAATCGTAGACTTTGGTGTGCACAAACACGTGCTCGCCACCCCACAAAAGAAGTCGGCCACGACTTCGAGAGGGAAAGACCAAGACAACCTATACCAAAAATGTAACAACCCCATCCGTTCATATGATATATTCTAGAAGGTCCGGCCGGGGCCCCATAGGATATACCACAAAACAGTCGGTGAAGGTACAGGATGATACCAGAGTAGCGCATCGCACCTATCACAAGCATTCTAGCGGAAGCCTAAACTACTTGAACTCCTCATGAATGTCCCAACATAAAATTCCACATTTTATATACATATAGGAATGTCTTACACCATGTCAAACGAGTTGGCCTTATGGCCTTACAGGGCTTTCAATCAGTGGCCTAAAACAGATTGGCGCGCAGGCCGGCCACACTAAAAGAAAACACGCAAAAGAACACAATAGCCTTCGAGGGCTAGCAGCTAACAGCAGCAGCAACACCAGCAGGGGCATCAACCTCGTTTCGTCCCGCTCGGCTCTCCAGTACCTGTGCAAGGGACAATCCACCCACCGGTGGCAAACAAAAGCAACGGTCAGCATTCAGCTGACCAGATTATAACGACCCTACCCCTTCTCTCGGGGCAGCGGTATTTTCCCTGCAGGCATATCATAGCACAAGTATGGCAAGCTATATCATCAAAAAGTGCTTTCACGCACACAAGCCATTACAACCGTCCGCCACCCGGCTCAACGGTGCGTGCACTCAGGGCACATTCTTGGTGTTCTGGCAACCTCTTGCCCACCACCGTATCAGGGTTATCACCCAACGGTAACTCTCTTGAGCATTTACTCCGTGGCGTGCAGCCGGAGTTAGTCCTCGGACACCGGGATGTCCCGTAGCCCCCCTTTGTGTCATGGCGCGCAGGACGAAGACTCTTGCTATGCGCTCCAACAGACCGCACTTTTTGGTCTCACGTCAGACGGACATAGCGCAGGTCGGATCCTCCACCCCCCCCCCCCCCCCCCCCCCCCCCCCGTTGCTCAAATCGCCTTGCCCTTTCCGCATGCAGCGTACTCATGGCTATATCAAAGGCGCGGGTCGGTCTCACCAATCCTGTTCCTGGCATTCAAGCCGGGGTATTTCACTATACCCATTTCCTCACAGCAACAGCGGGTCTTTCCTGGGCGCACCAGTACTTCCTGTAATTCCCGTCACAGGTGGACACCGCAAATTACAAATGTCAGGGGTCTTTCCTGGGCACACCAGTACTTCCTGTGACTCCCTCCACAGGTGGACACCCTATGACATCAAGCATCACAAAAAGGGCCTTTCCTGGTCCCACCAGTACTTCCTGTGCCTCATTCACAGGTTGGACCCAAAATATCACATGGCTATTTTCCTGGGCTACCACCCCAGTACTTCCTGCTACTCCTTTTCGCAAGTATAACCCGTAGACTCCATACTACTACACGTTTATCACGGAGTCTTCTCCGGTTCGTATGCAACATCACCAATCCAGACCAACCTATCCAGATGGGCTTCACACAACATGCCTATTCCGTACTCCATTTCCGGATCTATATGCAACACAAAGGGGATTTCAAGCATCCACCCAAAGATTCCCAAAATCAGCCACCTCTTGGTGGGGGAAATCATAAGATATGCCAAAACGAAAGCCTTCACATGGCTAGGAAGAAAAGTCATTACCCTTGACGATCGCTTCGGTGCCATGGCCTCCAAGCTAGCTTGCAAGACTCGCAAGATCGTCTCCTCCGCAACGCTGGCTTCGGATCTCTCGCCGGTAAACCGCAGCACCACCAACAGCAGCCCCCTTCCCTTCTTCCTCCTCCTTTCTCTCTCTCTTTCTCTCTCTTGAAGAAAGATGAAGGCCAAAGAAAATGAGAAGTAATTCTCTGACTTCGGCCCTTAAGGAAAAAGAAGAAGAGCTTTCAGCCCTTGGATCCAGACTGAAGGAATGGACGGCCACGATTCTGCCAAAAATACAACTTTTGACCCGACACGGCCTCGAACACGGCCGTGTGCCTGGCCGTGTGCCTCAAGCGGTGGTCAACCGACTTATCCAAACCAGTGACACGCCCACGGGACACGCCCGTGTCATTGGCCATGTCACCAACACGCCTTCAGCCACGCCCGTGTCTGTGGCCGTGTACCTGGGTGAAAAAAATCCCAAATCATCCTGAGACTTCACACGGCCTGTGACACGCCCGTGTCCCAGGCCGTGTGCCCAGACACGGCACAAAGACACGCCCTGTCGAATTCCTTCGGCGGGCTGAGTTCGTCGCCTGATTTGACACGCCCTGTGACACGCCCGTGTCACAGGCCGTGTTCAACACTCGACACACACTTCTCGACACTCGACGATCGTCGAGCAAAACTCGTCGAGAATGCGACACGGCCTTGGACACGCCCGTGTCCTGGGCCGTGTGCCTCCTCTCGACGAATCGTCGAGACCAGAAATCGTCGAGACAAAGCCCAATCGTCGACACAACTCGACACGCCCTGCGACACGCCCGTGTCGCAGGCCGTGTCACCTGACACGCCCTGGGACACGCCCGTGTCCCAGGCCGTGTTACCCAAATTTTCCTGTTTCTGAACTTTGGGCTGTTACAATAGATATGAGTGCTGGTGTTGTGGCAAGGTGGGACACATTGTCATTGACTGTTGGCATAACACTAGTGTCAGGATGAATTCCAGCTTGCCTAGAAGAAGGGCTGCTACAAATTATGTTAAATTTCAGTCTAACCTGAACCAAGGACCCAATAACAATTTGGGTTCTAAGGTTAAGTAATTATTTGTTGCAGATAAGTCCAAGTGGCCATGCCCATTTATGGTACTTGGACAGTGGATGTTCCAGACATATGACTGGAACAAGAGGATTGTTGAAGGACTACTCACCCATATTGAATGGACCTAAAGTAATCTTTGGTGGTTCTGAAAAAGGAGTCATCAAAGGGTTTGGTAACATTTCTAACAGCTCAATTGCAATCACACAAGTGGCTTATGTGAAGGGTTTGAAACATAACTTGATAAGCATAAGTTAACCGAGTGATCTTGGATATGACATTTCATTCATTAAAAATGGTTGTCATATTAAAAGGTCAAGTGATCAAAAGATCATGTTGACTGGTTATAGGAAAGGAAATGTGTATTGCCTAAACTTTGTGAGTGAGAATAAATATTCTCCTATTTGTCTGGTAGCTGATAAGAAAGCCTCTCATTGTGTCAAATGCCATAAGAGGCTAGCTCATCTAAACTACAAGACTATTGGTCAGCTCTTTAATAAAGAGTTAGTGAGGAATGATCCTCAAGTTAAGTGCATTAAGGATGGAATATGCTCAGCTTGTCAAAACGGCAAGCAGACCAGCTCCTCCTTTCATAGCCTTGAAACCAAAGACTCAGTGAGGTGTTTATACCTCTTGCATATGGATTTATTTAGTCCAATGCCAGTTCAGAGTCTGGGTAGGAAAGTCTACACATTTGTGGTTGTAGATGACTATTCTAGATTTTTCATGGGTTTTCTTTCTGAGGCAGAAATCTGAAACCCCAACTATTTTCAGCAACTTTGTTAAGCAAATTTAGAATGAACTGAACAATTCAGTGGTCAAAATCAGAAGTGACCATGGAACAGAATTTCAATCTGAAAATATGACAAAGTTGTGTGAAGAATTTGGGATTCATTAGGAATTTTCCTCACCTAGAACTCCTCAGTAAAATGGAATTGCTGAAAGAAAGAATAGGACTCTCATTGAGGCAGGTAGAACTCTATTGAGTGACACTTCTCTCCCAAAATATTTATGGGCTGAGGCAGTAACACTGCATGTCATGTGTTCAATAGGGCTTCCATCACTAAGAGCCACAAAAAGACACCCTATGAGGTTATGAAAGGCAGAAAACTAAACTTATCCTATTTTAGGATCTTTGGTTGCAAGTGTTATGTGCTTAACAATGGCAAGTCTTACCTGACAAATTTTTCTGCCAAATCCCAAGATGGGATATTTGTTGGGTACAGTAACAATAGTAAGGCATATAGAGTCTATAACTTGACTACACAAGTTGTAGACGAGTCTGTTCATGTTATATTTGATGAATCAAGACTTATTAACAGTGAGTTGCCAAGTAGTTCTTGTAGCTCTACAGCTATAAAAGAGAAGATGGACATGCTGACTATCAAATAAGATCAAACTGCTAGGCTGGATGAAGATAAAGATTCTTGCTGTCCAGGGGGAGAGCAAGTCTCTCTGGATGAAGAAGACAATGAAGTACAGCAGAATGAAGAAAATGGAGAATGTCAAACTGTAGACAGACTTCCTCCAGCAGTTAGACATTTAAAGGATCATCCTGTACACCAAATTATTGGTGATCCTAGACAAGGGGTTCAAACTAGATGCAGGAGCTTGAACACTGTACTATGCTCAAGCTTCTTGTCTCAACAGGAACCTAAAAGATTTGAATAAGCTATACAAGATCCACACTGAATTGATGCTATGTAGGAGGAGTTAAATCAATTTAGGATATGTAAGGTCAGGAAGTTAGTTCCTAAACCAAAAGTCCACAATGTCATAGGGACTAAGTGGATCAATAGAAACAAGCTAAATGAGAGTGAGATTATAATTAAGAACAAGGCAAGGCTTGTTGCCAAAGGATACAGGCAGGAAGCGGGCATAGACTTTGATCAAACATTTGCCCCTGTGGCAAGGTTGGAAGCAATAAGGCTATTCCTAGCCTATGCAGATTATCAGGGTTTCAAAGTGTTCCAAATGGATGTTAAGTCAGCATTCCTGAATGGAGACTTAAAGGAGGAAGTCTATGTAGAACAGCCATCAGGTTTTATTGATCCACTCTATCGTAATTATGTGTATAGGCTTAGGAAAGCACTATATGGTTTCAAACAAGCCTCAAGGGATTGGTATGAAACCTTGTCTACTTTCCTCATTGAGAACAAATTCTCAAGGGGGAAAATAGACAAAACTATATTCCTTAGGAAATCCAAAGGGAAGATAATCCTAGTCCAGATATATGTTGATGACATAATATTTAGTTCTACTGAAAATAACATTTGTAGGAAGTTTGCTAAACTTATGCAAGGGAAGTTTGAAATGAGCAGCATGTGAGAACTTAAGTTCTTCTTGGGACTTCAAGTAAGACAGACTGATGATGGCCTATCTATGTCCCAGTCTAAGTTCACCCAGGAGTTAATTAAGAAGTATGGTATGGAAAACCTGTAGATGAGTCTTTGTATAGAGGGATAGTTGGCTCCATGTAACACCCCCTATCCGTCGCATAGCATATAGCAGTAGGTCCGGCCGGGGCCCGACGCCATATACCACAGACAGAATGGGTGGTTACTCAATGGAAACCATCCAACCAATCATAACGTCCTACACAGAGCATTCTAGCGGAAGCAGTTTAAATAGTTGTAATTAAAAGAACCCAGCAATAAGCATGAATGTCCACTAACAAGCCAAATAATAATGAAGTACATACACAAGTACTGGCCTTAAGGCCTTACACATGGTTTACTCTTATTACATGTTTTCCATACCACGGCACGCAGGCCGGTCATACATGAACAAAAGCAAGTAAACACTCCAATTAGGCCTTCGAGAGCCGGCTTCATAATTTGGGTTTTAGCCTGCTATTGACCGTTTGGTCCAGCAGCACCTGCAAGCAACAAACCACCGCATGGTGGCAAACAAAAGTAACGGTCAGCAATGCTGACCAAATTATAACGATCCCGCCCCCAATGTGGGGTGGCGATGCTCCTTCCCTGCACTTATTAGCATAACCAAGCAGTATAAAAATGTACATTGCATCACAAGCGTTGGCATGCATGGACACACGCCCCATGCACTCAGGGCAAATTCTCGGTGAACCGGCCAATATCACGTTAATTTAAGCCATAGACATCCCGGACTCACCACCGCCACTTTGACGGCCAAACATATGAGCATTTTGTCTTCCCGGCATGGGTCACTTCAATTTAAGCCATAGACAGCCGAAGACCCTCATCTATGCCAACGGCTCTAATCGAACGATATAGAACGGGTACGGTTCCATCTAACCCGCGCTCACATCGCAACGACAATTTAAGACACATGCGCGGGTCAAACTTCTCCCGAGTCCCGTTTCCATCACACACTTCACATAACCCGGTTATGTTCAAGTTGGCTCCCAGGCCACCAAGTTGGCAAGATCACGCATCCGCCCAGTTTTCCGGGTGCACCTTAGGGTTAATCCCCAAGGCTCTCTGTTGCAATCTACCACGTAGAAAACCCGAAAAACAAACATTCGCACGAAGTCTTCTCCGGCATTTATGCAATGCAACATCACCGATCCAGACCAACATGTCTGGATAGGCTTCACACATCATGCCTATGTCCGTTCTCGATTACGGACTCTACACAACGGGTACTTCATATATCTACCCTAAGGAACGCCTCAAACTCACCGCAAACTCGCGAGAGCGGGCTTCCTAAGCAAAAGAAGGAGAGCTACACATGCTCAAGTAGAGAATCGTTACCCTAGCATTCTTCCTTAGCGCCATGGAAATGTAAGCGGATGAAAAGCACCGCAATCTCCTTGCCTTCGTAGATCCGAAGTCGGCTCGCGATTTGGAGCTCTAAAACTCCTCCAAAGACTGGATCTAGACTTCTTCTTCCTCCTTTGCTCTCCCCTCTCTCTAAGATTTAGACAGAGAACACGGCAGGAAAAAATAAGGGTTCTGAAACCCTTCTCTCGGGTATAATCTCTTCGGGATTAACCACAGCCGTCGGATCCCACAAAAAGGGACGCACTGACACGATCCAGGTCTGACCTGGACAAATGGGGTTAAACACCGCATGGTTCACCAATCCGGAGCAAGACACGTCCGCGGCCAATTAAATTGTGTCAGGACATCTAGTCAACTCCCGCCAAACCCCTGCGTCAACACTCCGCGTCGACCGAGTCAGACACGCCAGAATCAGCCCCGCTCTCGACGATCGTCGAACCAAGATCATCGACCACTGCTAGATCATCGAACGTAGATCTATAGCCTGATAGTCGAACGCAAAACTCTGGCCAAATCGTCAAACGCGCGGACCGATCGTCGAACCCACGGCCCAATCGTCGAACCCAGAAAACTACCTATTAGACGAACACGTGGATAGCTGGCCCGATCGTCGAACCCAGAAAGCTGGCCCGATCGTCGACCGCAGCATTATGACCAGATCATCGACCGCTGCTCGACGATCGTCGAACCCAGAAATCTGCCTGATCGTTTAGCCAGAACTTTGAACTACCCCAACACGCCCTGGGACACGCCCGTGTCCCAGGCCATATAGCTCCTGCCAAATTACAAATTTGGCCCGGAACGCCTCCCGTCGCTCTTTTGAGTTTTGAGGCATTACAGCTCTCCCCCTCTTAAAAGAATTTTGTCCACGAAATTACATAAAGGAAAGACAAGTACAAAACCAAAATTTGTACCTGAGCGGAACAACTCCGGATACTCGTCAAGCATAGTCTGCTCTCGCTCCCAAGAGAGCTCGTCTCGACCGCAATTGTCCCATCGAACCTTGACCATCCTGATCTCTTTATTGCGTAGCCGCTTGACTTCCGAGTCTTCAATCCGCACGGGCTTGACCTTTGTCGTCAACCAACTATCAACCGGCACTTGATCGACCGCGATCACTTGCGAAGGCTCTTGCACCGCCTTCCGTAGCACTGATATATAGAGTACATCATGTAGACACTAAGCTCCACCGACAGCTTTAATCAATAAGCCGCTTCGCCAATCCGCTCCAGAACCTCAAATGGCCCAAGGTACCTCGGGCTTAGCTTTTTCAAGCGCCGCACCCGCGAGACAACCTTAAACGGCTTGATATTTGAGTACACCCAGTCGCCCATAGCGAACTACACGTTCCTGCGCTTGGCATTATAGTACTTCGCTTGCCGGTCCTGAGTGATAAGCAATCTCTCCCGAATGGTTCGCACCAACGAAGTAGCATCCTCCACCTCTTGACGCTTGTACAACTTTGACTCACCCGTTTCAAACCAGGACAACGGCATGCGACATCTTCTACCATAAAGGGCCTCGAAGGGCGTCATTTGAATACTCGCCTGGTAGCTATTGTTGTACGCAAATTTCACCAAGTAAAGATGGTCTTCCCATTACTTTCCAAAGTCCAAGACACACATGTGGAGTATGTCTTCCATAGTTTTATCGACACTCTCGGTCTGCCCATCCGTCTGTAGATGGAAGGTTGTGCTAAAACTCAGCTTTGTTCCCAACATTTGCTGCACAAGCCTCCAATCATTGGACGTGAACCGCCCATCTCGGTCACTCAAGATGCTGCGGGGCACACCGTGGAGCCGTACTATGTTATCCACATATAACTTTGCCAACTTCTCCACCAGATCATCCTTCCTATGTGGAATGAAATGCGACACATTCGTTAGCCGATCTACGACCACCCAGATGGCGTCGTTCCCCTTTTGCGACCTTGGCAACCCGTGCACAAAGTCCATAGTGATGTCATCGAATTTCAACTCCGTAATAGGCAAGGACTTCAGAAATCCTCCCGGCTTTTGGCACTCCGCCTTCACCAAGGAGCAAGTTTGGCACTTCGCAACGTAGAGCGTCACATCCTTCTTCAAACCCGGCCACCAAAACAGTTTCTTAATATCGCGGTACATCTTTGTGCTCCTCGGGTGAATCGAGTACTTGGTATTGTGCGCCTCGTATAACAAATCCACCCACAAACTGCCCACACTTGGGATGCAAAGACAGCCATCTTTCCAAAACAATCCGTCCTCCACAATGAATTGGGAATTTGACCCATTCAGAGCCTCTACCATGAACTACTTCATGTGGTCATCCAAATGCAAAGCCTGCCGAATCCGATCAGCCATGTCATATTGAACTTCAGTCCAATTCAAGAGTGCTTCAGCACTTGACTGCTTATCTACACAAACAATCTCCAACGCCTCCAACTCCCGAACCAACCGCTCATCATTCACCGATATCCAATTGGCTTGAGCTGGGGCTCGGCGACTCAACGCGTCCGCAACCGCGTTACCTTTACCAGGCACGTAGTGGATCTTGAATGTATAGTCCCCCAGGAACTCCATCCATCTACGCTGTCACATATTCAGATCTTTCTGATCAATCAAATACTTCAGGCTCTTATGATCGGTGTAGATATCAATCTTCACACCATACAAATAATGCCTCCACAGCTTCAAGGCAAACATCACGGCCGCTAACTCCAAGTCATTGACTGGATAATTACTCTCGTGCACTTTCAGCTGTCTCGAGCCATAAGATATCACACTTCCATGTTGCAGTAGCACGCAACCCAAACCGCTGCCCGAAGCATCACTATAAATCTCATAACCTTCGGTCCCACTCGGTGAACTCAGCACAGGCGCCGTGGTCAACCGACATTTCAACTCCTCAAAAGCTCGGGTGCACTCCGGCGTCCAAACGAACTTCTGCTCCTTTCTCGTCAAAGTAGTAGAGGTAACGCTTTCCGCGAGAAGTTCTCTACGAAGCGCCTATAATAGCCAGCAAGTCCCAGAAAGCTCCGGACTTCCGCTACCGTAGAAAGCTTAGGCCACTCCCGTATCGCAACAATCTTCGCCGGATCCATTGCAATACCTTCTCCACTCACTATATGACCGAGGAATGCCACTGAGGACAACCAAAACTCGCACTTCGAGAACTTGGCGTACAATTGATTCCTCCTTAGCGTTTCCAAAACCAAATGAAGATGCCTGAAGTGATATTCCTCTCTCTGCGAGTACACCAAAATATCATCGATGAAGACGATCACAAAATGGTCCAAGTACTCCCTGAAGGTCCTGTTCATCAAATCCATGAATACTGACGGCACATTAGTTAGCCCAAACGGCAAGACCGTAAACTCGTAATGCCCGTATCTCGTACTGAACGCTGTCTTCGGTATATCACTCTCCCTTATTCGTAGCTGATAGTACCGGAACTTGAGGTCCAACTTTGAGTACACCGTCGACCCGACTAACTGATCGAATAGATCATCAATTCGGGGGATCGGGTACTTGTTCTTTTCCGTCAACTTGTTGAGCTCCCGATAATCGATACATAGCCTCAAGCTTCCATCCTTCTTCTTAACAAAGAGGACCGACGCGCTCCAAGGCGAAGAACTTGGACGCACATACCCTTGCTCCAACAACTCTTACAGTTGAACCTTCAGCTCTGCCATTTCCTTAGGCGCTAGCCGATATGGAGAGCGTGACACAGGCTTTGCACCTGGTATGAGCTCTATCGTAAAATCTATCTCCCGCTGCGGCAGGGCTCCAGGAAGATCGCTCGGGAACACATCAGGGTACTCCTATACCACTGAAATACTGTCCAATGCGGCCTTAGGCTTTGCAACCTCCACTAGTGTAAAGAACAGTTCTGCACCGGGATGAACCGCCTTCACCACCTGAAGAGCAGACATCAACGTCTTGCTCGACCCCTTCAAGCCCGTGAAAGTCGTTTTACGACCTGCTCCCAGTTTAACTTCCTTGCCACCACAATCAATATAGGCTCGCTGCTCCGAAAGGCAGTCCATTCCAAATATAACGTCGAATTCCACTAGCGGCAATAACGATGCTTGCAAATGGAACTCTTGATTCCCAATTCGAATCTTCACGCCACAGATTCTATCCGCGCGCATCGAACACCCATTGGGCAACAACACATCCAACTTGTCCTTCGCCATCAAAGAAGGTACTCCGATGCGTGATATAAATCCTTCGGACAAGGAGCGTGAAGCTCCTATATCGAAGAGTGCTCTTGCCGGATTTTCACAAATCAAAATAAATCTTAAACAAGCAGTGGTAAGGTAACAAGCACATAACAAGTATTTAAAAGATTAACTTGCTATAAATTAAAATTTTACCTGTCACCACATCCACCTGTTTGATGGCCTCCTGTTGGCCAAGATTATAAACCCTCGGTTGGGCCGGAGCATAATGGGACGCGGTTGACTCCACCGCCTTGCCCTTCTCTTCATAAGTCGCTTTCGGCTTCCTTTCGGAATTGGGACGTCCGCTCCGGCAGTCACGGGCAAAGTACCCAGGCTTCAAACAAGTAAAACATGCACCTAGGGTACGACCTGTAGTCGCCCCAGAAGCACCAGAAGAGGGGGCTGGACCCGAAGTCCTAGCCTTCTTAAAGAATTTACGGTACCCAGACTTTGAAGTAGTCAGCACCTTGAACTCAGATTTCTTATCACCCAAACTTTTCTTTGCCTGAACATTCTTCATGTCCTTCTCCAAGGACCGGGCCGTGTTGACCAAGGTCAAGAAACCCTGCGTCATCGGCCCCGAGAGTAGTAGCCTCAAATCATCTCTCAACTCTTCGTAGAATCGATTCGTCTTGCGCTCCTCATCCGCGATGGTGGAGCTAGCATACCGACTCAATCGAGTAAACTCGTGGAGATATTCATCCACGCTACTCTCTCCTTGAATAAACTTCAGGAACTCGTTCTCCAAAGCTATCCTCTGCGTCGAAGGGAGGTACCTAGCCAAGAACAGTCTCGAGAACTCCTCCATCGAGACATCAGTAAGTTGCCTACCTCTCAATAGATACAGCTCCAATCCTTCCCACCACAATCTCGCATCACCGTCCAGAAGGAACGTAGCAATGGTGGTCATTTGACACTCCTCCATCTCTGTTGCTGTCAAGACTCTCTTCACCCTGGAGAGCCAGTCTTCAGCTTGAGATGGGGTTCCCAACCCCGAGAATATCGGAGGATTAAAGCTCATGACATGTTTGAGTTGTCTCTCGGTTTCCCTCCTTGGCACCAACGGTTCCACTACTACCTGCTCCACTCTCCTCGGCTCAACCTCTGGAAGAGGTGCCTGCTCCATCGTAGGAGCCGGCTGCTGCATTTGCCTTGCAGGCTGCTCATTAATCATGGCCAACACTGCTTCGGCCACCAATCGTATGGTCTCAGCCGATGGAGGTGTTGCAGGAGCATCATTTGGTGTACTGCTAGCCTCAGAAACGCGACGTTCCGACGGCCCAGCACCGCTTCTGGTCACCTATAGTGGTACAAAATACCGTTAAGTGACCAAACAAAATTGCAAACAGCAATTATAGGAACACGCAGGTTCCCCAAACACGTGTATTTTCATTCCTAAGTGGACATTCATGGGTTCTTTTGTTGTTATAACGATGACGCAAATACATGTTCTCACCACCCCTTAAAAAGAATTCGTCCACGAATTCATTTAAGCCTGACCGAAACCAGTAGTTCGATACCAAAATGTAACCCCCCTAACCGTCGCATAGCATATATCAGTAGGTCCGGGCGGGGCCCGACGCCATATACCACAGACAGACCGCGTGGTTACTCAATGGAAAACATCCAACCAATCATAATGTCCTACACAAAGCATTCTAGCCGAAGCATTTTAAATCGTTGTAATTAAAAGAACCCAGCAATAAGCATGAATGTCCACTAACAAGGCAAATAGGAATGAAGGACATACACATGATGGCGTGCCCCCTCCTCCACCATTTGAAGATGATGCTGACGATGTTGATGATGATCTGGTTGATAAGGCAATACAACTCAAGGACGTGAGGCGGCACGATGACGCTAACGGAAGGCTACGCTACAACCTCCACCCGCGGCGTGCTACATCCACTGTAAAGAATTAGCCTTATTTATTTCATTTTCTTGAACCCTATTTTATATTTGGAATATAAAATTATCCTATGTTTAAGTGATAATTTTATATTCATTGCATGTTTTATTTTTTTTAATTTTGAACAATTTTAATGTTGGTGTGCATTTAGCCATTCGGATGGATGAGATTACATCTCCATCATGAATGGTTAAGGCTTATTTGTAACTCCTATATAAGGAGGCTTTCTTATGAGATAATTAGAAAGATTGAAACCTAATTTTCTCCTTGAAAATTTCGGCCAAGAGGAGACTCTCCAAGCCCCCCCCCTACTTGTGGTGTGAAGCTGCCGCCCCCTTGCTCCCTCCATCCGTTCGGTGCGACTCCGGTGTGGCTTCTTCGGTGCGACTTCTTGGAAGATGGTTGCAAACCCTTCGGTGTGACGCCGGTGGATCCATGGAGAGAGTGATTCTCCCACAGTTATCTTGTGTGAAAAGCTTTCCGGTTGGGTAATCTCTTCCCTCTCCCTTGTGTGATTCTCTTCTTTAGTTGTGGTGGTTTCGCACTTGTTTTCTCCGGAAAGTTAATTTAATCGCTGCAAGTTTTGAATCGAAATCGTCGTTGCTAGGCTTTTTAATTCCGGATCGGGTGGATCCTATTTGCCTGAGCGGATCTTGGCCTATAGCCTTGGTCTTGCTCTCAAAAAGGAGTGGCAACCTTTATGTTTTTCTTGGGGAATATTCCGACTCAAATTTCCGATCATTGTTTTTGAGTCGACCATTCCTCCTTTGTTATTTGTGCTGCATTCTTGGGACGAGAAACTATTGTGGGCGATAGGTGCTGTGTAGGTGCGGTAGATCTACGACGTGTAGTGCGGAGGTAGAGCGTTAGCTTCGTGGAGATCTCCGATCTCCCCCCCCCCCCCCCTACATCAATTTGGTATCAGAGGCGGTCGTTTCAACTTTCACGTTGCAAACATCCTCTCTGCGTTCCTTGTTGGTCGATTGGATCTTTAGAAAATCAAAAAATTATTTTCTGTGGTCTGCTAATAGCGGGCTAAAATCCTTATTTTTCAGCAAAATTTCAAAACAAAAAAACAATTAACGATCTACGTGTTATTCACGTTGGGAATCTATAAAAAAATCTTATTTTCAGCATAGCTACAGCCCTAGGAAATATCATCTTTCCAAGCTTTTCCTAAACCTGTTTGCGCACTAGGATCGGATCGGAATACTCAACTCCATCTACGTCTAGGATGGCTGTGAATGAGCGTGGGGATACCAACACCGAGGCCATAGCAGGGCTAAGTAACGAAATAACGGAACTTAGGGACATGTTAACACAGATCCTACAAAATCAAGCTAGGCCACCCCCGCCACCCGTTAATGTTGACCAGCCCAATTGGCACCAACATAATTCTGATTTGGATTCTGATGGGGACTCCCCACGGGTGCCCCCTAGAGGACACCGCCCCGAGCGAGACGTTGATATTACTAGGTCCATTAAGATAAATGCCCCCACTTACGATGGCATGGGAGATCCACAAATCTTCCTTAACTGGATTGTGGATATGGAGTGTTACTTTGAGTAGCACAACCTGACGGATCCCCAAAAGGTCCAGGTTGCCCGGATGAAGTTAACAGGTCGTGAAAAGACGTTTTGGCTGAATGAGGAGCGAAGATTAGGAACCGGACACGGAGCCCCCCTTATTGGTTGGCCAGTAATGAAGAACATGTTGACCGATCAGTACGTTCCCGCGCACTATCAGACACAGATGTTCGATGAGCTTGCTACTCTGTGGCAGGGCTCAAGCTCGGTAGCTGAATATATGGGTGAACTTAAGGACCGTATGGTGCGATGTGACCTTAGGGAGATCCCCGAAGTCACCTTATCTAGATTTCGAAAGGGGCTTCACCCCGATATCGAAAGGAAGCTCTTGCGATATGGGTTTATGGACTTGAACACGACTTTCAATGCCGCCTTGGACATTGAAAAACACCTAGCCTCTAAGGCTCACTCCCGTTATGCTCATGCGAAGAACAAGTCCACCACTGGGGCATCTTCTTCTACCTACCCTGATAAGGGAAAGTTCAAATCCACCGAGTCGAAGTCAATCGTGATCACCGCTAGGAACACTAAGAACCCTGCGAGTGAGCGTGTCCCTATAGGGAAGGTTAGCAAGGCTAACACCACTTGTTACACTTGAGTCATTCAAGGCCACTATGCCTACGAATGCCCAACAAAGACGAAAACCCTAGCCTTATTAGAGCCAACTACCGACCCTGACGATTATGTATACGAGGCTACAGAAGAGAGTGACCCCGAGAGAGTCCCTAGTGACTTAGAGGACGATCACCCCCTTATGGTGATGCGTTGTATCTTGACCACTCCTCGTCCATTAGATGATTGGAAGAGGACGAGCATATTTTCTCTGATTTTTAAGAGTGGCGAGAAGCTTTGCAAGCTGATTGTTGATAGTGGTAGTTGTGTGAATGTCGTATCTGAGAACGTCGTTGCACGTATGTCCTTGAACACGGAACCACACTCGACCTCATATCAGGTCGCTTGGATCAACAAGATCTCTGTACCCGTTACCAAGCGCTGCCTGGTCCCACTCTCAATCAAATCCTACATTGATTAGGCGTGGTGTGATGTCCTTCCGGTGGACGCTTGTCATGTGTTGTTAGGCCACCCTTGGCTATATGATCGTGATGTTACACATTTTGGTAGAGCCAACACTTATGAATTCAAATTCAATGGCAAAACCATCACATTGAGGCCGACCATCCCAAAGGAGCCCGTAGTCTTGGCTAAGGACACCACTATTCCGGTAGAACGGAAAACGTTGAATCTATTTGGTAGGAAAGAGTTTGAGAGAGATCCGTTCTTTGATGGAATTATGTATGCGCTAGTCCTCTTAAGTACGAAGTCCAATTCTAGCATTTTGGATGAGTTACCTAGTGAGTTACGGGTACTGTTGGAGGAGTATAGGGACGTGTACCCGGATGAGTTACCGCCCACGTTACCCCCACTTAGGAATATCCAGCATGCGATAGATCTCATCCCGGGGTCTTCCTTGCCAAATCAGCCCCATTATCGACTCCACCCCGCAGCTCACATGGAGTTGCAGTCCCAGATAGAGGGCTTGCTAGAGAAAGGTTTTATTAGGACTAGTATGAGTCCATGTGCTGTACCAGCCCTACTTGCCCCCAAGAAGGATGGTACATGGAGGATGTGCGTTGATAGCCGTGGTATCAACAAAATCAACATCAAGTATAGGTTCCCCATTCCCCGCCTAGATGATCTGTTGGATGTCTTGTCTGGAGCCACCGTATTCTCCAAATTAGATCTTCGGAGTGGCTATCACCAGATTAGGATACGGGAGGGCGACGAGTGGAAGACGGCGTTTAAGTTGAAGGATGGTCTGTACGAATAGCTTGTGATGCCCTTTGGGTTGTCCAATGCCCCTAGTACCTTCTCCCGGATGATGACACATGTCTTTCAGCCATTCATGGGGAAGTTCGTTGTCATCTACTTTGACAATATTCTGATTTATAGCACCTCTACTACCGAGCACATCTCCCACATGAGAGTGATCCTTTCCACCCTGTGGAAGGAGACCTTATTTCTCAATCTTAAGAAATGCACTTTCTATGTCTCGGAGGTAGAGTTCTTAGGCTATATAGTCGGCTCTAAGGGAATTCGAGTTGATCCGGGCAAGGTTCAGGTCATTAAGGGCTGGCCCGTGCTAACCACCCTACGTGAGCTGTGTAGTTTCCATGGGATAGCCTTGTTTTATAGTCGTTTCATATGAGACTTCAGTAGTATTATGGCGCCTATCACGGACTGTATGAAGAAGGGAGAGTTTACGTGGACGAAGTCCGCCACCTATGCTTTTGAACGAATAAAGGAGCTTATGACTGAGGCAGCTGTCTTACGTCTACCTGACTTTGCTAAAGTCTTTGAGCTCACATGTGATGCATCTGGGGTTGGGATTGGAGGTGTCTTAAGCCAGGAGGGCCATCTTGTTAGTTATTTTAGCGAGAAGTTATCCGGCCCTAAGCTGAACTACTCAAATTACGATAGGGAATTTTATGTTGTAGTCCGATGTCTACACCATTGGAGGCACTATCTCCTCTCCAAGGATTTTGTGATCCTCTCCGATCATGAGGCTTTACGTTTCATCAACGGACAGCATAAGATCAGCCCACGACACGCTAAATGGGTAGCTTTCTTACAAGGTTACACGCTTAATCTCAAACACCTCAAGGGAGCTGATAATCGAGTCGCGGATACCCTTAGTCGTCTTACTTTTTTACTCACCTCTATGGAATTACATGTCGTAGGATTTAAGCGGATTAAGGATGAGTACGCCACGTGTCCTGACTTCCAGGACTTCTATCTATCTGCCTAGGATTGCTCCCCCACGACGATATATGCATACGTCATCAAGGACGGTTACCTGTTTAGGAACGGGAAGCTATGTATTCCGCAGTCATCGTTACGACTACATATCATATGGGAGTTGCATAGCAGAGGGTTGAGTGGCCACTTTGGTAGAGATAAAACCATTGCGTTAGTCGAGGACAAATTCTATTGGCCAAAACTTAAGGTTATGGTGGGACAGGTAGTGAGTAGCTGCCGCACATGTCAGGTGTCTAAGGGTAGTAAGACCAACGTAGGATTATATACACCCTTGCCTATTCCCTCCATGCCTCGGGTAGACGTTAGTATGGATTTTGTATTAGGCCTCCCCATTACCCTACGCCGTCACGACTCAGTTTTTGTCGTTGTGGATAGGTTTTCAAAGATGGCTTATTTCATCCCGTGCAGTAGGACAAACGATGCGTCTCACATCGCTAAACTATATTTTAAAGAAGTCGTTAGTCACCGTGGAGTGCCAAAGACCATAGTATCGGATAGGGATGTAAAATTCACTAGTTATTTTTGGAAAACTCTTTGGATATTAATGAGAACAAAATTATTGTTTTCCTCTGCCTATCATCCCCAAACTGATGGGTAGACGGAAGTGGTTAATCAGAGCTTAGGAAATTTGTTACGATGTCTTGTGAGTGATCAGAAGAGCACTTGGGATCTTCTCCTTCCCCATGCCCAATTAGCCTACAATAATTCCAAGAATAGGTTTACGGGTCTGTCTCCAAATGAGATTGTCCACGGGTATAAGTCTCCTGTGCTGCTTGACTTGGTGTCGTTACCCCCAACATATAAGGCAAGTCAGTTTGCACAATCCTTCGCCCAGCACATCCATGATTTACACGCAGGTATACGGGCCACCTTGACTACGCAATACGACTCTTATCAAGCGCACACTAATTTACATAGGAGAGAATCAGACTTCAAAATTGACGATCTAGTTTTAGTCCGTTTGGTTCCCGAACGCTTGCCAACCGGCACCGTTAAAAAGTTAGCACCAAAGCGCGCCGGCCCTTTTCGGATTATTAGGAAGTTGGGTGACAACGCTTTCATTTTGGACTTGCCTGCTGATTGAGGTATCTCCCCCATTTTTAATGTTTCGGATTTAACGTTGTTTGTGCCACCACCACAAGAGTTGATTTCTTTGTCGTCTTCTTCTCCCACTCTAAATTCTCATGGGTTGGGGAGTAGTAGTACGGATGATCTCTCTCTTTCGGTCCCCACAGGTATATCATCGGAGGGTAAGTTGCCTTCTTTCCTTCCTATTGTTAATATGTTCTCCAGGTTTCCACGGACGTTTTCCACTCCAGAGATGATACTTGATGCTGAGCCTGTTACCACTACTGATGGCGACACCCACCGCTTTCTCATCCGTTGGCGTGATCGGCCCCCTTCGGATGACTCTTGGGTACTCGAGATGGAGCTACAAAGTTTGGATACCGCTCTCCTTCACCGCTATCGCTTGGACCACGCAACGGAGATGCGTGCATTTGAGCAGGGGAGGATTGATGGCGTGCCCCCACCTCCACCATTTGAAGACGATGCTGACGATGCTGATGATGATCCGGTTGATAAGGCAATACAACTCAAGGATGTGAGGCGGCACGATGACGCTAATGGAAGGCTACGCTATAACCTCCGCCCGCGGCGTGCTACAGCCACTGCAAAGAATTAGCCATATTTATTTCATTTTCTTGAACCCTATTTTATATTTGGAATATAAAATTATCCTATGTTTGAGTGATAATTTTATATTCATTGCATGTTTTATTATTTTTAATTTTGAACAATTTTAATGTTGGTGTGCATTTAGCCATTCGGATGGATGAGATTACATCTCCATCATGAATGGTTAAGGCTTGTTTGTAACTCCTATATAAGGAGGCCTTCTTATGAGATAATTAGAAAAATTGAAACCTAATTTTCTCCTTGAAAATTTCGGCCAAGAGGAGACTCTCCAAGCCCCCCCCCCCCCCCGTGCTTGTGGTGTGAAGCCACCACCCCCTTACTCCCTCCATCCGTTTGGTGCGACTCCGGTGCGGCTTCCTTCGGTGCGACTCCTTGGAAGAAGGTTGCAAACCCTTCGGTGTGATGCCGGTGGATCCGTGGAGAGAGTGATTCTCCCACAGTTATCTTGTGTGAAAAGCTTTCCGGTTGGGTAATCTCTTCCCTCTCCCTTGTGTGATTCTCTTCTTTAGTTGTTGTGGTTTCGCACTCGTTTTCTCCGGAAAGTTAATTTAATCGTTGTAAGTTTTGAATCGAAATCGTCGTTGCTAGGCTTTTTAATTCCGGATCGGGTGGATCCTATTTGCCTGAGTGGATCTTGGCCTATAGCCTTGGTCTTGCTCTCAAAAAGGAGTGGCAACCTTTGTGTTTTTCTTGGGGAATATTCCGACTCAAATTTCCGATCATTGTTTTCGAGTCGACCATTCCTCCTTTGTTATTTGTGATGTGTTCTTGCGATGAGAAACTATTGTGAGCGATAGGTGTTGTGTAGGTGCGGTAGATCTACGATGTGTAGTGCGGAGGAAGAGCGTTAGCTTCGTGGAGATCTCTGATTCCCCCCCCCCCTACATCAACACAAGTACTGGCCTTAAGGCCCTACACATGGTTTACTTTTATTACATGTTTTCCACAACACGGCACGCAGGCCGGTCATACATGAACAAAAGCAAGTAAACACCCCAATTAGGACTTCAAGGGCCGGCTTCGCAATTTGGGCTTTAGCCCGATATTGACCTCTTGGTCCAGCAGCACCTGCAAGCAACAAACCACCGCACGGTGGCAAACAAAAGCAACGGTCAGCAATGTTGACCAAATTATAACAATCCCCCCCCCCAATGCGGGGCGGCGATGCTCCTTCCCTGCACTTATTAGCATAACCAAGCAGTATATAAATGTACATTGCATCACAGGCGTTGTCACGCACGGCCACACGCCCCGTGTACTCAGGGAACATTCTCGGTGAACCGGCCAAGTCACGTCAATTTAAGCCATAGATATTCCGGATTCAACTCCACCACTTTGACGGCCAAACATATGAGTATTTTGTCTTCCCCGCATGGGTCACGTCAATTTAAGCCATAGACCGCCGAAGACCCTCATCTATGCCAACGGCACCAACCGAATGACATAGAACAGGTACGGTTCCATCTAACCCGTGCTCACATCGCAACGACAATTTAAGCCATATGCGCGGGTCAAACTTCTCCCGAGTCCTGTTTCCATCACACACTTCACATAACCCGGTTATGTTCAAGTTGGCTCCCAGGCCACCAAGTTGGCAAGATCACGCATCCGCCCAGTTTTCTGGGTGCACCTTAGGGTTAATCCCCGAGGCTCCCTGTTGTAATCTACCACGTAGAAAACCCGAAAAACAAATATTCGCACAGAGTCTTCTCCGGCATTTATGCAATGCAACATCACCGATCCAGACCAACAAGTCTGGATAGGCTTTACACATCATGCCTATGTCCGTTCTCGATTACGGACTCTACACAACGGGGACTTCACATATCTACCCAAAGGAACGCCTCAAACTCACCGCAAACTCGCGAGAGCGGGCTTCCTATGCAAAAGAAGGAGAACTACACATGCTCAAGTAGAGAATTGTTACCCGAGCATTCTTCCTTGGCGCCATGGAAATGTAAGCGGATAAACAGCACCGTAATCTCCTAGCCTTCGTAGATCCGAAGTCGGCTCGCGATTTGGAGCTCTAAAACTCCTCCAAAGACTGGATCTATACTTCTTCTTCCTCCTTTGCTCTCCCCTCTCTCTAAGATTTAGACAGAGAACACAGCAGGAAAAAAAGGGTTCTGAAACCCTTCTCTTGGGTATAATCTCTTTGGGATTAACCACAGCCGTCGGATCCAACAAAAAGGGATACACGGACACGATCCAGGGCTGACCTGGACAAATGGGGTTAAACACCGCATGGTTCACCAATCCGGAGCAAGACATGTCCGCGGTCAATTAAATTATGTCAGGACATCTAGTGAACTCCTTCCAAACCCCTTCATCAACACTCCGTATCGACCGAGTCAGACACGCAAGAATCAGCCCCGCGCTCGACGATCGTCGAACCAAGATCGTCGACCGCAGCCAGATCGTCGAATGGAGATCTATAACCCGATCGTCGAATGCAAAACTCTGGCCGAATCGTCGAACGCGCAGCTTGATCGTCAAACCCACGGCCCGATCGTTGAACCCAGAAAACTGCCTGTTCGACGAACACGCAGATAGCTGGCCCGATCGTCGAACACAGAAAGCTGGCTCGATCGTCGACCGCAGCATTGTGACCAGATCGTCGACCGCTGCTCGACGATCGTCGAACCAAGAATTCTTCCTGATCGTTTAGCCAGAACTTTGAACTACCCCGACACTCCCTGGGATACGCCCGTGTCCCAGGCCGTGTACCTCCTGCCAAATTCCAAATTTGGCCCGGAATGCCTCCCGTCGCTCTTTTGATTTTCGGGGCATTACACTCCCTCCTTTATCTGACTGCTAGTAGAACTGACGTCAGTATGCTACATGTGTCTGTGCTAGGTACCAATCCTGCCCAAAAGAATCTCATTATACTGCTGTTAAGAGGATTTTGAGATATCTTAAGGGCACACCTAATCTAGGTCTTTGGTACCCTAAGAATAGAGATTTTTTACTGACTGGATATTCAGATGCACACTTTGCAGGATGCAAAGAAGATAGAAAAAGCACAACTGGCACCTGTCAATTTCTAGGAGGGAGATTGGTGTCATGGAGCTGTAAGAAGAAGACTTGTGTGGCAATCTCCACAGCTGAGTCTGAGTATTTAGTTGCAGGGAGCTGATGTGCACAGCTGTTGTGGATACAACATCAGCTTAAATATTATGGTATCCGGGTAAGTAGAACCTCATGATTCTGTGATTCTACAAGTGCTATTTCTATTGCTGATAATTCTGTTTCTCATAATAGAACAAAGCATATAGAAATAAGATATCATTTTTTAGGGATCATGTAGAAAAAGAGGATATATGTTTAGAATTTGTCAATACAAGTTTTCAAATTGCTGATAAGTTTAATTATTTCAATTTTGAAATAATTAAACTTAGTTTCATCTAGTGATTTAGTAAACATGTCAGCAATTTGATTATTTGTGGTGACAAATTGCAAACAAATATCTTCTTTTTCAACATACTCTCTAATGAAGTGAAATCTAATTTCTATATGCTTTGTTCTGCTATGTGATACAGGGTTTTTAGCAATAGAAATAACACTTGTAGAATCACAAAATAGTGGAGTTCTACTTACCTTGAGACCATAGTCTTCAAGTTGATGTTGAATCCATAGAAGCTGAGCACAGCAGCTGCCTGCAGCAATATACTCAGACTCTGCAGTGGAAATTGACATACTAGTCTGCTTCTTACTACTACATGATACTAGTCTACCACCTAGAAACTGACATGTACCAGCGGTGCTCTTCCTATCTTCTTTGCAACCTGCAAAGTCTGCATCTGAAAAATCAGTTAGTAGAAAGTCTCTATTCTTAGGGTACCAAAGACCAAGATTAGGTGTGCCCTTAAGATATCTCAAAATTATTTTAACTGCAGTATAATGAGATTCTTTAGGGCTTGCTTGGTACCTAGCACAAACACAAGTAGCATACATAATGTCTGGTCTACCGGCAGTTAAGTATAGAAGGGAGCCAATTATCCCTCTATACAGAGACTCATCTACAAGTTTTCCTGCATCATCTTTGCCTAAATGCATACTTGTCCCCATTGGAGTTCTCATGGTGGTGGATGACTCCATACCATATTTCTTAATTAACTCCTTGGTGAACTTAGACTATGATATGGACAAGCCATTATCAGTCTGTCTTACTTGGAGTCCCAAGAAGAATTTGAGCTCACCCATACTGCTCATCTCAAACTTCCCTTGCATAAGTTTTGCAAACTTCCTACAAATGTTGTTTTCTGTAGATCCAAAGATTATGTCATCAACATAAATCTGGACTAAGATCATCTTTCCCTTTGACTCCCTAAGGAATAGAGCCTTGTCTATTTTCCCCCTTGAAAATTTATTTTCAATGAGGAAGGTATACAATGTTTCATACCAAGCCCTAGGGGCTTTTTTCAAACCATATAAGGCTTTCTTAAGCCTATAAACATAATGAGGATAAAGTGGATCAATAAAACCTGAGGGTTGTCCAACATAGACTTCTTCTTTCAAATTACCATTTAGGAATGCTGACTTGACATCCATTTGGTATACTTTGAACCCTTGGAAAGCAGCAAAGGCAAGGAATAGCCTTATTGCTTCCAACCTTTCCACTAGGGCAAATGTCTGATCAAAGTCAATGCCCTCCTCCTGTCTATAACCTTTGGCAACCAGACTTGCTTTATTCTTCACTATGATTCCAATTTCATCTAGTTTGTTCCTGTAGATCCACTTTGCCTCAATAATATTATGATCCTTTGGTTTTGGAACAAGCTCCCATACTTTACACCTTCTGAGTTGATTCAGCTCCTCCTGCATTGCATCAATCCAGTTGGAGTCTTTTATGGCTTCTTCAAATCTCTTTGGTTCCATCTATGATAGGAAACTTGAGCAAAGCACTGTGTTCATGTGTTTGTTTCTGGTTTGCACACCATGTCTGGGATCACCAATAATTTGGTGTGCTGGATGATCCTTTAGATTCCTTATTGCTGGAGGCATTCTATCAGTAATCTAAACTTCTTCAATTTCTCCACCATGATGAACTTCATTGTCTTCAATGACAGCTTGTGGACCTTGTACTCCCCCTGGACAACAACCATCATTTTCCACATCCTGCCTTGCAGTTTGGTCTTCATTAATGGTCAGCATGTGCAACTTTTCTTTTAAACCTGTTGAGCTACAAGAATTGCCAAACAACTCACAGTTAATTAGCTCAGATTCATCAAACACTACATGAACAGATTCTTCTACAACTTATGTAGCCAAGTTGTAGACCATATATGCCTTACTGTTATTGTTGTACCCAACAAATATCTCATCTTGGGATTTGGTAGCAAACTTAGTTAGGTGAGACTTTCCAGTATTAAGCACATAACACCTGCTACCAAAGATCCTAAAGTAGGAAATGTTTGGTTTTCTGCCATTCATAATCTCATGTGGTGTCTTTTTGTGGTTCTTAGTTATAGATGCTCTATTGAGAATATGACAAGCAGTATTTACTATCTCAGCCCAGAAATATTTTGGGAGAGAAGTGTCACTTAGTAGAGTTCTACTAGCCTCAATAAGAGTTCTATTCTTTCTTTCAGCAATTCCATTTTGCTGAGGTGCTCTAGGTGAGGAGAATTCCTAATGAATCCCTAGTTCTTCACAGAACCTTGTCATACAATCAGACTGAAATTCAGTTCCATGGTCACTTTTGATTTTGACCATTGAATTGTTAAGTTCATTCTGAATTTGTTTAACAAAGTTATGAAAGACAGTAGGGGTTTCAGATTTCAGCCTCAAAAAGAAAACCCATGTAAATCTAGAATAGTCATCTAATACCACAAAAGTATAGACTTTCCTACCTAGACTATGAACTGGCATAGGACCAAATAGATCCATATGCAAGAGATACAAACACCTCACATAGTCTTTGGTATCAAGACTATGAAAAGAGAATTTGGTCTGTTTGCCTTTTTGACAAGCTGAACATATACCCTCTTTTATGCACTTAAACTGAGGACCATTCCTCACTAACTCTAAACTATAGAGGTGGTCTATAGTCTTATAGTTCAGATGAGCTAGCCTCGTGTGCCATTAGACACACTAAGATGCTTTCTCATCTGCAACTAAACATACAGGAGAGTTCATGTTATCATAATCCAAATTTAAACAATAAACATTCCCTTTTCTATAACCAGACAAGATCACCTTCTGATCACTTGTCCTTTTAATCTGACACCCATTCTTAATAAATGAAGTGTCATACCCAATATCACTCAGCTGACTTATGCTTATCAAGTTATATTTCAAACCTTTTACATAAGCCACTTGAGTGATTGTTATAGAACTAGTAGAAATATTACCAAACCCTTTTATGACCCCTTTTTTGATCCACCAAAGATCACTTTGGGTCCACTCTCTATGGGAGTATAGTCCTTTAACATTCTTCTTATTCCAGTCCTGTGTCTGGAACATCCACTGTCCAAGTACCATATAGGAGTATGGCAACTTGGACCCACCTGCAGCAAATAATATTAATTTACCTTAGAACCCCAATGTTTATTGGGTTTTAGGTTCAAGTTAGATTGAAACTTGATATTCTTTCCATCAGCCTTCCTTATAGGCAAGCTGGCATTCTTCCTGACACCGGTGTTGTGCCAGCAATTCATGGCGTAATACCTTATCTTACCACAACACCATCACTCATATCTATTAAACCTCTTTTTAGTTACAGTTTTAACAACATTGTTGTCAGCTGTTCTTAACACTGTTGGTACAGTGGTTCTTTGCTTGAGTGTTGGAGCTACACCCTTGTCATTCAGAATATCAGGCTTACCATAACCATGTATCATATCATGATCATATCTATTAGTTGGCTGCCACACCTTTCTGAAGGAAATGGGGGGTTTGAAGGCTAGAGGCTGTACTGGGACTTTGCCTTTTCTTTTGGAATTGGCAGCCCTTGCATTTCCCTTAAATCTCAATCCTGTCTTACCCTTTTTGGGAATAAAGTCATCAATTAAAGGTAAGACTGATTTTGGCTTAGAGAATTTAGCCAACAGATCTGTTTCCTTCTGAAGTTTGACTTCCAGACTTTTGATTTGATCATTCTTGAATGTAATAGTACCCATCTGAAAAACAGTTATATTTTTCAGTTTGGTAACTTCATTCATCTTTAGATCCAGCATTTTTTCTGAATCTAATGCAGCCAGCTTAAGAGCAGGAATTTCCTAGGCCTGTGCTTTGTTAAGGATTCTATTTTTCTTAAGTTCTTACAGCAGATCACCATATTCATCAATAAATTGATGAACATCTCCTTCAGATTCAGATTCATCCACATCTCTTGATGCAAATGCTTCTGATTCTGATCCAGTATAGTAATCAGAAACTATTGAAGAATTGTTTACCTTACTAGGACCAGGTTGATCCTGGCACTGATCTTCTTCTGTCAAGGCCATTAATCCTTTACAACAATGTTCTTCAATTCCATTTACTGAGTCCAGCAATTTCAACAACTCAACCTCTTTTGCATCCTCTTCAGTTTCCAACAGTCCTATATATGCTTCAGCTTCAGCTTCAGCATCAGAATCTAATGATGAAGAATCTGACCAGCTTTTTTGCTTCTTTGCAACAAAAGATTTCTCCTTCTTGCCCTTATTTTTTTAGTTTCTTCTTATCATTAGATTCTTTCCTTTTGTCAGGACAATCAGCTACCACATGTCCATGCCTGTTGCAGCAATAACAAACAATCTTAGTTGAAGATAATTTACTAGGTTTAGAGCCATACCTGTCCTTCCTAGAGGATTTCTTTTTCTGATAGTAATCATCCTTGGATTGTGAGGAGGATGGCTTGGATCTCCACTATTTCTTCTTCAAGAATCTTTGAAATTGTTTTGAGAAAGCAGCTTAGTCTACATCAGAATTTGGATTATCTGATGTGTGACTGTCAGAACTTTCTGAAACTACTTCTGCAGCTTTCCTAGGAGGAGATGGAGACATCCTCCTATCCTTTCTTATGGCTTCAGTCTTGAAAGCCACTGAATTATCTCTGTAATCAACTTTAATACTTTTCTCCTCCTCCTTTCTGACCATCAGCTGCATCTCATATGAAAGCAGTTTGCCAAATAATGTTGTAGGTGAGATTTCTGCTAGTCTGGCCACTTCCCTAATGACACATATCTTGGTGTCCCAATCCTTAGTTAATGATCTAATAAACTTATCATTTAACTCATATGTGCTGAATACTTTTCCATATGACATCAGTTCATTAATTATTATGAAGAACTTCTTGTCACATTCAGTTATGCTGTCTGTTTTAGATTGTCTAAAACTTTCATACTCATGATTCAGCATAGACTTTTTGTCTTCTCTCACCTCTTCTGAACCCTCCAGATAGACAATCAGGGTGTCCCACATTTCTTTGGAGGTCTTGCAGTGAATCAAATTTTGGAATATTGAATCACTTATAACACTGACTATTATATTCTATGCTCTCTTATCCATAGTAGACAAGATGATCTCATCCTTTGTCATTTCAGAATACTCCCTTGGTGTCCTGAGATTTGCATCAAGAACTGAGACTTTCATTGGGATGAATGGCCCTTCTTTGACTATCATATAGATTCTTGGATCTAAAACTTCCATAAACAGTCTAACTCTTTCTTTCCATGTGCCAAAAATCTCTTTCCTGCATATAGGTAAATTCATGGAACCAAACTCCTTATGATTCTCAATGGAACCCATTTTGCCTAATAGATTTCTGCCTTGGAGATCTACTCAGACTGTTAAGTCTATTCTTTGAGTAACCTCCCTCTGATACCACTTGAAAGAATTAGTTTCAAGATGTTCTAAACACCTAGAGGGGGCGGGGTGAATAGGTTCAATTCTTTTTTTGACTTACGCAGATAAATCTATCTAGTTTAGCATTTTATTTAGCAGAAAACACAGCACAGCATTCACATACACACAGCATTCCACAGATTGCACACCAGATTTATAGTGGTTCCCCAAATGATGGGTACATCCACTTTCCCCCTTCGCCTATCTAGTAGTGTACTAGATTTGGCCTAACTTCCTTCTTTCTTCTCAGATCCGCAGATCTTACAGCTCAGAACCAAGACTGGTTCCTACAACTCAGAGTTAATCCACACTCCTGCAACTCAGGCACAAGCCCTACCTCAGCCTCTTCCACAGGCCTACAACTCAGAGTGAAACCCCACTCCTACAACTCAGGAAAAAGCCCTACCTCATCCTCTTTCACAGGCCTACAACTCAGGGAACAGATTCCCCTACCTCAGGCACTCAGCCCTACCTCAGCCTTTATAATTTAGGCTTACAACTCAGAGAAGTAAATCTCCTACACTCAGATCTTTTACAGATCCTACAAAAGTTATAGATGAAAAAGATATTAATATCTTCAACCAGATGGAGAGAGAATTGGTTGAAGGCTTCTTGATCAGTTCTTGATAGAACTGATTACTTAAGGATCAACCTGTCTTAGCTTCTTCAAAGCTTCTTGAATCTGAACAAAGTAAGGTTGATCTTCTTGGTGTTGGAGTTGATCTTCAATCAACTTCCTTCAGAAAGTAATCTGAATTCTTCTTCAGACTTGATCTGAATTCTTCTGGCAGACTGTTCAGGGTCTGCCTTCACTGGATGAGAACTTCTCTCCTTCTTATTTTTCTCTCTCTACAATTTGTTGACTGTTTATTCTTTCTCTTCTTCTGGATCCTCAATCCTTCAGAGATTATTCATTGATCGTGTTCACAATCACTTCTTCACAATTAATAATTGATTAGCTATCTGTTCTTTTTAATTATTGAGAGAGCATATTTATATATAGGCTTCATCCATGGTTACCGGCTGTTCCGGTTTCAAACAATCTTCTGACACCTCTGATAGATGTCACAGCAATGTAAGTAATGACAGCTGTCAAGTCTCCAGTTGTATTAATTCAACCTTCATTGGACTTTGACTCAGCAGCAGAGAATTTCGAGTGAATACTTAACATGTGTCGACACACATACTCCATGTGTCGACACAAGTCTTGATGATGTCGAGACAGCTTCAATTTTACTTCTCGACACAGCTTCTGTGGAATGTGTTGACACAAGTTCTATGTGTCGACACAAACACTCCTTGTCTTGACAAAGTTGGTGTCGACAGAATTCTGGTGTGTGTCGAAACAAATTCTGTGTGTCAACACAGTCGTTGTCGACAGAATTCTGGAATGTGTCGACAGCTTCTCTGTGTGTCGACACAAATCCTGATGATGTCGACACAATCTGGCCCTTAGTGTCGACACAGCGTTGTCGACAAATTTTCTGTGTGTCGATACAAATTCTGGGTGTCGACACAATCTGGCCCTTGGTGTCGACACAGCCATTCTCAAGTGTCGACACTTGTACTTAGAAAATTTTTCTTCCATTTACTTAACCTTCACATGATAACTCAACACAACATCAAATACAACTTGATGCATATCATTGAGTTAGGTGAGACTTCTCCAAATCTGGTACACATTTTCCAATGTACCCAACATTTGTAATAAATAACCTTAAAATATTCTTAGACATACGGCATTCAAATAATGTATTGTTTTTATTTGACTTATCCTTGGTTGGGACGCGCTGGAAGTCGGCGAGCTGGGGTGGTGAATTGGGGGTGGCAAGCTGAGGCGGCGAGCTGAGCCGATTGGACAGCCTGATCCCAGATTTCTTTTTCTATAAATAGGTCCCCCTCTCCAACCCTCGTACCGCTGCTTTTACTGCTTGCTCTTTCTCTCTCATCCTGTGCTTTTTCCCTTTTCTGCTCATGCTCCATCCCTTCTTTTGCGAGTACGGGCAAGACCAACCCTGACGCCGACGGCCACACCAAGTGTGCCCTGCACTTCACCGATTACTGCTTCTTCGAGGGGAATACCACCGAGGAGGAGCTCGCAGAATTTGTTTGCGACCACATCCCGTCGGGCTTTGAGGCGCGCCGGCCGAGGCGGGGGGAGGCCATCAATACCTTTTATGATGACAAGCTCACCTTCCCCATTTCTCACTTCGAGATAAGGTTGCGCCTTCCCCTCTAGCCGGAGATCCGGCAGATTTTGAAATACTATGGTGCGGTGCCCGCGCAGCTAAACTCCAATGCTATCTCCATGATGGTGGCATTCACGAGCTACCTCCGACGAGAGAGGATAGAGTTCAACCTGACTGTGTTCAGGAATCTCTTTTCCTATAAGGCGACGCCGGACGGGGTCGCCTACTTCGACGGATCGCTGATCAAAGTTTGCGAGATCGCGAACAAACATCATAACTGGATGACCAAGATCGTCTTTATCAAGGGCGAGCTCGGCAACATCCCGTACTCGCCGTAGCAGAAAGGCGAGTAGGTCTACGGCCCGCCGGCCGTGTACGGCAACGATGCCGACCTCCACAAGTTTTTCCTCGACAAGGATTTCGAGGTCGGCTTCCTGCGAAGGGTCCTCAACGCGCGTCCCCCCATCTTACTCGGCGAAGGTATTGTACTGTCCTCATTGCCGAGCTTGCCAGGTTGCCGAGCTCGCCATATTGCTGTTGAAAATCTTCTAAATTTTTTGAATTTCATTCCTACAGGGGAGCAGCTAATTCCTGTGAACCCGCCGTTTGCCGACTCGGGGTTGTACCCGGACCCCCTTGAGTGTGAGAAGGCGGCGGCGGCCTGCCGAGATGAGGCGGCCTTCTTCCAACCCTCTCCCAGCAAGAGGAGGCCTGAGGATGCGGGGTCGAACCCGCCACACCGCCAGCCATTATCAAAAAAGATGAAGAAAGTAGTGATCGCTCCGCAGGGAAAACAACAACAATAACATCAATCCAGCCCCAAGTTCATGAGCTCGCCCGAGTCCATCCCCGACGCTTCATCGGAGAGTCCGCTGAAGGAAACCACCAGCAGGAAGCGGAAGGACGGCATGGCTCCCGTTCCTCCTATGGAGGTCTCCCATCCTCCTTCGGTGAAGAGGATGGCTCGCAAGCGCGGAGTGCCGAAACAACATCCCCTCTTTAGCTTTGGGGGGCGGTGGAAAGACTCGGCGGGCGAGCCCATGGTGTAGTGGGATGAGCTGGCCCATCGGGTCTCCATCTCCACCCTGCAACATTCCTGGCATGACCGCGAGCCCGCCACCGGCCACGCTTATACCCTCGGCTTCGGCATCTATGGCCACGAGGATGTCGAGGCCGACAAGAATATGACCCTGCGGCAGCTTAGCCATGAGGGCCTGCAGGCCCATCTGCGGGCCATGGAGCTTCACCACATGCTGACCCACCGCAGATTCGGCCTCAGCAACCAACTCCAAAAAGCCGAGCAGGCCCGCAAAGTCGACAAGGACAATGCCACCGACCAGTCGAGGCGGCTCGGCATCGCAGAGGGTCTTCTCGCCCAGGCCGTCGGGGGGTTGGTGAGTATCGGGCTTCCCCTTCCCTCTCTTTGAAATATTTTGCGCTGTCACTAATGAACTTTTCTTTTGTCAGGACGCCAAGGCTACCGGGGAGATGCGGGCTCGCAATGCCGAGCAGGAGGAGGAGATCAGCCAGCTTCGCGCCCGGCTTGCCTAGCTGGAGGGGGCGAATGCGAAGCTGAAGGATGATAACCAGAATCTCACCCGCGATGTCCGCCGTCAGGCGGAGATTTTCTTAAAGCCCAGCGGCGCCGATCCTACCCTCCCCTACAAAAGTCCAAGGGTATTTGGAGAGGCCGACCTCGCCAAGAGGCTGCGAATCAACTCCATCCAGGCTGCCGAATGCACCCTCCAAATGATGAAGGACACTGGGGTGCTGGTGGATGGATGCGAGGAGATTCGGCCCGGGATATGATGTCGTGCCTGTTCCCGGCGATGCCTCCCAGTAAGAAGGAAGACAGCCTGGACGCGCTATTTAGAAAGGGCTTTCAGGATCAGTCATGCGAAGGGGAGGACCAGTCCGCCGGGGGGGGGGGGGGGGGGGGCGAGGCCTAAATGTACATATCCTGTAATCTCGCCGAGGCGAGCTCATCCTGTAAATACCCTTATTTAATGAAAGAAATTTTTGATACCTTTTGTTCATTGCAGTAATGTCTCTGTTCATATATATTCTTTTACTGAATTTCTCTGTTGTGCCATTTTTGTCTTTGTACGCTCTCCCCAGCGATCTCGCATAGGTAGGTGCTGTGAGTAGAATAGTCGTTAGGACCCGCCCTTGAGAGAACATCTTGAAAGTTTGGCAATTCTCAGGGCTCGCCACCGCGAGCTCGCGAGCTGTTCATGACCTTATTAAATAGAAAATAAAGCATGGGTGGGGAGATTTGGCGGGATCTGCCTCCCCTTGGCGAGATCCAAGGGTCTGGCTCACCGGTTTTCAGGATTCGCCCCAGCTCGCTCGCGAGCAGCCCATAATCATATCAATGTAAGACCAAATTTTCTAAACTTTCCTGAGTAAAACATAGTGGGGGGATGAGGCGGCCCGACGGGACCCGCCTCCACTTAGCGAGGTCCAAGGGCCTAGCTCGCCACCCTTCTGTCGAGGCCGAGCTGGAGTGGCGGGTCCTAACTCGCCCCTGCTGAGCTCTCCTCTTTTAGGAGGGCCAAGATTGTTAGGCACTACCGGGGGGTGCAGGACTTCCCTGGGTGACCTTCAGCCCCGTCAACTAGGTTAGAGCCTGACAGTGGGATCTGCTCGAGGTCCAAGGATGACACCGAGTGACTTACATCCCTATTAGCTAGGTGAGAGCCTGATAGCGAGATCTGCTCAGGGTACAAGGATGACACAGAGTGACTTCCAGCCTTGCCAGTTAGGTGAGAGCCTGACAGCGGGATCTGCTCGGGGTCCAAGGATGACACCGAGTGACTTCCAGCCCTGCCAGCTTGGTGAGAGCCTAATAGAGGGATCTGCTCGTGGTCCAAGGCTAACACCATCGAGTGACTTCCAGCCCTGCCAGCTAGGTGAGAGCCTGACAACGGGATCTGGTCGAGGTCTAAGGATGACACTGAGTGACTTCCAGCCCTACCAGCTAGGTGAGAGTCTGACAGCGGGATCAGCTCAGGGTCCAATATTAACACCATCGAGTGACTACCAGCCCTGCCAGCTAGGTGAGAGCCTGACAGCGGGATCTGCTCGAGGTCCAAGGATGACACCGAGTGACTTCCAGTCCTACCAGCTTAGTGGGAGCCTGATAGTGGGATCTACTCGGGGTCCAAGGCTGACACCATCGAGTGACTTCCAGCCCTGCCAGCTAGGTTAGAGTCTTATAGCGGGATCTGCTCGGGGTACAATACTAACACCATCGAGTGACTTCCAGCCCTGCCAGCTAGGTGAGAGCTTGACAGCGGGATCTGCTCGAGGTCTAAGGATGACACCGAGAGACTTCCAGCCCTGCCAGCTAGGTGAGAGCCTGACAGCGGGATCTGCTCGGGGTCCAGGGATGAAACTGAGTGACTTCCAACCCTGCCAGCTAGGTGGGAGCCTGACAGCAGGATCTGCTCGGGGTCCAAGGCTGACACCATCGAGTGACTTCCAGCCCTGCCAGCTAGGTGAGAACCTGACAGCATGATTTGCTCGGGGTTCAATACTAACACCATCGAGTGACTTCCAGCCCTGCCAGCTAGTGAGAGCCTGACAGCGGGATCTGCTCGAGGTCTAAGGATGACACCGAGTGACCTCCAGCCCTGCCAGCTAGGTGAGAGCCTGACAGCGGGATCTGCTCGGGGTCTAGGGATGACAACGAGTGACTTCCAGCCCTGCCAGCTAGGTGGGAGCCTGACAGCGGGATCTGCTCGGGGTCCAAGGCTAACACCATTGAGTGACTTCCAGCCCTGTCAGCTAGGTGAGAGCCTGACAGCGAGATCTGCTCGGGGTCCAATACTAACACCATCGAGTGACTTCCAGCCCTGCCAGCTAAGTGAGAGCCTGACAGCGGGATCTGCTCGAGGTTTAAGGATGACACCGAGTGACTTCCAGCACTGCCAGCTAGGTGAGTGCCTGACAGCATGATCCGCTCGGGGTCCAAGGTTGACACCATCGAGTGACTTCCAGCCCTACCAGCTTGGTGAGAGCCTTACAGCGGGATCTACTCGAGGTCTAATGATGACACCGAGTGACTTCCAGCCCTACCAGCTCGGTGAGAGCCTTACAGCGGGATCTGCTCGGGGTCTAGGGATGACACCGAGTGACTTCCAGCCCTGCCAGCTAGGTGGGAGCCTGACAGCAGGATCTGCTCGGGGTCCAAGGCTGACAGCATCGAGTGACTTCCAGCCCTGCCAGCTAGTTGAGAGCCTGACAGAGGGATCTGCTCAAGGTCCAATACTAACACCATCGAGTGACTTCCAGCCCTGCCATCTAGGTGAGAGCCTGACAGTGGGATATGCTCGATGTCTAAGGATGACACCGAGTGACTTCCAGCCCTGCCAGCTAGGTGAGAGCCTGACAGCGGGATCTGCTCGAGGTCTAAGGATGACACCGAGTGAGTTCCAGCCATGCCAGCTAGGTGAGAGCCTGACAGCGCGATCCTCTTGGGGTCCAAGGCTGACACCATCGAGTGACTTCTAGCCCTTCCAACTAGGTGATAGCCTGACAGCGGGATCTGCTCGAAGTCTAAGGATGACACTGAGTGACTTCCAGTCCTGCCAGCTAGTTGAGAGCCTGACAGCGGGATCTGCTCGGGGTCCAGGTACACTTCCTCTCTCCATGCAAACCTACTGTGACAACATTGATGTGTTAAAGAACTTTATTAAAAATCGAAGCACCACTTACATGTTTCAAGGGAAAAAGCATTTTAAGTCATCACCACTCCAGGTGAGACTTAGGGTCTCGCCCTCCACATTTTGGAGTCGATACCTCCCTGATCTTAAAGTCTCTTTTACAATAAATGGACCTTCCCAGCTGGGGTTGAGCTTCCCCACGGTTGTCGACCTCCCTGTTGCATCCACCTTCTTCAGCACCAAGTCCCCCTCCACAAATTGCTTGAATCTGATATGCTTGTAGAAGTATTTGGCCATCCTTCTCTTCACCTCTTCCTGTCAGACGGCAGAAAGGTCCTGCAGCTCTTCCACCATGTCTAGGGAGAGACGTAGCTCTTCCTCGTTCTCATCCTGCCATTATTCTCTGCCTTCCCCGACTGCAATAACCCGAGGTGTTTGTACTTCGAATTCTATGGGGAGCACTGCCTCGCACCCATGGGAGAGCTTGAAGGCGGTCTCTCCCGTAGCTGTGTTGGGGGTGGTCCTCAGGGCCCAAAGAACCGCGGGAAGCTGCTCCACCCAGCTCCCCTTCAGATTTTCCACTTTCTTCTTTAGGAGGTTGACAATGATCTTGTTTGCGGCCTCCACCTGCCCGTTGCTCCTGGGGTGGTGTGCTGAGGTGAACCCGAGGTCGATCCCGAGTTGCTTGCAGAAACTGGTAAACTCCGAGCTGGCGAACTGAGGCCCATTGTCCGTGACAATGGCCTAGGGTAGCCCATTGAGGCAAATGATCTCCCCCCAAATGAAGTTTCTGACGACCTGGGAAGTCACCTTGTCCAGCGCCTTCACTTCCAACCACTTGGAAAAATAATCGATCATCACTAGTAGGAACCTCCTCTGCCCACTGGCCTGGGGGAACGGTCCAACCAGATCCATTCCCTAGATGGCAAAGGGCCAGGGGCTGTGATACTCTTGAGCCGTTGAGCTGGCTATAGCTATAGGGGGGAAACAGCTGGCATTTGTGGCACCTTCTAGCGAACTCCGTCGCATCGCAGCCCAGGGTGGGACAGAATTACCCTTGCCTGACGATCCTGCCTTTCAGGGTCCGACTACCGGAGTGACTCCCACACTCCCCCGAGTGGACTTCCTCCAAGATTCTTTGTACCTCTCCCTCAGCTACGCAACATGCCAACATCCCCGAGAGAGTCTTCCTGTATAGTTGCCCTTCTTGGAGGAGGTAGTACGCCAACTTATGCCTGAGCGTCTTCTTGTCCACCCCCTCCGGATACTCTCCCGTGGAAACGAAAGTCACGACCGGATCCATTCATGAAGGACGTTGGTCTATCTCTATGAGCTCTCCTGCTTCGATGGAGGGGAGGAATAGGTCGGTGATAGTACCCCCCACCCGAAGACCGTGCTTTGCGAGCTAATCAACCTGCTCATTCTCCTCTCGGGGTACGTGCTGGATGGAAAAAGTTTGGAACGTGACAATGACTCCCTTTACTTTGGCTAAGTATAGCCGCAGGGTAGGCTCTCTCGCCTCGAACTCCCCGTTGATCTAGGAAGCTACCACCATGGAGTTAGTAAGGACCTCCACATCCAACACCCCCAGCTCCCTGGCTAGGCGCAGCCCTGCAATCACGGCCTCATACTCGACCTGATTATTGGTGATGGTAAAGTGTACCACCACCATCTGCTCGATTCTAGTCCCTCGAGGGCTCTCCACGATCAACCCCACTCCTAGGTAATGCCTCCTCGAGGCACAATCCATCTTCACCTTCCAAGAAGTCGGGCGAGTGAGCTCTTCCTCCGCCCCCTCAATCACATAATCGGCCAAGAAGTCGACCATCACTTGAGCTTTGATCGAGAGGCAGGGGATGAAGGAGACGTCGAACTCACTCAACTCTACTGACCACTTGGCCAGCCTTCCAGAATGCTACACCCCCTCAAAGATGTTGCGGAGGGGATGGTCAGTCACCACTTGGATCGAGTGTGCCTGGAAATAGGGTAGCAGCCTTCGGGCTGGGATGACCAGGGCGAAGGCCAGCTTCTCCAAAATTGGATACCGGAGCTCGGCCTTTCTCAGGACTTGGATCACGTAATATATGGGTAGCTGCTTTTTTCCCTCTTCACGAACTAGGATAGAGATTAAGGCCTCCGTCACGACCCCTAGGTATAGAAATAGGTCTTCCCCTTCCTTCGGCCCTTGAAGCAATGGAGCCCGAGTCAACTACACCTTGAGGGCCTGGAATGCCTCCTCGCACCCCTTGATCCATTCGAATTAGGGCCTGGAATGCCTCTTCACGAACTAGGATAGAGCTTAAGGCCTCCTTAATGTTTTAAAGAAGGGGGGGGGCAATTCTCCCCAGCCCGAGAGAGGAACCTACTTAGCCCTGCCAGCTTCCCTGTCAGCCATTGCACCTCCTTAGTATTTTGTGGCAATCCCAGCTCCCAGATGGCCTTGACCTTATCTGGGTTCGGCTCGACCCCCACAGGGGTGAGGAGGTGTCCCAAGAACTTTCCCCTGCTAGCCCCGAAGATACACTTCTGGGGATTCAACCACATCTTGTACTTACGCAGGGTAGCAAAGGTCTCCTCCAGGTCCTGGAGGTTAGAGTCCATGTCCTGACTCTTGACCATGAGGTCATCTACATACACTTCCAGGTTCCTCCCCTTCTGCTCTTTGAAGACCTTGTCCATCATCTTCTGGTAGGTTGCCCCTGCATTCTTTAGCCCGAAGGGAATCATCTTGTAACAGTAGCATCCATCCCCCGTGATGAACGAGATATCCTTGATATTCGGGGGGTGCATCCTGATTTGATGATAACCAGAAAATGCATCTAGAAAACTCATTATAGAAAACCAACAGCTGAGTCAACCAGCGCGTCGATCCGAGCCAAGGGATAACAGTCCTTAGGACAAGATTTATTAAGCAACGAGAAGTCGATACACATACGCCACTGGCCGTCCCCTTTTTTCACCATGACTACATTTGAGTCCCAGTCGGGGTATTGGATCTCGGATATGAAGCCGGCCTTGAGGAGTTTGGCCACCTCCTCCCTGATGGGCTCTGCTAGCTTGTCTGCAGTGGACCTCTTCTTTTGCTGGACGGGGCGTGTTTCCAGGTCCAAGTTGAGGCGGTGGCAACCCATAACTGCGTCAACCCCCGGCATCTCTGCAGCGATCCATGCGAAGATGTGCACGTTCCTCTGGATGCACTCCAGCATCCTGCACTTAGCCTCCGGGGTCAGCCCTCTGCTGACGCGGACTTTCTCCACCCTGCCTTCTTGGGAGAGGACCTCCAGCTCCACCACCTCTTCTGCAGCCTCCAACCTGGACTGCTCTCCCAATTCTTCAACATCCCTCTCCTCTGGGATGAGGACCTCCGCCTCCACCTCTTCTTCCACGGCCATCGCCTCGGCCGACTCCTCCCAATCTCCTCCTACTACCTCTACCCCAGCGCAGTTCCGCCTCCAGCCTCCCGCTACCAGCTTCCTGCTCCGCCCTCTCCATCCTTCGCTCCATCTCCTCGGCTCCCTCCTGCCAAGAAATGGAGTTCACGGTGGTGACGTAGCATTCCCGTGCCACCTTGGGGTCCCCCCTGACCCTGACCCTGACCTGAATCCCCTCAACATTGAACTTCAAGCACTGGTTTAACGATGAGGGGACGCAGTGGAAGGCGCTGATAAGGGGCCTTCCAAAGATTGCGTTGTAGCTGCTGGGGGAATCCACGATGATGAACCTGCAGTTCCTAGATTGCCCCCCACCCCCAGGATGACATGGAGGCCCACCCTCCTTCGACCTCTTTCCTCTCCCCCGAAAATCCAAACAAGGGCCCATCTGAGGCAAGCACCATCTTCGCATCCACCTTCATCGCATCAAATGCCTTCTTAAATACGACGTTGACGGAGCTTCCATTGTCGACGAGGATCCTGGAGACGATAAATTTTTTGATGGTTGTCTGGATGACTAGCGCATCGCAAAAAGGATCCTCATGATCCTCCATATCGCTCCCGGAGAAGGTGATCCTCTCTTCTGAGGGTGGGGTTTGGGATGTGGAGCCAACGCTCCGGCGATACATGGTGTGGAGGCTCGCCTTCCGTGAAGCCTCACACCCCCCCCCCCCCCCCCCCCGTGGATCACTCTGACCCCTCCTCGGGTCCGGACATCTACCCGGTATTCGTAACGGTCCTCCTCCGCCCGAGGCAGGACCTCCTCAATCCTCACATCCTGACGCCCCTACTGCTACTGTTGCTCCCTGTTCCCCCTTATTTCGAGGAACTCCGGGCACGTGGCGGTGGCATGGCCCTCCTCCTGATTGAAGTCGTAGTAAGGCAACTCCACCCTAACCTCTCTCCTCCTTCTCCTTGATACTCTCCACCTTTCCCCCATGGCTATGGCCATAGCCTCTTCTTAGTCGGGGATTCGAGGACTCTGCTCCCGCCTCCAACCCGGGGGTGGAATTGATCTTGCCCCCCTGGTGGCGGTCCCTTCCTTGGTACCCTCTTTGTGGCCCCTGCCCTTGCCACTCGGGCCTCCAGCCCAGCCGACGATCAGGCTCCTGACGCCCCCACCTGGGCTACTGCTGCCCTTGGAGCTACCTCTGCTCCCTCTGTCGGGGCTCTCCTCTCCTCTCCTCCTATCCTCTTCCTCCTCTTGGATCCTTCTCCTCTTCCGTGGCCCACCTGGCCAGCTTCCGGGCAAACTCTGGGTTTGATGCATCCCCGTCAACTTCTCTCGCCGCCCTCTCCATCAGCTCCTGGTAGGAGAGGGGGGAACTCTCTTCAGCTCCATCCTGAAGAATCCTTGCTGCAGGCCCAGGGTAAAGGTCATCATCAAATTATGGCCCGGCATCTCCTGGACCTGGGTGACCTCCTCTTGGAACTGCTCCACGTAGCTCCCCAATGTCTCATTCACTCCCTGCTTGATGTGGAACAGGGACTCTTAATCCTTCCTCCTCTTCGAGGTAGTAAACCTCAGCATGAACCCCCGGCGCAGGTCCTCGAAACAGTAGATGGAGCTGGTCGGCAGCTGATGGAACTACTCCCTTGCCTTCTCTTTGAGGGTGATGGCGAAGAGTCGGCATTTGAACCCATCTGACATCTGTCGGATCGAGACCACGTCCTCGAACCATTGGACGTGTTGGACCGAGTCTCCCTTCCCGGTGTAGTAGGACATCTCGGGTTCCCTGAACCCTTCTGGAACTGTAGCTGAAGAAACTAACTCGCTAAAGGGGCTGTCTCCCCCTACTGGGCGAGCTGGCGAGTCTCGCGAGCCCAGCTCGTGGAACCGGACTCGGCCTGCTGAGCCGGGGAAGAGCTCGCGCCCGGGGAGCTCGGACCCCCGGCCCTCCTCGGCAATTTGCTTCCCAGCTCGCCTGCCGAGGGCGTCCTCGCCCAGAGAGGGGTCGGCTGCAATCTGGACTGCTGGAGTCAAGCACTGGGCTCGCGTGTTGAGTGTGAACTTGATGAGGCCCAGCACCTCATTCCTGAAATCTTCAAACATCCCCACCGTGGCAAGAGGTGGGGGGGCTGCAAGTCCGGCCTGTCAGATCCCTGTCCTCCTGTCATCTAGCTCACTGAAGCTTTTCTGCACTGACCACGCTCCACGCTCACCGCACCAAAATTTTGAAACCAAAATCTCGGTCTCTTGTGTAGTTCACCCGCGGGGAAGGGGTGATCGCGCGCCTACTTTGCTCCTGCAAGCAAAATAACAAAGGAAAATAAAGACAGGAACCGACCAAAGGGCTCGGCGGGGAGGACCCACCACACACCCGGAAGATCTGAGAGCGCTTCCCCTCCTTAGCTAAAGGCCGAGCTAAGGTACCCTCAGAAAGCACTTAAGAACTGGAGCAAGGAGACACAGGAAGCATGCCTTCTGGGGTACCCCTTGGGTCCTATTTATAGTTTTCAGAATCTGAACTGCCAATAACAAAACTGAACTGACCTGAAGTTACCAAAATGCCCTCGGTTGGGTCTTCCAACAGCCAAAATCCGCTGTTTTGAAGGGCTATGGGCAGACCAGCGGGGGGAAAATAGTAAAAAGTACCTTATAGATCTGGGCGAGTTGGGGAGCCTGGCCACCTCGGTGGATCCTGCTCGCTTGTTGTTGCCGAGCTCCTTTGCGCAAGTGCGAGTTAGGATGGTGAGCTCGCCTATCGGTCGGCCTCCGTTAGTCGACCTCAGCTCGACGAGTCTTGGCTTAGCTCGGCGAATGTCGAGCTCATAGTCGACGAATGCCGAGCTCGGGCCCGGCTTCGCTACTGCCGAGCTCACCTGGGGCCTTGGTAATCTGAGCCGGTCGGCCTGGTTCCTGGTTCACCCCGCTCGCCGGATATGGGATTGTACACCTAGCTTAGTGTACTCCTTTTGTAATAGTTTTTGTAATTTCTTTAGTAGCTTAATGTAAATGCTAGCATTATTTTTTATTTCATTACACTTGTAATCTTTTATTCAAAGTTGTAACTCTCTTTTAGTATTAATATAAAGTGTCCTTTTATCTTTGTTTTCTTATTGTTCTTCTACCTAACTGTCTTCCTCCACTTCTCCATGATTAACTAATCCTCCTTGTACTCGATCTTGATGATCTGAGGTTCGAGTTGATTAAGTTATGATGCTTTAATTTTACTTTTTCTTTTAGGGTTTAGACCTTGATTTACTCTTGATTAATCTTGTTTGGAGTTATATCATCGATATATAATTTCCATATTTGTTTTCACTCTTAGTTAGCTGAGGGGCTCGTAGTTTGAAGTGAACACTCAAGAGTAAAGAGAGTTGAACGCACCCCTCGAGAGTGGCAGACGTTAAATCTCACGGATTGGAGTGAAATCCAATAGTGAGGTTCATCGTGTAAAGCGAGCTTTAGGTCTCCGATTTGGAAGAGAGTTCGGTCGGACCTTCCTAAACTCAGTTGGGCACGACTTCGAGAGAAGCATGTTCAAGCTTTTGGAACCTCCACGGTCAAGGTCCTTACCTTATTAAGTTAGGGTTTATTATCGCATTTTTAATCAACTTTTGCCGAGGTGATTCTCGATCGAGTGCTTTTCTATTTCAACGTCTCAACCCCTCATTGTAATCGCTTTTAGTAGCTCTTTATTTAACTGCAAGTAGTTTTCTTTTTAGCGCAATATTTCTTTTCTTAATCGCAATTAGCTTTCTTTTAAACCCTAAAACAATCCTTCGATAAGATAATAGTTTTTTTGTGAGTAAGATTACTCAACAGTTCCTTTATCTTAATACGACACTTGTGTCCCCTAGCTATTATTCGATAGGTATACTAGCCTGGTTGGATTGCTAGTTTCGTTTTTATTCACTTCACGATTAGCAGACATCAAGTTTTTGGCGCGGTTGTCGGGGACCAACGTTTGCTGATAATTCGAAAGCACGAACCTATTACTTTTATCACTTCTCTTTCTCACCCTCTTTCTTTAAAAAAATTAAAAATTCAAAAAACATATTACCGCTCTTAATAGAAACCCACATCACAATTTTTCTACACCACCTAACTCTCTCGAAAATGGCAATGTGGCTTTAAATGCCACTATCTTGTCTAGTACCTTGCGAACCCTTCATCGGGTAGCACTTGGGAAGTTTGGGAGTTAAAACATAAAAAAAATCTATTTCCAAAAAAATTATTAACTCTTTTCCTAGTTTATTTGTTTCTCCTTCTTCATCTTCTCTTCTTCTAGTGCATGACCCGTGGAAATCCGTCGGATATTTTGGACTTGGACCACGAAATTGAGCATACTCTTTGGAGAAGATCGCGATTTCAATGCCCTACTCTCCAAATACCGGTTGAGGATTCCGAGTAATTTTCTACCCTAAGAATGGAAGAACCCCGTGCCCTAAGAATGGAAGAACCCCACGTAGAGGAAGTCATGCATAGGCCTATGTCCTATTATGTACGATCGAATCTAGAGGGTACAGAATCAAGCATAGTTTGCCCTGCTATAGCTAATAATAATATTGAACTTAAGCCTGGCATAATTCAAATGGTTCAGCGGTATGTGCAATATGACAGACTTCAAGATGAAGATCCGAACGCATATATAGCTAGCTTTCTTGAGATTTATGACACCTTCAAAATCAATGGTGTTACAAATGTGCTATTAGGATAAGTGTCTTCCCTTTCTCCCTTAGAACTAAAGCTAAATAGTGGTTGATGACTCTGCCAAGAGGGTGCATCACCACTTGGGATCAACTAACCGAAAAATTTTTGACGAAGTATTTTCCGCCAGCTAAAACTGCAAAACTTAGGAACGTTATTTCTGTCTTTTTTTAAATAGATTCTGAATCTCTTTATGAAACCTGGGAAAGATTTAAAGAACTCTTAAGATGATGCCCCCATCACGCGCTACCTGTATGGTTACAAGTGCAGACATTTTATAACGGGCAAAATCAAATTACAAAGCAAATGATAGACGCAGCTTCTGGTGGTACTTTAAACCACGAAACCCAGGAAGCAGCTCTTGAGCTTTTTGAGGACCTGGCCATGAACACATATCAGCGGAATGTGCCTAGGTCCCACCCAAATAAACCTGCAGGTATATTTGAAGTGGACAACGTCTCCCAGCTATCTCTGGAAGTGGAAATTTTAAGTAAAAAGATAACGGAGATGGCTGCTGCCTCCGCCCCTCAAGTATGGGAATCTGTAACTCCTGCTCCCGAACAATTAGATTATGTTAACAATATGCCTAGAAATGCTTTTCATAATTTTTCTGCTGTTAATTTTCTTGCTCCGGGTTTCTCTTTTTTGGATAGTTATAATCCAGCTTTACGGAACCAAACGAACTTTTCATGGTGTAATCCCTCGAACGCAATGCGCTTGCCACCACAAAATGATTTTTCTGCACCGCCACCACCTCCTCAAAATTTTCCAAAACCTCCAAGTTTGGAGGAAATGTTTTCAAAATATATGAATATTACTGACACTATAATAAGAACCCTAGCCGGAAGCGTTAAAAGTTTAGAGACTCATGTAGGACAACTCGCAAAAATTATTTCTGAGCGACCGATGGGTCTCTTCCTGCCAATACCGAGCCCAACCCGAGAGAGCAAGCGAAAGCTATAACTCTTCTAAGTAGGAAGCAAGTTTTGGGTACGGTTAGCGAAGAGCCCGAGGCAAATTCCGCCACCATTTCAAAAACTCCACCCTTTACTGAAGAATAAGTTATAACCCCTCTCCCTGTTGATGAAAAAGATCTCATTCCACCACCCACCTTTAAAAATAATTCAACTCCACCATACCCTTCCCAACTTAACAAGCAACGTCAGGATGATCAATAGTCCCGCTTCTTGGAAATGTTTAAGCAAATCCACATAAATTGCCCTTCCATGAAGCAATCTCCCAAATGCCAAAGTATGCTAAGTACCTTAAGGACCTCCTGAGTAATAAAAAAGTTAGAAAACTTATTGCATGTCATACTAAATGCCGAGTGCTCTGCGGTCTTGACAAATGGTTTACCAAAGAAGATCAGTGATCCAGGTAATTTTTCTATACCGTGTGTCTTTGGTGATCTTTTTATCAAGCACGCATTGGTCGACTTAGGTGCGAGTATCAACCTAATGCCCCTCTCGTTATTTAAGAAGTTGGGAATTGGTAGCCTCAACCCTACACGTATGAGTATCCAGCTTGCTGATAGATCCTTTAAATACCCATTAGGAATTATGTAGGATGTCTTAGTTAAAGTCGACAAATTCATCTTCCCGGTGGATTTCGTCATATTGGACATCGAAGAAGATGTCGAGGTTCCCTTAATCCTTGGCCGACCCTTCCTTGCCACCTCCCGAGCTATCATTGACGTAAGCAATGGTAATCTCTTCCTACGAGTATGCGACGATGAAGTGACCTTCTCTATAACACCCTCAACGAAGATTACCCTGGAGAATGACGACTCCTGTTTTTTCTTAGATGCCTTAGGTGAAGAATCTTCGTACTACCTTTCTGAAAGTGAAAGTGAAATTTCTGATTTTTGTTTTTCTTCAACTCTTCCAAATGAATTTCTACAAGAGATGGCCATGGCCGCAGACTCCACCCTTTCGAATTTTTCGTATAAAGTAAAGGTCTACGAAGACATTGTTTTTGAAAAAAAAGAATTTCCAAAATGTCGTATGAAGAACCCCCTTCCCTAGAATTAAAAGAACTGCCTGAAGATCTTAAGTATGCCTTCTTAAAAAAAGATTCTAAACTACCAGTAATAGTTTCGGCCTACCTAACTGAAGTGCAAAATGATAAACTCCTTCTAATTTTACGTAAACATCGCTGTGCTATTGCCTGGCAGATATCTGATATCAAGGGCATAAGCCCATCTTTCTACACCCACAAAATCCTATTGGAAGATCATTCGCATAATTCAATCCAACATCAGTGCTGTATAAATCCAATATTAAAGAAGACGTAAAGGGCGAGGTGATGAAACTGTTAGACGCAGTAATTATCTATCCTATATCTGATAGTTAGTGGGTTAGTCCTGTTCAGGTACTGCCAAAAAAGGGAGGGATAACTGTAGTTAGTAATGAGAATAATTACTTAATCCTGACACGGACGATGACGGGATGGCAACTGTGTATTGACTATCGTAAGTTAAATGATGCCACCCGCAAGGACCACTTACCCTTGTCGTTCATCGATCAAATTTTAAAGCGATTATTCGGTCGTAGATTTTACTGTTTTCTCGATGGTCTCACGAGGTACTTTCAAATCCCCGTCTCTCCCAAGGACCAGGAGAAAACTACGTTTACTTGTCCCTTCGGCACCTTTGCTTACCAAAGAATGTCGTTTGGATTATACAATGTGTCAGCTACATTCCAGCGATGTATGCTCGCTATCTTCGATAAGTATATAGAAAGTATTATGGATGTGTTTATGGATGATTTATCCGTGTTTGGCGATGCCTTTGATAATTGTTTCGAAAACCTAGAAAAAGTCTTAGAAAGATTGAAAGAAAACGGTTGATGACCTAAATCACTTAGAGGTGGGTGAATAGGTGGTTTGTGCGTCTTTTTGCAGAATAAAAAATAATTAGAGCACGACATAGAACTATTCTACCAACATCACAGACGACACAAGATTTATAGTGGTTCCCCAACCTTGGGTACATCCACTTTCCCTCACCGATCTAGCAATCAACTAGACTCGGCTACTCCACTATCTCGGATCAAAAATCGATCCTACCCTCGGAATAAAGTTCCTACAAACTCGATCCAAACAAAAGGATCTACACCTCGGAAGATAGCACTTCCTACAAACTCGGAGTGAAAAACTCCTACACTCGGAGAAGATTTCTCCTACAAGATTAATAAAGTGTTTACAAGAATACAAACAGTAAATCACTCAGATCTGAATGAAACGGCCAGGATCTTCTTTTTTTCAACTTTGTAGCACTTTCAAAAATCGGTGAAGAAGTTCTCGGCTTCGATCTGGATCTACTCGCTTTTACAGAAATCGAGAGAGAATATGATCAGTGAAGTCGATCTCGATCTGTAACTTTTCTTCAGAATAATCCTCTGAAAGTAGAAGCTTTGGCCGGAGAAGAAGGCGATGGCGACGGCTTCCGTTTTGCGAAAGTCAGAGAGTAGTCGGCTGAAGAATATTTCTCGAAAAGAAATTACAAGAAAGCTTGGAGAATACTTAGGGTTTGTCATTTTCTGATAAGACCTTATATAGGAGAGACTAACGGTCATAATCAGTCATAATGATGTACACGTGGACTAATCATGTAGCGTGATTTGAAAAATCTCGTCAGAAAAAGGACTTAGAAAAATTTAGATGAGGAAACCCTTTAGTACTCGGGTATAAAGAGTAATCTACTCGAGTATATAAGCATGCTACTCGAGTATATGACGTTGTCTACTCGAGTAGATGACTTAGCTACTCGAGTATCTGACTATGTCTACTCGAGTACAAGGTTCCTTTACTCGAGTAAATGATATTCAGACTACTCGAGTAGGTGAAAGCTCTACTCGAGTAAAACACTTAGAAAATTTCTGATGTTGGAAAAACTGATTCTTCTAGAGTAGCCAGCTTCAAATTTCTTTCCCATAGTCCAATAGCTTGAATATGAAGTGTATCCCAATAGAGAGACCACACATGAGTCAACACCTTGGAATATGCAATGAGGGATTACATTGCACAGTTCCTGTGTTTGAAGACCCACTGTGGACTGACAATGGTATACACTTCCAGTGAGATTCCTGCACATATATAACTTAAACCAAGCATCAGATACAACTTAATTTATCTTAGTTCCAGGGTGACTTCATCAAATCTAGGTTCATGTGGATGAAATACCCAACAATCTCCCCCTCTTTGTTGAAGTCAGATCACTTTACACTAAGGTGAATTATGGACATAAAAGAAGCTAAGTAAAAAAAATATGAGCAGGTAAGCAAAGGATAATGAAAAAGATAATTAGACAGTAATGAAGAATTGTATATATATGAGTTTCCAAAAACATCAAGTCTATAACTTGTCATTTCAGTCTCTCATCATCTTATAGGTTTAGGCTTGGGAGTGCTGCTTATCCATCTTCTCTTGTTATCTCCTTACGTAGCTGAATGGCTTTGGGAAATATTTAGGAGGCCTTGGAGGAGCAGCAAGGTTATTTTTCCCAAACTCTCTGTCATGGATCCTCCTTTTTAGCATGGATTTCTCATATAACTCCCATTCCTGGGAACTGTAGTGAAGGCTTCTGTTCTCACTGTGATCCATAACCAGCCTGAGTGTGTCCAAAATGAGAGACTTTGAGGTTGGAGACCAGGCTTCAGCATGTTCAGGGGATTTGGAAGGATCAGTCCTGCTAGCAGAGGGGCCTTCACCATACTTCCTTTTCTTCTTGATTTTGATCTCTGGAGGAGCTTGAAGGAATATGTCAGCAGGATCTTCTTCCCAGCCTGGAACATAAGTATCTAGAGGAGCAACTGAGTCTCCAGGCCTGGGAGAGAAGGTGGGTTACAGAGGAACAGCAGGAGCAGTGACATCTGTAGCTAGAGGGTTGAGATGATGGGGAATGATGTTTGGGTCAACTGCAAGATCTGGCAGGATCTGATTGTGCATCCAGACAGTAGTGTCATAGGTGTGATATTTGACATTCTGTATCTGGGCAAGCACATCATCATGAATGGTCTTCACATGAGCTTCCCATTCAACTGTCTTCTGAGCAGTAGAGTTTTCTACCTATTCTTTGAGTTCTTTTATCAAACCCTCCCCCTTTCTGATTTCAACAGATAGTTTCTCTATGGTGTCATCTTTGAGGGTCCCAACTTCTTCACAGATTGTCATCTTGTTGGCTTCGGTCCTCTTGTCTAGTTCTATCTGATTGTTTGCCAAGGTGATACCTTGTTCTATAACATTGCCCACACTAGTGATAGTATGGTCAAGAGCTTTGCCACCAAGTTGGAACAGGTACTTGAGCTTGTCAGTGTTATGCTGAATTTCAGCAAAACCTCTGCTCATCTCAGTCTCAAGAGCAGTGACCTTGTCAGTGACCACCTTTAGAGAGGTGTCAAAATGATGTCTTTGTTCTTGAAGAAGAATGGAAATACTTTGCAGCAGATCTGAGGAGGAGGAAACTATAGCAGCAGCTGAGGGAGCAGCAGTAGGGATAGGAGGAGTTACCCAAGGAGCTATTTCTTCAATTATCACTGAGCTGAGAGCTCTGATGGTAGGAATGATAGCATCCAATTCTTCTGTATCATGGGGGATGGAGAAATCGAGGTTTCTGAGAGGAGCCTCAGCTGGTTTAGGAGAAGGCTCATCAGAAATAAAAATGGTGTCTGGCTTATCTGCTGGAGGATTTGGAGAAGGTGTTGGAGTTCTGGCTGGAGAATGGGCAGGAGACTGTACTGGAGAGAATTCCTTGTGATGTTCAGTGGTTGGAGCTGGAGGAGATAGAGGAGGAGGAGGAAGCACATCTTTAGAAAGCTCTGCAATCATGGCATCTATAGCAGCAGCTGTGGACAGAAGAGTGTCTTGATGTAGGTGATCTGAGGGAGTGGCTGGACTCTGTGGAGTATGAGGTAGGGATGGAATTTCTGGCTGAGGAGAGGGCTGCCTGACTGGGATAGAGAGAACAGGCTCCCCCTCACTGAGTGCACCAGAGGAGCTGGCCACATGATGAGGAGAGGGAGATGGAGTCCTTTCGTCTACAGCTGGAACTTCTGGAATTTCTGAGAGCTTTGCAGCTTGGGCAGAGTTCTTTAACCTGAGATCCCATCTCTGAATGGAAGAGATGGAGACCTTCTTCATGTGGTGAAGTGGTGTTCCTTTGGAGAAGTTGAAAACTGCAGGATCTGTTTCATGGAGAAGCAGAGAGATGATTCTGGCGTAGTTGGGGGATTTCAAGTTGTCCTTGTTTTTGTCCAGAATCAGCATACCAAACTGAAATTTCTTGCGGCAGACAATGGCTTGCATTATGTCAAAGAAATAGGATGGGATGTCTCTGATGGAGTGTGTCTTGCAGAAAAGAATTTTGCCAATGATATCAACCTGGAATTTTCCTTCAGCATTCATGTCTGACCTCTTAATGTACTGAGTTTCAGGAGAAATGCCACAGAAGAGTGCTGTCCGGTCAGAATCTTCATCATCCAGATCATCTTCTTCATCAACAATAGGTAAACGGAGAAGTTGAGAGACAGAGGTCTTGGTGAACTTGAGTTTCAACCCCTTTACTGTATATTTGAGGACTTTGCCATTCCGTCAAACCTTGAGATTTGTGAAGAATTCTGCAAATTCGGGGAAGAGAACGCGACAGGGTTCTTGGAAAGTGAAGGAGAGGCCGGCGGTGTCGAGAAGGATGAGGAGGTTGCGGAAATCATCAGAGAGCTCTGCGATACCCTCGGTGACTAGTTCGGAGCCGACGCCAATCTTTTGAGAAGTTGTCATGGATGTGAATGCCTGGAGGAAATGAGAGAGAGAGAGCTCTGCAACTGCGGCGGAGGCGAGTCGGCAGGGTAGACGAAGAGACGGAGGGTACTCGAGAGATAGAAGTGATGTCGAGTAGGTTTGATGTTTCGGAATTTCAGATATATATAATTCTTGAATTACCGCCAACAAATTTAAAGAGTAAGGCGACATATAGCCTTGGGGGGGCGAATAGAACAATTTTCAAAATCTAGGAAACAAGACACGAGAGAGAGATAGACTACTCGGGTAGGTAAAGGAGCTACTCGAGGAGGTCGTCTGGAGGTACTCGAGTAGGTCTGCAAAGAGTACTCGAGTAGGTAGAGGACTTACTCGAGTAAGTCGACAGGAGGTACTCGAGTATGAGGAGAGAGCTACTAGAGTAGATGGGTGACTTACTCGAGTAGGTAAATGACTTACTCGAGTAGGTCTTTAGATACTCGAGTAGGTACATCCTCATACTCGGGTAGGTCAGTACACATACTCGAGTAGGTGCATTCTTATACTCGAGTAGGTAGAGAGGAGTACTCGAGTATGTCTCAGCTTCTCGAGTTGAATTTTGAAAAAAGTTGAGAAGGGAGAGATATTGACTAACCCCTTGCAATTACGAGTTTCTTAGTCAGCTAGCCTTCTTTAGTCCTCTTTGTTGAGCATCCTAAGCTCTGTCTTGAAGAACGAGAACTTGGTCTCGTCCAACGGCTTTGTGAAGATATCTGCAACTTGCCTATCTGTAGTCACATATTGGAGATCTATGTCTCCATGCTCCACATTTTCCCAGATGAAGTGATACCTTAGCTCGATATGCTTTGTCCGGCTGTGGGATACTGGATTGTTGGCTATTGCAATTGCGCTGGAGGAGTCACAGTACAAGGGAATATCCTTGAACTGCAGGTTGTAGTCCTCGAACTGATTCTTTATCCATAGCAACTATGCGCAACAGCTGCCTGCAGAGATATACTCTGACTCGGCCGTTGAGATTGCGACACAGTTCTGCTTCTTGCTACTCTAGGAGATTAGCCTTCTTTCGAAGAATTGGCAAGTCCCTGAGGTGCTTTTCCAGTCTTCTTTGCTACCTGCAAAATCTGCATCTGAAAATCCAATTAGTTCGCTGTCATTACTTCTTGGGTACCATAAGCCAAGATTTTGTGTGCCTTTAAGGTATCTCAGGATCCGCTTTACAGCAGCGTAATGAGATTCCTTAGAGTTCACCTGAAATCTAGCATAGACACATGTTGAGAACATTATGTCAGGCCTACTGGCAGTAAGGTAGAGCAAGGATCCAATTATGCTTCTGTACTTGGTTTCATCAAAAGGTTTCCCTTTTTCATCCTTGTTCAGAGACATAGTTGAGCCCATTGGAGTCCTCATAGAGGTTGCGTTCTCCATTTCGAATTTCTTAATTAGCTCTTTGGTGAATTTGGTATGTGAGATGAAAATTCCATCTTCAGATTATTTCACTTGAAGCCCTAAGAAATACTTCAGCTCGCCCATACTGCTCATTTCAAACTTCCCGTGCATAAGTTTTGAGAACTTTTTGCAGAGGTTGTTATCTGTAGAGCCAAAGATAATGTCGTCGACATAGATTTGCACTAGCAAAATCTTGCCTTTTATTTCCCTAAGAAATAATGTCTTGTCTATCTTTCCCCTTGTGAACTTATTCTCAAGTAGAAAGGTAGACAACGTTTCATACCAAGCTCTAGGAGCTTGTTTCAGACCATATAGGGCCTTGTACAGAAAATAGACATGATCAGGAAAGTTAGGATCAACGAAACCTGGAGGTTGTTCCACATACACTTCCTCCATTATGTTACCATTCAGGAAGGCCGATTTCACGTCCATCTGATAGACGGTGAAGCCTTTGAAAGCAGCATATGCAAGGAACAACCTTATGGCATCCAGCCTCGCCACTGGAGCATATGTCTGGTCGAAGTCGATTCCTTCTTCTTGACGATAGCCTTTAGCGACGAGTCTGGCCTTATTCTTTATGATAGTTCCGTCTTCATCCATCTTGTTCTTGTAGACCCATTTTGTTCCAATGATGTTCTTTCCTTTGGGTCTTGGAACCAGCATCCACACATTGCAGCGCTTTAACTGATTTAGCTCTTCTTCCATTGACATTATCCATGATGCGTCTGAGTTTGCTTCCTCAAATTTCTTTGGTTCAACCTGTGAGAGAAAACTCAAATGAAGATTCTCATTAGTTATACCTCTCCGAGTTCTGACACCATCCCGGGGATCTCCTATGATCTGGTCCATGGGGTGATCCTTCAGATGTCTGAGCTCTAGAGTTCTTGCATCTGGATTATCTTCAAGCATCGGAGTGATTTCTTCATCCTGGATGACTTCTTCATTTTGATCATCAGCCTCTCCAATGGGAGTTGGAGTGGTGATCTTAATGAACTTCCCGCCTTTGTCTTCCGACGGATCATCCAAGCTAGTTTCTTTCAGCTTTTCACTTGCATCTTCAATGAGCACACTAGACGGGTTGCTTTGCAGCAAGCTCGTCTCATCAAATACAACATGTATCGATTCTTCCACCACCAGGGTTTTTCTATTAAAAATCCTATATGCCTTACTATGGCTACTATATCCTACAAAAATACCTTCAAAGCTCTTTTCGCCGAACTTGGTGGTATGATACTTGCCATTATTAAGTACGAAGCATTTGCAGCCAAAGATTCTAAAGTAAGAGACTGTTGGTTTTCTGCCTTTCAGAAGTTCGTAAGGTATCTTATTGTGGTCTTTGTTTATGAGTGATCGATTTTGCACGTGGCATGCAGTGTTGACGGCCTCAGCCCAGAAGTACTCTGGTAGTGAAGCATCACTCAACATGGTCCTACAGGCCTCTATGAGTGTTCTGTTCCTTCTCTCAGCGACTCCATTTTGTTGTGGAGTACGAGGAGAGGAAAACTCATGAAATATACCTATGCTTTCACAGAATTCTGTCATGGCCCCAGATTTGAACTCTGTTCTGTTGTCACTTCTGATTTTGACTATGAAGTAGTTATATTCATTCTGGACTTGCCTGACAAAATTGGTAAAGATGTTGAAGGTATCTGACTTTTGTTTCAGAAAGAACACCCATGCAAAGCGCGAGTAGTCATCAACAATTACCAATGTATAGTCCTTACCTCCCAAACTTCTAATCTGCAGTGGACCAAACAAGTCCATGTGCAATAGATGAAGACATCTGTTAGAGTCTTTGCCAATAATGCTTTTAAAGGTAGCCCTTGTTTGCTTGCCTTTTACGCATGCATGACAAGGTCTGTCTTTGACGCATTTGACATTTGGGGCATCACGTACTAAGTTCATTGAAAATAGTTTATTAATGGTTTTGAAATTAATATGTGCTAGTCTCTTGTGCCATTGGTCACCAAGAGACGCACTATCTTTTGCCAAAAGACACACTGGTGTAGAGTAATCTATACAGATGAAATTTAAACAGAAAATATTCCTGCTTCGAGTGCCGGATAGAATCGTTTCCATATTGTCAACGGATTTTATCAAGCACTTATCAGCATAGAACTCAACTATGTATCCTTTGTCGCAGAGTTGGCTTATGCTAATGAGATTGTGTTACAATCCTTCAACATAGGCCACATCCGAGAAGGATACATTGCCGTTAGTAATCATACCATAGCCTCTAGTAATTCCACGGTCTGAACCTCCAAAGATGACCTTTGGTACGTTCACGACTGGAGTAAAGTTCTGAATGAGGCTTCTCGTCCCGGTCATATGCAGAGAGCATCCGTTGTCCAAGTACCAGATAGGCATTTTGTTGGCCTTTGGACATCCCTGCAATCACAATCAATTTGCCTTAGGAACACAAACACGTTTGGGTCCTTGGTCTCGGGTTAGAGTGCTCCCCCTACGAGTGTTCGCATTATGAGCGGTCTTTCTCATATTGCTGACATGAGAGGTAACAGCATTTTTGGAATTGAACCAGCAATCTATGGCGAAGTGACCAACCTTGCCACAGCACCAACAGTCAAATCTGTTGTACCTTTGCCTCAAGATCTCCTGCTTGACCTTTTGGAACTTTGGTCTAGCAGGGGTAGCATTCTTGGAGGAAGATGCCTCATGATGATGGCAATCACATGGCTTCTTCTCCTTTATGGGCTTCTCTACAACAGGCTTTGTCTTTGGTGCCTTCTTGAAGTTATGCCCATGATTGAAAGGGCCATAGCTCTGAAGAACAACTTCTTCATAAGGTGCCTTAAAGACACTTTCGCCAAAGTTTCGGGGTCGAGCCCATCCTTGATAGCGGGACTTTGGCTCTACATAAGTAGGCCTAGCAAAGTGCCTGTATGATGAGTCAAAATCAAACTCATATGTTGGAAAGATGACCTTTCTGAATGTGGTTTGATTTTGAGGGGCTTTTCACTTTTCTTCGGCTGAGGCCTTTTTGGCGGCCTTATTTTTCTATTGATTCTTGTTTCTCCTAGAGGATTTACTAGGAGCTTCTTCATGGCCTAGTCCAGCTCCCTTGCCCTTTGCTGAGAATTCAGCAATGAATGGAAGAACTGTTTTGGGCTTCGAGAAACTCTCAACAAGTTTCCTTTCAGCCGCAAGTTCGGCTTCCAATCCTTTGATGATTTTCTCCTTCAGGTCAAGATGCTCAAGAGCTTTGTTATATTCTTCAATAGCATTATTGAAGTTTTCTTCGAGGGAGTCAGTCTTTGCGACTTTCTCTCTTAAGTTGCTCTCTTCGGCTTTTAGAGATTTGATCTCTTTATCCTGAGTCTTCACGACTCGACGACATTTATCGTAAGCTATGATTAACTCCTTGTACTGGGCCATTAGTTCTGACTAATCGTCAGAGGAGCTACCCTCGCAATCATGTTCAGAGACTTCAGAATCTGAAAGAGGAGTTTGAGAGTTTACCTTCCCAGTGAACTGGGGCTCTTGTTCATCATCTGTTTGAGCCATTAGCCCAAAGTAAGCTTCTTCTTCTTCGCTTGACTCAGATGAGTCTGAGTCGCTGAGAGTCTTGCTCTTTTTGGCTATGAGGCTCTTCTCCTTCCTCTTCTTGTTGTATGAGAGTTTCTTTTCTTCTCTTCTACCACCCTCCTTCTTCTTGTGAGGGCAGTCAGCAATGACGTGACCTGGCTTATTACAGCAATAGCAAATGATGTCAGTTGAAATGTATTTTTTCTGTTTAGCATTATACCTTTCATGGTTGGTTGAGCATTTTCTTTGTCATTCGTCATCACGTCGCGATCTTCTATATGAGTCATCCTTGCCTTTCCATTGTTTCTTTTTATTAAGAAACTTCTTGAATTGCCTTGAGAGCAAGGAGATTTCTCCTTCAGATAGTTCAGACCCTGAGGTGCTAGGCTCTGAGGTTTCTTCTTCTTCATCAACTTCTGGAGCTGGAGCGGGGGATGCAGCCTTAGTCTTTCTGGAGGTGTCTGCCTTCAGAGCGACAGATTTCTCCTTTAGAGCAGACCTGCCCTTCTCTTCTTCAGCTTTTCTTGTATTGATTTGGAGTTCATAGGACAAAAGCTTCCAAAGAGATTTTGCGGGTCCGTTTCAGCCAGCTTCCCGAAGTCCCTGATGGCACATACCTTGTTATCCCATTCCTTGGTTAGGGATCTCCAGAATTTGTCATTCAGTTCTCCGTTTGTGAAGACACGGCCATACACCCTTAGGCCATTTACAATCTTGAAGAAGTTCTCAAAGGTGTCGGCAATTGTTTCCTTGTTGCCTTGTCGGAACGCTTCATATTTTTGATTGAGAAGGGATCTCCGATCATCCCTTACTTCTTTAGTCCCTTCCATCAAAGTGACTAAGGAATGCCACATCTCCTTAGCTAATTGACAGTGAATCAAATTCTGCAGCATCGAGTCATCGACTGCACTTGCTATGATGTTCTTAGCTTTCTTGTCGAGAGAGACAAGTGCAATCTCGTCTTTGTCGAGATCCATTAGCTTTTTGGGAACTTTCTTGGTAGGGTTGATAGTGGGCACAGTCATGGGAACGTAAGGACCTTCTTCAACGATCATGAAGATCCTTGGATCCACAGCTTCTATGAAAAATTTTATCCTTTCTTTCCACATGGGAAAGTTATTCTTGTTGCACAGTGGGAGCTTGGCGAAATCTTTGCCCTTGTCCATTTTATGGTAGAATCTTATAGACAACAGATCTGGATCTGATCAAGGTGTTAACCTTTTGACGATCAACCTGCCTCTGATACCAATTGAAAGAAAACAGTTGACGACCTAAATCACCTAGAGGGGGGTGAATAGGTGGTTTGTGCGTCTTTTTGCAGAATAAAAAATAATTAGAGCACGACACAGAACTATTCTACCAACATCACAGACAACACAAGATTTATAGTGGTTCCCCAACCTTGGGTACATCCACTTTTCCTCATCGATCTAGCAATCAACTAGACTCGGCTACTCCACTATCTCGGATCAAAAATCGATCCTACCCTCGGAACAAAGTTCCTACAAACTCGATCCAAACAAAAGGATCTACACCTCAGAAGATAGCACTTCCTACAAACTCGGAGTGAAAAACTCCTACACTCGGAGAAGATTTCTCCTACAAGATTAATAAAGTGTTTACAAGAATACAAACAGTAAATCACTCAGATCTGAATGAAACGGCCAGGATCTTCTTCTTTTCAACTTTGTAGCACTTTCAGAAATCGGTGAAGAAGTTCTCGGCTTCGATCTGGATCTACTCGCTTTTACAGAAATCGAGAGAGAATATGATCAGTGAAGTCGATCTTGATCTGTAACTTTTCTTCAGAATAATCCTCTGAAAGTAGAAACTTTGGCCGGAGAAGAAGGCGACGGCGGTGGCTTCCGTTTTGCGAAAGTCAGAGAGGAGTCGGCTGAAGAATATTTCTCGAAAAGAAATTACAAGAAAGCTTGGAGAATACTTAGGGTTTGTCATTTTCTGATAAGACCTTATATAGGAGAGACTAACGGTCATAATAGGTCATAATGATGTACACATGGACCAATCATGTCGCGTGATTTGAAAAATCTCGTCAGAAAAAGGACTTAGAAAAATTTAGATGAGGAAACCCTTTAGTACTCGGGTATAAAGAGTAATCTACTCGAGTATATAAGCATGCTACTCGAGTATATGACATTGTCTACTCGAGTAGGTGACTTAGCTACTCGACTATGTGACTATGTCTACTCGAGTACAAGGTTCCTTTACTCGAGTAAATGATATTCAGACTACTCGAGTAGGTGAAAGCTCTACTAGAGTAAAACACTTAGAAAATTTCTGATGTTGGAAAAACTGATTCTTCTAGAGTAGCCAGCTTCAAATTTCTTTCCCATAGTCCAATAGCTTGAATATGAAGTGTATCCCAATAGAGAGACCACACATGATTCAACACCTTGGAATATGCAATGAGGGATTACATTGCACAGTTCCTGTGTTTGAAGACCACTGTGGACTGACAATGGTCTACACTTCCAGTGAGATTCCTGTACATATATATCTTAAACCAAGCATCAGATACAACTTAATTCATCTTAGTTCCAGGGTGACTTCATCAAATCTGGGTTCATGTGGATGAAATACCCAACAAAGATGCGAAGACACTAACCTTGCCCTAAATTAGGGAAAATTTCATTTTATGCTAAGGGAAGGGTTAGTTTGGGTTATAAGATTTATGCGAGAGGAATTGAAGTAGACATAGATAAGATAGAAGTTATCAAGAAGCTGTCGCCGCCTATGAACATCAAAACTATAAGAAGTTTCATAGGACACGTTGGCTTCTACCGCCACTTCATAAAAGACTTCTCCAAAATCACCAAACCCCTTACTCATCTTCTGGAAAAAGACGCTCCGTTTATTTTTGATGACCTTTGTCTATCTGCCTTTGAATTAATAAAAGAAAACTTAATCAATGCCCCTATTATGATAGCTCCGGTGTGGGACCTTCTCTTTGAAATTATGTGCGATGCGAGTAGTTTCGTGGTGGGAGCCGTACTAGGACAACGAATATCTAAAAACTTCCACCCCATTTATTATGCAAGTAAAACACTTGCATCGGCACAAGAGAATTATACCATAACCGAGAAGGAGCTCCTAGATATTTTTTCGCTTTTGATAAATTCCATCCTTATATTCCGCTTTCCAAAATTATTGTTTTTACAGACCACTCGGCCCTCAAGTATCTTCTTGCTAAGACGGATGCCAAGCTGCTCCTGATTCACTGGGTCTTACTCCTCCAAAATTTAGACTTAGAAATCCGTGATAAGCAAAGAGCCGAGAATTTGGCCGTCGACCATCTCTCACGATTAGATAATCCATATATTGAAAAATTCTATGAAAAATCTTTTAATGATTTCTTCCCCAATGAGAAGTTGCTTTTAATTAACACATCCCCTTCTCCTTGGTTTACACACATAGCCAACTATTTAGTGGCTCGTGTCCTACTGAAATAGTTCTCGTCTCAGCAAAAGAAGAAATCCTTTCTGAGTTGAAGAACTATTTTTGGGAGGACGCGCATCTTTTCCGAGTCTGTGCGGAACAAGTGATAAGGATGTATGTCTCTTTTGAAGAAGGATTAGATATCTTAAAACATTTGTGTGATGGACCGACTGGTGGTCACTATCAAGCTGCTTGCACCACTCACAAAGTGCTTCGCGCGGGTTTTTACTGGCCTAGCCTGTTTAAATACGTGCAAGCCTTTGTGAGTATGTGTGATAGTTGCCAACGGTCGGGAAATATTTCCAATAAAAATGAAATGCCGCAAAATTATTTCCTGGAGTGCGAAGTTTTCGACCTCTGGGGAATTGATTTTGTTGGCCCTCTTCCTTCTAGCTTCGGGAACAAATACACTTTAGCTATTGTAGATTATGTTTCGCGATGGGATGAAGCCCAAGCTCTTCCTACTAACGATGCTCGAGTCGTAATTACATTTTTGAAAAAAATTATTTTCTCGATTCGGAACGCCACGAGTCATTGTTAGCAATAGGGGTTCACATTTTTATAATGCGCAGTTTTCAAAAATTCTTATTAAATATGGTGTTATGCATAAGCTTTCAACTGCCTACCACCACCAAACTAACGGAAAAGTCGAAGTAGTGAACAGAGAGCTTAAAAGAATTTTAGAAAAGACTATTTTAACCTCTAGAAAAGACTGGTCAACCAAATTAGACGATGCTCTATGGGCCTACCGTACAGCGTACAAAACCGACATCGGTTGTACGTCATATCGGTTGGTCTATGGAAAATTATGTCATTTACCCGTAGAATTAGAACACCGTGCTTTTGGGGTCTTAAGGTTTTTAAATTTTGATCACCAGTCCGTCGGCGATTTTCAAAAATTTCAACTTAACGAACTTGATGAGTGGCACAATTACGCATACAAAAATAACAAATTTTATAAAGAGCGGACGAAATGTTTTCACGACAAACACTTAAGGCACCCAAAAACCTTCAAGCCGGGCGACCAAGTTCTTTTATATAATTCACGATTACGTTTATTTCTGGGCAAGTTAAAATCACGATGGTCTGGGCTGTTTACTGTTAAAGAAGTTTTTCTTTATGGCACTGTTTTAATTTCATTTCCTGATAAGGGCGATTTCGAAGTGAATGAGCAGCGTCTTAAACTCTATTTTTCTGGTGATGATGATGTCAGTCCGAATAATGTTAAGTTTCTTCTGCACGAACTTTAAACTAACTTAAGACTATTTATTTTTGTTAAAAACCTTAATTATTATTTTGGGCAATTTTATTTTGTTGCGTCGAGCTCAAACGACGTTTTAAACAAAGGGCGCTTTTGGGAGGCGGCCCAAATTAGTTTTTTTCTGTTTTCTTTATTTTACACCTTTTGCCCCGGACGGCTCCGACAAGATGAATCTTCTGCGATCGCATGCTCTAATGCTGCTGAATCCATCACGAAGTCCAATGAAGACATTTCAAGAAATTCCAAAGCGCAAGCATGGGGGAGAGGCATCAATCAACATTCGCGGTGCATAAATCCGGGGAAGTACCTGTTTTTCAATTCTGTACTTTCATTTTTGTTTTAATTTCTCTCTCTCCTTCTCCTCCTTTCTCCATCGAGGATAATGTCCATTTTAAGCTTGGGGGTGGATTTCCTCCTTCTCTTGTCTTTATTTTGTTTTCTTTAAAAAAATCAAAATAAAAAAAATTTATATCTTAAAAATGCAAAAAAAAAGAGAATATCTTAAAAAACCAAAAAAAATGAAAATATTTCAAAATCAAAAAATTATATTTATATACTATTTATTTTTACTTTAATAGTTTAAACTAATTTTGGTATTTCAATAGTACCCCTTGTTTTTTTTCTCAATATTCCCTATAACAACTTAGCAAATTATGATCTTTTTAATCGTTCTTTTTAATTATATTTCACAAGTAAAATGTTGGTCATGCTATTTTTCTAATTCACGATAGCATGTTAACGTGAAACATTTTTCTAAAACTCACATTTTTATTATGGTTTTCGTTCTTTGTTTTCTTTACTTTCTCGAAAATCTTTCATTCACTATTTTCCTTTTCATTTTTAGATAGTTTTTGTAATGTCAACTTTTGATTAGCATAGTAGATGTGAACGATCCAAGTCGCTTGTTATTTCTATTTTCAAGATAATTTCATTAATCTTCATTTATTATCTAGGATTTTCTTTTCGAAATTTTTCAAAGCTTATGATTTAGATAAATTTAAAAACATGAAAATGATTTAGGCCATTTTTGTTTTCATTTGAGCCTTCTTGCCAAATTTAAAATTTTTAACCCTAGTTAGCCGCTTTTGAGCCTTTTTCTGATTTCAATTGATAGTTCCACTTATCATTTCATTTTAACCAAAGCTAAAATTTTTCAACCTATCTAATCACACTAACCTTTTGAGCTTCATTAAAAAAAATTCATGATTATGATAGGGTTGTTTTGTGTTATATTTGGAGAACTTTTTGAAAAATATTTGCTCAAAAGAAGTGTTTACTTTTGTCTGGCCAATTTCAAAATGGAAAGAAAAATTATTTATGGCCTTTGTTTTGAAAAAAAAAAAGAGGAAAGAAAAATAAAAAAAGAAAGAAAAATATTTTATTTATGATGAAATTTTTGAAACTCTTTATTTTGGTTTAGTGTGTGTTTTTGAGCCTCCTTATTTATCTTTGAATTCCACTCCTAATCATAATCCTGAACCAAACATTTCGGTCCTAATAAGCCCTTTTGATTCATGTTTTTGATTTTTTTTAGCTAAGTAAAGAAGAAAAGTAAAATAGTAAAGTTTTGGATTTAAATTTAGATTTTTGTTATTTGATTGATATAGAAATAATGTGTCTCTGGGATCTAGTAACAACTTAATGTATTTTTTTCATTTTGTTGCTTTGCTTAAATTCATTTAAATAATTTTGTTAATATTTTGGATGATTTATTTTAGTTAGTAAAATTTATAAATTGTTAAACCATATTTAAGTAATTATTTTATGTTTATGTTTCACCTTCACCATACTTAGAATTTTGCATAGTACTTGCGTAAGCATAATTAGAACCTTTTGATTAGTCACTTTTTATGTTAGCTAGTTTTTATATCTTTGCTTGGGGACAAGCAAAGCATAAGCTTGGGGGAATTTGGTAGTACATTTTGTAATCTAAACTATTAGGGTATTTTTAGGTTTTTTAATACACAAATCATATCTTGTAAGCTTATATATTGACCACTTTTGGTATATTTTATTGTCACTAATGTTTTATCTTCTTTTGCAGATTTTCTCAGTTTTCGGCCAAAATGACCTTACACGCCCCCATGACACGCCCTCCCTGGGCGTGTCACTGGGCGTGTAACCTGATCCCGAGGAAGCTTGCTGCCAGAACCCAAATCACAAGAAAAACACCAGACACGACCACTAACATGCCCACCCTGGGCGTGTCTCTGGGAGTGTCACCCTCATCCTGAAACCTGTTGCCGCATTTAAAGATTTTTCATTGTTGTACGTCAATAGTACTGACAAGCCCCCCCTACACGGGCATGCCATCGGGCGTGTACCGCATTTTCCGGCGATTTATGGACTTTCGAACAATGATTGAAGCGTGACGTGCCTTACATGCCCACCCTACACGGGCGTGTCCTTGGGCGTGTCCACCGACGTACAGAAGAAATCATCATTTCCGTCAGAATTCAGCTCCCGAGGTCAACCCCGTACCTGACATGCCCCTCTGACATGCCCTCCCTGGGCGTGACAGGTGGGCGTGACCAACCCGAAAAAAGTCTATAAATTCAGACCCCCCCCCTTGTGTTCAGAAGTAGTTTTGGAGTGAGAGGGGAGGTTCTGCACTTTTGTTTCTTTGAGTTTTTCATGCTTCTCCTCTCCCTCTTTCTTATTTGAAGCTTTTTAAACCTAGCATAGTGCACTGCTTTTGTAATAATTTTCATAATTGCTTTAGTAGTTTAATGTAAATGCTAGCATAGGTTTTTATTTAATTGCACTTGTAATCTTTTATTCCAAGTTGTAACTCTCTTTTAGTATTAATATAAACTGTCATTTTTTATCTTTGTTCTCTTAATGTTCTTCTACCCAACTCTCTTCCTCCGCTTCTCCATTGTTTATGCGCGAAAATGGCACCGGGGCAGCTAACACGGAGGGGGCGTTCGATCTTACAGGCTAGGAGAGGAAGAGGGTGAAGGTTACGATGGAAGAGGAAGGAGGAAGCTTCTGAGTGCTCGAGAGTGGAGCAAGCAGCTTGTCAAGGAGGTTGCGGGGATAGAGGAGAGGGTGCTGAGAGCAGCCGGGAGGACTGAAGAGAGGAGGAGTTTGATCAGGAGCTGTCGAGTAGACGGTTAATATGACGGTTGTGCTTGCAGGTTGGTTGCCGAGAGAGCTGAGCTGAGCTAGGAAGAAGGGAGAGAGAGAAGGGGCCGCTAGCAGTGGCAACAGCAGACTTTGCCCGCCGCGGCTTAAATGCCACTCTTGCGACGGGCTTTCCTTTATTAATAGTGAGAGTTACAACTTGCTAATACACCTTTACAACAAAGCAATAAAGGGTACAAGAAGGAAGCTGGCGGCTAAGGAATAAGAATGCTAGAGGAGGCCGCTCGGACTGAAGAGCGAAGCCAGCAGGCCGCACGGTTAAGGGAAACGGGAGACCACACGGATTGGAGAACCAGATGGTAGCAGGTCGCGCGACTAAAGGCGCAGAGGGGGATGTGGACTGAGAAACGAAGTCCGTAGGAGGGCTTGCTGGCTGACTTCGGGCGTGAGCACCTTGGCGATGACGAGAGCTCCTAGCGCCGCACCCCACACGAGAGGCATGGGGGGCTATTTATAGGCCCGAGGAGGTAACGGCTTGCGGTGACATTACCCCCGGTAAGACGGTAATTTGAGCGAGATGGAGACGGAGTCCGCCGAGTCCGCAACAGGCCGCGCGGACTGGGACTTGGCACTAAAGCCGGAGCTGCTGTCTGCAAAATGGGAGACTTAGTGGCGGACTGCGATGCGGGTTCGCGGAGTCCGTCACTGCTGAGCTGGGACTGTCCGCCTACTGATAGGGTGGCGGATGCTGGAAGCTATGTGGCGGACTGCGAGGAGAATCCGCAGAGTCCTCCACTGCTGAACTGATCGAGCTGCGAATGGATGTAAGCTGGAGAGTGCCCGCGGAGTTCGGCGAGTCCGCGCGAGGTTATGCGGACTGGGACTGCCTTTTGGAGGATTTGATGCCTGGCGGGCTGGAAGGAGTCTGCCACTACTGACTGAGTCCGCAAGGAGGCTACGGACTGAGGAGGAAGTTGCTGATACTGGCGGAGCCTGAGACAAGCCTGCGGCTGAGGAGGAGTTGACCCCGCTGCTGCCGAGAAGCTGGTGCTGGCTAAGGAAAGGGAGGACTGCATAGAGAGTCCGCAAAGTCCGTCGAGTCTGCGGCTGCTTCAAGGCTGTGTCCGCTTACGTTGGAGATGGAGCCTGGTTGTTGAGGCTATTGGGGTTCGGCGATGAAGGCGGACTGGAAGTCTTGATCGCACTTCGAGTCCTCCCAGCTCCCGAGGAACTTGGAGGTTGCTGCTAGTCTTGGCGGGTAGCCGGAGTTGGAGTCCGCGCTCTATAGGCGGGCTGGAGGAGTCGGCTGCCCATGCTGCTGGGGGCAAGGACTGAGCGACCTGCCGATCTTGACGGGGCAGACCGCGCATGTTGGCGAGGCAGAAGCCGCGGTAGCTGGCTGGCGGCTTGGTCGAATAGGGAGTTGAGTCCGGCAGAGAGGGTCCTGCGGAAACAACCTCGCTATTAAGCTGGAAAGGGGGAAGCCTGCAGAGGCGGACTGCGCAAAAAGTCTGTGGACCCTGCCGACAAAGGAAAGGTGCGCGGCCAGGGGGGACAGACCGCTGAGACCGCGCAGGCCACGCGGCCTGAGCGGATAGAGAATTTTGTCCGCCCAATATAGGGCATCACGGCCTCCAGGAGGAGCCCGGGGCAGGCCGCGATGAGTGAGCTGTCTCCCTTGTGAAGGATCGCCGATTTCGGGGCTAACATAATCCCCGCACTTTTTTAAGTTCCGAATAGAACTTCGAAAAAGTTGGAGACCCACGAAAATCGTGATCCACCCCAACGGAAAGAGAATGGGCAAGGGGAGATAGAACCTGAAGCCTCTCCTTAGGAGTTTGGAGCTGCCTATCTATTTTCCTGCAAGAGGAAAGTTTGGGTAGGCATGTATGGGTGGTACATAGAGTGTGTACCTGAGTTTGCCTTTGTAAAACGAAGAAGGTGTTTCTTCCACTAAGTTCTGCAAAATGAAAGTGAGAGGAAAACATAAAAGCATAATAACTTGCAAGTACCTGATGGAGGCTTGCAAGCACCTGTTATCCTCTGCAAAAAATGAAGGATGAAGAGTATACAAGAAAGAAAAAAGAGCTACAAGTACATGAAAGGAACTTGCAAGTCTTTGCTGGTTTCTGCAAAAGAAGAGTTAAAGGTATGCACAGTGTATGAAAGTAACTTGCAAGTACTTGTGAAGAAACTTGCAAGTATCGGATGATCTCTGCAAAATGAGAGTTAGGAACAAACATGATATATGTGAGTAACTTGCAAGTACCTGTGAAGAAACTTGCAAGGGTCTGTTGATCTCTGTAAGAAGAGAGTTAGGAGCAGGTATTGTATACAAAAATAAGCTGCAAGTACCTGGATATGACTTGCAGGTGTCTACTAGTCTCTGCAAGAAAAGAGTTAGAAGCAGACAAATATATGAAAGAATCTTGCAAGTACCTGTGGAAAAGGCTTGCAAGTGTTAACTGTTGATGAGATAAGGCTGATATAACCAAATAGTAAGGAAAATTCCTGATGAACTCTTTATCATGAATCCCAGATCAATAAATCGAGCGTTTAACAATTGATATGGCTGGATGGACATGATCAGATTAGCAGAGAAGTAACTTGACGAATTCTGCCAATCCTAACTAGATTGCAATAGCATGGTTTGATGATCAAAGGGAGTAAGATTCCTTGATCAATGTTTGATGTCATTAGCATTTGGTGAGAATAGTGAATAGCTCTGTGAATCTTCATCTAATAGAGCTTGAGCAAGCGATGTATATAAGATGAGCATAAGTAAAAAAGAATGCTGGAAATCCTTTTGGTAGGTCAGATTAACCTGTTCACCTGTGAAAGAAGGCAGTTGACAAAAAAGAGATCTATACTCTAAAGTGACTAAAGAAGGCTGGATGCTGCCACAGGTGTCCCCCGTGGTCCTTATGCATCGCTTGTCTGAGAAAAGTCATCCCGAGTATAGTCCTACTCAAAGCGGGCTGGCCGCACATCCTCTAGGAGGGCACAAAGGAGAAGCAAGGAGAAATCCTGAGAAGGAATCGATGGAATCAAAAAGCTTTCAGGCGACCACTAAGAAGTGGGTTTGTTTGCGTTAAAGAGAGAACACAAGCTACCATTAAGATGTGGGTTTGATTGCCGTAAAAAGAGAACACAAGATACCACTAAGAAGTGGGTTTGATTGCCGTAAAAAGAGAACACAGGCTACCACTAAGAAGTGGGTTTGATTGCCGTAAAAAGAGAACACAAGCTACCACTAAAAAGTGGGTTTGATTGCCTTAAAAAGAGAACGCATGCTACCACTAAGAAGTGGGTTTGATTGTCGTAAAAAGAGAACACAGGCTACCACTAAGAAGTGGGTTTGATTGTCGTAAAGAGAGAACACAGGCTACCACTAAGATGTGGGTTTGATTGCCGTAAAGTTTACATAACAAACTTCACTGTGAAGACAATAGGAAAAGTATGACTGGAGGTGATCGGGTAAGAAAAGCTTTACCACTAATAGGTTTTGGAAGCCATAGTAACACTGAGTAAGGACTCGAAGCTATCAGAGGCTTTTTCAAGGTTGCTTTTAAGCAATATATTCATGCAACTTGCCCTGATTTAGTAATTTCTCCATGAGACTATGGAGAGCCCGACATTTTTCTGTGTCATGACCGACACACATGTGGTATTGGCAAAGTAAATCCTTATGACATCTTTGACCAGGTCGTATAGGGAGAGGCCATTCAAAACCTGGCCCCTTTTTGATGATACGAAGAGCATCCTCCATAGAGATAGTTAAGTTTGTATGCTTTCTCTTTGATCCGCCTTGCTTGTGTTGACGAGAAGCAAGAGGCTCATTGCCATAAGTTTCTTGTATGGCTCCATCTAATTTATGCTCATGCAAGTCATTGTCTTGTTGTTGAACAACTGAGGCTGTTTGTGAAGATGGAGCTGGTAGCAGTGGCAGTCATTCTTTGACTTGATCCTGGCCCGGGAAGAGGTGTTGATGATAATGCTGGAATCTTTTTGTCTTTCTTGAGTGGGATGAAAAGTCTTTCCGAGGATATCTCAGAGGTTTCTTGTGAATAGGAGAATCTTTCTCTGATAAAAGCCGGGAGACGAAGCCTGGATTGCTCTTTTCTCCTCGAATGTATGAGTTGGCTAGAGCAATCAACTCTTGGTAGGTTCTTGGAGCTCGGACATTGGCTTCAAACTTGAGCGGCCCTTCGTGAATACCGTGAATAAGAGCGACTCGGTACATTTATTGATCAACAATCTCAATGCCTAAGATCTCTTTCTGGAATCGATTAATGAATTGAGACCAAGTTTCATCGTTGCGCTGCTTAATATCAAAGAGGTTTTCAGGACCGCCCTTTCTCTTGGTGGAGGTAGAGAATCTGAGAAGAAACTCCCTTCGCAGATCAACGAAGGAAGTGATGGAGTGAGGACGGAGGCCATAGAACCAGAACCTCACTTGCCCATCAAAAGTAGTCACAAGGAACTTGCACTTAGTTGCATCTGAAAGGGTTTTGAGAGCAACGACTGACTCAAAAGCTTGAAGATGCTTTACTGGATCAGCCTCTCCGGCATAGATTGGTAACCGGGGTTCTCTAAAGTTTGCTGGAGTAGGCTCATGATGAACATTCTCTGTAAATGGTGAAGGTTCTTCTTGATCTCCTACAGTATAAGGAAAGAAAGTGGCATAAGCTGCAGCTGCAAAAGAAGCAGAAGGATAAAAATGAAAAGTTGTTGCAGGAGGAGCAAACACAGGAGCTGCAGGGTAGGGATGACTTCCCTGAAAATTGAGAAATCTAGCAGGACTTCCCCGGGCTAATTCCCGGAAGAAGTTTTGGCGAGCAGCAATTCTTCATCCTAAGGTCGCAGAGGAACTACAGGACATTGCAGGAAGGTTGCTGTGTAAGGAGGATAGAACGGCGGGCAAGCGTGAGGACAGGCTTGCTGATGATCCAAAGTTGGTGTTGGGTTGATTGGAGCGGCTGGAGCTGCTGCTGGTTGAGAGTCTAATCGTTGTGTGATTATAGCAAACATTTGGTTAATTGCTTGGAACTGCTGAGCATTCTCACGGCGCGATTGCTCGAAGGCTTCCCAGAGAGGATCTTCACTGGGACTTGGAGCAAGGTTCTCGGTTGTTTGGTGTTCTAACATGGGAAACTGTCATTGTTCACCGTCTGTTTGGATCTGAAGGCCGCGTGTTAACTGTTGATGCATGAAAATGGCACCGGGGCAGCTAACACGAAGGGGGTGTTCGATCTTACAGGCTTGGAGAGGAAGAGGGTGAAGGTTGCGAGGGAAGAAGAAGGGGGAAGCTTATGAGTGCTCAAGAGTGGAGCAAGCAGCTTGTCAAGGAGGTTGCGGGGATAGAGGAGAGGGTGCTGAGAGTAGCCAGGAAAGCTGAAGAGAGGAGGAGGTTGATCAGGAGCTGTTGAGCAGACGGTTAATATGACGGTTGTGCTTGCAGGTTGGTTGCCGAGAGAGCTGAGCTGAGCTATGAAGAAGGGATAGAGAGAAGGCGCCGCTAGCAGTGGCAACAGCAGACTTCGCCCGCCGCGGCTTAAACACCACTCTTGCGACGAGATTTCCTTTATTAATAGCGAGAGTTACAACTTGCTAATACACCTTTACAACAAAGCAATAAAGGGTACAAGAAGGAAGCTGGCGGCTAAGGAAGAAAAATGCTAGAGGAGGCCGCTCGGACTGAAGAGCGAAGCTGACAGGCCGTGCGGTTAAGGGAAACTGGAGACCGCGCGGACTGGAGAACCAGATGCTGGCAGGCCGCATGACTAAAGGTGCAGAGGGGGATGCGGACTGAGAAACGGAGTCCGCAGGAGGGCTTGCTAGCTGACTTCAGGCGTGAGCACCTTGGCGATGACAAGATCTCCTAGCGTTGCGCCCCACATGAGAGGCATGGGGGGGCTATTTATAGGCTCGAGGAGGTAACGGCTTGCGGTGACGTTACCCCCAGTGAGACGGTAATTTGAGCGAGATGGAGACGGAGTTCGCCGAGTCTACAACAGGCCGCGTGGACTGGGACTTGGCACTGAAGCCGGATCTGCTGTCTGCAAAATGGGAGACTTAGTGGCGGACTGGGATGCGGGTTCGCGGAGTCCGTCACTACTGAGCTGGGACTGTCCGCCTACTGCTAGGGTGGCGGATGCTGGAAGCTATGTGGCGGACTGCGAGGAGAATCTGTGGAGTCCGCCACTGCTGAACTGATCGAGCTTTGAAGGGATGCGAGTTGGAGAGTGCCCGCGGAGTCCGGCGAGTCCGCACGAGGTTATGCGGACTGGGACTGCCTTCTGGAGGATTTGATGCCTGGCAGGCTGGAAGGAGTCCGCCACTACTGACTGAGTCCGCAAGGAGGCTGCGGACTGAGGAGGAAGCTGCTACTACTGGCGGAGCCTGCGACAGGCCTGCGGACTGAGGAGGAGTTGACCCCACTACTGCCGAGAAGCTGGTGCTGGCAAAGGAAAGGGCGGACTTCATAGAGAGTCCGCCAAGTCCGTCGAGTCCGCGGCTGCTGCAAGGCTGAGTCTTCTTAGGTTGGAGAGGGAGCCTGGCTGTTGAGGCTGTTGGGGTTCAGTGGTGAAGACGGACTGGAAGTCTTGATCGCACTTCGAGTCCGCCCAGCTTGCGAGGAACTTGGTGGTTGTTGCTGGTCTTGGCGGGTAGCTGGAGTTGGAGTCCGCACTCTGTAGGCGGGCTGGAGGAGTCGGCTGCCCATGTTGCTGGGGGCAAGGACTGAGCGACCTGCTGATCTTGACGAGGTAGACCGCGCATGTTGGCAAGGCAGAAGCTGCGGTAGCTGGCTGGCGGCTTGGGCGGATAGGGAGTTGCGTCTGGCAGAGAGGGTCCTGCGGAAAAAACCTCGCGGTTAAGCTGGAAAGGGGGCGGCCTGCAGAGGCAGACTGCGGAAGCAGTCCGCGGACCCTGCCGACCAAGGAAAGGCGCGCGGCCTGGGGGGTCAAACCGCTGAGACCGCACAGGCCGCGCGACCTGAGCGGACATAGAATTTTGTCCGCCCAACCTAGGGCATCACGGCCTCCTGGAGGAACCCGGGTCAGGCCGCGATGAGCGAGCTGGCTCCCTTGGGAAGGATCACCGATTTCGGGGTTAACATCCATGATTAACTAATCCTCCTTGTACTCGATCTTGATGATCCGAGGTTCGAGTTGATTAAGTTATGATGCTTTAATTTTACTTTTTCTTTTTAGGGTTTAGACCTTGATGTACTCTTGATTCATCTTGTTTGGAGTTATATCATCGATATATAATTTCCCTATTTGTTTTCACTCTTAGCTAGCCGAGAGGCTCGTAGTTTGAAGTGAAAACTCAAGAGTAAAGAGAGTTGCACGCACCCCTCGAGTGAGGCAGACGTTAAATCTCCCAGATTGGAGTGAAATCCAATAGTGGGTTTCATCGCGTAAAACGAGCTTTAGGTCTCCGATTTGGATGAGAGTTTGGTCGGACCTTCCTAAACTCAGTTGGGCACGACTTCGAGAGAAGCATGTTCAAGCTTTAGGAACCTCCATGGTCAAGGTCCTTTACCTTATTAAGTTAGGATTTATTATCGCATTTTTTAATCAACTTTTGCCGAAATGATTCTCGATAGAGTGCTTTTCTATTTCATCGTCTCAACCCCTCGTTGTAATCACTTTTAGTAGCTCTTTATTTAACTGCAAGTAGTTCTCTTTTTAGTGCAATATTTCTTTTCTTAATCGCAATTATCTTTCTCTTAAACCCTAAAATAATCCTCCGATAAGATAATAGTTTTCGTATTAGTAAGATTACTAAACAGTTTCCAGATCTTAATACGACACTTGTGTACCCTAGCTACAATTCGATAGGTATACTTTCTTGGTTGGATTGCTAGTTCGGTTTTTATTTTCTTCACGATTAGCAGACATCACCTAGCTCCGATTGCTGAAACTGTGTGGGTACGGATGGGGCGGGATTGCCCCCCATTGGCTCAACGTGCACTAGGATCTATACGTAAGGTACAAACCTAAGGTCAGGTTGGCTAACCTTAAGGTCAAAATTGGACAAACTTAGTGTGAATTACATATGGGCACACCACTGCTTTCGCAAAGTCAGTTTTTCCCCAAACTGACTAATAGAACGGGGGTGTCCCCATTGTTGAATGAATTCCTTAGTTTAGGATCGTAGCAAGCTGATACCATTTGTAAGCCCCCCCCCCCTACCGAAACACAAAATAGGGCACGAGGGGAGTCTTATGTCCAGAACAGTCGCCTTGCGGTAGCGTTTGCACACGGGCTAACCTGTACTACAAGATGCTTATCCTACCGGCTATAATCAATATCGATCATTGCCAGCCCAACCAATACTATAAAATAGAAGCCAAATCCATACATGAGTAATACAGTCCAAAATAAAGTACATCAAATAAAAGAAGCATCAACAAGCTTCTATCACATCAGTGTGCATGAACAAAATGAGTCCCTCTAACTCACATCAGCCACTGACGGTAGCGATGGCACCGTCACTTCAGGCCCTGTTGTCCTGGCCTGGTTGCCCTACTGCGTAACCTGTTGCTGCTCTGTCTGCGGGGTCCCCACCTAAAAATGAAGACGTAGCAACTGTTAGTTCTAAAGACTAAGTGCCTTCACATCCACTCCCCCGGCAACTCCTTGGCACCGGGAGGAGAAAAGGCCAAGCTGCAATATATATAAATCAGCAGTAGTACAAATAGGTGGTATAAGAGTGAGCAACATCAGTAATACAATAAATTAGTAAACAATCTACTCTACCAATTCTATCATCAACAACAGCATAAAGATATAGAACTACGACTGAAAGTAACTCAACTTATATGAATGCCCACACAGACATATAAGTTGAGGATCAGATCAACAGTAAAGTAACTCATCGTATAAGAGTGCCCATACAAACTTATATGATACGGATCTTGTGTATGCAATGAAATGTAATGATCTGAATACAATGCAATGACTCACCCATGATCACGCACGTGTAATTGTTATGTCAACATAGACTTGTTGTTCCCACTTTTCGAGCAGGTAGCTAACCTCTCAGGCGTCAACCGTCGTGGCCAGGCGGTGACAGCGGAGCAGGTTTCTCCACTAAGTGGGCATCCACACTACCAAGTCTAGACCTCTGTATGCCTTAATGCTAAGAACACAACAACGGAGCTCACATGCATAGTACGGATCAAAAGGGGTCTCGGGTAGATGTGCACCGAGAGCCCATCCCAATTGGACTATCCTCGTAGCACGGAAGGTGCCTCTGTGAACAAATCACCAAATGACCAAGGCCAACCATCCACTAGCCCGGAGGGTGCCTCGGGAAGTAAGCACCGAGTACCGAGGACCAAGGCCCAACTGTGCAAGTCTATCTGTCAACTCCCGTCGGTGTGACGACTAGCGAGCCCGTAGACCTGCCACACTATCCTTAACCTAGGCTTATTACACAGTATGTCAACTCACATCGCATGTAATTTCAAATGTAAGGGCTCCAATTCTAGTCCTTTTTATTTTAATCGCTTCTCGTACTCAACAGCATGCAAGGGCTCCATACTGAGTCCCTTATTAGCATGTCATTTTAGTGCTGCAACACCCTCGCACTTCCATCCCTTCCACATGACCTTCGCAACAACATAATGGTACTTCACATATTCATCAACCATTTGGTTATCATAATTACATATAGATTACGGTCACTTAACTTTAACATCAACTAGATACAATCTTTTTACCAAGTTCAAACCATTTGTGCACACATGAATCTATCAACTGAATGCAACACCATTTGTTCAAAGCAATCACTATCATCTATGTATAGCAAACTTCAAGCCAACCTCATCATTATTCAACGTATTACCATTGTCAAGTGCGTCCTTATTGGTTCACATATTTAAACCATTCCTACCATCCCAACTCGTCAACCCATTCGTTCAATAACCTCCACCAAATTGTCTCGTTCAGGTACACTTCACTACACCATTTGTTCGTTAAGGATCTATCCAGCAAATTCCATTAACAATATTTTATCACACTTACTTATAGACTAAATTCACCAAAACATTAACATTATTGTACAACATCCTCTCTCTACCAAATCCAAAGCCGATTCGACACAAACCCGTGAATTACATGTGTAGTAAAGATTACTGTACAGCTACTTCGATCGAGGATTTCTGAGGCTAAAGGAATCTGGTGTAGACATGTAACCCCTCGTTGGAAAGGTATTTTCAAGGGCTACGACTTTTGTGTTTAGTAGAAAGCCCAGATCTGTCCTCATCATGTCTGAAAACTACCTCGACGATCATTGCGCGTAGAAAATAGATTTTGCGCGCATCTTAAAGCGAGACGAACGACATCGGTTCGTCTTCCTCCTCTAATCAATATTCCCAATTCACATATAGAAATCCTCCTCCCTTATGCTCCATCAAAAGGTCAACTTTCTTCACGAAACCAACTCTCTATCTTCACATGGAAGGAAGGAGTGGTCGAAGACATCTTATCTCTAGTACACAAGCCCTAGCATGTCCTTCTCCTAAGAAAACTTCTTCTCACGAATCAAGACTCCTTTGAGTCGATACTGAATGATGATAGTTGCCAACCTAAATCACCTAGATGGGGGTGAATAGGTGAGTTGTGCATCTTTTTGTGGAATAAAAAAAATCTCAACCAAAGCATTCGACTACTCGAGTAGTAGATGAACTACTCGAGTATATGATTTAGACTACTCGAGTAAGTAGGAACTACACGAGAGTCAGAATACAATTAACTCGAGATAGGAGATAGAACTACTCGAGTATATATAATACTACTCGAGTATTTCACTTAGACAAATTTGAGAAGAGAAAATCTGAAAACTCGAGAGATAAGAGGAAATTACTCGAGTATACAAGCTGAATTACTCGAGAGACATAATTGGACTACTCAAGTACATCTTAACTACTCTAGTAAGTGAATTACTACTCGAGTATAAACTCAGTAACTTACTCGAGTAAATAAGAAGGTACTCGAGTACTTTACTTAGGAAAAACCTTTCTGACAGATTTTCTTCTTCTAAGGGAAATCAGCACCAAGTCTTTTCACATAGTCTTAGAGCTTGAATATGAAGTGTATCCCAATAGAGAGGCTACACATGAGTCAACACTTTGGAACACACAATGAGGAATTGCATTGTATTGTCCTGTGTTTGGTGACCCATTGTAGACTGACATTGGTCTACACTTCCCATTAGAATCCTGCAAACACATAACTCAAACCAAGCATCAAATACAACTTAATTCATCTTAGTTCAAGGGTGACTTCATCAAATCTGGGTTAGTGTGGATACAATTCCAAACAATCTCCCGATATTTGTAGAAGTCAGAACCCTTTACACTGAGGTAAATTATGGACATAAAAGGAATGCTAAGTAATAAAGCAGTATAAGCAAACAAGAAACTATGAAAAAGATAATAAGATCCAAAACTTTGAATTATATAAATAGGATTATCCAGAAATATCATTAACAACTAAAATCCATTTCCATAGCTCATGAGTCTTTTGGGCTAGCTCTGATGATGTTGCTTGTCTTGTTTCTTTTGATGTCTTCTCTGATAGTTGTAGGGTTTAGGATAATATTTGGGTGGTCTGGGAGGAGCAGCTGGATTATTTCTTCCATATTCTCTGTCATAGATTCTCCTTTTGGTCATGGACTTCTAATACAACTCCCATTCATGGGAACTGTAGTGAATATTTCTGCTTTCATGGAAGTCCAGAACTAACTTGAGAGTTTCCAAGATGAGAGACTTGGAAGTAGGAGACCATACCTCAGCATGTTCAGGAGCTTTAGCAGGAACAGACTTGCTAGCAGAAGGACCTTCACCATATTTCCTTTTCTTCTTATAAGTCAGTATCTTAGGAGGGGCTTTGAGAAAGATATCAGCAGGATCATCTTCCCAATCCTGAGCATAAGAATCTGGAGGAGCAACAGAATCACCGGGCCTAGGAGAAAATGTGGGTTGCAGAGGAGGAGTAGGAGCAGGAGCATCAGCAGCAGCTAGTGGGTTCAAGTGATGAGGAATAATGTTAGGATCAGCAGCAAATTCTGGCAGAATCTAGTTGTGCATCCAAACAGCAGTATCATAAGTGTGGAATTTGACACTATGTATCTGAGCTATAACATCATCATGAATCTCTTTAACGTTGGCTTCTCATACTTCTTTCTGGATGACATCAGATTTTTCTAAATATTCTTTTACCAACTTCTCCCCGTTTCTGACTTCAACAGATAGCTTGGAGATGGCATCATCTTTGAACGTTCCAACTTCCTCACAAATCTTCATCTTAGTTGCCTCAGCCCTTTTGTCCAATTCCATTTGATTATTGGCAAGAGTCAGACCTTGCTCCATAACCTGTCCAACACTGGTGATGGTGTGGTCTAAGGCTTTACCACCAATCTGGAAGAGATGTTTGAGCTGATCAGTGTTATGTTGGATCTCAGCAAATCCTCTGCTCATCTCAGTTTTTAGAGTAGTTACTTTGTCTGTGACAGTCGTGAGACAAGTATCAAAGTATGTATTCTGGTGTTGAAGAAGAAGTACAATCTGAGACATCAAGTCTGTGGAGGTAGGAGCTGGAGCAGCATGAGGAGCAGAAGTTGATGGAGTAGAAAGAATAGGAGGAGCCACCCATGGAGCTATTTCAGAGAGAGTGACTGAGCTCTAAGCTCTTGTAGTGGGTATCATGCATACTCTTCATTCATAATCTGAGGGATAGTAAAATCCAAATTTCTGAGAGGAGCTTTAGCTGGCTCAGGTGAGAGCTCATCAGAAATGAGAATTGTTTCTTGTTGTTCTTTGGGGGCATCAGGAGATTTTGCTGGTGTCCTTGCTGGAGAAGTGTCTAGAGATTGTCCAGGAGTTGGGTCCTTGGGAATTTCAGTGGATGGAGCTGGTGGAGATAGAGGAGGAGGAGGTTCATCTGCAGTTAACTCTTCTATCATTTCATTTATAGCATCATCAGTAGAAAGGAGTGCTTCTTGAACCTGTTGATCTGAGAGGATATCTTCTAGAGTGACTGGAGGAGGAGTAGGTGGAGGAGTAGGTGGCCTGGCCTGAACAGTAGGAGCAGGCTCCCCCTCAATAGGTGCACCAGAGGAGCTGGGGACCTGAGATGGAGAAGGAGATGGAGTACTGTCCTCTGTGTCTGCAACTTCAATAATTTTGGCAGCTTGAGAGGGATTTTGCAACTTTAACTCCCATCTCTGGATGGAGGAGATGGAGACCTTCTTCATGTGGTGAATGATACTTCTTTTGGAGAAACTAAAAACCTCTGAATTGATCTCATGGAGAAGCAGGGAAATTATCCTTGCATAGTTTGGGGACTTTATACTCTCCTTAATCTTAGTCAGAATCAACAAGTCAAACTGAAAGGCTTTTCTACAGACTATAGCTTGCATCAATTCAAAGAAATAAAGGGGTATGGCCCTGATGGAGTTGGTTTTGCAGAGAAGAATCTTACCAATAACATCAACTAATAATTTCCCTTCAGCATGCATATCAGACCTATTAATGTATTTAGCTTCAGCAGAAAGTCCACAGAAAGAGCAGGTTCTGGAATAGTCTTCATCACTCAGAAAATTGTCTGCATTTGGAGCTGGCAGTCAGAGAAGTCGAGAAACAGAGGTTGCAGAGAGTTTAATGGTGATACCTTTGACTGAAGACTTCAAGACTGTGCCATGGTGCTTGACCTTGACATTCCTGAAAAACTCTGCAACTTCGGGGAAGAGGATACGACATGGTTCTTGGAGAACAAATGTTAAGCTGGCGGTGTAGAGCAAAATCAGAAGATTATGGAAATCGGCAGATAGGTCTGCAATCCCTGCGGTGACTAATTTCGAACCAACATCGATCTTAGATGAGGCGGCCATGATTCAGAAGTCTTGGAGATGGCGAAACCATAGAGAATGTCGACGGGGAGATGAAAAGAGGTGCGGCTGTACAACTGAAGGAGGAAGGTGAAGAGGTATCTGGGTACTCGAGAGACGGAAATGATTTCGTGTAGATGAAATTTCCGGATTTTCTTATTTATATAACCCTAGGTTTAGGTCTAATTATTTGAAAAGAAATACTGAAGTAAACTATAGAATAGGCGGCATAGGCCTTTGGTTTCCGCATAAGAAAATTTGAATAAGAGATGACTCGGCATATACACGAGTGAGGAGAATATCTCGAGTAGATAAGTCTGGAGTACTCGGGTAAGAATACAGAAGTACTCGAGTAGATGCATGGAAGTACTCGAGTAGGTCAATGAGGTACTCGAGTAAGTGAAGTTGACTACTTGAGTACGCAAGTCTGCTACTCGAGTATGTCAAGTCGACTACTCGAGTATAGCATTCCACTACTCGAGTAGGTCAAGTCGATTACTCGAGTATGTCATTCTACTACTCAAGTAGGTCATATACTTACTCGAGTATGTTGTTACTTACTCGAGTCAAAACCTTGAACTTTTGGAAAAATCCAACTTTTGACTAACCTCTGAGCCTTGAGCCTTCTTGAAAGTTCGGCCTATTCTAGTCTTCCTTATTAAGCATCCCAAGTTCTATTTTGAAGAACGAGAACTTGGTCTCGTCCAGCGGCTTCGTGAAAATATTCGCAATTTGCCTATCTGTAGGTACATATTAAAGGTCTATGTCCCCATGCTCCACATGCTCCTAGATAAAGTGATACCTTTGTTCTATATGCTTTGTCCGGTTGTGCGAGACTGGGTTGTTGGCTATTGCTATTGCACTGGAGGAGTCGCAAAACAATGGAATCTTTGCAAACTTCATGTTGTAGTCTTCGAACTGATTCTTTATCCAAAGTAACTGTGCACAGCAATTGCCTGCAGAGATGTACTCTGACTCGGCCGTTGAGATTTTCAAATAGTTTTGCTTCTTGCTACTCTAGGATATAAGCCTTCTTCCAAAGAATTGGCAAGTCCCTGAAGTACTTTTCATGTCGTCTTTGCAACCTGCAAATTCTGCATCTGAAAAACCTATCAGTTCGCTATCATTGCTTCTTGGGTACCATAAGCCAAGATTTGGTGTACCTTTAAGGTATCTCAAAATCCACTTCGCAGCATCGTAGTGAGATTTCTTAGAGTTCACCTGAAATCTAGCACAGACACATGTTGAGAACATTATGTCAGGTCTACTTGCAGTAAAGTAGAGCAAGGATCCAATAATGCTTCTATACTTGGTTTCATCAAAAGGTTTCCCTTTTTCATCCTTGTCCAGAGACATTATTGAACCCATTGGAGTCCTCATCGAGGTTGTGTTCTCCATTCCGAATTTCTTGATCAGCTCTTTGGTAAACTTAGTCTACGAGATGAAAATTCCATCTTCATACTTTTTTACCTGAAGCCCTAAGAAATACTTCAGCTCACCCATACTACTCATTTCAAACTTCTCTTGCATAAGTTTTGAAAACTTCTTGCAGAGGTTGTCATCAGTAGAGCCAAAAATAATGTCGTCGACATAGATTTGCACTAGCAAAATCTTGCCCTTAATTTCACTAAGAAATAATGTCTTGTCTATCTTTCCCCTTGTGAACTTGTTCTCAAGTAGAAATCTAGACAGCGTCTCATACCAAGCTCGAGGAGCTTGTTTCAGATCATATAATGCTTTATGCAGTAAATAAACGTAATTAGGAAAGTTAGGATCAACGAAACCTGGAGGTTGTTCCACATACACCTCTTCCTTTATGTCACCATTAAGGAAGGCAGACTTCACGTCCATCTGGTATACAGTGAAGCCTTTAAGTGCAGCATATGCTAGGAATAACCTTATAGCCTCCAGTCTTGCCACTGGAGCGTATGTCTGGTCGAAGTTGATTCCTTCTTCTTGACGATAACCTTTGGCGACAAGTCTGGCCTTGTTCTTTACTATCGTTCCATCCTCGCCCATCTTGTTCCTGTAGACTCACTTTGTCTCAATGACGTTCTTACCTTTGGGTCTTGGAACAAGCTTCTATACTTTGCAGCGCTTGAACTGGTTCAGTTCTTCTTCCATTTCCATTATCCACGATGCATCTGAGTTTGCTTCCTCAAACTTCTTTGGTTCAACCTGCGAGAGAAAACTTAAATATAGATTCTCATTAGTTATACCTCTACGAGTTCTGACACCATCTCGGGGATCTCCTATAATCTGGTCCATGGGATGATCCTTCAAATGTCTGAGCTCTAGAGTCCTAGCATTTGGATTGTCTTCTATCACCTGAGTGACTTCTTCATCTTGGATGACTTCTTCATCTTGATCATCAGCCTCTCCAATAGGGGTTGGAGTGGTGATCTTGATGAACTTTTCACCTTTGTCTTCGGATGGTTCATCCAAGCTAATTTCTTTCAGCTTTGCACCTGCATCTTCAATAAGCACACTAGAAGAGTTGGATTGCAGCAAACTCGTCTCATCAAATACAACATGTATCGATTCTTCTACCACTAGGGTTTTTCTATTAAAAATCCTATATGCCTTACTATGGCTACTATAACCTACAATAATACCTTCAAAACTCTTTTCTCTAAGCTTAGTAGTGTGATACAGCCAAAAATTCTAAAATATGAGACTGTTTGTTTCCTGCCTTTCAGAAGTTCGTATGGTGTCTTATCGTGGTTTTTGTTTATGAGGGCTCGATTTTGCATGTGGCATGCAGTGTTGACGGCTTCAGCCCAGAAATATTCCGGAAGTGAAGCATCACTCAACATGGTCCTGCAGGCCTCTATGAGTGTTCTATTCCTTCTCTCAGCCACTCCATTTTGTTGAGGAGTACGAGGAGAGAAAAACTCATGAAGATACCCAAGCTTTCACAAAATTCTGTCATGGCCCCAGATTTGAATTCTGTTCTGTTGTCACTTCTGATTTTGACTATGGAGCAGTTGAACTCATTCTGAACTTGCCTGACAAAATTAGTAAAGATGTCAAAGGTATCTGACTTGTGTTTCAGAAAGAACACTCACGCAAAGCGCGATTAATCATCAACAATTACCATTGTATAATCCTTACCTCCCAAACTTCTAATTTGCAGTGAACCAAACAAGTCCATATACAGTAGATGAAAACATCTATTAGAATCCTTGCCAATAACGCTTTTAAAGGTTGCCCTTGTTTGCTTGCCTTTTACACATGCATGACAAGGTGTATCTTTGACGTACTTGACATTTGGGGCATCACGTAATAAGTTCATTGAAAATAATTTATTTATAGTTTTGGAATTAATATGTGTTAATCTCTTGTGTCATTGGTCACCAAGAGATGCACTATCTTTTGCTAAAAAGCACATTGGTGTCGAAGAATCTATACAAATGAAATTCAAATAGAAAATATTTTTGCTTCGAGTGCCGGATAAAATCGTTTCCATATTGTCAACAGATTTTATCAAGCACTTGTCAGCGTGAAACTCAACTATGTATCCTTTATCGCAGAGTTGGCTTATGCTTATAAGGTTATGTTCCAAACCTTCAACGTAAGCCACATCTGAGAAGGATACATTGTCGTTAGTAATCATACCATAGCCTCTAGAAATTCCACAGTCTGAACCTCCAAAAATGACCTTTGGTCCATTCAAAACTGGAGTAAAGTTCTGAATAAGGCTTCTTGTCCCGGTCATATGCCGAGAGCATCCACTGTCCAAATACCAGATCGGCATTTTGTTGGCCTTTGGACATTCCTGCAATCACAATCAGTTAGCCTTAGGAACCCAAATACGTTTGGGTCCTTGGTCTCGGGTTAGAACACTCCCCCTATGAATATTAGCATTAGGAGTGGTCTTCCTTATATTGCCAACATGTGGTGTTGCAGCATTTCTAGGATTAAACCAACAATCAATGGCAAAGTGACCAATTCTGCCACAACACCAACAGTCAAATCTGTTGTATCTTCGTCTTAAGTTCTCCTGCTTGATCTTTTGGAATTGTGGTCTAGCAGGGGAAGAATTCTTGGAGGAAGATAACTCATGATGATGACAATCACATGGCTTCTTCTCCTTTACAGGCTTTTCTACAACGGGCTTTGTCTTTGGTGTCTTCTTGAAGTTATGGCCATGATTGAAAGGGCCATAGCTCTGAAGAATGACTTCTTCATAGGGTACCTTAAAGACACTTTCGCCAAAGTTTCTGGGTCGAGTCCATCCTTGATAACGGGACTTTAGCTCTACGTAGGTAGGCCTAGCAAAGTGCTCGTAGGATGAGTCAAAATCAAACTCATTTGAAGGAAATATAACCTTCTTGAGTGTGGTCTGATCTTGACGGGCTTTCCCCTTCTCTTTGGCTAAGGCCTTTTTGGCGGCCTTATTCTTTCGTTGAGCCTTATTTCTCCTAGAGGATTTACTAGGAGCTTCTTCATGGCCTAATCCAGCACCCTTGGCCTTGGCTAAGAATTCAGCAACGAATGGAAGAACTGTCTTGGGCTTCGAGAAACTTTCAACTAGTTTTTTTTCAGCAGCAAGTTGTGTAATACCCCTAGCTGATACAACGTGACAACATCACGGCTCCGCTCTAGGCGACGCTACCGGGCTGCAGCCCAAGCACCCCAACCCCTCTCCCTCCACAGGCGGGTTGTTGGTGGCCACAGCCTCCCTTTGATGAGGTAAACTCGATAGTCAAGCCCGCACTACGGGGACTTCCCAGGAGGTCACCCATCCCAGTAATACTCCAGCCCGAGCACGCTTAACTATAGAGTTCTTTCAACTCTCATCACCAATTGAGCTGCAGCTCAATTGGTGATGAGAGTTGAAAGAACTCTATAGTTAAGCGTGCTCGGGCTGGAGTATTACTGGGATGGGTGACCTCCTGGGAAGTCCCCGTAGTGCGGGCTTGACTATCGAGTTTACCTCATCAAAGGGAGGCTGTGGCCACCAACAACCCGCCTGTGGAGGGAGAGGGGTTGGGGTGCTTGGGCTGCAGCCCGGTAGCATCGCCTAGAGCGGAGCCGTGACTTTGTCATGTTATATCGGCTAGGGGCATTACAATATTCACAAAGTACTCCATTCACCCGGGCGTGGCCGAGGCTGAAGCGGGACATAGCTTTGTACGTGAATCGTTGCCAAACTTGTGCCTTGGTGAAGGCCGAATGTCAGAAGCCGGGCGGGTTCCTGAAGCCCCTTCCAATCCCTGAATGGAAATTTGATGACATCTCCATGGATTTTGTACATGGTCTGCCTAGATCGCAGTAGGGTAATGATGCTATTTGGGTGATCGTGGATCGCCTAACCAAGGTGGCTCACTTCATCCCAAATCGGAAAGAGGACAGCGTGGAGAAGCTGGTGGAGTTGTATGTTCGCAATATTGTGCGACTGCACAGAATTCCTAAGAGCATAGTCAGTGATCGAGATGGACGGTTTACATCCAAGGACTGGAGACTGGTACAAAAGAGCTTGGGCACGAAGCTAAAATTCAGTACGGCGTTCCATCCTCAAACTGATGGGCAAACTGAAAGAACAAACTGTACTATGGAGGATATGCTAAGAATGTGCGTTCTTCACTTCGGCAAGAAGTGGGAGGATCACCTCTTCATGGTGGAATTCACGTACAATAAAAGTTTTCAAGCAAGTATAAAAATGGAGCCATACGAAGCTTTGTATGGGAGACGGTGTCGAACATCGATGTCTTGGGCAGAGGTGGGAGACACCAAAACTTTGGGAAAAGAGGTGGTAGTAGATGCTTGTGAGTTGGTACGGACCATTCAAGAGCGTATGAAGGTGGCGCAAGACCGACAAGCAAAATACTTTAACGCTCGTCACCGGAAGTTGGAGTTTGTGTACCCTTTGTTTTGTAATTTCGGGACGAAATTCTGTTAAGGGGGGAGAGTTGTAGCACCCCAGTTTTGAGAGTGGGTCGTTTTGCGTTTCTGGAAATTTTTTGGTTTCTGGCAGGGGGCACGCGGCCTGCGACACGGGCATGTCGCAGGGCATGTCGAGCCATGTCGACACTCGGCCCGGGGTGTCGACACTTTCTCTCGACAAGGTGTCGAGACTAGGACACACGGCCTGCGACACGGGCGTGTCGCAGGGCATGTCGAGCCGTGTCGACACTCGTCCCAGGGTGTCGACACTTTCGCTCGACAGTGTGTCGAGACAAGGCACACGGCCAAGGACACGGGGGTGTCCAAGGCCGTGTGGGTCTGTCGACGAGCTTCAGTCGACGATGTTCACTCGACGAGTGTCGAGTGTCGAGAGTCGAGTGTCGAGACTGGGGCACACGGCCTGTGACACGGGCGTGTCACAGGGCGTGTCCCGCTTGGTCGACGATCTTCGCTCGACATTTTTCCGCGGTGTCGACACAAAGGCTGTCGACGAGTGTCGAGACTTGGCACACGGCTTGGGACACAGGCGTGTCCCAGGCCGTATCACTTCTCAGGTTAGTTTCGGGGCCGTGTCATTGGAGGCACACGGCCGGCCACACGGTCGTGTCATTGGGGACACGGGCGTGTCGGATCGAACACGGGCGTGTCAGATGCCCGTGTGCAGTTCCAGGCGCGTCGATTTGAGACGACGAATGAGGCACACGGCCTTGGACACGGGCGTGTGCCAGGCCGTGTTCGGCCCTGGTCTTTTTTTTTCTATCGGATCGTGGCTGTTTCTTTCCCTGGTTTTAGGATCTGATGGTTCAGATCTTTTCTTTAGGAGTTAAGTCCGAGAATAGGGTTAAAAACCCTCATTCTTCTCCAAGCATTCTCTTACTAAAGATCTAGAATGAAGTGAGATCAAGGAAGAAGGAGAAGGAGAGTTTGGGCTGTAGGAGAGGTTTCGGTGCTCCAAATCGCGAGCCGAGTCTGGATCCGTGGAGGTTAGATTGTTGCGAAGGTTTTCATCCGTCTATTTCGCCATGGCAAGGAAGAGGACTCGGAAGGTAACGACACTTTTCCTCTCGATCTTGGGATGCATGTCTTTAGCATCATTTATTTTTTTTTTCTTTCTTTCTAGTTTTGGGCACCAAACTCTCAAATGAGAGGGGTTTTGGTTTGCTAGGGTTCAAGAGGAACCTCCGGGTGGATTGAGTCCGTCCCCGACATATTGTGCATTAGAGATCCGCTCCGTTAGTGGATTAGGCATGGTGGGTGAAGCCGTTGTCGCGACCGTTAGTCCGACTCGGTGATGTTGCATACGAACGTTAGGGATTCGTAAGGTTTTCGTTGCGGCAAGACGCCGTTTGTGATTTGGTGATGTTTTTCCCCTTCTCCTCGAGTGAGTACGTGTAGTCGGAACCGGACAAGGTTAGCTCTTCGTGGCAGTCTTTGTTTTCCTTGGTGGACAAGGTTAGCTCGGCATGAGTTGGAGATGGTTTCCTTGGTGCGCGGTAACGCTGCAGTACAAATGAGGGACTAGGGTGGATTTGTCTTGGTTTGCGATGTGCCAAGGCGTGGCTATGTCTCCGTGGTCGGCTGGCTATCCTGTGACGTTCACGTCATGTGCGGAGAGTGTCCCGGCGAGACTAGCCCCCTTCTGTGAGACTAACGAGAAAGCCAAGCATGGGGGCAAGCCCGGGCAATGAGGCCATGAGCGGGTGGGGTCCGGCAAGGCTTCTTAGAATCAGTCAGTTTTGTGTTTGTTGGAATCCTGACATGAGACGTCAGAGCTTGTAGGCAAGCCCGGGTCTAAGACCTTGAGCGGGTGGGGCCTTGGCAAGAGTTCCATGAGGCGGCCTGTGAGCCGTTGGGGGAAATGGTGACCCCCCTTTGTTTGCGGCTTTATGCCAGTGGGGAATCGATGAGTGCCCATATAATGTGATGATGTGCTAGATGCATACGAGTTAGGGTGCCTTGGGTGAAACCCGGGTAATTGCATACATGATTGCATAAGTAGGCCCTTTTAATATATGCTCAACCAGTAGAGAACTTGTATGATGCGTGTGACATCCAAGCCTATTTCTGTAGTTGCTTTTCTTGCTTATGATTATTGCATACGAAGTGCTAACCTGTAGGTTGGATGGGTTCCCCGGGGTCCGATAGGGGCGGCCGGGAGGAGATGTGTTGTTACACAGTTTGAGGTCAGCCTTTGCTGACCCACGTTACTAATAAATCTTACAGGGCAAGGATCGCATGCAGGAGCTAGCTCACCGGCCAGAAAGGCCTAAGCCTCATGAAGTGCCTTTCTCTTTGTAGCTCTACTTATGTGATATTGTATGTTTGAGACTCATGTTGTTCGGCTTGCATGCCGAGGTAGACTAGGAGTGCTAAGCACATTCATGATTGTTGTATTATTTGCTTTTGGACACTTGGTGTAAGGCCTTAAGGCCATTTGTTTTACTCTTCTAGTGGTGGATAACTTCTCGTCTTGCTTGTGTTTCCGCTGTGATGTGCAAAGTGTTTTGAGTGTGGGTAGTTATATCAACTTTTAATACTAAAGCTGTGGCGTCCGTATGTTGTGGGGCCCCGGCCGGACCGATATTATACGTTCATTACAGGGGAGGTGTTACAAGTTGGTCTTCCAGTTCCTTGATGATTTTCTCTTTGAGGTCAAGGTGCTCAATAGCCTTGTTATATTCTTCAATAGCATTATTGAAGTTTTCTTCGAGGGAGTCAGTGTTTGCGACTTTCTCTCTCAAGATGCTTGTTGAAACACCCTATTACTAATTTGGGTCAGGATCACTATGTCTCTAGGAACCTTTGTTTGACCTTCTGTATAGATTAATAGGTCAAATAGAATTGAGTCTAAGGGTTAGAAGTCTAGGTTTGGAAGCTGCCCTGAAGACCAAGTTTTTCTGTCTGGAGACTAAGTCATATCGTCAAGCTCAGCACGACGGTTCGTCGAACTCCGGTCGACGATCGTCTAGCTCAACTTCGACAGATCGTCGAACTCCACTCGACGATCGCTGAGCTCAACTTTGATAATATCGTAGAACTCCATTCGACGATCGGTGAGCTCAGGTCGACGATTTTGACTCTGCATTAGATCTTTATCTCTGAGCTCAGTTCGACGATCTTTGAGCTCAGATCGACGTTTTTCTTGCTGCTGTGTGTTTTCAGATCGCTGAGCTCAGCTCGACGATAGCAGAGCTCAGTTCGACGATTTCAGATAACTTCCAGAATTCAAATTCAAATCAGTTAGGAGTTATTCTGCAATTAATTCAGAGATTTGCTAGCCGTTTTCATTTATTTCTGGACCAAGTTTCAAGGGATTTTTCAAGGAATAATTCTGTGGACTTTCCTCCAAAAGAGATTATGCAATTAAGGATACAATCAATGCAGACCAACGGCTATCCTTGACAGAGAATAATATTCTATTCTGTACCAGAGAATAAAAGACAGGATTTTTGAATCTCTCAGAAGATAGAGCACACACAATACAGATTACAAAAAAAATACTCAAAAATCTTCTGTCAAAAAGAATTCTAGAGAACACTCATTCAAGGAGATCAAGCTTTCTAAAAATCTTCAGATCTCTTCAGTCTTCAAAGTGTTCAAGGCCAACATCATTTCAAGTCTCCAGACACTCAACATTTCAGCTTGCTGAAACCATCTATTGCTGGAGTTCTATCTTTGAAGGCCTATCACCCTCAGCAAAGCTTTTCTTCCTGAAGATCTCAAGGACTCAGGGGGAGCTTTGACTTCAATCCACATAGTCTTCTCAGTTGGTTGAGAAAGAGAAGACTGTCATCACTCTCTCACCCCCAACTCTGTAAAGGGTTTTTCAAACTCCCTTCAAAAGTTTGAATCTGGTTTTTGAGCACTTTGTCAAAAGCTCATTGGTGGCAAGACACCTGATCAAAAAATCTGCTTTGGTTTTTGAGCACCTTATCAAAAGCTCATTGGTGCCCAGGACACCTGATCAAGTCATCCTGCAGTGGATTCCTACCTAGGGTGGTAGAAGAGTAGATGTACCCAAGTTTGGGGAACCACTATATTCCCTTGTGTCATCTGGTTTTGGCTTGCTTTCTTTTTATTTCTGGCCTTGATTTGTCTGTGATTAGCTTTTGTTTAACTTAGTATTGTGGTTAGTTTTTATTGCTTCCCTGCTTACACATATTACAACAATTGTTGTAAAAGTTTGTAAAAGTTTTTAAAAAGCACCATATACTCTATTCACCCCCCTCTAGAGTATATCAGATCTAGTTTCTCTTTCAATTGGTATCAAAGCGAGGTTGGTTAAACATACCATACCTGATTGGTTGTACAGGCTAACACCTGAACCCAAAGATCCCGAACTAGATCTGTTTTTCTTTTGTATTCTATTATTAGATTTTGTTTGCACAAATCATGGCCCAAAACAAGGATTATGCTACCACCAGACCTCCAGTGTGCAATCTGTCAAAGTTTGCACTTTGGAAAGCAAGGATTAGACTTTACATGAATTCTATTGACGAAGATATTTTTAATTCTGTTTTGACAGTGTGTCCAAGACCCCCAGAGAATACAAGTACAAATGCTATTCCACCTCCATCAGGAACAGATGCTGATATCAAAAAATGGAAAGTAGCTGATGCCAAGGCTATGAACATACTGCCCAGACAATGTCAGATGACATATTTCAAAAAGTAGCTGAATGTAACTCAGCCAAGGAGATTTGGGACAAGCTCTCAGAAATAGTCTCAGGCTCAGCTGATGAAAGAAAGGACAGAAGATCCCATCTCATCTCTCAATATGAGAAGTTCAAGAAGGGAGAGACTGAGTCAGTGGGAGATATGTATAACAGACTAAGTCTAATTGTCAGTGAACTAAGGACATTGGACAAAGAGATTTCTCTGACAGAACTCAATGACAAGATCCTAATGTGCTTCCCCAGCACTTGGGATTCTAGAATCTGGCCAATCAAGGATGCCAGAAGTCTGAATGAGATCACCACTAAAGCCTTGTTGGGTAAGCTCAAATCTTATGAGCTACTTATCAAGAATAGAGAGGAAGAACAGAAGGCTGCTTCACTAGCCACAAGGAAGGAGAAGACCATAGCCTTTAAGGCAACTGAGGATCTGCCTGAAGATAAGAGCACAGGCAATGATGAACTACTCAGCTTGTTGGCCAAAAGATTCTACAAGATGGCCAGAAAGGACTTCAGAAGAAGATCATACAAGGAGCAGGACAAGCCAAGGTATGACAAGTCCATTAGCAACAATAAAGACATTATCTGCTTTGGTTGCAGGAAACCAGGGCACATAGTTCCTGACTGTCCAGAGAACAAGACCAAGGACAGAAGGGACGGAAAAGAAAGAAGAAAGTAGAAAGACTCCAAAAGGAATGGAAATGGCAAACCTTCTTCAAGCAAAAATAAGCATACAAGAAAAGGTTTGTTGCTGAATCCTGGAGTGAGACTGAAGAGGAGTCAGAAGCCTCCTCTAGCTCCAGTGATGACGAGGATGATGCAGAAGAAAAGGAGTTCCGCATGATGGCAATCAATGCCTCACAGCACAATTCAGAGGAAGAGGAATCAGAGTCAGACTCAGAGACTCAACCTGAAGAAGATCAGGTAATTAGTTCCTTTGATTTTACTTCAGAAGATTTTAAATCTGAATTTAAAGCACTGTGTTTAGACCTACTAAAGTCTGAGAAAGAGATTATCTCTCTCAGAAATCAATTATCTGAACACAATGTTTTAAAGTCAGAAAACCTCAAACTCTCTCAAGAGTTGGAGAACTGTAGGGAACAGATAGCTTCACTGAAAAGTGAGCTCTCTGAGGCCATGAAGCTTGAAGAATCCCGTAATGGGAGAAGCATCAAGCTGATGGACATCACAAGCACGGTGAACTCTAGATTCAACAGTACACTGGGCTTGGGTGCTTCATCCAGCCAACCTATAGTCCTAACAACTCCCATCAAGTTTATCTCTGACAAGGGAAAGGGAGTTGTAGAGGTTGCTAGGAAAAATTCTGATCTGCCTCAGAAAACTAAGTCCCAGCAGAAATCGTCGAACGAAGATCGACGATCGTCGAATGAAGATCGACGATCGCCGAACGCAGCTCGACGATCTCAGCCAAAATCGTCGAACGCTGATCGACGATCTCAGCCAAAGTCGTCGAACGCAGGTCGACGATCTCATATACCTGACCTCACCCATAGTCGACCGTCGAACGGAGCTCGACGATCTGACCCAAGATCGTCGAACGCAGCTCCAAGATCGTCGAACAGAGGTCAGAGCTCTGGAAACTTTTTCAAAGGCAAATCAAAATTGAATCCTAAGGGTTCTTCATCCCAAACCTTTAACCCTTATACTGAATGGATTATACCTCCAAGGAGATATCATCCTGAAGGATATAAGAGTCAACCTGGGATGTCTTTCATTTCAGAATTTAGAGGTTATCAACCTAGGCCCAAGGTAAACTGGGTCAAAAATAAATGAATTGTTTTATGTGCAGGTGAAGACATATCCAACATCTAACCAGCAATGGTATTTGGATAGTGGATGCTCTAAGCACATGACAGGGAACAAGGACAACCTCACATCCTTCAGAGCCAAGCTTGGACCCAAAGTTATCTTTGGTGATTCCAACTTTGGACAAACTAAAGGATATGGTGGAGTCCAGATTGGTTCAGTAACCTTCAAGAAGGTAGCTTATGTAGAAGGACTGAAACACAACCTAATTAGCATCAGTCAGCTGTGTGATGAAGGCTACCAGGTGACCTTCAGCAAAACCTTATGCAAAATCAAGTCAGAGGACAACACAACTGTGTTGACAGGTAAAAGGAAAGGTAACATCTACCTAGTAGATTTTCTTTCAACTGATGTAGATATCTGCTTGTTTAATTCAGTCTGTAGACCAAATGTTTTATGGCATAAGAGACTAGGACACCTAAACCTTAGAACTATTGCTAGGCTATCCAAGGACAACCTTGTTAGAGGACTACCTTCTGGCCCCTACAAGAAGGAAGGACTCTGCAGGGCTTGTCAATTAGGCAAGCAAACTAAAAACAGTTTTAAGTCACTTAATAAGAGTGATTCACCTAGGATATTGTATCTGTTACACATGGATCTTTTTGTACCCATCACAGTACAAAGCCTAGGAGGGAAATCCTACACTTTAGTAATTGTAGATGACTTCTCTAGATTCACTTGGGTGTTCTTTCTAAGGAAGAAGTCTGATAACTTTAAGTGTCTGATAGAGTTTCTCAAATGTATACAGATTGAGTTCAATACTCACACTGCCCTGATCAGAAGTGATCATGGGATAGAGTTTGATTCTCTTCTTATGCAAGAGTTCTGTCAGAGTGATGGGATCAGGCATACTTTCTCAGCTCCTAGAACTCCTCAACAAAATGGGGTAGCTGAAAGTAAAAATAAAACTCTTATTGAATCTGCCACCACATTGTTGTCAGATGCTCATCTACCTCTATCCTTTTGGGCAGAGATAGTGAACACCTCCAACTATGTGTTGAACAAAAGTCTGATACATAAACTAAAGGGAAAAACTCCCTATGAATTACTCAAAGGGAAGAAACCTAAAGTTGACTATTTTAGAGTCTTTGGTTGTATTTGCTACATTCATAACAATGACAAGAAATATCTAGCAAAATTTCAAGCCAAAGCTGATGAAGGAGTATTTCTGGGATACTCCATGATCAGCAAGGCTTATAGGGTCTATAATAAATCATCTTTGAAAATTGAGGAATCTGTTCATATTTCATTTGATGAAACTAACATGTCTTTCAAGGAGAAGAATTCTTCTACCATAGAACCTTTGCAGGAACATTCTCTAGTTGAAGACTTGAACAGGTTACAGGTTACTCAAGAGGATGAAAGCAGTGAAGATGAAGGGAATGCTCAACACATTGAAGCACAACCTGAAGAGCCAGTTGTTGTACCACAAGAGAAAACAACAACACAGGTTGGTGAACAATCAACACCCCCTGTTGATTTAGTAACATCAAGAGACCATCCAATTTCCCAAATAATTGGAGAAATCTCAGCTGGTGTGCAAACCAGAAATCAGGTCAACCAAAACCTGTTGCACACCTGCTTCCTATCTCAAATTGAACCTCAGTACATTCAAGATGCAGAGCAAGATCCACACTGGATCATTGCAATGCAAGAGGAGTTGCATCAATTTGAGAGGAACAAAGTATGGGAACTAGTGCCAAAGCCTAATGATCATTCCATTGTTGGAACAAAGTGGGTATTCAGAAACAAACTGGATGATCAAGGACTAATTATAAGGAACAAGGCAAGGCTAGTTGCCCAGGGATACTCTCAAGAAGAAGGAATCGACTACGACCAGACTTTTGCACCTGTTGCAAGATTAGAAGCCATCAGGATTTTCCTAGCTTATGCAGCTCACAAGGGCTTCAAAGTCTATCAGATGGATGTCAAAAGTGCCGTCTTAAATGGAGACATGAAAGAGGAAGTTTATGTCAGACAACCTCCAGGTTTTATCTCTCCAACTTATCCTGATTATGTTTTTAGACTGAACAAAGCATTATATGGTCTCAAGCAAGCTCCTAGAGCATGGTATGAGACCTTAGCATGCTTTCTCTTGGAAAATGGTTTTATAAGGGGTAGAGTAGACCAAACTCTTTTTATTAGAACCCATAAGTCCCATACCCTACTAGTACAAATTTATGTAGACGATATCATTTTTGGTTCTACTGACTCAAAATTGTGCAGAAGGTTCTCTAACCTAATGCATTCTAAATTTGAGATGAGTAGCATGGGTGAGCTATCCTTTTTCCTAGGATTACAAGTCAAACAACATGCTGAAGGCATCTTTATTTCTCAAACCAAATATGCTAATGAACTGGTTAAGAAATTTGGTATGTCTGAGGCATCTTGTATGAAAACACCCATGCCTACCAATGCTGTATTAGATGCTGATGAACATGGGAAACCTATTGATCAGACAACATATAGAGCAATGATTGGCTCTTTACTGTATCTTACAGCTAGTAGACTAGATATAATGTTTGCTACATGTATATATGCTAGGTTCCAAGTAAGCCCTAGAGAGTCACACCTAACATTAGTAAAGAGGATTCTCAGGTATGTTAAAAGTTGTCCAAATCTAGGTCTCTGGTATCCAAAAGATTCAGCATTTGAGTTAACTGGATTCTCTGATGCTGATTATGTTGGATGCAGAATTGACAGGAAAAGCACCAGTGGAACCTGTCAGTTCCTTGGTGACAGACTTGTCTCTTGGTTTTGTAAGAAACAAACATCTGTGTCAACTTCAACTGCTGAAGCTGAATATATGGCTGCAGGCAGTTGTTGTTCACAAATATTGTGGATTCAAAATCAACTCCTAGACTATGGTTACAACTTAGAGAAGTCTAAAATCTTTTGTGATAACACAAGTGCTATTTCCATAACCCAAAATCCAGTCCTCCATAGTAGGACAAAACACATAGAGATTAGGCATCATTTCTTAAGAGATAATGTTGAAAAGAATAAAATTGAATTACAATATATCCCAACTGATTTACAAAGGGGAGACATTTTCACAAAGCCTTTGGATGAAAAGAAACACACCTTCTTCCTAAATCAGTTAGGAATGTTAGATGGAGGAAGTCTTAAATAATTTCCAAGATTTTGAAAGCTAAAAATTGACCAAGACTAGGCAAAAATTCTGATTTTTCTTAGTGTCTAGAACTTTTCTGATCTCTGAACTGCGCTCGACGATTTCCCCTAAGATCGTCGAACGGAGATCGACGATCTCCAAAATCGTCGAACTGAGTTCAGCGCCTCTCAGATAGTATGAACTATCTCTTCCGGTCAACGATCGTCGAACGGCTCTCGACGATTTTGTTCTTTGAACGATCGTCGAACGGAGCTCGACGCTCTCCAAGATCGTCGGACGGAGATCGACGATGTTGAAGACTCTTCAGATTCCTTTAGAAGCCCCGATCGTCGAACTGAGTTCAACGATCTTTCCAATTCTGCGTCGAACCCTAATATAAAACTCTTTTTTCGCCGTCGTTCTCTTTTGCGCTTTCGATTTCTCTGCAAAAATCTTCTTTCCCTCCAAACAGTTCTACGCTTGGTCATTTTGTTTGTTGAGTTTTTGCAGGTACAATGGCTGTGTCTGTTGCTGTTCTTGCTGCAATGAAGTTCGACGCCGGGTTTGACATTGACATAGAATCATTCAGCACCACCGATCAAATTTTCCAAGATATACTGGGTTTATTCAAGGATCAAAATCTGTCTGCCCTCATGACCACCAGGATCAAGCTAGCTTCAGATGAGATAAAGGAGTGGGTCTATACAGCTCATAATCAAGACAACTCCACAATAATTGGGTCCATTGCTGGAACTCAGGTACCCTTGACCCCCACCATTTTAACAGAGGTTTTTGGACTGAGAAATGGAGAAGAATCTGCTGAGTTATCTGGAGAGGAGTTTTCTGACCTGCTTGCCAGGATGGGTCATCCAGAGGGAAACCCTAGCAAGCTATTCAAGAGGAATCTGTCTGTTGAATACAGGTTCCTGGCAGATGTAGTAGGGAAAGTGCTGCTGGCAAAGCACTCTGCTCATGATATAATATCCAGATACCAGCTCTGCCTCATGGGAGCTCTGGTGGATAAGAAAACTCTGAACTGGGGAGAGGTCTTCTTTGACCTCATCAAGAAGAAAATAAACAAAAGTTTTGTTAATTTTGGAAGGATTCTTGGAGTTTTCCTGCAGACCAGGTGCCCTGCCTTGCTGGTCTCCTCTGGAGTTCACATAAATGCCTCCAAGAGACTCACCTGTGCCCTCTTTGGCAAGTGGGACAGGCAGATCAGCAAGCCTGGCAGGCCCTCCTCAAGTGCTCCTTCAGGCACCAGGACTCAAGGAGTCACTCTCCCACAGGTCTCTGCCCCTGCAGCTGACCTGGCTGCTGCTGTTGCTGCCTCTTCTCCTCCTCCACTTCCAACCCTTCCTCTACCATCCACCATTCCAGCTCCATCCACCATTACCATATCCAGCCCATCTCCAACATCAAATCCATCTCCAGCACCCATTCTACCTCCATCAGATGACCAATTCCACCCACTGTTCTCCTACCCTCCACCAGATATCACATCTTCACCATCCATACCATCCTTCACCCTCCTGGATGATTCCTATATGGATGATTCCCCATCCTCTCCTCCAGAGTTACCCTCCTCCTCCACTTCATTCCAAGATCTCCTCCACCATATCATAGACCAACCTACTTTCACCCCATCCATATCCATTCACATGTCCTCCATATCCACCCTACCCACACCTGAGCACTCCATTCCACACTTCTCCAGCCCTTCCCTTCCAGCATCCCCAGCTGTTTCCCTTCCATCTACCTCTGCTCCAGCTGTTGAGCAAGTAGACCTCTCAGCCCTAGCTGACAGGCTGTATGAGCTGATTGCCCCCAGGCTCTCTATCCTGTTAGAGACCTCCTTAGCTCCTCGACACCAGTCAGTGGCAGCTCTATCTGTCAGGCTCTCCTCCCTCTTCCCCCAGGCAGCACCCACAGCAGTGTGCCTTGATCCAGCTATCTCTGCATCTATGCAGGGGGAGATACCATATGAAGAGACTCTTCATGCTGTTGTTGCTTCTGTTTCTCTGCCTGCTGCTGCTGTTTCTCTTTCTGTTGCTGCTGTGCCTCCTACTCCAGTTCTGGCAATAGACCTAAGGTCTTTGCTCTCAGCTTTTGATACTGCCTTTTTCAGCTGTCTGCCAGAGAGTAATGCTGTCCAGCCCACATAAGACTTATCCAAGGCATTGGTGCCTTTCTCTTGCTGTGACCCCAGCATTATCTCCTCTTTTGTACATTCAGTGATTGCTGCTACTGAAGATACTGCTGCTGCTGAGATTGTTCATATTGCTGCTGAGGTTCCAACTGTTTCTGCTGAGCAAATACCCAAGGATTTTCCTATGTCAGAGGCCACTGAAATTGAGCCTGCTGCTGATTTTGATGATGTTACTGCTGTTATCAATGAAGTTGTTGTTGCTGTCACCTCTCCAGCTTCTGTGGTTGTTAGTGAATCTACTGTTGAGAGTGAATCTGTTGTTTCTGCTGTAAGAGCGACTGTCACTGCTACTGTCACCACTCCTGCTGCTGCTATTGTTGTTTCTGCCTCACCTCCTGTATCTGTTGTTGTCTCTGCTGCTGTCTCTGCTGCTGTCCCTGCTGCTGCTACTTCAGCTTCTGCCTCATCTGCCTCTGTTCAGCTGAAGAAAGACTTGATGAAGAGAATTGATGCTCTATATGATGACCAGAGTTCTGAATCTGATGAGTTCAAAACAGACTCTGATGATTCTTCTGCTACTATTGTAAGGAAAAGGAAGGCAAGGAGCAAGGCAATGAAAAGGGTTCCTCCTGCAAAAGTCAAGGATAACAATGACATTCCTTATTACATTCTGCATAACTGCCCAATCACAGAACACTGGATGCAATATTCTAAAAACCAGCTGAAAGCCATGAATAAAAAGAGAAAATTTGAGAAAGGCTCTTCTCAATTCCAGCACCCTCATCCTCCTCCACCACCTCCTCCTGATTCAGGTGCAGGTGGAAGCTCTGCAAGTCAAGCCCCAGCTAGAAGCCAGGCTCCCTATCAACCCCATGCCAGATCCTACCAAAGGGAAAGCCAATCTAGGGGTTCATATTCCAGGAGAGGAGGATACAGGGGTAATCAGAGAGATTTTCAAGTTTATTCTAAAGGGTACTCCAGGCAGCACCCATATTCTAGGGGAGGACATGTTTCATCTGATACATCATCAGGTCCTTTCCCCTACAAGCTGAAAGAGAATGTGTCTGTCAGGCCTCCTCAAGACAATCCTTCCAATAGGTATGAGCCACATGTACCTTTTGAGGACCCTGAAAATAACCCAGGTGCTTGGACTGCCAGGTTAAAAGAATTGGCTGCACTAGATCAGATTAAGAAGGACAGAGATCAAGGATTGGATACTTCCAACATTTCTACAATGTCTGAGCAAAGACAGAAAGAACTAGAAAGATATGCTTCCAGTAAATTCTTTGATGCTGACAGATATATGGAATTGCATCCTGTTGCTGTGGTTCCCAGGCCTACAAAGCAAACTTATTTGGGTGCAGCAGATGACACCAGGTCCAACAAAGAAGCCCTAGACCCTAACAGAGAAATTAAAATGGTTAAAGGCAAAGAGAAGAAATGACTTTGTAAGGTGACAGTTTCTGAATTTCTGTTTATCTGGATGCCACATATATATATCTGTGATGTTTCTACAATGTCTAGCTGTTGTTTTCATGTTTTACTGATTGTATGTTATTATTTGAATTTTCCAAAGTCTGTAAATATTAAACCTAACCCAAATAGGGGGAGATTGTTGGAACACCCTATTACTAATTTGGGTCAGGATCACTATGTCTCTAGGAACCTTTGATTGACCTTCTGTATAGCTTAATAGGTCAATTAGAATTGAGTTTAATGGTTAGAAGTCTAGGTTTGGAAGCTGTCCTGAAGACCAAGTTTTTCTGTCTGGAGACTAAGTCATATCGTCGAGCTCAGCACGACGGTTCGTCGAACTCCGGTCGACGATCGTCTAGCTCAACTTCGACAGATCGTCGAACTCCACTCGACGATCACTGAGCTCAACTTTGATAATATCGTCGAACTCCATTCGACGATCGGTGAGCTCAGGTCGACGATTTTGACTTTGTATTAGATCTTTATCTCTGAGCTCAGTTCGACGATCTTTGAGCTCAGATCGACGTTTTTCTTGCTGCTGTGTGTTTTCAGATCGCTGACCTCAGCTCGACGATAGCAGAGCTCAGTTCGACGATTTCAGATAACTTCCAGAATTCAAATTCAAATCAGTTAGGAGTTATTCTGCAATTAATTCAGAGATTTGCTAGCCGTTTTCATTTATTTCTGAACCAAGTTTCAAGGGATTTTTCAAGGAATAATTCTGTGGACTTTCCTCCAAAAGAGATTATGCAATTAAGGATGCAATCAATGCAGACCAACGGCTATCCTTGACAGAGAATAATATTCTATTCTGTACTAGAGAATAAAAGACAGGATTTTTGAATCTCTCAGAAGATAGAGCACACACAATACAGATTACAAAAAAAATACTCAAAAATCTTCTGTCAAAAAGAATTCTAGAGAACACTAATTCAAGGAGATCAAGCTTTCTAAAAATCTTCAGATCTCTTCAGTCTTCATAGTGTTCAAGGCTAACATCATTTCAAGTCTCCAGACACTCAACATTTCAGCTTGCTGAAACCATCTATTGCTGGAGTTCTATCTTTGAAGGCCTATCACCCTCAGCAAAGCTTTTCTTCCTGAAGATCTCAAGGACTCAGGGGGAGATTTGACTTCAATCCACATAGTCTTCTCAGTTGGTTGAGAAAGAGAAGACTGCCATCACTCTCTCACCCCCAACTCTGTAAAGGGTTTTTCAAACTCCCTTCAAAAGTTTGAATCTGGTTTTTGAGCACCTTGTCAAAAGCTCATTGGTGGCAAGACACCTGATCAAAAAATCTGCTTTGGTTTTTGAGCACCTTATCAAAAGCTCATTGGTGCCCAGGACACCTGATCAACTCATCCTGCAGTGGATTCCTACCTAGGGTGGTAGAAGAGTGGATGTACCCAAGTTTGGGGAACCACTATATTCCCTTGTGTCATCTGGTTTTGGCTTGCTTTCTTTTTGTTTCTGGCCTTGATTTTTCTGTGATTAGCTTTTGTTTAACTTAGTATTGTGGTTAGTTTTTATTGCTTCCCTGCTTACACATATTACAACAATTGTTGTAAAAGTTTGTAAAAGTTTTTAAAATGCACCATATACTCTATTCACCCCCCTCTAGAGTATATCAGATCTAGTTATTCTTTCAATGCTCTCTTCAGCTTTGAGAGACTTTATCTCTTTAGCCTGAGTTTTCACGACGTGGCGACATTTGTCGTAAGCCATGATTAACTCCTTATATTGGTCCATGAGTTCTGACTCATCATCAGAAGATCTATCCTCACAATCATGTTCAAAGACTTTAGAATCAAAGAGAGGAGTGTGAGATTTTACCTTCCCAGTGAACTGGGGTTCTTGTTCATCATCAGTTTGAGCCATGAGTCCAAAATAGGCTTCTTCTTCTTCACTCGACTCAGATGAGTCAGAGTCACTAAGAGTTTTGCCCTTTTTGGCCATCAAGCTCTTCTCTATCCTCTTCTTGCTATACGAGGACTTCTTTTCCTCTCTTCTACCACCCTCCTTCTTCTTATGAGGGCAGTCAGCGATGACATGTCCTGGCTTATTACAACAATAGCAAATAATGTCAGTCGAAATATGTTTGTTCTGTTTAGTATTATACCTGTCATGGTTGCTTGAGCCTTTTCTTTGACGATCACCATCGCGTCGTGATCTTCTATAAGAGGCATCCTTGCCTTTCCATTGCTTCTTCTTGTTCAAGAATTTCTTGAACTGCCGAGAGAGTAGTGAGAACTCTCCTTCTGATTGTTCAGAGCCTGAGGTGCTTGGCTCTGAGGTTTCTTCTTCACTAACTTCTGGTGCTGGAGTAGGAGGAACAACCTTGGACTTCTTAGAGGTGTCTGCCTTTAAAGCGACAGACTTCTCTTTGAATGCAGACCAGTTTTTCTCTTCTTCAGCCTTCATGGTGTTGAGTTGGAGCTCATAGGACATCAGCTTCCCGAAGAGATTCTGAGGATCTGTTTCGGCCAGTTTTCCAAACTCCCGGATAGCACAGACCTTGGGATCCCATTCCTTAGTTAGGGATCTCAAGAACTTATCACTTAGCTCTCCATTAGTGAAGACTCTGCCGTATACCCTTAGCCCATTCACTATCTTAAAGAAGTTCTCAAACGTGTCAGCAATGGTTTCTTTGGTTCCTTGTCGGAAAGCCTCATATTTCTGATTAAGTAGGGATCTTCTATCATCTCTCACTTCCTCGGTACCTTCCATCAAGGTAACTAATGACTGCCACATCTCCTTTGCAGACTGGCAGTGAATCAGATTTTGCAGCATTGAATCATCGACTGCACTTGCTATGATATTTTTCGCCTTTTGTCCAATGAGACAAGTGCAATCTCATCCTTATCTAGATCGATAAGTTTCTTGATGACTTTCTTAGTAGGATATATAATGGAGATGGTCATGGGAATATAAGGACCTTCTTCAACTATCATGAAGATCCTTGGATCCATAGCTTCCATGAAGAACTTGATTCTTTCTTTCCACATAGGGAAATTATTCTTGTTGCACAAAGAAAGCTTGGCAAAATCTTAGCCTTGTCCATTTGGTAGATCTCAAATGACAACTATTTAAGTTTCTGATCAAGGTGTTAACCTTTTAATGATCAACCTCCCTCTGATACCAATTGAAAGATGATAGTTGCCAACCTAAATCACCTAGAAGTGGGTGAATAGGTGAGTTGTGCGTCTTTTTGCGGAATAAAAAAATCTCAACCAAAGCACAGATCTATCTACCAAACAAGCAAACACAGACGAGGCAAGATATATAGTGGTTCCCCAACCTTAGGTACATCCACTTTCCCTCACCGATCTAGCAATATACAAGACTCGGCTACTCCACTATCTCGGATTGGAAAACAATCCTACCCTCGGAACAAGGTTCCTACAAACTCGATCCACAAACGGATCTACACTCGGATGGCAAAACTTCCTACAATCTTGGAGTTGAAAAACCCCTACACTCGGAGAAATCTTCTCCTACAATAATGAAATAAAGTAGTACAGAAATACAAACAGTAAATTATCTGGTTCAGATCTACCACAGAAAATCAGAAAATCCTTCTTCTAGGCCTGCGGCTTTATCAAAATATTGAAGAAGAATTTCGGCAATATCAGATCTAGAACTTCTCGACTTTACACGATCGAAAGAGTAGATGAAGAGTTGAGTGGAGATCTCGATCTGTAGTCTTCTTAATCTGAATCCACTGAAAAGAATAAACCCTAGCCTGTCGGAAAATAGAGATGGCGGCGACGGCGAGTTTTCGGATCTTGCAGAGAGAGAGAGAGGAGACAGAATTCTTTTGGAAAGAGACGGTTGCAAAAACTTTCTTAGAATAATTTTCTTTGAAAACTTAGGGTTTGTCGGTTTGACAAGACCTTTTATAGGAGACAAGAAGATTAGACTTAAATGATTCATAAAGAGAAAGACATGTGGACTAATCACGTCAGAGTTTAAGAATAAGACCATTAGGTCTGGACTTAAGGAATTTCTGAAAATGGTCAAAGTAAATTACTCGAGTCAAGCAGGACTACTCGAGTATATACATCACTACTCGAGTAGGTAGAAAGTGACTACTTGAGTACATGAGAAAACTTACTCGGGAGATAAAGAAATCATTACTCGAGTACATGGAGTCAACTACTCGAGTAAATAAGAATGAGAGGGACTCAGTTACTCGAGTAACAAAAATGACTTACTCGAGTACTTAAGTACTTATACGAGAGGTGGAGTATATTACTCGAGTTCAAGAAGTACTACTCGAGTATATAAAAATGAACTACTCGAGTATATCAGAAACTACTCGAGACAAACACTTAGAAAAATTTTGGAATAGGAAAAACTGAACTACTCGAGTATGTAACATGGACTACTCGAGACAGAATGATCTAATCGAGTATATAACATGAATTACTCGAGTAATTCACTTAGTGAAATTTTTCTACAATAGAATTCTGGATTACATGAGTAAAAGCATTCGACTACTCGAGTAGTAGATGAACTACTCGAGTATATGATTTAGACTACTCGAGTAAGTAGGAACTACACGAGAGTCAGAATATAATTAACTCGAGATAGAAGATAGAACTACTCGAGTATATATAACACTACTCGAGTATTTCACTTAGACAAATTTGAGAAGATAAAATCTGAAAACTCGAGAGATAAGAGGAAATTACTCGAGTATACAAGATGAATTACTCGAGAGCCATAATTGGACTACTCGAGTACATCTTAACTACTCGAGTAAGTGAATTACTACTCGAGTATAAATTCAGTAACTTAATCGAGTAAATAAGAAGGTACTCGAGTACTTTATTTAGGAAAATCTTTTCTAACAAATTTTCTTCTTCTAAGGGAAATCAGCACCAAGTCTTTTCACATAATCCTAGAGCTTGAATATGAAGTGTATCCCAATAGAGAGGCTACACATGAGTCAACACTTTGGAACACACAATGAGGGATTACATTGTATTGTCCTGTGTTTGGTGACCCATTGTAGACTGACATTGGTCTACACTGCCCATTAGAATCCTACAAACACATAACTCAAACCAAGCATCAAATACAACTTAATTCATATTAGTTCAAGGGTGACTTCATCAAATCTGGGTTAGTGTGGATACAATACCCAATAGATATCTCTCTAAGGAATACCTAGGGATCTAGCACCAAGGGAGAGGGTAGTAAGCTCACCTCATTTTCGGCGGTTTTAGACATGGATCTCGTCACTCTTCATTGCGGCATATTCTTCTGTTTCATTGGTGTTCGTTCTTCACGGGAAAGAGAAAGGAAAGACTTCCACTAGAAAATCATAATCCGGCGATCTTGTCGTTCCTTCTGCTTCCGTCAGGGTTGCACAGTAACGGCCCGGCAAAATGGCGAAGTGACGGCTAGGGTTTTCCGCAAATGTCCTTTTATCAGAGGAATCAGGGTTGAACTGCTTTGCCACGTGTCACCGTGTTACTGGAACGCCTATTATTATATCAATTATGTCCTTTTGAAAAGATGCGTCTAATTTAAGTCCTTTGATGTCAATCCCGAAAATTCTGGGTCAGACTTTTCATATGAAGCAGCAAACAGGGACGAAAATTCTCCTAAGGCAAAAAGCGTTGAGTCTAGTCAATGCTCTCAATGCCTACAGATGCCAGAATAATTTAAGTTAAAAGTGTTGAGTGCATTGAGTGCACTCAACGCCGTGTTGAGTGCAGTTAACGCACTCAACACCTAACCCTTAGCAAATTTTTTAAGTTAAATGGCGTTCGACGAATTTTAGCCCAGTTTGACGAATGAAGCTCGACGAATTTGGCATTCGACGAATTTACCTGAGTTCGATGAATCAGCGCTCGACGAATTTGGCGTTCGACGAATTTACCTGAGTTCAATGAATCAGCGCTCGACGAATTTGCCATTCGACGAATTTACCTGAGTTCGACGAATCAGCGTTCGACGAATTTGGCGTTCGGCGAATTAACTTGAGTTCGACGAATTAACGCTCGATGACTTTAGCATTCGACGAATTAACCTCAGTATATGTATTTGAGTGATGTTGAGTCTACTCCATGCACTCAAAGCCCCAAGCCAGAAATCTTCCCAAGTAAAATAGCGTTGAGTGCACTCAATGCACTCAACGCCCCAAGCCATAAATCTGTAAAAGCATATTGGTGTTGAATGCACTCAACGCACTCAACGCCAATCAATCCATGGTATTGAGTGCACTCAACGCACTCAACGCCCCGAGACCATATATTTTCTAAGTAAATCCCTGATCTAATCGTCGAGTCCAGTCGACTCACTCGACGCCTCCCGAACTTGAGCCAATTCTCTTGGCTCAAAATGTGTGAGAGGGGCCTAACACGAAATGGGATATTACACCCTATCCCCTGGGTGGCTTCAATGTCGGTTGGTGCTCTGGAGCAAGTGGGAATTAGAAGATCATCGGATCAGCAGTTGAACATGCTTTTGGCTCAAGGGACGCACTCTGCTGACGAATATTTGCATGCATTTGTCACCATAAGGTGCTACTCAGGGGTTGAATTGGAAGAAGAGCAGACTATGGTAAACAGGTTTTATAATGGTTTGTGTGATGATTTACGACTTCTATTGGTATGACCGAAGTTATTAGGATTTCGAGCATTGGTGGAGTCGGCTAGATCGTTGGAAGTAGATTTGGGAAAAGTCCACCAGATGCCAGTGTGCAGGGTAATGAACTCTGCATATTCTGCAAAGTCTGAATACCACGAGAGGTGGAATAAGAGGTCTAGAACCTCTACCGGTCAAGCTCCGTAGGCTTGTCATACTTGTGGCAAGTCAAGACACCTTACACCCGATTATCGTGTTGATGCCCCAAAGACAAAGAAAGCTAAGTCAGGAGAAGTTGCAGGGTGAGTCTGACTTAATTGTTATACATGTGGCAAGATAGGACATATTGCCATAAAATGTCTTAGTGGTACTCCAGTGTAACTCCCCGAAACTCGAAAGAGGGACGGGCAGCATTTAGAGCCAAGTTTTGGTCTTGGTAAGGGCCACACAGCCTGGGACACGGGCGTGTCCCGGGCCGTGTCGTACTCGGGTTAGACGAACAACTCGAGTGGCTGATGAACTGCACTCGACGAAGTGTCAAGACAGTGAACACGGCCTGGGATACGGGCGTGTCTAGGGTCATGTCATGCTCGTGTTCGACGAATTTTCCGAGTGGTCGATGAAAATACAGTCGACGATTGTCGAGACGACGAACACGTCCTGAGATACGGGTGTGTCCCAGGCCGTGTCCTGCTCGGGATGTTAGCCGGGCTATATCGGGGGAAGAACACAGCCTGGAGCCCCGGCGTGTTCAGCCTGACACGGGCGTGTCAAAATCGATACGGGCGTGTCGAGGACCCATGTTCTCTTTAGGTTGTGTTTGGTCCGGTGTTGATGGAGGAACATGCCCAGCAACACGGGCGTGTACTGAGTGACACGGGCGTATCAGGTGTGACACGGGCATGTCCAGAGCCCGTGTCCTGTTATGGGTGCGACGGTTTTGGCGTCGATTGAAGCACACGGCCTTGGACACGGGCGTGTCACAAGCCGTGTTCAGCCCAGGAATTTGGTTTTAAGTTTGAATCGTGGCCGTCTGATTCCTTCTAATGGGATATGATGGTCCAAAGATGTCCTTATTGTGATAAGTCCGGGTATAGGGTTTGAAACCCTCATTCCTCATCAAGTTTTCTCTTTCTAAAGTTTTAGAGAGAAGGGAGAGCAAGGAAGAAGGTGAAGGAGAGATGCAGCTGCCGGAGAAGCTTCGGAGCCCCAAACCGCGAGCCGAGTCCAGATCCGTGGAGGCAAGTCTGTTGCGGCAGTTTTCTTCCGGCTAAGTTCCCATGGCTAGGAAGAGGGGTAGTAAGGTAACGACACTTCTCCTCATGGTTTCTAGGATGCGTGCTTAGCAACTTTTTCTTTCAAGCCTTTGGGCACCAAATCTCTCAAATGAGGGGTTTGGGTCGCCATGGTTCAAGAGGATCCTCCGGGTCGATTGAGTCCGTCCCCGGCATGATTTTGTATTAGAGATCTGCTCCGTTAGTGGATTAGGCATGGTGGGTGAAGCCGTAGTCGCGATCGTTAATCCAACTCGGTGATGTTGCATAGCGAGTCTTAAGGATTTTGTATAAATCTGTTGTGGCAAGATGTCGTTTCTGATGTATGTGTTTTCTCCCTTTTCTCGAGTGAGTACGTGTAGCCGGAACCAAACAAGGTTAGCTCTATGTTGGCGGTAGATGGTTTCCTTAGTGTGCGGGAACGTTGTAGTACGAATGATGGATTAGGGTGGGGAAGATTATGGATTGTGATGTGCTAAGGCGCGGCTTTGTCTCTGTGGTCGGATGGCTATCCCGTGACGTGCAAGTCATGTGTGGAGAGTGTCCCGACGAGACTAGTCCCCTTCTGTGAGACTGACGAGAACGCCAAGCATTGGGCAAGCCCGGGCAATGAAGCCATGAGCGGGTGGGGTCCGGCAAGTGACCTTAGAATCGGCCTGTGTGTGAGACAGAATCCTGACGCGCGAAGTCAGAGCATGCAGGCAAGCTCGGGTCTAAGACCCACGAGTGCGTGGGGTCTTGGCAAGATTTCCGTGTGGTGGCTTGTATTCTGTTAGGGGAATTGCAGTATCCTTTTATTTACGGCTTAACGCCAATGGGGAAATTGGAAGTACCCAAATGTTATGATGATGTGCTAGTTGCATACACAATAGGGTACCTTGGGTGAAGCCCGGGTTTTGCATACATGCTGCATAGTAGGCCCTTTTTTATTATATGCTCAACATAGAAAACATGTTTGTTGTTTGAGACATCTAATCATGTTCTTTTAGAGCTTTACATGTTTATGTATATGGTATACGAAGTGCTGACTTACAGGTTGGAGGGGTACCCCGGTGTCCGTTAGGGGCGACCGGGAGGAGATGTGTTGGTTACACAGTTTGAGGTCAGCCATTGCTGACCCACGTTTTCACCAAATTTTATAGGGCAAGGATCGCAAGCAGGAGCTAGCTCGCCGGCCAAAAAGGCCTAAGCCTCATGAAGTGTTACAAGTTTTGTACTAGCTTTATTTTGTGGCATTGTATGTTTGATACTCTAGTTTTCCGGCTTGCATGTCGAGGTAGTCTAGGAGTACTTATGCACATTGATGCTTGATGTTATCCTTTGAGTTTTGGACTCTCTATTATTGTAAGGACTTAAGGCCGTTTCGATACTCTTATATTTGTGGATAACTTCTGGTCTTGTTTAATGTTTCCAATGTTGTTTGATACTGAGTTTTGAGTTGAGTAGTTAATATCATCTGTTAACGCTAAAGCTGCGACGTTTGTATGTTGTGGGGCCCCGGTCGGACCCATATTATTCGGACATTACAGAGGAATTGTTACAATTTGGTATCAAAGCGAGGTTTCGTCTAAGTTCAAGTTTAGCAGTCGATTTAATATGATTGGATCACGTATACAAGTTATCCACATAGGAGTATTGTGGGACCATGAGTGTCCTTACATTTTCTTCTTCTGATTAGAGATTGATTCCTTGTTGCATGCTTGTAAAAGCAATGGTGGCAGCCCAAGCTGCGGTGACAGCTCAAGCAGCAACCCTTGTTGCTCAGGTAGCAACCCCTGCTACTGCGGATACGGCGACGGCCGTGCCGGGCGGAGAAGCCGGGCGAGCAGAGCCGTTGGCCAAAAGGGTGGTTGTCGGGCATGGGGACTGGCAGAAGAAATATTTTATGAGCTTCCATCCTCCCACATTTAAGAGAGTCGGTACGCCGACTGATGCAGAGGATTGGTGGGCACGGATACAAGAATTTCTGGGGGCGGCAGAGACGCCAGAGGAGAAGAAATCTGAGTTTGCGGCCTTCATGTTGGAGGGGGACGCGAAGTTGTGGTGGGTATTGCATAGCGGCCGCCAGTTTCCCAGACGCACCCCATCTATGGAAGAGTTTGGGAATGCTTTCCTAATAAAGTACATTCCTGTGTCGACAAGGTTGGCCTCCAAAGGAACTTTTTACACTTGGTGCAGCGGGATAAGACGGTGGACGAGTATGTACAGGAGTTCACTCGGTTGGGTCGTTATGCAGGAACGACAATGGCCGATGATGAGGAGAGGGATAACCTCTTATACCCGGGGCTGAGGGAGAATCTAAGACAACCCCTCATCGCCATGAATAGAGGTGGTTTCAATGAGTTGGTTGAGGCTGCCAGAACATTGGAGAGTGATTTGGAGCAAACCCAACGTCGTAAGGGTTTCACGTCCAAGCAAGGGGAAGGGAAGCCTTCTCAATCTCAAGGGAAGTCTGAAGGTAATACATGGAAGAAAAAGCCTCACCCATTCAAGTCCGGTGAGAAAAGCAAATGGACATCTGGAGGGTCTCACTCTAAGGGACCACTGACGTGCTTTAATTATGGCAAGATGGGGCACATAGCTCGTTTTTGTACTCAAGGAGGTGTTGAGCAGGAGCCAAGGCAGGAGCAGACTATGTGCTCTGGCACTAGTGCCGCAGAGAAGGGGAAGATGGCGGAGTCTAGCGCTTCTCGGTTCCAACGATGCAACCAAGGGCTTACAACCGTGGGAAGCAGGAAGCGATCTGACAACCCGATATGGTGACAGGTATAAGAAAGTTTAAATTTAACCTTATACTTCATACTTTCAAACCGTTTATGTTTGATGCCTCTATGTTAGGCTTTGTGTTAGTTTCTGGATACCCAGCTAGGGTATTGTTTGATACGGGAGCATCACACTCTTTTCTTGCGGAAAGCTTTATCCGGAGAATTGGAGTTGAGTCGTTCTCGGCGGACGCAGAGCTGAAGGTGTGCATGCCTAATGGGTCATTCATGACCACCGAGGAAAAAGGGCGCATTTGTTGGAAGCTAGACGGAGTTGACTTCATGTTGATAGCAGCGGTCTTACCGTTGGTTGAGTTTGATGTGATATTGGGAATGGACTGGCTAGCAGAGCAGCGTGTCAGTATTAACTGCCTATCCAAGGTGGTGACCCTGAGAAGCAAAGGGCATGTAGAAGTCAAGTTTGAGGGCCTTAATGGAGTGGCATGTTCCCTGATTTCGGCCAAGCAGTTGGTGCGGGCAGTTAATCATGGGTTATTAGCTCCTGTAGCACTATTGGAGGTTTGACTTTCCAAGTTATCACTTGGGGAAGTGCCCGTAGTGGCACAGTTTGAGGATGTGTTTCCTGATGAACTTCCTGGGGCACCTCCTCGACGGGAGATTGATTTCTTGATTGAGTTAGTGCCAGAGGCCAGGCTGGTGTCACGTCCTCCGTTAGGATGGCACCAAAAGAGTTGGTCAAGCTCAAGGTACAATTACAGGAACTGTTGGAGCAGGGGTATATCAGACCCAGTTCTTCACCATGGAGCGCGCCTGTGTTGTTCGTGAAGAAGAAAGACAGCAGTATGCGGTTTTGCATAGACTACCGAGAGTTGAATAAATTGATTGTCAAGAATAAGTATTTGATTCCTCGGATAGACCACCTGTTCGACCAGTTGGTGGGGTCGGTGGTGTATTCAAAGTTGGACTTGAAGTCAGGATACTATCAGTTGCGAATTCGAGACAAGGACATACCCAAGACCGCATTTGGTACGAGGTATGGTTACTTTGAGTTCTCGGTGATGTCGTTCGCGCTAACGATCGCACCATCCATATTCATGGATTTGATGAATCGAGTATTTTGGGAATACTTGGACTCTTTTGTAGTTGTCTTTATTGACGACATTCTGGTTTACTCCAAATTGGAGGTGGAGCATGAGACTCACTTGAGAGTAGTCTTGCAGGTGTTGAGAGAGAACCAGCTTTATGCAAAATTATCGAAGAGCGAGTTTTGGCTAGAGAAGGTGGGATTTTTAGGTCATGTGATTAGTGGGGATGGGGTGGCGGTAGATCCAAAAAAAAGTGGAAGCCATCAGAGATTGGCCGATTTTGAGAACCGTGGCGAAAGTCCGAAGTTTTCTTGGGCTAGCCGGGTACTATAGAAGGTTCGTAGAAAACTTTTCGCAGATAGCTCTACCCCTCACTTCACTAACTCGTAATGATCAGAAGTTTGTGTGGACTCAGGAGTGCAATCAGGCGTTTGATACCCTGAAGGAAAGGCAGATGACAGCTCCAATACTACGTCTACCACAAGGGACCGAAGGATTTAAAATTTTCAGTGACGCATCAGGATGTGGTTTGGGTTGCGTATTGGTGCAACATGGTAGTGTGATAGCCTTTGGGTCTAGGCAGCTCAAGCCTCATGAGAGGAATTACCCCGTCCATGACTTGGATTTGGCGGCGGTAATTTTTGCATTGAAATTGTGGCGGCACTATGTTTATGGTGCGAAGGTGGAGATCTTCACGGATCACAAAAGCCTGAAGTATCTCGTAGATCAGAAGGACTTAAGCTTGCGGCAGCGTAGGTGGGTTGAGTTCCTTGGAGACTACGAGGTGGGGATTCATTATACGCCAGTCAAAGCCAATGTGGTGGCAGATGCCTTGAGTTGAAAATACTCTGTGCAAGGGAATTGGATCGAAGCTCATGATGAGCGGTTGGTGCTGGACTAGGAGTCCCTCGGCATGGAGTGCGTAGCAAGGGGCGAGTCTAGCATGGCTCTGTTGAACTGGATTGAAATGCAGAATGATTTGTCTGATCGTATTCGGGAAGCGACCCGTTTGGATGATGAATTCCAGCCATACGTGGTGGAAGCTCAAAAGTGCGAGAGTAGCACCTGGGAGTTAATTGATGGGATTCTGAGGAAGGACGGAAGGATCTGTGTACCGCAGTTCGGCAAGCTCTGTGAGGTGTTGATGTTTGAGGCTCACTTCACAAAGTACTCCATTCACCTGGGCAGTACAAAGATGTACTTGGATATGAATAAATCCTTTTGGTGTCCTGGGCTGAAGCGGGACGTGGGTTTTTACGTGAATCGGTGCCAAACTTGTGCCTTGGTGAAGGCCAAGTGTCAGAAGCTGGGTGGGTTCCTGAAGCCTCTTCCTATTCCCGAGTGGAAATTTGATGACATCTACATGGACTTTGTACATGGGCTACCTAGATCACAGCATGGAACGACGTGATTTGGGTCATTGTGGATCGCCTAACCAAGGTGGCTCACTTCATCCCAAATCAGAAGGAGGAGAACGTGGAGAAGCTAGTAGAGTTATATGTTCGCAACATTATGCGACTACATGGAATTCATAAGAGTATAGTTAGTGATCGCGATGGATGTTTCACGTCCAAGGACTGGAGGTTGGTTAAGAAGAGTCTGGGCACGAAGCTCAAGTTCAGTACGGCTTTCCATCCTCAAACTGACGGGCAAACCGAAAGAACGAACCGTACTATGGAGGATATGCTGAGGATGTGTACTCTTGACTTCGGCAAGAAGTGGGAAGATCACCTCTTCATGGTAGAGTTCGCTTATAACAACAGTTACCATGCAAGTATAAAGATGGCGCCATACGAAGCTTTGTATGGGAGGCGGTGTCGAACACCGATGTCTTGGACAGAGGCGGGAGACAACAAACTTTTGGGAAAAGAAGTGGTAGCTGATGCATGTGAGTTGGTGCGAACCATTCAAGAGCGTGTGAAGGTGGCTCAAGATCGACAAGCAAAATATTTTAATGCTTGCCACAGGAAGCTGGAGTTTACGGTAGGAGACTGGGTCTCTCTAAAGATCATGCCATTCAAAGGCGTTTCGCGGATTCGCCGACTCAAGAAGTTGAGTCCGAGATTTTTGGGACCTTTCGAGGTTATAGAATGGGTGGGAGAAGAAGCGTACCGATTAGCGTTATCCACAGAGCTGAGTGGATTACACGACGTCTTCCATGTCTCCGTCTTGAGGAAAGCCTTAGTAGAGGCTAGTGTGGTGATTGAATCGGCATCAGTGCTGATAGAAGAGGACTTGAGGATGCGAGTTCGTCCAGTTACTATAGATGACTCAGAAATTCGGCAACTGTGGAACAAAGAGGTCAAACTCGTAAAAGTCTGATGGGACAACTGCGGTCATGAGGAGCTCGTGTGGGAGCGAGAACAGACCATGCTGGAGGAGTATCCAGGGTTATTCTATTCAGGTATCATTTAAGTTTTGTGTATCTCTTACTTTCTGTAATTTCGGGACGAAGTTCTTTTAAGGGGAGAGAGTTGTAACGCCCCGAAACTCGAAAGAGGGACGGACAACATTTAGATCCAAGTTTGGGTCTTGGTAAGGGCCACACGGCCTGGGACACAGGCGTGTCTCAGGCCGTGTCCTGCTCGGGTTCGACGAACAACCCGAGTGGCCGACGAACTGCGCTCGACGAAGTATCGAGACAGTGAACATGGCCTGGGACACGGGCGTGTCCTGGGCCGTGTCATGCTCGGGTTCGATGAATTTTCTGAGTGGGCGATGAAAATGCAGTTGACGATTGTCGAGACGATGAACACGGCCTGAGACATGGGCGTGTCCCAGGACGTGTCCTACTCGAGATGTTAGTCGGGCTGTGTCGGGGGAGGAACACGCCCAGCAATATGGGTGTGTACTGAGTGAGACGGGCGTGCAGGTATGACACGGGCGTGTCCAGAGCCCGTATCCTGTTATGGGTACGACGGTTTCGGTGTCGATTGAAGCACACGGCCTTGGACACGGGCATGTCACAAGTCGTGTTCGGCCCAAGAATTTGGTTTTAAGTGCAAATCGTGTCTGTATGACTCCTTCTAATGGGATCTGATGGTCCAGAGATGTCCTTGCTGTGATAAGTCCGAGAATAGGGTTTGAAACACTCATTCCTCATCAAGTTTTCTCTTTCTATAGTTTTAGAGAGAAGGGAGAGCAAGGAAGAAGGTGAAGGAGAGATTCGGCTGCCGGAGAAGCTTTGGAGCCCCAAACCGCGAGCCGAGTCCAGATCTGTGAAGGCAAGTCCGTTGCGGTGGTTTTCTTCCGGCTAAGTTCCCATGGCTAGGAAGAGGGATCGTAAGGTAATGACACTTCTCCTCACGGTTTATAGGATGCGTGCTTAGCATCTTTTTCTTTCAAGCTTTTGGGCATCAAATCTCTCAAATGAGAGGGGTTTGGGTCGCCATGGTTCAAGAGGAACCTCCGGGTCGATTGAGTCCGTCCCCGGCATGATTTTGCATTAAAGATCCGCTCCATTAGTGGATTAGGCATGGTGGGTGAAATCGTAGTCGCGTCCGTTAGTCCAACTCGGTTATATTGCATAACGAGTCTTAAGGATTTTGTAGAAATCTGTTGCGGCAAGATGCTGTTTGTGATGTGTGTTTTCTCCCCTTTCTCGAGTGAGTACGTGTAGCCGAAACCGGACAAGGTTAGCTCCGTGTTGGCGGCAGATGGTTTCCTTGGTCCACGGGAACATTGCAGTACGAATGATGGATTGGGGTGGGGAAGATTATGGATTGTGATGTGCTCAGGCGCGGCTTTGCCTCCATGGTCGGTTGGCTATCCCGTGACGTGCAAGTCATGTGTGGAGAGTGTCCTGAGGAGACTAATCCCCTTCTATGAGACTGACGAGAACGTCAAGCATCGGGCAAGCCCGGGAAATGAAGCCACGAGCGGGTGGGGTCCATAAAGGGTCCTTAGAATTGGTCTTTGTGTGAGACGGAATCCTAACGTGCGAAGTCAGAGCTTGCAGGCAAGCCCTGGTTTAAGACCCACGAGCGGGTGGGGCCTTGGCAAGATTTCCATGTGGCGGCTTGTGTGCCGTTAGGGGAATTGCAGTACCTTTTTATTTGCAGCTTAACGCTAATGGGGAAATTGGAAGTACCCAGATGTTATGATGATGTGCTAATTGCATACGCAATAGGGTGCCTTGGGTGAAGCCTGGGTTTTGCATACATGCTGCATAGTAGGCCCCTTTTTATTATATGCTCAACATAGAAAACGTGTTTGTTATTTGAGACATCCAAACCTGTTCTTTTAGAGCTTTACATGTTTATGTATATGGTATACGAAGTGCTGACATGCAGGTTGGAGAGGTACCCTGGGGTCCGTTAGGGGCGGCCGGGAGTAGATGTGTTGGTTACACACTTTGAGGTCAGCCTTTGCTGACCCACGTTTCCACCAAATTTTACAGGGCAAGGATCACAAGCAGGAGCTAGCTCGCCGACAAAAAATGCCTAAGCCTCACGAAGTGTGATGCTAAAGATCACGGCAGTGAACCGGTCGTACAAGTAATATAAAATGGGCGAGTTTTCCCAAGTATTGATCTATCAAGGAACACAATAAGGTGGAGTTAATTTCGATGAGGACTTGAGATTGAAGTCCTTAGGTCGGAGTTAACTAAGGGGGGTTTGATATTTGCGATAAAAAGAAAGTAAAAATCTAACAACTACTCCTATGCAACGCTGCTATGCGATGCTTCACCAAGCGGGATGGAAGACTAGTCGGGCCCCTATGCACTGAATCACTAGGCGGATGGGCAAGTAGGCTTGCGGATGAGGTGGTTAGAACGGCGTAATGACGGTCGTGAGAACCTCTTCACTATGCATGCCACTAGCAATTGCTAGTGCAGCAAGGGTGGATTGTGGTGGATGAAATATGGCGCACCTCAAGCAACTAAAGCGTAAAACAATACAGAATCACATATACATGAATACAATATAGTTTACATCTAAAGTGTAACAACATCAATATAAATGAAGTTTTAACACACATATACAACAATAAAGGAAGAACAAGTCAAGAGATTGATGAAGTCTTGCTGAGGATTCACGGTTGGAATCGTCGGGTTGTCAATCCACGTCCATGCTCGGTGCTCAACTACGTCTGGGGTAGAGAAGGGCTGTCACCACCTTCCAATGGCCCGTCTTCTTCGTGTCATGATAGAGGACGAAAGTTGCAAGCTTCCCTTTGCTTGATGGCTATAGCGTTGAAGCTTGAAATGAACCCAAGAGATGATGGAGGAGTCCGAGAGGAAGCTCTTGCTTGGATTTGGCGGTGAAAGCTTGCCCGAAGCACCTCCTAGGGTGGAAGTTGAAGTGGAATGGCGGAACCCTTCCCCGGAGACGAAAACAGCGGAGAAATGTCGAGCGATTCGAAGAATTCTTAATTAGGGCGAGAGCTGCAATATTTATAGAAATCAGAATTGAACAATGCACACGATCACAGGCGCACGACCAGTGGTCATGCACACTATGTCCAGTGATCGTGCTCACTGGCATGGCAGATTAGGAAGAAGAACTGGGGTAACGCGCACGAGCAGTGGCGCACGACCGGTGGTCGTGCCCACTATGTCCAATGGTCGTGCGATTATCCCAGACAGAACTCCAGGAAAAGAGGAATCAATGCACACGATCAGTGTCGCACGACCAGTGGTCGTGCGCACTATGTCCAGTGGTCGTGCGATTACCCCGGGCAGATTTTGGGAATCGGGGTACATTGCGCATGATCATCGACGCATGACCAGTGGTCGTGCGTACTATATCCGATGATCATGCGCAGTATTCCTGCTTCCAAACGTCCCCGGAACACGCACACGACTCCTAAACCTAGCACAGATATGTGCAGACATTCCAGACGAGCACAAAATGGAGTACAGAAAATAGGTATACAAAACTGCAGGCTTAAATGTGCACTTCCTATGGAAATATAGACAAGATGGAATATGAACGATATAGAACTAAAAGTGAAGTGCAAACGCGTGAAAACTAGCCCAGATGAGTCTGAAAAACCCTATATAAATCGGACTCATCACACCCCCAGACTTAACTGTTTGCGCGTCCCGAGCAAACAAAATCTAAGCAAATAGGGAAAATTACTAGCTAACAAAGAAATTGAAAAACAAAGTACCATGCGAAGTCGCATGCTCGCGTGCGTAAAAATACAATAGAGAAAATTTCTAAGTATACAGAATAGTTTATATTTTTCACAATGCGTATCAAAATTTTATTACTACTCAAAAATAGAATCACGGTGAATCAACTGGTCACACATAGGAAGAAAGTAGGCAGGCCACTAAGGTCAGCTTTGCCAAAGATCGGGGCTCAGGATCACCTCAAAAAGAATCCACCAATGTCGGGGATCATACGCTTGCCCGTTCACACTCTCTCCACGGCACTAGTTTGACTGAAGCGCAAATCCGTAGGACTTTAGGATAACCGCGGGGCTTGGGTTACGGTGAGGTAAACAATGATAAAAAGAAAGGTTATGCACCAAACCCAAATGAGCTAGCCTAAAAAAAATCTAACCGCTAACCACAATATATGCAGGTACACCACACCTCCAGACATAACTTTTAACATATGGGTGTGTGCACCGCCTACTCCAAATATAATCACATTTCCAAAAATATTTTCAATTTTAAATTTTTCTTTTCACTTTTTTTTTCTTTACAATTTTTTTTTTCATTTTATTTTCACAATTCAGCAGATATAAACTTGGGAGCAATTCCACATTTTCACAAATAATAACACCACATCACATCCCAACATGAAAATATAAAACACTAAACTCGACTTGGGTGTGCGACTAGGATAGGCTATGGGGATTTGGTGAATGAAGGTGGAGCTGAATCAAAAGAAGGGTATGCACAACGGGGCTAGCGAGGATATGACGTTAGGAACGGTACAAAGCTCAACCGGGCCAAAATGATGGCCTATATCACGCTTACGCTAGACTAACCAAATACCCATGCTTCGAGAGTAGCTTGGGGCAAGTTTTTAGCCACAGAGAAAGATGATCCTTCCTCCCGACTCGAGCAAAACGAGTCTAGTGACGGCTACACACATTTTTATACTACCGTTTGATTCACACCGGATTCACCGACTTTTGAGTAGAATAAAAAGATCTTTATGCAAATAGAAAAGTATAACACCATAAGCATGCAGAAAAATTAAATCTACTCGAATTTCTACATGAGACGAGAGCAGTTGACTAGAAACACAACAAGGTCAACATTTTACTTTGTCTCACAATCCTAAGCCAGCACCATAATTTTCCCAAATCTAACGAAGAAATGAGTTTAACTCGCGGCACACTAACAGCTAAGCACGCACTCAAGTGGGTGCAGTGGTGTGTAGTGCAATGAACTAATCATAATAAATCTATAAAAGCTTCTAGTATGCACATGAAATGTGCGCGTGCAAAAAGGTAACAAAACTGGCTCTCCCCCAGACTTAAACTAAACTACACAGCATATGATAGAGAAATAAAATCATAAAGAGCTAAGGGAAGAGGTTACCCAATGCTCAGCCAGTGAGCATACCAGAAGACGCATGGAAACCTGAAGCAGGCCCGCCATACGAAGAATCACAACCCCGCCAATGTGATTTGTCATGAATACCTGCAGGGGTGAGCTCCGCAAAAATAAAAGAAAAATATATAAAAAGAATTGCTAAAACTAAAATAGACATGAAAAATAAAAATGCAGGAAATGAAAGGTAAGTACTGGGGTTATTGTCATCCCAGCACGTTTTATTAAATTCTATATAGTTCTAGCTAATGGGCCAATGAAAAGAAAAATGCACCGGTAACTGTTCCATTATCCGTTGCGGTAACGGGTACCGATACGGTGATAAAACAGTTACCCCTCTACCTAAATAGTAATATCTGCCCAACACAGGTAGAGGAAATAGGAAGTAAGAAGAGAAGGAGCGCTGGTCCTCACACTTCTGACCACAAAATAAATCCTTGCCCAGCAAGGTATCGTCTACTACAGGGGGAAGGCAGGAGGAGAAAGCAATCAATGAAGCTTTCTTAACAGAGGAGGAATCAACCTCCTCGCAAGAGAGGATGCTACCATCGATAACTCGAGCTGAAAACTCCAAGTCCTCCGGAAGCTCCTGCGGAGACTCAACCCGCCCAGGCTCAGATAAAGAAGGGGGATCAAGAAATAAAGGAGACGAAGAACTAAAATAATCTAAAATAGGGGGAGTGGTCCCGGTCGTACTCCCAGCATGATCCAAACATAGCTCATTATCGGCGTCATATGAGTCATGGCGAGGGGAATCTGCGAGCTCGAGGTCCTCGGTGGTGGTTTGGACCTCCTTATCCATCAAGGAAGTGGAAACTTCCTCAATAAAGAGGATCTCCTCATCAACACACCTCGGTGCATCCACATGTTCCAAGACGTAATACTTTTCATTAATGAAAATAATATCCTCGTCAAACATGGGCACATCCTCAGGCTCAGAATCACAATCCGGCCGAACATCATCAACCGACTCACTAAAAATAGGGATAGATAATTCTTACAAAGAAGGCGAAGGAACAACAGCATTAGATAAAATATATGCGGGTTACTCCTGGCGTGAATCAACAAGAGCGGAAGAGTGCATGGGGAGAGACGGCGCCACAATGTCGTCACACCGATCAGCAGAAAGTCTGATGGGCATATCTGCAGCAGTCCCCCATAGACTAGGTGGTGCTGCTAATATATCATCAGAATCAGAAGAGGCGGCCATTTGAGAGGGTGATATAGTGAATCAGATACCCGGTTCATCATCCTCCTCCAACTGGCACTGACATTTTGCGCAATCTTTCAACACGTGGTTGGTGCTATGACAACATAAACATCGTTTTCCATTACTCCTCGATCAAGGTGGGACCGGAGAGGAATAAGAAAAAGATGAATGTACAGAAGAGGAGTGACCATAAGACCTGGGTTGGGTGTATGGAGTACCATAATAAGACGGTGCTCCATACACAAAACCACGAGAATTATGCTCCCAATCTTCAATGGGGCACTCATTACTACCATGCCTATAATCCCTGCACCATCGGCAATGAATATTCATATAAGAATACATGGTGTAACAAGAAGAATTCACCAACAGAAAGTTTCTAAGCAACAATTAACTACACACCGTAGATAAAAGAATAGGAAAACCTGCTACAGAAAAATTAAAACTATAATAAGAACAAATAAAAACAAGAAACAGTTTCTAAAAACTAAAGCAAAGAAGAAACATGAAATATAAAAATGGAAAAGGGCTTCTATCTCCTATCTCCCTCTCCAAAACCTCACACGACTGTATTCCCCGGCAACGGCGCCAAAAGCTTGATGCTAAAGATCACGGCAGTGAACCGGTCGCACAAGTAATATAAAATGGGCTAGTTTTCCCAAGTATCGATCTCTCAAGGAATACAGTAAGGTGGAGTTAATTTTGAGGAGGAATTGAGATTAAAGTCCTTAGGTCGGAGTTAACTAAGGGGGTGTTTTGATATTTATGATAAAAAGAAAGTAAAAATCTAACAACTACTCCTATGCAATGCCGCTATGCAATGCTTCTCCAGGAGGGATGGAAGACTAGTCGGGCCGCTATGCACTGAATCACTAGGCGGATGGGCAAGTAGGCTTGCGGATGAGGTGGTTAGAATGGTGGAATGAGGGTTGTGAGCACCTCTTCACTACACACGCCACTAGAAATTACTAGTGCGGCAAGGGTGGATGGTGGTGGATGAAATGTGGCGCACCTCAAGCAACTAAAGCGTAAAACAATACAGAATCACATAGACATGAATCTAATAAAGTTTACATCTAAAGTGCAACAACATCAATATAAATGAAGTTTTAACACATATATACAACAATAAAGGAAGAACAAGTCAAGAGATCAACCGAATCCGAAGTCTTGCTGAGGATTCACGGTTGGAATCGTCGGGTTGTCAATCCGCATCCAAGCTCGGTCCTCAACTACATCCAGGGTAGAGAAGGGATGTCACCACCTTCCAATGGCCTGTCTTCTTCGTGTCACGATAGAGGACGAAACTTGCAAGCTTCCCTTTGCTTGATGGCTATGGCGTTGAAGCTTGAAATGAACCCAAGAGATGATGGAGGAGGCCGAGAGGAAGCTCCGGCTTGGATTTGGTGGTGAAAGCTTGCCTGGAGCACCTCCCTAGGGTGGAAGATGAAGGGGAACGGCGGAACCCTTCCTCGGAGACGAAAACGGCAGAGAAATGTTGAGCGATCCGAAGAATTCTTAATTAGGGCGAGACCTGCGATATTTATAGAAAACAGAATTGAACAATGTGCACGATCACGGGCGCACGACTAATGGTCGTGCGTACTGTCCAGTGATTGTGCGCACTGGCATGGCAGATTAGGAAGAAGAACTGGGGTAATGCACACGAGCAGTGGCGCACGACCGGTGGTCGTGCGCACTATGTCCAATGGCTGTGCGATTACCCCAGACAGAACTCCAAGAAAAGAGGAATCAATGCACATGATCAGTGTCGCACGATCGGTGGTCGTGCGCACTATGTCCAGTGTTCGTGCGATTACCTCGGGCAGATTCTGGGAATTAGGGTACATTGCGCACGATCATCGGCACACGACCAGTTGTCGTGCGCACTATATCCGATGATCGTGCGCAGTATTCCTGCTTCCAAACGTCCCCGGAACACGCACACGACCACTAAACCCAGCACTGATATATGCAGACATTCCAAACGAGCACAAAACGGAGTACAGAAAATAGGTATACACAACCACGGGCTTAAATGTGCACTTCCTATGGAAATATAGACAAGATGGAATATGAACGATATAGAACTAAAAGTGAAGTGCAAACACGTGAAAACTAGCCCCGATGAGTCCGAAAAACCCTATATAAATCGGACTCATCAAAGTGTTACAAGTTTTGTACTAGCTCTATTTTGTGGCATTGTATGTTTGATGCTCTAGTTTTCCGGATTGCATGCCGAGGTAGTCTAGAAGTGTTTATGCACATTGATGTTTGATGTTATCCTTTGAGTTTTGGACTTTCTACTATTGTAAGGCCTTAAGGCCGTTTCGATACTCTTATATATGTGGATAACTTCTGGTCTTGTTTACTGTTTCCACTATTGTTTGCTATTGAGTTTTGAGTTGAATAGTTAATATCATCTTTTAACGCTAAAGTTGTGGCGTTTATATGTTGTGGGGCCACGGCCGGACCCATATTATACAGACATTACAAGGGAGGTGTTACATCCAGTGGCAAAGAAGGCCAAGTCTGGAGCAACCTTTAGGCGAGGAGGCCCAATCCACTGTTATAATTGTAGCAAGTTGGGACATATAGACCGTGACTGTTGGGGTAGGTTTTCGAAGATAATGGAAAAGGCAGAAGACCATAAGCAATGGGACAAGATGACAGGTACGGTATAGCTTATAACATTTATACCTGTGACATGATTAGTTACTGGATTATGATTTGTGTAAGTGGACTTTGTCCCACTCTTGGTGGTAGAGAGTACTGTTTGTTAGGAAACTTCTCGCTCCTTAACACACAAGATATTCATGTGGTTTGTCCTAGTACTTCCCGATTGTGGGTATTCAAACCAAATGGAAACATTGTAATTAAAGATTGTAGGTGGTTTGATCTTAGACATGGACTGACTCTCAGAGTAGCATGCATAAGTTGGCTGCAACCCTAAGTGGAGTCACACTAGGGCAAAACCCATAGGTTGCGATACCAAGTTAGCAGTCCTTGAGGGGACAGAGCTGTTATTAACTCTACTAGAGACTAAGAACCCCAATCCTGGGTTGGTCGGTGTTTCGGTGTTGTCGACATTTGCTGACATGTTCCCCAAGATCTCACTAGAGCTCCACCTGAGAGAGTGATTGAGTTTACCATTGAGTGGGTTCCTGGTGCCAATGTAAGACCCCCCCCCCTTTTTGAAACAACGGGGTCTTAGGCCCAGAACCACGGCTTTGTGGTGACACCTTCATGCCCGGGAAGGTCATCACTACAAAATGCTGATCCTGCCGGCCAAATCGATCACAACTGTAGTAATGAAATAAAGACAAGTCCACAGAAATCACATATATAGTAAATAATCTCCACTAAGGGAGTGTCCATAGAAATAATAATAAAAGTGTTGAATCTTGGGCTCATGCCCAGTACATCAAGTCCTCACTACATATCTCTCATCACGGAAGCAAAATAAATATAACTACTAGCGATCAAGACTCACAGTCCCTGCTGTCTGAACTCCATTACTAGACTGCCCCATCTCCAAGTGTGCCGACCTTCGAGGTTGCTCCTCCATGTTGGGTTCCACGGTCCCCTAAAATGATGTGGTTCGAAAACTGTTAGTCTAAAAGACTAAGCCATATCATCCCCCGCCCCTTCCCCCATTGCTCCTAGGCACCGAGCGGGGAGGAGGAAAGGAGAGGACATGAAGGTGGAGAATAACAAATATGCAGATGGCGGCGAAACTAAACTAGCAGTTCTATAGTATACAAGATATAATGAAGGTAAAAAGACTGAACAGGAAAAGTAACCTTAACTTATATGAAAACACATAAGCCAAGGGATCTTTTGCAGGGCTTCTATCGTATAAAAAGTCTCATACCAATTTATACGATAGGGTGTCAGTTTTCTAACAAGCATAAATATAAATATATTGAAATAAACCTTAACTTATAAGCACGCTCGCACGAACTTATAAACCAAGGGGTCGTTTTGTAGGGCCTATTGTGTAAGCATCCCATACCACTTATACAATAAGTATCGGGTTATATGCAATGATTATGCTATGAAATACATTTATGCCATGATGTGAACATGCAAGTGTAACTCACCCACTCGTCTCTGTGTACACAGACCTTTAGTTCCCCCTTTCTGGAGCCGAACCTCCCAGGATACCTCCGTAGTGGCAAACGAAAGCGGTGGGTTGGGCCTCGCCCACATCTAAACCTGTAATTACACTACTAGTCAGACCTATCATATGCCTCAACGCTGGTGCACTAAGAGGAGCTCCTGCGTACTCTTGCCGGCTGGCGCACCAGACTTTATTTGGCTAAGTATTAAACCACACTTGCCGAGTCAACGTATTGGTGTCGGTGCATCGACTCTCCAATACCGAAGACCCACCACCTTATACTTTATGCGCATGCAACCTTGATGTATAAACACCTAGCTAAAGCTCTCCGAACCAACCCGTCCGTCACAAACAACAACCGAGCTAAAGCTCGCCGGGCCAACCTGCCCATTACAAACATCAATTGAGCTAAAGCTCGCCGGGCCAACCTGGCCATCACCAAATCCACCGAGCCTACTGCCCGAGAGACCCAACCTAACATCCCGAGACATCTAGGTGAGTGAAAGTGAACCCCTAGTTACACTAGTTACTCTTGCAATTTAGTTTTACCTACAGTTTAGGTTAGCCCAGGAGTGCACAAGGTATTCCCCGTGAAAGGCTCTCGAACGGACTAGAAACTACGATGGGATTACGCCCAAAGCTCTCTTTTGCAAGGCACTTACTATTATTGGTTGTTATCAAATTTATCAAACCCTTACTTGTTGTATTGGATCTAACCCTAGAGTATTTGACACTTCCTCCCCACGGGGAAAGACGATCTTTTGTCGATCCCGAGCACCACTTAACACTAGCCAATCCAACTCTCTACTCATCATATCTTCCAATGATGAGCTCATTTTTATTTATCTAAACCAGCAAAATCTCTAACCCCAACTCATGTGCCCAAATTCATATTCCGACATAATTTCTGCAGTTTTATTAAATGCAGACCAACCTAAGCTATATGAAGTGTAAAATGAGAGGTACTCAAAATATTTATCCAGTATCCCTATAATAATTAATAGAGGGATGTCATGACCTTTTTAACCTAATTCCAGAATTTCATAATTTTCCTAATTTCTCTGGTAATTTATTTAATTATTCTAGTAATCCAGAAACCCCAAGTTGAACATGAAGCACCAATTTCAGAAAAGCAAATGTTCCACAAAATTTATTATAAATTCAATATAACTATCTAACATAAAATCCAAAGTCTCCCAATTTTGCAGCAAGGTTTAGCCTTTAATTCTAATTTTGAATATAACCTATTTTTATCAATTTTAAGAGGCAAGTGCAGCAAAAATATTTCCAAAAATTCTGAGAAAATTCAAGGATGATTATAAGGACATATAAATGCTCTAGGTCATGTTTCATAATTTATTAGCAAGTAAGGAGCTCTAAACAATTTATTGAACAATTTTGCAAGTTAATGAGCTTGTGAAGTAGGTACTGCAAATATGTATTCAAGAATTCTAATAAAATTCATACATAAGAAATAAGGTCTAAAACTCCCTCTACCTAATTTTCATGACCTTCCAATGGGCAGTGGGATCATAATATCCAGATAAATATGTAGGGCTAACTCATGCATTTATAAAGGAAGTACTAAAATTAATGTCCCAAAATTCTCAATTAAATTTCCAGAGGTTCATTCTATACTTATGACCACACTACCCAAATTTCATTATTGTTCAAGGAGTTTTACTAACCTATTCTAGCACTACAAAGTTTGTGCCCTAAACTAGGGTTAGGGTTTTGTGGGGCCTACCTTTCCCAAATCCCCTAGGATTTTTACCATAGGGCTTTAGCTACCCTAGTACCCTCCCTACCAAATTTCAAGTCCATATAAGGTCCTTTAACCTCATTCCCTTCACAAGACACAAAAGCCCTTCCTTAGGGTTTGGTCTTAGGTCTTAGTGCAAATCTATTCCAATCTACCCCATCTTCCATGGGGAGGTGTTAAAAGCCATGTCAAGTCAGTGGCCCCAATTTCAACCTCTGTTGAGGTGACTTGGACACTCAAAACCCAAAGTGCACTTTTTGACCAAAATACCCTTATTATGGCAAGGCTAGGGTTTGCATTATTTCAATTCAAACCATCTCCAAATGAGATGAAATTTAAACCAGAGCTTAATAATATCCCCAAGCACCACTCACCAAAATTTGGGTGAGTTTGGAGGTCATTTGGTCCCTAAATTATTTTACCCTAAAGAAATTAAATAATTTCCAAAACTATAGAAACATTATCCCCACAAATTCTCATTTTTGGGCAGGACTAGATATGGACTAGGGTGACTTCCTGTCCAAATTTCAAGTCATTTTGTTCAGAGATGAAGTGTGGGCACCCATTTTAATTTCTATCTAGCCCTAGGTATAGACCCCACCAAAATGGGTGCCCTGGTCAAACCATGCACCCAAATTGGTTCAAAGTAATTTTACAGTAAACTAGACCCACAAGGCTACAAATCTTATGTTGACCATTTTCTTATAGAGTGTCTCGAAGTATTTTTAATAATTTGAAACATTAAATAGTAAAAGTGTGACAGATTTAATAAAATGTAATAATATAATCCTATAGTTTAATTCTTATACTGCACGAATCTTGGCGCACATTTGGACGGCATCCCGTCATCATCCCCACGCACCAACGGCTATGATTCAACCCTCCTAGAGCAGTTTCCAAACACCACCACCGACCATCCGGCCACCTCCCTGGCCGGCCACCGCCACCACCACCTCCGTTGAGGTGGTGGATAATGCCAGGCGGCGGCACAGCCGCCGGAGAAGCCTATTCTAGCGAACCTGATAGGTAAGTTTTTGCTGAAAATGTGGAGAAACGCTCTCCCGATCGGGCTCAATTGAGCCCGAACCTTGGCCCTAAGAGTTGCTACGATCTACCCATGGAAGAAGGAGAGAAGGAGGACTTGTTGGGAGGGCAGGAGGCAAGCTAATCTCCGGGTTGCCATGGCTGTAACGCCCCGAAACTCAAAGGAGCAAAGGGGGGTGTTTTGGGCCAATTTGAGTTCTGGCTGCAGACACACGGTCTGGGACACGGGCATGTCCCAGGGCGTGTCAAGCCTGTGTCGACACTAAGGCGCGAAGTCGACACTTTGGTCTCGACATAGTGTCGAGACTGGGCACACGGCCTGCGACACGGGCGTGTTGCAGGGCGTGTCGACCCGTGTCGACACTTAGCCGTAAAGTCGACACAGTGCTTCGACGTTGTGTCGAGACATGGCACACGGCCTGCGACACGGGCGTGTCGCAGGGCGTGTCAACCCGTGTCGACACTCGTCCCGCGAAGTCGACACTTTGGTGTCGACAATGTGTCGAGACATGGCACACGGCCTGCGACACGGGCATGTCGCAGGGCGTGTCGACCCGTGTCGACACTTAGCCGCGAAGTATCGAGACCATGTACACGGCCTGGAGCCCAGGCGTGTCAAGGTGACACGGGCAAGGACACGGGCGTGGCCTAGGACCCGTGCAGTGCTCGGGTTGAAAACGGGGAAAAATCATGGAGTACACGGCCGGCTACACGGCCGTGTCAGGTGGAACACGGGCGTGTCAGCTCGAACACGGGCGTGTTCGATACCCGTGTGAGGTTCCAGGTGATTCGATTTTGACGGCGAATGAGGCACACGGCCCTGGACACGGGCGTGTGCCAGGCCGTGTTCGGTCCAGATTGGGCATTTCAGCCCCGAATCGAAGCCGTTCATTTCTTTGACTGAAGATCCAACGGCTGGGGGTTGTTCCTGAAGGGATATACCCGGGTTTTGACTTAGAAAACCCTCACTTTTTCCACTTATCCTCTTTCTAAATCCTTGGAGAAAGGAGAGCTAAGGCAAGAAGAAGAAGAGCTAGATCCGCCATTGGAGGAGCTTCGGAGCTCCGAATCGCAAGCCGACTCCAGATCCACGGAGGCAACGCAAGTGCGGTGATTTCCATCCGATTACTTTTCAATGGCGCCAAAGAGGACCGCAAGGGTAACGATCCTCATCTTGGGCATGAATAGCTCTCTTTCTTAGCATAGGAAGCCCGCTCTCGCGAGTTTGCGGAGAGTTGGAGGCGTTCCTTCGGGTAGATATGTAAAGTCCCCGTTGTTTAGAGTCCGTATGCGAGAACGGACATAGGCATTTTGGTTGAAGCCTACCCGGACATGTTAGTCTGGATCGGTGATGTTGCATTGCATAAGGCCGGAGAAGACTCCGTGCTATTGGGTGTTTTCGGGTTTTCTACGCGGTAGATTGCAGCAGGGAGCCTTGGGGACTAACCCAAAGGTGCACCTGGAAAACTGGGCGGATACGAGATCTTGCTAACTTGGTGGCCTGAGAGCCAACTTGAACATAACGGGGTTATGTGACTTGTGTTAGAATGGGACTCGGTGAAAATTTGACCCGCGCATATGGCTTAAATTATCGTTGCGATGTGAGCACGGGTTAGATGGAGCCGTACCCGCTCTATGTCGTTCGGGTTAGAGAGACCTAAAGTTACATGGCACTCGCCGTTGGCATAGATGTGAGTCTTCGGTGGTCAATGGCTTAAATTGACGTGACCCAGGCCAGGAAGACGAATTGCTCATAGGAATGGCCGTCTAAGTGGCGGTGGTGAGTCCGGAATGTTAATGGCTTTAATTGACGTGACATTGACCGTTCACCGAGAATGTGCCCTGAGTGCACGGGATGTGTGGCCGTGTGAGCCAACGTCTGTGATGAAATGGCTATGTTTATATGCATTGCTCGCTTATGCTAATGAAATGCATGGAAGGAGCATCGCCGCCCCGAGTTGGGGGCGGGATCGTTATAATTTGGTCAGCATTGCTGACCGTTGCCTTGTTTTGCCACCGTGTGGTGGTTTGTTGCTTGCAGGTGCAGCTGGACCAAGCGGTCAATAGCGGGCTAAAGCCCTTTTTGCGAAGCCGGCCCTCGAAGGCCCGAATGGAAATGTTTATTGCTTTATTCATGTATGACCGGCCTGCGTGCCGTGGTTTGTAAATCATGTAACAGTCAAGTGAAACTTTTTGTAAGGCCTTAAGGCTTGTTTTGAGTATTTTGTAATAACATTCCTATTTTCGTATTAGTGGACATTCATGCTTGTTGCTGGGTTCTTGTTTTACAACTCTTAAACTGCTTCCGCTAGAATGCTCTGTGTAGGACGTTGAGATTGGTTGGATGGTTTCCATAAGTAACCACCCGGTCTGTCTGTGGTATATGGCGTCGGGCCCCGGCCGGACCTACTGCTATATACTATGCGACGGATAGGGGGTGTTACAATTTGGTATCAGACTACTGGTTTTGGTCGGACTTAAACTGAATTCGTGGGCGAATTCTTTTTAAGGGGTGGTGAGCACATTGTGTGCGTCATCGTAATAACAGTAAAAAGAACCCATGAATGTCCACTTAGGAATGAAAATACTCATGTTTGAGGAACCTGCGTGTTCCTATAATTGCTGTTTGCAATTTATTTGGTCGCTTAACGGTGTTTTTGTATCACTATAAGTGACCAGAAGTGGTGTTGGACCGTCAGAACGCCGAGTTTCTGAGGCTAGTAGTGCACCGGATGTTGCTCCTGCAACACCTCTGTCGGCTGAAAATATACGATTGGTTGCTGAAGCGGTGTTGTCCGTGATCAATGCGCAGCCTGGAAGGCAAGCGCAGCAGCCCGCTCCTGTGATGGAGCAAGTACCTCTGCAAGAGGCTGAGCCGAGGAGGGTGGAGCATGTGATTGTGGAACCAATAGTGCCAAGGAGGGCAACTGAGAGGCAGCTAAAGCATGTAATGAGCTTTAACCCTCCGCTATTCTCGGGGTTGGGAACCCCATCTCAGGCTGAAGACTGGCTCTCCAGGGTGAAGAGAGTCATGACAGCGACAGAGACAGAGGAGTGGCAAATGACCACCATCGCTATGTTCCTGCTGGACGGTGAAGCGAGGTTGTGGTGGGAAGGTTTGGAGCTGCACTTACTGAGAGGTAGGCAACTTTGTGATGTCTCGATGGAGGAGTTCTCGAGATTATTTTTGGCTAGATACCTCCCTTCGACGCAGAAGATAGCGTTGGAGAATGAGTTCCTGAAATTAGTACAGGGTGAGAGGAGCGTGGATGAATATCTCCACGAGTTTACGCGGTTGAGTCGTTATGCTAGCTCCACCATCATGGATGAGGAGCGCAAGACTAATCGTTTTTATGAAGGCCTGAGGGATGAGCTGAGATTATTACTGTCGGGGCCAATGACGCAGGGTTTCTTAACCTTGGTCAATACTGCCCGGTCCTTGGAGAAGGACATGAAGAGCGTGCAAGCGAAGAAAAGCTTGGGTGAAAAGAAATCTGAGTTCAGAGTGCCGACTACTTCAAAGTCCGGCTATCGGAGGACTTTCAAGAAGCATAGGACTTCGGGTCCAGCTCCTTCTGGCGCTTTTGGGGCGACTACGGGTCGGACCCCGGGTGCGTGTTTTACTTGCGGCAAGACGGGGCATTTCGCCCGTGATTGTTGGAGCGGACGTCCTAAGTCCGAGAGGAGGCCAGGAGCTACTTATGAAGTGAAGGGTAATGCGGTGGAGTCGACCGCATCCCACTATGCTCCGGCCCAACCAAGGGTCTACAATCTTGGCCAACAGGAGGCCATTAAATAAGCTGATGTGGTGACAGGTACGGTTTAATTTATAGCAAGTCAATTTCTTCATATGCTTGTTATGCACATGTTACCTTACCACTACTTGTTTAGGATTTGTGTTGATTTGTGAAAATCCGGCACGAGCACTCTTTGATACGGGAGCTTCACACTCCTTCTTGTCCGAAGGATTTATATTACGCATCGGAGTCCCTTCTTCGATGGCGAAGGATAAGTTGGATGTGTTGTTGCCAAATGGGTGTTCGATGCGAGCGGATAGGATCTGCGATGTTAAGATTCGTATTGGAGAGCAGAAGTTTGACCTGCGGGCATCTTTACTTCCGTTGGTGGAGTTTGACGTCATATTTGGCATGGACTGGCTCTCGGAGCAGCAGGCCCATATAGATTGCGGTAGCAAGGAAGTCAAGCTGGGAGCAAGTCGTGAGACGACTTTTACGGGCTTAAAGGGGTCGAGCAAGACGTTGATGTCTGCTCTTCAGGTGGTGAAGGTGGTTCATGCCGGAGCAGAACTGTTCTTTACACTAGTGGATGTTGCAAAGCCGAAGCTCGCGATGGATTGTATTTCAGTGGTATCGGAATACCCTGATGTGTTCCCCGCAGATCTTCCTGGAGCCCCGCCTCAACGGGAGATAGATTTTACGATCGAGCTAGTGCCAGGTGCAAAGCCTGTGTCGCGATCTCCGTATCGGCTAGCGCCTAAGGAAATGGAGGAGCTGAAAGTTCAACTACAAGAGTTGTTGGAGCAAGGGTATGTGCGCCCGAGTTCTTCGCCTTGGAGAGCACCGGTCCTCTTTGTTAAGAAGAAGGACGGAAGCTTGAGGTTATGTATTGATTATCGAGAGCTGAACAAGCTGACTGAGAAGAACAAGTACCCGATCCCTAGGATTGATGATCTCTTTGATCAGTTAGTCGGGTCGACGGTGTACTCGAAGTTAGATCTCAAGTCTGGGTACTATCAGCTGCGGATAAGGGAGAGTGATATCCCGAAGACAGCGTTTAGTACGAGATACGGGCATTATGAGTTTACGGTCATGTCGTTTGGGCTGACTAATGCGCCGTCAGTGTTCATGGATTTGATGAACAGGACGTTCAGGGAGTACTTGGACCATTTCGTGATCGTCTTCATCGACGATATTTTGGTGTACTCGCAAAGTGAGGAGGATCACTTCAAGCATCTCCATTTGGTGTTGGAGACACTCAGGAGAAATCAGTTGTATGCCAAGTTCTCGAAGTGCGAGTTTTGGCTATCCTCAGTGGCGTTCCTCGGGCATATAGTGAGTGGAGAGGGTATTGCTGTGGATCTGGCGAAGATTGTTGCGATACGGGAGTGGCCTGAGCTTGCTACGGTAGCAGAAGTCCGGAGCTTTTTGGGGCTTGCCGGCTATTATAGGCGCTTCGTAGAGAACTTCTCACGGATAGCATTGCCTCTCACCACTTTGACGAGGAAGGAGCATAAGTTCGTTTGGATGCTGGAGTGCGCGCGAGCTTTTGAGGAATTGAAGTGTCGGTTGACCACGGCGCCTGTACTGAGTTCGCCATGTGGAACCGAAGGCTATGAGATATATAGCGATGCTTCGGGCAGCGGTTTGGGTTGCGTGCCATTGCAGCACGGCAGCGTGATAGCTTATGGCTCGAGACAGCTAAAAGTGCACGAGAGGAATTATCCGGTCCATGACTTGGAGTTAGCGGCCGTGATTTTTGCATTGAAGCTGTGGAGACACTATTTGTACGGTGTGAAGATTGACATCTACACCGATCACAAGAGCCTAAAGTACCTGATTGATCAGAAGGATCTGAATATGCGGCAGCGTAGGTGGATGGAGTTCCTGGGGGACTATACTTTCAAGATCCACTACGTGCCTGGCAAAGGGAATGCGGTTGCGGACGCGTTGAGTCGCCGAGCCCCAGCTCAAGCCAATTGGTTATCGGTGCATGATGAGCGGTTGGTGCGGGAGTTGGAGGCGTTGGAGATTGTTTGTGTGGATAAGCAAGCAAGTGCTGAAGCAGTTCTGAATTGGACTGAAGTCCAATATGACCTGGCTGATCGGATTCGGCAGGCTTTGGATATGGATGCTCATATGAAGCAGTTCATGATAGAGGCTCTGGATGGGTCAAATTCCCAATTCGTCGTGGAGGACGGATTGCTGTGGAAAGACGGTCGTCTGTGCGTCCCAAGCGTGGGCAATTTACGGGTGGAGTTGTTGTACGAGGCACACCATACCAAGTACTCGATTCACCCGGGGAGCACGAAGATGTACCGCGATATAAAGAAACTGTTTTGGTGGCCGGGTTTGAAGAAGGATGTGGTGTTATACGTAGCGAAGTGCCAAACTTGCGCCTTGGTAAAGGCGGAGTGCCAAAAGCCGGGAGGATTTCTTAAGTCCTTGCCTATTCCGGAGTGGAAATTCGACGACATCTCTATGGACTTTGTGCATGGTTTGCCAAGGTCGCAGAAGGGGAACGACGCCATTTGGGTGGTGGTCGATCGATTAACGAAGGTGTCACATTTTATTCCGCATAGGAAGGATGATCCGGTGGAGAAGCTGGCGAAGCTTTATGTGGATAACATAGTGCGGCTTCATGGTGTGCCCCGCAGCATCGTGAGTGACCGAGATGGGCGGTTCACGTCCAATGATTGGAGGCTGGTGCAGCAAATGTTGGGAACAAAGCTGAAGTTTAGCACAGCCTTCCATCCGCAAACGGATGGGCAGACCGAGAGGGTCAATAGAACCATGGAAGACATGCTTCGCATGTGTGTCTTGGACTTTGGAAAGCGATGGGAGGACCACCTTTATTTGGTGGAGTTCGCATACAACAACAGCTACCAAGCAAGTATTCAGATGGCGCCTTTCGAGGCCCTATATGGTAGAAGATGTCGCACGCCGTTGTCTTGGTTAGAAACGGGCGAGTCAAAGTTGTATAAGCGATCGGAAGTGGAGGATGCTACTTCTTTGGTGAGGACAATTCGGGAGAGGTTGCTTATAGCTCAGGACCAGCAAGCAAAGTACTATAATGCCAAGCACAGGAACGTGGAGTTCGCTGTGGGCGATTATGTATACTTGAAGATCAAGCCGTTCAAGGGTGTCTCGCGGGTGCGGCGATTGAAAAAGCTAAGCCCGAGGTACCTTGGACCGTTCGAGGTTCTGGAGCGAGTAGGAGAAGTGGCCTATCGGCTGAAGCTTTCAGTGGAGCTAAGTGGTTTACATGATGTATTCCATATTTCGGTGCTTCGGAAGGCGGTGCAAGAGCCTACGCAAGTGATCGCGGTCGATCAAGTGCCGGTGGATAGTGGGCTAACGACAAAAGTCAAGCCCGTACGGATTGAGGACTCGGAGGTCAAGCGGCTACGCAATAAAGAGATCAGGATGGTCAAGGTCCGGTGGGACAACTGCGGTCGTGAGGAGCTCTCTTGGGAGCGAGAGCAGACGATGCTTGACGAGTATCCGGAGTTGTTCCGCTCAGGTACAAATTTTGGTTTTGTACATGTTTTTCCCTTTATGTAATTTCGTGGACGAAATTCTTTTAAGAGGGGTAGAGTTGTAACGCCCCGAAACTCAAAGGAGCAAAGGGGGATGTTTTGGGCCAATTTGAGTTCTGGCTGCAGGCACACGGCCTGGGACACGGGCGTGTCCCAGGGCGTGTCAAGCCTGTGTCGACACTAAGGCACGAAGTCGACACTTTGGTCTCGACATAGTGTCGAGACTGGGCACACGGCCTGCGACACGGGCGTGTCGCAGGGCGTGTCGACCCGTGTCGACACTTAGCCGTGAAGTCGACACAGTGCTTCGACGTTGTGTCGAGACATGGCATACGGCCTACGACACGGGCGTGTCGCAGGGCGTGTCAACCCGTGTCGACAGTCGTCCCGCGAAGTCGACACTTTGGTATCGACAATGTGTCGAGACATGGCACACGGCCTGCGACACGGGCGTGTTGCAGGGCGTGTCGGCCCGTGTCGACACTTAGCCGCGAAGTATCGAGACCATGTACATGGCCTGGAGCCCAGGCGTGTCAAGGTGACACGGGCAAGGACACGAGCATGGCCTAGGACCCGTGCAGTGCTCGGGTTGAAAACGGGGAAAAATCATGGATTACACGGCCGGCTACACGGCAGTGTCAGGTGGAACACGGGCGTGTCAGCTCGAACACGGGCGTGTTCGATACCCGTGTGAGGTTCCAGGTGATTCGATTTTGACGGCGAATGAGGCACACGGCCCTGGACACGGGCGTGTGCCAGGCCGTGTTCGGTCCAGATTGGGCATTTCAGCCCCAAATCGAAGCCGTTCATTTCTTTGACTGAAGATCCAACGGCTGGGGGTTGTTCCTGAAGGGATATACCCGGGTTTTGACTTAGAAAACCCTCACTTTTTCCACTTATCCTCTTTCTAAATCCTTGGAGAAAGGAGAGCTAAGGCAAGAAGAAGAAGAGCTAGATCCGCCATTGGAGGAGCTTCGGAGCTCCGAATCGCAAGCCGACTCCGGATCCACGGAGGCAACGCAAGTGCGGTGATTTCCATCCGATTACTTTTCAATGGCGCCAAAGAGGACCGCAAGGGTAACGATCCTCATCTTGAGCATGAATAGCTCTCTTTCTTAGCATAGGAAGCCCGCTCTCGCGAGTTTGCGGAGAGTTGGAGGCGTTCCTTCGGGTAGATATGTAAAGTCCCCGTTGTTTAGAGTCCGTATGCGAGAACGGACATAGGCATTTTGGTTGAAGCCTACCCGGACATGTTAGTCTGGATCGGTGATGTTGCATTGCATAAGGCCGGAGAAGACTCTGTGTTATTGGGTGTTTTCGGGTTTTCTACGCGGTAGATTGCAGCAGGGAGCCTTGGGGACTAACCCAAAGGTGCACCCGGAAAACTGGGCGGATACGAGATCTTGCCAACTTGGTGGCCTGAGAGCCAACTTGAACATAACGGGGTTATGTGACTTGTGTTAGAATGGGACTCGGTGAAAATTTGACCCGCGCATATGGCTTAAATTGTTGTTGTGATGTGAGCACGGGTTAGATGGAGCCGTACCCGCTCTATGTCGTTCGGGTTAGAGAGACCTAAAGTTACATGGCACTCGCCGTTGGCATAGATGTGAGTCTTCGGCGGTCAATGGCTTAAATTGACGTGACCCAGGCCAGGAAGACGAATTGCTCATAGGAATGGCCGTCTAAGTGGCGGTGGTGAGTCCGGAATGTTAATGCTTTAATTGACGTGACATCGACCGGTTCACCGAGAATGTGCCCTGAGTGCACGGGACGTGTGGCCGTGCGAGCCAATGTCTGTGATGAAATGGCTATGTTTATATGCATTGCTCGCTTATGCTAATGAAATGCAGGGAAGGAGCATCGCCGCCCCGAGTTGGGGGCGGGATCGTTATAATTTGGTCAGCATTGCTGACCGTTGCCTTGTTTTGCCACCGTGCGGTGGTTTGTTGCTTGCAGGTGCAGCTGGACCAAGCGGTCAATAGCGGGCTAAAGCCCTTTTTGCGAAGCCGGCCCTCGAAGGCCCGAATGGAAATGTTTATTGCTTTATTCATGTATGACCGGCCTGCGTGCCGTGGTTTGTAAATCATGTAACAGTCAAGTGAAACTTTTTGTAAGGCCTTAAGGCTTGTTTTGAGTATTTTGTAATAACATTCCTATTTTCGTATTAGTGGACATTCATGCTTGTTGCTGGGTTCTTGTTTTACAACTCTTAAACTGCTTCCGCTAGAATGCTCTGTGTAGGACGTTGAGATTGGTTGGATGGTTTCCATAAGTAACCACACGGTCTGTCTGTGGTATATGGCGTCGGGCCCCGGCCGGACCTACTGCTATATACTATACGACGGATAGGGGGTGTTACAATGGTGGTGGCGGCGGCAATCGGGTTTCTACAACAGAACAGTCATATGCCTTGAATTCTCCAGGTGAAGGTTGTAAGCTTCTCTCCTCTGTCTGGTGATGCTTTTAAGATTCTCAATTGGGGAAGGGGAAGGGTGTAACTCCAATGGCCATGAATGGCCATAATGGGCAACTTCAGTTTCACCAAAATGAAGGGCTAAGCCACTCCACTGGCCGGCCACCTCCTGAAAAACTCCTCCCCTACTTCAAGGAGTTAAAGCCCCATCAAAAGGGGGAGTTATGGGACCTCCATGGCCATGATGGCCATTAAGCACCACTTTCACTCTCCTCCAAGTTTGGGTAACTCCCTCTTTCTCTCTCCTAGTCACCCATTTCTAAATTTGGTGGGCCCAAAATGTGCCTCACCACCTCCTAGACCAATGGGCCACACTTGCCTAGGCCTAGCCCACTTGGATTGGGCTTGAGTTAGCCATTTAGGCTAGTTTGCCCACTTTGACCCAAGGGTTGACTTTGGTCAAATTAGCCACTAGGGCTGACCCCAATGGGTCCTTGGTGACCCATGGGCCTCCCCTAAAGTATAGAAGTACTTGGGTAGGGTCAACTTGCACATTGTAGGTCACTTGCCCTTAGGAAGGGTACTTTGACCAAATTAAGGCTAGGGTTGACTTGAGTCAACTTAGGCTCTCGAGTTGACCCCAATGGGTCCTAAGTGACCCATTGACCTCACCCTAGGATTAGGAGGACATTAGGGGGATCCACGTGGCTAAGGGAAGGTCAGTTGACCCTGTGTAGGTCAGTTTGACCCATTTTGGGTTAGAGTTGACTTTGGTCAACTTAACCACTTTGACTGCCCTCCATGGGTCCTTAGTGACCCATTGACCCCACATTAGGTCTAGGAAGATCCTGGTAGGGTTGGTTGGGCTTTACTAGGGCACACTGCCCTTGGTTAGGGCACCATGCCCAATTAGGCCTAGGGTGGTTCTAGATCAACTTGGCCACCCTGGGTCGACTCCATTGGACCCTTAGGGCTCTAATGAAACTCACAATGGATTGGTGAGGCCATGGTGGGGTCTTGGAGTCTTGGTGAAGCCCCATGATTATCTTAAACTAGGATTTAGAAATCTACTATTTGCAGACCATAATGATCTCACCTACGTTCCTAGGTTCACTTGGCCTTCTTAGGTTTCCTAGGGTTTTTTCATGACCTAGTCATGACAAAACAACTCCTAGGGGTCTAGTTGTTTGAGGGATGTTACAGCCAAGCCCATGTTGCGATCTCCTTACTGCTTAGCACTGAAAGAAGTGGCTGAGTGGATAGCACAGCTCCTAGTATTGATAGATCTGGGGCGTCCAAGTTCATCGTCTTGGAGTGCCCCATTCCTCTTTTTGAAGATAGATGGTAGTCTGCAACTGTGTATCGATTATCGGGAACTCTATAAGCTAATAGAGAAGAATAAGTACCCGATTCCGAGGAATGATAATTTGTTCGATCAGATAGTTTTGATCGACTGTGTATTCGAAGCTGGATTTGAAGTCTGGTTACTTCCAGCCAAGAATCAGTGAGAGTGATGTTCCCTAGACAGTGTTCAATACACGTTGTGGGCATTATGAGTTCACTGTCATGCCTTTCAGACTGACGAATGCGCCATCAGTGGTTATGGATCTAATGAACATGATGTTTAAGGAATATTTGGATCGGTTCGTGACTGTGTTCATCGATGATATCCTAGTGTACTCCCAATCTGAGGATGATCATGCAGAATACTTGCATATTGTTCTTGAGACCTTGCGAAGTAATCAGAGTGTGCCAAATTCTTTGGGTGTGAGTTTTGGCTATCTTCTATAGCACTCCATGGTCATATGGTCGTGGTTAGGGTATCGCAGTGGATCCATCAAAGGTTTCTGCAATATATGAGTGGCCTGTGTTGTATTCTGTAGCAGAAGTCCAGGGTTTTCTGGGGATTGCCGGCTACTACAGGCGCTTCGTAGAAAACTTCTCACGGATAGTGTTGCCTCTTATGACCCTGACGAGGAAGGATCGGAAATTTGTTTGGTCGCCAGCGTATGCTCAAACTTTCGAAGAACTGAATAGTCATTTGACCATGACACTTATCCTACGTTCGTCATGTGGTACATAAGGCTTTAAGCTTATACAATGATCTTTCAGGCAATTGCTTAGGCTGTATTTTGTTACAGTATAGGAGAGTGATAGCTTATGGTTCGCTCCAGCTTGGTGCATGAGAGGAATTATCTGATCCATGAATTGCTGATTGGCGGTGGTGATATTCACGTTGAAGCTTTGGAGGCGCTACCTATATGGTGTGAAGGTTGACATTTACACAGACCATAAGAGCTTGAAGTACCTATCAGATCAAAAAGATTTGAATATGCGTCGGCGAAGGTGGATGGAGTTCCTTGGGGACTACACCTTCAAAATACACTATGTACCTGGGAAAGGTAATGCGGTTGCGGATGCGTTAAGTCGCAGAGCTCCCATGCAGGTCGATTGGTTAACGATGCATGTTGAGCATCTCATTCGAAATTTAAAGGTTTCAAAGATCTCTTGTGTTGATAAAATGTCTGGTGCTGAAGCACGGTTGAGCTGGGTGGAAGTGTTGTATGCCCTTGCTGATCGTATTCGGCAGGCTTTAGAGTTGGATGACGGCATGAAGTGGTTCATGGATGACGCTTTGGATGGGTCAAATGCCCAATTTACCATCGATGATGGGTTATTGTGGAAATGCAGTCGTTTGTGTGTCCCAAGTATGGGCAAACGACGGGAGGAAATGATGTACTCGGCTCCTCATACTAAGTACTCGGTTTACCCGGGGAGCTCAAGGTTGTACAGAGTTATGAAAAAGTTGTTTTGGCGGCCGGGACTGAAAAAAGACATAGCACTTTATGTGGCCAAGTGTCAAACGTGCGCCTTTGTAAAGGCAGAGTGCCAGAAGCACAGAGGATTCTTGGAGTCTTTGCCTATAACAGAGTGAATGTTCGTCGATATATCCATAGATTTCGTGCATGGTTTGTCAAGATCACATAGAGGAAGATGAAGCCATCTGGGTGGTCATAGATCGTCTGACGAAAGTCTCGCATTTCATCCCAAATAGGAAGGACGATTCCATTGAGAAACTGGCAAGTTGTATGCAGAAAACAATGTACGACTGTATGGCGTGCCGCATAGAATCGTGAGTGATCGAGATGGGCGCTTCATGTCCAATGACTGGAGGTTGCTGCGTCAACTATCGGGGACCAAACTGAGGTTCAGGACAGCTTTCCACCCATAGATAGATGGTCAGGCTAGTATTGAGATGACGCCTTTTGAGGCTCTGTACGGAAGGAGGTGTCGTACGTTGTTGGCTTGGGTAGAAACAGGAGAAATAAAGTTGTACAAGCGGAGGGACGTTGAAGATGCTATTTAAACGATACAGTTGATTTGAGAATGGCTACTGATTACTCAGGATAGGCGGGTCAAGTATTACAAAGCCAAGCATCAGAACGTGGAGTTTGCGGTGGGCGATTGGTTATACCTCAAGATAAAACCATTTAAGGGCGTATTAGGAATTGGACGCTTAAAGAAGTTTAGTATGAGGTATGTTGGGCCTTTTGAGATCTTGGAGCGGATTGGTGAAGCCGCCTATCGTTTGGAACTTTCGGTGGAGTTGAGCGATTTGCATGATGTATTTCACATCTCAGTGCTACGGAAGGCAATTCAATAGCCTACTCAAGTGATTATTGTGAATCAAGTTCTAGTAGATAGTGGGTTGACAATGAAGGTCAAGCCAATTCGGATCGAAGACATAGAGGTTAAGCAACTGCGGAACAAGTCCATTAGAATGGTCAAGGTCCTATGGGACAACTGTGGTGGAGAGGAGCTGTCTTGTGAGCGTGAGCAAACTATGAGGGAGGAGTTCCCTGAGCTATTTCTATAAGGTAATCAGATGCACTGTTTACTTTTTATATTTTCCCGTAACGTCAAATTTCGGGACGAAATTTCTTTAACTGGGGGAGATTTGTAACACCCCAAATTTCATAAGGCGGTCTCTTGGGGTTACTGCTCGGCGGTAGATGTTACTGCATGGCGATAGCTCTAGGGTTTGTGTCGAGCGTGTTGGGTTCTCGAGAAAATGTTGAGCTCTCAAGAAAGACGTTACCGCGTAGCAGAAAGTTGTTACCGCGGGGGAGTAACCACGGATTTAATCTGGCAGACCTCTCGGGAAGTGATGCGCCCGTGAACAGACTCTTACTGTGGTTGGTTCGGTGAGTCGATCGCCACGGGTGTGCTACAGGAGGCAAGTGCACCTATCGCAAGTAGTACTCGATATTCGGAGGAATACCGAGGTTGTATTATTCTCGGGGTCGTGTTGACTATTCTTACTCCTCTGGGAGGACTATTATTTTACTGAAAGTAAGGTGGAGATTTTAATTAATTAAAGACGGAAAAAGTAAAGGAGCAAAAAAAATGATTTAGAAAATATTCGATGAAGGGTTAACGCTCGGCATCGAATCGGATTAAGACTAAAATAATTTTTAATAATTATAGGACTTAGTTTTCAAATTAATTAAAGGCAACTTGGCCGTGGAGGTTCCACAAATGTGAGCGCACTTATCTCTAGGAATATTACTCACCTGAACGCTAAGACTATTCGACCGAACGTTAGTCCGACGAATGATTCCTCTTAACGCCCGCTTTACGCTAAGAACCCCGCTATTGGGTGGGGAACCCAATCCGGAAGAATTATGCTTGTCCTCTCTCGAGGGTGTGCACGCAACTCTCTTTACCCAGGGGTGATCTGTCCATACGCACGGCCTCCCGGCTAGCTAGTGTATGGATAACGAAAATAGGGCCCACACATCAATTTGTGGTCCTACGTGTCGTTAACCCGGGTTAAACCTTAAGTCCTAAAATTAAAGTGAAAATAAAGAGCTTTAAATATTACGAATTATTTTAAATGTCCCAATGTTCTTCAATGCCGAGGATAATAGTGATTAGCCACACATCGGTATGGGGACGGCTTTATAATTTGATGAGGCGCGAGTTCGAAATTAAATACTAAATGATTATAAGAAGAGGACATAAAAAATAACAAACATTTAGAAAGCTGAAAAGTTAGCTAAAACAAGAACTCACGCACACTCCAAATTATAAATAAAACAGAATAAACTAACTTACAAAAAAAGGAAAATTACAAGTCCTACTCAAACGAGTAGGCGGGAAATAAAGGGCATGCCATTTAACTCTTAACGAGTAGGCGGAAATAAATGCAAGTACAAGTCCTACTAAAATAATTAAAGAAAAATAAAAGACCTGCCATTTAACTCAAATGAGTAGGCGGTAAATAAAGTCCGGTCATTTAACTCCTAGCAAGTAGGCGGAAATAAACGCTAACACACACACTCTACATAATTGAAAGAAAGCAATAAAACTATCTCCTACACACACGCACTCTACGTAATTGAAGAAAGCGATAAAATAAAGTATGAAAATCTATCTCCTACACACACACACACTCTACATAATTGAAGAAAGCAATAAAATAAAGCATGAAAATAAAGCATGAAAATTTAACACCTATACACACACACTCTTCATAATTTAAAGAAAGCATAAAGATTATTCTCATACACTCACACACACATTTGAAAACAAAATGAAAGTAACCTAAAAATTAAAACTACTATTTTTCTATACTTAGGTTTTACCAAAAACAAATAAAAAGAACAAAATAAAATTTTAAGAGAACAAAAGTTTTTCAAAACAAATCAAAAAAACCAAAGTTCTTTAAAAATTAAAATAACAAGATTTTCATTCTTATGTTTTCATAAAAGTGATAGAAAAGTGAAAAGAAATTGAAAAGAACAAAAAAGGTTTTACAATCCTACAAAAAAAACTAAGTAAACAAAATCAAAATCACCTTCAATACTCTTTTATAAATACATAAGAATGAAAGCATAAGGCTCTTAAGAAAAGGACATGATGAAAAAGAGGAAACCTTATCATACCTAACATGAAGACAAGTTAAAAACATGAATAATAAACATGTTACACTCATACACACACACACACTTTTCATAAAGAGAAAAACAAAGGAGAAACTAAGGATAAAATGAGAAGAGAAGAGGGCACATGAGTTCATTCCAAAGCCATTTTAGAAGAGAAAAACTAACATTTTTATTGATTAAAAGAGACTATTACAAAGCTATTACAAAGCTAAAGCTAAAGCAAAAAACAAACATGAAAGAAAAGGGGGGAGAAATCTCCTTACATAGCAAGGGAATCCACGGATGCAGCCCACAAAACACACTAAAGTGGCTGAAAAATGTGAACCCTTGGTCATTACAGAAGTGGGGAATTTATAGGAAAAAAAGCTAAGTACACGCCCTCCGACACGGGCGTGTCGGTGGGCGTGTTACCACTGTTTGTGAAGAAGGCCGGCGATTTGACGGTAAAGTTGACTTCGGGCTGGACACGTGTCGGTCTCGCGTTGGTCACGCCCCAAGTCATGGGCGTGACGCTGGGCATGTCGGCGAGGTAGAACTGGGCGCAGGTTGCGTCGAAAGTCGTCGCGCGGGTCTTGTCGAGCCAGGTGGAATAGTCATGCCCCAGGTCACGGTGTGATGCTGGGCGTGTCGGTTGGTGTCGACACTCGACAATCGTCGAGCGGAAAGTGTCGAGTTGAAATCGTCGAGCTGAGTTTGAGTGACGCCCTAGGTCACGAGCGTGACTCTGGGCGTGTCGTGGGTTCGACGATCGTGGAACTGAAATCGTCGAGTGGTATGGACACGGGCTTGTGTCATGCCCTGTGTCGGGTGACACGGGCGTGACGCCAGGCATGTCAAGCAATTTTTTGCAGATTTTTAATTTTTTCTGGAAAAATAAAATAAAACAAGTTAGTAAAATATTTACAAAAATAGGAGCATTTTATTGAATACAAATAAGTAAAAATGACAAAAATAAATGAAAACGACTAAATTAATGTACACAAAAATACGTATATTTACAATTCATCAAATACCCCCATACTTAAGCTTTTGCTATTCCAGAGCAAAAGTTTGAGGTGAACTTATAAGGAATAGAAAAAACTCTAAGTTTAGCTACCGCTTAATCAATTATAAGAGAGATCTAAATTGTTGGGTATTGTATCCACAATTACCTGGATTTGAGGAAGCCACCTGTCAAGCTAAGATGAATTCACAATGTATTTGATGAAACATCTTAAGTTGTACTTGCAGCTCCTCCACGCTAAGTGCACACCAATGTCATGGTGCAGTAGGTCAATATACACGGGTCTGCAAGACGTAATCCCTCGTTGAGCAGATCAGTGTGTTGGCCTACATATACTCTCTCTATTGGAGTGCACTTACTTTCAAGTACATGGCTGTTCATATGCAAGAGAAGACAAGGAGCATGGATGGGTCAAGGAGCAGCTCCTAGGTGGAAGACGAAAATTCATCCAAGGAAAATTCGACGAGAATCACCAAGTGATTCTCGTCGATTCGACGAGAATCACTAGTGATTCTCGTCGATTCGACGAGAATCACTAGTGATTCTCGCCGAATCGACGAGAATCACTAGTGATTCTCGCCGACTCCTTCTGGCTACCTCAAAACAGTGCCAAGTAAGATTCGGCGAGAATCACGAGTGATTCTCGCCGAACCAGTGGTTAAGCAGATCATGGATACCAAGTGAAAATCGCTGAGAATCAATAAGTGATTCGTCGAGAATCACTAGCGATTCTCGACGAATCGTCGAGAATCACTTGGTGATTCTCGCCGATTCGTCGAGAATCACCAGCGATTCTCGCCGATTTTAACTTAGTGATTTCTCGTGATGCTCCTGAACCGGATTCTGCAGCTGTCAATTTTCTGGACCGGGATTTAGGGATTTCTATTGTGGGTCCCACAAACGGTCATATTGGAGTTAGCTACAGTGTATAAATACATGGGTATTTTGAATAGTAAAAGACAGAGAAAGAAACCGAGCCGCGACGTAACCCTAAAATCGCGATTCCTCTCCGCCGCCGCCGTCGCGCTCGGGCACGTTGGTCGCCGTCAACAATCGGGAATCCTTCGTGGTCTCCGGCGACAGAAGCTTAGCAAAGCTCTGAGTCTCACGTGTCTATCCGGAGATCTCTTGTCTCTCGATTTGTTGACCGGGAAAAACTCCCCCGTCCGAATCGATCGAGACGACTGATCCTAGAGTGACCGTTGGTAGACCTAGCTTGCTTCGCAACGAAGTTTGGATCTCCAAGTTCAGCAGCCGCTCATCATCATAGCCGCCGATCCCGAAGCTAGCCGCCGCTCGTGTTGCCGCCGCCGGTTCCGGGGAGATCCTCTCCAAGAGAGACCAAGGTTGTAAACTCTTCGTTGACTTCACGAACACGTCGTCGAACGAAGAGGAACACCGTAGTCTCTGAAAGAAGTTTGTATTTCGTATACATTCTATATTTACTTTTGTTGTAAAGGAACTTTTGTTCCGTGTTGTAAGGGTTGGGTGCAACCCGTTTTGTGGGAGTGTTGACTCTCATGTGTGGAAGGGTTCCTTCCATTAGTGCAGGGATTGGATTTCAATCCTGCTGGAGAAGAGACTGAGTCGTCCCTTGTTGGGAGATAGGTCGAAGGGGGAAAGTGGATGTACCCAAGTCGGGGAACCACTATAAATTGCCTGTGTTTTCTGTGTGCTGTGCTGTTTATTTTTATTGTGCAGGTACATTCGTAAATTCCGCAAAAGCGCTACACGTCACCTATTCCCCCCCCCCCCCCATAGGTGCACTTTGCCGACACTAGGTGGACTTTCAAGTGGTATCATAGGGAGGTTACTCTTCAAAAAGGTTAACACCTTGAGTAGAATCCTGCCACCAGTGTCAGAAGCATGGATCTGGATTATGAGATACCGCCACTCAAACTCCCCGCATGCACAAAGGATTATTATCCCATCTGGAGAATGAGAGTGTCATTTCACCTTGATGCTATCGATCCTCGAGCATCCTTCATCCTGGAAGAGGGTCCGTTTATTCCCATGAAGACCTCCGACTCTGGGATCCAAGTGCCCATGGGCATTGCTGAGATGTCAGAGACGGAACTATCACTATTTCACTTGGATGAGAGGATTCGTCAAATCATTATGGATATCTGGTCTGGATCCTCTCGCTCTAGATTGGAAAAATGCAGGACGGCTAAATCCATGTGGGTGATGATATCAGAGTTGATGGGGGAGTCAGAGAAAGCTGGAATATGTTGTCAACCAGACGAGGAAGCCTATGTGGGGGTCCTCACCTCTGAAGATGAAGGAAAGCATCACTCGGACAACATTAGAGCTCCAGTGTCCGTGTCAGAGACTGAAGAGGACAGTGAGGAAAGCAACTCTGATGAGGATGACACGATGGTCACTGGCTCTAATGACAATATCGCTGAGGAGCAGGTAACTTCTTCATCCTGCCCCGTATCTCTTGAAATTTCTGAAGAAAGGAACTGCGTTCCTCCAGAAAATTCTGATTCCCTGAAGAGAGCCCTTCAGTCAAGCAACCTACTTGCTGAGGAGCAAGCTCAAGAGATTGCTCGACTGAAGGTCTTGTTGGTTCTCCAATTGGCGTCCAACAAGGCCAAGGACTCTAAGATCTCAGCTCTAGAGAGTAGTCTGGAGAATGAGAAAATAATAGTATCAAACTTCTCCAAGGTTGATGTCATTAAGAGAAAGCAAGAAAATGGGTGGATCTCCCGGATTATCAATTCGTGGAGAAATGGGGAAACGGTATTCCGACCCCCCACTCCAAGCAGGAAGGCAACTCATCATGCCTTCAGGTATGACCACAGGAATAGTCGTGGTCACTGCAAGGGTGATCTGTCCCCATGTGGAAACATCCAGAGTGCAAGGGCCGTCATGGCCACCCATGAGGAAATACCTAAGGCTCATTCTGAGCCCTTTGTATTCACTGCCACTACCTCAACACAGTGTGGATCTGCATGTCCCAGCTCACAGAAGACTTCTCACCACTCGAGGACACGGGATAGAGAGGATAGAAGTCATGATGTCAGGTTCCATGGGGCCTCTGTAAGGGAGATGCCTGAAAGAATGGCACCACCTTCCCGGCCTCATAACACTCACAACATGCATTCTTTCCACCCTTCCACGTGTCACGATGGAAGAGGAATTTTTGTGACAAGATCATGCCCTATCCCGTTTAGACCTAGGACCGTGACTACATCAGTCACGAGATCAGGTCGGAAACAGCGATACAACATTCACCCATGTTGGTGCTGTGGCAAAGTGGGACACTTTGCCATCGACTGTTGGCACAACCCCTCTGTGCCCACGGCAATGGCTTATTCACATTCTCGGGACAGAGGTAGTCTTCCAAACAGGTTTTCTGAAGGAAGGCAGTTGCGTGCTTATGCTAACAGGAACCTAGGACCCAATATGATTTGGGTTCCTAAGGTAAAGTAATTCTTTCTTGCAGGGTAGTCTAGGTTCCCGTGAATATGATGGGAACTAGACAGTAGGGGGCTCAAGACAAAATTGGAACAAGCGTCTGCAATAACAGACGTGATATCTACTTGAGCATACTCACATTGAGCTTATAATATGTTCTACCTGTGGGACTTAAACGATGACTCTCAAAATCCCAGGTACTCATGATCAGTTCCAAGACTTGAGTCGTTTTAAATTGACAATATATATATATATATATATATATATATTATATACATATACTTCTTTGTATATTAGTGTATGTATGCACGTCTAAGGATAGGTTAACTCGATACATGCAAACCTTTATACATCAATAAAGAGTTAACGAAGATATGTCATTGTGAATCTCGACAACTCACAATTGACATCAAGAAGTGTTTGGAGAAGCATCGCTCAAATCCAAATAGATTATCTTTACAATAAATATGCATTTATCGTTCTTATATTGACTTGACATCAGAAGAATTCGAAAATGCTGGAATGCTTCCTAACGTGAAAATTCCTAGTTAAGAAACCATTCAATTTCGACTTAGACAAATCCCGCCGACCCTTTATATACGAAGAATCCCGCCGAATCCTGTCGAAGGAGCTCGCCGACCGTTCAACTTCCTTAAGTATCCCGCCGAAGGAGCAAGCCACACGAATCCCGCCTCACGTCGCAGCAGATATCCCGCAAGAGGTCTTCCGCCGACTCTCGCAGAAACCACGCCAGTTCGCAAAGCTTCTTCCGTCGGATCCCGTGAGGTTTCTCCTTTAGAAATCGCGCAAAGTTCTCGTCGGATCCCGTATCGACTTCGCAAAATCCCGCAAGTTCTCCATCGTCTTCCCCTAAGCTCCCGCAAGGTTCTCGCAAAGTTCTCGTCGAAAGGCTCCCGACGAATCCCGCCGAAGCTCGCACCGTCGATCTCCCCAAGTTTCGATTTTTCTCCGCTCGAACCAACTCACCGTATTCACCGCTAGGTATCCCCTCACCCTCACTTGGACGTGATCACTAGTATCACTTCTTTTTTTGATTTTTGATTAAGCGAAGAATAGGGCTTCTCTCTCTAGATCTACGATGGCTCCACGGACAACTGCTGGGTTGATCACTGGTTGCGAGCTTGTTCGGACTGGGTTCTCTCACGCCTCGGACGAATTCAGCAACATCATTCTGATGCTGGAAGAGTCTGGGCTAACATTCATCTTGGAGCACCCTTGCAAAGTTTTGGACAAAGAGGTACTGGAGTTCTTCGCTACCGCAAGACTCCGAAATGGCGACTCCGTAATCAAAAGCAAGGTGGCTGGGGCAAAGCTGTCTCAAGCTGACTCGCTATCTGCAGCTTTCTAGCTCGGAGCATGAGGACTATCTGGAGGACGATGACAAAAACAGAACTCTCTTATTCTGCGGTCTCCAACGAGGAACTCGATCAATAAAGAGGAAGGATATGAATGAAGAAGGGAAGCTCCTGTCAGACATTATTGGAAAGGTGCTCATCTGCAAACCGGGCTCTCATGACCATATCTCAGGAGATATGTTCAAGATCCTGATAGTTGTTGTCTGCCGTAAGAGGTTCAACTGGGGGGAGTTGCTGTTCGAGAAGATCAAGGACACCTTGGGCACTCCGAGTTTTGGCCGCATCATAAGTCTATATCTAAACCAACTAAATGGAGACAAGTTTGACATGAGCAAAGGTGTCCCTCTCCACTACTTGAAGAAGATGGACACAAGTGTGTTTGATCGATGGGAGAGGCGTATTGGGCAGACTGCAGTGGAAGAACAACAAGGAGTATCTCCAGCAGTCAACCCCAGTGAAGTTCCTGATACCCTGTCTGCAGGAATCGAGGGGGAGCCTCAACCCTCGCATACCGATGTAGTATCGTACATCTCCCGGTGGCCAGGGATGCGGTGGCCGAAATTCAAGAACAAAGTGACACTGTATTGGAGCCTGCTGACAAAGAATTGGAAGAGCCTGCTGACAAAGAATTGGAAGAGACTGCTGACAAAGAATTGGAAGAGGCTGCTGATATAGATGATTTCTTGGATGATGACGGAGAGGACGATGAGAATGAGGGACATGAAGTATTGGAGGGTCCGGATCTTGTTGAACCTCCATCTGAAAAGAATGCACCAGTGGAGGGGGAGTCAGATAAATCTCCAAAGGCCGCCAGTATTCCTCCTTTAGAGACTGTGATTGTATCCAGCTCTACAGATGCGTCTGCTGAAATGCAAGGCCCACAAGTGCCTCCGGCTCTTCCATTACGAGATGAGCTAGCCACTCACACAGTAAATATCATTCAGGGAATTGTGAATGAACTCAAAGACTCCTTTGCTAACGCTCAGAATAAACTGCTGAAAAGGATTAAGACTTCTGAAAATCTGATGCTCAAGAATATGGTGGAAATCAACCATAAACTGGACGTGATGGAGAAGAAATTTGAAGAAAAGTATACCGCGGCCGGCGAAGCTGTCACACTCCTTATGGCTGGATTGAAAAAGAACACTGATGCTCTTGCTGTCGTAAATCAGAATGCACATGTTGTCGCCAACAACATTCAAAAGTTTGACGGTAATATGATCACTCTTAACGCCAATCAGCAGGCCTTGGTCTCTGAATTCTCTAAGACCACCAAGCATATTGATGACTCCCTGCATTCCTATGCCAACTGCATCACTGTCGAAGCCAAAAAGGGGGAGAAAGAGTATATAGCTAAGTTGGCCGAGCTTCAAGAAAGCATGAGCACAAACTTCGCACAATCAAGCAAATATGTCTATGAGAGCTGCTGGTGGATGCTCCAACAGGCGTTAGGTACGTTAGGCGTCGTTCTGCCTGACAATCAAGCAAATATGTCTATGAGAGCTGCTGGTGCATGCTCCAACAGGCGTTAGGTACGTTAGGTGTCGTTCTGCCTGACAATCCTGCAGGTATTCATGTTCCTGAGACATCTACGGCCGCTGAGGGAGTATGTGCTGCTGAGGATTTAAGTACAAGTGCTGCAGATGTTCCCACAAATGACGTTGATGCTAGGGCTCTCTCCAAAGCTAAACTGAGGAGCATGTTTGACCAAGAGGCCTTAGCAAAAGCCCGGGGAAAGAGAAAAGTTCAGGAAGGGACCTCCAAGGAGACTCTAGCTGAGAAGAGAATCAGAATGAGTGAGGAGGATGTACGAAACGAAAGGTGGAGTCCAGTTTCAAGGAACATCATCTTAGACACCTTCTGGCTGCAAGAAAGAGGAGAGATCAATCGAAACGAAGTATATAGCCAGTATGAGTGGGAAACGCACAAAACGTTTGAAGCGAAACGCAACATCTTTTTCAGAAACAACAAGGATGCAGATAAAGTTCCTCCTCCTAGGTATTACCCGAAGCCCAAAGAATACATGGAGAGGCAAAGCAAGAAGTACTTGGCTCAAAATCCTAAGGGTGACTTAGCTAAGGAAAAATAGTCAATAACTTATAGCTTGTCACTTTGTCTTAAGAACACTTAATGATTATTGTTATCATATGAACAATTCTGAGATTATATGTGTATATATATTGGTATATATATTTGAACTTGTGAATGACTCAAGTCCTGATATGGTTGCATATATTCTCTTGTGCTGCATGTTTAATTTCTGAATGTTATGTTTATTATTTGATAGGTGTTATTCATCTTAGCTAGTAGGGTTTTGGCTTCGTCAAATAGGGGGAGATTGTTGGGTATTGTATCCACAATTACCTGGATTTGAGGAAGCCACCTGTCAAGCTAAGATGAATTCACAATGTATTTGATGAAACATCTTAAGTTGTACTTGCAGCTCCTCCACGCTAAGTGCACACCAATGTCAGGGTGCAGTAGGTCAATATACACGGGTCTGCAAGACGTAATCCCTCGTTGAGCAGATCAGTGTGTTGGCCTACGTGTACTCTCTCTATTGGAGTGCACTTACTTTCAAGTACAAGGCCGTTCATATGCAAGAGAAGACAAGGAGCATGGATGGGTCAAGGAGCAGCTCCTGGGTGGAAGACGAAAATTCGTCCAAGGAAAATTCGACGAGAATCACCAAGTGATTCTCGCCGATTCGACGACTAGTGATTCTCGCCGAATCGACGAGAATCATTAGTGATTCTCGCCGACTACTTCTGGCTACCTCAAAACGGTGCCAAGTAAGATTCGGCGAGAATCACGAGTGATTCTTGCCGAACCAGTGGTTAAGCAGATCATGGATACCAAGTGAAAATCGCTGAGAATCAATAAGTGATTCGTCGAGAATCACTAGCGATTCTCGACGAATCGTCGAGAATCACTTGGTGATTCTCGCCGATTCGTCGAGAATCACCAGCGATTCTCGCCGATTTTCACTTAGTGATTTCTCATGATGCTCCTGAACCGGATTCTGCAGCTGTCAATTTTCTGGACCGGGATTTAGGGATTTCTTTTGTGGGTCCCACAAATGGTAATATTGGAGTTAGCTACGGTGTATAAATACATGGGTATTTTGAACAGTAAAAGACAGAGAAAGAAACCGAGCCGCGACGTAACCCTAAAATCGCGATTCCTCTCCGCCGCCGCCGTCGCGCTCGGGCACGTTGGTCGCCATCAACAATCGGGAATCCTTCGTGATCTCCGGCGACAGAAGCTTAGCAAAGCTCTGAGTCTCACGTGTCTATCCGGAGATCTCTTGTCTCTCGATTTGTTGACCGGGAAAAACTCTCCCGTCCGAATCGATCGAGACGACTGATCCTAGAGTGATCGTTGGTAGACCTAGCTTGCTTCGCAACGAAGTTTGGATCTCCAAGTTCAGCAGTCGCTCATCATCATAGCCGCCGATCCCGAAGCTAGCCGTCGCTCGTGTTGCCGCCGCCGGTTCCTGGGAGATCCTCTCCAAGAGAGACCAAGGTTGTAGACTCTTCGTTGACTTCACGTACACGTCGTCGAACGAAGAGGAACACCGTAGTCTCCGAAAGAAGTTTGTATCTCGTATACATTCTATATTTACTTTTGTTGTAAAGGAACTTTTGTTCCGTGTTGTAAGGGTTGGGTGCAACCCGTTTTGTGGGAGTGTTGACTCTCACGTGTGGAAGGGTTCCTTCCATTAGTGCAGGGATTAGATTTCAATCCTGTTGGAGAAGAGACCGAGTCGTCCCTTGTTGGGAGATAGGTCGAAGGGGGAAAGTGGATGTACCCAAGTCGGGGAACCACTATAAATTGCCTGTGTTTTCTGTGTGATGTGCTGTTTATTTTTATTGTGCAGGTACATTCGTAAATTCCGCAAAAGCGCTACACGTCACCTATTCCCCCCCCCCCATAGGTGCACTTTGCCGACACTAGGTGGACTTTCATAAATAAATATACGGGGTATAAGAGTTAAGTCCTAAAATTATGTAGATGATTTAAATAGCGCAAAAGTTTTGGCCAAAAGACTTCTTGATGTAATCAAATAGAAAGCGGTAATTGTATTGGTTAGATTAACAAAAATAGTTTGGAATTATATGAACTTTTAGCTTATAGGAGTTTTACCGGAAATAATGTAATTTACAAATTATGCTCTCAAAAATATTTTTGAATTAATTCTAGAATCGTGAAATTGGCTAAGGGGATTGATGTTGGTTTATGAAGAGGGTTTTGATTTTGAGGCGAGGTAATTTTTTCTCGAACCTCTATTTTTTTTCTTTTTGGATTATTAGGAAAATGAAATCTTATTTTCCCAATATAATTTTTTTTTCAACTTCATAATAAAATTAAACCCAATGTATATGTGTAGGAGTAATGAATTTTACCCTCTTACTCCATAACATATAATCTTTTTAAATTATTGGGTGCCTATGTTTACGGAACGAAATCTTATTCCCATTGACATAGGATCTTTTATGGATAAAAACATTTTCATGTCAAGTAGGTCATGAAAGGTAAGGGGAGAAAGGAAAATTAGATTTTTAATTAAAAACAATTTTGAGAGCAATCTTAATAAATTGTACGTTCCAATTTTTTAGAAAGCTAAAAGTAATATAATTGAATCCTATAGTCGTTATTTTCTAAAATAGTACACGTGCTCCTTTCAATGAAAAATTAGAAGTAGTGTCTGAAACGAGTTCGCTATTTTTAACAAAGCATAATGAATTCTTTAAAACTTAACCCCGGTTATTTAAATTTTTCACTCAATAATTAACAAACGAATAGCAAACAGAGAATTAATAAAATTCACATATAAATAAACTCAAAATAGAATTTTTGGATAGCATGAAAGTTAAGGATGGAATATTTGATTTATTTGTTTCAAAACATTTTTTTTATTTTTATAGTTTTTATCATCATTTTTTTTCATTTATTATCTTTTTTTGTATTTTTGTTTTGTTTTTTCTCAATTTTTTTTGAATTTTTTGAACTATTATCTTTTTTTTTTGGTTTTTTAATTTTATGAGTTTATGTCATTAATATATACATAAAAAGTTTTTTTTTTGTATTTTTTTAAGAAAATTTTCATTCTATTTACAAAGATTGGGAGAAAAAGAAAAGTTATTTACAAGAATAAGAGGGAAAAGGAAGGGGGAGAGAGAAGATTATTTACGTAAAAATATTTACAAAGAAAAAAGAATATTTACAAAGTGAAACTAAATATTTTTTTGGAATTTTTGTTTTATATTTTTTTGGAGTTTTTGGAAAAAAGAAAGAGAAAGAAAATGAAAAACAATTTTGGATTTTTCATTTTAATTTTTTTTTGTTTTTTTTCATTTTAAGATTTTTTTGTTTTGTTGTTATATATTTTTTTTGTATTTTTGAAATGCAGAAAAATAGAAGTGCAGAAAGTAAAGAACGAAAATACCCTCATACTTAAGTCTAACATTATCCTCAATGTTGTAACGTAAGTATGCGGAACAAAAATTAAATAAAATGCTATATGTACAAAAGTAAAGAGAGGGGGGGTAGAAACGTCCATGATGCGCGTTTGGGGAAGTCCATTAGAAACCCTGCATTTATTAGAAAAAGCAGCAAAGATAATATGGAAAGAGCGAAGAAGATAAGCGAGGGATGCCTCCTAGGAGTGCTTTGTTTATAGTCGTGTAGCTTGACTATTTTGACGGAGTTATAGATCGAGGAGGGTTATGGTTTTGTAATGCTCGATCACTGGGTCGCCCGCTATGTATAACTTAAGTAGATAACCGTTTACTTTAAACGAACCTCTTTCCGGGTGGGAGACGAGTACGGTACCATATGGAAAGACTTCTTCAACTAAGAAGGGACCGGACCATCTAGATTTTAGTTTACCCGGAAAAAACTTAAGGCGTGAATTATAAAGAAGGACAAGATCACCGGGAGAAAATATTTTTGGGGACTTTAAATTTCGATCGTGATAGAACTTAGAACGCTCCTTATTGAATTTATTGCTCTCGTAAGCATTCGCACTCCATTCATCGTGCTTGTTTAGTTGCAGTTTTCTATTCTGAGCGACTAAGTTGGCGTCGAGGTTTAAGAGTTTTAAAGCCCAAAGAGCGCGATGCTCTAGTTCTACGGGTAAATGGCACGCTTTGTCGTAGACTAACCGGAACGGCGTACACCCAATTGTGGTTTTGTATGTCGTTCGATACGCCCACAACGCATCGTCGAGTTTAACGGACCAATCTTTCCTATTTAGTGAAACAGTTTTTTCTAAAATTCGCTTAATCTCTTGATTTACTACCTCAACTTAGCCACTTGTTTGCGGGTGGTAGGGAGTGGCAAGCTTGTGCGTGACTCTATATTTAGCTAACGTCTTAGCCATAAGAGCGTTACAGAAATGCATTCCCCTATCACTAACAATTGCGCGAGGCGTGCCGAAGCGAGAAAATAGTTTTTTAAGAAATGTAACGACGACTCGCGCATCGTTGGTGGGGAGAGCTTGCGCTTCCGTCCACCTCGATACGTAGTCGACCGCCACTAATATATATATATTTTTGAAAGACGGAGGTAGGGGGACAACAAAATCTATACCCCATAAATCGAAGACTTCGCACTCTAAAAACATGTTTTGGGGCATCTCGTTGCGACGAGAGATGTTACCCGACCGCTGACAGCTATCGCATGCGCGCACAAAAGTATGCGCGTCTTTGAAGAGAGTGGGCCAAAAGTAGCCAGCCTCTAGCACCTTCCGAGTGGTCCGGTTGGCTTGATAATGCCCACCGGATGGACCCTCGTGGCAGTGCTTAAGAATTTTCAAGCACTCCACACCCGCAACGCATCTTCGGACCGCTTGGTCCGCGCAGATACGAAAAAGAAATGGGTCCTCCCAAAAGAAATTTTTCAAGTCAGAAAAGAATTTCTTCTTTTGATGACTTGAAAACTCTTTTGGAAGCACCCGCGCTACTAAGTAATTTGCAAAGTCTGCGAACCAAGGCGAATATGACGAAGAAGAAGCATGAATGGCTAGGAGGCGTTCCCCGGGGAATCTGTCATTTATTTCAGATTCGACGAGCGCTTCCGCACCCGGATTTTCTAAACGGGAGAGGTGGTCTACCGCTAGATTTTCTGCTCCCCGCTTATCTCGGATCTCCAAATCAAACTCTTGTAGGAGGAGAATCCATCGAAGAAGGTGGGGCTTTGCATTATTTTTAGCTAATAAATATTTCAGGGTGGAGTGATCGGTAAATACGATAACTTTAGATAGCGTTATATGCGAGCGAAACTTATCAAAAGCGAAGACGACGGCTAAGAGTTCCTTTTCCGTCGTCGTGTAATTTATTTGTGCGGAAGTGAGCATCTTGCTAGCGTAATAAATTGGATGAAAATGTTTTTCTACGCGTTGGCCAAGAACGGCACCTAAGGCAATATCACTAGTGTCGCACATAATTTCGAACGGAAGGGACCAATTAGGGGCCACTAAAATTGGTAAAGTGATAAGTTTTTGTTTTATTAAATTAAAGGCGGACCCGCATTCGCTACTAAAGATGAAACGTGATTCCTTTTCCAAGAGGTGAGTAAGCAGCTTTGTTATTTTCGAAAAGTCTTCAATAAAGCATCGATAAAAGCTCGCATGGCCTAAGAAACTCCGAATAGATTTTACGTTTGTTGGTTGCGGCAGTTTTTCTATAATTTCTATCTTGGCCTTATCCACCTCCATCCCCTTAGACGAAATCATATGGCAGAGGACCAAACCTCCTCGAACCATAAAGTTGCATTTTTTTTCCCAATTTAACACAAGACTTGTGTTGTAACGCCCCGAAACTCAAAGGAGCAAAGGGGAATAATTTGGGCCAGTTTGAGTTCTGGCTGCAGGCACACGGCCTGGGACACGGGCGTGTCCCAGGGCGTGTCAAGCCTGTGTCGACACTAAGGCGTGAAGTCGACACTTTGGTCTCGACATTGTGTCGAGACTGGGCACACGGCCTGCGACACGGGCGTGTCGCAGGGCGTGTCGACCCGTGTCGACACTTAGCCGTGAAGTCGACACAGTGCTTTGAAGTTGTGTCGAGACACGGCACACGGCCTGCGACACGGGCGTGTCGCAGGGCGTGTCAACCCGTGTCGACACTCGTCCCGCGAAGTCGACACTTTGGTGTCGACAGTGTGTCGAGACATGGCACACGGCCTGCGACACGGGCGTGTCGCAGGGCGTGTCGACCCGTGTCGACACTTAGCCGCGAAGTGCCGAGACCTTGTACACGGCCTGGAGCCCAGGCGTGTCAAGGTGACACGGGCAAGGACACGGGCGTGTCCGAACCCGTGTCAGCGCTCGGGTTGGAAACGGGAGAAAATGATGGGGTACACGGCCAGCTACACGGCCGTGTCAGTTGGAACACGGGCGTGTCAGATCGAACACAGGCGTGTTCGATGCCCGTGTGAGGTTCCAGGTGATTCGATTTTGACGGCGAATGAGGCACACGGCCCTGGACACGGGCATGTGCCAGGCCGTGTTCGGCCCAGATTGGGCATTTCAGTCCCGAATCGAAGCCGTTCATTTCTTTGACTGAAGATCCAATGGCTGGGGGTTGTTCCTGAAGGGATATACCCGGGTTTTGACTTAGAAAACCCTCACTTTTTCCACTTGATCTCTCTCCAAACCCTTGGAGAAAGAAAAGCTAAGGCAAGAAGAAGAGGAGCTAGATCCGCCATTGGAGGAGCTTCGGAGCTCCGAATCGCAAGCCGACTCCGGATCCACGGAGGCAACGCAAGTGCGGTGATTTCTATCCGATTACATTTCGATGGCGCCAAAGAGGAACGCAAGGGTAACGATCCTCACTTTTGAGCATGATAGCTCTCTTTCTTAGCATAGGAAGCCCCCCTCTCGCGAGTTTGCGAAGAGTTGGAGGCGTTCCTTCGGGTAGATATGTAAAGTCCCCGTTGTTTAGCGTCCGTATGCGAGAACGGACATAGGCATTTTGGTTGAAGCCTACCCGGACATGTAGTTCGGATCGGTGATGTTGCATTGCATAAGGCCGGAGAAGACTCCGTGCTATTTGGTGTTTTCGGGTTTTCTACGCGGTAGATTGCAGCAGGGAGCCTTGGGGACTAACCCAAAGGTGCACCCGGAAAACTGGGCGGACACGAGGTCTTGCCAACTTGGTGGCTTGGAAGCCAACTTGAACATAACGAGGTTATGTGACTTGCGGTAGAATGGGACTCGGTGAAAGTTTGACCCGCGCATATGGCTTAAATTGTCGTTGCGATGTGAGCACGGGTTAGATGGAGCCGTACCCGCTTTATGTCGTCCGGTTAGAGCGACCTAAGGTTACATGGGACTCGCCGTTGGCATAAATGGGGTCTTCGGTGGTCCATGGCTTAATTTGACGTGACCAATACCATGTAGACAAATTGCTCATAGGAATGGCCGTCCAAGAGGCGGTGGTGAGTCCGGAATGTTCATGGCTTTATTTGACGTAACATCGACCGGTTCACCGAGAATGTGCCCTGAGTGCACGGACGTGTGGCGTACGAGCCAACGTCTGTGATGAAATGGCTATGATTATATGCATTGCTCGCTTGTGCTAATGAAATGCAGGGAAGGAGCATCGCCGCCCCGAGTTGGGGGCGGGATCGTTATAATTTGGTCAGCATTGCTGACCGTTGCTTTGTTTGCCACCGTGCGTGGATTGTTTGCTTGCAGGTGCAGCTGGACCAAGCGGTCAATAGCGGGCTAAAGCCCTTTTTGCGAAGCTGGCCCTCGAAGGCCCGAATGGAAATGTTTTATGTTTTGTTCATGTATGGCCGGCCTGCGTGCCGAGGTTGGAAATCATGTAAAAGACAAGTGAAACATTTTGTAAGGCCTTAAGGCCGACTTTTGAGTATTTTGTAATAACATTCCTATTATCTTGCTAGTGGACATTCATGCTTGTGCTGGGTTCTTGTTTTGCAACTTTAATAAATTGCTTCCGCTAGAATGCTCTGTGTAGGACGTTGAGATTGGTTGGATGGTTTCCATACGTAACCACCCGGTCTGTCTGTGGTATATGGCGTCGGGCCCCGGCCGGACCTACTGCTATATGCTATGCGACGGATAGGGGGTGTTATAATTTGGTATCAGACTACTGGTTTTGGTCGGGCTTGAACTGAATTCGTGGGCGAATTCTTTTTAAGGGGTGGTGAGCACATTGTGTGCGCCATCGTTATAACAGTAAAGAGAACCCATGAATGTCCACTTAGGAATGAAAATACTCGTGTTTGAGGAACCTGCGTGTTCCTATAATTGCTGTTTTGCAATGTTATTTGGTCGCTTAAACGGTGTTTTGTACCACTATAGGTGACCGGAAGCGGTGTTGGACAGCCTGAATGTCCGGTTTCTGAGGAGCATAGTGCACCCGGTGAGGTGTTTGAGCCTCCTCCTTCGTATGAAACCGTTAGAAGGATTGTAGAAGCGGTGTTCGCTGTGACGGGTGCACAGCTAGGAGGAAATGTACAACCCTGCGCCCCTGCTGTGGCTTCAACGCCGGTGGGCGCGATGCAGCAGATGACCTTTGGTAGACCATTGGGGCAGCAGCTGGTTATGAACTTAGTGCAGGGAGCGCACACGGTTGAGGAATATTTGCAAGCTTTTCTTATGATAAGTCGCTACCCATGCTTTGAGTCGGATAATGAGCAAGCTACAGTCGATAGATTCTATAATGGCCTACGCGCCGAGTTACGAGTCCTACTGCTAGGACCAAAGTTATTGGGGTTCCGAGCCTTGGTGGAATCAGCTAGATCATTGGAGGCAGAGTTGAGGAAGACCCTCCCGATGCCAGCGACCATGGTATCGAACTATACAAACCCCATAAGAGCTGCATCCGGCAGAATGCTGGAGAAAGGGGCTATGAAATCGACTAGTAAAGCTTCTTACACTTGTTATACGTGTGGAAAGAAAGGGCACTTTGCCCGAGACTGTTGGAATGGTGCTCGGAAGGGTAAGAAACCTATGTCAGGAGCAGTCAGGGATGTCAGTGCAAAGGAAACGGCATTCAAAGTGCCGAACACCTCGAAGTCTGGATATCAAAAATGGTATAAGAAGCATAGGACTTCGGGTCCAGCTCCTTCTGGTACTTCTGGTCGACTACGGGTCAGACCCCGGGCTCATGTTACAACTGTGGGGAGCCGGGGCATTATGCTCGTGAGTGCCTAAAGCCCTGGAGAAAGCCCGTCGTCGTGGCGACAGGTATGGTTTAAAGATAGTTTTGCTTTAAACACTTGTTATGCATATTAGCTTAGAACTACTAGTGTTAAGCCTTGTTATGACTTTCTTTATCTGCGAGAGCACCGTTCGTTTAGGGAGCTTCGCGTTCCTTTATTAGGAATTTTATTGTGCCTTGGAATACCTCCTTCGATGGAAAGAGATAAATTGGATGTGTTATAGTCCAATGGTGCGCTTTCGGCGAGGGTAGAATTCATTGCTCTTAGTTTGTGGTTTGGGAATTAGGAGTACGATCTGCAAGCGTCGTTACTTCCGTTGGTGGGGTTTGACGTTATATTTGGCATGTACTGACTCTCGGAGCAGCAAGCCTACATAGACTGCGATAGCAAGGAAGTCAACTTGGGAGCAAGTCGTGAGACGACCTTTATGAGCTCGAAGAGGTCGAGCAAGGCGATGATGGCCGCTCTTCAGGTGGTGAAGGCGGTTTGTGCTAGTGTAGAGCTGTTCTGTACACTAGTGGAGGTTGCAAAGCCGAAGCCCGCGTTGGATTGTATTTCAGTGGTATCGGAATACCCTGATCTGTTCCCCGCAGATCTTTCTGGCGCCCCGCCTCAGCGGGAGATAGATTTTAAGAGCGAGCTAGTGCCAGGTGCAAAGCCTGTGTCACGATCTCCGTATCGGCTAACGCCTAAGGTAATGGCGGAGCTGAAAGCGCAACTGCAAGAGTTGTTGGAGCAAGGGTATGCGCGTCCAAGTCCTTCGCTTTGGAGCGCACCGACCCTCTTTATTAAGAAGAAGGATGGAAGGTTGTGGTTGCGTATTAATTATCGGGAAGTCAACAAGTAGACGGAAAAGTGCAAGTACCCAATCCCAAGGATCGATAATCTTTGTGATCAGTTGGTAGGGTCAACGGCGTACTCTAAATAGATAAGGGAGAGTGATATCCCTAAGATGACGTTCAGTACAGGACACGGGCGCTACGAGTTTACGGTCATGCCGTTTGGGCTGACTAATGCGCCGTCAGTATTCATGGATTTTATGAACAGGACGTTCAGGGAGTACTTGGACCGTTTCGTGATCGTTTTCATCGACGATATTTTGGTGTACTCGCAAAGTGAGGAAGATCACTTCAAGCATCTTCACTTGGTGTTGGAGGCGCTAAGGAGAAATCAGTTGTATGCCAAGTTCTCGAAATGCGAGTTTTGGCTATCCGCAGTAGCGTTCCTCGGGCATATAGTGAGTGGAGAGGGTATTGCTGTGGATCCGGTGAAGATTGTTGCGATACGGGAGTGGCCTGAGCTTACTACGGTAGCAGAAGTCCGGAGCTTTTTGGGGCTTGCCGGCTATTATAGGCGCTTCGTAGAGAACTTCTCGCGGATAGCGTTACCTCTCACTACTTTGACGAGGAAGGAGCATAAGTTCGTTTGGACGCCGGAGTGCGCGCGAGCTTTTGAGGAACTGAAGTGTCGGTTGACCACGGCGCCTGTGCTGAGTTCGCCATGTGGAACCGAAGGCTATGAGATATATAGCGATGCTTCGGGCAGCGTTTTGGGTTGCGCGCTACTGCAACACGGAAGCGTAATAGCGTATGGACGTGAGTTTTGCCTCGAAGCTATGGAGGCATAATTCTATACGGTGTGAAAGTGGATCTCTCTACGCCGGTCGCAAGAGCGTGAAGCATCTGGTTGATCAGAAGGATCCGAATATGCGACAGCGTAGATGGATGGAGTTCTTGGAGACTATTCATTCAAGATCCACTACGCGCCTGATAAAGGGAATGCGGTTGCGGACGCGCTGAGTCGCCGAGCCCCAGCTCAAGCAAATTGGCTATCAATGCGTGATGAGCGGTTGGTGCAGGAGCTGGAGGCGTTGGAGATTGTTTGTGTGGATAGACAATCTAGTGCTGAAGCAGTGCTGAATTGGACTGAAGTCCAATATGACCTGGCTGATCGGATTCGGCAGGCTTTGGATATGGATGCTCATATGAAGCAGTTCATGATAGAGACTCTGGATGGGTCAAATTCCCAATTCGTTGTGGAGGACGGATTGTTGTGGAAAGACGGTCGGTTGTGCGTCCCAAGTGTGGCAGTTTACGGGCGGAGTTGTTGTACGAGGCGCACCATACCAAGTACTCGATTCACCCGGGGAGCACGAAGATGTACCGTGATGTTAAGAAACTATTTTGGTGGCCGGGTTTGAAAAAGGATGTGGCGCTATATGTAGCGAAGTGCCAAACTTGCGCCTTGGTAAAGGCGGAGTGCCAAAAGCCGGGAGGATTTCTTAAGTCCTTGCCTATTCCGGAGTGGAAATTCGACGACATCTCTATGGACTTTGTGCATGGTTTGCCAAGGTCGCAGAAGGGGAACGACGCCATTTGGGTGGTGGTCGATCGATTAACAAAGGTGTCGCATTTTATTCTGCATAGGAAGGATGATCCGGTGGAGAAGCTGGCGAAGCTTTATGTGGATAATATAGTGCGGCTTCATGGTGTGCCCCGCAGCATCGTGAGTGACCGAGATGGGCGTTCACGTCCAATGATTGGAGGCTGGTGCAGCAAATGTTGGGAACAAAGCTGAAGTTTAGCACAGCCTTCCATCCGCAAACGGATGGGCAGACCGAGAGGGTCAATAGAACGATGGAAGACATGCTTCGCATGTGTGTCTTGGACTTCGGAAAGCAGTGGCAGGACCACCTTTATTTGGTGGAGTTCGCATACAACAACAGCTACCAAGCAAGTATTCAGATGGCGCCTTTCGAGGCCCTTTATGGTAAACGATGTCGCACGCCGTTGTCTTGGTTAGAAACGGGCGAGTCGAAGTTGTATAAGCGATCGGAAGTGGAGGATGCTACTTCGTTGGTGAGAACCATTCGGAGAGGTTGCTTATCGCTCAGGACCGACAAGCAAAGTACTATAATGTCAAGCACAGGAACGTGGAGTTCGCTGTGGGCGATTATGTATACTTGAAGATCAAGCCGTTCAAGGGTGTCTCGCGGGTGCGGCGATTGAAAAAGCTAAGCCCGAGGTACCTTGGACCGTTCGAGGTTCTGGAGCGAGTAGGAGAAGCGGCCTATCGGCTGAAGCTTTCAGTGGAGCTAAGTGGTTTACATGATGTATTCCATATTTCGGTGCTTCGGAAGGCGGTGCAAGAGCCTACGCAAGTGATCGCGGCCAATCTAGTGCCGGTGGATAGTGGGCTAACGACTAAAGTCAAGCCCGTGCGGATTGAGGACTCGGAGGTCAAGCGGCTACGCAATAAAGAGATCAGGATGGTCAATGTCCGGTGGGACAATTGCGGTCGTGAGGAGCTCTCGTGGGAGCGAGAGCAGACGATGCTTGAGGAATATCCGGAGTTGTTCCGCTCAGGTACAAGTTTTAGTTTTGTACATGTTTTTCCCTTTATGTAATTTCGTGGGCGAAATTCTTTTAAGAGGGGTAGAGTTGTAACGCCCCGAAACTCAAAGGAGCAAAGGGGAATAATTTGGGCCAGTTTGAGTTCTGGCTGCAGGCACACGGCCTGGGACACGGGCGTGTCCCAGGGCGTGTCAAGCCTGTGTCGACACTAAGGCGTGAAGTCGACACTTTGGTCTCGACATTGTGTCGAGACTGGGCACACGGCCTGCGACACGGGCGTGTCGCAGGGCGTGTCGACCCGTGTCGACACTTAGCCGTGAAGTCGACACAGTGCTTTGAAGTTGTGTCGAGACACGGCACACGGCCTGCGACACGGGCGTGTCGCAGGGCGTGTCAACCCGTGTCGACACTCGTCCCACGAAGTCGACACTTTGGTGTCGACAGTGTGTCGAGACATGGCACACGGCCTGCGACACGGGCGTGTCGCAGGGCGTGTCGACCCGTGTCGACACTTAGCCGCGAAGTGCCGAGACCTTGTACACGGCCTGGAGCCCAGGCGTGTCAAGGTGACACGGGCAAGGACACGGGCGTGTCCGAACCCGTGTCAGCGCTCGGGTTGGAAACGGAGAAAATGATGGGGTACACGGCCAGCTACACGGCCGTGTCAGTTGGAACACGGGCGTGTCAGATCGAACACGGGCATGTTCGATGCCCGTGTGAGGTTCCAGGTGATTCGATTTTGACGGCGAATGAGGCACACGGCCCTGGACACGGGCGTGTGCCAGGCCGTGTTAGGCCCAGATTGGGCATTTCAGTCCCGAATCGAAGCCGTTCATTTCTTTGACTGAAGATCCAATGGCTGGGGGTTGTTCCTGAAGGGATATACCCGGGTTTTGACTTAGAAAACCCTCACTTTTTCCACTTGATCTCTCTCCAAACCCTTGGAGAAAGAAAAGCTAAGGCAAGAAGAAGAGGAGCTAGATCCGCCATTGGAGGAGCTTCGGAGCTCCGAATCGCAAGCCGACTCCGGATCCACGGAGGCAACGCAAGTGCGGTGATTTCTATCCGATTACATTTCGATGGCGCCAAAGAGGAACGCAAGGGTAACGATCCTCACTTTTGAGCATGATAGCTCTCTTTCTTAGCATAGGAAGCCCCCTCTCGCGAGTTTGCGAAGAGTTGGAGGCGTTCCTTCGGGTAGATATGTAAAGTCCCCGTTGTTTAGCGTCCGTATGCGAGAACGGACATAGGCATTTTGGTTGAAGCCTACCCGGACATGTAGTTCGGATCGGTGATGTTGCATTGCATAAGGCCGGAGAAGACTCCGTGCTATTTGGTGTTTTCGGGTTTTCTACGCGGTAGATTGCAGCAGGGAGCCTTGGGGACTAACCCAAAGGTGCACCCGGAAAACTGGGCGGACACGAGGTCTTGCCAACTTGGTGGCTTGGAAGCCAACTTGAACATAACGAGGTTATGTGACTTGCGGTAGAATGGGACTCGGTGAAAGTTTGACCCGCGCATATGGCTTAAATTGTCGTTGCGATGTGAGCACGGGTTAGATGGAGCCGTACCCGCTTTATGTCGTCCGGTTAGAGCGACCTAAGGTTACATGGGACTCGCCGTTGGCATAAATGGGGGTCTTCGGTGGTCCTTGGCTTAATTTGACGTGACCAATACCATGTAGACAAATTGCTCATAGGAATGGCCGTCCAAGAGGCGGTGGTGAGTCCGGAATGTTCATGGCTTTATTTGACGTAACATCGACCGGTTCACCGAGAATGTGCCCTGAGTGCACGGGACGTGTGGCCGTACGAGCCAACGTCTGTGATGAAATGGCTATGATTATATGCATTGCTCGCTTGTGCTAATGAAATGCAGGGAAGGAGCATCGCCGCCCCGAGTTGGGGGCGGGATCGTTATAATTTGGTCAGCATTGCTGACCGTTGCTTTGTTTGCCACCGTGCGGTGGATTGTTTGCTTGCAGGTGCAGCTGGACCAAGCGGTCAATAGCGGGCTAAAGCCCTTTTTGCGAAGCTGGCCCTCGAAGGCCCGAATGGAAATGTTTTATGTTTTGTTCATGTATGGCCGGCCTGCGTGCCGAGGTTTGGAAATCATGTAAAAGACAAGTGAAACATTTTGTAAGGCCTTAAGGCCGACTTTTGAGTATTTTGTAATAACATTCCTATTATCTTGCTAGTGGACATTCATGCTTGTGCTGGGTTCTTGTTTTGCAACTTTAATAAATTGCTTCCGCTAGAATGCTCTGTGTAGGACGTTGAGATTGGTTGGATGGTTTCCATACGTAACCACCCGGTCTGTCTGTGGTATATGGCGTCGGGCCCCGGCCGGACCTACTGCTATATGCTATGCGACGGATAAGGGGTGTTATATGTGTCCTCGCACCGTTGAAAGACACGATCTAAATTGTGAAGGCAATCGGGAAAAGAGCGTCCGAAAACAGAAAAGTCATCCATAAAGACTTCCATAATGTATTCTACTAGCTCGCCAAAGATCGCTAGCATACATCTTTGGAATGTAGCCGGCGCATTGCAGAGTCCAAATGGCATTCTTCGATATGCGAAGGTGCTAAACGGGCAAGTAAAAGTTGTTTTCTCTTGATCATCGGGGGAAATGGGGATTTGGAAAAACCCCGAGAAACCATCAAGAAAACAATAATATGGATGACCGGATAAACGCTCTAAAATCTGGTCCAGAAAAGGTAAAGGGAAATGGTCCTTACGGGTGGCATCATTAAGTTTTCTATAATCGATGCACACTCGCCAACCCGTAAAAGTACGAGTTGGGACGAGCTCGTTATGCACATTCGCCAATACGGTTAGACCGCCCTTCTTGGGCACGACATGCACGGGACTAACCCATGCACTGTCCGAAATAGGGTAGATAATCCCTGCATCTAATAACTTAATAATCTCGGCTTTAACGATGTCTTTCATGTTTGGGTTAAGATGATGCTGCGGCTGAATCGTTTTGCGGCAACTATCGTTAAGAAATATCTTATGGGTGCAAAAGGAGGGGTTAATCCCCTGTAAGTCAGAGATTTACCACGCAATTGCGTGGCGATGTTTAAATAAAACTTCCAATAAATCGGAAGTCTCTGAATCACTCAAGTCCGAAGAAATAATAACGGAAGCGTATCGCCTTTTCCCAAAAAAGCGTATTTGAGTGAGTCGGGTAAGGGTTTGAGGTCTAGGATGGGCGGTTCTTCTAGGGAGGTTGTAATTCCTATGTCTTTCTTACCAATTGGTTCGAAAAGCAAGTCTAAAGAGGTATCCTCATCGCATTTAAATTTTTCGAGCGCAAAAATATCGTCATTTAAAAATACGGAGTCGAAAACGGGAGAAGAACAATCTCCAAAAAAGGTATCTAAAGAATAGCAGAAATTGTCGCTCGATGACAAATTGTCCATCGAGGGATTAATGGAGAAAGTAACTTGGTCATCCCCTACCCTGAGGAGAAGACGACCATTACTAACATCTATTAGTGCGCGGGCGGTGGCGAGAAAAGGGAGACCGAGTATTATTGGTACCTCGGCGTCCTCCTCGATGTCTAAGATGACAAAGTCTACCGGGATGGTAAACTTGTCTACTCGGACAAGGACGTCCTCCACAACCCCGATAGGGAACTTAACCGAGCGATCTGTTAATTGGATGCGCATATTCGTAGGACTAGGAGTACCCAAACCTAAACGTGAAAAGAGCGAGAATGGCATCAGATTAATGCTAGCCCCTAAATCAGCTAAGGCGTACTTTACTAATATATCACCAAAAAGGCACGGGATGGAAAACCATCCCGGGTCGTTTTGTTTTGTGGGAAATTTATTAGTAAGGGTCGCCGAGCAGACAGCGTTGAGAGATACATGCGAAATATCCTCTAATTTACGTTTATTAGAAAGTAAGTCTTTTAAAAATTTTGCATATTTGGGCATTTGCGAGATAGCCTCGCAAAAAGGAACATTAATGTGAATTTGTTTTAATAATAAAATAAATTTTTCATATTGTGCGTACTTACACTCGTTATCTAACTTATGCGGATATGGAAGGGCCTTATTTAAAATTATTTTTTCTTTTAAAATCGGTAAAGGCGGCTTAATCGAAGAAAGGGGAAGAGGGGTCGGAGGTGAAATATGTACCTGAGGGTCAGTCCATTTTGGATCGACCACCTCCTTTCCGCTACGGAGGGTTATAGCGTTGGCGTTCTACCGCGGATTGGGCTACGTGTTTCCCAGTAGTGCCCCGAGCGCGCGCTCGAATATCATCATCTCCAGTTGTCCAACCTGTTGTTCGAGTGTTTTTAGCAATCCGGTGATGTTCCGGATATTTGACTCATTGGACGCAATATACTTAGAAAAAGTTTCCTCCATCGGGGAGGGTTTTCGAAGAGGAGGAGGCAGCAGAAATACGGGCGCATAAGAAAGGGGGGGGACACTGCGCATTGTTTGGGTTGCTCCAAGAGAAATTTGGGTGATTCCTCCAACCCGGATTATAGTTATTACTATAAGGGTTGTTGTTGGGGTTGAAGGAAGGGCGACCCGAATTTCCTACGAAGTCCACGAACTCTTCAGCTACGCAGACGTTGGGGGGAATAAAACAAGGCGGAGTGGAGGAGGCAGCAGACATCTCCTCCACCTGCTTTTTTAACCTTTCAACTTGAAGGGTTAAGAGAGCAGTGGCATTCACTTCAAAAAGACCAGCCGCCGGCTTTGGGCGTCCCCGTGGGACGTTCCATTGATAGGCGTTCATAGCCATCTCTTCGAATAAAGCCTGGGCGGCCTCGGGGGTTTTGTTGTTTAGTGTTCCCCCGGCAGCCGCGTCAATCATTTGACGCATCTGAAAATTAAGCCCATTATAAAAAATTTGTACCTGCAACCACGTTGGCAGCGCGTGGTGCGGGCACAGGCGGAGGAACTCCTTAAACCGTTCCCAAGTCTCGTATAGAGACTCAGGATCGTTTTGCACAAACGAAGAAATGTCCGCCCGCAACTTTGTAGTTTTTGCGGGCGGAAAGTATTTCGTTAGTAACCGCTCCGTCAACTCAGCCCACGTGGTGATACATCCTCACGGGAGGGCATTCAACCACGCCTTGGCTTTGGACTTAAGGGAAAAATGAAATAGGCACAAGCAAATGGCGTCATCAGTGATGTCATTAATCTTGAAGGTGTCACATATTTCCAAAAAGTTGGACAACTGGACATTCAGGTCCTCATCTGGCAGTCCATCGAACTACACAGCGTTTTGGACCATTTGAATGACACTCGATTTTATTTGAAAATTATTATTCGCCACCGTAGGGCGAACAATACTAGACCCAGTATCGTCCAGGTTAGGCCGGGCGTAATAAGACATAGTAAGCTCGGCCGCCGGGGCAGGGTTAGGGGCAGCCATAACTTCAAAATAGGGTTCGCCGATAGATTCTTCAGGGTCTAAAGAAGGAATTCGGCGTTGAGATCGAATACGCGCAAGAGGGCGTTCAATCTCAGGGTCGAAGTCAAAATCTTCAGACTCGGAGGGTTGTCCACAGGTCATATACCCAAAGAGAAAGAAAAAAATAAAACAAAATAAACTTTTTTTTTTATTTAAAATAATGTTTTTTGCTTTTTTTAGTTTATAGAAAATAAGTAAAGGTAATAGACTCCGGAATTCGAAATAGCAACTCGAAGAAGTCTCCGGCAACGGTGCCAAAAACTTGATTTGCCCACATACAAACTCTTACTGTGGTTGGTTCGATGAGTCGATCGTCGCGGGCTTGCTACAGGAGGCAAGTGCACCTATCGCAAGTAGTACTCAATATTCGGGGGAATACCGAGGTCGTATTATTATCGGGGTCGTGTTGACTATTCTTACTCCTCCAGGAGGACTATTATTTTACTGAAAGTAAGGTGGAGATTATAATAAAGTAAAGACGGAAAAAGTAAAAGAGCGAAAAAATGATTTAGAGAAATTCGATGAAGGGTTAATGCTCGACATCGAATCGGATTAAGACAAAAATAACTTTTAATAATTATAGGACTTAGTTTTCAAATTAATAAAAGGCAACTTGGCCGTGGAGGTTCCACAAATGTGAGCTCACCTAGCTATAAGGATATCGCTCACCTGAACGTTAAGACTATTCGACCGAACGTTAGTCCGACGAAGGATTCCTCTTAACGCCCTCTTTACGCTAAGAACCCCGCTATTAGGTGGGAAACACAATCCGGTAGAATTACGCTTGTCCTCTCTCGAGGGAATTCACGCAACTCTATTTACCCAGGGGTGATCTATCCATACGCACGACCTCTCGGCTAGCTAGCGTATGGATAACGGAAATAGGGCCCACACATCGATTTGTGGTCCTACGCGTCGTTAACCCGGGGTAAACCTTAAATCCTAAAATTAAAGTGAAAATAAAGAGCTTTAATTATTACGAATTATTTTAAATGTCCCAATGCTCTTCGATGCCGAGGCTAATAGCGATTAGCCACACATCGGTATGGGGACGGCTTTATAATTTGATGACACGCGAGTTCGAAATTAAACGCTAAATGATTATAATAAGAGGACATAAAAAAAATAACAAACATTTTAAAAGCTGAAAAGTTAGCTAAAACAAGAACTCACGCACACTCCAAATTATAAATAAAACAGAATAAACTAACTTACAAAAAAAGGAAAATTATAAGTCCTACTCAAACGAGTAGGAGGGAAATAAAGGGCACGTCATTTAACTCTTAACGAGTAGGCGGAAAAAAATGCAAGTACAAGTCCTACTAAAATAATTACAGAAAAATAATAAACCTGCCATTTAACTCAAATGAGTAGACGGTAAACAAAGTCCGACCATTTAACTCCTAGCGAGTAGGCGGAAATAAACGCTAACACACACACTCTACATAATTGAAAGAAAACAATAAAACTATCTCCTACACACACACACTCTACGTAATTGAAGAAAGCGATAAAATAAAGTATGGAAATCTATCTCCTACACACACGCACACTATATAATTGAAGGAAGCAATAAAATAAAGCATGAAAATTTAACACCTATACTCACACACTCTTCATAAATTAAAGAAAGCATAAAGATTATTCTCATACACTCACACACACATTTGAAAACAAAATGAAAGTAACCTAAAAATTAAAACTACTACTTTTCTATACTTAGGTTTTACCAAAAACAAATAAAAAGAACAAAATAAAATTTTAAGAGAAGAAAAATTTTTCAAAACAAATCAAAAAACCAAAGTTCTTTAAAAATTAAAATAACAAGATTTTCATTCTTATGTTTTCATAAAAGTGATAGAAAAGTGAAAAGAAATTGAAAAGAACAAAAAAGGTTTTACAATCCTACAAAAAAACTAAGTAAACAAAATCAAAATCACCTTCAATACTCTTTTATAAGCACATAAGAATGAAAGCATAAGGCTCTTAAGAAAAGGACATGATGAAAAAGAGGAAAACTTATCATACCTAACATGAAGACAAGTTAAAAACATGAATAATAAACATGTTACACTCATACACACACACACACTTTTCATAAAGAGAAAAACAAAGGAGAAACTAAGGATAAAATGAGAAGAAAAGTGGGCACATGAGTTCATTCCATAGCCATTTAAGAAGAGAAAAACTAACATTTTTATTGATTAAAAGAGACTATTACAAAGCTATTACAAAGCTGAAGCTAAAGCAAAAAAACAAACATGAAAGAAAAGGGGGGAGAAATCTCCTTACGTAGCAAGGGAATCCACGGATGCAGCCCACAAAACACACTAAAGTGGCTCAAAAATGTGAACCCTTGGTCATTACAGAAGTGGGGAATTTATAGGAAAAAAAAGCTAAGTACATGCCCTCCGACACGGGCATGTCAGTGGGCGTGTCACCTCTATTTGTGAAGGCGGCCGGCAATTTGACGGCAAAGTTGACTTCGGGCTGGACACGTGTCGGTCTCGCAATGGTCACGACCCAAGTCATGGGCGTGACGCTGGGCGTGTCGGCAAGGTAGAACTGGGCGCGGGTTGCGTCGAAAGTCGCCGCGCGGGTCTTGTCGAGCCAGGTGGAATGGTCACGCCCCAGGTCACGGCATGACGCTGGGCGTGTCGGTTTGTGTCGACAATCGACAATCGTCGAGCGGAAAGTGTCGAGTTGAAATCATCGAGCTGAGTTTAAGTCACGCCCTAGGTCACGGGAGTGACTCTGGGCGTGTCGCGGGTTCGACGATTGTTGAACTGAAATCGTCGAGTGGTATGGACACGGGCTTGTGTCACGCCCCGTGTCGGGTGACACGGGCGTGACGCCAGGCGTGTCAAGCAAATTTTTGTAGATTTTTATTTTTTTCCTGAAAAATAAAATAAAACAAGTTAGTAAAATATTTACAAAAATAGGAGCATTTTATTGAAAAAAACACGTAAAAATGACAAAAATAAATGAAAACGACTAAATTAATGTACATAAAAATACGTATATTTACAATTCATCAGGAAGCTCTCACCCGACGATAGTGTTACCGCAGGTGATAGTTGGGTCAATTTAATTGATATGGTACTCGGGATCTTACCGTGCGGCAGTCGATGTTAGCGCGCGGCGATAGCGGCTGCTGGCATGTCGTAACCGACGACCTCTACCGCGCGGCGTGCTCGTCCTATCGCTCGGCGGTGGCGATTCTGAAATGACGTGACCACGTGTCGGACTATGGTTGGAGGGTTTGGGCAGTTTTCGCTCGAAACGAGGCGTTGAATTAAGGTACCGTGCGACAGTAGCTAGTTACCGTGCGGCGGTAGCATGGTTTATATACCTGGTTTGGCCGTTTCCACTTCATTTTCTTCTAACTTTGAAGTTGGCATGAGTTCCTTGTGGTGGAGCAGTGATGTCGGAGGGTAAATCTCGTCGCCGTTGAAGTTTCGGAGCCCCGATTCGCAAGCCGAGTCCGGATCTATGGAGGCAAGGTCGTTGCGGTCGCTTTCATCCGTCTAGATCTTTTGCATGGCACCAAAGAGAACACAAAGGGTAACAATTCTCAACTTGGACATGTGAAGTCCTCTTCCTTTTGTATAGGAAACCCTCTCTCGTGAGTGTGCGGTGAGCGTGAGGTTTTCCTTCGGGTAGATATGGTATATCCCCGTAAATTTTGTATGTAGAGTTCGGAATCAAACTACGAACATAGGCATGGTGTGTGAAGCCCATCTAGACAGGTTAGTCTTGATTGGTGATGTTTTTCATTATGCTTGTATTGCCCGGAGAAGACTCTGTGAAGTTTGTTTTTCAGGTTACTATACGGTAGATTGCAGCAGAGAATCTTGGGGGCTAACTCCAAGGAGTATCCAGAAAACTGGGCAGAATCGCATTTCTGCCAGATACCTCGCAATGGCAATGGTATACCGCACGTGGTTGCTCCATAAGAGCTTTGTTTGTGGCCTGTATAGTGGAGACCTAGGGCTTGTGATGTGGGCATGAGAGCTCTGGGAGGCTAGCCAGGTGGTCAGCGAACCACCCGTAAATCATAACGGGGTTATGTAATGATTGGAGGAATGGAAATGGGGAGGTCGATCAGCATCGTGGTAGTTTTTGCCTGGCGATGTGAGCAATGGGAAAGGGGAGATCCTACCCAGTCTCTATGTGGTGCGTCTGTGGGTAGTGTTACCTGTCGCAGGCATAGTTACGGGTCTTAGACCATGCGCAGGCTGTAAAGAATACCAAATGCTCATGTTGTTGCCGTCTGGAGAATGGTGGTGGTCCCCGGGTTTTTGTCCGGACACTGAGAATGTGCCCTAAGTGCACGGGGTGTGTGGTCCTCGTACCTACGCCTGTGGTGAAGTGTGCTTAAATTGCACTTTTATTGTTATGTTTGGTTTTGATAATACCTTGCAGGGAAGGAGATCTACCGCCCCGAGCAAGGGGCGGGGTCATTATAATTTGGTCATCCTTAGCTAACCATTGCCATGTTTTGCCACCGCTCAATGGATTGTTCTTGCAGTAACAGGTGAGCCCAGTGGCAAGTAGCAGGCTAAAGCCCTTGATGTTGTACTGGCCCTTGAAGGGCAAAGCGAAGTGTTTACTTTTACTGTTTTCATGTGTGTCCGTCCTGCGTGGCGAAGTATGTAAGACATTAATTATTTAAGAAACCGTTGTAAGGACATAAGGCCAAGACTCCGCGTGTATTTGTTCTTTCATTACCGCTTTGGACTTTAGTGGACATTCATGTACCGTGATGGGTTCTTCCAACATATTTAAAAGTTTCCATAAGAATGCTCTGTGTTAGGTTTCTATATGGTTTCATAGAGTTTTGGTATTAATATGTAACTCCACTGACTGTTCCTGGAATATGGCATGGGGCCCCGGCTGGACCTTCTGTTATATAACAGAAGGTCCAGCTGGAACCCGACGCCATATACCACAGATAGTTGGAAGGGTTACATAAGAATATTCAAACTATCCAATTAAGACTACTCGTCCTACACAGAGCATTCTAGCGGAAGCTTTTAAAAATTGAAATAACCCAAAACTTAAATCCAATAATCATGAATGTCCACAACCACACCACTGGAATGAAAACCAAATACACTGAAAGGGTACACGGCCTTATGGCCTTACAAATGTTCACTTAACAAAATAGTATCTTACATACATCGGCTCGCAGGCCGGCCACACATGACCAAATAAAAATAACTATTCTTTGCAGCCTTCGAGGGCCAGCAACAACATGGTCTCCAGCCCGTTATCTAGCACTCGGCTCCGCAGCACCTGCAAGCAATATTCCAGCGCACGGTGGCAAACAAAGCAACGGTCAGCCAAAGCCGACCAAATTATAACGACCCCGCCCCTTACTCGAGATGGCGGTGCTCTTTCCCTACATATCATTAGCCCAGTAAAACAATAAAATGCAATTATACTACGCCACAGGTGTAGGCTCGCACGGCCAAACACCCCGTGCACTCAGGGCACATTAACGGTGAATCCTGACACTTCAACGTCTTCACCACCATCCCAAAGATGGCAACCATGTGAGCATTTAGCCTTTCTGACCACCGTCTAAGGCTCCCGACTATGCCAACGGCCAGTCTCCTTTTCGGGTCTCACGCACTGAACCACATAGCATAGGTCCAATTCCACTTGCCTGTTGCTCACACCACATAGTCACTTTAAGACGTACGCATGAGCCAAGCATCTCTCGGATCCCAAAACTTTTCCAAACAATCATATAACCCAGTTACGTTCAAGGCCAGTTCTCTCACCGCCAAGTTAGCAGAACACGTTTCCGCTCAGTTTTCCGGGTGCGCCTTGGAGTTAATCTCTAAGGATCCCTACTGCAATCTACCGCATAGAAACCCGAAAAACCCAAAGCACAGAGTTTTCTCCGGCAAAACATATCAAATGCAATATCATCGATCCAGACGATACACGTCTGGGTAGGCTTCACACACAATGCCTATGCCCGTACTTCGATTTCGACTCTATATGCAACATAAGCGGGACTATTCACATCAACCCCAAGGAACACCACGCACTCACCGCACACTCGCGGGAGAGGGTTTCCCTGTGCAAAAAGGAAGAGAGCTTCACATGCTCAAGTAGAGAATTGTTACCCTTGTAGTCCGCTTTTGCGCCATGGAAAAACTACACGGATAGAAGTCTTCGCAATGGAATTTCTTCCACGGATCCGCTCTCGGTTCTCCAATACGTGAAACACCAACCGACACGCCCAGCTTCTTCAAGCGTCGAACCCGCGAGACACCCTTGAACGGCTTAATTTTTAAGTATACCCAGTCGCCAACATTGAACTCCACATTCCGATGTTTCGCATTATAGTACTTTGATTGTTTGTCCTGAGCGATCTTCAACCATTCTTGAATTGTCCGTATCACTAAAGTGGCATCTTCCACCGCCTGACGTTTGTAAATCTTCGACTCACCCGTCTCCAACCAAGACAACGGTGTGCGACACTTTATCCTGTATAAGGCTTCGAAAGGCGCCATTCCAATACTCGTCTGGAAGCTATTGTTATACGCAAACTCCACCATGTACAGGTGATCTTCCCACTGCTTTCCAAAATCTAGGACGCACATGCGAAGCATGTCTTCCATCGTCCGGTTGACCCTCTCGGTTTGGCCATCCGTATGCGGATGAAAGGATGTGTTGAACTTTAGCTTAGTACCCAACATACTATGCACCAACCTCCAGTCATTCGACGTGAAGCGTCCATCTCGATCACTAACAATACTGCGGGGCACACCATGCAATCGTACAATATTCTCCACATAGAGTTTGGCTAACTTTTCCATCGGATCTTCCTTCCTGATCGGGGTAAAGTGCGACACCTTTGTCAACCTATCTATGACCACCCAAATGGCGTCGTTTCCCTTCTGTGACTTCGGCAAAACATGCACAAAATCCATAGATATGTCGTCGAATTTCCATTCCGGGATAGGCAAGGACTTTAGTAAACCTCCGGGCTTCTGGCACTCCGCTTTAACCAAGGCACAAGTTTGGCACTTGGCCACATAGAGTGCTACATCTTTCTTCAATCCTGGCCACCAAAATAATTTCTTCATGTCTCTATACATCTTCGTGCTTCCCGGGTGGATCGAGTACTTGGTATGATGAGCCTCGTATATCAACTCCTCCCGAAGATTATCCGCACTAGGAACGCATAGGTGACCATCCTTCCTTAGCAACCCATCCTCAACAGCAAACTGGGAATTTGACCCATCCAATGATTCATCCAAGACCTGCTTCATGATGTTATCCTGAATCAAAGCCCGCTGAACTCTATCAGCTAGGTCACACTGCACCTCTGTCCAAAACAGTTTCGCCTCAGCACTAGACTGCTTGTCGACGCAAGATATCTCCAAAGCCTCCAACTCATGGACCAATCTCTCATTATGTACTGATAACCAGTTGGCCTGTGCCGGAGTCCTACGACTCAACGCATCCGCCACTGCATTTCCCTTCCCAGGCACATAATGAATCTTGAAGGTGTAGTCCCCTATGAACTCCATCCACCTCCGCTGTCTCATGTTCAGATCCTTTTGATCCAACAGGTACTTCAAGCTCTTATGATCAGTGTAAATATCGACCTTCACACCGTACAGGTAGTGCCTCCAAAGCTTTAGAGCAAATACCACGGCCGCTAACTCTAAGTCGTGGACCGGATAATTCCTCTTGAAATTCCACCTAGTGTCAACTAGCTTCACCTATGGGGGGGAATAGGTGACGTGCAGCGTTTTTGCGGAATTAAAATTGTACCTGCACACGAAAATAAAACAGCACAGTAAATAGAGTACACAAGCTATTTATAGTGGTTCCCCGATTTGGGTACATCCACTTTCCCCCTTCGACCTATCTCCCAACAAGGGACGACTCGGTCTCTTCACCAACAGGATTGAAATCTAATCCTTGCACTATCGGAAGGAACCCTTCCACACGTAGGAGACAACACTCCCACAACACGGGTTGCACCCAACCCTTACAACTCGGAACCAACGTTCCTTTACAACAAAAATGAACTAGAATGTACAAGAAATACAAACTACTTTTGGAGACTAAGGTGTCCCTCTTCGTTTGATGACGTGTCCTAGAATTGAACGAAGATTCCACAACCCTCGATCTCACTTGGAGAGAATCTCCCCGGAACCGGCGGCGGCAAGAAGGGCGGCGGCATGGTTCTCGGGATTGGCGGCGACAACGGTGTGCGGCTGCTGTACTTTGGAGATTCAAACTTCGTAGCAAAGCTAGCAAGGTCTTCCAACGGTCACACTAGGATCGATCATCTCGATCGATTCGGACGGGGAAGGTTTTCCCGATCAACAAATCAAAAGACAAGGGATCTCTGGTTAGACGCGTGAGACTCTACGCTTGGCTAAGCTTCTGTCGCCGGAAGATCTAGAAGAACCACGATCAAACTGTCGGCGATCGACTACCACGAGCGGCGACGGCGGTGGAGCAGGTATCGCGATCTAGGTCAAGGTCGGCGGCTCGTGTATTTCTTTCTGTGTGTCCTCACTGTTCAAAAATACGCGTGTATTTATACACAAGTATACTCCTTAATGACCGTTGTGGGTCCCACCAGAAAAAACCCTAATTCCGGTTCAAAACAGTGTCAGCGGCAGAGTCCGGTCCAGCGGTTTCCAGAAAATTGTCCAAGTCAGATTCGTCGAGAATCGAAGGTGATTCTCGACAAGTCGGCGAGAATCAGCCGGTGATTCTCGACGATTCGGCGAGAATCACTAGTGATTCTCGCCGAATCACTTGATGATTCTCGACGAATATGACTTAGCGCCAGATTTGCACGCTTTAATGTAGCCGAAAAGAAACGGCGAGAATCAGCCAGTGATTCTCGACGATTCGGCGAGAATCACTAGTGATTCTCGTCGATTATCACTTAGACGATTTTTCGTCTTTTCGCCCAAAAGCTGCTCTTTGACCCAACCTTGCTCCTTGTCTACTCTTGCATAATCACAGCCCTGTACTTAAAAGTAAGTACACTCCAATAGAGAGAGTACACGTAGGCCAACACACTGATCTGCTCAACGAGGGATTACGTCGTGCAGACCCGTGTATATTGACCTACTGCACCCTGACATTGGTGTGCACTTAGAGTGGAATAACTGCAAGCACAACTTGAAATATTTTGTTAAATACATTGTCTATTTACCTTAGCTTGTTCAGGGTCTTCTTCAAATCAAGTACGTTGTGGATACAATACCCAACAATCTCCCCCTATTTGAAGAAGCCTAAACCCTACAAGCTAAGGTGAATAAAGTGTATGGGAATGAAAATCATAACCTTGAAATTTAGTTGAGAGAGATATTCATTACCAATACCAATTTCTTGAGAGCAAACTTGGAGCCACCTTAGCCAACTTGGAGCCACCTTAGCCTTATCCGAGAGGGTAATCTCCCCCTTTTCGGCTTCTGCAAATCTGGGTCTGTAGCATTTGACCCCTTGCACCCCCTCAGTTCTTACACTTGTGCTCACACTTGAGTTCCTGGCAGAGGCTCCCCCTAGAGGCACGATCCTGGAGCTTCTGTAGTCTTCATTCCTCATATTTTAGCATCCCCAATTCAGTTTTGAAAAGACTGAACTTGGCCTCGTCTAAGGGCTTTGTGAATATATCTGCAATCTGCTTGTCCGTGGGGACATAACAGAGAGAGATGTCCTTGTTCTCCACGTGCTCCCGAATGAAGTGGTGGCGCACTTCAATATGCTTCGTTCTGCTGTGCGATACCGGATTGTTGGCAATAGAAATTGCACTGGAGGAGTCGCAGTACATTGGTACTTCTGTGAACTAAAGGCCGTAGTCGGCTAACTGGTTTCTGATCCATAGGAGTTGTGCGCAACATCTTCCTACCGAGATGTACTCAGACTCTGCTGTGGAGGTAGCTACACAATTCTGCTTCTTGCTGTTCCATGAGATAAGCCTTCTGCCGAGGAATTGACACATCCCGGAGGTGCTTTTCCTGTCATCCCTGCTCCCTGCAAAATCAGCATATGAAAAACCTATTAGCTCGACATCAATGTTTCTCGGGTACCACAAGCCAAGATTGGGAGAACCTTTAAGGTATCGTACAATTCGCATTGCAGTGACATAGTGAGATTCCTTAGTGTTCACCTGATATCTGGCACAGACACATGTGGAGAACATGATATCCGGTCTACTGGCAGTAAGGTAGAGCAGGGATCCAATGATGCTTCTGTATTTGGTTTCATCGAAAGGGTTACCTTTCTCATCCTTATCCAGAGACATAGTGGATCCCATTGGAGTACTCATAGAAGTTGCATTCTCCATACCAAATTTCTTGAGGAGTTCATTTGTGAACTTCGTCTGAGAGATGAAGATTCCATCCTCAGACTGTTTCACTTGAAGTCCCAAGAAATACTTTAGCTCTCCCATACTGCTCATTTCAAACTTTCCTTGCATAAGTTTAGAAAACTTTTTGCAAAGATTGTTGTCCGTTAAGCCAAATATAATGTCATCGACATAGATTTGCACCAGCAAAATCTTGCCTTTGACTTCCCTGAGAAACAATGTCTTATCTATTTTACCTCTAGAGAACTTGTTCTCAAGAAGAAAACTAGATAAAGTCTCATACCAAGCTCGTGGAGCTTGTTTTAACCCATATAGAGCTTTATTAAGAAAATATACATGATTGGGATAAGTAGGATTGACAAAACCTGGGGGTTGAGCGACATATACTTCCTCTTTCAGGTCGCCGTTCAAGAATGCTGATTTCACATCCATTTGATAGACTGTGAATCCTTTGTGTGAAGCATACGCCAGGTACAGTCTGATTGCCTCGAGCCTTGCCACTGGTGTAAAGGTCTGATCGAAGTCAATCCCCTCCTCCTGTCTGTAACCTTGAGCCACCAGCCTGGCCTTGTTCTTTATGATGACACCATGTTCATCCAGTTTGTTTCTGAAGATCCACTTGGTGCCAATCACATTCTGCTTGTGTGGTCTGGGAACCAGCGTCCAAACATTGCATCGTTCGAATTGATGTAGTTCATCTTGCATGGCCAAAATCCATGCTGCGTCTTTGTTCGCCTCGTCGAACTTCTTTGGCTCAACCTGTGACAGGAAGCTAAGATGCAAAATCTCGTTAATAGTACCTCTTCGAGTTCTGACACCATCACGAGGATCTCTGATTATCTGATCTCTCGGATGATCCCTCACGTGCCGGAGCTCTAGAAGTCTGGCGTCTGGGGCTTCGACTACTTCTTGGGCTTCTCCTTCTTCTAAGAGATTTGTTCCATGTTGATCTTCAACATTCCCAGTTGACGTTGAGGTGGAAACTTTGACGTACTTAGGAGTTTCATCTTTAGCGATCTCATCGAGACTCAGCTGTTCAAGTCGTGTGCCTGCATCTTCAAGAATACCACTGGAAGAATTGCAGTTAAGCAAACTTCCTTCATCAAATACAACATTAATTGATTCTTCTACCACTAGGGTTTTCTTATTGAAGACACTATAAGCCCGACTGTGGGAACTATAGCCCATGAATATGCCTTCGAAGCATTTTTCACCAAATTTAGTACGCGGGTACTTCCCATTATTCAGTACATAGCATCTGCAACCAAAGATCCTCAAGTAGGACATGGTTGGTTTCCTGCCTCTCAGTGGCTCATAAGGCGTCTTACGATGATGCTTGTTGATCAATGCTCGGTTTTGTACGTGGCAAGCTGTATTGACCGCCTCAGCCCAGAAGTATTCTGGGAGAGAAGCGTCTTTCAACATTGTCATGCAGTCTTCAATGAGAGTTCTATTTCTCCTCTCTGCAACTCCATTTTGCTGAAGAGTGCGCGTGGAGGAAAACTCATGAAAGATACCTTGTTCTTCACAAAACTCTGTCATAGCACCAGATTCGAATTCTGTTCCATGGTCACTTCTGATTTTGACCACTGAGCAGTTAAATTCGTTCTGAACCTGCTTGACAAAACTAGTGAAGATGTCAAACGTACGTTTTAAGAAGAACACCCATGTAAACCGAGAATGATCATCAACTATCACTAGCGTATAGGACTTGCCTCCCAAGCTATGAACTTGCATGGGACCAAACAAGTCCATATGTAGAAGATAAAGGCACCGGGAAGAGTCTTTGTCTGCAATGCCCTTAAAGGTAGCCCGAGTCTGTTTGCCCATCTACCATGCAGGACATGGGCTATCTTTGATGCACTTGATAATGGGAGCATCCCTTACTAAGTTTTTAGAAAACAGCATACTAATTGTCTTGAAATTAATATGTGTCAATCTCTTGTACCATTGATCATAAAGAGATGCACTGCCAGCTGCCACTAGGCATACGGGGGTAGATGAATCTAAAATAAGAAAATTTAAGCAGAAAATATTTCGGCTCCTAATGCCTGTTAATACCGTCTCAGAAGAGGCACATGATATTATCAGGCATTTATCCTTGCAGAACTTAATGTCATAACCTTTGTCACATAACTGACTTACACTGATCAGGTTATGGTTTAACCCTTCAACATAAGCCACGTCGGTGATAGAGATTATACCGTTGGAAATCATACCGTAACCTCTGGTGACTCCTCGATCTGACCCCCCAAAGATGACTTTGGGTCCATTCGCGACAGGAGTGTAATCACGCAGCCGGCTTCTTATCCCAGTCATATGCCGGGAGCATCCACTGTCCAAGTACCAGATCGGCGTTTTGGTGGCCTTTGGACATTCCTGCAAAACAAAATTAATTTCCCTTAGGAACCCAATCGAACTTGGGTCCTAGATTCTTGGTTAGTATACTCCCCCTCAGGTGGTTAACCCTACGAGTGGTCGGCCTCGCATTGCTAACATAGGGAGTCTCGTCATACCTCGGATTAAACCAGCAATCCACGGCAAAGTGACCGACTTTGCCACAACACCAACAGTCAAATCTGTTGTACCTCTTCCTAGACTCCTGCTTTACCCTGGGAACGGTGGGTACAGCCGGGGCTTTGGATCTGGAGGTGGAGGCCTCATAGTGATTGCAGTCACATGACTTCTTCACCTTTTATTCCTTCAGTATAACAGGCTTGGCTCTTGGTGCCTGCTTTCCATTATGGCCGCTAGAGAATTGACCATAATTTCCCATGTGGATTTCCTCATAAGGTGCCTTGAAGGCACTCTCACCGAATTTGCGGGGAAAAGTCCAACCATCATATCGGCTCTTTGGCTTTGCAACCGAGGGCCGGAAATGATGACCAAAGGTAGATTCAAAGTCATGTTGGTTGCAAGGAAAGCTAGGCTTTCTGAACGCAACAGGACTGAGCAGAGCCTTTCCCTTTTCAGCAGCAGAGGCCTTCTTGGCGGCCTTATTCTTCCTCTGGTTCCTGTTTCTCCTGGATGAGGAACCAGATACCCCTACATGCCCCAAGCCAGCTCCTTTGGCCTGAGCAGAGAAGGTATCAACTACTGGAAGAACTATTTTTGGCATAGAGAAGCTGTTGACGATCTTCCTTTCCGCCGTAAGTTGTTCTTCCAACTTGTCGACTTCCTCCTGCTTAAGATCAAGGAGCTTAAGAGACTCTGAATGCTTTGAAGTCAGGTCAAGGTGCTCCTGTCGGAGAGAAATCAAACTGGTGATCTCTTCCCTTAGGGAGACACTCTCACCCTTAAGGAATTTCACTTCCTTTTTCTCAGCCTTCAATCTCTTACGGCACTCCTCGAAAGTGTTGAGCAGAAGCTCATACTTCTCGAGGAGCTCCGCTTCACGGGCCGAAAGTCTATCCTCAGGGTTATCATCCTGAGACTCAGGATCAGATTCAGAGTCGGAGAGAGGGGTGTGAGCTTTTACCTTCCCAGTAAATGGGGGGCATTCTCCTTCTGAGTCGGAGCGACCCACCAGCCCGAAGTAGGCTTCCTCATCATCACTGGAGTCTGAGGAATCAGACTCACTCAGTATCTTTGGCATTTTGGCGATGTAGCTCCGCTCTTTCCTCTTATCTCTAGAGGATTTGTGCTCCTCTCCTTTCCCTTTTTCTCTCTTGCCTTGGTAGCAGCCGGCCACGACGTGTCCTGGCTTATTGCATCCAAAACAAATAATGTCAGAGGAGCGATGTTTGTTCGGTTTAGAAGCATACCTGTCAGAAGAATAATTTTTCTTCTGATGCCTGGAGGAGAAGCCGTCTTTCTTTCTTTGATTCCTCATCTTGAGGAACTTCTTGAATTCTCGGGTGATGAGGGAGAAATCCTCCTCAGACAGCTCTGAGCTGGAGGAGCATGGCTCGGAGTCCTCCTCCTCATCCTTTTTCCTGGCACGGTATGAAACCGCACCCTTGCCTTTTCTGGAGTGAATGGCTTTTAGAGCCACAGTCTTTTCTTTGGTTGCAGCCTTCTCTACTTCTTCTGCTTCTTTCCTGGTGTTCAGTTGAAGCTCATAGGACATCAGCTTCCCAAACAGAATTTGCGGGTCTGTTTCAGCTAGTCTGCCAAACTCTCGGATGGCGCAGATCTTTGTGTCTCATTCCTTAGTAAGGGACCTAAGGAATTTATCATTAAGTTCACCATCAGTGAACACTCTTCCATATCCTTTGAGGGCATTGACAATCTTGAGGAAGTTCTCGAAGGTGACTCCGATCTCTTCCTTAGGCCCTTGTCTGAAGGCCTCATATTTCTGGTTCAGAAGGGATCTCCGATCATCCCTCACTTCATCAGTGCCCTCCATTAGGATAATCAGGCAGTGCCAGATCTCCTTTGCTGTCCTGCAATTGCAGAAGTTCTGCATCATTGAGTCATCGACCGCGCTGACCAGAATGTTCTGCACCTTCTTGTCAAGTCCCACCAGCACCATCTCGTCCTTGTCCATTTCAGAAATTTTCTTTGGCACTTTCTTGGTAGGATCTATGGTAGAGACCTTAGTGGGGACATAAGGTCCCTCCTCCACGATCATGAAGAGTCGAGGATCAACTGCTTCCATGTAGAACCTGATCCTTTCCTTCCAGATAGGAAAGTTGAGCCTGGTGCACACTGGGATCTTGCCTGTGAACTTGAGCCCGTACATAGTAGATGTTTGCCTTCTTCTTGACGCTAGCGGCAGGATTCTACTCAAGGTGTTAACCTTTTTGATGAGCAACCTCGCTCTAATACCACTTGAAAGTCCACCTAGTGTCAACTAGCTTCACCTATGGGGGGGGGGAATAGGTGACGTGCAGCGTTTTTGCGGAATTAAAATTGTACCTACACACGAAAATAAAACAGCACAGCAAATAGAGTACACAAGCTATTTATAGTGGTTCCCCGATTTGGGTACATCCACTTTCCCCCTTCGACCTATCTCCCAACAAGGGACGACTCGGTCTCTTCACCAACAGGATTGAAATCCAATCCTTGCACTATCGGAAGGAACCCTTCCACACGTAGGAGACAACACTCCCACAACACAGGTTGCACCCAACCCTTACAACTCGGAACCAACGTTCCTTTACAACAAAAATGAACTAGAATGTACAAGAAATACAAACTACTTTTGGAGACTAAGGTGTCCCTCTTCGTTCGATGACGTGTCCTAGAATTGAACGAAGAGTCCACAACCCTCGATCTCACTTGGAGAGAATCTCCCCGGAACCGGCGGCAGAAAGAAGGGTGGCGACTTGGTTCTCGGGATCGGCGCGACAACGGTGTGCGGCTGCTGTACTTTGGAGATTCAAACTTCGTAGCAAAGCTAGCAAGGTCTTCCAACGGTCACACTAGTATCGATCGTCTCGATCGATTCGGACGGGGAAGGTTTTCCCGATCAACAAATCAAGAGACAAGGGATCTCTGGTTAGACGCGTGAGACGCTACGCTTGGCTAAGCTTCTGTCGCCGGAAGATCTAGAAGAATCACGATCAAACTGTCGGCGATCGACTACCACGAGCGGCGACGGCGGCGGAGCAGGTATCGCGATCTAGGTCAAGGTCGGCGGCTCGTGTATTTCTTTCTGTGTGTCCTCACTGTTCAAAAATACGCGTGTATTTATACACAAGTATACTCCTTAATGACCATTGTGGGTCCCACCAGAAGAAACCCTAATTCCGGTTCAAAACAGTGCCAGCGGCAGAGTCCGGTCCAGCGGTTTCCAGAAAATTGTCCAAGTCAGATTCGTCGAGAATCGAAGGTGATTCTCGACGAGTCGGCGAGAATCAGCCGGTGATTCTCGACGATTCGGCGAGAATCACTAGTGATTCTCGCCGAATCACTTGATGATTCTCGCTGAATCACTTGATGATTCTCGACGAATATGACTTAGCGCCATATTTTCACGCTTTAATGTAGCCAGAAAGAAACAGCGAGAATCAGCCAGTGATTCTCGACGATTCGGCGAGAATCGGATTCTCATCGAATCGGCGAGAATCACTTGGTGATTCTCGTCGATTATCACTTAGACGATTTTTCGTCTTTTCGCCCAAAAGCTGCTCTTTGACCCATCCTTGCTCCTTGTCTACTCTTGCATAATCACAGCACTGTACTTGAAAGTAAGTACACTCCAATAGAGAGAGTACATGTAGGCCAACACACTGATCTGCTCAACGAGGGATTACGTCGTGCAGACCCGTGTATATTGACCTACTGCACCCTGACATTGGTGTGCACTTAGCGTGGAATAACTGCAAGCACAACTTGAAATATTTTCTCAAATACATTGTCTATTTACCTTAGCTTGTTCAGGGGCTTCTTCAAATCAGGTACGTTGTGGATACAATACCCAACACCTCTCATGAGCCTTCAATTGTCGTGAACAGTAGGCTATCACACTCCCATGATGTAGCAGAACACATCCCAAACCACTGCCCGAAGCATCATTATAGATCTCGAACCCTTCGGTTCCACTTGGCGAACATAAAATAGGCGTTGTGGTCAACCGCCTCTTCAACTCCTCAAAAGCCTGTTCGCACTCCGGAGACCACACAAACTTCTGATCCTTTCTTATCAACGTCGTGAGTGGTAGCGCTATCCGCGAGAAGTTCTCTACGAAGCTCCTGTAGTAGCCAGCAAGCCCCAGAAAACTCCGGACCTCTGCCACTGTAGTCAAAGCAGGCCACTCCCATATCGCCACTATCTTCGTCGGATCCACATCTATCCCTTCTCCACTGACAACATGACCAAGGAACTCTATCGAGGATAACCAGAATTCACACTTGGAGAACTTAGCCTACAACTGATTCCTCCTCAACGTCTCCAACACCATGTGTAGATGATTGTAGTGATCCTCCTCGCACTGTGAGTACACCAGGATGTCATCGATAAATACTATCACGAAACGATCCAGGTACTCTATGAACGTCCTGTTCATCAGATTCATAAACACGGATGGCGCATTGGTCAAACCAAACGACATGACCGTGAACTCGTAATTGTTGAAATTTGTGAAGTGGAAGTGGTTGACAGGACAGGCCGGGCGGCCTGGGGCGGACAGTTTTGGCGTACTAGACGGACTGGGTGGACTGTGATGTGCGGCCTGGTGGAAGGTCTAGTGGAAAGCCGACTGTCTTCTGAGCGGCCTTGTTGCATGGAGTCCGCGGACTATGCGGCCTGGTTTCTGCGGATAGGGTGTTTGCTGATTGGCTTTGCCAAGGAGCGGCCTGAGCGGATGGAGGCTTGAGGACTGGTGCATTGCTCAGTGGCCGCGGGTGCAAGCTTGTGCTGATAGGCGGTTTGGCTCATGTCTGCGGGAAGCTTGCGGACTGGTGTGTCCGCGGTGTAGGCTATTGCGGACTGGGCTTAGAGCTTGGCTGAGGCCTTGTCGAGCTCTGGTGGCACAGCAGGTGCTTTGCTGTGGAGATCGATTGGCGGACTGGTGTTTGGAGTTCGGGAGGAGGCTGCTGCGTTGGACAGGAGTGCGAGGAGCCTGCGGACTGCTGCCGGTTTGTGCTTTGGTGTTTGGCGGACGGGGGTTTGCGTCCGCCATGCTCGCATTGGCCTTTGACGGTTTTGGACTTGGTTACACCATGTGCCAAGTTCATGGTGTCTGCGGTATCCGCCAAGTCTACTGTGACCGGGCGGACTGTTGCTATCTGCCCTTGGTCGTGGACTTGTGGCGGATTGAGGCGTGAGTCTTGCGGACTGCCTCGGGTTGGTGCGGACTGCCATTGAAGGGGGTTGCTGTCCTGCAGTGGTTGGAGATTTGCGGGCTGATGCCTTGTCCGCATAGCTTGGGCGGACTGGAGAGGGTTCGTCAATGGTTGCCTTGCTCTTGGCGGTTTTCCTTGGTATCCGGCTAAGTCCTTGCGGACTCGGCGGACGGAGTTTTGCTATCGCGCGGACTGGGGTGGTGTCGCTATCTCTTGGGCGGTGACCACACTCCTCACCTTGCCTATAAATAGGACCCCCTGGCACATCTACAGAAACCTAAGTAACTTGAGTGAACAGTAAGCTGGGTTGGGCAAGGAGCTGCGGTCTATGTTTGTCAGCCCGCGCGGATTGTTTCAGGCTGACGGTTTGCTGTGTGTAGGTCGCGCGGATAGCTTCAAGGAGCCAGGAGTTTGGCTGTGACTTCGGTCAAGTACTTGGAAGTGTGCGGTCTCTGCGGACTCAGCAGGAGGTCGCTCTGCGGCTTGTCAGTTCTGTTTCATCTTTGCCAGCTTCAATAACCTGTCCGCCGGCTTCAGGCGGGTAGGGGTGTTCCTCAGTTCAGGTTCAGCAGGAGACGAATAACGGTGTGTCTGCGCGGCCTCGCGGCTTCGGCGGACTCCGTGCTATTCGGCGGATTGCAGCTAAGTTCGGGCGATCTCAGCGGACTCGGCGACCTCGGCGACCTCGGCGACCTCGGCGGTCTCGGCGGACTCCGGTGCTATCCGCCCGGCTTGTTTTTTGGTGCTTTTTGTTTACAGTTGTTATACTAGCGAAATCATGTCTCGCTATGTATGCCTCGTGTTGTAAAGAAGTGAATGAATAAAAGACCTGCTTGTGCTTCCATTGTTTGTTGGAATTAACCTTTGGTCCTTGGTTTCCGCTGGTTCAACGTGAGAACTGGGTAGTTCCAAAGATATTAATTTGGCATTTGGGCTATCTTGCTGACCACGTTGAGAAAATTTAACATGGTATCAGAGCGAGGTTTCTGAGGTTCAGTTGCGTGAGCGGAAGTCAGCCAGTATTGTTACTCAGTGATTGAGTGGTGATCAACCTGTGTTGTTTCTCGGAGCTTCTGAAAGGTTGCCAATAGGTGTTGCAATGGAAGGAAGTTTTGCAAGAGGTCTGGGCATTGAACTCTTAATGCCGACTAACTTCAAGAAGTGGAAGTCGTGCATGAAGAGTTATCTTCTTGGCGAGGAGTTGTGGGAAGTCGTCAGTGGTGACGACATACAGGAAGTGACTGCTGCGTTCGGTACTGCTGAGCAGGTTAGGCTCTGGAGAAGAACAAATGCTAAGGCGGAGTTCATTCTGAAGAGAGCTGTGTCTCCGAAACTGTTTGATCACATCGTTGGGTGTGAGTCGGCTGCTGATATTTGGATAACCATTGATGAGTTGTTCAATAGGAAGAATGTGGCGCGGCTTCAGTTCCTGGAGAATGAGTTGGCCAGGGCAACTCAGGGAGACCTTTCCATCTCCAAGTACTTCTTAAATATGAAGAGCTTGTGTGCTGAGCTGTCGGCACTGGATCCTAATGAGCCTATCTCTGAGGCAAAGATGAAAAGGCACATTATCCGCGGCTTGCGTAAGGAGTATGTGGCCTTTGTAACATCTGTTCAAGGGTGGGCTACTCAGCCGTCGTTGCTGGAGCTAGAGAATCTGCTTGCCTCGCAGGAGAGCTTAGCAAGGTAGATGGCTGGAGTGAACCTGAATCAGGAAGGCAGCGAAGCTCTCTTCTCAGGCAAGAAGAAAGGATGGGAAGGGAAGAAGAAGAAGAAGAAGGTGCAGGTCGTTGGTGAGAAGGAGACTTCAACTTCATATCCTCCGGAGAGGAGCAATGCTCCTAAGGACTGGAAGAAGAACCTGAAGTGCTACCGGTGTCATCATCGAGGGCACTTCAAGCGGGACTGCAAGGTCAAACTGCAGCCTGGGCATGCTGTGGGAAAGGAGGAAGCTTGCTCGAGAAGTGAAGAAGCAGAATGGGGCTGAGCCTTTATGACGGGCACTTGTGTCCGGGCCTTGTCTGCTGAGGACTTCAACAGCGAATGGATCATGGACTCCGGGTGTGGTCATCACCTCACCGGAGACAAGTCAAAGTTCACCTCCATGCAGGCGTACTCAGGTAATGAAGCTATTATAACTGCTGATAATACTGTTTATGTAGTAGAGAAAGAGGGGGTCGTGTCTTTGGGTAGTGATCAGGGGCCACTCACATTAAGGAGTGTGTATCACGTGTCGGGCATGAAGAAGAACCTCTTCTCGGTGACCAATGCGGTGGACGCTGGGTATCACGTTCTGTTTGGGCCAACAGACGTGAGGTTCCTTCGAAATGTTTCAGCGGTGAAGGCTGATGTTGCTCATGTTGGGAGGAGGGTGAAGAACTTCTTTGTTCTTTCCACCAGTGCTTATGTTGATAGAATAAAGGCCAATGATAGCACTGCTATCTGGCATGAGAGGCTGGGACATGTTGGCATGGACAAGCTGAAGGCAATGGCTAGTAGAAGTCTGGTGAGGGGGTTGCCGAAGTTGTCCTCCTTTGGTGATGGGCATGTTTGTATGGGTTGTCAATACGGTAAGGAACATCGCCTTCCGTTTGATAAATCACAAACAAGGAGCAAGAAACCATTGGAGTGTATTCATGGCGACCTGATGGGACCGACGGTTACTGCCAGCCTTGGTGGAAGCAGATACATGCTTGTCTTGGTTGATGACTACTCAAGGTATACTTGGGTGTACTTCTTAAAGGAGAAGTCGGAAGCCTTCCGTTTGTTTGTGGAGTTTAAGGATTGGTAAAAGGCCGGCTTGGCTTGCGGATTAAGAAGCTTAGAACTGATAACGGGGGTGAATTTGTTTCCTCCGAGTTTTCTAACTTCTGCAGGAAGCACAGGATCCAACGGGAGCTTAATTGTGCTCACACTCCACAACAAAATGGGGTAGTGGATCTGAAGATCCGTCATCTGACGCAGACCTGCAAATGCTGGCTTCATGCGAAAGATATCCCAAGGTCCTTTTGGGCGGAGGGAATGTCTTGTGCTGCTTATGTTATCAACCGGATGCCACTCAGCCCTATCAACTTGAAGACTCCTATTAAGCTGTTGCTGAAGGAGAAGCCGAGTGTTGGACACCTTAGGGTGTTTGGTTCAACTTGATACGTGCATGTCCCGGATGCTTCACGGACAAAGCTGGATGCAAAGGCAAGGAAACTTGTATTTATTGGCTACGATGAGCGGAAGAAGGGATGGAAATGCATGGACCCTGTGACGAAGAAGTTCGTGGTATCAAGAGACGTTGTCTTTGACGAGCTGACATCATATGGAGGTGGCTCGGTGGAGCTAACCGGAAGTAGCAAGGTTGATGAAGCACCGGTGGTGGCTGTTGAAGGCTTGGAAGGGGAGCTTGTTGTTTCACCAGCAACTCCTGTTGCTTCGAACTCCGAGGCTGAGCCTTCTGGCTTAGGAAGCAGGGGGAGCACTGCTCAATGTTTGCCCCAGGTAGGAGTGGAGCCTGAAGAAGCAACGGAAGCCGTGAGCAAGGAGCCGATTCTTCGGAGATCGAAGAGGGTGGTTAAGCCACCGGCTCGGTACTGTGATGGGAATGCAGTGAGCTTTGTCTCCTGCTTCTTTGCAGGTCCTCTGGATGAGCAAGAGCCTACAAGCTTCAACGAGGTCACTGGAGTGAAGGAGTGGGAAGGTGCCATGAAGGAAGAGATTGATGCTCTGAAGAAGAATGAAACCTGGGACCTTGTGCCCAAGGTTGATGGCATTACTCCGGTTACTTGCAAGTGGGTGTATAAGTTGAAGAAGAAGGCTGATGGGAGCATTGATCGGTTCAAGGCTCGCCTGGTCGCTAGAGGATTCTCACAGCAGTATGGAGAAGACTATGAGGAGACATTCAGTCCAGTTGCGAAGATGACTTCAGTAAGAGTGGTGATCGCCTTGGCTGCTAGCAAGGGATGGAGGTTGTGGCAACTCGATGTGAAGAATGCTTTTCTTTACGGAGAGATTTACAAGGACATCTTCATGGATCAGCCTCTTGGTTTTGTCTCTGAAAAGCATCCGGACTATGTCTGCAAACTCAGGAAGGCTCTCTATGGGTTGAAGCAAGCTCCTAGAGCGTGGTATGGCAAGATTGCAGAGTACTTGCAATTCTGTGGATACTTTGCTTCTAACTCGGATTCAAGCTTGTTCGTCAAGAAGAAGGGAGAGCTACGAGTCTTGGTCCTGCTGTATGTGGATGACATGATCATCACAGGGAATTCGGAGGAGGAAGTAGCAAGGCTCAGAGCTGAGCGTGCTATACGCTTCGAGATGAAAGACTTGGGAGAGTTGCATCACTTTCTCGGTCTAGAAGTGGAGAGGAAGGAGTGCGAGGTTCTCATTAGCCAGAAAGGGTATGCTGATCACATTGTAAAGCGGTTCGGCATGGGCGAAGGGAAGAAGTGCTCTACTCCACTGGAATCTGGGCTGAAGCTTTGACAAGATGAGGGAAGGGTTCTTCATGATCCCTTGGTGTTCAGGGCTCTTGTTGGGAGCTTGATTTATCTGACGATTACAAGGCCGGATATAGCTTATGTTGTTGGCCGAGTAAGTCGGTTTATGGCTGAACCAAGGCAATCTCATCTAGTGGCGGCAAAGGGAATTCTAAAGTATGTCAAGGTGACTTCTGATATGGGACTCCTCTATGGAAGGGACTCGGAGTTTGCGTTGATCGGGTACACGGATGCTGACTATGGCGGTGATTCGGATGATCGAAGGTCTACTTCAGGTTATGTGTTCACTTGCGGTTCAGCTAGCATCTCGTGGTGTAGCAAGAAGCAGGACTCGGTGTCAGTTTCAACCACGGAGGCAGAGTATAAGGCTTCGGCCTTGGCTGCTCGGGAAGCCGTTTGGTTGAGGAGGCTTATAGAGGATGTTCATGAAGAAGTGCAAGGGCCTACTTTACTCCGAGATGACAATGAGAGTGCTCTCAAACTGGTTAACAATCCAGTGTTTCACGCCAGGACCAAGCATATAGAGATTGATCATCACTTCATCAGGGAGAAGGTGTTGGAGGGGTCTCTGCTGGTCGGGCATGTTCGGAGTGAAGATAATCTTGCTGACATCTTCACAAAGCCACTGTCAAAGGGGCCTTTTGAACGCTTGCGCAGCTTACTGGGCTTGGTCACCACTTCCCACTTCAAGGGGGAGTGTTGAAATTTGTGAAGTGGAAGTGGTTGACAGGACAGGTCGGGCGGCCTGGGGCGGACATCTTTGGCGGACTAGGCGGACTGGGTGGACTGTGATGTGCGGCCTGGTGGAAGGTCTAGTGGAAAGCCGGCTGTCTTTTGAGTGGCCTTGTTGCATGGAGTCCGCGGACTATGCGGCCTGGTTTCTGCGGATAGGGTGTTTGCTGATTGGCTTTGCCAAGGAGCGGCCTGAGCGGATGGAGGCTTGCGGACTGGTGCATTGCTCAGTGGTCGCGGGTGCAAGCTTGTGCTGATAGGCGGTTTGGCTCATGTCCGCGGGAAGCTTGCGGACTGATGTGTCCGCGGTGTGGGCTATTGCGGACTGGGCTTAGAGCTTGGCTGAGGCCTTGTCGAGCTCTGGTGGCACAGCAGGTGCTTTGCTGTGGAGATCGATTGGCGGACTGGTGTTTGCAGTTCGGGAGGAGGCTGCTGCGTTGGACAGGAGTGCGAGGAGCCTGCGGACTGCTACCGGTCTTTGCTTTGGTGTTTGGCGGACGGGGGTTTGCGTCCGCCATGCTCGCATTGGCCTTTGATGGTTTTGTACTTGGTTACACCATGTGCCAAGTTCATGGTGTCCGCCGTATCCGCCAAGTCCGCTGTGACCGGGCGGACTGTTGCTATCTGCCCTTGGTCGTGGACTTGTGGTGGATTGAGGTGTGAGTCTTGCGGACTGCCTCGGGTTGGTGCGGACTGCCATTGAAGGGGGTTGCTGTCCTGCAGTGGTTGGAGCTTTGCGGGCTGATGTCTTGTCCGCATAGCTTGGGCGGACTGGAGAGGGTTCGCCAATGGTTGCCTTGCTCCTGGCGGTTTTCCTTGGTATCCTGCTAAGTCCTTGCGGACTCGGCGGACGGAGTTTTGCTATCGCGCGGACTGGGGTGGTGTTGCTATCTCTTGGATGGTGACCACACTCCTCACCTTGCCTATAAATAGGACCCCCCTAGCACATCTACAAAAACCTAAGTAACTTGAGTGAACAGTAAGTTGGGTTGGGCAAGGAGCTGCGGTCTGTGTTTGTCAGTCCGCGTGGATTGTTTCAGGCTGACGGTTTACTGTGTGCAGGTCGCGCGGATAGCTTCAAGGAGCCAGGAGTTTGGCTGTGACTTCGGTCAAGTACTTGGAAGTGTGCGGTCTCTGTGGACTCAGCAAGAGGTCGCTCTGCGGCTTGTCAGTTCTGTTTCATCTTTGCCAGCTTCAATAACCTGTCCGCCGTCTTCAGGCGGGTAGGGGTGTTCCTCAGTTCAGGTTCAGCAGGAGACGAATAACGGTGTGTCCGCGCGGCGTCGCGGCTTCGGCGGACTCCATGCTATTCGGCGGATTGCAGCTAAGTTCGGGCGATCTCAGCGAACTCGGCGACCTCGGCGGTCTCGGCGGACTCCGGTGCTGTTCGCCCGGCTTGTTTTTTGGTGCTTTCTGTTTACAACTTTTATACTAGAGAAATCATGTCTCGCTATGTATGCCTCGTGTTGTAAAGAAGTGAATGAATAAAAGACCTGCTTGTGCTTCCATTGTTTGTTGGAATTAACCTTTGGTCCTTGGTTTCCGCTGGTTCAACGTGATAACTGGGTAGTTCCGAAGATATTAATTTGGCGTTTGGGCTATCTTGTTGACCACGTTGAGAAAATTTAACAGTAATGCTCAAACTGCGTACTGAATGCTGTCTTTGGGATGTCGCTCTCCCTCATCCTCAACTGGTAGTAACCGGATTTCAGATCTAACTTCGAATATACCGTTGTCCCAACCAACTGATCAAATAGATCGTCAATCCTGGGGATCAGATATTTGTTCTTCTCCGTAAGCTTGTTCAATTCCCTATAGTCAATGCAGAGTCACAAGCTTCCATCCTTATTCTTAACAAAAAGATACGGTGCGCTCCAAGGCGACGAACTTGGACACACATACCCTTGCTCCAACAACTCTTGAAGTTGCATATTTAACTATGCCATCTCTCTTGGCGCTATCCGATACAGGGAGCGTGACACCGGTTTGGCTCCCGGTACCAACTCAATAATGAAATCAATCTCCCACTGAGGAGGGGCTCTTGGGAGATCATCTGGGAACACATCCGGATACTCGGACACAACTGGGATACTGTCAAGATTTGTCTTAGGTGTCAAAGTTTGCCCTAGAGTGACAAACAGCTCTGCCCCAGACTGAAGTGCCTTGATCCCCGGATGGGTAGACGTTTATGTCTTGCTCGACCCCTTTCACGCTCGCATATGTCATCTCATGACTAGCTCCCAAATGACCTCCTTGCAACTACGATCAATGCACGCTTGCTGCTCCGAGAGCCAGCCCATAGCAAAGATCACATCGCACGCAACTACCAGCAATAGCGACACTCGCAAGTCATCGACGTGACTCCCATGCCTTACCCTAATGCCACAAGCTCTATCCGCATGCAAAGTGCACCCGTAGGCAGCAACCCATCAAATTTGACCTTTGCCATCGAAGGAAGTACTCCGATGCGCGATAGTAACTCTCCGGACAGCAAGGATGCAAAACTTCCGCATCGAACAGTGCTCTCACCGGACAATCGACAATCTAAACAAGCCTAACACGATGAGTCATAGGCTAAAATGCGTAGGGAAAAAATATTAAAAGCTATCCTACTATACATAGTCGTCACCACGTCAAACTGCTTTGTGGCTTCCTGCGGGCTAAGGTTGTACACTTTTGGCTGGGTTGGGGCATAGTGTGATGCGGTTGCCTCCGACCCCTTGCCCTTCTCCTCGTAGATATCTCCAGATTTCTTCTCGGACTTCCGTCATCCGTGCCAACAGTTTCGGGCAAAATGTCCAGGCTTCGCACAATTAAAACATGTAATTGCCTTCCTCCAAATGGCTGCTGCTGTCTAGCTTTCTTTATCTTTTATGCACCATTACGACAATCTCGGGCAAAGTGCCCTTTCTTGCCACAAGTATGACAGTTGTAAGTAACCTTGCTAGTCGATGATCTAACCTTCTCCTTCAGCGTTCTGCGAGATGCACCCCTCATAGGACTTGCATAGTTCGATACCCTACTCACTGGTATCTGGTGAATTTTTCCCATATCCACTTCCAAAGATGTAGCCGACTCCACCAAGGCACGGAATCCCAATAGTTTTGGCCTAGAAGTACAATTCGCAGTTCATCGCGCAGACCACTATAGAATCTATCAACTGTAGACCGCTAATTCTCCAACTCAAAGCATGGGTAGCGGCTTATCAAAAGAAACGCCTGCAAATACTCATCAACTGAGTGCATACCCTGCACCAAGCACATGTTCAACGGCTGACCTGATGGCCTTCTAAATGTCACTTGATCCAACACACCACCCGACATTGAAGTCATCCCAGGGACAAAGGGTTGCACATTGCTTCCCTGTTGTGCACTAGTCATAGCGAGCACCACTTTAACGATCCTTCTTATGGTTTCAAACGAAGGAGGGGTCTCAAGCATGCCACTGGCTGCACTATAATCCTCAGAAACCAGATGTTCTGTCGGCTCTGCGCCACTCCCGGTCACCTATAGTCGTACAAAACACCAATAAGTGATCAAACAAAATTACAAAAAGCAATTATAGGAACGCGCAGGTTCCTCAAACACGAGTATTTTTCATTCCTAAGTGGACATTCATGGGTTCTTTTTAATGTTATAACGATGACGCACACATGTTCTCACCACCCCTTAAAAGAATTCGCCCACGAATTCAGTTAAGCCTGACCGTAACCAGAAGTCTGCTACCAAATTGTAACACCCCCATCTGTCGCATGTCATATAACAGAAGGTCCAGCTAGAACCCGACGCCATATACCATAGACAGACGGAAGGGTTACATAAAAATATTCAAACTATCCAATTAAGACTACTCGTCCTACACAGAGCATTCTAGAGGAAGCTTTTAAAAGTTGAAAGAACCCAAAAACTTAAATCCAATAATCATGAATGTCCACAACCACACCACTGGAATGAAAACCAAATATACTGAAAGGGTACAGGGCCTTATGGCCTTACGAATGTTCACTTAACAAAATAGTGTCTTACATACATCGGCTCGCGGGCCGGCCACACATGACCAAATAAAAACAACTATTCTTTACGGCCTTCGAGGGCCAGCATAACAACATGGGCTCCAGCCCGCTATCTAGCACTCGGCTCTGCAGCACCTGCAAGCAAAATTCCACCGCACTGTGGCAAACAAAGCAACGGTCAGCCAAAGCCGACCAAATTATAACGACCCCGCCCCTTACTCGGGATAGCGGTGCTCTTTCCCTGCATATCATTAGCCCAGTAAAACCATAAAACGCAATTATACTACGCCACAGGTGTAGGCTCGCACGGCCAAACACCCCGTGCACTCAGGGCACATTAAACGGTGAATCCTGACACTTCAGCGTCTTCACCACCATCCCAAAGATGGCAACCACGTGAGCATTTAGCCTTTCTGACCACCGTCTAAGGCTCCCGACTATGCCAACGGCCAGTCCCCTTTTTGGGTCGAGTCTCTCGCACCGAACCACATAGCCTAGGTCCAATTCCACTTGCCCGTTGCTCACACCACGTAGTCACTTTAAGACGTACGCACGAGCCAAGCTTCTCTCGGATCCCAAAACTTTTCCAAACAATCCCATAACCCATTTATGTTCAAGGCTGGTTCCCTGACCGCCAAGTTAGCAGAACACGTTTCCGCTCAATTTTCCGGGTGCGCCTTGGAGTTAATCCCCAAGGATCCCTGCTGCAATCTACCGCGTAGAAACCCGAAAAACCCAAAGTACAGAGTCTTCTCCGGCAAAACATATCAAATGCAACATCACTAATCCAGATGATACACGTCCGGGTAGGCTTCACACACAATGTCTATGCCCGTACTTCGATTCCGGACTCTATATGCAACACAAGGGGGACTATTCACATCAACCCCAAGGAACACCACGCACTCAATGCACACTCACGGGAGCTGGTTTCCCTATGCAAAAAGGAAGAGAGCTTCACATGCTCAAGTAGATAATCATTACCATTGTAGTCTGCTTTTACGCCATGGAAAAACTACACGAATAGAAGTCTTCGCAATGGAATTTCTTCCACGGATCTGCTCTCGGTTCTCCAAACAGTGCTCAAATGCTCTTTCGGCGGCCGGAATCCTCCTCCTTCTTCCTCCTCTCTCTAACTCCTTGGAAAGAGAATGGCTTGGAGAAAAATGAAGAGTTAACTCCCCCATTCCTGGCCTTAACAGAGCAGGAAACCACCTGGGCCATTGGATCTCAATTAAAGAAAATGAACGGCTCTGATCTTCACATAAATCCCCTGACCTGGGATGAACACGGCCTCGCACACGGCCATGTTCCAGGTCGTGTGCCTTGATCGAGGCACGATTGTCGAACGAAGAAAAGACATATGGGCAAATACACGCCCGTGTCTCACCTGACACACCCGTGTCGGGTCCTCGACATGCCCGTGACCAGGGGGCATGTCACATATAACTGCCACGGCAACGGACATGACCCAACTAAACACGGGTATGAACACGCCTATGTCACTCGACAATCATAGATCGTCGAACGTAGAGGGTCACTCGACAATCGTCGAGCGCCGTTCGGCGATCGTCGAACGCAGGGGGACACGCCCTTCCGACACGCCCGTGTCGCCTGGCGTGTTCCTCCCAAACACTTTTCGTCAAACTCAATCGGCTTTCGGGAACACGGGTACATACACGGTTAGGCACACGCCCGTGTCAAATGACACGCCCGTGTCATTCAGCCGTATTTCTAGCTGTGTCCTTCTCGGGATAAAACTTCCAAAAACACCAGCCAGACACGGCCTTGGACACGGTCGTGTCCTAGGCCGTGTACCCCTATACCGGCACCAAAAATCCCTTTTTACGCGACCAAATCAAATATAATTTTCGGGGCGTTACAGTTACAACTTGAAGATCGAGCCCTTCAAAGGTGTATCCAGGATTCGGCGCTTGAAAAACCTGAGTTTGAGGTATCTTGGTCCGTTTGAAGTGGTGGAGCGAAATGGAGAAGCTGCTTATCGGTTAGCTCTTTCAGTGGAGCTAAGTGGTTTGCACGATGTGTTTCACATATCTGTGCTGCGAAAAGTTATGAAAGAGCCAACTCAAGTGATTGTGGATGATCGAGTACCGGTCGATAGTTGGTTAATGACGAAAGTTAGGCCCATTCGGATCGAGAATACGAAGACCAAGCAACTGCAAAATAAGACAATCAGGATGGTCAAAGTTCGGTCGGACAACTGTGGCTATGAAGAGCTGACATGGGAGCGTGAGCAGACCATGCGTAAAGAATATCCTGAGTTGTTTGTGTAATGTTGTTGTAACATTATTTTTATGAGTAAAAAGTTGTAACTTTTAAGTTGCTGTCTTCCTTATGTCTGTATGCAAATTTTGGGATGAAATTTCTATAAGGAGGGGAGAATTGTAACACCCCAAAAATGAGTAGTTGTCATTGGAGGTTATTGCGTGACGATAGTCTTATCGCCGGCGATAGCTCATTGAATTAAAAGGCCTAGGGCTCGGGTTGTTAATGCCAGACGATAGTCGTTAGCGCGCCGCGATAACCTCTCGACGAGTGTCGGGAAGGATTTCTTGAGAAACCGATCTATCGCCAGGCGATAATTGTTAGCACACCGCGCTATCCTCTCGATGAGTATCGAGAAGAATTTTGCGAGGAACCAACCTACTGCGGAGTGAGAGAGTTATCGCAGAGCGATAGCTCTTGCGGCGACGACTGTTCAAAGCGGTTACCACCTTTGATACCGCGCGGCGGTAGGAGTTACCGCATGGCGGTAGTTTTCAGATAAAGGCTGGACTTGAGATTTAATTCTTATTTTCTCTCACATACTCTCTTGTTTGGTTCTGGAGAGGGAAGAGGAGGAAAGGTCCAGGAGATCAAGATGAGATCGATCCAAGGTGTGTTTGTGAACAAAATTGCGAGTCGATGCTAGATCCGTGGAAGGGAAGTTGTGATAATCAATTCCATCTGAATCAAAGATCAAGGACATGGCTTCGAGGAAGACTACAAGGGTAACGATCTTCCTTCTTGGACATATGATGTCCTTCTTTTGGCATATGCATGGAATCCCACACCAAAAGTTGATGATTCGAGGAAATTCCTTTGAGTTGATTCATGAAATCCCGAATGAGCCTTGCATATAGATCTGGAACTATGTAGTACGGAATAGGCATGTTGTGTGGATCCCATATGGACAGGTTGGTCTGGATTGGTGATGTTTAATTTTCATTCCGTAGAAGACTCCGAGAATAAATGAGTAATTTATGGGGTCTGCGGGGTTATACTTGTGAACTGAAAGTAGCAGGAAATACTGGAGCTACACTCCAGGAAAATACCCATGAAATTCCACAATTTGGTTGACTATTGGATGTCGCCAGGAGACAGTGAGTATCGCCAATGGCGATAGCACTTGGCGAGCTATTTGTGCTGTGAAAGTCCAGTATTTCTGGCACTACAGGTTATTGCAGGGTTTTGACTGGGTGTAACACCACAAATTTGACAGTAGAATTTTTGTAACTATCGTCGGGCGACAGTGGGTATCGCCTAATGGCGATGGCGATAAATCGTCGAGTTGACACTCGACGCACTCAATGCACTCGACGAATCGTCGAATGATATCATCGAGTGGCGACAGTGGGTGTCGCCTGATGGCGATCGCGATAATTTGTTGAGATGACACGCGACGCACTCGACGCTCTCGGCGAATCATCGAAATGATATCACCGAGTGGCAATAGTGGATGTCGTCGGGTGATAGTGCCACGTGGCATGTGTCAGATTGGCTGTTAAACAGTCAAAGTTGTTATGTCGATGTCGCCGAGCGGCGATAGTCGATATCGCCAGGCAATAGCGCCAAAGTTGACCACTCAACCAAAATCTTGGCCTTTGCTTCGTTTTGATGGAGAGATCATGTGGTTGGGGTTACTCCCGCATCCACTTTACCAGAGAAGAATATGATTGAGAATTCATTCTCTTTCTATCTCTCTCTCTCTCTCTCTTCATTTCATCATTTCCTTATGTGCAAAGGAAGAAGAAGGGCTGGAGTTGAATCTTGCATAGCTTGCTGAAGGAGATCTTTTGGTCGGAAGCAGGATCTGAGGCTAGATCCACGAAGAGGAAAGTGATGCGCTCATTTCCATCCGTATAGAATAGCTTCGCCATTGCTCCAAAGAGGACTACATGGGTAATGACCTCCTGCTTGGACAAGTGAAGTCCTAATTTTGCATGTGCATGGAATCCTCCACCAAAAGGTGGAATTGTTAATAGAAATCTGTTGGGTCGATACTCATATCCCCCAAGTCAGTTTGCATATAGATCCGGAAGTATGTAGTACGGAATAGGCATATTGTGTGAAGCTCATCCGGACAGGTTGGTCTATATTGGTGTTGCTTTATTTCAGTAAACAGGGAAGACTCTACGTATAAATGAGTATATTATGGAGTTTGTGGGTTGTGCCTGTGAAGTGGAGTAACAGGAAGTACTGGAGTGGAGCTCCAGAAAAATACCCAAGTAAAATCATAAGTTTGAAGAAACTATTGATGTCGCCGGGAGACAGTGGGTGTCGCCGGTGATGATAGCTGCTAGAGCGCTATTTGTGGTGTGAAAGACCAGTTTTCTGGCACTGTAGGTTGCTGCATGGCGTTTTTGGATCATTGGTCCAATAATGATTGAGGTTGGGGACAGAAGTTGAATTTTATCGCTAATGCCCAGCGATACTGGGTGTCGCTGGTGATAGCTCCCAAAAAACCTATTGTGAAGCCAGTCTCTCGGAGACAGGGTGGCTAATGAGAGCTATGAGCTTTGAAAGGCCAGTGAGTCAAACAGATAAGGGGAAGCCGACCCGCAGCATTCTAGACATTGAACTGGCGATTTGAGCAATGGCAAGGCCTAAACTATATCCGCGTTATGGTTTTCTAACTTGAGTGCCTAAGTTATTGGAGTTCGTTAGGATCATATAATAAGAGTCTGTGGCAGTACGCCATTAAGACTAAAGTCTTCCGTCGTGGGTCGTGGAGCATGAATGCTCAAAGTTCACCGTTAGGTCTGAGACCATTGAACGGTGGTGTAATCCAGTACACCGATAATGTGCTCTAAGTGCACGGAGCATCGAGCCGTGCAGCTGATGTTTGTGATATATTGAAATGTGTGATCGTACACTTTCTTGTGATATATCTATTGTGATTGCTTTGCTTGCAAGGATGAAACCGCTACCCCAGGTATGGGGTATGGTCGTTATAATTGGTCCGCTGAATGCTAACCGTTGCCTTATTTACCACCCTTATGGTAGAATGACCCTGTGCAGGTGCTAGACCAAGCGGGAAATAGAGGGTTGAAGCCCTTGATGCTATGCTGGCCCACGAAGGCAGAATGGAAAAGTTTTATTATTTTCATGTGTGTCCGGCCTGCCCGCCGATGTTTGGAATCCACATTTGTGAAGTTTAACTGTAAGGCCTTAAGGCCAAACACTTTTGTGTATTTTTGTATATATTCCTGTGATATATATAAATGTTGTTTATATATAGTGGACATTCATGTTTTATGAGTTCAATAATAACCCCCAAAGCTTCCGCTGGAATGCTCTGAGTTATGGTGTGTGTAATTATCTTGATATTAACCTGTAATTCCACCGCCTGTTTATGGAATATGGTGCGGGGCTCCGGCCGGACCCTCTATTATATTTCATGTGATGGACGGAAGTGTTACACTAGGTCTAGTATAGAAAGTGAGTTCTGTGGTTAATGTCGGGCGACAGTGAGTATCGCTGGCGATAACGGCCAGATACTCTTTTGAAGTGAAAGCCTGTCTCTGGGAGACTATGAGGCTATTGTGTGAGCTGCGAGCTCTTAATGTCCAGTGGGCTGAACGAATAAGGGGAAGCCGACCCGCGTCAGACTAGCCTTAGATTTGACGATTTGAGCAACGGGCAAAGGCTGAACTGTATCCACATTATGGTTGTCTAACTCGAGTGCCTAAGGTATTGACATTCGTTAGGATCGCATAACGAGAGTCTGAGGCTGTACGCCATAAAGACTAAAGTCTCAGGATGGGGGCCGTGGAGACTGGAAATGCTCAAATATAAGAATGGTGGTGGAGCCTGAAACTCCAACAAAGCGAAAATATACCCTGAGTGCACGGAATGTTTGGTCGTGGGGCATTCGTTTGTGATATATTGAACTGTGCATTTGTGCACGTTCTTTTGATATATTTGCTTATGTTAATATTATGCCTGCAGGGAAGGAATACCACTACCCCAGGTAAGGGTTAGGGTCGTTATAAATTGGTTGGTTGAATGCTGACTGTTGCTTTATTTGCCACCATTGTGGTGGATTGTCCTTGTGCAAGTACTGGAGAGCCGAGCGGGAAATAGTGGGCTAATGCCCTTGCTACTGCTATGTTCTCCCTCGAAGGCCGAATGAAGATATTTTACCATTTTCCATGTGTGGCCGGCCTGCGTGCCGATGATTATAATCCACACTGGTGAAATGTAACTGTAAGGCCTTAAGACCATAACCTTTGTGTATTTGTGGACATTCTTGTGCTATATATACATGGTGGTTTATATATTGTGGACATTCAAATGAGTACGACTTTAACCCTAAAGTTTCTGTTGGAATGCTCTGAGTTAGGATTCAAGTAGTCTTTTAATATTAACCTGTAATCCCGTCACTTGTTTATGGAATATGGTGTGGGGCCTCGACCGGACCCTCTATTAAATTTCATATGACGGATGGAGGTGTTACACGAGCACCAGTCTCTGGCTCCGTGAGTGTTAGCTTTACTTAGCTTCCGCGAGAGTGTTGTAGTGAGAATTTGTTGTACCAGGCTGATAAGTCTTTATTTATAGTATTTTTTATATATAGTTTTTATTTAATAAATAGTTATGTTTATTTCTAGTTTTTATTAATTTTTAAATTAATCATTTTATTTTCTTATTTCAGGTAAATTTGGGCTGCCAATAGCAAATTGGAGCTTACAGGACTGACCAGGAGATGAAACAGAAGAATCCTTGAGAAATCACTTCTACACGCCCCTATCACGGGCGTGACCTTCAGGTTATGGGCGTGACAGGTGGCCATGACCCACAGAGGAGCCCAGAGAACGGGACAGATCAGTTTAAAAGCTACACGTCCCTGGTCATGGGAGTGACCTATGGGTCACGGGCGTGACCAGAAGGCGTGACTTAAAAATATTGTACCTAATCACCTAGAGGGGGGGTGAATAGGTGACTTAAATCTTTCTAATTTTTTAGGCAGCAATCAGATAATATCACAGAATTCTAGTTACTTTATCACAGCACACATTCAGCAATCACAGAATTCCACAGCACACAGTAGACACACAGTTTTATAGTGGTTCCCCAAGGTTTGGGTACATCCACTTTCTCCCTTCGCCTATCTAGCAGTGTACTAGATTCGGCCAAACTTCTCCACTATCTAAGAACCCCAAAACAGGTTCCTACACCTCAGGCCCAAGGCCCTACAACTCAGCTTCTTCACAAAGCCTACACTCAGCCACCAAGGCCTACACTCAGCCACCAAGGCCTACACTCAGCCACAACAGGCCTACACTCAGAGATTTCAATCTCATACACTCAGGCACTCAAGCCCTATACTCAGCCTTTATAATTACACGCTTACAAGACTCAGATCCCTAAGGATCCTATAAGATAATAAGAATACAAAAATTGTAACTCAACAACTCAGAGACAAGAGAGAAAAGTTGTGAGCTTCTTGATGAGTTCTTGGAAGAACTCAATTGAGATCAAACTGACTTGGCTTTCTTCAAAGCTTCTTGAATATAGAACACAATAAGAATGATCTCCTCTGCAGTTGATCCTTGATCTCTGCTGCTTAAGATTCAGACCAAATCTGAACCCTTCTTCTCAGCTGGGTTCCAACAGCTGACTTCTTAGATGGAGCTCTCTCTCTCTCCTACTACTTAGATCTTCACTAGATTCTTCAAGGAATAGCTAGATCTTCTTTTCTTTTCAATTACTTGAACAACTGTTTCTGTAGACAGTATAAGCCTATTTATAGGCCTTCTTCATGGTAACCGGCTGGTCCGGTTCATAACTGATTTCTGACATCTCTGATAGGTGCAGTAGACCGGGTGGAATGGCAGCTGTCAAGTCATCCAGTCAGTTCTTGAAAATCCTGTAATTGTCTATAAGTGTCGAGACTGTTTGTATTTAAGTGTCGACACTTATAGACCAAGTGTCGACACAAGTTGACTAAGTGTCGACACTAGCCTACTTGGTGTCGACACAACTCTTTGTGTTGTAGATTTTATCTCTCGATACTGCTTCTTCTTCATGTGTCGACACTGATAATGTGTGTCGACACAAGTCCTTGTACTTTAATATTTTGTTGAATTCTTCTAAGTGTCGACACAACACCTTTGTGTCGACACATCTTCATGTGTTGAACTTGTTAAGTGTCGACACTTCTTCTTGGTGTCGACACATGTCTTCAGTGTTGATACTTGCTGAGTGTCGACACAGCTCCTTGTGTCGACACATTCTTCCTTGTGTTGAGACTCTGGCTGAGTGTCGACACATCTCCTTTGTGTCGACACTTGTACTTAGAATATTCTTGAACTTTGCTAAGTGTCGGCACAGCTCCTTGTGTCGACATTTTCTTCAAGTGTTGAGTTTTCAGCTGAGTGTCGACACATTCTTTCTTGTGTCGACACTTTCTTCAAGTGTTGACTCTTCTGCTGTGTGTCGACACATTGCTCTGGGTATCGACACTTATACTTATTCTATGCTGACTTTTGCTGAGTGTCGATGCAGCCTCCAAGTGTCGACACTTTCTGATGTAGACACAGTTTCACTGGGTGTCGACACAATTGTTAAGTGTCGACACTGCTTCACTGCACTTTTCTTCATTGAGTGTCGACACAGCTCCTTGTGTCGACACTTACTATCTGGTGTCGACTCTGCATCCCAGGTGTCGACACAATGACTCCAAGTGTCGACACTGCTTGCCTGGGTGTCGACACAAGTCTTCTTAAGTGTCGACACTTTCCCTCTGGGTGTCGACACATTGACTTAGAAACTTTTTCTTCTTTCCTGCAAATACTTAACCTGCACAAGTAAACTCAAAACACATCAAATACATTTTGATGTATATCATTGAGTTGGGTGAGGCTTCTTCAAATCAAGTACATTTAAACCAATGTACCCAACAATCTCCCCCTATTTGGAGAAGTCATAACCCTTAGTCAATGATATACACCATTCATAATAAAATTACAAAATGATGTAAAGCAGGATTATATATATCAGGGCAAACATAAACATGTATTAATCAAACATGTATACATAGACATTTTCTCAGAACAATTATGAAATAAATTTATCACACAGCAAATTTATCACACAGCATATTGTTCTAACAGCTTTGTCATATTCATATTTCCAAAAGTTTACAGAATGTTAACATCAAAAGATTACATAGTAAACTTAAGAAAATTTCAATTCTATTTCTGTTCTGCATCTTTGATCACTATGCCCTTCCCAGATTGTACTTTGGCTTATACTGAGGCTTCAGTGTCTTCAGCAGCAGCAGGCTTTTTTACTTTCAGATCCTTTTTCTTTAGCTCTTCAGCTTTGATCTTTTGCCTTTCAAAATAATGATAAGGCTTGGGAAAGTACTTGCTAGGCTCCTGGGCAGTAGCAGGTAGCTTTCCCATCTTGGCCTTTCTTCTATATTGGACTATGGCCTCCTGCCTTGTCTCATGCTTTCTCTATTCTGATTCAGAAAACCACTTGTTCCTGTCATGCACATTATCTTTTGCAGCTTTCCAGGCAGTCAAAATAATATTTCTTGAGGTGGGGCTCCACTGCTCAAAGTCAGGTCTTTGTTCAGCTTGCTCCCTGAACCTCTTCTTAGACAATCTAGCTTCTTGTTCAGCTTGCTCTTTCAAAATATCTTCCTGTAAGGCCTCAGATACTGGCTGAACTACTTTGTCAAGAATAACCTTCTGATTTCCATCGGGTGGACTATACATGGACTGTATGTCAGCTTGAACCATATCAAAATCTAGTGGAGGATAGATCACTTGAGCTACTTCTGGTTGCTCACCTCCAAGATATGTAGGGTTAACTCCAGATTCTGCTACATCATTATCATCACACAAAGGAGGATAACCAAGAGTGGCTCTGATGGAATTAGAAACCCATTTTGCATGGTCAGAGCCAGCTTTGACTAAGACCCTCTCCCCCTTTATGACTTCTCTTTCTATGTGATCCCTTAAATCATCTTTTTGAAATCTGATTTGGGCATTTAGATAATTGACTCCATCCTTGTAGAAAGGTTTTAACCTTTGGAGTTTTTCAGTTATGATCTTCTGAGAATCTTGAATTGCAGTCTTAACAGCAGTTATTTCCTCTTGGAATGCTTTGGCAAAATCTGCTTTAGCTGTAGCATTAGCTGGAGTCTTCCTTGCAGCTAGATTCTTCATCTCTGTGACTATGGCATTGTGAGAAGCAGTCAGGTTATCATTCATCCTAATCTGATTCTCAAGTACATTGCCTTGCTTCAGTGCAATGTCATCAACTTGAGCTTTGATCTTTTCTTGATGTGTAGCCAAGTACACCACTGCATTCCCTCCCTTGTGGAAGCAGTCTGTCATCTCCTTCTTATTAAGATTCATTTCAAATCTTATAGACTTTTTATCCTGGGCTAGATCAAACTGTAATGATTTTTGCCCTTCATCCACATACTTCTCAATGGCTTACCTGTGCTCATCCAGCTTTATCTGCATAGCAACCATAAGAGTACTGTAATCTACTGATGGAGTTGGCTGTAGTGCTGGCTGTGGTGCTATGGTTTGCAATGCCTTTTTATAATTCTGACTTCTTCTTTTGAAAACTTTAAACTTCCTTTTCTTAGCCCTTGCAGCTTCTTCATCTTCAGAGGCTGAAGTACTTGCTATCTCTACCCTCTCCTTAGGTAGCTCCTCAACAGCTTGGGGTTTCTCAGGCTCTTGCCTTGTAGGCTCTTCAACAAGTACTACTTGCTCCCCCTCAACTGGAGCATTCTCCCCCTCAGCAGCAGTTTTCTTGTCAAGATCTGCTTGATCTATATTGAGGAAGAGATCTTCCATAGTGAATTCTTGTGGTGAATGGGTTGGAGAAATTCTTGGCTCATCTACCACTAGATTAGATACTTCTTGAACTACAACAGATGTGTCTTTCATTACTACATCTGGGACTTGACTATCAGTCTGTGGTTGCTGATAAACATCAGACAAATCAGTATCCTCTATAGGAAAAATAAAAGCATTAAGCTCAATGATTACCTCTAGAATTATGGTTGTAGCTTGCTCACTTTCTAGTGGAGTGGACTCTTCCACTACTAGTGGCTCCCCCTGGACTGAATCCTTGTATATGGGGCTAGCTTGAGGTAGCTCCCCCTGCCTTTCAGCAACTACCTGTTGAGCTGGATACTTTACAGCAGTTCCTGTGTCTTCTTCATCATGTGTGAAGACTACTTGCTCCTCACTACCAGAGCTGCTAGTGAAAACCTGAGCCACTGGAGCAGTTTTACTCTTCTTCTTTTGAGGTGATACTTTCTCAGGAAATATCTTCTCAGGGGTTGGCATCTCCTTAGACAACACCCTGTCCCATCTGGAGAAGATCCTCATGTCCATTTTCCTCATGTGGTTGATTTTACTCCCAGCAGCTTGACTCATAACCTCTGGTATGCTACCAGCTAGGTATAAACTTAAGATCCTACCCATGTTGGGTTTCTTCAGACTTTCCTTGATCTTTTCAAAGACTATAACAGACCAATCTGTTTTCAAAGTAAAGATTATCCTTGTCATAATACTGAACATATGGGCTGATACCCTATCATGCCCTCCTGGCTTACTTAGGATTACTTTGCCTACAATTTCAGAGAGAAATTTCCTCTGACTGTTCATGCCCTTCCTATTAAACACTGATCCAAGTTTCATCTTAGAATCCAGACCACACCATGCCAATGCATCTTTGGTCCTGGAAGCAGTAACCTCTTCTTCTTCCTTAGTTCTTGGCAACTGAAGGACTTTCCTCAAACTTTTAGGTGATACCTTCACCTTTGCACCATGAACCCTAGACTTGATCTTGAGTCCAGAGTCTTCTACTTTAGCTCCATTTAGGAATTCTAAGACTTCCTTCTTCCAAATTTTTGTTGGCTCTGAAGTAAGAAATTCCAACCCCGAGTCTGCAACTAGGGTTATCACAATCTTGATTTCTGGGTCTGCATCACCAAACGCGTCGCGCACCAGTTCATAGCCTTCATTGACGTTCTCCTCGAGCTTTGGCGCCATTAGGGTTTGAAGAATTTGACTGGAGAGAAGAGAGGTGTCGACACACAATTTTGGTCTCGAAACTTTTGAAAGCGTGTCGACAGACTAAGGTAAAATCCTAGTTATACCTTTCTAGGTTTGAAGATGAAAAGGCGGGTCAGCTAACTGAAATTGTGTCGACACTGTCGATAAGTGTCGACACTGACTTATAATGTCTCGACACACTGTGTCGACACAAGTTTAGTCGACAGATAATATGTGTCGACACTTGGTTATGTGTCGACACCACTTAACTCGACACATAGTCGAGTCTTTACTTAGATAATTCTGAGTAAACACTAAGTGTCGACACCACCTTGGATGTGTCGACACCGACTTTTCATGTGTCGACACTAACTTTCTGAAGTGTCGACACAAACTTCCTAGATGTGTCGACACATTTTCCCTGAAGTGTCGACACCACTTTTCTGTGTCGACACAGATATCTCTGTGTGTCGACACCTTTTGACTTAGCCATTTCTATAAACTTATTCTAAGTTTATCATACCTAGTTCAATTTTAAACCTATTGAACTTAGTTTCTTCTAAGGGCTTAGTATACATATCAGCTAGTTGATTATCTGTTCTAACATATTCTAGTAAAATATCTTCTCTTTCTACATGATCCTTAAGAAAATGATATTTATTTCAATATGTTTAGTTCTACTATGGGAAACAGAATTATGTGCAATTGATATAACACTAGTAGAATCACAAAAGAGTGGAGTTCTACTTACCTGAATTCCATAGTCCTCAAGCTGATGTTGTATCCATAGAAGTTGAGCACAATAACTTCCTGCAGCCACATATTCTGATTCTGTAGTGGAGATAGCCACACTTGTTTGCTTCTTGCTACTCCATGAAATCAGTCTTCCACCTAGGAATTGACAGGTTCCAGTTGTGCTTTTTCTTTCTTCCTTGCATCCTGCAAAGTCTGCATCTGAATAACCTGTTAGTTCAAAATCCCTATTCCTAGGGTACCAGAGGCCTAGATAAGGAGTGCCCTTTAGATATCTCAATATCCTTTTGACTGCTGTCAAATGAGACTCCTTAGGGCATGCTTGATACCTTGCACAGACACATGTAGCATACATGATATCTGGTCTACTTGCAGTCAAATATAATAGGGAGCCAACTATCCCTCTATACAAAGACTCATCTACAGGTTTCCCTGCATCATCCTTGCTAAGAGACATACTTGACCCCATAGGAGTCTTCATAGTACTGGATGAATCCATACCATACTTCCTTATGAGTTCTAGGGTGAACTTAGACTGACATATGGATAATCCATTCTCAGTCTGTCTTACTTGGAGACCCAAGAAGAACTTAAGTTCTCCCATACTACTCATCTCAAATTGTCCTTGCATAAGTTTTGCAAACATTTTGCAAAGACTACTTTCAGTAGACCCAAATATTATGCCATCTACATATATTTGGACTAGTATAACTTTGCCTCGGGATTCCCTAAGGAATAGAGTCTTGTCTATTTTCCCCCTTGTGAACTTATTCTAAATGAGGAAACTAGACAGGGTTTCATACCAAGCCCTAGGGGCTTGTTTTAACCCATATAATGCTTTCCTAAGTCTATAGACATGATTAGGTAGAGTTGAATCAACAAAACCTGATGGCTATTCCACATATACTTCCTCTTTTAGATTACCATTTAGAAATGCTGACTTGACATCCATTTGGTAAACTTTAAATCCTTGAAAGGTTGCATAGGCCGGGAACATCCTTATGGCTTCCAGTCTGGCTACTGGAGCAAAGGTTTGATCAAAGTCAATACCTTCTTCCTGCCTATATCCTTTAGCAACCAATCTTGCTTTGTTCTTAATGATGACTCATGTTCATCCATCTTGTTCCTAAAGATCCACTTGGTCCCAATTATATTGTGGTCTTTTGGTTTAGGAACAAGCTCCCAGACCTTGCACCTTTTGAACTGATTCAGCTCTTCTTGCATTGCCTCAATCCAATGAGGGTCTAGGATGGCTTCTTCAAACTTATTTGGTTCAACTTGGGATAGAAAACTGGAGTAGATTGCTGCATTCAGATTTCTGCTCCTTGTTTGTACCCCTTGTCTTGGATCACCAATGATTTGTCCTGCTGGATGATCTCTAAGATGCCTATTTGCTGGAGGCATCCTGGCTTCAGGTTGAACTTCTTCAACTTCTTCATCTTGTTGTACTCCTTGTACTTCTTCTGCATTAGGTACATGTAGTACTCCCCCTGGACAGCAGCCACTATCTTCTACTTGCTGTCTTGTAGAAGGTTCTTCTTCTATAGTGAGCTTGTCCATCTTCTTTGTTATACCTGTGGGGCTACATACACTACTAGACAACTCATTGTTAATAAATCTAGTTTCATCAAATACTACATGTACAGACTCTTCTACAACTTGTGTAGACAAGTTATAGACTCTATAAGCCTTACTGTTGTTACTGTACCCAACAAAAATTCCCTCTTGGGACTTGGCAGCAAACTTAGTCAAGTAAGACTTTCCATTGTTAAGTATAAAGCACTTACAACCAAAGATCCTGAAGTAGGATAGGTTTGGTTTTCTGCCTTTCACAACCTCATAGGGGGTCTTGTTGAGGATTTTAGTAATGGTAGCCTTATTAATAACATGGCATGCAGTATTGACTGCTTCAGCCCAGAAATATTCTAGTAGTGATGTATCACTTAATAGGGTCCTACCAGCCTCAATCAAGGATCTATTCTTCCTCTCAGCAATGTCATTTTGCTGAGGTGTCCTTGGTGAAGAAAACTCTTGAAATATCCCAAATTCTTCACATAGTTTTGTCATGCTATCAGACTGAAATTCAGTACCATGGTCACTTCTAATCTTGACCACTGTACTGTCTAGTTCATTCTGAATTTGCTTGACAAAGCTATAGAAGACACTAGGTGTTTCAGATTTCTGTCTAAGGAAGAACACCCAGGAAAACCTTGAGTAGTCATCTACAACTACAAAGGTATAGACCTTCCTACCTAGGCTGTGAACTGGCATTGGACCAAAGAGATCCATATGCAAGAGGTATAAACACCTCACAGCATCTTTATTTTCAATGCTTCTAAAGGTGGATCTTGTCTGCTTGCCCTTTTGACAAGCTGAGCAAATACCATCTTTAATACACTTAACTTGAGGACCATTCCTCACTAACTCTTTGCTAAATAGTTTGCCAATTGTCTTGTAGTTTAGATGGGCTAGCCTCTTGTGCCATTTGACACAATGAGAGACTGTCTCATCAGCTACAAGACATACTGGAGAACCATTGTTCTCAACCATAATGTCTAAGCAATAGACATTCCTTTTTCTATAACCAGTCAAAATGATCTCTTGATCATTTGACTTCCTGATATGACAACCATCTTTCACAAATGAGATGTCATATCCTACATCACTCAATTGACTTATACTAATAAGGTTATGTTTCAAACCTTTAATATAGGCCACTTGAGTAATTGTAATAAAGTAGTTAGATATGTTACCAAAACCCTTGATGATTCCTTTTTCAGAAAAACCAAAGGTGACTTTTGGACCATCCTTGATGGGTGTGTAGTCCTTTAGTAAACCTCTTGTTCCAGTCATATGTCTGGAACATCCACTGTCCAAGTACCATATTGGGGCATGGCCACTTGGACTCACCTGCAAAACAGATTAGTGAACCTTAAAACCCAAAGAATTCTTGGGTCCTTGGTACTGGTTAGTTTGCTTCCTAACAAAGCTACCTGCAGGTTTTCCAACAGGCAGTTTGCTACTCACTTTGGCACTAGCATTGTGCCAACAGTCTATTGCAAAGTGGCCTACCTTGCCACAACACCAACACTCAAACTTATTGTACCTTTGCTTAGGTACAGTCTTAGCTATTTTATCTACAGCTGGTTTGTTGAGAGTTGGGGCTTTGCCCTTGGACTTGGACTTGGACTGAACAGTCCTTGCAGGTTTAGTAAATCTCAGTCCATCTTTACCTTTGTGATGAACAAATTCATCAATTAAAGGTAGAACTGACTTAGGTTTAGAAAACCTAGCAACTAGATCTCTCTCCTTCTGAAGACTAATCTCCAGACTCTTGATTTGATCATTCTTATATGTTATAGTCCCCATCTGAATCACTGTTATGTGCTTCAGTCTGGCTATCTCATTAAGTTTTTGATCAAATAACTTCTCATAATCAGTTGCAGCCATTTTGAGACTTGCAATCTCCTTAGCTTGACTCTTGGCCAAGGATTTGCATTTCTTAAATTCTTACAACAGAACTTTATATTCATCTATCAATTGATGAATATCCTCTTCAGACTCAGATGCACTCTCATCATTTGATGATGATGAATCTGTTTCTGAACTAGCACAAGAAATTGAACTTAAAGAACAATGTTGTACCTTACTAGGTCCTGGCTGCTCCAGGATTTTGTCACTTTCTGTCAACGCCATTATCCCTTGGCACTGACTGTTCTCTTGTTCATAGATAGAATTCATAATCTGCATGAACTCTTCTTCTTCCTCCTCAGCAAACAGTCCAATATATGCCTCAGCATCTGACTGAGTTTCTGATGAAGAAATATCTGACAGGCTCTTATCCTTTTTGGTAATAAAAGACTTTTCCTTCTTGCCCTTGTATTGAGTCTTTTTCTTGTCACTAGACTCCTTCCTTTTCTCTAGACATTCTGTAATAACATGTCCTTGTCTATTACAGCAATAGCATACTATTTTTGAAAGAGTTGTTTTGCTAGACTTAGTCTTTTTCCTGTCTTTCTTTGAAGACTTCTTATTCTGATAATAGTCTTCTTTACCCTGTGAAGTAGATGGCCTTGTCCTCCACTGATTCTTCTTTAAGAACTTCTGGAAATTTCTTGTAAAGGCAGCAAAGTCCTCATCACTTTCACTGCTTTCAGACTTTCTACTTGCTGACTCATCTGACTCAGTTTCAGCAACCTTTGGAGGTGGAGTTGGTGACTTACTCCTGTACTTTCTGGAGGCTTTTGTTTTGAAGGTCACTGTCCTTTCTTTATGTTCACTTCTTGTTGATTTCTCCTCTTCTTTCCTCACCATCAACTGCATCTCATAGGATAGCAGTTTTCCAAATAGTGTTGGTGGAGGAATTTCTGCCAACTTTGTCATTTCCCTAATGGCACAGATCTTGGTGTCCCAATCTTTTGTTAGGGACCTTAGAAACTTATCATTGAGTTCATAATTACTGAACTCTCTGCCATAGGACATGAGCTCATTCACAATCCTGTAGAACTTCTTATAGCATTCAGTTATGCTATCAGCTTTTCCTTGTCTAAAACTTTCATATTCTTGGTTTAGCAAGGATTTTCTGTCTTGCCTTACTTCTTCAGAACCCTCCATATACACAATAAGAGTATCCCACATCTCTTTAGCTGTCTTACAGTGTATCAAATTCTGAAACGTTACATCATCTATAGCACTCACAATGATGTTCTGAGCCCTTTTGTCTATTGTGGCTAGAACAATCTCATCATTTGTCATTTCAGAGAAATCCTTTGGTGTTCTCTGATTTGCATCTAAGACTGATACCTTCATGGGCACATATGGCCCTTCTTTTACTGTGATATAAATCATAGGGTTTGAGGCTTCCATAAACAGTCTCACCCTTTCCTTCCAGATACTAAAGATCTCTTTTCTACATATGGGTAACTTCATGGATCCCAATTCCTTGTGATTCTCAGTGGAACCCATGGTTCTTGATTTTCTTGATTCTGTAATATGACTTAGACTGAATCTGCCAACAGGATCTACTCATACAGTTATCTCCCTTTTTGAGTAACCTTGCTTTGATACCACTTGAAAGATATTGTACCTAATCACCTAGAGGGGGGTGAATAGGTGACTTAAATCTTTTTAATTTTTTAGGCAGCAATCAGATAATATCACAGAATTCTAGCTACTTTATCACATCACACATTCAGCAATCACAGAATTCCACAGCACACAGTAGACACACAGTTTTATAGTGGTTCCCCAAGGTTTGGGTACATCCACTTTCCCCCTTCGCCTATCTAGCAGTGTACTAGATTCGGCCAAACTTCTCCACTATCTCAGAACCCCAAAACAGGTTCCTACACCTCAGGCCCAAGGCCCTACAACTCAGCTTCTTCACAAAGCCTACACTCAGCCACCAAGGCCTACACTCAGCCACCAAGGCCTACACTCAGCCACAACATGCCTACACTCAGAGATTTCAATCTCCTACACTCAGGCACTCAAGCCCTACACTCAGCCTTTATAATTACATGCTTACAAGACTCAGATCCCTACGGATCCTATAAGATAATAAGAATACAAAAATTGTAACTCAACAACTCAGAGACAAGAGAGAAAAGTTGTGAGTTTCTTGATGAGTTCTTGGAACAACTCAGTTGAGATCAAACTGACTTGGCTTTCTTCAAAGCTTCTTGAATATAGAACACAATAAGAATGATCTCCTCTGCAGTTGATCCTTGATCTCTGCTGCTTAAGATTCAGACCAAATCTGAACCCTTCTTCTCAGCTGGGTTCCAACAACTAACTTCTTAGATGGAGCTCTCTCTCCTACTACTTAGATCTTCACTAGATTCTTCAAGAAATAGCTAGATCTTCTTTTCTTTTCAATTACTTGAACAACTGTTTCTGTAGACAGTATAAGCCTATTTATAGGCCTTCTTCATGGTAACCGGCTGGTTCAGTTCATAACTGATTTCTGACATCTCTGACAGGTGCAGTAGACCGGCTGGAATGGCAGCTGTCAAGTCATCCAGTCAGTTCTTGAAAATCCTGTAACTGTCTGTAAGTGTCGAGACTGTCTGTCTTTAAGTGTCGACACTTATAGACCAAGTGTCGACACAAGTTGACTAAGTGTCGACACTAGCCTACTTGGTGTCGACACAACTCTTTGTGTTGTAGATTTTATCTCTCGACACTTCTTCTTCTTCATGTGTCGACACTGATAATGTGTGTCGACACAAGTCCTTGTACTTCAGTATTTTGCTGAATTCTTCTAAGTGTTGACACAATACCTTTGTGTCGACACATCTTCATGTGTTGAACTTATTAAGTGTCGACACTTCTTCTTGGTGTCGACACATGTCTTCAGTGTTGATACTTGCTGAGGGTCGACACAGTTCCTTGTGTCGACACATTCTTCCTTGTGTTGAGACTCTGGCTGAGTGTAGACACATCTCCTTTGTGTCGACACTTGTACTTAGAATATTCTTGAACTTTGCTAAGTGTTGACACAGCTCCTTGTGTCGACACTTTCTTCAAGTGTTGAGTCTTCAGCTGAGGGTCGACACATTCTTTCTTATGTCGACACTTTCTTCAAGTGTTGACTCTTCTGCTGTGTGTCGACACATTGCTCTGGGTGTCGACACTTATACTTAGTCTCTGCTGACTTTTGCTGAGTGTCAACACAGCCTCCAAGTGTCGACACTTTCTGATGTAGACACAGTTTCACTGGGTGTCGACACAACTGTTAAGTGTCGACACTGCTTCAGTGCACTTTTCTTCATTGAGTGTCGACACAGCTCCTTGTGTCGACACTTACTATCTGGTGTCGACTCTGCATCCCAGGTGTCGACACAATGACTCCAAGTGTCGATACTGCTTGCCTGGGTGTCGACACAAGTCTTCTTAAGTGTCGACACTTTCCCTCTGGGTGTCGACACATGGACTTAGAAACTTTTTCTTCTTTCCTGCAAATACTTAACCTGCACAAGTAAACTCAAAACACATCAAATACATTTTGATGTATATCATTGAGTTGGGTGAGGCTTCTTCAAATCAGGTACATTTAAACCAATGTACCCAACAGTGACCAGAAGGCATGACCACGGGGCTCAATTCGTCGATCGAAGAACGTCGAACAGTCAAATACTACACGCTCGTGACTCATGGTCACGGGCGTGACTCAGGGCGTGGCATGTGCGTTTCCTGTAAATAAATAAAGTCATTCCTGACGTTGCCGCCACAATTCCATTGCAGCCTGACACACCCATGGTTACGGGCGTGACCATGGGGCGTGACCATGGGGCGTGACCATGGGGCGTGACCATGGGGCGTGACCCCTTCATCAACAGCAATTTACTCCCGCCGTTTTCAGCTTCCAGCAGTTTTTCAGAAACAGAACTGACACGCCCGAGGTCACGGACGTGACCTCGGGGCGTGACCCGCCATTTAATAGATTTTGGCGTTTTCTCCTCCAACATTCCCGGGCTTTCAAGACGGCGGTTCGGATCCTGACACGCCCTAGGTCACGAGCGTGACCGAGGGCGTGACCTTCCAGAAGTTTTTCCTAAAAATTCCAAATGAGTTCAAGAGCTGGGGGAGAGCGAGGAGGCCAATCTAGGAGTAGCTTCAGTTGATTATTTTCCTGTTTTTTATGCATTTTGTTCATGTACTTTTCAATTTCATAGTTTAGGCTTTAATTCTAGCCCTTTTTATTTTCTTTCTATGTAACCCTATTTTCATTTCCACTTGATCATGATAAGCTTTTCAATATAACAAAGTACTTCTTTTTGGACAAGCTCTTTTCTTATCGTTTCGAGTTATCTTTGATTTATTAGCTTCGATTCCAATCTAAGATCTGTATCCTAAATGACCGAGAGATTGCGGATACGGGGAGATCACTCAAGGATAAAAGGAGTTGATTGCAATCCTCGAGAGAGGACGACATAACTCTTCCGGATTGGAGTGAAATCCGATAGCGGGGTTCACCTCCTAAAGCAGGCTTGGGTTTTGACTGGCCGAGAGGTCATAATCGATCAACCAAAGTTTAGTCGAGAGCGTATTCTCGAGAGAGGTGTTTTCGTATTTTAGGAACCTCCACGGTCGAAGCGGATAATCTAGAAGTTTGTCTTTAAGATAAGTTTAATTTATTTCAAAGTAAGTCTAGATCAAGTGTGTTCTTTTATTCAATTTTTCTAGCTATAGTCTAATTTACTTATTTTATTATGAGATAAAATAATATAATTTTCGTGAGTAGAAGTACTCAACACGCCCCGAGTCTAATACGAGATTTCTTATACTATATTTTGATAGGTACGCTTGCCTACATTGAGATTATAGTTTGGATATTTTTTAAAAACTATAAAATTCCTCATCAAGTTTTTGGCGCCGTTGCTGGGGATTCTTTTTGTTGATATTTAGAAAGCGCAAATTTTATTACTTTTATCATTCTCTTTCTCTACCCCAATTCTCTTTTTGATTTTTTTTCATTCACTTCCATTAGGTAAAGGTTGTTTTATTTTCTTTTTACATTAAAAAAATGTTATCTCAATTGGCCCCTAAAATTGCTAGGCTTCAAAATCAATTAGATATTTTGAAAGCCGCAAAACAGCGCCAAAGTATTTGTTATTATTGTGGTGGTTCTCATCGAAGTGAGTACTGTTATCTTTATCATTGTAATTCACAGCTACCTTATGAAAATAAAATTGAATATAATTATGAAAATAACTATCCTCACTTTTATGATAATTCTTTTTCCAATTTTCATGAAAATAATTTTTCCAATTCCTTTAATTTCCATGAAAATAATTTTTCACATTTAAACGAGAATACTTATTTTGATTTAAATAAATTTTCTTCTACCTCGGACGTTTGTTTTCCTTGTTCGCAAGATCAACTAGAAAACTTTCCGAGTTATGAGAACAATTATTTAGATCTTAATTTTTGTTCTTCTTTTAGCACACCACAATCGCTTTCTTCTAATTTTAGGGACTTTACACAATTCATTGTTGATCCTCCCCAAAATTTAGAAGAAATTATTTCTTGTTTTAATGATCCTTCACCCCCTCCAAATAGTTCACCTAGTACGGAACATGAATCTTCATGTGTCCCCTTGGTGACTTATTTAGAAGAGGAGGAAGAATTATTATATCAAGAATATTTTAAAGTTATGGGAACACCGGGTGAAATAGACGAAAAAAGGTTTCTTCTCCTATTTCTCCCGATTTTTATTCTCCTCATGAATTTTCAAACTCCACTTCTTAATATTTAGAAATTGAAACTCATGAAACTATAGTGCCCAGTAATTTTCTTTTAGATAACAACTTTATTTTAGAAAATACACAACCTATACCTAATCATATAACTTCGCAAGAATCTCCTCCTCGCGAAGATTTTTCTGACGCTCTTACTTTTGATTTTTCTTTAACAAATGAATTTCATGAAGATGATGAGCTGTTCCAATCACACGTCGTCAACGATCCATTTGCCACTCATCTACAAAAATTCACATCGCCTCAGGTATGTATAGGTGATGTGAATTTACATTTTCAAGTCAAATGTTCAAAAAATGAGAATCAAGAAGCAAGCGGAGGAGTAGCTGGGCGATCGTTTTTGGCGTATTCCCCCAAGCGCGAATTAAGGGAGTTACCCCTTCACTTATATTTTTATTTTCCATTCTCCTAATAATAACCGTCTAGCTTAAAGAAGGGAAAAAGAAAATCACTCTTGGGAGACACCCCTTGTTTATCTTTAATAATTTTTATTATTTGTTTAAACAATTTTCTAAAAAATTTGAAATTTATTTCTTCTTGTTTCTCCCCTCTTACTTGACTTATAAACATTGGGGACAATATTTATTTTTAAGTATGGGGGTGGATTTCTATTTATTGTCTTTATTTAAAAATTAAAAAAAAATGAAAAAAAAATCTTTACAAATTTTAAAAATATAAAAATCTTAAAAAATTACAAAATTTTGTTTTTTTATTATAAAAAAAATACAAAACAATATATAATAAAACCCTGCTTAAATTTTTGTGACTTTTCTGAAATTTATTTTGAGTTTATTTATAAGAATTTTTATAATTTTTGATTTTCTAAATCTTTTATTTCATCAAAGTTAGTTAAATTTCATTTTTAGCTGATTTGATTTTAAGAAATAAATTTATGAAGCAAATTTGTTTAGAGAAATTTATTTAGTTTTTTTCTCTCAAATTCTAATTAGTTTTAATTTCATAGTGCTTAGTTTAACAATTTTTAGATTTTAATTATCTCTAGTTTAAACTTTAAGATTCTTAGGAAATTTTAATTTACTATAGTTGTTCTCCAACAATTTTAATTTAATCTAAATTTTTGCTAGCCTTTCCCTTGTTTTTAACTTTCTTGTTAGATCATATGTCATGGGGATAAGAGGATAAAATTCATTATCCCCTAGTACAAATATGCAAATTTTTATTTTTGGTTAGATCATATGTCATGGGAATCAAATATTCTTTGGTACACATATGCAACCCCCGAAAGAGGAGTAAGAGGATAAAATTCATTACTCCTAAGCAACTTTGTTTGAAGAGAAAAAAAAAGAAAAAATATATATCAAAAAGAAAAAAATTGTGTGGGGTGAGAGGATAAAATTCATCACCCCCAATCTAAGATCTCTTCAATTGCCTTTTTCCAAACCCAAACTCCAATATAATTGCTTAAATTAAATTAATTTTGTAAGAGGGCATAAGTAGTAGTTTGATTTTCCTTGAAATCCCTTTTTAGTGAAAAAAGTGTTTATAATTTTAATCTAATTTTGTTTGCTAAATACTTAATTTTGAGTTTTAATTATTTTATTAGAGAAACTTTTCCTAAATATTTAGCTCTTCACATTTTACTTTCATATTTCATGACTTAAAAATTTTTGAATCCCTTAAGTTAATTTTTAACTTTCTTTTGATTTAATAAATTTTTAGTTTAATTAAAAAAAATTATTTTAATTTCTTATAAGTAATCTCATAGTTTTGCTCTGGAATAACAAAAGCTTAAGTATGGAGGTATTTGATAAGTCTTTATTTATAATATTTTTTATATAGTTTTTATTTAATAAATAGCTATGTTTATTTCTAGTTTTTATTACTTTTTAAATTAATCCTTTTGTTTTCTTATTTCAGGTAAATTTGGGTTGTCAATAGCAAATTGGAGCTTACAGGACTGACCAGGAGATGAAACAGAAGAATCCTTGAGAAATCACTTCTACACACCCCTGTCACAGGCGTGACCTTCAGGTCACGGGCGTGACAGGTGGCCGTGACCCACAGAGGAGCCCAGAGAACGGGACACATCAGTTTAAAAGCTACACACCCCTGGTCACGGGCGTGACCAGAAGGCGTGACTAGAAGGCGTGACCACGGGGCTCAATTCATCGATCGAAGAACGTCGAACAGTCAAGTACACGCCTGTGACTCATGGTCACGGGCGTGACTCAGGGTGTGGCATATGCATTTCTTGCAAATAAATAAAGTCATTCCTGACGTTGCCGCCACAATTCCGTTGCATCCTAACACGCCCATGGTCACGAGCGTGACCATGGGGCGTGACCCCTTCATCAACAGCAATTTACTACCGTCGTTTTCAGCTTCCCGCGGTTTTCCAGAAACAGAACTGACACGCCCTAGGTGTTGAAACCGGAATTCGGTCTCCTGTGGAGTTCGACCCTTGGGGAAAGGGGTGGTCTCGTGCCTACTTCGCTCCTGCAAGAAAAACAACAAAGAAGGCAAGGAGAAACAGACCCAAGGGCTCGACAGGGAGGTCCCACCATAAACCCAGAAGATCTCAGAGCGCTTTCCCTCCTCAGCCAGAAGCCGGGCTAAGGTACCCTCAGAAAGCACTTGAAGATTGGATCAGGAGAGCACCCGGGAGAACCTAATTTCTGGGGTACCCCTTGGGTCCTATTTATAGTTTTTAAAATCTGGACTGCCAATAACCAAAAGAACTGACCTGAAATTACCAGAAAACCCTTGGTTGGGTCTACCAACAGCCAAACTCCGCTGTTTTGAAGGGCTATGGGCAGACTAGCGGGGGCAAAACAGTAAAAAGTACCTCACACATCCAGGCGAGCTGGGGCGCTTTGACCACCTTGGCATATTCTGCTCGCCTGCGGCTGCTGAGCTCCGTTGCGAGGATGCGAGTTATGTCTCGCTCGGCAAATGCCGAGCTCGGGGACGTCGATCGTCGATCTCTGGTCGACGGATGCCGAGCTCGGGCTCGCCCCCCTTTGCTGTCGAGCTCGCCTATTGTCCTCAGCCCGATCTGCCTAGACCCTGGTGGCCTTGCTCGCCGGACACGGGGTTGTACACAATCCCCGCTCTTTTCGAGTTTGTCAAAGCTTGGAAAGAAACATCCAACCCCAAGTGTGCGGCGAGCGCTGGTTGGAGAGTTGGAGGGAATCTTCTGGTGGGGGCCACCTGCGGCTATATATATATGTGCACCTGCCCACCTGCCTGAATCTTGCCATTCCCTTTGCTACCCTGCCAAGATTCCTCTTCCCAAGGAGATCCAAGAGCGCATAGACCGAGCCCGTCAGGCCTCCGTAGCTCGCGTTGCCGCTCTGACGGCGGTCCCCGCGAAAGCTCCCCAAATCGACTCTACCGAGCCCAGCTCCAAAAGGTCAAAGTCATTCCCTGAGGCGGCTGAGCCCATTTTCAACGACCTGAGGGTCACCCTGGCTCGCGAGACCGGCTCTTCCACCCAAACTATTCTTGAGAAGGATAGAGAGGTTGTCGTAGTTGGCGACGACCTAGACGGTCAACCAGATGGTGAGGGCGTCGCGCCGCGAGACCCCACACCGCGAGGCGAGACCGCGCTCGCCACCTCGCGATTCTTGGCACCGGACAGCCATCCCCGGGACCCGCCACTTCTCTTTGGGATCCTGCCTGTGAGCTCGCAGAGGCCAAATTCGCCAGCGGGCTCCCCCCCCTCCTCGCCAAATTGACGCGGCTGCGGGGGGGGGGGGGGTGTCTGGGGACCATTCCCACCCCGGGATTCGAGCTCATCTCGTCGGCGGCTCGCGGCCTAGGTCGCGGGAAGGATCTGAGGTTCATCCCTCCCCGCACCTCCCTCGATCTGTCGAGCTCGTCTGGTCAGTCTTGCCTGACTTCTCGCTTCATGAGTTTTTTTCCTGCCTCTTTTTGTTAATACATGTCTTCACAGCTCTTCCCAGTCAATCGGCTGCCAAGGAATCCTCGCAGGCAGCCCACTATTCTCCCCTCCCCTCCCCGAGCTTGCTGGACGCTTACCTGGGTCCTGAGGTGGAGCAAGGCGAGTTGACGAGGAGGGAGGTCAAGCTCCTCAAAAAGCTGGTGTGCGGGCTGTACGAGGTGCAGGGGGTCAACGAGACGCTGCAGCGCGACTACGCGCGTCTTACTGACGAGATGCGCCGCAGCCAAGCTGGCGAGCTGATGTCCCCCTCCCGGCTCCTGGACAAAATAGATGACGGTCTCTCGGTTGCGCAGAGGAATTCCGGAAGGATCCAAGAGCTGCTCCGCGCGCTGCAGCCTGGGGGGCTGGGGTCGCGATGCCGGGGTAGGTAAGGGGGCGGCTCCTCTGCCGAGCCGACCGGCACACGCATCCTGATTCCCTCCCTGCTTGTGCACCCTATCTCTTTAAATCCTGAACTTTATTTCTGTAATAAATAAGTCTTAGAATATTCTTGATCATGTTACTTAAATAAAATGCTGCAATATTGTGCTTAGCCTTGGTTGGGATGCGCTGGAAGTCGGCGAGCTGGGGTGGCGAGCTGGGGTGGCGAGCTGGGGCAGCGAGCTGCGCTGATTGGACAGCCTGCCTCAGATTTCTTTCACTATAAATAGCCCCCCCCCCCCCCCCACCCACCTACCCCCGTACTGTGCCTTTATTGCTTTTTTCCCCTCCCCGTGCTTTTCCGTTTCGTGCTCGTGCGCTACCTCTGCCTCCGCGAATCATGGGCAGGGCGAATCCAGACGCCGACGGCCGCTCCAAGTGCGCTTAGCACTCGCGGACTATTACTTCTTCGAGGGGAATACTAACGAAGAGGAGCTCGCTGAGTTTGTGGCGGAGCGCGTGCCGCCGGGCTTTGAGGCTCGCAGGCCGAAACAGGGGGAGTCCATCAATACCTTTTACGAGGACGAGCTCGCCTTCCCCCTTTCTCATTTCGAGGTGGGGTTATACCTCCCCCTGTGGCCGGAGATCCGGCAGATCTTAAAGTATTACGGAGTCGTGCATGCGCAGCTAAATTCCAACGCCATCACGATGATGGTGGCGTTCGCGAGTTACCTCCGGCGGGAGAGGATCGAGTTCAACCTGACGGTGTTCAGGAAGCTCTTCTCCTACAAGGCGACGCCGGACGGGGTCGCCTACTTCGGCGGCTCGCTAATCAAAGTTCGCGAGATCGCGAACAAGCACCATACCTGGATGAACAAGATCGCCTTCATCAAAGGCGATCTCGGCAACATCCCCTACTCGCCTCAGCAGAAGGGCGAGGAGGTGTACCGCCCACCGGCCGTGTCCGGCAACGACGTCGAACTCCACAAATTCTTCCTCCACAAAGATTTTGAGGTCGCCTTCCTGCGGAGGGGCCTCGACGTGCTCCCCCCCCCCCCCATGTTCTGCCCGGCGAAGGTATGCTTCCCTCCTCATCTTGCCGAGTTTCCCTGACCATCGGACTCGCCATATCATTGCCGAATTCCTAACTTTTCGAAGTGTTTTCCTGCAGGGGAGCGAATAATCCCGGTGAACCCGCCATTCGCGGATCCGGGGCTCCATACCGACCCTCTTGCTCGCGAGAGGGCGGCGGTGGCCTGTCGAGATGAGGCGGCCCTCTCGCATCCCTCTTCTAGTAAGAGGCGACCTGAGGACGCGGGGTCGAACCCGCCATCCGGCCATCGATAAATAAAGAAGATGCGGAGAGCCCTACTGGCTCTGCGGGGGCAACAACAACAACAACAGCCCAGCCCCAAGTACATCAGCTCGTCGGCGACCCCTCCCGACGCGTCGCCGGAGAGCCCGCTGAAGGAGATAACCAACAAGGGGCGGAAAGGTGGCGAGGGCCCCTCTTCCACGGCGGCGATCTCCCCTCCTCCATCGGCGAAGAGGGCTGCCCGCGAGCGCACGCGACCGAAGCAACACCCACTCTTCAACTTCGGCGCGCGGTGGAAGGACTCGGAGGGCGAGCCCATGCTATAGTGGGACGAGCTCGCTTACCGAGTCTCCGTCTCCACTCTGCACCCCTCCTGGCATGACCGCGAGCCTGCCACCGGTCACGCCTACGCCCTCGGCTTCGTCCTATATGGCCGGGAGGATGCCGAGGCCTACAAAAGGATGACCCTCCGGCAGCTCGGACATGAGGGCCTTCAGTCCCACCTGCGGACCCTGGAGCTGCATCACATGCTGGCACGCCGCAGCTTTTCCCTCAGCCACCAGCTCGAAAAGGCAGAGTAGGCTCGCGACCTTGCCAAGGATAAGGTCACCGATCAGGTGAGGCAGCTTGGCATAGCGGAGGGTCTACTCGCCCAAGCCGCCGGCGGGCTGGTAAGTGTCACGCGTTGTTCTTCTTTTTTACTTAGAATATTTTGTGCTGCTGCTAAATGGACTCTTTTCCAGGATGCCAAGGCGGCGGGCGAGCTTCAGGCTCGCAACACCGAGCTGGGGTAGGAGGTCAGCCAGCTGCGCGCACTACTGGCCGCGGATGCCGAGGCTGCAGGGGAGCTCCAGGCTCGCAACGCTGAGCAGGGGGAGGAGATCGGCCAGCTGCGCGCACGCCTTGACGAGCCGGAGAGCGCAAACACGAAGCTGAAGGGGGAGAATCAGCAGCTCCTCAGCGAGGTGCGTCGCCAGGCGGAGATCTTCTTCCCGCCTCACGACATCGACCCCACCCTCCCCTACAAGAGCCCGCGGATATTTGGCGAGGCCGACCTCGTCGAGAGATTGCGGATCAACTCTATCCAAGCCGCCGAGTGCACCCTCCAGATGATGAAGGATTCTGGGGTGCTGGTGGAGGGGTGCGAGGGGATCTCGGCTCGGGACCTGATGCCAAGCCTATTCCCGGCGACGCCGCCCAGCGAGAAGGAAGACAGCCTGGATGCGATGTTTGGAAAAAGCTTCCAGGATCCTTCGGGCGACGGCGAGGACCAATCCAGCAGAGGGGGCGAGGTCTGAGGGTAGCCTGTATTTTTTTTTCTTTTTTCCTTTTTTGTTTACTCGCCGAGGCGAGCCCCTGTAATTACTTTTTGTAAACAATTAATAAAAGTTTTTGATCATACCTGTGCCACTTCCTTTTCTTTATTTTCTTTGTTGAGCTCTGAATATATGCGAGTGCTTCCCCATGCGACCTCGCCGAGACAGATTCCGCGAGCAGGGTAGTTATGAGAGCGAGCCCGCGAGTGGATGCATTTTGAGTTTTTGCCGAGCCCCAAGCGATTCGGGGCGAGTTACTATCTGCCCTTGTCATGCCACCGTAACTCGCGTGCGAGCCATCCAGGTTGATCCCGAAGAAAAGAGAAAATTTTCCAAGTCAAACGGGCAAAGGGGGTGAGGTGCCCCGGCCCGGCTCGCCCTCCTTTGGCGAGGCCCGGGTCCGCGAACTGCTCGCCAATGCCGAGCCGGGAATGACGAGTTCATACTCGCCCATGCAGAGTCCCCCGGCCTGGCTTGCCTTCTTTTCTGATCACGTCGAGCTGGGTTTGCCGAGCCCGAGCTAGCCTTGATAGAACCCCTTTCCCCTTGCTTCCCGGCACTTTGAGACTTTGATCTTTATCTAACGGTTTCGAGGCCGTCACCATCGAGTGACTTCCGGCCCTGTCAGCTAGGTGAGAGCCTGTCAGCGGGATCTGCTCGAAGGTAAGGATGACACCGAGTGGCTTCCGGCCCTGCCAGCTAGATGAGAGCATGGCAGTGGGATCTTCTCGGGGTCCAAAACACATTCCATCGAGTGACATCCGGCCCTGTCAGCTAGGTGAGAGACTGACAGTGGGATCTGCTCGAGGCTAAGGATGACACCGAGTGACTTCCGGCCCTGCCAGCTAGATGAGAGCCTAGCAGCGGGATCTTCTCGGAGTCCAAAGCACATTCCATCGAGTGACATCCGGCCCTGTCAGCTAGGTGATAGCCTGACAGCGGGATCTACTCGAGGCTAAGGATGACACCGAGTGACTTCCGGCCCTGCCAGCTAAATGAGAGCCTGACAGCGGGATCTTCTCGGGGTCCAAAATACATTCCATCGAGTGACATCCGGCCCTATCAGCTAGGTGAGAGCCTGACAGCGGGATCTGCTCGAGGCTAAGGATGACACCGAGTGACTTCCGGCCCTGCCAGCTAGATGAGAGCCTGACAGCGGGATCTGCTCGGGGTCCAAAACACATTCCATCGAGTGACATCCGGCCCTGTCAGCTAGGTGAGAGCCTGACAGCGGGATCTGATTGAGGCTAAGGATGACACCGAGTGACTTCCGGCCCTACCAGCTAGATGAGAGCCTGACAGCGGGATCTGCTCGGGGTCCAAAATACATTCCATCGAGTGACATCCGACCCTGTCAGCTAGGTCAGAGCCTGGAAGCGGGATCTGCTCGAGGCTAAGGATGACACCGAGTGACTTCCGGCCCTGCCAGCTAGATGAGAGCCTGACAGCGGGATCTGCTCGGGGTCCAAAACACATTCCATCGAGTGACATCCGGCCCTGTCAGCTAGGTGAGAGCCTGACAGCGGGATCTGCTCGAGGCTAAGGATGACACCAAGTGACTTCCGGCCCTGCTAGCTAGATGAGAGCCTGACAGCGGGATCTGCTCGGGGTCCAAAATACATTCCATCGAGTGACATCCGGCCCTGTCAGCTATGTGAGAGCCTGACAGCGGGATCTGCTCGAGGCTAAGGATGACACCGAGTGACCTCCGGCCCTACCAGCTAGATGAGAGCCTGACAGCGGGATCTGCTCGGGGTCCAAAATACATTCCATCGAGTGACATCCGGCCCTGTCAGCTAGGTGAGAGCCTGACAGCGGGATCTGCTCGAGGCTAAGGATGACACTGAGTGACTTTCGGCCGTGCCATCTAGATGAGAGCCTGACAGCGGGATCTGCTCGGGGTCCAAAATACATTCCATTCCTCTATGCAGGCTAGCTATGATAATACTAGAGAGTTGAAGAAATTTATTATAATCAAAGTGTCGCTTACATGCTTCAGGGTAAAAATCGTTTTAGGTCGTCACCACTCCAGGTGAGACTTAGGGCCTCGCCCTCTACATTTTGGAGTCGATAGCCTCCTGACCTCAAGTCTTCCTTTACAATGAATGGTCCCTCCCAGCTGGGGTTGAGCTTCCCTCCGGATGCCGACCTCCCTGCTGCATCTACCTTCTTCAGCACGAAGTCCCCTTCCGCGAACTGTTTGACCCTGACATGCTTGTCAAAGTACTTGGTCATTCTTCTTTTCACCTCCTCCTGTCGGATAGCGGAGAGATCCCTCACCTCTTCCACCATGTCAAGGGAGAGCCTCATTTCCTCCTCATTCTCCGCTTGTCATTCCTCGCGGCGTTCTTTGGCCGCAACGACTCGCGGTGTTTGGACTTCGAATTCCACGGGGAGCACTGCCTCACACCTATGGGAGAGTTTGAAGGGGGTCTCTCCCGTAGCCGTGTTTGAGGAGGTTGACGATGATCTTATTCGCGGCCTCCACCTATCCGTTGCTCCTGGGGTGATGGACCGAGGCGAACCTGAGGTCGATCCCAAGCTGTTCGCAAAAGCTGGTGAATTCGGTGCTGGCGAACTGGAGCCCATTGTCTGTGACGATGGCTTGGGGCAGCCCATGGCGACAGATGATCTCCCCCCAAACAAAGTTCCTGATTACCTGGGAGGTCACCTTGGCCAGTGCCTTCACCTCCATCCACTTGGAGAAGTAGTCAATCATCACTAGGAGGAACCTCCTCTGACCGCTGGCTTGGGGGAATGGTCCCACCAAATCCATTCCCCAAATTGCGACGGGCCATAGGGCCGTGATACTTCTGAGTCGCTGGGCCGGCTGTAGCTGAAGAGGGGCAAACAGCTGGCACTTATGACATCTTTTTGCGAACTCTGCGGCGTCTTGGCCCAGGGTGGGCCAAAAATACCCCTGCCTGACTATCCTCCCTTCCAGGGTCCGACTCCCGGAGTGACTCCCACATTCCCTGGAGTGGACTTCCTCCAAGATCCTTCGTACTTCGCCCTCGGCCACGCAGCGAGCCAACATCCCCGAGAGGGTCTTCCTGTATAGCTGCCCATCCTGGAGGAGGTAATATGCGGACTTGTGCCTTAGTTTCTTCTTATCTACCCCCTCTGGATACTCTCCCGTGGAGAGGAAAATCACAACTGGATCCATCCACGAAGATTGTCGATCGATTTCCATGAGCTCTCCCTCTTCAATGGAGGGGCGGAACAGGTCGGTGATGGTGCCCCCCACCTGGGGACCATGCTTCGCTAGCTGATCGGCTCGTTTATTCTCCTCCCTGGGCACGTGTCGGATGGTGAAAGTTTGAAAAGTGCCAATGATCCCCTTCTCCTTGGCCAGGTACGATCGCAGGGTGGGCTCCCTTGCTTCGAACTCCCCGTTGATCTGGGAAGTTACTACCATGGAGTCAGTAAGGACCTCCACATCTGACACCCACAGCTCCCTGGCCAGGCGCAGCCCTGCGATCACGAACTCTTACTCGGCCTGGTTGTTTGTAATTGGAAAGTGCACCACCACTGTTTGCTCAATTCGAGTCCCCTGAGGGCTTTCCAGGGTCACCCCTACTCCTAGGGAATGCCTTCCCGAGGCGTCATCCACCCTCACCTTCCAAGGAGTTGGGCGGGTGAGCTCTTCCTCTACCACTTCGACCACGTAGTCGGCCAAGAAGTCGGTCATCGCCTGAGCTTTGATCGAGAGCCGCGGAATGAAGGAGACGTCGAACTCGCTCAGCTCCACCGACCACTTAGCCAGCCTGCCTGAATGCTCCACCCCCTCAAAGATGTTGCGGAGGGGATGATCGGTCACCACTCGGATTGAGTGTGCTTGGAAGTAAGGTCGCAGCCTCCGAGCCGAGATGATCAGTGCGAAGGCTAGTTTCTCCAGAATCGGATACCGGAGCTCGGCCTTCCTCAGGACCCGGCTTACATAATAAATAGGGAGTTGCCTCTTCCCCTCTTTGCGAACTAAAACCAAGCTCAAGGCCTCCGCCCAGACCCCTAGATATAGGAACAGGTCCTCCCCCTCCTTTGGCCCTTGGAGCAGAAGAGCCTGTGTCAACTGCATTTTGAGGGCCCGGAACGCCTCCTCGCACTCCTTGGTCCATTCAAACCTCTGGCCACCCCTTAGCATTTTGAAGAAGGGGGGGCACTTTTCCCCTGCCCGAGAAAGGAAGCGACTCAGCCCTGCTAGCTTCCCCGTCAGCCGTTGGACCTCCTTTGCATTCCGTGGGGACCCCAGCTCCAAGATAGCCCTGACCTTATCTGGATTCGGTTCGACCCCCGCGGGGGTGAGGAGGTGCCCCAAGAACTTTCCCCTGCTGGCCCCAAAGACACATTTCAGGGGATTCAACCGCATCTTGTATTTGCGCAGGGTGGTGAAGGTTTCTTCCAGGTCCCGGAGGTGGGAGTCCACATCCCGACTTTTGATCATGAGGTCATCCACATATACCTCCAAATTTCTCCCCCTCTGCTCCTTGAAGACGCTATCCATCATTTTCTGCTAGGTTGCCCCAGCGTTCTTCAGCCCGAAGGGCATCATCTTGTAGCAGTAGCACCCATCCCCTGTGATGAACGAGACATCCTTGATGTCTAGGGGGTGCATCCTGATCTGATGATAACCTGAAAAATCATCTAAAAAACTCATTACAGAATAACCGACGGCTGAGTCAACCAGCGCGTCGATTCGAGGCAAAGGATAACAGTCCTTAGGACAAGATTTATTAAGTAAGGAAAAGTTGATACACATCCTCCATCGGCCGTCTCCTTTTTTAACCATAACCATGTTGGAGACCCAGCCGGGGTACTGAATCTCAGACACGAAGCCGGCCTTGAGGAGTTTCGCCACCTCCTCCCTGATGGGTTCCGCCAGCTTGTCCGCAGTGGACCTCTTCTTCTGCTGAACGGGGCGTGTTCACGGGTCCAGGTTGAGGCGGTGGCAAGCCACATCCGTGTCAACCCCCGGCATCTCCGTGGCGTTCCAAGCAAAGATGTCCATGTTCTTCTGGATGCACTCCAGCATCCTGCCTTGGTCCTCCGGGGTCAGCCCCCCGCTGACGCGGATCTTCTCCATCCTGCCTCCTCTGGTGACCACTTCCAGCTCCACCACTTCCTCTGCTGCCTCCAGCCTGGATTGCTCCCCCCATCCATCGGCATCCCCTTCCTCCGGAACGGGGACCTCTACCTCCATCTCTCCCCCCACGGCCCTTACTTCGGCCACTTCCTCCAGGTCTCCTCGTGCCGCCTCCTCTGCGCAGTTCTTCACTTACAACTCCCTCTCTCCTGCTCCCGATTCTGCCTCCACCATCCTTCACCCCATCTCTTTGGCTCCCTCCATCCAAGAGATGGTGTTCACCGCAGTGACATAACACTCCCGCGCCACCTTCGGGTCCCCCCTGACCCTGACCTGAATCCCCTCAGTGTTGAACTTTAAGCATTGATGGAAAGATGAGGGGACGCAGCGGAAAGCGCTGATAAGGGGCCTCCCAAATATGGCGTTGTAGCTGCTGGGGGCGTCCACAATGACGAACCTGCAGTTTCGGGACCGCCCCCCCAAGGTGACATGGAGGCCAACTCCTCCCTCAACTTCCTTCCTTTCTCCTGAAAACCCAAACAAGGGCCCATCTAAGGCCAGCACCCTCTTGGCCTCCACTTTCATCGCGTCAAACGCCTTGTTGAAGACGATGTTGACGGAGCTCCCATTGTCCACGAGGATCCGAGAGACAGTGAAATTCTCGATGGCTGTCTTGATGACCAGCGCATCGCAGAATGGGTCCTCGTGGTCTGGCATATCGCTCCTGGAGAAAGTGATCCTCTCCTCCGGGGGTGGGGTTTGGTATGTGGGGGCGACGCTTTGCCGGTACATGGTGTGGAGGCTCGCCTTGCGGGAGGCCTCGACCCCTACTCCCCCATGGATCACTCTGATCCCCCCCTCGGGTTCCAACATCCACCCGGTCTTCGCACCGATCCTCCTCCGCCCGAGGCAGGACCTCCTCGATCCTCACTTCTTGTCGTCCTCCCTGCTGCTGCTGCCGTTGTTGCTCCCGATTCCCCCTCATCTCAAGGAACTCCGGGCAGGCGGTTGTGGCATGCCCCTCTTCCTGATGGAAGTCGCAATAGGGCAGCTCCACCCTGACCTCCCTTCTCCTCCTCCTCATGATCCCCCTCCTTGTTCCTAAGGCTATGGTCATGGCCTCCTCCTAGTCGGGGAGCCGGGGCCTCTAGCCCTGCCTCCAGCCCGGAGGGTGGAACTGATCTTGTCTCCCCTGGTGGTGACCCCTTCCGTAGTATGCTCTCTGTGGCCCCTGCCCCTGCCACTCAGGTCTCCAGCCCAGCCGACGATCGGGCTCCTGATGCCCCCACCTCGGCTGCTGCTGCCACTGGAGCTGTCTTTGCTCCCTCTACCTTGGCTCCCCTCTTCTTTCCTCCTGCGCCTTTCCTCCTCTCGACTCCTTCTCTTCCTCCGTGGCCCACTTGGCCAGCTTCTTTGCAAACTCCGGGTTCGACGCTTCCCCGTCGACTTCTCTTACAGCCCTCTCCATCAACTCCTCGTAGGAGAGGGGGGGGAACTCTCTTCAGCTCCATCCGGAAGAAACCCTGCTGCAGGCCCAGGGTAAAGGCCATCATCAGACTATGGCCCGGCATCTCCTGGACCTGAGTAACTTCCTCCTGAAATCGGTCCACATAGCTCCCCAACGTCTCGTTCACTCCCTGCTTAATGTGGAACAAAGACTCGGACTCCTTCTTCCTCTTCTTCGAGGTGGTGAATCTCAGCATGAACCCTCGACGTAAGTCCTCGAAGTAGTAGATGGAGCTGGCCGGGAGCTGGTGGAACCACTCCCTTGCCTTCTCCCGGAGGGTGATAGCGAAGAGTCGGCACTTGAATCCGTCCGACATCTGACAAATGGAGACCACATCCTCGAACCACTGGACATGCTGGATCGGGTCCCCCTTCCCAGTGTAGTAAGACATCTCGGGTTCCGTGAACCCATCTGGGACTGGAGCTGAGGAGACCAGCTCGCTGAAAGGACTGCCTCCCCCCACTGGGCGAGCTGGTGAGTCTCGCGAGCCCAGCTCGCCGAACCGGCCCCAGCCTGTCGAGCCGGGGAAGAGCTCGCGCCCTGGGAGGTCGCACCCCCGGCCCTCCTCGTCCACCTCCTTCCCAGCTCGCCTACCGGTAGCGTCCTCGCCCAAAGAAGGGGCGGCCGCGATCCGGGCTACCGGGGTCGAGCACTCGGCCCTCGTGCCGAGTGCGAACTTGACGAGGCCCAGCACCTCGTTCCTGAAGTATTCCAACATCCCCACCGTTGCGTGAGGCGGGGGGCGGCGAGTTCTGCCCGTCAGATCCCTGTCCTCCTGTCATTGGACTCGCTGGAGCTCTTCTGCACTGACCACTGTCCACGCTCACCGCACCAAAATGTTGAAACCGGAATCCGGTCTCCGGTGGAGTTCGACCCTTGGGGAAAGGGGTGGTCTCGTACCTACTTCGCTCCTGCAAGAAAAAAAACAAAGAAGGCAAGGAGAAACAGACCCAAGGGCTCGGCGGGGAGGTCCCACCACAAACCCGGAAGATCTCAGAGCGCTTCCCCTCCTCAGCCAGAAGCCGAGCTAAGGTACCCTCCGAAAGCACTTGAAGATTGGATCAGGAGAGCACCCGGGAGAACCTGCTTTCTGGGGTACCCCTTGGGTCCTATTTATAGTTTTTAAAATCTGGACTGCCAATAACCAAAAGAACTGACCTGAAATTACCAGAAAACCCTTGGTTGGGTCTGCCAACAGCCAAACTCCGCTGTTTTGAAGGGCAATGGGCAGACCAGCGGGGGCAAAACAGTAAAAAGTACCTCACACGTCTAGGCGAGCTGGGGCGCTTTGACCACCTCGGCATGTTCTGCTCGCCTGCGGCTGCCGAGCTCCGCTGCGAGTACGCGAGTTGTGTCTCGCTCGGCGAATGCCGAGCTCGGGGTCGCCGATCGTCGATCTCTGGTCGACGGATGCCGAGCTCGGGCTCGCCCCCCTTTACTATCGAGCTCGCCTATTGTCCTCAGCCCGATCTGCCTAGACCCTGGTGGCCTTGCTCGCCCGACACGGGGTTGTACACTAGGTAACAGGCGTGTCCTCGGGGCGTGACCCGCCATTTAACAAATTTTGGCGTTTTCTCCTCCAACGTTCCCGGGATTTCAAGATGGCGGTTCCGAGCCTGACACGCCCTAGGTCACGGGCGTGACCGAGGGCGTGACCTTCCAGAATTTTTTCCTATAAATTCCAGATGAGTTCAAGAGCTGGGGGAGAGCGAGGAGGCCAATCTAGGAGTAGCTTCAGTAGATTTTTTCCCTGTTTTTTTATGCATTTTGTTCATGTACTTTTCAATTTCATAGTTTAGGCTTTAATTCTAGCCCTTTTTATTTTCTTTCTATATAACCCTATTTTCATTTCCACTTGATCATGATAAGCTTTTCAATATAAAAAAGTACTTTTTGGTCAAGCTCTTTTCTTATCGTTTCGAGTTATCTTTGATTTGTTAGATTCGATTCCGATCCAAGATCTGTATCCTAAATGACCGAGAGGTTGCGGATACGGGGAGATCACTCAAAGATAAAAGAAGTTGATTACAATCCTCAAGAGAGGACGACATAACTCTTCCGGATTGGAGTGAAATCCAATAGAGGGGTTCACCTCCTAAAGCAGGCTTAGGGGTTTCGATTGGCCGAGAGGTCTTAATCGATCAACCTAAGTTTAGTCGAGAGCGTATTCTCGAGAGAGGCGTTTTCATATTTTAGGAACCTCCACGGTCGAAGCGGATAATATAGAAGTTTGTCTTTAAGATAAGTTTAATTTATTTCAGAGTAAGTCTAGATCAAGTGTGTTCTTTTATTCAATTTTTCTGGCTATAGTCTAATTTACTTATTTTATTATGAGATAAAATAATATAATTTGCGTGAGTAGAAGTACTAAACAGACCCCGAGTCTAATACGACATTTCCTATACTATATTTCGATAGGTACGCTTGCCTACATTGAGATTATAGTTTGGATATTTTTTAAAAACGATAAAATTTCTCATCACGGGCATAGCCCGTTTATATTTTTACTTTTCTGATCTGTTTCAGTACTTTTATTATCACGTGGACTTTACTTTGTTTCATGCTCATATATATATATATATATATATATATATATATATATATATATATATATATATATATATATATATATATATATATATATATATATATATATATAGTAATTTTGTGGACTAGACTTAATTGTCTCCCTATTTGTACTTCTACTTCTTAATGATCATCCACGCCAACAGAATCAGTGCTTTGCAGTGGCGACCCTCCCGAGTGTCGGTGTCACAACAAAACGACGGTTCCGAGTGTAAGACCCCGTAACGTAGGTAAAAAAAACGGGGTCTTACACTCGCGGGCGTAGGATATGCCCCTAGGGACTTAGAAGTCCCTGAGTCCCTTAGTAGGGAGAGCGCCCGAGCTTGACGATCCTCCATCTAACACATTCGCTCCAACATTGATTATGCTAGCGCGATAATTATCTCCTCAAGGCACGATGTGCTATCAAAAGGAGAGTTCCTGGAGACTTGGTTGTCAGATTTCTCACATGTTGCCTGGTCCGCGGAGTGCGCGCCTCCTTTCAACATTGCAGCTGGTTGGGGAGTGCTTGCAGTGGGCAAGCATTGTTTCCAAAGAGTTGTTTGCAGAGTTTGAGAACACTTTCCCACAGACAACAATAATTATGGCGGGTCTCCTAGTTTTCTTCAGGTACAGAGAATTGGACCGCCTTAGCTAGAAGTTGACCCCGCGCAAACGGTTAATGAAAATCCAGCAGTACTGACGAGGCTTATTTTACTGTGGAAAACACAAAAGGGGTGAAAAATCATGTGGTCGGATCTGTGCAGGGCCAAAATTCACTATTTAGCTTTGACTTTACAAGTATTGAGAGTTCCTCGGAGGGTAATAGGACATCTCTCCATTATAAGCTTGAAGTACGAAAAATGGGGAAAATAAACAAAGTTCACGAAGCTTTGATAAGAGCGTCCACGAGAGCGTTCTTATGTGCCTTCTTTCGGAGTGGAAAATTGCCTGAGTCCACGGAGGCTGCATGTGAGCATCCACGTAGAGAAAGATACTAAGTCCTGGAAGCCTTGGGGGTCTCCACGCAAAAGCTTTCTTCTGACGTCTTCTTTCACGCTCATGGATGCGACAACGTGAACGATAAGCGTTGAACGTTGAGCGCTAAGCGGTCTAGAGTGGGAGCAGAGTGAATTCCAAGCAGAGGAGCGATCTAAGTACGACACCCTCGCCGGAAAACCTCATAGCTCTCTACCCTCTAGACTGTTAGAGCGCTCGAAGCATCCGCGTGACCATCTAGTTTGGAATGGCCTACCTGTTGCCCCCAGCAGGGGTATTTATAGGAGAAACCCTAAATCCCTGACTACGGATTTGGATGCCTATCAGATCCTAACCGACCCATTAAGTAGCCTATTAACACGTATATAAATATACCTCAACAATCTCCTCCTATATTGTATATAAGTGTTAGCATAAGAAAAAGGGCTACTTATCCAATAGTTAATAATGACCAAACAAAAGAGTTTTTCCAGAAATATAAATATGAGTTTTAGATAACAAAATACTAAAGTCAAACCAAATGTTCCAAACATGAAATAAAGCAATAAACTGGAAAGCTCAAGCCGATAATTGATCTAAGCGAAAAGCAGATCATCATCATCTGGGTCAAAATCAACTGTCTCTCCTCCAATCTCCACTTTTCCTGCAAACAATTACAACAAGAATGTCATGAGACAAATCTCTATGAATTCAAACATTTGCAGAAATAAAGTGATTAGTTCTAACAGCGGGTGAACTTAATACTTTAACTGAGAGGAAAGAATCCCAAAAAACAGCATCTCTATCTAATTTACACAAAATTAGATTAATTGATTTCATAGAATCAAACCATGTTCCTTCGATTATTAAGATTATTATTAACGTTCCACAATTGTGCTATATCATCAAGTTTGGAATGATACAACAAGCTGTGACTATTATATCATTAAGTTTGGAATGATATAACTAATAATCATAATATCAGGACACATATCAGCAACCTCAGTACTCCTTTTTGGAATGATACCCAATTCAGCCTTTGGCAAAGAATAGTTATGTAAGCCGTCAAGTTTGGAATGACTGGCAACTATCTCACCTCTAGATTTCATCAGATAACATCTGAAATACTTTAGTGTGCTCAACGTAGATGCTTGAATGTAAGCAGACAACGGTTCTTAAATTTAAAACATAAGCTAGGTATTAAGTCCTCCTAAATGGATGTTAATCCCATCTCCCCCGATGTTTTAGATGTGAGAACCTTACATAAGCCCTTAGTAAGGACATCTGCTACATTATCTTTTGATCTCACGTCCAATAGGGAGATTATCCCCTGACTGGTGAGATAGGTCAACCAGGCCTGTTTCATCTTAAGTTGCCTTCGCTTGCCATTGAACAACGTATTTGTAGCAATGGTCTTTGTGGCCTGATTGTCACAATAAATCAAAATAGAGTGCATTTTCAGACTTGTCATTGGAATGTCCAATATCAGATCTCTTATCCACTCTGCTTCTTCTCCAGCTGAAGAGAGAGCATAGAGTTCTGATTCCATAGAGGATAGTGCAATGCACTTTTGCCTCTTAGACTTCCAAGCTACTGCAGCTCCTCCTAGTGTAAACACAAAATCACTAGTGGATCGACAATCAGCTATTTCTGAGCACTAAGATGCATCAGAGTACCCTTCAAGCACTGGAGGATGCCCACTGTAACATAAAGCATACTTCTCAGTATACTTTAAGTATCTCATTAGCCTGTCTAAGGCGTCCCAGTGGTCCTTCCCAGGGTTACTGGTGAATCTACTCAACATGCCGACCGTAAAGGCTATGTCAGGTCTAGTGTAGGTAGTAGCGCACATGAGACTTCCTATGAGTTTGGAATAATCCAACTGTCTAATAGCTGAACCTTCATTCGGTTTCAGTCTACTGTTATAATCGTATGGAGTCTCAGCCTTTTTGCTCTTATCGTAACCCCACTTTTCCAGTAGATTCCTAATGTAGTGACTCTGACTCAAGGTAATACCCTTTTTGTGAAGTTCACTTCCATTCTAGGATGGTTTTCACCTCACATAGGTCTTTCATGCTAAATTGTGTCGTCAAGACAACTTTCACGTCTTTCACCTCAGACTAATCAGTGCCCAGAATTAGCATGTCATCAAAGTACAAGCATATGATGGCTACTTTATTTGCACTTGTTCTTACGTACAGACATTTATCTGATAGACTGGATTTGAAACTCAATCCTTTTACACAGATGTCAAATTTTTCATGCCACATTTTAGGTGCTTGTTTCAATCCGTATAGTGACTTAATCAACTTACAGACCTTATTTTCTAGACCTTCTATGACGAACCCTTCAGGCTGATGCATGTAGATCTCCTCAGTCAGATCTCCATTGAGAAATGCAGTCTTGACATCCATCTGATGAACAGTGTAGTGTTCAATAGATGCTACTGCGAGAAGAATCCTAATTGTCCCATAGTGATATACAGGTGAGTATATATCAAAGTAGTGTACACCACTCACTTGAGTGAAGCCTTTGGCAACTAAACGTGCTTTGTATTTTGCGATACTCCCATCAGGATTAAGCTTCTTCATCAGAACCCACTTATTGCCAATGGTTTTAGCCCCTTTGGGCAAATTAACCAAAGTCTAGGTGTTGTTTTGCATGAGAGAGTTCATCTCTTCGTCTATGGCTTTTTTCCATAATAGAGAGTCTCTAGGTCGCATCGCTTCCTTATAAGTGGATGGATCAGCTTCAACTTGGTAAGTCACGAAGTCTGTACCGAAGCTTTTAGGCATTTTCTTTCTACTAGATAGCCTTCTAGTATCTAAACAACTCGTGTCTACAGGCTCAGTGTCAGAGTTACGTTGTCTTGGCTCAACTAAAGGCTCGGTACTAGTGGATGGCAGACCTGGCAGTGTCAGGTTCTTGTCCTTAAGGAACTTATCCTCAAAGAAGACAGCGTCTCTTGATTCTATTACAGTATTAGTGGAGAGATCTAGAAACCTGTCTGCAGCACTATCATCTACACATCCTAGGTAGACACAGGTATTAGTCCTGGGTCCAATCTTAGCTCTTCTAGAGTCTGGTATCCTAACATAAGCGATACAGCCCAGGTCTTATGATTGTCAAATCTAGGAGGCCTCTTAAACCAAAGCCCGTAGGGTGTCTTAGTCAACTTTGCATGGGGAACTTTATTAAGAATGTGATTTGATGTGAGGACGGCTTCACCCCAATAGGCCGCAGGCATGCCAGCAGTCAGCAACATAGAATTCAACATTTCTGTTAGAGTTCTGTTTTTCCTCTCAGCGATGTCGTTGGATTGTGGGGAATATGGAGCGGTAGTTTCAGGGATTATGCCATTGCTTGCAAGGAAATCTCTGAACTCCCCTGAGACGTATTCTCCTCCTCTATCACTTCTTAGCCTTTTTATTTTCATGTCAAGTTGATTTTCAACCCTTTTTTAAAAATACGGAATTTTTCAAATACTTCATCTTTGGTTTTAAGAAGGTAAATGTGACTGAATCTAGAGTAGTCGTCGATAAATGTTATCAGATACTTCCGTCCGCCTCGAGTGACAAAACTTTTATAGTCACAAATATCGGAATATATTTGTTGAAATTTGTGAAGTGGAAGTGGGTGACGGGACAGGTCGGGCGGCCTGTGGCGGACAACTTTGGCGGACTGGGCGGACTGAGCGGACTGAGGTTTGCGGCCTGGTGAAAAGTCTGGTGGAAGCTGGCTGTGTTCTGAGTGGGTTGTTGCATGGAGTCCGCGGTTTGGTGCGGCCTGGTATCTGCGGATAGAGAGGCTTGCGGATTGGTGCTTTGCTCAGAGGCCGCAGGTGCAAGCTTGTGCTGATAGGCGGGTTGGCTCTTGTTCGCGGGAAGCTTGCGGACTGGCGTGTCCGCGGGTTGGGCTATTACGGACTGAGCCTAGAGCTTGACTGAGGCCTTGTCGAGCTCTGGTGTTACAGCAGGTCTTGCTGTGGAGACCGGTTGGCGGACTGGTGTTTGGAGTCCGGGAGGAAGCTACTGCGTTGGACAAGTGCGAGGTGCTCGCGGACTGGTGGCGGTCTATGCTAGGGTGTTTGGCGGACGAAAACTTGTGTCCGCCATGCTCGCATTATTCCTTGATGGTTTTGGGCTTGGTCACACATTGTGCCAAGTTCATGGTGTCCGCTGTATCCGCCATATCCGCTGTGACCAGGCGGTCTGTTGCTAGCTGCCTTTGGTCGTGGACTTGTGGCGGATTGAGGTGTGGGTCTTGCGGACTGCCTCGGGTTGGTGCGGACAGCCATTGAAGGGGGTTGTTGTCCTGCAGTGGTTGGAGCTTTGCGGGCTGATGCCTTGTCCGCTTAGCTCAGGCGGACTGGAGCGGGTTCGTCAATGGTTGCCTTGCTCCTGGCAGTTTTCCTTGGTGACCGGCTAAGTCCACGCGGACTGAGCGGACGGTCGTTTGTATTCGCGCGGACTGGGGCGGTGTCGCTATCTCTTGGGCGGTGACCACACTCCTCACCTGGCCTATAAATAGGACCCCCCTGGCACATCTACAGTAACCTAAGTAACGTGAGTGAACAGTAAATTGGGTTGAGCGAAGTGCTGCGGTCTGTGTTTGCCAGTCCGCGCGGATTGTTTCAGGCTGACAGTTTGCTGTGTGCAGGTCGCGTGGATAACTTCAAGGAGCCAGGAGTTTGGCTGTGACTTCGGTCAGTGCTTGGAAGTGTGCGGTCTCTGCGGACTCAGCAGGAGGTCGCTCTGCGGCTTGTCAGTTCTGTTTCAACTTTGCCAGCTTCAATAACCTGTCCGCCGGCTTCAGGCGGGTAGGGGTGTTCCTCAATTCGGGTTCAGCAGAAGGCGAATAACGGTGTGTCCGCGCGGCCTCGCGGCTTCGGCGGACTCCGTGGTATTCGGCAGATTGCAGCATAGTTCAGGCGGCTTTGGCGACCTCGGCGACCTCGGCGGTCTCGGCGGACTCCGGTTCTGTCCGCCCGGCTTGTTTTTTGGTTCTTTCTGTTTACAGCTGTAATACTAGCTGTTGGGTACATTGGTCAAATGTACCTGATTTGAAGAAGCCTCACCTAACTCAATGTTATACATCATAGTGTATTTGATGTTTGTTTGAGTTACTTGTGCAGGTTAGGAATACACTGGACTGAAGCTAAAAATTTCTAAGTCCATGTGTCGACACCCAGAGGGAAAGTGTCGACACTTGAGAAAGCTTGTGTCGACACCCAGACAAGAAAGTGTCGACACTTGGAGCTGTGTCGACACTCAGTGAAGAAGTATGCAGAAAAGTTGTGTCGACACTTAGCAGAAGTGTCGATACCTAGAAGAGCTGAGTCAACACCAGAAAGTGTCGACACTTGGAGTTGTGTCGACACTCAGCAAAAGTCTGCAGAATCTAAGTACAAGTGTCGACACTCAACACAATGTGTCGACACTATGCAGAAGAGTCAACACTTAAAGAAAGTGTCGACACCCAGCACAATGTGTCGACACTTAGCTAAAGACTCAGTATTTGAAGTAAGTGTCGACACTCAACACAATGTGTCGACACTATGCAGAAGAGTCAACACTTAAAGAAAGTGTCGACACCCAGCACAATGTGTCGACACTTAGCTAAAGACTCAGTATTTGAAGTAAGTGTCGACACTCAACACAATGTGTCGACACTATGCTGAAGAGTCAGTAGTTGAAGAAAGTGTCGACACTCAGCACAATGTGTCGACACACAACCAGAGAAGTCAACACTTGAAGAAAGTGTCGACACTCAGCACAATGTGTCGACACTTAGTTGAAGACTCTACACTTGAAGAAAGTGTCGACACAAGGAGCTGTGTCGACACTTAGCAAAGAACAGAAAAGTTACAAAATATTCTAAGTACAAGTGTCGACACTAAAGGAATGTGTCGACACTCAGCTGAAGAAACAAAAGTGAAGACTTGTGTCGACACCAAGAAGCAGTGTCGACACTTGACAGTTTCAACACATGAAGATGTGTCGACACAAAGAAGATGTGTCGACACTTAGAAGAATACAGTTAAAGAATGAAGTACAAGTACTTGTGTCGACACTCAATTTCAGTGTCGACACATGCAGAAGAATCTGTGTCGAGACATACAAGGAATTGTGTCGACACCTTGTAGACTTGTGTCGACACTTACACAACATGTGTCGACACTTGGCCTATAAGTGTCGACACTTAAGAACAGAAAGTCTCGACACTATCTGACAGTTAGAGAATTTCAAGAAGTGACTGGTTGACATGACAGCTGCCGATCCAGCCGGTCTACAGCAACTGTCAGAGAAATCAGAAGTCTGTTATAAACCGGACCAGCCGGTTACCATGAAGGAAGCCTATAAATAGGCACCCATAGTTTACAGAATCTGATTGATAGAAAGATTGACAAAGTGATATAGAAGTGGTTGAAAAAGTTTTTGATAGAGAGAGTTCAGATCTTTGTAAAAGTGGTATATTGAGTATCAACACAAGAAGATCTTGCTGTGCATCGGCAGATCTAAGAAGTTGGAGAGAGAGAGCTCCAACCAAGAATTCAGTCTTTGGAACTAAGGCTGAGAAGAAGAATTCAGAGTCATCTGGATTTCAAGAAGCAGAGGTCAAGGAACAACTGCAGAAGATTCAGACTAATTCAGTTCTAATCAAGAAGCTTTGAAGGAAGCTAAGTCAGTTTGGATCTAACTGAGTTCTTCCAAGAACTCTTCAAGAACTCTCAACTCCTCTCTTATTTTCTGAGTTGTAGAGTTAGCTTTTGTAATTTCTATTTTAACTTGTAGGATCCATTGGATCTGAGAGAATTGTAAGCCTATATTATAAAGGCTGAGGGTAGGGCTTGCTTGCCTGAGTGTAGGAGTTGAAGAACTCTGAGTGTAGGCCTTAATTGGCTGAGTGTAGGCCTGGGTGGCTGAGTGTAGGCCTTTTGGCTGAGTGTAAGGCTTTGGGCCTGAGGTAGGAACCTAGTTGGGTTCTGAGTTAGTGGAGAAGTTTGGCCGAATCTAGTACACTGCTAGATAGGCGAAGGGGGAAAGTGGATGTACCCAAAGATTGGGGAACCACTATAAAATCTTGTGTATTCTGTGCTGTGATTGTGCTGTGTTGTGAATTGCTGTGTTTGCTGTGAGAACTTATTCAGAAATCTGTGAAATAACTGTTGAGCTGCCAACAAAATTGTAAAAAGGTTTAGGTCACCTATTCACCCCCCCCCCCCTCTAGGTGTTTAGGTACCATATCTTTCAAGTGGTATCAAAGCGAGGTTCCTCAAAAAGGACTAACTGTCTGAGGAGATCCAGTTTGGCAGATTCAGTATAAGTCAGGAAACAGTTTCAAGAAAATCAAGAAACATGGGGTCTTCAGAGAATCACAAGGAATTGGGTTCAATGAAACTGCCCATATGCAGAAAGGAGATTTTTGGAATCTGGAAAGAAAGGGTAAGGCTGTTCATGGAGGCCTCTGACCCTAGGATCTACATCACAGTCAAAGAAGGGCCTTATGTGCCCATGAAGATTTCAGTCTTGGATGCTACACAGAGAACTCCAAAGGATTTTTCTGAGATGACCAAGGATGAGATTGTCCTAGCTACAATGGACAAAAGGGCACAGAACATCATAGTTAGTGCAATTGATGATGCAACCTTCCAGAACCTTATTCACTGTAAAACAGCAAAAGAAATGTGGGATACCCTCATTGTCTACATGGAAGGTTCTGAAGAAGTAAGACAAGATAGGAAGTCCTTGCTTAATCAAGAATATGAGAGCTTTAGGCAAGGAAGAGGAGATAGCATCACTGAATGCTACAAGAAGTTTTATAGAATTGTTAATGAACTCATGTCCTATGGAAGAGAGTTCTCTAACTATGAATTAAATGATAAGTTCTTAAGGTCCCTAACCAAAGATTGGGACACTAAGATCTGTGCCATCAGAGAAATGGCAAAGTTGGGAGAAATTCCTCCTCCCACACTGTTTGGCAAGTTGTTATTTTATGAGATGCAATTGTCAGTAAGAAAAGAGGAGGAAAAGTCAACAAGGACTGAACACAGGGAAAGGACTGTTGCCTTTAAGTCAGAAGTACCTAGAAAGAACAGGACTAAGTCATCAACTCCTCCTCCAGAGGTAGTTGAATCAGAATCTGATGAGTCTGTTAGCACTAAATCTACAAGCAGTGAAAGTGATGAAGATTTTGCTGCATTCACCAGACATTTTCAGAAATTCCTTAAGAAGAAACAGTGGAGGTCCAGACCTTCATATTCCAAAGGGAAAGAAGTCCAGTATCAGGAGAAGAAGCCTTCAAAGAAGGATAAGAAAAAGACAAAGACTAGTAAGGCAACTGGGTCTAAGATTGTGTGTTACTGCTGCAATAGACAGGGTCATGTTATTGCAGATTGTCCTGAAAGAAGGAAAGAATCCAGTGACAAAAAGAAGACTCACTTCAAAGGAAAGAAGGAGAAGTCCTTTGTTGCAAAGAATGAGAAGACTCTTTCAGACATTTCTTCTTCAGACACTGAGACAGATGTTGAAGCCTACATAGGGCTATTTGCTGAAGAAGAAGAAGAGTTTATGCAGATCATGGAATCAATATATAAACAAGAAGAGTGTCAGTGCCAAGGACTGATGGCATTGACTGAAAGTACCAAAATCCTGGAGCAGCCAGGACCTAGTCAGGTACAAAGTCTAACCTTAAGTTCAGATTCCAGTTCTAGTTCAGAGTCAGAATCATCTTCATCAAGTGATGGAAGTGTTTCTGAATCTGAGGGAGATATTCATCAGCTCTTAGATGAATACCAAGTACTGTTGCAAGCCTATAAGAAAAGCAAGATCCTAGCCAAAAGTCAGGCTAAGGAGATTGCTGATCTCAAGGCAGCTGCAACAGATTTTGAGAAGCAGTATGATCAAAAACTGAATGAAGAAGCCGGGCTGAAACACATTACTGTGATTCAGATGGGTACTATTACATTTAAGAATGATCAAATTAAGAGACTGGAGACAAATCTCCAGAAGGAAAGAGAGCTAGTTGCTAGGTTTTCAAAACCTAAATCAGTGCTACCCTTGATTGATGAATTTGTTCATCATAAAGGAAAGGCTGGATTGGGTTTTATTAAACCAGTTAGGACTGTTCAGGATCAGTCCAAGTCCAAGGGCAAAGCCCCAACATTCAACAAGGCTGCTGTAGTCAAGACAGCAAAGGTTGTACCTAAGCAAAGGTACAACAAGTTTGAATGCTGGTGTTGTGGCAAGGTTGGCCACTTTGCCTTGGATTGTTGGCACAATGCCAGTGCCAAGTTGAGTAGCAAGTTACCTGTTGGAAAGCCAGCAGGTAGCTATGTCAAATTGCAAACTAACAATCACCAAGGACCCAAGTTTACTTTGGGTTCTAAGGTTCATTAATTTGTTTTGCAGGTGAATCCAAGTGGCCATACCCCTACATGGTACTTGGATAGTGGATGTTCCAGACATATGACTGGAACAAGGGGACTACTGAAGGACTACATTCCAATCAAAAATGGTCCAAAGGTGACCTTTGGTGGTTCTGAAAAAGGAATCATCAAAGGGTTTGGTAACATCTCTTCAAACCTTGTTACCATTACTCAAGTGGCTTATGTTAAAGGTTTGAAACACAATCTTATAAGTATAAGTCAATTAAGTGATGTAGGGTATGACATCTCATTTGTTAAAAATGGTTGTCATATCAAGAGGTCAAGTGATCAAGAGATCATTTTGACAGGATATAGAAAGAGGAATGTCTATTGTCTAGACATTCATGATTGAGAACAATGGTTCACCTGTTTGTCTTGTAGCTGATGAGACAGTCTCTCATTGTGTCAAGTGGCACAAGAGGCTAGCTCATCTTAACTACAAGACTATTAGCAAACTCTTTAGCAAAGAGTTAGTGAGGAATGGTCCTCAAGTTAAGTGTGTCAAGGATGGCATTTGCTCAGCTTGTCAAAAGGGCAAGCAGACTAAATCCACCTTTAGAAGCTTAGACAACAAAGATGCTGTGAGGTGTTTATACCTCTTGCATATGGATCTATTTGGTCCAATGCCAGTTCACAGCTTAGGTAGGAAGGTCTACACCTTTGTAGTTGTTGATGACTACTCAAGGTTTTCCTGGGTGTTCTTCTTAAAGCAGAAATCTGAAGACACCTAGTGTCTTCTATAGTTTTGTTAAGCAAATTCAGAATGAATTGAACTGTACAGTGGTCAAAATTAGAAGTGACCATGGTACAGAGTTTCAGTCTGAAAGCATGACAAAGCTGTGTGAAGACTATGGGATATTTCAAGAATTCTCTTCACCTAGAACACCTCAGCAAAATGGCATTGCTGAAAGGAAAAATAGGACCTTGATAGAGGCTGGTAGAACCCTATTAAGTGATTCATCACTGCCAGAATATTTCTGGGCTGAAGCAGTTAACACTGCATGCCATGTGATAAATAGGGCTACCATCACTAAAAGGTTAAACAAGACCCCCTATGAAGTTGTGAAAGGCAGGAAACCAAACCTATCCTATTTCAGGATTTTTGGTTGCAAATGCTTCATACTTAACAATGGAAAGTCTTACTTAACTAAGTTTGCTGCCAAGTCCCAAGAGGGAGTGTTTGTTGGGTACAGCAATAATAGTAAGGCTTATAGAGTCTACAACTTGACTACACAAGTTGTAGAGGAGTCTGTGCATGTAGTTTTTGATGAAACACAACTAATTAACAATGAGTTGTCTAGTAGTGTGTGCAGCCCCACAGGTCTTACTAAGAAGATGGACAAGCTAACCATAGAAGATGTACCTGCTGCAAGACAGCAAGTAGAAGAAGATGGCTTATGTCCAGGGGGAGAACTACATGTACAAGGAGCTGTAGAAGTACAAGGAAACTCAGCTTGATGAAGATGCTGAAGAAGTTCAACCAGAAGTAAGGATGCCTCCAGCCAACAGGCATCTAAGAGATCATCCAGTAGAGCTGATAATTGGAGATCCAAGACAAGGTGTTCAGACAAGGAGCAGAAATCAGAATGCTGTAGTATATTCAAGTTTTCTGTCTCAAATAGAACCAAAGAAATTTGAAGAAGCTATACAAGATCCACAGTGGACTGAAGCAATGCAGGAGGAGCTTAATCAGTTCAAAAGGTGCAAGGTTTGGGATCTGGTTCCTAAGCCTAAAGATCACAATGTGATAGGAACAAAGTGGATCTACAGGAACAAGTTAGATGAACAAGGTGTCATCATTAAGAATAAGGCAAGACTGGTTGCAAAAGGATATAGGCAAGAAGAAGGTATTGATTTTGATCAAACCTTTGCTCCAGTAGCCAGACTGGAAGCCATAAGGATGTTCTTGGCCTATGCAACCTACCAAGGATTCAAAGTATACCAAATGGATGTGAAGTCAGCATTCCTTAATGGTAATTTAAAAGAAGAAGTATATGTGGAGCAGCCTTCAGGTTTTGTTGATCCTACTCTTCCACATTCATGTCTATAGACTTAGGAAAGCATTATATGGGTTAAAACAAGCACCTAGAGCTTGGTATGAAACCCTATCTAGTTTCCTCATTGAGAACAAGTTCTCAAGGGGGAAAATAGATAAGACTCTATTCCTTAGGGAATCTAGAGGCAAAGTAATACTTGTCCAAATATATGTAGATGACATTATATTTGGGTCTACTGAAAGTAGCCTTTGCAAAAAGTTTGCAAAGCTTATGCAAAGTCAATTTGAGATGAGTAGTATGGGAGAGCTGAAGTTTTTCTTGGGTCTCCAAGTTAAACAGACTGAAAGTGGCTTGTCCATATGTCAGTCAAAGTTCACCCTAGAACTCATAAGGAAATATGGTATGGATTCATCCAGTACCATGAAGACTCCTATGGGGTCAAGTATGTCTCTAAGCAAGGATGATGCAGGGAAACCTGTAGATGAAACCTTGTATAGAGGGATAGTTGGCTCCCTACTATACTTGACTGCAAGTAGGCCTGACATTATGTATGCTACATGTGTTTGTGCCAGGTATCAAGCCTGCCCTAAAGAGTCTCACTTGACTGCAGTCAAGAGAATCTTGAGATATCTAAAGGGCACTCCTTATCTAGGCCTCTGGTACCCTAGGAATGGAGATTTTGATCTAACAGGCTATTCAGATGCAGACTTTGCAGGATGCAAAGAAGATAGAAAGAGCACAACTGGATCCTGTCAATTCCTAGGTGGAAGACTCATTTCATGGAGTAGTAAGAAGCAAACCAGTGTGGCTATCTCCACAGCTGAGTCAGAATATGTAGCTGCAGGAAGTTGCTGTGCTCAACTTCTGTGGATTCAACATCAGTTAGAAGACTATGGATGTCAGGTAAGTAGAACTCCACTTTATTGTGATTCTACAAGTGCTATTTCCATAGCTAATAATCCTGTATCACATAGTAGAACTAAACATATTGAGATTAAATATCACTTTCTTAGGAGCATGTAGAAAGAAATGATATTGCACTTGAATATGTTAGAACTGATAATCAGATAGCTGATATGTTCACTAAGCCCTTAGAAGAAGCTAAGTTCAATAGGTTCAAAATTGAACTAGGTATGATAAACTTAGACTAAGTTTACAGAACTAAAAATTGGCTAAGTAAAAAGGTGTCGACACATAGACAAGTCTATGTCGACACAGAATAGTAAGTGTCGACACTTCAGGAAAATGGTGTCGACACATCTAGGAAGTTGGTGTCGACACTTCAGAATGTTAGTGTCGACACATGTCGAGTAGGTGTCGACACATCCAATAAAGTGTCGACACTTAAGTTTTACTCAGAATTTTCTAAGTAAAGTCTCGACTACATGTCGAGTATAGTGGTGTCGACACTTAACCAAGTGTCGACACATAAAATCTGTTGACTAAACTTGTGTCGACACATGTGTGTCGAGACATTATAAGTCAGTGTCGACACTTATTGACAGTGTCGACACATCTTTAGAAATTCATCCCGCCTGTTCGTCTTCAAACAAGAAAGGTATAAATAGGGTTCTGTCTTTGTTTGTCGACACGCTTTCAGAGTTTCGAGACCAAACTACTGTGTCGACATTTCTCTTCTCTAAAGACTAATTCTCACAACCCTAATGGCTCCCAAGCTGGAAGAGAATGTTAACGAAGGCTATGAGCTCGTGCGAGGCGCATTCGACGACGGTGATCATGAAATCAAATCAGTGATAACCCTAGTCAGCGATTCAGGATTGGAATTCTTGGTTTCAGAACCAACCAAAATTTGGAAGAAAGAAGTGCTTGAATTTCTTACTGGAGCAACTGTGGATGACTCTGGATACAGAATCAAATCCAGAGTGCATGGAACCAAGGTCAAGGTATCACCCAAAAGTCTGAGAAAGGTACTTCAGCTACCTAAGACTCAAGAAGAAGAAGAAATTTCTACATCCAAGACCAGGGAAGCTTTGGTCTGGTGTGGTCTTGATTCTAAGATGAAAATAGGATCAGTTTTCAACAGGAAGGGAATGAATAATCAAGGCAAATTCCTGTCTGAAGTTGTAGGCAAGGTCATTCTCAGTAAAACTGGAGGGCATGACAGGGTGTCAGCCTCCATGTTCAATGTCATGACCAGAATCATCTTCAATCTAAGAACAGATTGGTCTATGATTGTCTTTGAGAAAGTGAAGGAAAGTCTGAAGAAGCCCAATCTGGGCAGGATACTAAGTCTCTACCTGGCTGGATCAATTCCAGAGGTAATGAGCACTGCTGCTGGAACCAAAATCAACCACATGAGAAGGATGGACATGAGAATCTTCTCCAGGTGGGAAAGGGTGCTGTCAAAGGAATTGACCACCCCTGAAAAACAAGTTACTAAGAAAGACTCTCCTCCCAGGAAGAAGAGGAAGACTGCTGCTGTGACTCAGGAGTCCTCCAGCAGCTCAGGCAGTGAAGAACATGTTGTTTTCACTCCTGATAATCATGAGGATGAGGCTGCAGAGAAGTCACCTGCTCCTCAGGAGCCAGCTGACATCCAGGGGGAGCCACCAGCTGTAGAACATCCACTACACTGGAGAGTGAGCAAGCCACCATCCTCATCCAAGAGGTACTTTTGACCTTAATACATTAGATTTTTCTGTAATGGATTCTGATTTGTCTGATGTCCATCAGCAAATCAGCAAGCAACTCAAGAACCAGATGTTGTTCTCCAAGACACATCTGTTGTAGCTGATGAACACAGTACATCTCCTGCACAATCTCCACCTGAATATACAATGGAAGATCTATTTCTGAATTTAGATCAAGATGATTTTGACATGGAAAAGAATGCTGCTGATAAAGAGAAGGATGTTGCTGCTGAGGGGGAGAACTTGGATGTTCAAGAAGAGCCTATAAGGCTAGATACTGAGAAGGCACAAGATGTGCAAACTGAAAAACCATCCAGCCCTAAGGATAGGGTGGATATAGCCATTACATCAGAATCTGAGGATGATGAAGCTGAGCAAGCTCAAAAGAAGAAATTCTTTGTCTTCAAAAGAAGGAGTCAGAGCTATAAGAAAGCTCTACAAACTGTTAGCTCAACACTCACTAGTCCAACAAGCTCCATCAACTGATTATAGTAGCCTAATGGTAGCAATGCAAGTAAAGCTGGATGAGCAAAGAAGGGCAATAGAGACATATATTGATGAAGGCCACAAGTCTTTACAGTTTGATCTAGCTCAAGATATCAAATCAATAAGGTTTGAAATGAATTTGAATAAGAAGGAAATGACTGACTGCTTCCACAAGGGTGGTAATGCAGTGGTCTATTTGGCAACTCACCAGGAGAAAATCAAGTCTCAAGTAGATGATATAGCACAGAAGCAAGGCTATGTGCTGGAAAATCAATTGAGAATGAATGATAATCTGACAGCTTCTCACAATGCAATAGTCACTGAACTGAAGAGTAAGTCTGCTGAACCTTCCACATCATCTGCTGCTGCCAAAGCTGAATTTGATAAAGTATTTCAGGAAGAAATTGCTGCTGTCAAGAATGCAATCAAAGATTCACAGAAGGTCATTTCTGAACAACTTACAAAGCTAAGACCTTTCTTTAAGGATGGAATAAGGTATTTGGATAGCCAAATCAGGTTCCAGAAAGATGATGTGAGAGATCATGTAGCACAAGAAGTCATAAAGGGGGAGAGAGTGTTAGTCAAGGCCAGTTCTGAGCATGCAAAATGGATTTCAAATTCAATCAGGGCTACACTTGGATATCCTCCCCTGTGTGATGACAATGAAGTTGCTGAATCTGGTATTCAAAGTGCATATCTTGGAGGTGAGCAACAGGAAGTAGCTCAGGTGATCTATCCACCTCCAGATTTTGAAATGGTTCATGCTGATGTAAGCACAATGTATAGTCCAACTGCTGGCAAGCCCAATGTTATTCTGGAAAAGGTTGTTCAACCTATTACAGCTGCTATGCAAGAGGCTTTGGACAAAGAAGAAGAGACTAGGCTATCAAAGAAGAAGTTCAGGGAACTTGCTGAGCAAAAACCTGATTTTGAACAGTGGAGCCCTACTTCTAGGAACATCATTCTCACAGCCTGGAAAGCGGCCAAGGACAATGCCCATGAGAGGAACAAGTGGTTCTCAGAGGCAGAATGGAGGAAGCATGAAAGTAGGCAGGAAGCCATTGTCCAACATAGAAGGAAGGCTAAGTTAGGAAAGCTACCTCCAACAGCTGTGGAGCCTAGCAAGTACTTTCCTAAGCCCTATCATTACTTTGAGAGGCAAAAAATCAAGGCTGAAGAACAGAAAAAGAAGGACTCCAAAGGGAAGAAGACTGCTGAAGCTGAGCCTGCTGCTGCTGCTGGTGTGAAGGCCAAAGTGCAAGCTGGAAAAGGCATAGTCATAAAAGAACCAGAGCAGAATTAGACTAAGATTAAACTGAAGAATGTTGTAATCTGTTACATCAAACATTTTGTGTAAATCATTGAAAATGTATTAACAACAATGTTTGAACATTTTTTGTTAAATAAATTTCATGATTGTTCAGATGAATGTGTCTAATTCTTGTTTGTTCTGTAATGCTGAATGAGTATACATGTGTGCTTTATTACATGTTTAAGTTTAACTCTGTTGACATATACCTGTTTTACATCATTTTATAATTTTTAATTATGAGTGATGTATATCATTGACTAAGGGTTATGACTTCTCCAAATAGGGGGAGATTGTTGGGTACATTGGTCAAATGTACCTGATTTGAAGAAGCCTCACCTAACTCAATGATATACATCATAGTGTATTTGATGTTTGTTTGAGTTACTTGTGCAGGTTAGGAATACACTGGACTGAAGCTAAAAATTTCTAAGTCCATGTGTCGACACCCAGAGGGAAAGTGTCGACACTTGAGAAAGCTTGTGTCGACACCCAGACAAGAAAGTGTCGACACTTGGAGCTGTGTCGACACTCAGTGAAGAAGTATGCAGAAAAGCTGTGTCGACACTTAGCAGAAGTGTCGACACCTAGAAGAGCTGAGTCAACACTAGAAAGTGTCGACACTTGGAGTTGTGTCGACACTCAGCAAAAGTCTGCAGAATCTAAGTACAAGTGTCGACACTCAACACAATGTGTCGACACTATGCAGAAGAGTCAACACTTAAAGAAAGTGTCGACACCAGCACAATGTGTCGACACTTAGCTAAAGACTCAGTATTTGAAGTAAGTGTCGACACTCAACACAATGTGTCGACACTATGCAGAAGAGTCAACACTTAAAGAAAGTGTCGACACCCAGCACAATGTGTCGACACTTAGCTAAAGACTCAGTATTTGAAGTAAGTGTCGACACTCAACACAATGTGTCGACACTATGCTGAAGAGTCAGTAGTTGAAGAAAGTGTCGACACTCAGCACAATGTGTCGACACACAACCAGAGAGTCAACACTTGAAGAAAGTGTCGACACTCAGCACAATGTGTCGACACTTAGTTGAAGACTCTACACTTGAAGAAAGTGTCGACACAAGGAGCTGTGTCGACACTTAGCAAAGAACAGAAAAGTTACAAAATATTCTAAGTACAAGTGTCGACACTAAAGGAATGTGTCGACACTCAGCTGAAGAAACAAAAGTGAAGACTTGTGTCGACACCAAGAAGCAGTGTCGACACTTGACAGTTTCAACACATGAAGATGTGTCGACACAAAGAAGATGTGTCGACACTTAGAAGAATACAGTTAAAGAATGAAGTACAAGTACTTGTGTCGACACTCAATTTCAGTGTCGACACATGCAGAAGAATCTGTGTCGAGACATACAAGGAATTGTGTCGACACCTTGTAGACTTGTGTCGACACTTACACAACATGTGTCGACACTTGGCCTATAAGTGTCGACACTTAAGAACAGAAAGTCTCGACACTATCTGACAGTTAGAGAATTTCAAGAAGTGACTGGTTGACATGACAGCTGCCGATCCAGCCGGTCTACAGCAACTGTCAGAGAAATCAGAAGTCTGTTATAAACCGGACCAGCCGGTTACCATGAAGGAAGCCTATAAATAGGCACCCATAGTTTACAGAATCTGATTGATAGAAAGATTGACAAAGTGATATAGAAGTGTTTGAAAAAGTTTTTGATAGAGAGAGTTCAGATCTTTGTAAAAGTGGTATATTGAGTATCAACACAAGAAGATCTTGCTGTGCATCGGCAGATCTAAGAAGTTGGAGAGAGAGAGCTCCAACCAAGAATTCAGTCTTTGGAACTAAGGCTGAGAAGAAGAATTCAGAGTCATCTGGATTTCAAGAAGCAGAGGTCAAGGAACAACTGCAGAAGATTCAGACTAATTCAGTTCTAATCAAGAAGCTTTGAAGGAAGCTAAGTCAGTTTGGATCTAACTGAGTTCTTCCAAGAACTCTTCAAGAACTCTCAACTCCTCTCTTATTTTCTGAGTTGTAGAGTTAGCTTTTGTAATTTCTATTTTAACTTGTAGGATCCATTGGATCTGAGAGAATTGTAAGCCTATATTATAAAGGCTGAGGGTAGGGCTTGCTTGCCTGAGTGTAGGAGTTGAAGAACTCTGAGTGTAGGCCTTAATTGGCTGAGTGTAGGCCTAGGTGGCTGAGTGTAGGCCTTTTGGCTGAGTGTAAGGCTTTGGGCCTGAGGTAGGAACCTAGTTGGGTTCTGAGTTAGTGGAGAAGTTTGGCCGAATCTAGTACACTGCTAAATAGGCGAAGGGGGAAAGTGGATGTACCCAAAGATTGGGGAACCACTATAAACTCTTGTGTATTCTGTGCTGTGATTGTGCTGTGTTGTGAATTGCTGTGTTTGCTGTGAGAACTTATTCAGAAATCTGTGAAATAACTGTTGAGCTGCCAACAAAATTGTAAAAAGGTTTAGGTCACCTATTCACCCCCCCCCCCCCCCCTCTAGGTGTTTAGGTACCATATCTTTCACTAGCGAAATCATGTCTCGCTATGTATGCCTCGGATTGTAAAGAACTGAATGCATAAAAAGACCTCCTTGTGCTTCCATTGTTTTGTTGGGTGAAACCTCTAGTCCTTGGGTTTTCCGCAGGTTCAGCGTGCGAACTGGGTAGTTCCGAAGATATTAATTTGGTGTTTGGGCTATCTTGCTGACCACGTTGAGAAAATTTAACATGGTATCAGAGGGAGGTTTCTGAGGTTTCGGTGATTCAGTTGCGTGAGCGGAAGTCAGCCAGTGTTGTGACTCAGTGATTGAGTGGTGATCAACCTGTGTTGTTGCTCGGAGCTGCTGAAGGGTACCAACAGGTGTTTGCAATGGGAGGGAGCTTTGCAAGAGGTCTAGGCATTGAACTCTTAACGCCGACTAACTTCAAGAAGTGGAAGTCGTGCATGAAGAGTTATCTTCTTGGAGAGGAGCTGTGGGAAGTCGTCGGTGGAGACGACAGACAGGAAGTAACTGCTGCTTTCGGTACTGCTGAGCAGGTGAGGCTCTGGAGAAGAACGAATGCTAAGGCGGAGTTCATTCTGAAGAGAGCCGTGTCTCCGGAGCTGTTTGATCACATCGTTGGGTGTGAGTCGGCTGCTGATATTTGGACAACCATTGATGAGTTGTTCAACTAGAAGAATGTGGCGCGGCTGCAGTTCCTGGAGAATGAGTTGGCCAGGGCAACTCAGGGAGACCTTTCCATCTCCAAATACTTCTTAAAGATGAAGAGCTTGTGTGCTGAGCTGTCGGCACTGGATCCTGATGAGCCTATCTCTGAGTCAAAGATGAAAAGGCACATTATCCGCGGCTTGCGGAAGGAGTATGTGGCCTTTGTTACATCTGTTCAAGGGTGGGCTACTCAGCCGTCGCTGCTGGAGCTGGAGAATCTGCTTGCCTCGCAGGAGAGCTTAGCAAGGCAGATTGCTGGAGTGAACCTGAATCAGGAAGGCAGCGAGGCTCTCTTCTCAGGCAAGAAGAAAGGTTGGGAAGGGAAGAAGAAGAAGGTGCGGGTTGATGGTGAGAAGGAGACTTCAACTTCATATCCGCCGGAGAGGAACAGTGCTCCTAAGGACTGGAAGAAGAATCTGAAGTGCTACCAGTGTCAACCACGAGGGCACTTCAAGCGGGACTGCAAGGTCAAACTGCAGCCTGGGAATGCTGCGGGAAAGGGGGAAGCTTGCTCAAGAAGTGAAGAAGCAGAATGGGGCGGAGCCTTTATGACGGCCACTTCTGTCCGGGCCCTGTCTGCTGAGGACTTCAACAGCGAGTGCATCGTGGACTCCGGGTGTGGTCATCACCTCACCGGAGACAAATCAAAGTTCACCTCCATGCAGGCTTACTCAGGTAATGAAGCTATTATCACTGCTGATAATACTGTTTATGCAGTAGAGAAAGAGGGGGTCGTGTCATTGGGTAGTGATCAGGGGCCACTTACGTTAAGGAGTGTGTATCACGTACCGGGCATGAAGAAAAACCTCTTCTCGGTGACCAATGCGGTGGACGCTGGGTATCACGTTCTGTTTGGGCCAACAGGCGTGAGGTTCCTTCGCAACGTATCAGCGGTGAAGGCTGATGTTGCTCATGTTGGGAGAAGGGTGAAGAGCTTGTATGTTCTTTCTGTAAGATGCCCCTCCTCCTTACCAAGGAAGGCTACCAGATCTTATGCCCAGAACCGCCGTCTTACGGTGACACTAACTCACGGGTTAGTCGACACCGCAATACGCCTATTCTGCCGGCTAGTACGATCATTAACCTGTAGGCCAACATGAGAAGAAAGAAGTAAACTGTATATGTAAAACTACCAGTCCACAAGCCACAGTACAATCATGTAAAAGAAATGAATAGTACATCATAATAGTCCACAATAAAGTACAAATGAAAGAGTAAAAAGGGCTTATGCCCAGTACATCAAATCTCTCTCTCACAAAATCATAAATGCGGAAGCTATGCTAGAACATCAGATCTCGTCCCACCTGAGGACGCACAGTAGTGGTAGTAGCCTGCTGAAGCGGTATCTGCTCCTCATGTCCTGCCTCCTCGACGTGCTGGTGCTCCATCTCCACGGGCTCCTAAAAATAGTTGGTCACCGACCATTAGTCAAAAAGACTAAGTCGTTTCCTCCGCACCTCGCCTCGCAGCTCCTAGGCACCGAGCGGGAGGACGAAGCGGAGGACAACAAGGGGTAGCAAAGTGGAATCAGGTGACAATATCTAACTAAAGCTGTAATAAGTAATGTAATTCTACTCTAGCAGTTCTATGTACGGTACAAGTAATAAGTAAGAGCAGTGCAGTAAAGAAAAGTAAAGAAGCAGTAGTATGAACAAGTAAATAAGCTAAGCTACCACTATGCTACCATCACAAACGTACCCTAACTTATATAAATGCCCATACAAATATATAAGTTAGGATTTCCAGGAAATTTAACTTATCATATAAAAGAGCCCATACTAATTTATATGATAAGGATCTATGAAGCATATGACCTAATATGAATGAATGATATGATGCAATTTTATGCGCAGGCAAGTGCAACTCACACACAACGACTCTGTGATCACAGACCTTTAGTTCCCACTTTTTGAGAGCTAGCATCACTCTCGGGTACCACCGCTGTGGCTACGGCAGCAGCGGAGCGGGCGTCTCCGCTTCTAGACCGGTATGCACACTACCAAGCCTTAGACCTCTCTCATACACCTCTGTACACATCCAAGGTGCACTCTAGAGTCTCGCGTACGTACTTTGCTGACAAACCCGTCAGTCTTGTTGGGTCGGATGTGCGTTATCGGGGATCGTCCTCCAGACCGCAGTGTAAAACAACCCACTGGCCCCTCTAACTCTCACAACCGCCTGGTGCACCGTACTGCCATCGGTGTGACGAACGGCCAGTACCGCATGCCCCGCCACGATATTTATGCACATGCAAGTAATTCATACCGAGCCTCCCGCTCGCAGGACCAAACCCGTCCTGAATCCCTCAAACCCAATCCCGGGTGAGAACGCACATTAGTGCCTTTATACCAACTCCCTCAAACCCCAAACGGGTGAGCATATATCATGAATCTCTCCAACCCCACACGGGCGAGAAGGTACGACAATGTCCTAACCTATTATACTACTCTTGTCTACAGTTTATTATACTTAGAGATTTAAGGTTAATCCCAGGACTGCCCCCGGTATTCCCTATGAAGGGCTCTCAAGGGGGACTAGGAACTGTGTTGGGATTACGCCCAGCGTTCCCTTTCGCAAGGATATTTATTTTAGTTGATGGCTACCCATGTATCTCCCCAGCTCTCCTTATTGCTTTAGTACAACCCTAGTGACTTAAGGTATTACCGGGAAAACCGACGGTCTTCCGCCGATCCCCACTCCAGTTGCTAGCTAAGACTTGCACTTTTGATCCCTCACTAAGACAACTCTACCCACCAGGGTTACTCATGCTGAACTCTCTCTTATTTCTGCCGATAATCAATCCCCTGGTAATCCCTAAGGCAAGACCTATTTGTGTTATATGCAGACCATGACCTATGATTACCCTAAAAATGCGATCTTCCAAAACTTAAGGCATCTTGCCTCTAAATATTTATCCTAAGCTGTTATGGACTAAGGGAACTACCCTAAGAATTCTCATAATTTTCCTTGGCCAAATAGTCCTTTAATTAATTCTTTTAATTTAAATGCTAGGTCACTTTACACATGAAGTAGTTTGATTAAGTATCCACTGACCTAGGGAATTTTTCCTGAGATGTATATTGACAAAATATTGCTGCCTACAGAATTTCATAATTTTTCTTAAATTATTTATTATCATTTTCTATTTAATATCAATTCCACACAAATTCCATTTTCCAAATGATGTATAGGCATTATGTACTCAAAACTTCCAGAAATATTACAGAGCTTTTAGGACCTAATTTATGACTATTGGCAGAGTATCATCAACATTTATTGTAAAATGGCCTATAGGATTCCATTATAAGATATTTACCAAAATGCCATTGTACCAATTTAACACAAACAATGCATCCATTAATTCTGAGAAATTTATGCAAAACTAATAATAACATTTTATAGCAATAGAATAAATTCCAAATTTTTCAGAAGTATATATCCATCATTTCAAGAATTAACAAGATAAGGGTAAAATGGGGAATTTAGGGTATCTACTCCAAAAGTTCTTCAAACCAGAGAAATCATATTTTTCCTAAGTCAAATGTGACATCATCTATGCCTTGGCAAAATTGTTTGAATTTGTACTTGAAGAAACCCTATTTTCCAACTTTATTTCCAAAATAGCTATATTTAAAATAAATTCCAATAAATATAATTTTGATTCCAAAAATTCCATTATTAATTTGAGGGATGAAATTTACCCTAATGAACCACTGTAAATAATTCCATGTCCTTTGCATGTCACCATTGGGCTAAATACACCAATTTGCATTTTTGCTATTAGCACACCAAGGCTAAACATAGGCTAGCACATGCAAGTGGATTCCCCAACATGCAGTGAACCCAAGGTGCTGAAAATTTTATCATGCACCAAGGATGACCCCACGGACCCACCACCAAACTTTGGGGCCATGGGGAGGAGTAGAACTCCATATATGTCATTTATTTATATTTTGCTATTTTACCAAAAACTATAGGAAACTATTCTCTAAAAATTCCTAACTTTTGGCAGGAGCTAAGTATGCCCTAATCATGCATGTGCCCAAAATTTGGGGCCATTGTGATCAATAGTTTGACCTAGGCATCCAATTTAATTTCTGCCCTACTCTAGGACCAGTCCTAGGAGAAATGTCCTACAGGACTGTACACTACACCAAAATGTATGTTTAGGGTGGCATATTAAAGGTAAGACCCCTGGCTACATTTTTCATTAAGGGGCAGAGTTCTGTAAATGCCTCTAAGAGGCCTAAATTTAACATGCAAAGTGACTGAAAAAGTGTGACAGAAATCATACTATTCAATACATTAAATTAATTCATATTAATAACTGCGCACGAATCTTAAAGCTTATCCGACGGGATCTGGTCATCGTCTACCTCCAGCCAACGGCTGAGATCGAGCCGACCTGGAGCAACTTTGCCGGCGGTTTCCGGCCAGCTGAGACGGCGCCACCTCCGGCCAACGGTGCCATCACCTTCACGGTGGTGGTGGCTATCATTTCCCGGCGATGGGGCGGCGGGAGACGGCGACGACGGCGATCCCGAGCGGTTTCAAAAGCTTGGAATTCTCTCGATTTTATCACATGACATCGGGCTCAGTTGAGCCTGATATCTCTCCTATTTGATCTAAGATGCTAGTACGGGTAGAGGTGAAGTGAAACGCACCTGAATCGAGGCTTGGCTGCGGGTCAGGCGGCGGTTTGCCGTGGTGGTGGTGCGCCGGCGAGCTCCACCCCGAAAGCTCAAATCTCCACCGTTCTCCATGATTAAGCAGTCGAATTCCACTCCTTTCGGCCTTCTGAAGCTAATGGTGAGCTCTGTTTGGACTGAGGCGGGCTATAAGTGGAGTTAACTCCAAGGTGAGCTCGGTTTGAGCATTGGAGGCTTCACCCATGGTGCCATGTGGCTCACTGCCTTGGTTTTCTGCTGGAATTGAAGAGGGGAGGTCGGCCACCTGGTTTTGGGCAGCCTAAGCCAGCTGATGGGGTGGCCATGTGGCCACCATTTCCTTCATTCCCCTTTCTCTCTCCTCTTCTCCTAAAATTCCAATTTTACCCCCTTGCATGTACTCTCTCTCCTGATTTAGAGGGGTAGGACTGGTCTTGTTCGCTTGGGCTGACTTTGGGTCAATTTTAGTGGGCTTGGTCCAAGGGGAAATGGTTTGGCCTTCATTTTCTCTCTTTAGGTCAAATTGTTGACCAAATTGACTTTTAGGGTTGACTGGTCAACCATGGTGGGTGGACTGACCCCACTTGGTGGAAATGAGTCTAGTGGTACCACCCAACTTAGTTTTGGGTCAAGGGGGTGCCCCACTTAGGTTAATTAGGCCTATGGGTGTGGGTTTGACCAAATTAAGCCCAAGGTTGACCTTGGTCAACTGGGGTCAAAATGTTGACCCAGTGACATACCCTAGGGTCCACTTAGATTGTCTTTAGGGTTAGGGCAATGTGGTGGGGTCATGGTGTGGCTAGGGTCCCTAATTAGGCTAGTTTGGCCTAGTTTGACTTGGTCCTATAGTGGGCTCCACATGGCTACCACCCACTACCTAGGGTCAAACCTAGTTGTTCTTCTTAAGTCTCACCCCATACCTAACCCAATCTAAGTTGAGGGGTCCAGAAGTAACATGGGATGTTACACTTTCCATCAGTGCTTATGTTGATAGAATGAGGGCCAATGATAGTACGGCTATCTGGCATGAGAGGCTGGGGCATGTTGGCATGGACAAGCTGAAGGCAATGGCGAGTAGAAGTTTGGTGAGGGGGTTGCCGAAGTTATCTTCCTTTGGTGATGGGCATGTTTGTGCGGGCTGTCAATACGGTAAGGCACATCGCCTTCCGTTTGATAAATCACAAACAAGGAGCAAGAAACCACAGGAGTGTATTCATAGGGACCTGATGGGTCCAACGGTTACTGCCAGCCTTGGTGGAAGCAGATATATGCTTGTCTTGGTTGATGACTACTCAAGGTATACTTGGGTGTACTTCTTAAGGGAGAAGTCGGAAGCCTTCCGTTTGTTTGTGGAGTTTAAGGAGTTGGTAGAAGGCCGGCTTGGCTTGCGGATTAAGAAGCTTAGAACTGATAACGGGGGGGGAGTTTGTCTCCTCCGAGTTTTCTAACTTCTGCAGGAAGCACGGGATCCAATGGGAGCTTACTTGTGCTCACACTCCACAACAAAATGGGGTAGCGGAGCGGAAGATCCGTCATTTGACGGAGACCTGCAAATGCTGGCTTCATGCGAAAGATATCCCAAGGTCCTTTTGGGCGGAGGGAATGTCTTGTGCTGCTTATGTTATCAACCGGATGCCACTCAGCCCTATCAACATGAAGACTCCTGTTGAGCTATTGCTGAAGGAGAAGCCGAGTGTTGGACACCTTAGGGTGTTCGGTTCAACTTGCTATGTGCATGTCCCGGATGCTTCACGGACAAAGCTGGATACGAAGGCAAGGAAACTTGTCTTTGTTTGCTATGATGAGCGGAAGAAGGGATGGAAGTGCATGGACCCTGTGACAAAGAAGTTCGTGGTGTCAAGAGACGTTGTATTCGACGAGCTGACGTCATATGGAGGTGGCTCGGTGGAGCTAACCGGAAGTAGCAAGGATGATGAAGCACCGGTGGAGGCTGCTGAAGGCTTGGAAGAGGAGCTTGCTGTTTCACCAGCAGCTCCTGTTGCTTCGAACTCCGAGGCTGAGCCTTCTGGCTCAGGAAGCAGGGGGAGCACTGCTCAATGCTTGCCCCAGGTAGGAGTGGAGCCTGAAGAAGCAACGGAAGCCGTGAGCAAGGAGCCATGTCTTCGGAGATCGAAGAGGGTGGTTAAGCCACCGGCTCGGTACTGTGATGGGAATGCAGTGAGCTTTGTCTCCTGCTTCTTTGCAGGTCCTCTGGATGAGCGAGAGCCTACAAACTTCAACGAGGCCACTGGAGTAAAGGAGTGAGATGATGTCATGAAGGAAGAGATTGATGCTCTGAAGAAGAATGAAACCTTGGACCTTGTGCCCAAGGTTGATGGCGTTACTCCGGTTACTTGCAAGTGGGTGTATAAGTTGAAGAAGAAGGCTGATGGGAGCATTGATCGGTTCAAGGCTCGCCTGGTTGCTAGAGGATTCTCACAGCAGTATGGAGAAGACTATGAGGAGACATTCAGTCCAGTTGCGAAGATGACTTCTGTAAGAGTGGTGATCGCCTTGGCTGCTAGCAAGGGATGGAGGTTGTGGCAACTCGATGTGAAGAATGCCTTTCTTTACGGAGAGATTGACAAGGACATCTTCATGGATCAGCCGCTTGGTTTTGTCTCTGAGAAGCATCTGGACTATGTCTGCAAACTCAGGAAGGCTCTCTATGGGTTGAAGCAAGCTCCTCGAGCGTGGTATGGGAAGATTGCAGAGTACTTGCAATTCTGTGGATACCTAGCTTCCAACTCGGATTCAAGCTTGTTCGTCAAGAAGAAGGGAGAGCTAAGAGTCTTGGTCCTGCTGTATGTGGATGACATGATCGTCACAGGGAACTCGGAGGAGGAAGTAGCAAGGCTCAGGGCAGAGCTTGCTATACGCTTCGAAATGAAGGACTTGGGAGAGTTGCATCACTTTCTTGGTCTGGAAGTGGAGAGGAAGGAGTGTGGGATTCTCATTAGCCAGAAGGGATATGCTGATCGTATTGTGAAGCGGTTTGGCATGGGCGAAGGGAAGAAGTGCTCTACTCCACTGGAATCTGGGCTGAAGCTTCGACGAGATGAGGGAAGGGTTCTTCATGATCCCTTGGTGTTCAGGGCTCTTGTTGGGAGCTTGATTTATCTGACGATTACAAGGCCGGATATAGCTTATGCTGTTGGTCGAGTAAGTCGGTATATGGCTGAACCAAGGCAATCTCATCTAGTGGCGGCAAAGGGGATTCTGAAGTATGTCAAGGTGACTTCTGAGATGGGACTCCTCTATGGAAGGGACGCGGAGTTTGCGTTGCTCGGGTACACGGATGCTGACTATGGCGGTGATTCGGATGATCGGAGGTCTACTTCAGGTTATGTGTTCACTTGCGGTTCAGCTAGCATCTCGTGGTGTAGCAAGAAGCAGGACTCGGTGTCGGTTTCAACCACGGAGGCGGAGTATAAGGCTTCGGCCTTGGCTGCTCGGGAAGTCGTTTGGTTGAGGAGGCTTATAGAGGATGTCCATGAAGAAGTGCAAGGGCCTACTTTACTCCGGGATGACAATGAGAGTGCTCTCAAACTGGTAAACAATCCAGTGTGTCACGCCAGGACCAAGCATATAGAGATTGATCACCACTTCATCAGGGAGAAGGTGTTGGAGGGGTCTCTGCTGGTCGGGCATGTTCGGAGTGAAGATAATCTTGCTGACATCTTCACAAAGCCATTGTCGAAGGGGCCCTTTGAACGCTTGCGCAGCTTGCTGGGCTTGGTCACCACTTCTCACTTCAAGGGGGAGTGTTGAAATTTGTGAAGTGGAAGTGGGTGACGGGACAGGCCGGGCGGCCTGTGGCGGACAGCTTTGGCGGACTGGGCGGACTGGCGGGACTGAGGTTTGCGGCCTGGTGAAAAGTCTGGTGGAAGCCGGCTGTGTTCTGAGCGGGTTGTTGCATGAAGTCCGCGGTTTGGTGCGGCCTGGTATCTGCGGATAGAGAGGCTTGCGGACTGGTGCTTTGCTCAGAGGCCGCGGGTGCAAGCTTGTGCTGATAGGCGGGTTGGCTCTTGTTCGCGGGAAGCTTGCGGACTGGCGTGTCCGCGGGTTTGGCTATTGCGGACTGAGCCTAGAGCTTGACTGAGGCCTTGTCGAGATCTGGTGTTACAGCAGGTCTTGCTGTGGAGACCGGTTGGCGGACTGGTGTTTGGAGTCCGGGAGGAAGCTACTGCGTTGGACAAGTGCGAGGTGCTCGCGGACTGGTGGCGGTCTATGCTAGGGTGTTTGGCGGACGAAAACTTGTGTCCGCCATGCTCGTATTATTCCTTGATGGTTTTGGGCTTGGTCACACCTTGTGCCAAGTTCATGGTGTCCGTCGTATCCGCCAAGTCCGCTGTGACCAGGCGGTCTGTTGCTAGCTGCCTTTGGTCGTGGACTTGTGGCGGATTGAGGTGTGGGTCTTGCGGACTGCCTCGGGTTGGTGCGGACAGCCATTGAAGGGGGTTGCTGTCCTGCAGTGGTTGGAGCTTTGCGGGCTGATGCCTTGTCCGCTTAGCTCAGGCGGACTGGAGCGGGTTCGTCAATGGTTGCCTTGCTCCTGGCGGTTTTCCTTGGTGACCGGCTAAGTCCACGCGGACTGAGCGGACGGTCGTTTGTATTCGCGCGGACTGGGGCGGTGTCTCTATCTCTTGGGCGGTGACCACACTCCTCACCTGGCCTATAAATAGGACCCCCCTGGCACATCTACAGTAACCTAAGTAACGTGAGTGAACAGTAAATTGGGTTGAGCGAAGTGCTGCGGTCTGTGTTTGCCAGTCCGCACGGATTGTTTCAGGCTGACGGTTTGATGTGTGCAGGTCGCGCGGATGACTTCAAGGAGCCAGGAGTTTGGCTGTGACTTCGGTCAGTGCTTGGAAGTGTGCGGTCTCTGCGGACTCAGCAGGAGGTCGCTCTGCGGCTTGTCAGTTCTGTTTCAACTTTGCCAGCTTCAATAACCTGTCCGCCGGCTTCAGGCGGGTAGGGGTGTTCCTCAGTTCGGGTTCAGTAGAAGGCGAATAACGGTGTGTCCGTGCGGACTCGCGGCTTCGGCGGACTCCGTGGTATTCGGCGGATTGCAACATAGTTCGGGCGGCTTTGGCTACCTCGGCGACCTCGGCGGTCTCGGCGGACTCCGGTTCTGTCCGCCCGGCTTGTTTTTTGGTTCTTTCTGTTTACAGCTGTAATACTAGCGAAATCATGTCTCGCTATGTATGCCTCAGATTGTAAAGAAGTGAATGCATAAAAAGACCTTCTTGTGCTTTCATTGTTTTGTTAGGTGAAACCTCTAGTCCTTGGGTTTTCCGTAGGTTCAGCGTGCGAACTGGGTAGTTCCGAAGATATTAATTTGGTGTTTGGGCTATCATGCTGACCACGTTGAGAAAATTTAACAATATTAACTCTAGCAATTGTGTGCTCCTAGAAACCTGACTAAAAGGTGTTCTAGTTATCTTAGTTTGAGCACAAATTTCACATTTTTCAAATTTGATTTTTGTGTCGAGGGGTATGTTGTGAGTTTTAGCTAGCAGGAGAAGTATTCTATAATTGATGTGTCCTAGTCTTGCATGTAAAGTCTTAGGATCTATCAGATTAGAGTTAACCTGATTTACTACCTCGTGTGCGAGACTCAGCCTATACATCCCTTTAACGACATATGCGCAGCCAAAGTAATGTGAGTGAACCATTAAGGTTACCCGACCACCACTAATGTTAAAAGACATACCCGCATCGCACAACAGACTAATCGAGATTAAATTAGCAGCTAATGTCGGTATAAATTTAACATTTTTCAAAGCAAGAGTCTTACCTGAGGAGAGAGTCAAGGTAGCGTTGCCGACCTTCAGCACGTCAGCTACAGCTCCATTTGCAATAGTGACAGTCTCTTGCACCTCTTTTGCATCCTCTAGAAGCTTTGGATTGTGGCAGACGTGACAGGTAGCACCTGAATCGAGCCACCACTCTGAACTGGCCGTCCCGTTACTGACCATGGCAACAAAGTCGGTAGGCGCAGTCTGATAAACCATGTTGGCTTGATTATCAGTCCTTGGTGTGCTGGATTCGCCCCATTTGGGCTGACGGCTCTCGGAAGCGCAGTGACCCCACTTATTGCAGTTGTAGCACTTGCCTTTGAATTTCTTCTTTATTTATTTACTAGTGGCGGCAACTGCGGGTGCACTGGTCGGTGGGCGAGTCTTGCCAGGCTTAGGCTTCCGCTTAGGATGCGTGATCATGTTAGCAGTAGAGGACTGCTTGCTGATCATCTTTATAGCGTGCCTAGTCCGGTTTTCATCCTCAATGCAGATGAAGCGCTTGAGGTCTTTAAGAATCACCTGCGTCTTCTTCCGGTACATCTCAGTCTTGAAAGAATACCAGGCTGAGGGTGTTGAAACCGGAATCCGATCTCCTGTGGAGTTCGACCCTTGGGGAAGGGGTGGTCTCGCGCCTACTTTGCTCCTGCAAGAAAAACAACAAAGAAGGCAAGAAGAAACAGACCCAAGGGCTCGGCAGGGAGGTCCCACCACAAACCTGAAAGATCTCAGAGCGCTTCCCCTCCTTAGCCAGAAGCCGAGCTAAGGTACCCTCAAAAAGCACTTGAAGATTGGAGCAGGAGAGCGCAGGAAAAAAACCTGCTTTCTGGGGTACCCCTTCGGTCCTATTTATAGCTTTTGAAATTCGGACTGCCAATAACCAAAAGAACTGACCTGAAATTACCAGAAAACCGTTGGTTGGGTCTGCCAACAGCCAAACTCCGTTGTTTTGAAGGGCTGTGGGCAGACCAGTGGGGGCAAAACAGTAAAAAATACCTCATACATCTAGGCGAGCTGGGGAGCTTTGACCACCTCGGCATGCTCTGCTCGCCTACTGCTGCCGAGCTCCACTGCGAGGACGCGAGTTGTGCCTCGCTCGGTGAATGCCGAGCTCGGGGTCGCCGATCGTCGATCCCTGGTCGACGAATGCCGAGCTCGGGCTCGCCCCTTTACTGTCGAGCTCGCCTATTATCCTCAGCCCGATCCGCCTAGACCCTGGTGACCTTGCTCGCCGGACACGGGGTTGTACACAATCCCCGCTCTTTCGAGCTTGTCAAAGCTCGGAAAGAAACATCCAACCCCAAGTGTGCGGCGAGCGCCAGTTGGCGAGTTGGAGAGAATCTCCTGGTGGGGGTGATTGTCTCTTAGATATCTGCAAGGAGAGAGAATAACCAAACTAACAATTTATCAAGGCAAGTATACCTATCGAAATGCAGCTAGGGGACACAAGTGTCGTATTGAAATCCGGGAACAGTTGAGTAAGCTTACTCACACGAAATCTATTATTTTATCGACGGAAAAATAAGGTTTTCTTAAGCCAAATGTACTAAAGGAAGAAAACTACTTGCATGAAAAGATAAAGAGAGCTAAAGAGCGATTAACTTAAGCTTGGTAACAATGAAGGGAAAATGCACTCGATCAGAAATCACCTCGGCAAGAGTGGTTAGAAAAATACGATAAACAAACCTAAGCTAATTAGGGTAAAGGACTTTGACCGTGGAGGTTCCATGAATATTGACACGCTTCTCTCGAAGGCCGTGCCTAACTGAGTTTAGGAAGGTCCGACCGACTTTCGCCTAAATCGGAGGCCTAAAACTCGCTTTACGCGGTGAACCCCTCTAATGGATTTTACTCCAATCCGGGAGATTTGATCGTCTGCCTCTCTCGAGGGGTGCGAACAACTCCCTTTACTCTTGAGTGCTCATTTCAAACTTTCGGCCTCTCGGCTAGCCCAGAATGAAAGCAAAGGTGGAGAGTATATATGGATAATATACCTCCAACCCGTGATAAATCAAGAGTAATTCAAAGCTAAACCCTAAAAAGAAAAGGTAAGATTCAAAGCATCATAACCTAATCACTCGAACCTCGGATCATTAAGATCGAGTACATGGAGGATTAGTTAATCATGGTGAGGTGGAAGAGGGGGGATGAGTAGAAGAAAAATACTGAAAATGGAGCAGAAACGTAAAAGAAAACAGCAATTTTTATTAATAGAAACAGTGATCTTACAGCTTGAAAACCAGAGATTACAAGAACATGAGAAGAAACTACACTATCATTAGCATCATACTACAGAAATAAACTAGGAGCTAATATAGGGAAAGCATAAAGCTAGAGCTACGAACTAAAAATGGAAAGACATGCTTAAAAAGTTCAGAAATACAAAGGACAGAACCTCCCCTCTCAAAGCGAAAAGTTGTCCTAAAACCCCTGGAGTTGGGCTCTATTTATAGAATTTTTCGGGTCGGGTCACGCCCCCCTGTCACGCCCTGGTCGGGCGTGACCCTGGGGCGTGACACATTCGGCGCGACTTTTTCGGGCAGGAATTGAATTCTGACGGAGTTGTTGCGGTACACGCCCACAGGTCACGCCCTGGTAGGGCGTGACCCTGGGGCGTGTTCTTTGCGGCGTGACTTTGGGAGCTGAAATTGAATGCTGGAGGTGACGGGCGGAATTGCTGAAGTACACGCCCATATGTCACGCCCGGGTCAGGCGTGACCCTGGGGCGTGACACTTTCGGTGCGGCGGTGGAGCGGGAAAGACGAGCGCGCTGCGGCGATTCCTCGGAACCTGGGGACACGCCTATAGTACACGCCCGTGTCGGGTGTGTCACGGGCGTGACCGAGGGCGTGTACACTAAGTTTCCACGGAATGCAGTTTCGGACCAATTGCTTCATTCCTCTGGGTTTACACGCCCTAGGTACACGCCCTGGTAGGGCGTGACCTTGGGGCGTGTCACAGCAAAATTCGGCTGAAAGCCGTGAAAACCTGCAAAAAGCAGAAAAAATGCATTAGCGACAAAAATATATACAAAGGGGAATCAAAACAAGTACTTTACAAGACATGATTGGCTTTAAAACCCCGAAAATATCCTAATAAAATTGACTGCAAACGTATTATCAAATTCCCCCAAGCTTAAGTTTTGCTTGTCCCCAAGCAAAGATATAAAGACAAGCTAATCATAAAAAGTGACTAATTCAAAAGGTTTTAATCATACTCACACAAGTACTATGCGAAATTCTAGGTAGGGAGAATGTAAAACGTAAATCTAAAACAATTATTTAGGTATGGTTTAACTTTTATAAACTTTACTTAATAAAAATAAATCATCCAGAATTTTGACGAAATTCTTTAAATAGATTTGAGTAAGGCAATGAAAATGAAAAGAACGTATTGAGTTATTACTAGATCCAAGCAACGCATTATAATTATATCAATTAAATAACAAAAATCTAAGTTTAAATCCAAAACTAAAACTGATTTACTTTTCTTCTTTTCTTAGTTGTTAAATAAAATTAAAAAAAGGGCGTGAATCAAAAGGACTTAATAGGACCGAAACGTTTGGTTTAGGAATATGAATAGGAGTGGAATTCAAATATAAACATGGAGGCTTAAAAATCACACTAAACCAAAACAACGAGTTTCAAAAAAAATAAATTTATTTTAAACAAAATATGTATAAATAAATTTATTTTTTTCTCTTTATGATTATTTATCTCTCTTTTTTTTTTATTATTTTCATTCATTTTTTTTTTCAATTTATTGCTTTTGAGTACACCTTTTTCAACAATATTTCCACAGATAAGACAAAATTTCCTATCAAACAAAATTAGCGTGATTAGATAGGTAGGAATTTGGGCTTTGGTGAAAATGAAATGGTGTGTGGAGTTTATCAAATGAATTTGGAAAAAAAGGCTCAAAAGCGGCTAACTAGTGGTAAAAGAGTTTAGGTTGGCAAGAAAGCTCAAACGTAAACAAAAATGGCCTAAATCATTTTCACGCATTTTTTTTTAAATTTATTTAAAACATAGAGTCGATAAATTTCAAAAAGCAAGTTCGAGATAATAAAAGAAGATTGATGAAATTATCTTGAAAATAAAAATAATATGTCACTTGGATCGTTCATATCTACTACGTTATTCAAAATATGTTCTTACAAAAATCATCTAAAGACGAAAAGGAAAATAGTGGATGATAAATTTTTAGAGAAAGTAAAGAAAATAAAGAACGGAAAACCATAATAGAAATGCACGGTTTAGAGAAATATTTTACCTTAACATGCTACCGTGAATTAGAAACACAGCATGGCCAACATTTTACTTGTGAAATATGATTAAAAAGAATGATTAGAAAAATTATAATTAACTACGTTGTTTATAAAGAAGTTTGAGAAAAACAAAACATAAACATGGGGTACTTATTGAAATACCAAAATGCAGCTATATATATATAATATTTTGTTTGAAATTTTTTTGAAATTTTGGATTTTTTTTTTTGGGGGATTTTTACAAAACAAAAAGAAAACAAAAAGAAGGAGGAAGTCCTCCCCCAAGCTTAAAATCTACATTGTCCGCAATGGAGAAGGAGGTCGGAGAACGAGAGAAAAGTAAAGTACAGAAATAAAAGACAGAATTGAAAAGCAGGTACTTCCCCGGTTTTATTTTGCAGGGCAAGTTGAGTGATACCGCTCCTCCATGCCTGTGCTGTGGATCTTCATGAAACGTCGTCCGACGGACTTTGGCATGGAAGCAGAACCGTTGGAGCAGGCGATCGCAGAAGTTTCAGCTTGCCGGAGCCAGTTGGGGCAAAAAGTGTAAAAGAAAGAAAACATAAAAAGATAACTTGGGTTGCCTCCCAAGAGCGCCCTTTGTTTAAAGCGTCATTTGAGCTCGACGCATCAAAATAATAATGTCCCAAATATAGTTTAAAAATAAAGTTCGAATAAATTCAAAGTTTTTGAGAGAAATAAAGTCCAGATTAATCAAATGTCAGGACCGAAAAGATAGAGTTAACAGGGTTGAGACTGACATCATCACAGAAATACAGTTTAAGACGCTGACCATTCACTTTGAAAGTACCCTTATCAGGGTGGGAAATTAAAACAGTACAATAAGAAAAGACTTCCAAAACAGTAAAAGGCCCAGACCAACGTGATTTTAATTTACCCGGGAATAAACGTAACCGAGAGTTATAAAGAAGCACTTGGTCGCCTGGCTTAAAGATTTTTGGGTGCCTAAGATGTCGGTCGTGTAAACACTTCGTCCGCTCTTTATAAAGTCTATTATTTTCATAAGCGTAAGAGCGCCACTCGTCGAGTTCGTTAAGTTGAAATTTTCTAAAATCGCCGACAGAGTGGGGATCGAAGTTTAAAAATCGCAAGGCCCAAAAGGCGCGGTGTTCTAACTCTACGGGTAAATGACACGATTTTCCATAAACCAACCGATATGGCGTACAGCCGAGGGCGGTTTTGTACGCTGTTCGGTAGGCCCATAGAGCATCGTCTAATTTGGCGGACCAGTCTTTTCTAGATGTTGAAACAGTCTTTTCTAAAATTCTTTTTATTTCTCTATTCACTACTTCGACTTGTCCGTTAGTTTGGGGGTGGTAGGCAGTGGAAAGCTTATGAGTAACGCCATATTTAGTTAGGATTTTTGAAAATTGTGCGTTACAGAAATGGGAACCCCTATCACTAACGATAGCGCGCGGCGTACCGAATCGAGAAAATAATTTTTTGAGGAAATTAACTACGACTCGGGCGTCATTCGTAGGAAGAGCTTGGGCTTCGGCCCAACGTGAAACATAATCAACGGCAACTAAAATATACTTATTCCCGAAGCTAGAAGGAAAAGGACCAACAAAATCAATCCCCCAGAGGTCGAAAACTTCGCACTCTAGAAAATAATTTTGTGGCATTTCATTTTTATTCGAAATATTCCCCGACCGTTGGCAACTATCACACCTACTCACAAAGGCATGCGCGTCTTTAAACAGGCTGGGCCAGTAAAAACCCGCGCTTAACACTTTGTGAGCGGTGCGAGCAGCTTGATAGTGCCCACCTGTCGGTCCTTCATGCAAATGTTTAATAATATCTAATCCTTCATCCAAGGAAACACACCTCCTGATCACTTGGTCTGCACAGACTTTAAAAAGATGCGGGTCCTCCCAAAAGTAGTTCTTCAGCTCAGAAAAGAATTTCTTCTTTTGCTGAGATGAAAACTCTTTTGGGAGCACACGGGCCACTAGATAGTTGGCGATGCGGGCAAACCAAGGAGAAGTAGATGTGTTAATTACGAAAAGCTTCTCATCAGGGAAATAGTAATGAAAAGAATTTTCATCTAATTGTTCTATAAACGGGTTGTCTAGGCGCGAAAGGTGGTCGGCGGCCAAGTTCTCGGCACCTCGCTTATCACGGATCTCTAAGTCAAACTCCTGGAGGAGTAAGACCCAGCGAATCAAGCGAGGCTTGGCATCCGTTTTAGAGAGAAGATATTTGAGGGCCGAGTGGTCCGTAAAAACTATAATTTTCGAAAGAGTGATATAAGGGCGAAATTTGTCAAATGCGAATACTACAGCTAAGAGCTCCTTCTCGGTGGTGGTGTAATTTTCCTGTGCAGATGTGAGTGTTTTACTAGCGTAATAAATGGGGTGGAAGTTTTTGGAAATACGTTGACCTAGTACGGCTCCCACCGCATAACTACTCGCATCACACATTATTTCAAATGGAAGATCCCACACCGGAGCTATCATGATTGGCGCATTAACTAATTTTTCTTTTATTAAATTGAAGGCAGCTAGACAGAGGTCATCAAAGATGAATGGGGCGTCTTTTTCTAAGAGATGGGTAAGGGGCTTGGTGATTTTGGAAAAGTCCTTTATGAAGCGGCGGTAGAAACCCGCATGACCCAGGAAACTTCTTATGGCTTTTATGTTCGTAGGTGGCGGCAGTTTCTCGATAACTTCTATTTTCGCAACGTCTACTTCAATACCCCTTTCAGAAATTTTATGTCCCAAAACTAACCCTTCCCTTACCATAAAATGACATTTTTCCCAATTTAAGGCGAGGTTAGTTTCTTCGCATCGCTCTAAGACTTTTTCAAGGTTCTCTAAGCAACTATCGAAGGAATTCCCGAAGACGGAGAAATCATCCATGAAGACTTCCATAATGCTTTCTACGTACTTGTCAAAGATGGCGAGCATACATCGTTGGAATGTAGCCGGCGCATTGCACAATCCAAACGGCATTCTTCGGTAGGCGAATGTGCCGAAGGGACAAGTAAACGTAGTTTTCTCCTAGTCCTCGGGGGAGATGGGGATTTGAAGATACCCCGAGAGGCCATCGAGAAAACAATAAAAGCTATGTCCGGAAAGTCGTTCTAAAATTTGATCAATGAACGGCAAGGGGAAGTGATCCTTGCGGGTGGCGTCATTCAACTTACGGTAATCTATACACATTCGCCATCCGGTCACCGTCCGAGTCGGGATTAATTCATTATTTTCATTACTTACGACCGTTATCCCTCCCTTCTTTGGTACTACCTATACTGGGCTAACCCACTTACTGTCGGATATAGGATAGATAATTCCTGCGTCTAACAATTTCATAACCTCTCCCTTAACTACGTCTTTCATGTTTGGGTTTATACGGCGCTGAGGTTGTATAGAGTTACGAGAATTATCTTCCATTAAGATTTTATGAGTGCAGAAAGATGGGCTTATGCCCTTGATATCAGATATCTGCCAAGCAATAGCTTGGCGATGCTTTTGTAAAATTGAAAGAAGTTTATTCTTTTGTGCATCCGTGAGGTAGGCCGAAATTATGACAGGTAGCTTAGAGTCCTTTTCTAAGAAAGCGTATTGAAGGTGCTCTGGTAGTTCTTTCAGTTCCAAGGTAGGGGGGTCATCATACGAGGTCTTGGAAATTTGTTCTTTTTCAAAAACTATGTCCTCGTACACTTTTTTATATGTAAAATTAAAAGGGGTGTTGCTAGCGGCCATGGAGGCTTCGTGCAGCGATTCAGTTGGAAAAGTAGAAGAGGAACAGAAATCATTAAATTCTTTTTCAAACTCAGAGGGGCGAGTGGAGGATTCTTCACTTATGTGTAGAGATTCAGTTGGAAGAGTAGGAGAGGAACAAAAATTGGAAAATTCTTTTTCAAAATCAGAGGTGGGAGAGAAGAATTCTTCACTTATGGTATCCATGAAAAAACAGGAGTCATCATTAGCTAGTGTGTTCTTCATCGAGGGGGTGATAGAGAAAGTTACCTCATCGTCGCCCACTCGAAGGAAGAGCTTACCATTGCTTACATCAGTGATAGCTCGGGAGGTGGCAAGGAAGGGTCGGCCAAGGATCAGGGGAACCTCGACGTCTTCTTCAATGTCTAAAATGACAAAGTCCACCGGGAAGATGAACTTGTCAACTTTGACTAGGACGTCCTCCACTATTCCTAACGGGTATTTGACTGACCTGTCGGCTAGCTGGATACTCATGCGTGTGGGGTTGAGACTACCAATTCCTAACTTTTTAAACAACGAGAGGGGCATAAGATTAATACTCGCACCTAAGTCGGCTAAAGCGTGTTTGACAAAGAGATCACCGAAGACACACGGGATAGAGAAACTACCCGGGTCACTGATTTTTTTCGGTAATCCGTTTGTCAAAACCGCCGAGCACGCGACATTTAACGTGACATGAGAAAGGTTCTCTAACTTCTTCTTGTTAGTTAGGAGGTCCTTAAGGTATTTTGCGTACTTCGGCATCTGGGATATGGCTTCGTGGAAAGGCAGATTTACGTGGATTTGCTTAAACATTTCCAAAAAACGGGTGTATTGATCATCCTGTCGTTGTTTATTAAGTTCGGAAGGGTATGGCGGGGATGGATTATTTTTAAAGGTGGGTGGTGGAGTGAATTCTTTTTCTACGATAGGGGTGATAATTTCTTCGGCAGAGGATGGAATTTTTAAAAGGGGAACGGAGCTTTGATTTTCAAAAACGGGAGCGGAGCTTTGATTTTTAAAAACGGGAGCGGAGCTTGCCTCGGGTTCTTCACTTACCATACCAGGAACTTTCTTCCCACTCCGAAGAGTTATAGCTTTCGCTTGCTCTCTCGGGTTGGGCTCGGTATTGGAAGGAAGAGACCCTACGGGTCGCTCAGAAATCATTTTAGCGAGCTGTCCTACCTGATTTTCTAAGTTTTTAACACTTCCGGTTAAGGTCCTAATCGTAGCGTCATTAGCATTCATGTATTTTGAAAACACTTCCTCCAAATTTGGAGGTTTTGGAAAACTTTGAGGAGGAGGTGGTGGTGGAGCAGAAAAATCACTTTGCGGTGGCGGGCGCACAACATTCGATGGATTGCTCCACGAAAAATTCGGATGATTTCTTAACGCAGGATTATAACTATTCGGAAAATTAAAACCAGGAGGATGATAATTCGCAGCAGAAAAATTATTAAAAGCAGTTCTAGGCATATTATTTACATAATCCAAATGTTCAGCGGGAGGAGTTGCAGATTCCCATACCTGAGGGGCGGAGGCAGCAGTCATCTCCGTAATTTTTTTGCTTAATATTTCAACTTGCAGTGCGAGTTGTGAGACGTTGTCCACTTCAAAGAGACCTGCAGGTTTGTTTGGGCGGGACCTAGGCACATTCCACTGGTAAGTGTTCATGGCCATGTCTTCAAACAGCTCAAGAGCTGCTTCCGGGGTCTTATGGTTTAAAGTACCGCCAGAAGCTGCGTCTATCATTTGCTTCGTGCTTTGATTTAGCCCATTATAAAACGTCTGCACCTGCAACCATACAGGCAGAGCGTGATGTGGGCATCGTCTTAATAATTCTTTAAATCTTTCCCAGGTTTCATAAAGGGTCTCTGAGTCTATTTGTCCAAAGGCAGAAATGTCATTCCTAAGTTTAGCAGTTTTAGCAGGCGGAAAATACTTGGCCAAAAATTTTTCAGTTAATTGCGTCCAAGTAGTTATGCTATTTTTAGGAAGGGTGTTCAGCCACTGCTTAGCCTTAATTCTAAGAGAGAAAGGAAATAATCTTAGCCTAATAGCATCATTTGTGACACCATTTATCTTGAAGGTGTCACAAATCTCAAGAAAGCTGGCTATGTGTGCGTTCGGGTCTTCATCTTGAAGCCCGTCAAATTGCACATACTGCTGCACCATTTGAATTATGCTAGGCTTTAGTTCAAAATTATTATTATTTATTACAGGGCGAACTATACTAGTTTCTGTACCCTCGAGATTTGGTCGTGCATAATAGAACATAGGCCTTTGCACGACTTCCTCCACGTTGGGTTCTGCCATTCTTAAGGTAGAAAATGACTCGGAATCCTCCACCGGCACTTGGGTAGTAGGGCCTTGAAATCGCGATCTTCTCTGAAGAGTACGCTCAATTTCGTGGTCCAGGTCCAAAGTAACCGACGGACTTCCGCGGGTCATACACTAGAAGAAGAGAGGAGAAGCAAGACTAAAAAGTAAAAGAGCTAATGAAGTTGGAAAAATTTTTTGAAATAGATTTTTTTATGTTTTAACTCCCGAACTTCCCAAGGGCTACCCGGTGAAGGGTTCGCAAGGTACTAGACAAGATAGTGGCATTTAGAGCCACTTTGCCCTTTTCGAGAGAGTTAGGTGGTGTAGAAAATTTTGTGATGTGGGTTTCTATTACGAATGCGGTAATTAAAATCCAGCCATTTATCTCTGTGCGAGTAGGCGGAAATTAAAAGCTATACTCACGCACTCGACAGAAAATTAAAACACACCCACTCAACAGAAAGTAAACACACTCTACTGAAATAAAGCCTGCTAATTAACTCAAGTGAGTAGGCGGAAAAATAAAATACGCACACTCTACTGAAATAAATCCAACCAATTAACTCAAGTGAGTAGGCGGAAAAATTAAAAATACGCACACTTAACAAAATCCAGCCAATTAACTCAAGTGAGTCGGCGGAAAAAATTTAAGAAGGAGGCTGAGAAAGAGAAGTGGTAAAATTAATATATTCGCGTTTTCAATTTATCAACAAGCGTTGCTTCCCCGGCAACGGCGCCAAAAACTTGATTGTCTCTTAGATATCTGCAAGGAGAGAGTATAACCAAACTAATAATTCATCAAGGCAAGTATACCTATCGAAATGCAGCTAGGGGACACAAGTGTCGTATTGAAATCCGGGAACAGTTGAGTAAGCTTACTCACACGAAATCTATTATTTTATCGACGGAAAAATAAGGTTTTCTTAAGCCAAATGTACTAAAGGAAGAAAACTACTTGCATGAAAAGATAAAGAGAGCTAAAGAGCGATTAACTTAAGCTTGGTAACAATGAAGGGAAAATGCACTCGATCAGAAATCACCTCGGCAAGAGTGGTTAGAAAAATACGATAAACAAACCTAAGCTAATTAGGGTAAAGGTCTTTGACCGTGGAGGTTCCATGAATATTGACACGCTTCTCTCGAAGGCCGTGCCTAACTGAGTTTAGGAAGGTCCGACCGACTTTCGCCTAAATCGGAGGCCTAAAACTCGCTTTACGCGGTGAACCCCTCTAATGGATTTTACTCCAATCCGGGAGATTTGATCGTCTGCCTCTCTCGAGGGGTGCGAACAACTCCCTTTACTCTTGAGTGCTCATTTCAAACTTTCGGCCTCTCGGCTAGCCCAGAATGAAAGCAAAGGTGGAGAGTATATATCGATAATATACCTCCAACCCGTGATAAATCAAGAGTAATTCAAAGCTAAACCCTAAAAAGAAAAGGTAAGATTCAAAGCATCATAACCTAATCACTCGAATCTCGGATCATTAAGATCGAGTACATGGAGGATTAGTTAATCATGGTGAGGTGGAAGAGGGGGATGAGTAGAAGAAAAATACTGAAATGGAGCAGAAACGTAAAAGAAAACAGCAATTTTTATTAATAGAAACAGTGATCTTACAGCTTGAAAACTAGAGATTACAAGAACATGAGAAGGAAACTACACTATCATTAGCATCATACTACAGAAATAAACTAGGAGCTAATACAGGGAAAGCATAAAGCTAGAGCTACGAACTAAAAATGGAAAGACATGCTTAAAAAGTTCAGAAATACAAAGGACAGAACCTCCCCTCTCAAAGCTAAAAGTTGTCTCAAACCCCTGGAGTTGGGCTCTATTTATAGAATTTTTCGGGTCGGGTCACGCCCCCCTGTCACGCCCTGGTCGGGCGTGACCCTGGGGCGTGACACATTCGGCGCAACTTTTTCGGGCAGGAATTGAATTCTGACGGAGTTGTTGCGGTACACGCCCACCGGTCACGCCCTGGTAGGGCGTGACCCTGGGGCGTGTTCTTTGCAGCGTGACTTTGGGAGCTGAAATTGAATGCTGGAGGTGACGGGCAGAATTGCTGAAGTACACGCCCATATGTCATGCCCGGGTCAGGCGTGACCCTGGGGCGTGACACTTTCGGTGCGGCGGTGGAGCGGGAAAGACGAGCGCGCTGCGGCGATTCCTCGGAACCTGGGGACACGCCTATAGTACACGCCCGTGTCAGGTGTGTCACGGGCGTGACCGAGGGCGTGTACACTAAGTTTCCACGAAATGCAGTTTCGGACCAATTGCTTCATTCCTCTGGGTTACACGCCCTAGGTACACGCCCTGGTAGGGCGTGACCTTGGGGCGTGTCACAGCAAAATTCGGCTGAAAGCCGTGAAAACCTGCAAAAAGCAGAAAAAATGCATTAGCGACAAAAATATATACAAAGGGGAATCAAAACAAGTACTTTACAAGACATGATTGGCTTTAAAACCCCGAAAATATCCTAATAACAATGACTGCAAACGTATTATCAGGGGGCCACCTACGGCTATATATATGTGCACCTGCCCAACTGCCTGACTCTTGCCATTCCCTCTGCTACCCTGCCAAGATGCCTCTTCCTAAGGAGATCCAAGAGCGCATAGACCGAGCCCGTCAGGCCTCCGCGGCTCGCGTTGCCGCTCTGACGGCGGTCCCCGCGAAAGCTCCCCATTCTGATTCTGCCGAGCCCAGTTCCAAGAAGTCAAAGCCATTCCCTGAGGCGGCTGAGCCCATTTTCAACGACCTGAGGGCCACTCTGGCTCGCGAGACCGGTTCTTCTACCCGAACTATTCTCGAGAAGGATAGAGAGGTGGTCGTGGTTGGCGACGACCTGTATGGTCAATCAGATGGCGAGGGTGTCGCGCCGCGAGAGCCCACACCGCGAGGCGAGACCACACTCACCAACTCGTGATTCTCGGCACCGGATAGCCATCCCCGGGACCCGCCTCTACTCTTTGGGATCCTGCCTGTGAGCTCGCAGAGGCCGAATTCGCCAGTGTGCACCTCCCCTCCTCGTCAAGCTGACGTGGTCGCGGGGGAGGGTCTGGGGACCATTCCCACCCCAGGATTTGACCTCGTCTCGCCTGGGGCTCGCGGTCCGGGTCGCGGGAAGGATCTCAGGTTCATTCCTCCCTGTATCTCCTTTGAACTGTCGAGCTCTTCAGGTCAGTTTTGCTTGACTCCTTGCTTCATGAGGTTTTCCTGCCTTTCTTTGCTAATACCTGTCTTTACAGCTCTTCCCAGTCAATCGGCTGCCGAGGAATCCTCGGGGGCAGCACACTATTCTCCCCTCCCTTCCCCGAGCTCGCTAGACTCTTACCTGGGTCCTGAGGTGGATCAAGGCGAGTTGACGAGGAGGGAGGTCAAGCTCCTCAAAAAGTTGGTGTGCGGACTGCGCGAGGTGCAGGGGGTCAACGAGACGCTGCAGCGCGACTACGCGCGTCTTGCTGACGAGGTACGCCGCGGCCAAGCTGGCGAGCTGATGTCCCCCTCCCGGCTCCTGGACGAGATAGACGACGGTCTCTCGGTTGAGCAGAGGAATTTCGGAAGGATCCGCGAGCTGCTTCGCGCGCGGCAGCCTGGGGGGCGGGGGTCGCGAGGCTGGGGTAGGTAAGCGGGCGGCTCCTTTGCCGAGCCGACCGGTACTTGCACCCCGATGCTCTCCCTGTTTGCGCGCCCCATCTTTTTTACTCCCGAACTTTATTTCTGTAATAAATAAATCTTAGAATATTCTTGACCATGTTAAATAAAATGCTGCAATGTTTGACTTAGCCTTGGATGGGATGCGCCAGAAGTCGGCGAGCTGGGGTAGCGAGCTGGGGTGGTGAGCTGGGGCGGCAAGCTGCGCTGATTGGACAGCCTGCCTCAGATTTCCTTTCCTATAAATAGCCCCCCCTCTCACCTACCCCCCGTACTGTGTCTTTATTGCTTTGCTTCCCTCTCTCTGTGTTCGCTTCTTTCCCTGCTCGCGTAGTGCTTTTTTTCCTGCGAATATGGGCAAGACCAACCCAGATGCCGATGGCCGCTCCAAGTGCGCGCAGCACTTCACAGAATACTGCTTCTTCGAGGGGCACACCAGCGAGGAGGAGCTCGATGAATTCGTGGCGGAGCGTGTGCCGCCGGGCTTCGAGGTGCGCAGGCCGAGGCCGGGCGAGGCCATCAACACCTTTTATGAAGATGAGCTCGTCTTCCCCATCTCGCACTTCGAGGTGGGGTTGCGCCTTCCCTTGTGGCCGGAGATCCGGCAGATCTTGAAGTACTACGGGGCCGTCCCCGCGCAGCTGAACTCCAACGCCATCGCGATGATGGTGGCGTTCGCGAGTTACCTCCGGCGGGATAAGATTGAGTTCAACCTGACGGTGTTCAAGAAGCTCTTCTCCTACAAGGCGACGCCGGACGGGGTCGCCTACTTTGGCGGCTCGCTGATCAAAGTTCGCAAGATCGCGAACAAGCATCATACCTGGATGACCAAGATCGCCTTCATCAAGGGCGATCTCGGCAACATCCCCTACTCGCCGCAACAAAAAGGCGAGGAGGTGTACCGCCCGCCGGCCGTGTCCAGCAACGACACCGAACTCCACAAATACTTCCTCCATAAAGACTTTGAGGTCGCCTTCCTGCGGAGGGGCCTCGACGTGCTCTCCCCCGTTCTGCCCGGCGAAGGTATGCTTCTCTCCTCATCTTGCCGAATTCGCCTGTCCGCCTTACTCGCCATATCATTGCTGAATTTCTCACTTTTTCAGAGTACTTTCCTGCAGGGGAGCGAATAATCTCCGTGAACCCACTGTTCGCGGATCCGGGGATCCATACCGACCCTCTCGCTCGCGAGAGGGCGGCGGCGACGGCTTGCCGGGATGAGGCGGCCCTCTTGCAACCTTCTTCCAGCAAGAGGCGACCTGAGGACGCGGGCTCGAACCCGCCATTCGGCCACCGACAGATAAAGAAGATGCGGAGGGCCCTGCTGGCTCCGCGTGGGCAACAACAACAACAGCAGCCCAGCCCCAAATATATCAGCTCGTCGAAGACCCCTCCCGACTCGTCGCCGGAGAGCCCGCTTAAGGAGACAACCAGCAAGGGCCGGAAAGGTGGCGAGGGCCCCTCTTCCACGGCGGTGACCTCCCCTCCTCCAGCGGCGAAGAGGGCTGCCCGCGAGCGCGCGCCGCCGAAGCAACACCCACTCTTTAACTTTGGCGCGCGCTGGAAGGATTCGGCGGGCGAGCCCATGCTGCGGTGGGACGAGCTCACTCATCGAGTCTCTGTCTCCACTCTGCACCCCTCCTGGCACGACCGCGAGCCTGCCACCGGTCACGCCTACGCCCTCGGCTTCGGCCTATATGGCCGGGAAGATGCCGAGGCCTACAAGAGGATGACCCTTCGGCAGCTCGGCCATGAGGGCCTGCAGTCCCACCTGCGGACCCTGGAGCTGCACCACATGCTAGCGCGCCGCAGCTTTGCCCTCAGCCACCAACTCAAAAAGGCCGAGCAGGCTCGCGACCTCGCCAAGGACAAGGTCATCGACCAGTCGAGGCGGCTCGGCATAGCGGAGGGTCTACTCGCCCAAGCCGTCGGCGGATTGGTAAGTGCCAAGCACTGCTCCTCTCTTTTACTTAGAAAATTTTGTGCTGCTGCTAAATGGACTCTTTTACAGGATGCCAAGGCGGCGGGCAATCTTCAGGCTCGTAACACTGAGCTGGGGGAGGAGATCAGCCAGCTGCGCGCACTACTGGCCGCGGATGCCGACGCTGCAGGGGAGCTCCAAGCTCGCAATGCTGAGCAGGGGGAGGAGATCGGCCGGCTGCGCGCACGCCTTGCCGAGCTGGAGGGCGCGAACACAAAGCTTAAGGGGGAGAACCAGCACCTCCTCGGCGAGGTGCGTCGCCAGGCGGAGATCTTCTTCCCGCCTCACGACATCGATCCTACCCTCCCCTATAAAAGCCCGCGGATCTTTGGCGAGGCCGACCTCGTCGAGAGATTGCGGATCAACTCCATCCAAGCCACCGAGTGCACCCTCCAAATGATGAAGGATTCTGGGTTGCTGGTGGAGGGTGCGAGGGGATCTCGGCTCGGGACCTGATGCCGAGCCTGTTTCCGGCGACGCCGCCCAGCGAGAAGGAAGACAGCCTGGACGCAATGTTCGGGAAGAGCTTCCAGGATCCTTCGGGTGACGGCGAGGACCAGTCCGGCGGAGGGGGCGAGGCCTGAGGGTAGTCTGTACTTTTGTTTTCTTTTTTCTTTTTTCTTTGTTCACCCGCCGAGGCGATCCCCCCATGTAATTACTTTTTTTGTAAATAACTAATGAAAGTTTTTTATCATACCGGTGTCATTTCCTTTTCTTTTCTTTCTTTACTATGTTTGTTGTGCTCTGAATTTATGCGAGTGCTTCTCCCCGCGACCTCGCCGAGACAGGTTCCGCGAGTAGAGTGATTATGAGAGCGCGCCCGCGAGTGGACGCATTTTGAGTGTTCGCCAAGCCCCAAACGATTCGGGGGCGAGTTGCTCTCCGCCCTTATCACGCCACCATAACTTGCACGCGAGCCATCCAGGTTCAGCCCGAAAAAGGAGAAATTTTTTCAAGTCTAATGGGCAAAGGGGGAGAGGTGCCCCGGTCTGACTTGCTTTCCTTCGGCGAGGCCCGGGCTCGCGCTCCACTCGCCAATGTTGAGCCGAGAATGACGAGTCCCTACTCGCTCATGCAGAGTCCTCCAGCCTGGCTTGCCTTCTTGATCATGTCGAGCTGGGTTTTCCGAGCCCGAGCTCGCCCTGACAGAACCCCTCCCCCCTTTGCTCCCTGGCGCTGAGACTTTGACCCATATCTGACGATTTCAAGGCCGACACCATCGAGTGACCTCCGGCCCTGTCAGCTAGGTGAGCCTTACCGCGGGATCTGCTCGAGGCTAAGGATGACACCGAGTGACTTCCAGCCCTGCCAGCTAGGTGAGAGCCTGGCAGCGGGATCTGCTCGGGGTCCAAACTCATTCCATCGAGTGACTTCCAGCCCTGTCAACTAGGTGAGAGCTTGACAGCGGGATCTGCTCGGGGTCCACTAATAACACCATCGAGTGACTTCCAGCCCTGCCAGCTCGGTGAGAGCCTGACAGCGGGATCTGCTCGAGGCCAAGGATGACACCGACTGACTTCCAGCCCTGTCAGCTAGGTAAGAGCCTGATAGCGGGATCTGCTCGGGGTCCACTACTAACACCATCGAGTGACTTCCAGCCCTGCCAGCTAGGTGAGAGCCTGACAGCAGGATTTGCTCGAGGCCAAGGATGACACCGAGTGACTTCCAGCCCTGCCAGCTAGGTGAGAGCCTAACAGCGGGATCTGCTCGGGGTCCACAACTACCACCATCGAGTGACCTCCAGCCCTGCCAGCTAGGTGAGAGCCTGACAGCGGGATCTGCTCGAGGCCAAGGATGACACCGAGTGACTTCCAGCCCTGTCAGCTAGGTGAGAGCCTGACAGCGGGATCTGCTCGGGGTCCACCACTAACACCATCGAGTGACTTCCAGCCCTGCCAGCTATGTGAGAGCCTAACAGCGGGATCTGCTCGAGGCCAAGGATGACACCGAGTGACTTCCAGCCATGCCAGCTAGGTGAGAGCCTGACAGCGTGAAAGATATTGTACCTAAACACCTAGAGGGGGGATGAATAGGTGACTTGAATCTTTTTAACTTTTTATGGCAGCAATCAGTTACTAACACAGATTTATATCTAATTTTGCACAGCAATCACACAGCAATCACAGCAAACCACAACACACAGTAGACACACAGTTTTATAGTGGTTCCCCAAGGTTTGGGTACATCCACTTTCCCCCTTTGCCTATCTAGCAGTGTACTAGATTCGGCCAAACTCCTCCACTATCTCAGAACCCAAAACAGGTTCCTACACCTCAGGCCCAAGGCCCTACAACTCAGCTTCTTCACAAAGCCTACACTCAGCCATAAAGGCCTACACTCAGCCACCAAGGCCTACACTCAACCACCAAGGCTTACACTCAGAGATTCCAATCTCCTACACTCAGGCTCTCAAGCCCTACACTCAGCATTTATAATTACAAGCTTACAAGACTCAGATCCAAAAGGATCCTACAAGATAAAATGAATACAATAATGTTAACTCAGCAACCCAGAGACAAGAGAGGAGAGTTGTGAGTTTCTTGATGAGTTCTTGGAAGAACTCAGCTGAAATCAATCTGACTTAGCTTTCTTCAAAGCTTCTTGAAAGTAGAACTCAATAAGATTGGCTCCTTCTGCAGTTGATCCTTGATCTCTGCTACTTAAGATCCAGAATAAATCTGAACTCTTCTTCTCAGTCTGGATCCAACAACTGATTTCTTGGATGGAGCTCTCTCTCTCCAACTTCTTAGATCTTCACTTGATAGCTAGATCTTCTTTAGACAATCACTTGATATGAACTTTTTCCGCTTCAACAACTGTTTCTGTAGACTGTATAAGCCTATTTATAGGCCTTCTTCATGGTAACTGGCTGGTCCGGTTCATAACTGAATTCTGACAACTCTGACAGGTGCAGAAGACCGGCTGGAATGGCAGCTGTCAAGTCATCCAGTCAGTTCTTGAAAATTCTGTAACTGTCTGCAAGTGTCGAGACTTTCTGTCTTTAAGTATCGACACTTATAGACCAAGTGTCGACACAAGTTGTCTAAGTGTCGACACTAGTCTACAAGGTGTCGACACAACTCCTTGTGTTGTAGATTTTATATCTCGACACCGTTTCTTCTTCATGTGTCGACACTGATAATGTGTGTCGACACAAGTACTTGTACTTCAGTATTTTGCTGAATTCTTCTAAGTGTCGACACATCTCTTTTGTGTCAACACATCTTCATGTGTTGAAACTGTTAAGTGTCGACACTGCTTCTTGGTGTCGACACATGTCTTCAGTGTTGATACTTGTTGAGTGTCGACACAACTTCTTGTGTCGGCACATCCTTCTTCTGTCGAGACTCTGGCTGAGTGTCGACACATTCCATTAGTGTCGACACTTGTACTTAGAATATTCTTGAACTTTGCTGATCTTTGCTAAGTGTCGACACAGCTCCTTGTGTCGACACTTTCTTCAAGTGTTGAGTCTTCAGCTGAGTGTCGACATATTCTTTCTTGTGTCGACACTTTCTTCAAGTGTTGACTCTTCTGTTATGTGTCGACACATTGCTTTGGATGTCGACACTTGTACTTAGTCTCTGCTAGCTTTTGCTGAGTGTCGACACGGGGTCCAAGTGTCGACACTTTCTGATGTAGACACAGTTTCACTGGGTGTCGACACAACTGCTAAGTGTCGACTTGCTTCACTGGCTTTTCTTCATTGAGTGTCGATACAGCTCCTTATGTCGACACTTTCTGTCTGGTGTCGACTCAGCATCCCTGGTGTCGACACAATGACTCCAAGTGTCGACACTACTTGTCTGGGTGTCGACACAAGTCTTCTTAAGTGTCGACACTTCCCTCTGGGTGTCGACACATGGACTTAGAAACTTTTCTTCTTTCCTGCAAAAACTTAGCCTGCACAAGTAAACTCAAAACACATCAAATACATTTTGATGTATATCATTGAGTTGGGTGAGGCTTCTTCAAATCAGGTACATTTGAACCAATATACGCAACAATCTCCCCCTATTTGGAGAAGTCATAACCCTTAGTCAATGATATACACCATTCATAATAAAATTACAAAATGATGTAAAGCAGGATTATATATAGCAGGACAATCATAAACATGTATCAATCAAACATGTATACATAGACATCATCACAGAACAAATATGAAATAGATTTAACATATAACACATTGTTCTAATATCTGTCATATTCATTTTCAAAAGTTTACAGAATGTTTTACATCAAAAAGATTACATAGTAAACTTTTAAGAAAATTCTAATTCTATTTCTGTTCAGGCTCCTTGATCACTATTCCTTTTCCAGCTTGTACTTTGGCTTGAATAGGAGCTTCAGCAACTTCAGCATCAGCATGCTTCTTGCCTTTCAAGTCCTTTTTCTTTTGTTCTTCTGCTTTGATCTTTTGCCTTTCAAAGTAGTGATAAGGCTTGGGAAAGTACTTGCTAGGCTCCTGGGCAGTAGGAGGTAGCTTTCCCATCTTGGCCTTTCTTCTATATTGGACTATTGCTTCTTGCCTAGTCTCATGCTTTCTCCATTCAGCCTCAGAAAACCATTTGTTCCTGTCATGCACATTATCTTTTGCAGCTTTCCAGGCAGTCAAAATAATGTTTCTTGAGGTAGGGCTCCACTGCTCAAAGTCTGGCCTTTGTTCAGCTTGTTCCCTAAACCTCTTCTTAGACAGTCTAGTCTCTTCTTCTTTCTGCAGTGCTTCTTGCATAGCCTCAGATATTGGCTGGACAACTTTCTCAAAAATGACATTGTCCTTACCCCCAGGTGGGCTATACATGGACTGTATGTCAGCATGAACCATATCAAAATCTGGAGGAGGATAGATAACTTGAGCCACTTCAGGTTGCTCCCCTCCTAGATATGCAGGATGAATACCAGATTCTGCCACATTATCATCATCACAAAGAGGAGGATATCCAAGTGTTGCTCTGATAGAATTAGATATCCACTTGGCATGATCAGAGCTGGCTTTAACTAAAACCCTCTCCCCCTTTATGACTTCTCTTTCTATATGATCTCTGACATCATCTTTCTGAAATCTCACTTGATTATCCAAATAATTAACTCCATCTTTAAAGAAAGGTTTTAACCTTTGGAGTTTGTCAGTTATCAACTTTTGAGAATCTTGAATGGCAGTCTTAACAGCAGTTATTTCTTCTTGGAATATTTTGTCAAAATCTGCTTTTGCTGTAGCTGGAGTCTGCCCTGCAGCTAGATTCTTCAGCTCTGTGACTATGGCATTGTGAGATGCAGTCAAATTATCATTCATCCTAATTTGATTTTCAAGTACATATCCTTTCTTGACTGCAAAGTCATCAACTTGTGCTTTTATTTTCTCCTAATGTGTAGCCAAGTACACCACTGCATTTCCTCCCTTGTGAAAGCAGTCTGTCATCTCCTTCTTATTAAGATTCATCTCAAATCTTATGGACTTATGTCCTGGGCTAGATCAAACTGTAATGATTTTTGCCCTTCATCAACATACTTCTCAATTGCCTGCCTGTGCTCATCAAGTTTAATCTGCATGGCAACCATCAGTGCACTATAATCAATAGTTGGTGCTGGCAGAGATATAGGTTGTGGAGCAACAGTTTGCAAAGCCCTCTTATAACTCTGGCTTCTTCTTCTGAATACTTGAAATTTCTGTTTCTTAGCCCTTGTAGCCTCCTCATCTTCAGATGCTGAGGAGCTAGCAATGTCTACCCTCTCCTTAGGGCTTGGGGGTTTCTCAGGCTCTTGCCTTGTAGGTTCTTCAACAAGTACTACTTGTTCCCTCTCAACTGGAGCATTCTCTCCTTCAGCAGCTGTTACTTTGTCAAAATTAGTTTGATCCAGGTTAAGGAACAGATCTTCCATTGTGTATTCCTGTGGAGAATGGGCAGGAGAAATTCTTTGCTCATCTACCACTTGATCAGATACAATTGGATCTACAACAGATGTGTCTTCCATGACAACATCTGGAACTTGACTATCAGTCTGTGGTTGCTGATAAATATCAGACAAATCAGTATCCTCTAAAGGAAAAACTAAAGCATTAAGCTCAGTGATTACCTCTAGTATTGTGGTTGTAGTTTGCTCACTTGCCAGTGGAGTTGGCTCTTCCACAACTAGTGGCTCCCCCTGGATTTGATCCTGGTGTAGAGGGCTAGCTTGAGGTAGCTCCCCCTGCCTTTCAGCATCTACTTGTTGTGCTGGAGACTTCACAGCAATTCCTGTGTCTTCTTCATCAGGTGTGAAGACCACTTGTTCTTCACTATCAGAGCTGCTTGATGGAACTTGAGCCATTGGAGCAGTTTTCCTCTTCTTCTTTTGAGGGGATACTTTTTCAGGAATTACCTTCTCATGGGTTGGCATTTCCTTAGACAACACCCTGTCCCATCTGGAGAATATCCTCAAATCCATCTTTCTCATATGGTTGATTTTGCTGCCAGCTGCTTGATTCATAACCTCTGGTATAGTACCAGCTAGGTATAGACTTATGATCCTACCCAGATTTGGCTTCTTCAAGCTTTCCTTAATCTTCTCAAGAATTACTACAGACCAATCTGTTTGCAAAGTGAAGATGAGCCTTGTCATAATACCAAACATATAGGCAGACACTCTGTCATGCCCTCCTGGCTTGCTCAATATCACTTTCCCAACAATTTCAGACAGGAATTTCCCCTGACTGTTCATTCCTTTTCTATTGAAGACTGAACCAATCTTCATCTTAGAATCTAGTCCACACCAGGTTAGAGCTTCCCTGGTCTTAGAAGCAGTAACTTCTTCTTCTTCTTTGGTTCTTGGTAACTGTAGTACTTTCCTCAGACTTTTTGGAGAGACCTTTACTTTTTCACCATGAACCCTGGATTTGATCTTGAATCCAGATTCGTCCACTTTAGCTCCATTGAGGAATTCCAGTACTTCCTTCTTCCAGATCTTTGTCGGCTCAAAAACTAGGAATTCTAACCCTGAGTTTGCGACGAGGGTTATCACATTCTGGATCTCCGGGTCTGCATCATCAAAAGCATTGCGCACCAGCTCGTAGCCTTCGTTGACGTTCTCCTCAAGCTTTGGCGCCATTAGGGTTTGAAGAATTTGAAATGAAAGAAGAGAGGTGTCGACACACAAGTTTTGGTCTCGAAACTTTTGAAAGCGTGTCGACAGACTAAGGAAAAACCCTATTTATACCTTTCTAGTTTTGAAGATGAAAAGGCGGGCAGCTAACTTGAATTGTGTCGACACATGCGATAAGTGTCGACACTGACTTATAATGTCTCGACACCTATGTGTCGACACAAGTTTAGTCAACAGATTATATGTGTCGACACTTGTTTATGTGTCGACACCACTCAACTCGACACATAGTCGAGATTTTACTTAGATAATTCTGAGTAAACACTATGTGTCGACATCACTTTGGTTGTGTCGACACCATCTTGTCATGTGTCGACACTAATATTCTGAAGTGTCGACACCAACTTCCTAGATGTGTCGACACCTTTTCCCTGAAGTGTCGACACCACTTTTCTGTGTCGACACAGAGATCTCTGTGTGTCGACACCTTTTTACTTAGCCATTTCCAATTCTATAAACTTACTCTAAGTTTATCATTCATAGTTCAATTTTGAACCTATTGAACTTAGTTTCCTCTAAGGGCTTAGTGTACATATCAGCTAGTTGATCATCTGTTCTAACATATTCCAGTAAAATATCTTCTTTCTCTACATGCTCCCTAAGAAAATGATATTTTATTTCACTATGTTTGGTTCTACTATGAGAAACAGGATTATGTGCAATTTAAATAGCACTAGTAGAATCACAAAAGAGTGGAGTTCTACTTACCTGAAATCCATAGTCCTCAAGCTGATGTTGTATCCATAGAAGTTGAGCACAGCAACTTCCTGCAGCCATATATTCTGATTCTGCAGTGGAGATAGCCACACTTGTTTGCTTTTTGCTACTCCAAGAAATCAGTCTTCCACCTAGGAATTGACAGGTTCCAGTAGTGCTTTTTCTGTCTTCTTTGCATCCTGCAAAGTCTGCATCTGAATAACCTGTTAGATCAAAATCCCCATTCCTAGGGTACCAGAGGCCTAGATAAGGAGTGCCCTTTAGATATCTCAAGATCCTTTTAACTGCTGTCAAATGAGACTCTTTAGGGCGGGCTTGATACCTTGCACAGACACATGTAGCATACATGATATCTGGTCTACTTGCAGTCAAATATAATAGTGAGTCAACTATCCCTCTATACAAGGTTTCATCTACAGGTTTCCCTGCATCATCCTTGCTAAGAGACATACTTGACCCCATAGGAGTCTTCATGGTACTGGATGAATCCATACCATACTTCCTTATGAGTTCTAGGGTGAACTTGGACTGGCAAATGGATAAACCATTCTCAGTCTGTCTTACTTGGAGACTCAAGAAGAACTTTAGCACTCTCATACTACTCATCTCAAATTGACTTTGCATTAGTTTTGCAAACTTTTTGCAAATATTACTTTCAGTAGACCCAAATATAATGTCATCTACATATATTTGGACTAGTATTATTTTGCCTCTGGATTCCCTAAGGAATAGAGTCTTGTCTATTTTCCCCCTTGAGAATTTATTCTCAATAAGGAAACTAGACAGGGTTTCATACCAAGCCCTATGGGCTTGCTTTAACCCATATAATGCTTTCCTAAGTCTATAGACATGATTAGGTAGAGTTGAATCAACAAAACCTGATGCTTGTTCCACATAGACTTCCTCTTTAAGATTACCATTCAGAAATGCTGACTTGTCATCCATTTGGTAAACTTTGAATCCTTGAAAGGTTGCATAGGCCAGGAACATCCTTATGGCTTCCAGTCTGGCTACTGGAGTAAAGGTTTGATCAAAATCAATACCTTCTTCCTGCCTATATCCTTTAGCAACCAATCTAGCTTTGTTCTTAATGATGACTCCATGTTCATCCATCTTATTCCTGTAGATCCACTTGGTCCCAATTATATTGTGGTCTTTAGGTTTAGGAATAAGTTCCCAAACCTTGCACCTCTTGAACTGATTCAGTTCTTCCTGCATTGCTTCAATCCAATGTGGATCAAGGATGGCTTCTTCAAACTTCTTTGGTTCAACTTGGGATAGAAAACTGGAGTAGATTGCTGCATTCAGATTTCTGCTCCTTGTTTGTACCCCTTGTCTTGGATCACCAATGATTTGTTCTACTGGATGATCTCTAAGATGCCTATTGGCTGGAGGCATCCTTACTTCAGGTTGAACTTCTTCAATTTCATCATCTTGCTGTACTCCTTGTACTCCTTCTACATTTGGTACATGTAGTACTCCCCCTGGACAACAGCCACTGTCTTCTACTTGCTGTCTTGTAGTAGGTTCTTCTTCTATAGTGAGCTTGTCCATCTTCTTTGTTATACCTGTGGGGCTGCACACACTACTAGACAACTCATTGTTAATAAGTCTAGTTTCATCAAATACTACATGTATAGATTCTTCTACAACTTGTGTTGACAAGTTGTAGACTCTATAAGCCTTACTGTTGTTGCTGTACCCAACAAAAATTCCCTCTTGAGACTTGGCAGCAAACTTAGTCAAGTAAGACTTTCTATTGTTAAGTATGAAGCACTTACAACCAAAGATCCTGAAGTAGGATAGGTTTGGTTTCCTACCTTTCACAACCTCATAGGGGGTCTTGTTGAGGCTTTTAGTAATGGTAGCCCTATTAATAACATGGCATGCAGTATTAACTGCTTCAGCCCAGAAATATTCTGGTAGTGATGTATCACTTAATAGGGTCCTACCAGCCTCAATCAAGGTTCTATTCTTCCTTTCAGCAATGCCATTTTGCTGAGGTGTTCTAGGTGAAGAAAACTCTTGAAATATCTCAAAGTCTTCACATAGTTTTGTCATGCTGTCAGACTGAAATTCAGTACCATGGTCACTTCTTATTTTGACCACAGTACTAGCTAGTTCATTCTGAATCTGTTTGACAAAGCTATAGAAGACACTAGGTGTTTCAGATTTCTGTCTTAAGAACAACACCCAGGAAAACCTGGAGTAGTCATCTACAACTACAAAGGTATAGACCTTCCTACCTAGGCTGTGAACTGGCATTGGACCAAAGAGATCCATATGCAAGAGGTATAAACACCTCACAGCATCTTTGTTTTCTACGCTTCTAAAGGTGGATCTTGTCTGCTTGCCCTTTTGACAAGCTGAGCAAATACCATCTTTAATACACTTAACTTGAGTACCATTCCTCACTAACTCTTTGCTAAAGAGTTTGCCAATTGTCTTGTAGTTTAGATGAGCTATCCTCTTGTGCCATTTGACACAATGAGAGACTGTCTCATCAGCTACAAGACACACTTGAGAACCATTGGTCTCACACATAATGTCTAGGCAGTAGACATTCCTCTTTATATAACCTGTCAAAATGATCTCTTGATCATTAGACCTCTTGATATGACAACCATTCTTAACAAATGAGATATCATACCCTACATCACTTAATTGACTTATACTTATTAGGTTGTGTTTCAACCCTTTAACATAAGCCACTTGAGTAATGGTAACTAAGTTACTAGAAATGTTACCAAACCCTTTGATGATTCCTTTTTCAGAACCACCAAAGGTGACTTTTGGACCATCTTTGATTGGAATGTAATCCCTTAGTAATCCCTTTATTCCAATCATATGTCTGGAACATCCACTGTCCAAGTACCATATTGGGGTATGGCCACTTGGACTCACCTGCAAAACAGATTAGTGAACCTTAGAACCCAAAGAATTCTTGGGTCCTTGGTACTTGTTAGTTTGCATCCTGACAAAGCTACCTGCTGGTTTTTCAATATGCAGTTTGCTACTCACTTTGGCACTAGCATTGTGCCAACAATCCATGGCAAAGTGGCCAACCTTGCCACAGCACCAACACTCAAACTTATTGTACCTTTGCTTAGGTATTGTCTTTGCTGTTTTATCTACAGCAGACTTGTTGAGAGTTGGGGCTTTGCCCTTGGGCTTGGACTTGGACTGAATAGTCCTTGCAGGTTTAGTAAAACCCAGTCCAGCTTTGCCTTTGTGATGAACAAATTCATCAATTATGGGTAGAACTGACTTAGGTTTAGAAAACCTAGCAACTAAGTCCTTCTCCTTTTGAAGATTAATCTCCAAACTCTTGATTTGATCATTCTTAAATGATATAGTTCCCATCTGAATCACAGTTATGTGCTTCAGTCTGGCTATCTCATTAAGCTTTTGATCAAATAACTTCTCAAACTCAGTTGCAGCAGCTTTGAGAGTAGCAATTTCCTTTGCCTGATTTTTGGCTAGGGACTTGCTCTTCTTATAAACTTGCAACAGAACTTTATATTCATCTATTAACTGATGAATATCCTCTTCAGACTCGGATGCACTCTCATCATTTGATGATGATGAATCTGATTCTGTACTGGCACAAGAAATTGAACTTAAAGTTGAACTTTGTACCTTACTAGGTCCTGGCTGCTCCAGGAATTTGTCACCTGCTGTCAATGCCATTAGTCCTTGGCACTGACTGTCTTCTTGTTCATATATAGAATTCATAATCTGCATGAACTCTTCTTCTTCCTCCTCAGCAAACAGTCCTATATATGCCTCAGCATCTGACTCAGTTTCTGATGAGGAAATATCTGACAGGCTCTTGTCCTTCTTGGCAACCAGTGACTTTTCCTTCTTGCCCTTGTATAGAGTCCTTTTCTTGTCACTAGATTCCTTCCTTTTTTCTGGACAATCAACAACAACATGACCTTGTCTATTACAGCAATAGCATACTATTTTTGAAAGAGTTACCTTGCTAGACTTGGTCATTTTCCTGTCTTTCTTTGAAGGCTTTTTATTCTGATAAAAGTATTCTTTTCCTTGTGAAGTTGATGGCCTTGTCCTCCATTGTTTCTTCTTCAAGAACTTCTGGAAATATCTTGTAAAGGCAACAAAGTCCTCATCACTTCCATTGCTTTCAGACTTTATACTTACTGACTCATCTGATTCTGTTTCAGCAACTTTAGGAGGTGGAGTTGGTGACTTACTCCTATACTTTTTGGGAGCTTCTGTTTTGAAGGCAACTGTTCTTTCTTTGTGTTCACTTCTTGTTGATTTCTCCTCTTCCTTCCTCACCATTAACTGCATTTCATAAGACAGCAGTTTGCCAAATAGTGTTGGTGGAGGAATTTCTCCCAACTTTGTCATTTCCCTAATGGCACAGATCTTGGTGTCCCAATCTTTTGTAAGGGACCTTAGAAACTTATCATTGAGTTCATAATTACTGAACTCTCTGCCATAGGACATGAGTTCATTCACAATCCTGTAGAACTTCTTATAGCACTCAGTTATGCTATCAGCCTTACCTTTTCTAAAACTTTCATATTCTTGATTTAGCAAGGATTTTCTGTCTTGCCTAACTTCTTCAGAACCCTCCATGTACACAATAAGTGTATCTCACATCTCTTTAGATGTCTTACAGTGTATCAGATTCTGAAAAGTTGCATCATCTATGGCACTCACTATTATGTTCTGAGCCCTTTTGTCCATAGTGGCTAGAACAATTTCATACTTAGTCATTTCAGAGAAATCCTTTGGTGTTCTCTGATTTGCATCTAAGACTGATACCTTCATGGGCACATATGAACCTTTTTTGACTGTGATATAAATCCTAAGGTCTGAGGCTTCCATAAACAGCCTCACCCTTTCCTTCCATATGCCAAAGATTTCCTTCCTACATATGGGCAACTTCATGTATCCCAATTCCTTGTGATTTTCAGTGGAACCCATGGTTCTTGATGTTCTTGATTCTGTACTTTGACTTAGACTGAATCTGCCAACAGGATCTACTCAAACAGTTATGTCCCTTTTGAGTAACCTCACTTTGATACCACTTGAAAGATATTGTACCTAAACACCTAGAGGGGGGGGTGAATAGGTGACTTGAATCTTTTTAACTTTTTATGGCAATAATCAGTTACTAACACAGATTTATATCTAATTTTGCACAGCAATCACACAGCAATCACAGCAAACCACAGCACATAGTAGATACACAGTTTTATAGTGGTTCCCCAAGGTTTGGGTACATCCACTTTCCCCCTTCGCCTATCTAGCAGTGTACTAGATTCGGCCAAACTCCTCCACTATCTCAGAACCCAAAACAGGTTCCTACACCTCAGGCCCAAGGCCCTATAACTCAGCTTCTTCACAAAGCCTACACTCAGCCACAATGGCCTACACTCAGCCACCAAGGCCTACACTCAGCCACCAAGGCTTACACTCAGAGATTCCAATCTGCTACACTCAGGCTCTCAAGCCCTACACTCAGCCTTTATAATTACAGGCTTACAAGACTCAGATCCAAAAAGGATCCTACAAGATAAAATGAATACAATAATGTTAACTCAGCAACCCAGAGACAAGAGAGGAGAGTTGAGAGTTTTTTGATGAGTTCTTGGAAGAACTCAGCTGAATTCAATCTGACTTAGCTTTTTTCAAAGCTTCTTGAAAGTAGAACTCAATAAGATTGACTCCTTCTGCAGTTGATCCTTGATCTCTGCTACTTAAGATGCAGAATAAATCTGAACCCTTCTTCTCAGTCTGGTTCCAACAACTGATTTCTTGGATGGAGCTCCCTCTCTCCAACTTCTTAGATCTTCACTTGATAGCTAGATCTTCTTTAGACAATCACTTGATCTGAACTTTTTCCACTTCAACAACTGTTTCTGTAGACTGTATAAGCCTATTTATAGGCCTTCTTCATGATAACCGGCTGGTCCGTTTCATAACTGAATTCTGACAACTCTGACAGGTGCAGAAGACAGGCTGGAATGGTAGTTGTCAAGTCATCCAGTCAGTTCTTGAAAATTTTGTAACTGTCTGCAAGTGTCGAGACTTTCTGTCTTTAAGTGTCGACACTTATAGACCAAGTGTCGACACAAGTTGTCTAAGTGTCGACACTAGTCTACAAGGTGTCGACACAACTCCTTGTGTTGTAGATTTTATATCTCGACACCGTTTCTTCTTCATGTGTCGACACTGATAATGTGTGTCGACACAAGTACTTGTACTTCAGTATTTTGCTGAATTCTTCTAAGTGTCGACACATCTCCTTTGTGTCGACACATCTTCATGTGTTGAAACTGTTAAGTGTCGACACTGTTTCTTGGTGTCGACACATGTCTTCAGTGTTGATACTTGTTGAGTGTCGACATAGCTCCTTGTGTCGATATATCCTTCTTCTGTCGAGACTCTGGCTGAGTGTCGACACATTCCATTAGTGTCGACACTTGTACTTAGAATATTCTTGAACTTTGCTGATCTTTGCTAAGTGTCGACACAGCTCCTTGTGTCGATACTTTCTTCAAGTGTTGAGTCTTCAGCTGTGTGTCGACACATTCTTTCTTGTGTCGACACTTTCTTCAAGTGTTGACTCTTCTGTTATGTGTCGACACATTGCTTTGGGTGTCGACAGTTGTACTTAGTCTCTGCTAGCTTTTGATGAGTGTCGACACAACCTCCAAGTGTCGACACTTTCTGATGTAGACACAGTTTCACTGGGTGTCGACACAACTGCTAAGTGTCGACTTGTTTCACTGGCTTTTCTTCATTGAGTGTCGACACAGCTCCTTGTGTCGACACTTTCTGTCTGGTGTCGACTCAGCATCCCTGATGTCGACACAATGACTCCAAGTGTCGACACTGCTTGTCTGGGTGTCGACACAAGTCTTCTTAAGTGTCGATACTTTCCCTCTGGGTGTCGACACATGGACGAAACTTTTCTTCTTTCCTGCAAAAACTTAGCCTGCACAAGTAAACTCAAAAAACATCAAATACATTTTGATGTATATCATTGAGTTGGGTGAGGCTTCTTCAAATCAGGTACATTTGAACCATTGTACCCAACACAGCGGGATCTGCTCGGGCTCCACAACTAGCACAATCGAGTGACCTCCAGCCCTGCCAGCTAGGTGAGAGCCTGACAGCGGGATCTGCTCGAGGCCCAAGGATGACACCGAGTGACTTCCAGCCCTGCCAGCTAGGTGAGAGCCTGGCAGCGGGATCTCCTCGGGGTCCAGAATACATTACATTCCTCTATGCAGGCTAGCTATGATAACATTAGAGAGTTGAAGGAATTTATTATAATCAAAGTGTTGCTTACATGCTTCAGGGGAAAAATCATTTTAGGTCGTCACCACTCCAGGTGAGACTCAGGGTCTCGCCCTCTACATTTTGGAGTCGATGGCCCCCTGACCCCAAGGCTTCCTTTACAATGAATGGTCCCTCCCAGCTGGGATTGAGCTTCCCCACGTATGCTGATCTCCCGGCTGCATCCACCTTCTTCAGCACCAAGTCCCCTTCCACGAACTACTTGACCCTGACATGCTTGTCGAAGTATTTGGCCATTCTTCTTTTTACCTCCTCCTGCCGGATAGCGGAGAGGTCCCTCACCTCTTCCACTATGTCAAGGGAGAGCCTCAGTTCTTCCTCATTCTCCGCTTGTCATTCCTCATGACCTTCTTTTGCCACCATGACTCGTGGTGTTTGGACTTCGAATTCTACGGGGAGCACTGCCTCGCATCCATGGGAGAGTTTGAAGAGGTTCTCCCCCGTAACCGTATTTGGGGTGGTCCTTAGGGCCCAAAGAACTGCAGGAAGCTGCTCCACCCAGCTCCCCTTCAAATTCTCCACCTTCTTCTTGAGGAGGTTGAAGATGATATTGTTTGCGGCCTCCACCTGCCCGTTGCTCCTGGGGTGATGGACCGAGGCGAACCTGAGGTCGATTCCAAGCTGCTCGCAGATGCTGTTGAACTCGGCGCTGGCGAACTGGGGCCCATTGTCGATGACGATGGCCTGGGGCAGCCCATGGCGACAGATGATCTCCCCCCAAACAAAGTTCCTGATCACCTGGGAGGTCACCTTGGCCAACGCCTTCACCTCCATCCACTTTGAGAAGTAGTCAATCATTACTAGGAGGAACCTTCTCTGACCGCTGGCTTGGGGGAATGGCCCAACCAAATCCATTCCCCAAATTGCGAAGGGCCATGGGGCCGTGATACTTCTGAGTCGCTGGGCCAGCTGTAGCTGGAGAGGGGCAAACAACTGGCACTTATGACATCTTCTTGCGAACTCAGCGGCTTCTCGGCCCAGGATGGGCCAGAAATACCCTTGCCTGGCTATCCTCCCTTCCAGGGTCCGACTCCCGGAGTGACTCACACATTCCCCGGAGTGGACTTCCTCCAAGATCTTTCGTGCTTCTCCCTCGATCACGCAGCGGGCTAGCATCCCTGAGAGGGTCTTCCTGTATAGCTGCCCGTCCTGGAGGAGGTAATATGCTGACTTGTGCCTCAGTTTCTTCTTATCTACCCCCTCTGGATACTCTCCTGTGGAGAGGAAGACCACGACTGGATCCATCCACGAAGCTTGCTAATCGATTTCCATGAGCTCTCCTTCTTCGATGGAGGGGCGGAACAGGTCGGTGATGGTGCCCCCCACCTGGGGACCATGCTTCGCCAGCTGATCGGCTTGTTCATTCTCTTCCCTGGGCACATGTCGGATGGTTAAAGTTTGAAAAGTGCCAATGACCCCCTTCACCTTGGCCAAATATGATCGCAGGGTGGGCTCCCTTGCCTCGAACTCCCCGTTGATTTGGGAAGCTACTACCATGGAGTCAGTGAGGACCTCCACATCCGACACCCCAAGCTCCCTGGCCAGGCGAAGCCCTGCTATCACGACGTCGTACTCGGCCTGGTTGTTGGTAATGGGGAAGTGTACCACCACAGTCTGCTCGATTCGGGTCCCTTGAGGGCTTTCTAGGATCACCCCCACTCCAAGGGAATGCCTCCCTGAGGCTCCGTTCACCCTCACTTTCCAAGGAGTCGGGCGGGTGAGCTCTTCCTCCGCTACTTCAACCACGTAGTCGGCCAAGAAGTCGGCCATAGCTTGATCCTTGATCGAGAGCCGCGGAACGAAGGAGACATCGAACTCGCTCAGTTCCCCCGACCACTTAGCCAGCCTACCTGAATGCTCCACCCCCTCGAAGATGTTGCGGAGGGGATGGTCGGTCACCACTCGGATTGAGTGTGCTTGGAAGTAGGGTCATAGCCTCCGAGCCAAGATGATCAGTGCGAAGGCTAGCTTCTCCAAAATTGGATACCGGAGCTCGGCCTTCCTCAGGACCCGGCTTACGTAATAAATAGGGAGCTGCCTCTTTCCCTCTTCACGAAGTAGGACCGAGCTCAAGGCCTCCGCCCCGACCCCCAGATATAAGAACAGGTCCTCCCCCTCCTTCGGCCCTTGGAGCAGCGGAACCTGTATCAACTGCACCTTGAGGGCCTGGAACGCCTCTTCACACTCCTTGGTCCATTCAAACCTCTGACCACCCCTTAGCATTTTGAAGAAGGGGGAGCACTTCTCCCCTGCCCGTGAAAGGAAGCGACTCAGCCCTGCTAGCTTCCCCGTCAGCCGTTGGACCTCCTTTGCATTCCGCGGGGACCCCAGCCCCAAGATAGCCTTGGCCTTATCTGGATTCGGCTCGACCCCCGCGGGGGTGAGGAGGTGCCCCAAGAACTTTCCCCTGCTGGCCCCAAAGACACATTTTAGGGGATTCAATCGCATCTTGTATTTGCGCAGGATGGCGAAGGTCTCCTCCAGGTCCCGGAGGTGGGAGTTCACATCCCGGCTTTTGATCATGAGGTCATCTACATACACCTCCAAATTTCTTCCCCTTTGCTCCTTAAAGACCCTATCCATCATTTTCTGGTAGGTTGCCCCGGCATTCTTCAGCCCGAAGGGCATCATCCTGTAGCAGTATCATCCATCCACTGTGATGAACGAGACATCCTTGATGTCTGGGGGGTGCATCCTGATCTGATGATAACCTGAAAAAGCATCTAAAAAACTTATTATAGAAAAACCGACGGCTGAGTCAACCAGCGCGTCGATTCGAGGCAGAGGATAATAGTCCTTAGGACAAGCTTTATTAAGTGGGGAAAAGTCGATACACATCCTCTATCGGTCGTCTCCTTTTTTTACCATAACCACGTTGGAGACCCAGCCGGGATACTGAATCTCAGACACGAAGCCGGCCTTGAGGAGTTTCGCCACCTCCTCCCGGATGGGTTCCGCCAGCCTGTACGCATTGGACCTCTTCTTCTGCTGAACGGGGCGTGTTCCCGGGTCCAGGTTGAGGCGGTGGCAGGCCACATCCACGTCAACCCCTGGCATCTCCGCGGCGTTGCAGGCGAAGATGTCCATGTTCTTCTGGATGCACTCCAGCATCCTGTCTTGGTCCTCCGGGGTCAGCCCCCCCCCCCCCCCCGCTTACGAGAATATTCTCGATCCTTCCTCCTCGGGTGAGCACCTCCAGCTCCACCACTTCCTCTGCTGCCTCCAGCCTGGATTGCTCTCCCCATCCCTCGGCATCCCCTTCCTCCGGAACGGGGGCCTCTACCTTCATTTCTCCTCCCTCGGCCCTCACTTCGGCCACCTCCTCCAGATCTCCTCCTGCCGCCTCCTCTGCGCAGTCCTTCACTCCCAGCTCCTCCCCCCTGCTTCCTGCTCGACCTCCTCCATCCTTCGCCCCATCTCCTCGGCTCCCTCCTGCCAGGAGATGGTGTTCACCGCAGTGACATAACACTCTTGCGCCACCTTTGGGTCCCCCCTGACCCTGACCTGGACCCCCTCAGCGTTGAACTTCAAGCACTGATGGAAAGATGAGGGGACGTAGCGGAAGGCGCTGATAAGGGGCCTCCCGAAGATGACGCTGTAGCTGCTGGGGGCGTCCACAATGACGAACTTGCAGTTTCGGGACTGCCCCCCCCCCCCCCCCAAGGTGACATGGAGACCAACTCCTCCCTCTACTTCCTTCCTTTCTCCTGAAAACCCGAACAAGGGCCCGTCTGAGGCCAGCACCCTCCTAGCCTTCACTTTCATTGCGTCAAACGCCTTTTTGAAGACGACGTTGACGGAGCTCCCGTTGTCCACGAGGATCCGAGAGACGGTGAAGTTCCCGATGGCTGCCTTAATGACCAGCGCATCGCAGAATGGGTCCTCGTGGTCCGGCATATCGATCCTGGAGAAAGTGATCCTCCCCTCCGGGGTGGGGTTTGGGACGTGGAGGCGACGCTTCGCCGGTACATGGTGTGGAGGCTTGCCTAGCGGGAGGCCTCGACCCCTGCTCCCGCGTGGATCACTCCAATCCCCCCTCGGGTTCCAACATCCACCCGGTATTCGCAACGATCCTCCTCCGCCCGAGGCAGGACCTCCTCAATCCTCACTTCCTGCCGCCCCTGCTGCTGCTGCTGCTCCCTATTCCCCCTCATCTCGAGGAACTCCGGACAGGTGGTCGTGGCATGCCCCTCTTCCTGATGGAAGTCGCAATAGGGCAACTCCACCCTGACCTCTCTTCTTCTCTTCCTCCACGCTCCCCTCCTGGCTCCCAAGGCTATGTCCATGGACTCCTCTTGATCGGGGAGCTGGGGCCTCTGGCCCTGCCTCCACCCCGAGGGGTGGAACTGATCTTGCCTCCCCCAGTAGTGATCCCTTCCGAAATACCCTCTCTTCGGCCCCTGCCCCTGCCACTCGGGTCTCCATCCTAGCCGTCGGTCGGGCTCTTGACGCCCCCACCTGGGCTACTGCTGCCCCTGGAGCGGCCTCTGCTCCCTCTGCCTGGGGTCTCCTCTCCTATCCTCCTGTCCTCTTCCTCCCTTCGACTCCTTTTCCTCCTCGGTTGCCCACCTGGCCAGCTTCCTCGCAAATTCCGGGTTCGACGCCTCCCCGTCGACTTCCCTTGCCACCCTCTCCATCAGCTCCTCGTAGGAGAGGGGGGGGGGGTACTCTCTTCAGCTCCATTCGGAAGAAACCCTGTTGCAGGCACAGGGTAAAGGCCATCATCAGACTATGGCCCGACATCTCCTGGACTTGAGTAACTTCCTCCTGGAATCGGTCCACATAGCTCCTCAACGTCTCGTTCACCCCCTGCTTTATGTGGAACAAAGACTCGGACTCCTTCTTCCTTCTCTTCGAGGTGGTGAATCTCAGCATGAACCCTCGGCGCAGGTCCTCGAAGCAGTAGATGAAGCTGGCCGGGAGCTGGTGGAACCACTCCCTTGCCTTTTCCTGGAGGGTGATTGCGAAGAGTCGGCATTTAAATCCGTCCGACATCTGACGGATGGAGACCACATCCTCGAACCATTGGACATGCTGGACCGGGTCTCCCTTCCCGGTATAGTAAGACATCTCGGGTTCCCTGAACCCATCTGGGACTGGAGCTGAGGAGACCAGCTCGCTGAAAGGACTGCCTCCCCCCACTGGGCGAGCTGGCGAGTCTCGTAAGCCCCGCTCTCCGAACCGGCCTCGGCCTGTCGAGACGGGGAAGAGCTCGCGCCCTGGGAGCTCGCACCCTCGACCTTCCTCGGCCACTTCCTTCCCAGCTCGCCGGCCGGGAGTGTCCTCGCCCAAAGAGGGGGCGGCCGCGATCTGGGCTGCCGGAGTCGAGCACTATGCATGCGCGCCGAGTGCGAACTTGACGAGGCCCAGCACCTCGTTCCTGAAGTCTTCCAACATCCCCACCGTTGCGAGAGGCATGAGGGGGGGGGGGCGTGAGTTCTGCCTGTCAGATCCTTGTCCTCCCGTCATTGAGCTCGCCGAAGCTTTTCTGCGTTGACCACAGTCCACGCTCACCGCACCAAAATGTTGAAACCGGAATCCGGTCTCCTGTGGAGTTCGACCCTTGGGGAAGGGGTGGTCTCGCGCCTACTTTGCTCCTGCAAGAAAAACAACAAAGAAGGCAAGAAGAAACAGACCCAAGGGCTCGGCAGGGAGGTCCCACCACAAACCCGAAAGATCTCAGAGCGCTTCCCCTCCTTAGCCAGAAGCCGAGCTAAGGTACCCTCAGAAAGCACTTGAAGATTGGAGCAGGAGAGCGCAGGGAAAAAACCTGCTTTCTGGGGTACCCCTTGGGTCCTATTTATAGCTTTTGAAATCCGGACTGCCAATAACCAAAAGAACTGACCTGAAATTACCAGAAAACCATTGGTTGGGTCTGCCAACAGCCAAACTCCGCTGTTTTGAAGGGTTATGGGCAGACCAGTGGGGGCAAAACAGTAAAAAATACCTCATACATCCAGTCGAGCTGTGGAGCTTTGACCACCTCGGCATGCTCTGCTCGCCTACTGCTGCCGAGCTCCACTGCGAGGACGCGAGTTGTGCCTCGCTCGGCGAATGCCGAGCTCGTGGTCGCCGATCGTCGATCCCTGGTCGACGAATGTCGAGCTCGGGCTCGCCCCTTTACTGCCGAGCTCGCCTATCGTCCTCAGCCCGATCCGCCTAGACCCTGGTGACCTTGCTCGCCGGACACGGGGTTGTACAGAGGGCAATTTGAAAATGATCGCCCCTGCAACAAATCCATCTGGCAGAGGGATGTTCTCACTGTTGAGCATGTCCACCAAATTTTCAAACTCAGCAACCTGTGACAGAATTTCCCTTTCCTCAGTGAAGGTGAATGCCATAAACTTGTCCACCAGGTGTGTCTTGGACATATTCTCCTCCTCCTTGAACTGCTCCTCTAAGGCTTCTCAGATCTCCTTGGCTCTTTGCATCTTGTCGTACGTCTCTGCAAGCCTGTTGGAGAGGCAATTCAGGATGTAGTCTCTGCAGAAGTCCTCGTCGTTGACCCATTGATCTTCAACGTCACTTCCTTTGAATTCTTCAAAGACAGTCTGCACTGTGTAAAAGATGTTCAGGTACTTCATGCCGAACTGTGTGTTGGCTTCCAGGCACTGAACTCGGCGTTGGAGAATTTCTCCAGCTTGATCATCGGCACGGGAGAGGAGTGATTGATCGCCTTTGACATTTTTGTGTCTCTTTCCACACAGAATAATTCTACTAGCAACCTAAATTACAAGCAGAAAAAAAACTGGAGAGAGATCACCTGAGCCGCAGAGACGATGAAACTTCGGATCCAATCCAAGAGAGTTGCTTGCTCCTCCAGTGACCAACAACAAAATTTTTTTTTTCTCCACTAGAGAAGAACTCCCAATGACTGTCAAGGTGAAATGGGTCTCTGCACTCTTGTGCCACACAGCCACAAGAACTGAAATGGATCTGACAAGATCTGGATAGGAGGCAGAGAACAGCGACCAAAAAATCCTTCTCCGGCGGGCGGCAGTCGCTGGATCGGCAAGGCGGGAGGAAGACGATCTCCAGGAAAGATGATCTTCTCCTTCGATCCGGAGTGGCGGAAGCGATCCAGAAACGCGTGCGGAAGAGGGATCGGTCACGGGGACGGGAGCGGGGCTAGAGCTTGCTTCGAGAATGTTAGAGCGCTCGAAGCATCCGCGTGACCATGTAGTTTGGAATGGCCTACCCGTTGCCCCCAGCAGGGGTATTTATAGGAGAAACCCTAAATCCCCGACTACGGGTTTGGATGTCTATCGGATCCTAACCGACCCGTTAAGGAGCCTATTAACACGTATATAAATATACCTCAACATAGACCTTGATGGACAATTTTCATGAAATGACGGACTTCCCCCCCCCCCCCCCCCCCCCCCCCCCCCCCCGCCCGGCTAGGTGCCCGGCGATGGAGGCGACAAACGATGACCAGTGGTGACGGCGCCCGCACGTGCACGCGCTAGGGGCGCGCACGTGAGGTCAACAATGTCTACCCAAGCTTGGACATATTTCGAGTTTGGAAGATGAGTGTTGTTTGGTGTGCTTTGTTCCCCTCCCTCTTTTGAGGTGATTTTGGGTCCCTTTGAGCAAGCGTGGCTTGCTCGGCTATGTTGTACAGCCTGAGTTTTTTGGTCGAAATCCTACCAGTTTGATTTGTAAATTTTCAGGGGGAACCCCATCACTTCTATTTCTTATCCGCTGTAACAATATGATTATTCCACACCTGCATGGCCATGGCATCGGTCCGAGCCCGTCGTTGCATTTCTTTCAGTTCTCCCGACATGTCCTTTGCCACGGGAAGGTTTTCCATTTTGGTAATCGTCTTCCCAATCAATATATGCATCGTCGAACCTGCAGCGATGTTCGATATGGGATCATTTCCATTGTTCCTCCAGTGGTGAAGTTAGAGCCCAATTAAAGGTGTAGGGTCGAGCCTATGTTGGAAAGAAGCCGAAATTGTGAAATTTGGTAGCAGTGGAATTGCGAGTAGAGCAGAAATTAAATGCTAGATGAAAACCTTGGCAATGAGATAGTGAAACTCTACTCAAGCTTGGAGAGAAAAGGGTCATCTGTTCAGTAGAAGATGTGCGTAAATAGTGATCAGCAAAGTCAGATAAGGGTGAAACTTATCTATGCCAGAACGACCAAGTCAGAGATTAGTGAAGCTCTATCTAGCCGAGAATGACGAAGTGAGAGCAAGGCTTATATGGAGGGGGATGCATCAAGTGGAGACGATCTTCTCTAGCAGGACTGTAGTGCAAATACAATTTTTGTTTACAGACAAAATTTATGAATTGCCAGTTTCCAAATGCACTCTCTTTAGTAAAAATGTTAAAAATGATTAAAATCTTAATTCTTAAAAAATAGATCTTAAAGTATTAAATACGATATTCGTTTTAAATTTTGCATAAAGTCATTAATTAAGTAGTACGTATAACTTATAAAGTATTTATGATGCTTATCAAAAAACTTCGATTTTTTTTGAAATATAGAAGAAATTGAAATAGCGCGCTGTAATGTCAGAAGCCAAAACAACGACAGCAGAGCTCACCAAAGTCGAATCCCCGTCCCATGGAATACCGCGCCGTGTGAGCAAATTTATTTATATGATCCGTAAAATATTCGTGTTTTATGTTCACATTGAAAAGTGAGTAGTTTGTTCTAATGAGAATATAAGATATGACGAAGCACGTTGATCTAAAATGCTTTACAGGCACCAACAATTTTTCAGTGCATAATACACGGCTTATAATAAATACACCTCATAGCTAACCCGAAAAGAAAAGAAGAAGCCATAAATCGCTCGATATTGGTGTCCCATTACCCGGGCAGCCCATGAGCCCATGTCTGGACCTCTCTACCGTTATCCGCTTGGCTTCCTCTTCTTTACTTTCGATGCTCCTCCACGCCTCGGCTTCCTCGCCTCCTCACCCTCCCCACTACCGCTTCTATTTACCTTCTCCCGCCCCAGCCATTTATTTCTTCCTTCGGCCCACTACTTCTCTTAACTCCTCTTCTTCTTCCTCGCGTAGCATGCGCAGAGCCGCTTCCCTTTGTTTTTTGTGATGGCCTCCAGCTTCTGCATCCTCCCTCATTCCCATGATCCCTCCAACTCATCCTCTATTATTAATTCACAAGAAGAACACATCGTCCTCCGCCACCTCCATAATCCATCTCTGGCAGCTTGTCTACCTGCTGCTCCTGTAAAAATGGCGAGGAAGCGCCCGGCCTCGGATCTCGACCTACAGCCAGACCCTACACGCCTCTCTCGCCGACCACCTCCCACCCCCTTCTCAGCCGCCGATCAACTCATCCTGTCCGACCCCTTGCCTTCCCTTGCAACCCTCCTCTTGCCTCCGCTTCCTCTGCTCCCACCTCCTGCCGCACCACCCTCTGTCTGCGGCTTTTCCGGCCTCCCCCTCTTCTCCTCTGAGCCCGAGCGGAGCGCTGCGGCACCTCCACCTAACTCTTGCTTAGAAGCCGCCACCGATGATGCGGCGGGAGAGGCCACCGCATGGATCGATGGCATCATCCGGGACCTCGTCACCAGCGCCACAGCTGACGCATCCATCTCTCAGATCATCAACAACGTGCGGGAGGTCATCTTCCCCTGCAACCCCAGCCTTGCTGCTGTGCTTGAGTTCCGCCTGCGGTCTCTTTCATCACCACAGCCACTCTCCGTGCTGCCGGAAATTCCGGCGGTTAAGCGTAGGGAAACCAGAACACCACTTATTCTCCCGGAAACTTCCTTCCAGTGCGATTTAGTTGCTAACAGCTGGGAAGAGCAGCAAAATCCTAATACAGGAGGAATCTTCCCGACCATTACTACTGCTTTGAATCATCAGCCAAGGAGCTCGGGTTCCGGTTCGTCGGAGGAGGCTGCGCCGCGTCCGCCGCCGCCCACCGCTGCGGATCGAAAGGAGGAGCTACGGAAGCAAAAGAGGGACGAGGAGGGGCTCCATTTGTTAACTCTTCTTCTCCAATGCGCGGAAGCGGTGGCTGCCGACAACCTCGAGGAAGCCAACCGGCTACTGCTGGAGATCTCGGAGCTATCAACTCCCTTCGGCACGTCGGCGCAGCGGGTCGCCTCCTACTTCTCGGAGGCCATGTCCGTTCGCCTTATAAGTTCCTGCCTTGGAATCTATGCGCCGCTGCCCCCCATCGCCGTCCACCGCCAGCGCCTGGCCTCTGCCTTCCAGGTCTTCAACGGCATCAGTCCATTCGTGAAGTTCTCCCACTTTACCGCCAACCAGGCTATACAGGAGGCGTTCGAATGCGAGGATTGCGTGCACATCATCGATCTGGACATAATGCAGGGACTTCAATGGCCGGGCCTGTTCCACATCCTCGCATCTCGCCCCGGTGGTCCCCCACGTGTTCGTCTTACTGGTCTCGGATCATCTCTCGAAGCTCTTCAGTCTACCGGAAAGCGCCTCTCCGACTTCGCCGACACACTCGGCCTTCCCTTCCAGTTCTGCCCTATCGCCGACAAAGTGGGTAATCTCGATCCCGACCGCCTCGGCATCTCTCGCCCGGAGGCCCTTGCAGTGCATTGGCTCCACCATTCTCTTTACGACGTCACCGGCTCAGACACCAACACCCTGTGGTTGCTTCAACGGTACTCTTTTCTTTCTCTGTTCGATCAGCATTTAGAAAGGTCTCTTCCTTTTTCATTTAGAAAGGGGAAAGGTCTCTCCCTTGCATTGCATGGAGGGGCCAAATGCTTGCTTGGTGCAATCAATGACTTATATCACACCCATCCTTTCCTGCGGCTGCTTCTTGAGATCAGACCCATCGGCGGTTCCTTTTCCTTTGGATTAGAAGAAGCTGAAAAGTTGTAATTATTATAGTTTCCAGTACTTTGAGCTTCGTCGATCGCCTTTCTTCCTGTAATCATTATAAGTTTCCAAGCTTTTACTTTACGAGGGCTTTGACATCCCTCACATCCCATTAATTTATTCCAACAGGTTGTCGCCAAAGGTGGTGACGATGGTAGAACAGGACTTGAGCCAGACGGGCTCCTTCCTCGCGCGCTTCGTGGAAGCCATTCACTATTACTCCGCTCTCTTTGACTCTATTGGGGCGAGCTATGACGAGGAAAGCCAGGAGAGGCATGTCGTCGAACAGCAACTGCTGTCCAGGGAGATCCGCAACGTGCTCGCCGTCGGTGGTCCGGCTCGCTCCGGCGAACTAAAGTTTGGAAACTGGAGGGAGAAGTTGAGCCAGTCGGGTTTCAGCGGGGTTTCCCTCGCCGGAAACGCTCATGCGCAGGCAACCCTTCTTCTCGGAATGTTTCCTTCGGATGGATACACACTAATGGAGGAGAACGGCACTCTTAAACTTGGGTGGAAGGATCTGTGCCTGTTGACAGCATCCGCGTGGAAGCCGATTCAGACTCCAGCGGCTAGCAACGCTGGCTTGTACGGCGACGTTGCAAGGTAGCAGCAACAGGGGTTGGGGGGGGGGGGGGGGGGAACTGTACTGTATTGTTATCTTCTTAATTATTATAATCCTTTGGTTAGATTTTTATAAGTGCAAATTTCTTAATTAATTCACTAGTTAAGCAGTTAAGCTATATTATTTTATTATTATAAAAAAGTTTTAAATTTCAATAAATCCAATATTGCAGATTCTGTGGTTTTTTATTAGTTATTATTTTTTTATAGATATTGTAGAAATTGTATATTAGAATCATCACCATGAAGTCTTGGTTTATGTTTATTATTAATTTATTTTTTTGATGTTTCAAGGTATATTATTATTATTTTTTTGAAGTTTCATTGGATGTGATATTTTAGATTTTCTGTTTTTTTTTAATTTATTATTTTTAAGATATAGTTGAGATTTATTAGAATTTATCGTAATCAACTTTTATCTCGATGATTCATGGTATGGTCCAGGTGATGTTGAGTTGTTAAATCAAAATTAAGTACCTTATCTTTTAAATATTTCATCCATTTTTTCTGTAGTTTCTTTCTCCAAAAAAAAAGATGATGAACTCCTATAGGAAGTTACTGTGAACATATTCATCGACAATATTGTGGAGAAATAGTAATGTGACCTTGCAGGATTTCTGCAACTCAAATCTAGTGCTTGAGCTAAGAGATGCGGGGTAGCATTCATGTAATGACCTGCTAACGAATGATCCGCCAAATCGCTAGTGTTGAGTAAGGACCCACAGCAATGAAATTGGAGCCGCTGAATAGAGGATTCAAACTTGAAAGCATTGTTCTGCGACGGCGTCTTGTATGAGTAAGAACTACTTGTCACGAGTGATTAAAGCATGAGGCTTTGTGCAACAAGGATTGCATCTATAAGCGAAGATTGTATCCCCTTCGCGATGATTATTCTAAGGATCATTATGGCTGAGATAATATTTGTTGAATCCGGAAACCACTGTCCAAGAGATGGTCGGACCAATGAGGTAGCTTGCATTTATTTTTTTTCGAGTTAGAACATTATGCTAGACTCTTACAGCAAAGATCCTCACTCACAACAGGTGGAAAATTAAGAATAGACCTAGCACTAGACTGTATGCTAATGTTGAGCTAAGCTCCTTGAAGGGCACTTTGAGCTCTTGACCATAAACCCGAAAGTCACGTGGAACAACGGAGCTCTCGTCAACCAGAACTAGCCTATGGAGAGAGAAGCCCAAGAGGTCCCTGCAAAGATGCCCTTGAGAGTTTATTTATAGTTTTCTGAAAATAGTCTGCGGATAGCAAAATCTCGCCTATTGGTTTACTAATTGTAGCCCAAATTCATCTGACAACAACGTAATCCTGTTGTTTTGTGTGGCCAACGGAAGACCAAAATGGGATTTTCTTGGGGGCATAGGTCACAACAGACATGGGCCAGCCCATGTCGCTTTACGCCGGCTCGCCTGGTAGTGGCGAGTACCCGATGAGACCAGCATTTGCCACTCACCCCAAGGCAGGGGTGGGCTTGTAACTCCCCGCGTCCCTCCGACTCACTTGGGCTCCGTCTCTCCGACCGCTTGACAGTTTCATTAGTCCACTCGATTAATATGAGGTTGTATATAATTCCCGCTCTTTGTGAATTGGTCCCAAGCATTTGGTTAGTTCCTTGATTTAGAGGGAATTTTTTAGTGGGTCCACTAAAGGCTTTATATATCAAGGAAGAGTGAGAGGCCACTTCATGGTCCCTCCATTATTTCCTTCTTTGCTTGCCCTCGGCCGACCACACTCTTTTGCCTGCATGCCACTGTCAAAAGATGTTCTAGCTCGTATAGTCGCTAAGAAATAAAAGAATAAGGTGGTTGCGTCCAGCCTCATGGACATTTTGCCACCGAGCATCGCTCGCACACTCCTAGGCACATGGAAATGATAACAAAAAGGCCAAGCTCGAGTCCACTGGAGAGATGACAACTCTGTTCAAGCTACCGCAACCCGTGTTCAGTCTGAGTCTCAGTATATCTGATCAGGTGTGAGTCCCCTCTCTTGTCCATCGGTTTTCGTTTTTCTTAATAAAATCCAGCCAATTCGTGATAAAGAGATCTTGTAGCACAACTTCACTGTCGGGGACGACACAGGAGGCTGAACAGACTACAAACAGGAGGATGCGAGCACTTAGGTGAATCTTGATCGTCAACCCCAGGTCTTTGGTAAGTCACCCTCTTTTATCTCGCACACAACTCATGCTTTATGAGCATTATTAACCATATGTTTTTTTGCTCGCAGTGCCTCAATATTTCGATCTCACCTTGACGCCCCGCCCCAAAGTCGCATGCTCGTGACCTTACTAAGGAGGTAGTCAACACCACCATCACATTGACAAGCAAGGTCCCCGACCTCGCAGCGCCATCCTTGGTGCAAGGTCCTTGTTGGGTTTTTGGAGAAGACACAACACTTGTGCACGTAGCGGAAATAAGAACAAGAAAAACTCAAACGAGTTTGGATCTGACAATATTCATGAATCAAGAAATAAAGCATGCTGTAATAAAATTACCTTTGAGGGATTGAATCTACACTCAACCTAGATGCTCCAGAAAAATCGGCAGACCACTGAGCGACTTGAGTCTTGAGTGTAGAAAGGATATTCACGCCTCTATAGGAAGTCCACACGATCGGGAGTACCCGTAGCAACTTGTCGAACAAGCACTAGGTCGGAAGAGGACACTCAACGTCTCCACAGACTGCTAGGTCTGTTCAAGGAGATGCGGCAATGACACTCGCCGGGATCAGGATCGGCTACGACGACGGGATTGGCGAACGCTTTCGTAGGGATTTTAGGGTTTTTGCCTTTCGCACAATGACAGCTCGTGTGCTTAGACGAAAAACAAATTGTCATCATCAGAAAACCCTAAACTATCTTATTTATACCCAAGAAATAAATAGAATATGCTCCGTCGCAATTTCAGCAAGTCAACATTTGACTCAGCACGGGTGTTGAGTGATCTCAACAGACTCAACGCCAAAGGCCAAATGCGTTGAGCGTGTTGAGTGAACTCAACGCTGTCAACACTTCTGCGTCGTGGCATTGAGTGATCTCAACGCTGTCAACGCCTTCTGCACCATGGAGTTGAGTGATCTTAATACACTCAACGTCAAAGTCCAGATGCGGCGTTCGACGAATCTGCGCCAAATGCCAGATTCGTCAAACGGCATTCGATGAATGCGCCTAAGGCCGGATTCGTCGAACGACGTTCAACGAATCTATGCCCAAGGCCAGATTCGTCGAACAACGTTCGACGAATGTGCCAAAGGCCAGATTTGTCGAACGGCGTTCGACGAATGCGTCAAAGGCCAGATTCGTCGAACGGCGTTGGACGAATCTGTGCCAAAGGCCAGATTCGTCGAACGACGTTCGACGAATGTGCCATGGAATACTTTTAAGCCCTTTTCCTTTTCTTTCAATTCATCACATGAGTTATACAATACAAATCCAATCTCTCAATTTCTCCTCAATCTTATGTGCGACCCTGATAGGTTCATACTGACTTGGCAGTGAGGCTACATGATCACTTTCAGATCACTATGGTAGCACCAACAGTCTACCACTTTATCTAGAAATTATCAAACAAAAACTTCACAAACAATGAGTGGCATCTAGCAATACATCATTGCTCCCCAAACAGTAAGGGTTTATAAACTCATAAGCCAGTGTGATCAATTGTAAGAACCCCCTTTTTTTAACACCGGGGTCTTAGGCCCAGAACCGCCGTTTTGCGGTGACTCCTTCACGCCCTGAAGGGTTATCACCACAAAGCGCCGATTCTGTCGGCCAATTCGATCACAGAAAAGTAGCTCAACAAAGTAAATGCAAACTAGCAGTCCACAGATAATCACATATCATATAGATAATCTCCACGAAGGGAGTGTCCACAGAATAATATATCAGAGTAGTAAAATACGGGCTTATGCCCGGTACATCATGTCCTCACTACAAATCACTAATGCGGAAGCAAAAGCAGAAAATCTACTCAAGGTCGAGACTCACGGTCCCGGCTGTATGAACTCCGGAGCTAGACTGCCCCATCTCCAAGCGCATCGGTCTTTGGTGCTGCTCCTCCATGCTGGGCTCCACGATTCCCTAAAGTGATGCGGTTCGAAAACCGTTAGTCTAAAAGACTAAGTCCTATCATCCCCCACCCCTTCCCCCATGGCTCTTAGACACCGAGCGGAGAGGAAGAAAGGGAAGAACTTGAAGGTGGAGAATAATCAAAAACAGATGGCATCAGACCTACACTAACAATTCTATAATAGATATTGACAATAAGATGAAATATGAAAAGTAACCTTCACTTATGTGAGAACACATAAGCCAAGAGGTCTTCTGCAAGGCTCCCATCGTATAAAGAGTCACATACCAATTTATATGTTGGGGTGTCGGTTATCAAACATCAATATACATGTATATATCAAAATTGACCTTAATTTATAAACTTGCCCACACAAGCTTATAAACCAAGGGGTCGTTTTGCAGGGCCTAAAGTATAAGCGTCCCATTCCACTTATACTTTAGGTGTCAGGGTTAAAAGAATCGATTATGCTATGACATGCAAGTGGGTATGATGGATCATGCAAGTGCAACACATACACCCGACTCTGTGCACACAGACCTTTAGTTCCCCCCTTTCTAGAGCCGTAACCTCCCAGGATACCTTCGTAGTGGCAGACAGAAGCGGTGGGTTGGGCCTCGCCCACCTCTAAACCAGTAAAGCACTACCGGTCAGACCTATCGTACGCCTCAACTCTTGGTGCACGAAGCGGACTCCTGCGTACTCTTGCCGGCTGGCGCATCGAACTTCTGTTGGCGAAGTGCTAGCCACACATGCCGAGTCAGCATATTGGCGTCGGTGCATCGACCCTCCAATACTGAAGACCCACCACCTTAATTTTTTTTCCTTTTATGCACATGTAAATTTAACGTATCCAAAAAAAGACCGGGCCGAAGCTCCCCGGACTAGAAATGTCCGTCTCAAACAATCGAGCCGAAGCTCCCCGGACCCAAACGTCTGTCTCTTAACCATCCAAGCCGAAGCTTCCAACTATCTTCCAGTGCTATCAGTGTTCGTGAAATGTGTAACCCTAATTACTAAGTTACTCTTTCAGCTTGTTAATACAGTTTACGTTAACCCATGACTGCCCCCGGTATTCCCTGTGAAGGGCTCTCAAGGGTCACTAGGAACTATGCTGGGATTACGCCCATCGTTCCCTTTCGCAAGGTACTTATTATTATTGGTTGATTCCCTTACCCATTACTTTCTCATGTTACGATTGTACAACCCCATATTCGCTGAGCCAGACAAGGAGGCACAATGGTCACAGGAGGGTTAGCCAAAGTGGTCCCGCCCTAAGGAGGATCTCGCCCACAGAAGGCGGAAACGCTCTCGCCGGATGCTATAAGAGAGAAACCGTGGGCCGAGAGCGCCAAGCGCGGGCTGCGCGGAAGCGCTCTCGCCCAAACCAAGCCTCAATCCCGAGAGTTCTCGCTTGGAGCGAGAACGTTCGCGCCATGCCCTGGGCCGAAAGGTCTCGGCATCAGCTCTCGCCGAGTGGGGCCCAGGGTCTTTGGAAGAATGTCCTAATTGCCCTCAGGAGAAATTACTTCAGTACCCTCAGAAAGACAGCGGGTTTTGGCTATTGGCAGACCAACCAGGGGCTTTTCAGTAAATTCAGGACAGCAAAATGCTATAAATAGACCCATAAGGGCTCCTTAGAAAGCAAGCTATCATTGTCTCCGGAATTCCAGTGCTTTCTGAGGAGCTCCTAGCCAAGCTTTGGCTTTGGAGGGGAAGCTCTCAGAGATCTTCCGGGTGTGAGGTGGGACCTCCCTGCTGAGGCTTTTGGGTCAGTCTTAGGTCCTTAGAATCCAGTCAAGGGGTGAGACTTGAGAGAAGTAGGTTTCGGCTGCACCCCCTTTTTCTTCGAACTTCAGTTGAGGTCATATCTGGCTTCAACAGTTCTGGTGCGGTGAGCGTGGAAGGCAGCCGATTCAAGAAAGCCTTAAGTTTTGTCCCATGGTTGGAGGTGAAGGTGAAGGGTCAGGTTCTGGAGGCTCCCCACCCGGGGAGAGGAAGCAACAAAGAGGATGCTGGATGAGTTCAGGCGAGAGGTTCTGCAGACGATCAGCTTGGCCTTCTCGGCGAGAGGCGAGTGGGCCACCCCTCAGATCCCGATAGAAGAGGTTCCGCTCTTGGGCGAGAACGCCCCAGGGCAGCGCCCAGGAAAGGAGGTCCCGGGCAAGGCTGGCGAGAGAGATATGGCGGCGCGGGAGCTATTCCCAGGCCAGAGCCAGCGCCCGGGCAAGGAGGCATTGACGGAGCCAGGCGAGAAGGAGGCGGCGGTGCGGGAACTCTTCCCAGGGCACGGTCTCGCGGATCGGGCGAGCCAGCCGAGGCCGCGAGACGTGCCCTCTCGCCAGGCAGGGGGCGAGAGCCCATTTAGCGAGCTCATCATCTCGGCTTCGGTACCGGAGGGGTTCCGGGAGCCCGACATGTCCTACTACTCAGGGAAGGATGACCCGGTGCAGCACGTACAGTGGTTTGAAGACGTTGTGTCCATAAGACAGATGACAGATGCATTCAAGTGTCGACTGTTCGCCATCACGATGAAGGAGAAGGCTCGGGACTGGTTCCACCAGTTGCCAGCAAGGTCAATATACTGTTTTGAAGATCTGCGGAGAAGTTTTCTTTTAAGGTTCTCAACCTCAAAGAAGCGGAAGAAGGAAGCGGAGTGTCTGTTTGCGGTGAGGCAGAGGCCGGATGAGACGTTGGGTCACTATGCCGACCGGTTCCAGGAGGAGATCCTTTTGGTCCAGGAGGTCCCAGGGTACGCGCTGATGCTGGCCTTCACCCTGGGGCTGAGACCGGGATTTTTTAGCATGGAGTTGAAGAGGATGCCCCCCTCTCCTTTGAGGAACTCATGGAGAGGGCGGCAAAGGAGATTGATTTCGAGAGAGCAAACCCAGCATTCGCCAGGAAGTTGGCCAAGCTAGCAGAAGAGGACGGGAAGGAACCAGCAGCGGGAAGACAGAAGGAATCAAGAGAGCAGAGGGAGCTGAGGGAAGATAGGAGAAGGGAGGAGCCCCGGAGGTTTGGGCAGCAGCAGGGTTGGGGGGCCCGGGAGCCAGTCAACCGGTTGGGTTGGAGGCCCCAGGAGGGTCGCCCCCAAGGTCCAGGAGAAGGCTATCGGGGGAGAGATAACCTACGGGAGCCCCGGAGGTTCGATCGACCGGCATGGAGGCAGGAGCCGAGGGATCGTCCCCCACCACCGCAGGAGGCAATGGAAGTAGGAAGAGGGAGAGGAGCAGCCAGGGGAGCTCGAGGAGGAAGAAGAGGAAGGGGAGATGGGAGAAGGGGCGGGGAGGCGTTGCTCTTCTGTGACTTCCACCAGGAGGAGGGTCACGCGACGGCCACCTGCCCAGAGTTCTTAGAGCTGAGGGAGGCCAGAGGAGCAGGGAGGCAGGATCCACCGATGAGGATAGTGGAGGTGCAGCAGGGCGAAGCGGAGGACAGGTGCGAAGACCGGGTGGATGTAGGGACCCGGGAAGGAATCAGGGTGATTCATGGAGGAGTGGGGATTGAGGCAACCCGTAAGGGGAGTCTTCAAACCATGTACCGGAGAGGGGTGGCCTCAACCTCCCAAGTTCCTCCACCAGAAGAAAAGATTACTTTCTCATCAACGGACATGCCAGACTATGAAGATCCATTCTGTGACGCCCTGGTGATCCAGACGGCAGTGGAGAACTATACCGTTTCAAGGATACTGGTAGATAACGGGAGCTCGGTTAACGTCATCTTCAAGAAAGCTTTTGACGAGATGAGGGTTGAAGGGAAGAGAGTCTTGGCATCGGATGGACCTCTGTAAGGGTTCTCCGGGGAGAGGAAGGAGGTAGAAGGAGGAGTAGGGTTACACGTAAGGTTGGGGGGCGTGTCGCGGAACTGCAGGTTCGTGATTGTGGACGCCCCGAGCAGCTATAATGCCATCTTTGGGCGCCCCCTCATCAGCGCCTTCCGCTGCGTCCCCTCCTCGTTCCATCAGTGCCTCAAGTTCAACAATGGGGGGGGGGTGCAGGTCAGGGTCAGAGGAGACCCGAAGGTGGCAAGGCAATGTTACATTACAGCAGTCAACACCATTTCGTGGATGGCGGAGGCGGAAGAGTTGGAAATTGAGATGGCGGCCCTAGAGGAGGTGGTGGAGGAAGAGGAGATGGTCCTTGAGGAGGTAAGAAAGGAAGCTGGAGAGGAAGCCGAAGAGGAAGAGACAGAGAAGATGCGAGAGGATGTGCAGGTGGTACGGAGGAGCGATGGGCAGGAAAGCCCGGAAGGGGCAGTGGAAGTAGAAGAGCAGGCGACGATAGAAGTCGAGGGAGAAGTCCCGGGAGGCATAGGAGCCGAGCAGCAGCAGCAGAGGGGGGTAAAAGCGATGGAGATTGAGGAGGAAAAAGGAGAGCTGGAGCTGGAGGAAGAGGCAAGAACCGGTTGGGAGCAGCCGCGGTTGGAACCGGCTGAAGAAGTGGTGGAGATGGAGGTCTTCACCAAAGCAGGAGAGGTGCAAAGGGTGCGGGTCAGCGGGGGGTTGAGTCTTGAGGCCCGGGAGCAGGTGCGAGCTTGCATTCAAAGCAACGTTGACGTCTTCGCTTGGAGCGCGGCGGACATGCCGAGCATCGACGCCGACATAGCCTGCCATCGCCTGAACCTGGATCCCCGTGCCCGCCCCATCCGTCAGAAGATGAGAGCCATCGCCACCAAGCTGGAGGAGCCCATTCGCGAGGAGGTCAAGAAGCTCCTGGAGGCGGGCTTCATCTCAGAGATCCAGTATCCAGGCTGGATCTGCAATGTGGTAATGGTGAAGAAAGGATGTGGTAAATGGAGGATGTGTGTAGACTTTTCTTTGTTGAATAAATCATGCCCTAAGGATTGCTATCCCCTGCCTCGGATCGACGCGCTGGTTGATTCAGCCGTTGGTTTTTCTGTCATGAGTTTTTTAGATGCTTTTTCAGGTTATCACCAAATCCGGATGCACCCTCCTGACACCAAGGATGTGTCCTTCATCACAAGGGAGGGGTGCTTCAGTTACAAGATGATGCCCTTTGGGTTAAAGAACGCAGGGGCTACCTATCAGCGCATGATGGATCGGGTCTTCCGGGATCAGAGGGGGAGGAACTTGGAGGTCTACGTCGACGACCTAATGATCAAAAGCAAATGCATAGTTTCGCACCTGCAAGACCTCGAGGAAACATTCACCACCCTGAGAAGGTTTAAAATGAGGCTGAATCCCTTGAAGTGTGTCTTCGGGGCAAGCCGCGAGAAGTTCCTCGGGCATCTCCTGACTCCGGAAGGAGTGGAGCCCAACCCAGACAAAGTCAAGGCCATCCTGGATTTGGAGTCACCCCGCGACGTCAAGGAGGTCCAGCGCTTGACAGGCAAGCTGGCTGGGCTAAGCAGGTTCCTCTCCCGGGCAGGAGACAAGTGTTCTTCATTCTTTAAAGTTCTGCGGGGGAATCAAAGGTTCGAATAGACGGCCGAGTGCGAAGAGGCTTTCCAAGGGCTGAAAGGCAACTCTCTCAGGCTCCCCTCCTTCAGAGCCCAAAGGATGGGGAGGACTTGACCTTGTACCTCGGAGTAGGGGCGGAGGCGGTAAGCTCCGTCCTAGTAAGAGAAGAAGGAAAGAAGCAGCTTCCCATCTACTACGTCAGCCGGATATTGAGAAATGCAGAGCTTTGCTACCCCATCCTGGAAAAGCTCGCTTATGCCTTGGTCATCTCGGCCAGAAAGCTCCGACCGTACTTTCAAGCGCATTCGATTAGGGTGGTGACCGACCACCCTCTTCGCAAGATCTTCGAAGGAGTGGAGCACTCGGGGAGGCTGGCTAAGTGGTCCATTGAGCTAAGCGAGTTCGACATCTCCTTTGTACCAAGGCTCTCCATCAAGGCACAGGCGGTGGCGGACTTTCTAGCAGACTACGTTGTTGAGGTCGAGGGGGAAGAGCAGCAACCGCGAGAAGCATGGAAGTTGACGGTTGATGGGGCCTCAGGAAGGCACTCCCTAGGGGCAGGGGTGGTGTTGACAAGTCCCCAGGGGGTAACCATAGAGCAAGCAGTCATTTTACATTTCCCAGTGACCAACAATCAAGCGGAGTACGAGGCCGTTATTGCTGGCCTTCGCCTGGCAAAGGAGCTGGGGATTCAGGAGGTAGAAGTTTTCACTGATTCAAAGGTAGTGGCATCACAAATCCGGGGAGAGTTTGAAACTCGGGAGCCAACCCTCATCAGATACCTCTCCAAGGTAAGGGTGATCATCGGAGGATTCCGGTCTTTCTCAATTCAACATATTCCAAGGGAAGAAAGTGTAGCCGCCGATCGACTGGCCAAGTTCGGACCTCAGGTAGGAGGGACCTTGACGGAGCTATTCCGACCGGCTATAGATGAGGGAGAATTGATGATGGTGGATCGACAGCCCTCGTGGGTGGATCCATTTGTGGCCTTCCTAACCACCGGTGAACTGCCTGAGGGGACCAAGGTTGGGAGAAGCTTCAAGCGCAAGGCGGCTCACTACTTGATGATGGAGGGGGGTCTGCATCGTAAGATGTTGTCAGGGCTCCTAGCCAGATGTGCGACCGAAGAGGAAATCCCGAAGATTTTAAGGGAGGTGCATTCGGGCGAGTGCGGCAGTCACTCTGGAGGAAGGACACTGGAGGCTAGGGTGGTCAGACAGGGGTACTTCTGGCCCACCCTAAGGAAGGATGCCATGGAGTTTGCAAGGAGGTGCCAAAAATGTCAGCTCTTCGCCCCCCTTCAACTCTTGGCAGCTCAAAGACTCCGGAGTATCACGGCACCATGGCCATTTGCTATCTGGGGAATGGACTTAGTTGGGCCCTTTCCTCCGGCTAGTGGACAGAGGAGGTTCCTTTTAGTCATGATCGATTATTTCTCGAAGTGGCTAGAGGTTAAAGCTTTAGCCAAGGTCACCTCACAGGTTATAAGGAATTTCATCTGGGGGGAGATCATTTGTAGACATGGGTTGCCCCAAGCAATAGTGACCGATAACGGCCCCCAGTTTGCCAGCGAGGAGTTCATCAGCTTCTGCGCTCAACTGGGAATAGATCTTCGGTTTGCCTCCGTCCATCACCCTCGGAGTAACGGTCAAGTGGAAGCAGCAAACAAAATCATTGTAAATCTACTAAAGAAGAAGGTGGAAAACTTGAAGGGAAATTGGGTGGAACAGCTCCCATCGGTCCTGTGGGCACTACGAACGACTCCGAACACGGCCACCGGTGAGACCCCCTTCAAGCTCTCTCATGGGTGTGAAGCCGTCCTACCGGTGGAGTTTGAGGTCCGGTCCCCGCAAGTCACAGCCGCGGGCGAAGGTGACGAGACTTGGAGGGTGGAGAATGAAGAGGGGCAGCGCCTCTCATTAGATATGGTAGAGGAACTGCGAGACGTGGCGGCTATCAGGTAAGAAGAAATCAAGCGACGGATGGCCAAGCATTTTGATAAGCATGTCAGGGTCAAACAGTTCGCAGAAGGGGATCTGGTGCTGAGAAAGGTCGACGCGGCGGGAAGATCGGCTCCCGTGGGTAAGCTCCACCCGAACTGGGAAGGTCCATACATTGTAAAGGAAGTCCTCGGAACAGGGGGATACTACCTCCAGGACGTGGAGGGAAGAGCCTTAAGCCACACGTGGAGTGGTGATGATCTAAAACGATTCTACCCCTGAGGGGGGAAGGATGTAACCGTGTATCTCAAAATTAAACTTGTTATATTATACCGATTGATTCTCCTTTAACTAGTGTCGAATTTTTCATGACATAACATAGTTGAATGTTTTGTGACACCCCGAGCTCGGCTCGGCCCCAGGTAGACCCGCTGCGCAGGCTCTCATCTAGCTGGCAGGTCCGAAGGCTCGCCTGTGGGGGATAGGTTTGGTTGGTTTGAGATCTTCATCGGCACCCCGAGCTCGGCTCGGCCCCAGGTAGACCCGCTGCGCAGGCTCTCATCTAGCTGGCAGGTCCGAAGGCTCGCCTGTGGGGGATAGGTTTGGTTGGTTTGAGATCTTCATCGGCACCCCGAGCTCGGCTCGGCCCCAGGTAGACCCGCTGCGCAGGCTCTCATCTAGCTGGCAGGTCCGAAGGCTCGCCTGTGGGGGATATGTTTGGTTGGTTTGAGATCTTCATCGGCACCCCGAGCTCGGCTCGGCCCCAGGTAGACCCGCTGCGCAGGCTCTCATCTAGCTGGCAGGTCCGAAGGCTCGCCTGTGGGGGATAGGTTTGGTTGGTTTGAGATCTTCATCGGCACCTCGAGCTCGGCTCGGCCCCAGGTAGACCCGCTGCGCAGGCTCTCATCTAGCTGGCAGGTCCGAAGGCTCGCCTGTGGGGGATAGGTTTGGTTGGTTTGAGATCTTCATCGGCACCCCGAGCTCGGCTCGGCCCCAGGTAGACCCGCTGCACAGGCTCTCATCTAGCTGGCAGGTCCGAAGGCTCGCCTGTGGGGGATAGGTTTGGTTGGTTTGAGATCTTCATCGGCACCCCGAGCTCGGCTCGGCCCCAGGTAGACCCGCTGCGCAGGCTCTCATCTAGCTGGCAGGTCCGAAGGCTCGCCTGTGGGGGATAGGTTTGGTTTGTTTGAGATCTTCATCGGCACCCCGAGCTCGGCTCGGCCCCAGGTAGACCCGCTGCGCAGGCTCTCATCTTGCTGGCAGGTCCGAAGACTCGTCTGTGGGGGATAGGTTTGGTTGGTTTGAGATCTTCATCGGCACCCCGAGCTCGGCTCGGCCCCAGGTAGACCCGCTGCGCAGGCTCTCATCTAGCTGGCAGGTCCGAAGGCTCGCCTGTGGGGGATAGGTTTGGTTGGTTTGAGATCTTCATCGGCACCCCGAGCTCGGCTCGGCCCCAGGTAGACCCGCTGCGCAGGCTCTCATCTAGCTGGCAGGTCCGAAGGCTCGCCTGTGGGGGATAGGTTTGGTTGGTTTGAGATCTTCATCGGCACCCCGAGCTCGGCTCGGCCCCAGGTAGACCCGCTGCGCAGGCTCTCATCTAGCTGGCAGGTCCGAAGGCTCGCCTGTGGGGAATAGGTTTGGTCTGGTTGGCTTGGTTAATGAAAGGCAGGAAGCACGTTGGGAATACCAAATGACAAGTGAAAAAGAAGAGAGAGATCTCGGCAGAGATAGATCTCGGCAGGGATAGGTTTCAGCAGAGATAGATCTCGGCATAGATAGATCTCGGCAGGGATAGGTCTCGGCAGAAGATTCCCTATTGAAGGGAACTCGAGGTGGGGAGGCTTCCGCCAAAAGGGTTCCTCTCAGTGTTCTCGAACAAATAGGCGAGATCGTCATACGATGGGCTAGTGGGGACTCGCGCAGTCTAGAGGGGACGGTCCCGTCTTAAGGATTCGAGAGTCACGCTTCCGGCTGGCTGGTTACCGCGGGTTCTTGCTGATTCATCGCTACGAACTTCCTAAGAAGGCCAAGGGCCTTGGCGGAAGCCTACGCCGAAAGCATTCAACTACGACAATCACATCAAACACATTCGCAAATAACAAAAAATGTTCGCAAGAAAAAACATTTGCATTAACAAATACTATATACAGGTACAAAATGATAGCGTCTCGCGCTTTACATAGAAGTGAAGAACAAAAGCAAGAAGGGGACCCTCAAGGGGACAAGCTGTATCCTTCTGAAGTCTCGCTGGAGCTTCCGCTGGAGCTTCCGCCGGAGCTCCCCCCGGAGGTCTCGCCATCCGCTGCGGGGGACTTTGGGACATCCGAGGGAGGGGTATTGGGGGCGCCAGGGGGCTTTGGGATGGGCTCGAAGAGCCATGGGACAAGTTGTGGAGCGGTAATGTCTTTGCCCCTTCCGTCCCAACAGTTGATGTCGCGCAGCGTCTCCAGCGTCAACTTTACGGTGGCTTGCGCGTTCCCCTGAAGGAGCTTGTCGATGTCATAAGCCGAGTAATACTGGCTCTTCAATCTCTCGTCCAGCGGAGGGGCTGCACTCGCCTCGAGGCGCGCGATCTGCTCTCGCAGGAGAACGTTGTCATATCGGGCCTGAGACAGCTCCTCGCGAAGTGCGGCTTGAGCGGAATCCTGAACGACGGGAGGTTAGCATAAGAGAAGGGTTAGGATTGCGAGAACAAGTGATTATGAAAGGTCTCGCTTACCCCTTCCGCTTGGCGCGAGGATAATAGTTGCTGGGTCTCGGCCAGCTCCTTGGCCAGAGAGGCCGCCTGGGCCACCGCATCGTCCCTCGCCTTGAACATGCCTTGGAAGTTGCGGTCTATCGTAATGCTCCGCCGGGCGCACATGTGCGCGAGCTCCAGCCCGCGCATTAAAGCGCGAGTGGAGTCGTATGCCAATAGCCGGGTCGACATCCTGTCGTAGACGCTAGCGTCCTCCCGGCTGTAGAGGCCATAACCTAAGGCGAAAGCCTCGCCGGTGACCTCGTCTCGCTCCGCCCAGCTCGGCAAAAGGGACGAGATCGTGACCTTGTTGGCGTCAGGGTCCCATTGCAGCAGCGGCTTGTTCTCCGCGTCCGGACACCTCACGCCGAGACCAAAGTTGCGATGACCCCGCGGCACCTCGTCAGACGGGGGTTGGCCGGAGGTCCCGGCGGCGGCACCCTCGCTCTCGGCGGCGCCAGGGGTCCGAGGGTTCTCGGCAGGGGTCCCGGGGCCGCCCCTGGTGGGCGCAATCCTGCTTACTGCCTCTAGGACCTCCTCGAAGGAGCGGCCGGCGGGGAGAGGTTGGACGGGCTGGACAACCACAGCCTTGCCCTTCTCGGTATCCGTGGTCTTGGGCCTCTTGATTGGCTGAGGTTCGGAAGCAACCGGCTTTCGCTTCACAACACCGCTCGAGGGGGGGAGGCCCGGCTCCTTTCGACAGGCTTGCGCGGCGGCTTTCGCAAGAGCCAGCGGGTCCTTCGGAGGCTGACTCCCTCCGGCGCGAGCCTCGTCGAAAGGCTGGCGGAGAGGGATCTCGCGCTCTCCTACAAAAACAATAACGATAAGTTCTAACCTTGGAAAATGCAAGAAAAAGATAAATGAAGGCGAGACCCTACCTTCTCCCGGAAGTACAGGGGAAAGAGAATCGACGTCTCGCCGGAGGTGGAGGACGTCGAAGTCCTTGGTTCCGAAGAACTCAAGGAGGGCACTCTCGCGGGAGCCCAAGGACGAAGGCTTGTAGGCGGCATCCTCGTACTGGATGGGGGCTAGGGGTACGTTCCCGAAGTCGTCGGAGACGTAGATGAACTTCTCGCCCCAATGATGATGCTTGTTGACGAGACCGATCGTCTTCAGCAGTTGCCCGGAGAAGAACACCACGCCTCCTTTCGCGCGGAAGGTAAACAGCTTGCGGAAGATCGACAAGCTGAACTCGATCCTCTCGGAACGCATGTAGCATATGAATGCCACGAGAATGGCAACTGAATTAGGGTTCAGCTGCGCGGGAACCACCCCGTAGTACCGGAGAGCCTGTCGCATCTCAGGCCACAGCGGAAGGCGGAAGCCCACCTCGAAGTGTTCAATAGGGATGGCGAGCTCCCCCTCCCCTGCAGTGTTGACTTTGTCATGACTGCCCGGGGGCCGCGCGACGAAGCCGGCGGGAACGTGCTGGGTCTTGGTCAGATTGAACTCCTCCAGAGTGAGAGTACAGGAAGGGAAGAGATGCTTTTGGAAGTCTTCCGCGCAGTTGGATCGTCCTTCACCACCACCCGGCATCGCAATAGGGTTTGAAGGCGAGATCTACGGGGAGAAGGCGAGAGCGAGAACGGGGCGAGAACGGAAGTGGAAGACAGAAAAGGGCAAGAGCTTTGCGAAGACCGCGAGAACAACAGCAAAGAGGAGAGAGACTGGAATCAGAGAAATGAATGTGGTAGGTGAGCCTCCTATTTATAGAAAATCGTGGTAATGATGGCTGTTTTCAAAAAGGCGGCGGGGGTACAGCCGGCGCGTCCTAGGTCAGCGACGCTTCGTTTTTCCCGCCCGAATCTGACAGCGACTGAATAACTAAGCAGCTGGCGCAAACGTTGCGAAACGTCATATGGCCGGTAAGATAGGCGGAAGCAAGGTGGCTCTCGCCACCCCAAAGGCCTGGGAAGGTAACTCATACGCATACAAAAATATTAAAGACAGAGCCGTTGCTCTCGCTGAGCGGGAACGTGATAAAAAAATAATAATATAATAAGCGAATAAAGTGCGGGAACATTAGTTACAACTCCAAGCGAAAAAGAAAGGGTACATTAGAGAAGGGAAGGCCAGGGGAAGAGGAGGGGAGGTCTCGCGCTTCAGTACGGCTCCCAGCGCCATTTCCCTTGCTCCCAGCGCCACTTGCCTCGGTCCCGCAGCTTGGTCCGGGGAGGCGCCTGCGGGTTGAAGTAGGATGACAGAACGCTGCATCCCAGGTCAACCCGGCGAGACAGATCCCGGATCCTCTCGATGCATCTCTCAGGTGAGGACCCGGCGGTAGCTCCCCCGGGCCGGTCCATCTCGCCTAGAAGGAAGTCTCTCTCCAGGGACTCCAGCCTTTTCTCCACTGACTGGCGAAACTCTCTGGCCGCAAGGTCACGGACCCGTTCTCGCCGGATGAGTTTCGACAGAATGGCGGCAACCTTCTTCCCCCGTCTTTTCGCGCTCCCGGCACCGGTCAGGATCTCCTCCATCTCGTCAGATGAGGGGAAGGGAGAGCTCTCGCCATCCTCTCCTTCTCTTTCTTCTTCTTCTTCTTCTTCCTCTACCTCAGCACCAGGCCGCGAGTCCGTGTCCCCTGTCAAAAGAAGCCCCATTTTAGCGGAAGCTGAAGAATAGCAGCGATAAAATTGCCGTATACCTTCAGAGTGGCGAGGCCCCCCGGTCGACGGCAGGCGAGAAGGCCCAGCCCCCCCTCTGCTCCAAAGAGGAGGTGGATTGGCTTTCCTTTGCCCGGGGGGGGGGGGGGGGTAAACTTTGCGGATGGTGATCCCGGCCTGATCGAGAGCGGGGGAGCGGGTCTCCTCAGCCGCTGGAGGACTAACGTCTAGCGGTGGCACAGGGATCTCGGCACTTTTTCCTCTCGCCGATAGGGAGGAGTCAACCACATGAGCAGGCTGATTCGCAGTTCTCGCCCCACCATCCTGGGTGGCGAGATCCGAAGGTGCAGAAACCAACGCTGCGAGAAATCAGGTCAGCATTTGGAAATACCAGGCGAAGCCAAGAAGGGAACCTTTACCAGCGGTGTTCGGGTCTGGCGGAGGAGGCGCCTCGGGAACCTGTGGATGATCATCGTGATGGCTAGAGGGTGGATCCGAACGTTCTCGCAGGGACGCGGCAGCGTCAGGAACCGTCTCCTGCGAGAGGTATTAAGTTCAACAATTGAGCAACTGGTTGTTAATTGGTATATCAAGCTTACCTTCCGCGGCGAGATGCCGTCCACACAACTAGGGGTCGGGGTGGGCGGGCTCCTGTTCTCGCGGGATAGGTTCCGCTGAACCACCTTCGCCTTCTTCTTCTTCTTCTTCTTCTTAGGCAGAGAAGGCTCAGCAACTGACGACTGTCTCGCTAGCCATGGGGCGACAAGGGCACTGTTAGCCCTAGCTCGCGCCTGCGCCGCGTTGATGCGGTCCTGCAGATCCTGCGAAAGAGGTTTATCGGCACGCTTGGAAGGCATAGCGAGAGAGGGCGAGAGCTCAGAAGGAGAATGACGGCTCGAGGGAAGTGTTATGACCGTCTATGGGCACTCATATTTATAGGCGCCGTACGGCCCACCGAAAGATTCCCTGACGTTGACACGTGCTCAGCGAATATTTTGGGTTGAACATGTCTTTTCGAGCGCGGCGCTAGCTCAAAAAGAGCGGGGATTGTGTACAACCCCATATTCGCTGAGCCAGACAAGGAGGCACAATGGTCACAGGAGGGTTAGCCAAAGTGGTCCCGCCCTAAGGAGGATCTCGCCCACAGAAGGCGGAAACGCTCTCGCCGGATGCTATAAGAGAGAAACCGTAGGCCGAGAGCGCCAAGCGCTGGCTGCGCGGAAGCGCTCTCGCCCAAACCAAGCCTATATCCCGAGAGTTCTCGCTTGGAGCGAGAACGTTCGCGCCACGCCCTGGGCCGAAAGGTCTCGGCATCAGCTCTCGCCGAGTGGGGCCCAGGGTCTTTGGAAGAATGTCCTAATTGCCCTCAGGAGAAATTACTTCAGTACCCTCAGAAAGACAGCGGGTTTTGGCTATTGGCAGACCAACCAGGGGCTTTTCAGTAAATTCAGGACAGCAAAATGCTATAAATAGACCCATAAGGGCTCCTTAGAAAGCAAGCTATCATTATCTCTGGAATTCCAGTGCTTTCTGAGGAGCTCCTAGCCCAGCTTTGGCTTTGGAGGGGAAGCTCTCAGAGATCTTCCGGGTGTGAGGTGGGACCTCCCTGCTGAGGCTTTTGGGTCAGTCTTAGGTCCTTAGAATCCAGTCAAGGGGTGAGACTTGAGAGAAGTAGGTTTCGGCTGCACCCCTTTTTTCTTCGAACTTCAGTTGAGGTCATATCTGGCTTCAACAACGATAGGCTAATCCTAGGGTGATTTGACTCTACCTCACCGCGGGGAGGACGATCTTTCGTCGAACCCGTGCGCCTCTAAACCCTAGCCAAAACAACACCCTACTCATTTTATCTTCCAATGATGCTCCTAATTCTATTTATACCTTCCAGCAAACCACTAAACCCAACTCATGTGCTCTAATTCATATTCCATCTTATTACCCGCAGTTTTACTAAATGCAGACCACTTAAGCTATATGACCCGTAAAATGGGAAGTATACCAAACGATCATCCAACACTCACATAATAATTATTAGAGGGCTATACTGGCATTTGTAGCCTAAATCCATAATTTCCTAATTTTCATAATTTAACTGATAATTCATTTATTTATTCTAGTAACCAAAAGTTCCATGTTTGAACATGAAGTACAAGTTTTCGACAAGATAAAATTCCACTAAATTTATGTTAAATGCAATATGAATAACCAGCTAAAAATCCAGAATCTCCCAATTTTTCAGCAAGGTTTAAGCCCTTAAATGTTATTTCAAATTTATTCCACAATAAATCATTTAAAGGGGATGTACAACAATAATACTTCCAAAAATTCAGAGAAAATTCCAGGATGATTATAAGGATACATAAAACCTCTAGATAAAGTTTTATAATTTTTTTTTAGAAAGAATTATTCTCTGAATTAATTAAATATCAAAGTCTCAAAATTATGGATTTGTAAAGGAAGTGCTTTAAACAGCCCTCTAAAAATTATGAATAAATTTCTACAAATATATTTTGGCCTCAAATCATCAAAACCTAAGTCTCATGATTTTGCAACAGATATATCATCAATAATTAATTTTATTCTACCAAATCCCCTTTCCAAAACTTGTGAAGGAAGTACTAAATATAGTCAAGTAAAAATTATAATAAAATTCAGGGATATTCACCTAGGCCTGGATTATCTTCTGACCAAGTTCCATCAGATTCAAATGAATATAATAACCAGAAGTAATTTAAACATCATTTTGGGCCTTTTGGTATTTAAGAAATGAAGTACCAGAAATATAATCCATAAAATTCTAGTAAAATTACCAGGGGTTCTAGATGGTCTAAAACTTACTCTACACAAGTTCCATAACTGTTAGTTAAGGTTTAGTGGCTGAATTTACAAATTTGTGCTTCTACCCTAAAATTAGGGTTAGGGTTTTGAGGTGCCTACCTTCCTCCTAGTCCCCTAAGATTTCTTCCAGATAACTTAGGTTACTCTACCTTCACTTCTACTGAGTTTTCATGGTCATACAAGGGTATTAGCCCCTATGTCCTTCACAACTCCCAAAAGTCCTTCCTTAGGGTTTGAGGTTGAACCCTTGGGTAAATCAAGCCAAAATCATCCCATTTTCCTTAAGAGCGTGACATTGGCCATGCCAAGTCAGTGTCCAAAACCTCAGCCTATGTTGAGGGGAGGTGACCACCCTAAGTCCATAGTGCACTTTTAATCAAAAGTACCTCCTTAAGGCCAAACTAGGGTTTGGTGATTCCCCAACCAAAACCTCTCCAAATTATTTGAAATTTTGTACAGAACTAGGTATTAATGCCAGGGATCATTCACCAAAATTTGGGAGGGTTTGGAGGTCATTAGACCACTTAATTAAAATACCATAGCATTATTAAATAAAAGTAAAAACTTTAGGCAAATTGTCTCTAAAAATTCTTAATTTTGGGCAGGCCCTAGTATAGCTAGGTTGGACTCCCTGCCAAAATTTCAAGTAATTTGGATCAAGGATGAAGTGTGGGCACTCAGTTTAAAGTCTGCCTAGCCCTAGGTATAGGTCCCACCAAAATGGGTGTCTTGGTCAAACCAGGCACAATGGGTCCAAATCAATTTTGGCTTAAAGTAGACCCCTAGTGCTAAATTTCTATGTTGACCACTTTTTCTTTTATGGCACCTAAGTATTTTTAAAATTTAACACCAATAATAACAAAATCTGTGACAAAATGAAATTATTATAAATATATATCCTATAGTTTAATATCATAACCGCACGAATCTTAAAGCACCCCTGGACGGAATCCCTTCATCTTCCTCCTTGGGCCGACGACCAGGATTCATCCCGCCTAGAGCCACTTCCAAGCTCTGCCGCCGGTGATCCAGCCCCTTCCCCGGCCGGCCACCGCCACCACCACCTCTGTTGAGGTGGTGGCTGTCGCCAGGTGATTGTCTCTTAGATATCTGCAAGGAGAGAGAATAACCAAACTAACAATTCATCAAGGCAAGTATACCTATCGAAATGCAGCTAGGGGACACAAGTGTCGTATTGAAATCCGGGAACAGTTGAGTAAGCTTACTCACACGAAATCTATTATTTTATCGACGGAAAAATAAGGTTTTCTTAAGCTAAATGTACTAAAGGAAGAGAACTACTTGCATGAAAAGATAAAGAGAGCTAAAGAGCGATTAACTTAAGCTTGGTAACAATGAAGGGAAAATACACTCGATCAGAAATCACCTCGGCAAGAGTGGTTAGAAAAATACGATAAATAAACCTAAGCTAATTAGGGTAAAGGTCTTTGACCGTGGAGGTTCCATGAATATTGACACGCTTCTCTCGAAGGCCGTGCCTAACTGAGTTTAGGAAGGTCCGACCGACTTTCGCCTAAATCGGAGGCCTAAAACTCTCTTTACGCGGTGAACCCCTCTAATGGATTTTACTCCAATCCGGGAGATTTGATCGTCTGCCTCTCTCGAGGGGTGCGAACAACTCCCTTTACTCTTGAGTGCTCATTTCAAACTTTCGGCCTCTCGGCTAGCCCAGAATGAAAGCAAAGGTGGAGAGTATATATCGATAATATACCTCCAACCCGTGATAAATCAAGAGTAATTCAAAGCTAAACCCTAAAAAGAAAATGTAAGATTCAAAGCATCATAACCTAATCACTCGAACCTCGGATCATTAAGATCGAGTACATGGATGATTAGTTAATCATGGTGAGGTGGAAGAGGGGGGATGAGTAGAAGAAAAATACTGAAAATGGAGCAGAAACGTAAAAGAAAACAACAATTTTTATTAATAGAAACAGTGATCTTACAGCTTGAAAACCAGAGATTACAAGAACATGAGAAGGAAACTACACTATCATTAGCATCATACTACAGAAATAAACTAGGAGCTAATACAGGGAAAGCATAAAGCTAGAGCTACGAACTAAAAATGGAAAGACATGCTTAAAAAGTTCAAAAATACAAAGGACAGAACCTCCCCTCTCAAAGCGAAAAGTTGTCCTAAAACCCCTGGAGTTGGGCTCTATTTATAGAACTTTTCGGGTCGGGTCACGCCCCCCTGTCACGCCCTGGTCGGGCGTGACCCTGGGGCGTGACACATTCGGCGCGACTTTTTCGGGCAGGAATTGAATTCTGACGGAGTTGTTGCGGTACACGCCCACAGGTCACGCCCTGGTAGGGCGTGACCCTGGGGCGTGTTCTTTGCGGCGTGACTTTGGGAGCTGAAATTGAATGCTGGAGGTGACGGGTGGAATTGCTGAAGTACACGCCCATATGTCACGCCCGGGTCAGGCGTGACCCTGGGGCGTGACACTTTCGGTGCGGCGGTGGAGCGGGAAAGACGAGCGCGCTGCGGCGATTCCTCGGAACCTGGGGACACGCCTATAGTACACGCCCGTGTCGGGTGTGTCACGGGCGTGACCGAGGGCGTGTACACTAAGTTTCCACGGAATGCAGTTTCAAACCAATTGCTTCATTCCTCTGGTTTACACGCCCTAGGTACACGCCTTGGTAGGGCGTGACCTTGGGGGTGTCACAGCAAAATTCGGCTGAAAGCCGTGAAAACCTGCAAAAAGCAGAAAAAATGCATTAGCGACAAAAATATATACAAAGGGGAATCAAAACAAGTACTTTACAAGACATGATTGGCTTTAAAACCCCGAAAATATCCTAATAAAATTGACTGCAAACGTATTATCACCAGGCGGCGGCACAGCCGCCGGAGGGGTGTTTTCCGGCGGTTCTAGTAGGAAATTTTTTTGCCGAAAACCATGAAAACCATGGTTTGGATCGTGCTCAATTGAGCCCGAACCTTGAACCTAAAGAAATCTACGATCTACCCGTGAGATAAGGAGAGGAGGAGGACCTTCCTGGCGGCCTGAATGCGAGTCGATCTTCGGGTTGCCATGGTAGTGGTGCCGCCGGCCGGATTTCTGCAACAGTGTAGTCAAGTTGCTCGAATTCCTCAGGTAAATGATGGGAAGGGCTCCTCTCATGTCACTGATGGTGTTTAAATCATTAGTTGGGGGAGGGGAGAGGCCAAACATCAATGGCCATTAATGCCCTTTGAAGGCTTGGCTCGGGTTGAGTGGGGGGGGGGGGGGGGGGGGCTGAATTTACCCCTTGGGGCCGGGAAACTACTGGAATCAACTCCTCTTCCCTAGAGGAGTTTATTGCAGCCAAAAAGGGTGGATGTTGACCTCCTTGGCCGGCTCCCACCATCCTTTCTTCTCCCCCAACTCTCTCTCTCCACCATTATCATGAAAGGAAGCTCCTTTCTTTCTCCTTGTTACCCATGTTGACTGGTGATGGGCCCGCGAACAGACTCTTACTGTGGTTGGTTCGGTGAGTCGATCGCCGCGGGCTTGCTCGGGTAGGCAAGTGCACCTATCGCAAGTAGTACTCGATATTCGGGGGAATACCGAGGTCGTATTGTTCTCGGGGTCGCGTTGACTATTCTTACTCCTCCGGGAGGACTATTATTTTACTGAAAATAAGGTGGATTTTTTTTACTTAATAAAAGGCGAAAAAGCAAAGGAGCGAAAAAACGATTTAGAAAATATTCGATGAAGGGTTAACGCTCGGCATCGAATCGGATTAAGACTAAAACGATTTTTAATAATAAAAAGACTTAGTTTTCAAATTAATAATAAGGCAACTTGGCCGTGGAGGTTCCACAAATGTGAGCGCACTTATCTCTAGGTATATTGCTCACCTGAACGTTAAGACTATTCGACCGAACGTTAGTCCGACGAAGGATTCCTCTTAACGCCCGCTTTATGCTAAGAACCCCGCTATTGGGTGGGGAACCCAATCCGGTAGAATTACGCTAGTCCTCTCTCGAGGGTATGCACGCAATTCTATTTACCCAGGGGTGATCGGTCCATATGCACGGCCTCTCGGCTAGCTAGCATATGGACTACGGAAATAGGGCCCACACATCGATTATGTGGTCCTACGCGTCGTAAACCCGGGGTAAACCCTAAGTGCTTAAATTAAAATGAAAATAAAGAACTTTAATTATTATAAATCATTTTAAATGTCCCAATGCTCTTCGATGCCGAGGCTAATAGCGATTAGCCACACATCGGTATGGGGACGGCTTATAATTTAGTGAGGCGTGAGTTCGAAATTAAATGCTAAACGATTATAAGAAAGGGACAAAAGAAAAATAACAATATTTAGAAAGCTAAAAAGTTAACTAAACGAGAACTCACGCACACTCCAAATTATAAATTAAACAGAAACTAAGTTACACATGAATGAAATTTGCATAATTTAAATTTGCGAGTCCCACTCAAACGAGTGGGGGCGGTAAATAAAGGCTGAAAATTGCAAGTCCTACTCAAACGAGTAGGACTGAAATGAAAGCGAGTCCTACTCAAATGAGTAGGAGAAAATAAATGCGATTACAGGGCTAAAAAGTCCGGCCATTTAACTCAAGTGAGTAGGCGGAAAAAATAAAGAAAGTAAAATTGCAAGTCCTACTCAAACGAGTAGGACTGAAATAAAGTCCGGCCATTTAAACTCAAGTGAGTAGGCGGAAAAATAAAGAAAGAAAAATTACAAGTCCTACTAGAACGAGTAGGACTGAAAATGAAAACGATGCGCCATTTAACTCTTAACGAGTAGGCGGAAATAAATGCACACGAACACACACACTCCATATGAAATTCAAGAAAGCAATAAAATTATACACCTACACTCACACACTCTACATAATTGAACAAAGCATTAAAAGAAAGCATTAAAACAAAGCATGAAAATTATACACCTACACTCACACACTCTACACAATTTAAATCAAAGCATAAAAGTTAATACACCTACACTCACACACACTTCATGAAGATTAAAAAGAATAAAAGGAAATTTATTCTCATACACTCACACACACTAATAACAAAGAAAAATTAAAGTTACCTAAAAATGAAAATAACAAGATTTCTACTCCTAAAACTTACCCAAAACACATAAAAAGAACAAACAAAAAGAGAATGAGCAAAAAGTTTTACAAAATAAAGTCAAAATCAAAGGTGCTCAAAAATTAAAACTTTAACTTTTTCATGCTTAGGTTTTGCCAAAAATAAATAAAAAGAGAAAATTACAATTTTTAGAAGACTAAAGTTTTTCAAAGCAAATTAAAAATCAAAGTTTTTGGAAAATTAAAATACCAACAATTTCATTCCTATGATTTTATAAAAGTGATAAAAAAGGTGAAAAAGAAGATGAAAAGAACAAAAGAGGTTTTACAATCCTAAAAGAAAACTAAGTAAAAAAAAAGGAACAAATTCACTTTTTAAAATCTCTTTTATAAAATCATAAGGATGAAATCAAAATCTAAGCATGAAAACTAGTTAAAGGAAATCTAAGCATGAAAACTTGTTAAAGGAAAAAGACAAGGTGAGAAAGAGAAAGAAAACTATCATGCTTAAGCATGAAGACAAGTAAAAGACATGTAAAGTAAGCAAATTACACTCATACACACACACACACACACTTTTCATAAATGAAGAACAAAGATGAAACTAAGAATAAAAAGGAGAAGGAAAGGTGGGCACAAGTGTTCATTCCAAAGCCATATATGAAGAGAAAATTTAACATTTTTTTTGATCAAAATGAAACTATTACAAGCTATTACAAGTGCTAAAACTAAAGCAAAACAAGATATGAAATAAAAAAGGAAAAATCTCCTTACATAGCCTTGAAAATCACGGATGCAGCCCACAAAAAGACACTAACTTGGCCCAAAAATCTGAACCCTTGGACCTTACAGAACTGGGCTATTTATAGGAAAAAATTTCTAAGTACACGCCCTCGGTCACGGGCGTGTAGGGGGGGCGTGACAGTACTATTCATGAAGGCGGCTGGCGATTGGACAGCAAAGTTGACTTCGGGCTGAGTTCGCAGCAGTCACGCCCTAGGTCACGGGCGTGACTATGGGCGTGTCGGGGAGGTAGAACCGGGCGCGGGTTGCGTCAAATGTCCTCGGCAGCATCTTGTCGGGCCAGCTGGAAAGGTCACGCCCCATGTCACGGGCGTGACTATGGGTGTGACAGTTGGGGTCGACACTCGACGAATGTCGAGCGGAAAGTGTCGAGTCGAAATCGTTGAGCTGAAATTGGGTCACGCCCTTGGTCACGGGCGTGACACTGGGCGTGACTGTTGGTGTCGACACTCGACGATCGTCGAGCGGAATTCGTCGAGAGGAGGGGACACGGGCTTGGGTCACGCCCCGTGTCGGGTGACACGGGCGTGTCGCCATGCGTGTCAAGCCTTAACTTCAGAAATTTTGTAATTTCACGGGAAATGCACAGTCACGGCTCGGTCACGGGCGTGACCCATGTGTCACGGGCGTGTACTTCCCAAATTTTGGCAGATTTTGGAATTTTTCTGCAAAATCAAATAAAATAAGTTAGAAGAAAATTTACAAGAATAGGAGCATTTTATTGAACAAAAATAAGTAAAAACGACGAAAATAAATGAAAATAACTAAATTAATGTGCATAAAAATACGCATATTTACAGTTCATCAAATACCCCCATACTTAGGCTTTTGCTATTCGAGAGCAAAAGTTTGAGGTGAATCTATAAGGAATAAAAAAAACTCTAAGTTTTGGCTATCGCTTAATCAATTATAAGAGAGATCGAAATAAATATACGGGGTGTAAGAGTTAAGTCCTAAAATTATGTAGATGATTTAAATAGCGCAAAAGTTTTGGCCAAAAGACTTCTTGATGTAATCAAATAGAAGGCAACATTTGAAATGGTTAGATTAACGAAAATAGTTTGGAATTATAAGAACTCTAACTTATACGAGTGCTATCGGAAATAATACAATTTACTAATTATGCTCTCAAAAAGATTTTTCAATTAATTCTAGAATCGTGGAATTGGCTAAGGAGGTAGTGTGGTTTATGAAGAGGGTTTTGATATTTGAGGTGAGGTAATTTTTTCTCGAACCTCCATTTTTTTTTCTCTTTTGGATTATTAGGAAAACGAAATCTTATTTTCCTAATATGATTTTTGTTTTTCAACTTCATAATAATAAAATTAACCCAATGTATATTTGTAGGAGTAATGAATTTTATCCTCTTACTCCCTATATAATCTTTTAAAATTATTGGGTGCCTATATTTACGGAACGAAATCTTGTTCCCATTGACATAAGATCTTTTAAGGATAAAATTTTTTTCATTCCAAGTAGGTCATGAAAAGTGAGGGGAGAAAGGAAAACTAGATTGTAATCCTAAAAATTTTTGAGAGCAACCTTAATAATTTGTACGTTCCAATTTTTTTTCAGAAAGCTAAAAGTAAGTATAATTGAATTCTATAGTCGTTATTTCCTAACATAATATACGTGCTCCTATCAATGAAAAATTAGAAGTAGTGCCTAAAACGAGTTCGCTATTTTTAACAAAGTATAATGAATTCTTTAAAACTTAACCCCGACTATTTAAATGTTTCAATCAATAATTAACAAACGGGTAGCTAACAGAGAATTAATAGTATTCACATATAAATAAACTCAGAACAGAATTTTTGGATAGCAGAAAGGTTAAGTATGGAATATTTAATTTATTTGTTGCAAAACATTTTTTTTTGATTTTTATAGTTTTTGTTATCATTTAGTTTTTTTTTTTCATTTTTTTGTTTGTTTTTCATTTATTATCTTTTTTTTTGTATTTTTGTTTTTCTCAATTTTTTTTTGAAATTTTTTTTTATTTTTTTTTTGAACTATTATCTTTTTTTTGTATTTTTTTAAGAGAATTTTCATAATATGTACAAAAATAAGGGAGAAAAAGAAAAAGGTTTGTACAAGAATGAGGAAGGGGGAGAGAGAAAAAACAAAAATATATACAAAGAGAAACTAAACAAAATAATTTTTTGTTTTGTTTTTTGAGTTTTTGGAAAAGAGAAAGAGAACAAAAAAAAAAAAATTTTTTGGATTTTTGTTTTTTTCATTTAAAAATTTTTTTTTTGATTTTTTTTTCATTTAAAATTTTTTTGTTTCATTTTAAGATGTTTTTTAAATTTTTTTGTTTTTGTTTTGTTGTTATATGTAGTTTTTTGTATTTTTCTTTTTTTGAGATGCAGAAAAATTGAAGTACAGAAAGTAAAGCACAAAAATACCCCCATACTTAAGTCCAACATTGTCCCCAATGTTGTATCGTAAGTATGCGGAACAGAAATGAAGACAATATGTACAACGAAAAGAAAGGGAAGGGGGTAGAAGCTTCCCTGAAACGCGGAGGGGAAGGCCGATCAGAAACCCTGCGTTTATTAGAAAAAGCAGCAAAGATAATGAGGAAAGGGCGAAAAAGATAAGCGCGTGGTGCCTCCCAGGAGCGCTTTGTTTATAGTCGTGTAGCTTGACTTATTTTGGCGGATTTATAAATCTAGGAGGGTTATGGTTTCGTAATGCTCGATCACTGGGTCGCCCGCGATGTATAACTTAAGCCGATGACCGTTTACTTTAAACGAACCTCTTTCCGGGTGGGAGACGAGTACGGTCCCATATGGAAAGACTTCTTCAACTAAGAAGGGACCAGACCATCTAGATTTTAGTTTACCCGGAAAAAGCTTAAGGCGTGAATTATAAAGAAGGACAAGATCGCCCGGAGAAAATATTTTTGGGGACTTTAAATGTCGATCGTGAATAACTTAGAGCGCTCCTTATAGAATTTATTGCTCTCGTAAGCGTTCGCACGCCATTCATCGAGCTCGTTTAGTTGCAGTTTTCTATTCTGAGCGGCTAAGTTGGAGTCGAGGTTTAAGAGTTTTAAAGCCCAAAGTGCGCGATGTTCTAATTCTACGGGTAAATGGCACGCTTTGCCGTAGACTAACCGGAACGGCGTACATCCGATAGCGGTTTTGTATGCTGTCCGATACGCCCACAACGCATCGTCGAGTTTAACGGACCAATCTTTCCTATTTAGCGAAACGGTTTTTTCTAAAATTCGCTTAATCTCTCGATTTACTACCTCGACTTGGCCACTTGTTTGCGGGTGGTAGGGGGTGGCAAGCTTGTGCGTGACTCCGTATTTAGCTAACGTCTTAGCCATAAGAGCGTTACAGAAATGCGTTCCCCTATCACTAACAATTGCGTGAGGCGTGCCGAAGCGAGAAAATAATTTTTTAAGAAATGTAACGACGACTCGCGCATCGTTGGTGGGGAGAGCTTGCGCTTCCGCCCACCTCGATACGTAGTCGACCGCCACTAAAATATACATATTTTTGAAAGACGGAGGTAGGGGGCCAACAAAATCTATGCCCCACAAATCGAAGACTTCGCACTCTAAAAACATGTTTTGGGGCATCTCGTCGCGACGAGAGATGTTACCCGACCGCTGACAGCTATCGCATGCGCGCACAAAATTATGCGCGTCTTTGAAGAGAGTGGGCCAAAAGTAGCCCGCCTCTGGCGCCTTCCGAGCGGTCCGGTTGGCTTGATAATGCCCACCGGCTGGACCCTCGTGGCAGTGCTTAAGAATTTGCAAGCACTCCACACCCGCAACGCATCGTCGAACCGCTTGGTCCGCGCAGATACGAAAAAGAAATGGGTCCTCCCAGAAGAAATTTTTCAAGTCAGAAAAGAATTTCTTCTTTTGATGACTGAAAAATTCTTTTGGAAGGACCCGCGCTACTAAAAAATTTGCAAAATCTGCGAACCAAGGCGAAGATGACGAAGATTTATTAATTGCAAGAAGGCGTTCCTCGGGGAATCTGTCATTTATTTCAGATTCGACGAGCGCTTCCGCACCGGATTTTCTAAACGGGAGAGGTGGTCCGCCGCTAGATTTTCCGCTCCCCGCTTATCTCGGATCTCCAAATCAAACTCCTGTAGGAGGAGAATCCATCGAAGAAGGCGGGGCTTTGCATCATTTTTAGCTAATAAATATTTAAGCGCGGAGTGATCGGTAAAAACGATAACTTTAGAAAGCGTTATATACGAGCGAAACTTATCGAAAGCGAAAACGACGGCTAAGAGTTCCTTTTCCGTTGTTGTGTAATTTACTTGTGCGGAAGTGAGCGTCTTGCTAGCGTAATAAATAGGATGAAAATGTTTTTCTACGCGTTGGCCAAGAACGGCACCTAAGGCAATATCACTAGCGTCGCACATTATTTCGAACGGAAGGGACCAATTAGGGGCCACTAAAATTGGTGAAGAGATAAGTTTTTGTTTTATCAAATTAAAGGCGGACTCGCATTCGCTACTAAAGATGAAGCGTGATTCCTTTTCCAAGAGGTGAGTTAGCGGCTTTGTTATTTTTGAAAAATCTTGAATAAAGCGTCGATAAAAGCCCGCATGGCCTAAGAAACTCCTAATAGATTTTACATTTGTTGGATGCGGAAGTTTTTTTATAATTTCTATCTTGGCCTTATCCACCTCTATCCCCTTAGACGAAATCATATGGCCGAGGACCAAACCTCCTCGAACCATAAAGTTGCATTTTTCCCAATTTAAAACAAGGCTTGTGTCCTCGCACCGTTGAAGGACACGATCTAAATTGTTAAGGCAATCGGGAAAAGAGCGTCCGAAAACAGAAAAGTCATCCATAAAGACTTCCATAATATCTTCTACTAGCTCGCCAAAGATCGCTAGCATACATCTTTGGAATGTAGCTGGCGGGTTGCAGAGTCCAAATGGCATTCTTCGATATGCGAAGCTGCCGAACGGGCAAGTAAAAGTTGTTTTCTCTTGATCATCGGGGGAAATGGGGATTTGGAAAAACCCCGATAAACCATCAAGAAAACAATAATACGGATGACCGGATAAACGCTCTAAAATCTGGTCTAGAAATGGCAGAGGGAAATGGTCCTTGCGGGTGGCGTCGTTAAGTTTCCTATAGTCGATGCACACTCGCCAACCCGTAACAGTACGAGTTGGGACAAGCTCGTTATGCTCATTCGCCACTACGGTAAGACCGCCCTTCTTGGGCATGACATGCACGGGACTAACCCATGCACTGTCCGAAATAGGGTAGATAATCCCCGCATCTAATAACTTAATGATTTCGGCTTTAACGACGTCTTTCATGTTTGGGTTAAGACGACGTTGCGGCTGAATCGTTTTGCGGCAATTATCATTTAGGAAAATCTTATGGGTGCAAAAGGAGGGGCTAATCCCCTTTAGGTCAGAAATTTGCCACGCAATTGCGTGGCGATGTTTAAATAAAACTTCCAATAAATCGGAAGTCTCCGAATCACTCAAGTCCGAAGAAATGATAACGGGGAGCGTATCACCTTTTCCCAAAAAAGCGTACTTGAGCGAGGCGGGTAAGGGTTTGAGGTCTAGGATGGGCGGTTCTTCTAGGGAGGTTTTAATTCCTATGTCTTTCTTACCAATTGGTTCGAAAGGAAAGTCTATAGACGTATCCTCATCGCAGTTAAAATTTTCGAGCGCATAAATATCGTCATTTAAAAATACGGACTCGAAAATGGGAGAAGAACGATCTCCGAAAAAGGTATCTAAAGAATAGCAGAAATCGTCGCTCGATGACAAATTGTCCATCGAGGGATTAATAGAGAAAGTAACTTGGTCATCGCCTACTCGGAGGAGAAGGCTACCATTACTAACATCTATTAGTGCGCGGGAGGTGGCGAGAAAAGGGCGACCGAGTATTATTGGTACCTCGGCGTCCTCCTCGATATCTAAGATGACGAAGTCTACCGGGAAGGTAAACTTGTCGACTCGGACAAGGACGTCCTCCACTACCCCGATAGGGAACTTAACCGAGCGATCCGCTAATTGGATGCGCATATTCGTAGGACTAGGAGTACCCAAACCTAAACGTGAAAAGAGCGAGAACGGCATCAGATTAATGCTAGCCCCTAAATCAGCTAAGGCGTACTTTACTAATATATCGCCAAAAAGGCACGGGATGGAAAACCGTCCCGGGTCGTTTTGTTTTGCGGGCAATTTATTAGTAAGGGCCGCCGAGCAGACAGCGTTGAGAGATACATGCGAAATATCCTCTAATTTGCGTTTATTAGAAAGTAGTTCTTTTAAAAATTTCGCATATTTGGGCATTTGCGAGATAGCCTCGCAAAAAGGAACATTAATGTGAATTTGTTTTAATAATAAAATAAATTTTTCATATTGCGCGTCCATACGCTCGTTTTCTAACTTATGCGGATACGGAAGAGCCTTGTTTAAAATAATTTTTTCTTGTATAATAGGTAAAGGCGGCGTGAGCGAAGAAAGAGGAAGAGGGGTCGGAGGTGAAATATGTACCTGAGGGTCGGTCCGTTTTGGATCGACCACCTCCTTTTCGCTACGGAGTGTTATAGCATTGGCGTTCTCCCGCGGATTGGGCTCCGTGTTTCCCGGCAGTGCCCCGAGCGCGCGCTCGGAAATCATCCTCGCCAGCTGTCCAACCTGTTGTTCGAGTGTTTTTAGCGATCCGGCGATGTTCCGGATATTTGACTCGTTGGACGCAATATACTTCGAAAAACTTTCCTCCATCGGGGAGGGTTTCGGAAGAGGAGGGGGAGGAAGAAATCCGGGCGCATAAGAAATAGGGGGGCGCTGAGCATTATTCGGGTTGCTCCACGAGAAGTTGGGGTGATTCCTCCAACCCGGATTATAGTTATTACTATAAGGGTTGTTGTTGGGGTTGAAGGGAGGACGACCCGAATTTCCCATGAAGTCCACGAACTCTTCAGCTATGCAGACGTTAGGGGGAATAAAACAAGGCGGAGTGGAGGAGGCAGCAGACATCTCCGCCACCTGCTTTGTTAACCTTTCAACTTGAAGGGTCAAGAGAGCAGTGGCATCCACTTCAAAAAGACCAGCCGCCGGCTTTGGCCGTCCCCGCGGGACGTTCCATTGATAGGCGTTCATAGCCATCTCTTCGAATAAAGCCTGGGCGGCCTCGGGGGTTTTGTTGTTAAGCGTTCCCCCGGCAGCCGCGTCAATCATTTGACGCGTCTGAAAATTCAGCCCATTATAAAAAATTTGAACTTGCAACCACGTTGGCAGCGCGTGGTGCGGGCAACGGCGGAGGAATTCCTTAAATCGTTCCCAAGTCTCGTATAGAGACTCAGGATCGTTCTGCACAAACGAAGAAATGTCCGCCCGCAACTTTGCAGTTTTGGCGGGCGGAAAGTACTTCGTTAGGAACCGTTCCGTCAACTCAGCCCACGTGGTGATACATCCTCGCGGGAGGGCATTCAACCACGCCTTGGCTTTGGACTTAAGGGAAAAAGGAAATAAGCGCAAACGAATGGCGTCATCAGTGACGCCATTGATCTTGAAGGTGTCGCATATCTCCAAGAAATTGGACAAGTGGACATTCGGGTCCTCATCCGGCAGTCCATCGAACTGCACGGCGTTTTGGACCATTTGAATGACACTTGACTTTATTTCAAAATTATTATTGGCCACCGCAGGGCGAACAATACTTGACCCTGAATCATCCAGGTTAGGCCGGGCGTAATAAGACATAGTACGCTCGGCCGCCGGGGGAAGGTTAGGGCCGGCCATAACTACAACAGTGGGTTCTCCGATAGATTCCTCGGGATCTAAAGAAGGATTTCGGCGATGAGATCGGATACGCGCAAGAGAGCGTTCGATCTCAGGGTCGAAGTCTAAATCTTCAGACTCTGAGGGTTGTCCTCGGGTCATACACCCAAACAAAAATAAAACAAAAATAAACCTTTTTTTTTTTTTTTTTAAAATAAAGTTTTTAGTTTTTTTTTTATAAAAAATAAGTAAAATTAATAGACTCCGGAATTCGAAATAGCAACTCGAAAAGAGATTCCCCGGCAACGGCGCCAAAAACTTGATGGGCCCGCGAACAGACTCTTACTGTGGTTGGTTTGGTGAGTCGATCGCCGCGGGCTTGCTCGGGTAGGCAAGTGCACCTATCGCAAGTAGTACTCGATATTCGGGGGAATACCGAGGTCGTATTGTTCTCGGGGTCGCGTTGACTATTCTTACTCCTCCGGGAGGACTATTATTTTACTGAAAATAAGGTGGATTTTTTTACTTAATAAAAGGCGAAAAAGCAAAGGAGCGAAAAAACGATTTAGAAAATATTCGATGAAGGGTTAACGCTCGGCATCGAATCGGATTAAGACTAAAACGATTTTTAATAATAAAAAGACTTAGTTTTCAAATTAATAATAAGGCAACTTGGCCGTGGAGGTTCCACAAATGTGAGCGCACTTATCTCTAGGAATATTGCTCACCTGAACATTAAGACTATTCGACCGAACGTTAATCCGACGAAGGATTCCTCTTAACGCCCGCTTTACGCTAAGAACCCCGCTATTGGGTGGGGAACCCAATCCGGTAGAATTACGCTAGTCCTCTCTCGAGGGTATGCACGCAATTCTATTTACCCAGGGGTGATCGGTCCATATGCACGGCCTCTCGGCTAGCTAGCATATGGACTACGGAAATAGGGCCCACACATCGATTATGTGGTCCTACGCGTCGTAAACCCGGGGTAAACCCTAAGTGCTTAAATTAAAATGAAAATAAAGAACTTTAATTATTATAAATCATTTTAAATGTCCCAATGCTCTTCGATGCCGAGGCTAATAGCGATTAGCCACACATCGGTATGGGGACGGCTTATAATTTAGTGAGGCGTGAGTTCGAAATTAAATGCTAAACGATTATAAGAAAGGGACAAAAGAAAAATAACAATATTTAGAAAGCTAAAAAGTTAACTAAACGAGAACTCACGCACACTCCAAATTATAAATTAAACAGAAACTAAGTTACACATGAATGAAATTTGCATAATTTAAATTTGCGAGTCCCACTCAAACGAGTGGGGGCGGTAAATAAAGGCTGAAAATTGCAAGTCCTACTCAAACGAGTAGGACTGAAATGAAAGCGAGTCCTACTCAAATGAGTAGGAGAAAATAAATGCGATTACAGGGCTAAAAAGTCCGGCCATTTAACTCAAGTGAGTAGGCGGAAAAAATAAAGAAAGTAAAATTGCAAGTCCTACTCAAACGAGTAGGACTGAAATAAAGTCCGGCCATTTAAACTCAAGTGAGTAGGCGGAAAAATAAAGAAAGAAAAATTACAAGTCCTACTCGAACGAGTAGGACTGAAAATGAAAACAATGCGCCATTTAACTCTTAACGAGTAGGCGGAAATAAATGCACACGAACACACACACTCCATATGAAATTCAAGAAAGCAATAAAATTATACACCTACACTCACACACTCTACATAATTGAACAAAGCATTAAAAGAAAGCATTAAAACAAAGCATGAAAATTATACACCTACACTCACACACTCTACACAATTTAAATCAAAGCATAAAAGTTAATACACCTACACTCACACACACTTCATGAAGATTAAGAAGAACAAAAGGAAATTTATTCTCATACACTCACACACACTAATAACAAAGAAAAATTAAAGTTACCTAAAAATGAAAATAACAAGATTTCTACTCCTAAAACTTACCCAAAACACATAAAAAGAACAAACAAAAAGAGAATGAGCAAAAAGTTTTACAAAATAAAGTCAAAATCAAAGGTGCTCAAAAATTAAAACTTTAACTTTTTCATGCTTAGGTTTTGCCAAAAACAAATAAAAAGAGAAAATTACAATTTTTAGAAGACTAAAGTTTTTCAAAGCAAATTAAAAATCAAAGTTTTTGGAAAATTAAAATACCAACAATTTCATTCCTATGATTTTATAAAAGTGATAAAAAAGGTGAAAAAGAAGATGAAAAGAACAAAAGAGGTTTTACAATCCTAAAAGAAAACTAAGTAAAAAAAAGGAACAAATTCACTTTTTAAAATCTCTTTTATAGAATCATAAGGATGAAATCAAAATCTAAGCATGAAAACTAGTTAAAGGAAATCTAAGCATGAAAACTTGTTAAAGGAAAAAGACAAGGTGAGAAAGAGAAAGAAAACTATCATGCTTAAGCATGAAGACAAGTAAAAGACATGTAAAGTAAGCAAATTACACTCATACACACACACACACACTTTTCATAAATGAAGAACAAAGATGAAACTAAGAATAAAAAGGAGAAGGAAAGGTGGGCACAAGTGTTCATTCCAAAGCCATATATGAAGAGAAAATTTAACATTTTATTTGATCAAAATGAAACTATTACAAGCTATTACAAGTGCTAAAACTAAAGCAAAACAAGATATGAAATAAAAAAGGAAAAATCTCCTTACATAGCCTTGAAAATCACGGATGCAGCCCACAAAAAGACACTAACTTGGCCCAAAAATCTGAACCCTTGGACCTTACAGAACTGGGCTATTTATAGGAAAAAATTTCTAAGTACACGCCCTCGGTCACGGGCGTGTAGGGGGGGCGTGACAGTACTATTCATGAAGGCGGCTGGCGATTGGACAGCAAAGTTGACTTCGGGCTGAGTTCGCAGCAGTCACGCCCTAGGTCACGGGCGTGACTATGGGCGTGTCGGGGAGGTAGAACCGGGCACGGGTTGCGTCAAATGTCCTCGGCAGCATCTTGTCGGGCCAGCTGGAAAGGTCACGCCCCATGTCACGGGCGTGACTATGGGCGTGACAGTTGGGGTCGACACTCGACGAATGTCGAGCGGAAAGTGTCGAGTCGAAATCGTTGAGCTGAAATTGGGTCACGCCCTTGGTCACGGGCGTGACACTGGGCGTGACTGTTGGTGTCGACACTCGACGATCGTCGAGCGGAATTCGTCGAGAGGAGGGGACACGGGCTTGGGTCACGCCCCGTGTCGGGTGACACGGGCGTGTCGCCAGGCGTGTCAAGCCTTAACTTAAGAAATTTTGTAATTTCACGGGAAATGCACAGTCACGGCTCGGTCACGGGCGTGACCCATGTGTCACGGGCGTGTACTTCCCAAATTTTGGCAGATTTTGGAATTTTTCTGCAAAATCAAATAAAACAAGTTAGAAGAAAATTTACAAGAATAGGAGCATTTTATTGAACAAAAATAAGTAAAAACGACGAAAATAAATGAAAATAACTAAATTAATGTGCATAAAAATACGCATATTTACAGTTCATCAACTGGTCAACACCATAGGCTAAGTGCAGCCCACTTAGTCATAATGATTATGAAAAGTGAGGCTAGCCTAAGGGAAAAATGGCTTGAGTTTGGGTTAGCCCTTTTGGGCTAGGTTTGACTTGGCTTAGGCTAGGGTTGACTTGGGTCAATTTCATTATTTGGGTTGACCCCATTGGGTCCTTCGTGACCCATTGGCCTCCCCTAAGGTCTATGTAGGGTTGAGTAGGGTTAACTTGGCACCTTGGAGGTCACCTACCCTTAGTAAGGGCACTTTGACCAGATTAGGGGTTTGAGTTAACTTGGGTCAACTTGGCCCCTAGGGCTGACCCCAATGTGTCCTTAGTGACCCATTGAACTCACTTTCGGGTTAGGATGGTATAGGTGGGGTCCTCTAGGCTAGGAGTAGGTCAATTGACCCTAAGTAGGCTAGTTTGACCCATTTAGGGTTAGGGTTAACTTTGGTCAACTGAGTTTCTTTGATTGACCCCAGTGGGTCCTTATGGCTCTAATGGGCCTCCCAAAGTATTAGGTGTACAACCCCATGTCCGGCGAGCGGGTCCCGCCAGAGAGGTTGAGCAGACCTGGTCCCGCAACCCGCACACGAACGGCAAAACCGACATACGGCAGAAGGGCTGGCCCGCTCCCGCCCATTTCAGGCGAGCGAGCCGGCGAGGCGAGCGAGCAGGTCGCGCGAAGAGTGGCCAAAGCAGATAAGTTTGGCGACCCGCGACTGGCGAGTCGATCGGGGTCGCGGTGACCGCCGGCCAACCCCCACACGCGACCTGGCTGCCGGTCCGCCCGGTAGAAGACAGGTAGCTCGCCAGGCACAGCTCGCACTCGCCCAGGGAGGATGGACGAGCCACGAGAGCCAGGTCGCGCCCGCCTCCCGCGAAGGGGAATTGGAGGCGAGCTGACTCCCCAAGGGTGCAAATAGCTACTCAGAACAGCGAAGCCTCGCTGTTGGCAGACCAGGTTGGACTGCGCATAGCTGCTCAGGACAGCGGAGTTTGGCTGTTGGCAGACCCGACCAAGGGCTTTTTGGTATTTCCAGGTCAGTTCTTTTGGTTATTGGCAGTTCAGATTCTGAAAATCTATAAATAAGACCCAAGGGGTACCTCAGAGGGGACGCTTTCAGTGCCTCCTGACTCTCATTTTTCGAGTGCTCTCTGAGGGTACCTTAGCTCGGCTTCTGGCTAAGGAGGGGAAGCGCTCAGAGATCTTCCGGGTTTGTGGAGGGACCTCCCTGCCGAGCCCTTGGGTCTGTTCTTTCTTGTCTCTTTCGTTGTTTTTCTTGCAGGAGCAAAGTAGGCGCGAGACCACCCCTTCCCCAAGGGTCGAACTCCACGAGAGGCCGGATTCCGGTTTCAACATTTTGGTGCGGTGAGCGTGGAAAGTGATCAGTGCAGAAAAGCTTCGGCGAGCTCAATGATGGGAGGTCAAGGATCTGACAGACAGGACTCGCCGCCCCCCCCCCCCCCCGCCTCTCGCAATGGTGGGGATGTTGGAGGATTTCAGGAACGAGGTGCTGAACCTCGTTAAGTTCGCACTCGGCGCGCGGGCCGAGTGCTCGACTCCGGCAGCCCAGATCGCTGCCGCCCCTTCTTTAGGCGAAGACGCTCCTGGCAGGCGAGCCGGGAAGGAAGTGGCTGAGGAAGGCCGGGGGAGCGAGCTCTCGGGGCGCGAGCTCTTCCCCGGTTCGGCAGGCCGAGGTCGATTCAGCGAATTGGGCTCGCGGGACTCGCCGGCTCGCCCAGTGGTTGGAGGCAGTCCATTCAGTGAGCTGCTCTCCTCAGCACCAGTGCCAGAAGGGTTCAGGGAGCCCGAGATGTCCTACTACACCGGGAAAGGAGACCCGATTCAGCACGTCCAATGGTTCGAAGACGTGGTCTCGATCCGTCAGATGTCGGACGGATTCAATTGACGTCTCTTCGCCATCACCCTCCGAGAGAAGGCAAGGGAGTGGTTCCACCAGCTGCCGGCTAGTTCCATCTATTGCTTCGAAAACTTGCGCCAAGGGTTCATGTTGAGGTTCACTACCTCAAAGAAGAGGAAGGAGTCTGAGTCCCTGTTCCACATAAAGCAGGGGGTGAACGAGACGTTGGGAAGCTATGTGGATCGGTTTCAGGAGGAGGTTACCCAGGTCCAGGAGATGCCGGGCCACAGTCTGATGATGGCCTTCACCCTGGGCCTGCAGCAGGGTTTCTTCCGCATGGAGCTGAAGAGAGTTCCCCCCCTCTCCTACGAGGAGCTGATGGAGAGGGCGGTGAGAGAGGTCGACGGGGAGGCGTCGAATCCGGAGTTCGCAAGAAAGCTAGCCAGATGGGCCACCGAGGAAGAGAAGGAGTCGAAGGGAGGAAGAGCGCAGGAGGAGAGAAGAGGGGAGCCCAGACAGAGGGAGCAGAGGCAGCTCCAAGGACAGCAGCCAGGGTGGGGGCGTCAGGAGCCCGACCGTAGGCTGGGCTGGAGACCATAGTGGTAGGGGCAGGGGCCACAGAGGGGGTACTTCGGAAGGGGTCTCTATTAGGGGAGGCAGGACCAGTTCCACCCACCGGGCTGGAGGCAGGGTCAGAGGCCCCGACTCCCCGATCAGGAGGAGGCCATGGCCATAGCCTTGGGAGCAAGGAGGGGGATCATGAGGAGGAGGAGGAGGGAGTTCAGGGTGGAACTGCCCTATTGCGACTTCCATCAGGAAGAGGGGCACGCAACAGCCACGTGCCCGGAGTTCTTGGAGATGAGAAGGAATAGGGGGCGGCAGCAGCAGCAGGAGGAAGCGCGGCAAGAAGTGAGGATCGAGGAGGTCCTGCCTCAGGCGGAGGAGGATCGTTGCGAAGACCGGGTGGATGTTGGGACCCGAGGAGGGATCGGGGTGATCCACGTGGGAGTGGGAATCGAGGCTTCCCGCAAGGCAAGCCTCCACACCATGTACCGGCGGAGCGTCGCCTCTACGTCCCAAACCCCACCGCCAGAGGAGAGGATCACCTTCTCCAGAAGTGATATGCCAGACCACGAGGATCCGCTCTGTGATGCGCTGGTCATCAAGGCCGCCATTGAGAATTTCACTGTCTCTCGGATCCTCGTGGACAATGGGAGCTCCGTGAACGTCGTCTTCAAAAAGGCATTTGACGCGATGCAGGTGGAGGCCAAGAGGGTGTTGGCCTCGGACGGGCCCTTGTTCGGGTTCTCGGGAGAAAGGAAGGAAGTAGAGGGAGGAGTTGGCCTCCATGTCACCCTGGGGGGGCAGTCCCGAAACTGCAAGTTTGTCATCGTGGACGCCCCCAGCAGCTACAGCGCAATCTTCGGGAGGCCCCTGATCAGCGCCTTCCGCTGCGTCCCCTCATCTTTCCATCAGTGCCTGAAGTTCAACGCTGAGGGGGTGCAGGTCAGGGTTAGGGGAGACCCAAAGGTGGCGCGGGAGTGCTACGTCACCGCGGTGAACGCCATCTCTTGGCAAGAGGGAGCCCAGGAGATGGGGCGAAGAATGGAGGAAGCCGAGCAGGAAGCAGGAGGGGAGGAGCTGGAGGTGAAGGACTGCGCAGGAAGGCGGCAGGGGAAGATTTGGAGGAAGTGGCCGAAGTAAGGGCCGTGGGAGGGGAGATGGAGGTAGAGGTCCCCGTTCCGGAGGAAGGGGACGCCGAAGGATGGGGGGAGCGATCCAGGCTGGAGGCGGCGGAAGAAGTGGTGGAGCTGGAGGTGCTCACCCGGGGAGGAAGGATGGAGAAGATCCGCGTCAGCGGAGTGCTGACCCCGGAGGACCAGGGCAGGATGCTAGAGTGCATCCAGAAGAACGTGGACATCTTCGCCTGGAACGCCGCGGAGATGTCGGGGTTGACGCGGATGTGGCCTGCCACCGCCTCAACTTGGACCCGGGGACACGCCCCGTCCAGCAGAAAAAGAGATCCACGGCGGACAAGCTGGCGGAACCCATCAGGGAGGAGGTGGCGAAGCTTCTCAAAGCTGGCTTCATGTCCGAAATTCAGTACCCCGGCTGGGTCTCCAACGTTGTGATGGTCAAAAAAGGAGACGGCCGCTGGCAGTTGTGTATCGATTTTTCCCTTCTTAATAAAGCTTGTCCTAAGGACTGTTACCCTTTGCCTCGGATCGACGCGCTGGTTGACTCCGCCGTCGGCTTTTCTGTAATGAGTTTTTTAGATGGCTTTTCAGGTTACCATCAGATCAGGATGCACCCCCGGACATCAAGGATGTCTCGTTCATCACAGGGGACGGCTGCTACTGCTACAAGATGATGTCGTTCGGGCTGAAGAACGCTGGGGCCACCTACCAAAAAATGATGGATAGGGTCTTCAAGGAGCAGAGGGGGAGGAACTTGGAGGTGTACGTGGACGACCTCATGATCAAGAGCCGGGGTGTGGACTCCCACCTCCGGGACCTGGAGGAGACGTTCGCCACCCTGCGCAGATACAAAATGCGGCTAAATCCCCTTAAGTGTGTTTTTGGGGCTAGCCGGGGGAAGTTCTTGGGGCATCTCCTCACCCCCGTGGGGGTCGAGCCGAATCCAGACAAGGTCAAGGCCATCTTGGAGCTAGGGTCCCCGCGGAATGCAAAGGAGGTCCAACGGTTGAAAGGGAAGCTAGCAGGACTGAGTCGCTTCCTTTCTCGGGCAGGGGAGAAGTGCTCCCCCTTCTTCAAAACGCTGAGGGGAGGCCAGAGGTTCGAATGGACCAAGGAATGCGAGGAGGCGTTCCAGGCCCTCAAGGCACAGTTGACACAGGCCCCGCTGCTCCAGGGGCCGAAGGAGGGTGAGGATTTGTTCTTATATCTCGGGGTCGGGGCAGAGGCCTTGAGCTCCGTCTTAGTGCGTGAAGAAGGGAAGAGGCAGCTCCCTATTTATTACGTCAGCCGGGTCCTGAGGAAGGCCGAGCTCCGGTATCCGATCTTGGAGAAGCTTGCATTCGCACTAATCGTCTCGGCTCGGAGGCTATGACCTTACTTCCAGGCACACTCGATCCGAGTAGTGACCGACCATCCTCTCCGCAACATCTTCGAGGGGGTGGAGCATTCAGGCCGGCTGGCCAAGTGGTCGGTGGAGCTAAGCGAGTTCGATGTCTCCTTCGTTCCGCTGCTCTCGATCAAAGCACAGACGATGGCCGACTTCCTGGCCGACTACGTGGTAGAAGTAGCGGAGGAGGAGCTCACCCGCCCGACTCCTTGGAAGGTGAGGGTGGATGGAGCCTCAGGAAGGCATTCTCTCGGAGTAGGAGTGGTTCTGGAAAGCCCTCAAGGGACTCAGATTGAGCAGACGGTGGTGGTGCATTTTCCCATTACCAACAACCAGGCCGAGTACGAAGCAGTGATAGCGGGGCTGCGCCTGGCCAGGGAGTTGGGGGTGCTGGATGTGGAGGTCCTAACCGACTCCATGGTGGTGGCTTCCCAGATCAACGGGGAGTTTGAAGCAAGGGAGCCCGCTTTGAAGGTATACTTGGCCAAAGTGAAGGGGGTCATAGGGACCTTCCAGACCTTCTCCATCCGACACGTGCCAAGGGAAGAGAATGAACAGGCCGACCAACTAGCGAAGCATGGCCCCCGGATGGGGGGCACCATCACCGACCTGTTCCGCCCCTCCATCGGAGAAGGGGAGCTCATGGAGATCGATCAGCAGCCTTCGTGGATGGATCCAGTAGTAGTTTTCCTCTCCACGGGAGAGTATCCGGAGGGAGTAGACAGGAAGAAGCTGAGGCACAAGTCCGCTTACTACCTCCTTAAAGACGGGCAACTATACAGGAAGACCCTCTCCGGGATGCTGGCTCGCTGCGTATCCGAGGGTGAGGCGCAGAGGATCTTAGAAGAAGTCCACTCCGGGGAGTGCGGGAGTCATTCCGGGAGTCGGACCTTGGAGGGGAGGATAGTCAGGCAAGGGTATTTCTGGCCCACCCTGGGCCGGGACGCCGCGGAGTTCGCAAGGAGATGTCATAAGTGCCAGCTATTTGCCCCCCTCCAGCTACAGCCGACCCAACAACTCAAGAGCATCACGGCCCCCTGGCCCTTTGCAATCTGGGGAATGGATTTGGTTGGACCGTTCCCCCAGGCCAGCGGCCAGAGAAGGTTCCTCCTAGTGATGATCGACTACTTCTCAAAGTGGATGGAGGTGAAGGCGTTGGCCAAGGTGACCTCCCAAGTGATCGGGAACTTTGTCTGGGGGGAGATCATCTGTCGCCATGGGATGCCCCAGGCCATCGTCACCGATAACGGACCCCAGTTCGCCAGTGCCGAGTTCACCAGCTTATGCGAGCAGCTTGGAATCGACCTCAGGTTCGCCTCAGTCCACCACCCCAGGAGGAACGGGCAGGTGGAGGCCGCGAACAAGATCATCGTCAATCTCCTCAAGAAGAAGGTGGAAAACTTGAGGGGGAGCTGGGTGGAGCAACTCCCCGCCGTTCTTTGGGCCCTTAGAACCACCCCTAACACGGCCACGGGGGAGACCCCCTTCAAGCTCTCCCATGGGTGCGAGGCGGTGCTCCCCATAGAATTTGAATTCCAGACGCCGCAGGTCGGGACGGCCAGAGAGGGCCGGGAGGAATGGCAAGCCGCGAACGAAGAGGAGCTGAGACTCTCCCTTGACATGGTGGAAGAGTTGAGGGACCTTTCGGCCATCCGATAGGAGGAGGTCAAAAGGAGGATGACAAAATACTTTGACAAGCATGTCAGGGTCAAACAGTTCACAGAAGGGGACCTGGTGCTGAAGAAGGTGGACGCGGCAGAGAGGTCAGCGTCCGTAGGAAAGCTCAACCCCAGCTGGGAGGGGCCATTCATTGTGAAGGAAGCTTTGAAGTCAGGGGGCTATCGGCTCCAAAATGTAGAGGGCGAGACCCTGAGTCTCACCTGGAGTGGAGACGACCTGAAGAGGTTTTTTCCCTAAGCACCTGTAAGCAACACAATTTATTATAATGAAGCCCTTTCCCCACCCCCAGGATTGCCATATCCAGCTTGCACAGAGAATTGGAATGAGTTTGGACCCCGAGCAGATCCCGCTGCCAGGCTCCCACCTAGCTGGCAGGGCCGGAAGTCACTCGGTGTCATCCCTAGCCTCGAGAAGATCCCGTTGCCAGGCTCCCACCTAGCTGGCAGGGCCGGAAGTCACTCGATGGAATGAGTTTGGACCCCGAGAAGATCCCGCTGCCAGGCTCCCACCTAGCTGGCAGGGCCGGAAGTCACTCGGTGTCATCCCTAGCCTCGAGAAGATCCCGCTGCCAGGCTCTCACCTAGCTGGCAGGGCCGGAAGTCACTCGATGGAATGAGTTTTGGACCCCGAGCAGATCCCGCTGCCAGGCTCCCACCTAGCTGGCAGGGCCGGAAGTCACTCGGTGTCATCCCTAGCCTCGAGAAGATCCCGCTGCCAGGCTCTCACCTAGCTGGCAGGGCCGGAAGTCACTCGATGGAATGAGTTTGGACCCCGAGAAGATCCCGCTGCCAGGCTCTCACCTAGCTGGCAGGGCCGGAAGTCACTCAGTGTCATCCCTAGCCTCGAGAAGAAACCGCTGTCAAGCTCCCACCTAGCTGGCAGGGCCGGAAGTCACTCGATGAAATGAGTTTGGACCCCGAGAAAATCCCGCTGCCAGGCTCTCACCTAGCCGGCAGGGCCGGAAGTCACTCGGTGTCATCCCTAGCCTCGAGAAGATCTCGCTGCCAGGCTCCCACCTAGCTGGCAGGGCCGGAAGTCACTCGATGGAATGAGTTTGGACCCCGAGAAAATCCCGCTGCCAGGCTCTCACCTAGCCGGTAGGGCCGGAAGTCACTCGGTGTCATCCCTAGCCTCGAGAAGATCCCGCTGCCAGGCTCCCACCTAGCTGGCAGGGCCGGAAGTCACTCGATGGAATGAGTTTTGGACCCCGAGCAGATCCCGCTGCCAGGCTCCCACCTAGCTGGCAGGGCCGGAAGTCTCTCGGTGTCATCCCTAGCCTCGAGAAGATCCCGCTGCCAGGCTCTCACCTAGCTGGCAGGGCCGGAAGTCACTCGATGGAATGAGTTTGGACCCCGAGAAGATCCCACTGCCAGGCTCTCACCTAGCTGGCAGGGCCGGAAGTCACTCGGTGTCATCCCTAGCGTCGAGAAGATCCCGCTGCCAGGCTCCCACCTAGCTGGCAGGGCCGGAAGTCACTCGATGAAATGAGTTTGGACCCCGAGAAAATCCCGCTGCCAGGCTCTCACCTAGCCGGCAGGGCCGGAAGTCACTCGGTGTCATCCCTAGCCTCGAGAAGATCCCGCTGCCAGGCTCCCACCTAGCTGGCAGGGCCGGAAGTCACTCGATGGAATGAGTTTGGACCCCGAGAAGATCCCGTTGCCAGGCTCTCACCTAGCCGGCAGGGCCGGAAGTCACTCGGTGTCATCCCTACCCTCGAGAAGATCCCGCTGCCAGGCTCCCACCTAGCTGGCAGGGCCGGAAGTCACTCAATAGCAATAACTTGCGGCCCAGGACGAATCACACTGCCGGACTCCCACCTAGCCGGCGAGGCCGGGAACTACTCAAACGATGTTAACGACAGGTCGGAATCACAAAAGTTAATCAAAAAGGGGAGGGGTCTAACATGGCCCCCCAGCCCCAGGAAAGGCGGCCGAGTGGAGGCGAGAACCTGTGTGAGAGTCCACGAGAAATCAGGCAATACGACCGAGGCGTGAGCCGGCTCGCCCCACTCGGCGGGCGAGCGGCCGCCTCATTAGGGCCGGGCCGCAAGGGCAGGACGGGTCGCACGGCAACAACAAACGTATAAATAAGGCGAGCGAGAGAACGTTTATAAAAGCAACAATAGCTGAAAAAACACAAAGTATAGGCGCAACCCGCGCGTACATCTCAAAGCAAGCAAACATACATGATAATACACATCCAAAAAATAAATGTCAAAAGTCAGGGGAGACGCGAGATCCAGGGCGAGGAGTCCTAAATGGGTTGGAAGGCCTTGTCCCCAGGGTCCGGCACGGGGAGGAATAGTGCCGGCACCACGTCTTCCGCCGAAAGTTCCGCCGCCTCGCTCGTAAGAAGATCCGCGCGTCGCAGCATTTGCATCGTATACTTCGCAGCGCTTGCAGCGTTCTTTTGCATCAGCACTTCCAAGTCGTGGTCGGAGTGGTGCTCGAGCGGGCAGACCCTGCTGATTGGAGGAGGGACAGCGGCGGCGGCCTCCAGCTCGCGTACCCGCGCTTCCAACACCGCTTTATCCTGACCAAGGGTGGCGATCTCGGCACCCATCCGGCTCGCCGTCGCCGCATCCTGAGAAAAGGGAGAAGAAGAATCGTGAGCTGTATTCGCGAGAAGAGGCGGTAGGTCAGGGTGAATATGTACCACCCCGCCCAGGTACTGCGCAAGGGTCTCCTCTGCCGCGTCGGCCCTCCTCCTCTGAAGGGTCGCGTCCTCCTGAGCGAGTTTCTAGGCTGCCTCCCTCTCGTCCGCCAGTTTCTTCAGGGAGGCGGCATTCCGCTCCAGCTGAGTGCAACGCCTCCCCACCATGTGAGCCAGCTCCAGGCCGCGCAGCTGGGCCCGCGCGCTCTCATGAACCAATACTCGCGTCTCCTCTCTGTCGTAGATGGCGACATCTTCTCGTGAGTACAGGCCAAAGGAGAAGTTGTACGCCTCCCCGCCGATGGTATCCTGCTCCATCCAGCTCGGCAGCAGGGTCGAGATCATCACGTGGTTCGACTCCTTATCCCACGACAGGAGCGGGACGCCAAGCTCGTCCAGGTACCTCTCGCCGTAGCCGAAGTTACGATGCCCTCTCGGCACCGGCTCCGCAGCAACTTGAGACCCGTCCGGCGGCGCGGAGGTGCCCGCCGCCCTGACCGGGGAGTCGCTGGTCGAAGCAACCAGCGGGGGCGAGGGCCCCTCGGCCGATAGGACCGCGGGAGCCTTGCCCTTCCTTTGGCTCGCGGTGGGTTGTTGATCCGCGGTCTTCGCGACCTTCGGCGGAGGGGCGGGCTGTCCGCCACCCGGCCGCTTCTTGGCCGGGACTGATGGGGTGTCGCGCTGAGCGACATCCGCAGCCTGAGCACGGGCGAGAACCCCGGGGGGAATCCGAGCGCTCTCCTAAGGGGGGTGAAGAGGGATGTCGCGCTCGCCTGTCAGAAAGAAGGGGTGAGACAAAGGAAGAGAGGGGGATAAGGCATAACAGAGGCGAGTGGCATGCCTCCCCCCGGCGGGACAGCGGCGAGGTCGTCAAGATGGCGGCGCAGGAACGCGACCTCAAAATTCTTCCCAGCAAAGAACGTGCACAAGTCTGCTTCGTGGCCGCCTAAGCTGGGCGGTCGGTAGCTCGCCTCGCTAAGTTGCACCGGCGAGAAGGGAACGTTGCCGAAGTCCCCTTTGACGAACAGGAATTTCTTGAGCCAATTGTGACTCTTATTGACTGTCTCCCGCACCTTGAGGTGGGCGCTGGAGAAGTAGGCGGTCCCGTCTCGATTCGCCCAGAAGGAGAACAACTTCCGAAACACGGCAAGGCTGAACTCCACTCGCTCCTCGCGCAGGAAACAGGCGAACCCCACCATGACGGCGACGGAGTTCGGGGTCATCTGGCCTAGGACGACCCCGAAGTATTTCAGCACCTGGCGCCCCTCGGGCCACAGGGGGAGTCGCAGGCCCACCTCAAAGTGAGCCAGCAGGATGGCGAGCTCATCCCTGGATAAGTCGTTGATCTTTTCCCCATCCCCGGGCCGTCTCGCAGAAAAACTCGGCGGCATGTGGTCGCTAAGAGCATCCAGGTACTCGCGCTCAGAGATGACGGCACGAGGAAAATCATGCTCGGAGAAGGTCCAAGCGCACTTACTTCGTCCGTCCACGTCGCCGCCGCCTCCGCCCATTCCCATCAGATCGCCGCCGAACGTGCGAGACAGATCCAGAGGGCGAGCACAAGCAGTACTTTGCGGGGAACAGGAAGCGAGAGGGTTTGGAATCGGTGGGGAAATAAGGGCCTCCAAGGCCTATTTATAGGGAAAGAGAAAGGGCGGGAAACTTCCCGCCGAAAGAAGGGGTGCAGATAGCAAAAATCAGCCCGACGGCTCGACTTCCCCACGCGCAACCGCACCGCAAAGGCCGATCAGGCGCGGTTCTCGCCCGGCCGCATCCGCGGGAGACCCGAGCGGGCGAGTCTCGGCCCGCACCCGCCCATGTTTCAGCGCGAGTCGGGAGGCTCCCGCCTGGCGAGCCCCTCGGCTCGCCCCCGCCCCGATCGGCAGGTCAGGCAGAATGAACGCCTCCCCTACCCCATCCCGCAAAAAGTAAAAACAACAGCTTGGTAATTTCAAATACGTCTTAGCAATAAAAAAAGTTAGGCCCATAGGCGGGCAAAAAGAGTCGCAGGCGATTACAAATACAAGGTAACTCCGAAATAACAGCAATCCCGCGGTATCCCGCAAGCGAGGGGCAGAAGGCTGGGTCAGTACTTGACCCATTTCCACCTGTGCCGCCGCTTCGTTCCCGATCGCGGCGGCACGCGAGGTTCGTGGTAATCGCGAACCGCCACCAGTTCCCGCTGAGCCAGGCCGACCTGCTCTGTGGCGCTCCTAAGATGCCCCTCGGCTCGCGTTATATGCACGCCCGGTGAAGTGACGTCGTCGTCTTCCGCTTCGCGCGGAGGGCCCTCCAAGGCCGCGAGCCGGGCCTCAGTCTCGGCCTTGTCTTCATCGACCCTCTTCACGATCTCCTGCAGCAGCAACATGTGTTTCTGGAACAGTCGCGTCACCTGCCTCTTCATCCCCACCGCATCGGTCGGGTCGCCCAGGTAATCGGAGACACTGTCCACGTCGGGCGGAGGCGAATACCCTTCGCTCATCTCGGTTTCAGGGGAGGCCCTATTATAGCCTACAAACGGGGCGAGTCAGAAGGAGCGAGCAAGGGACAAAGCCAACGGCAAAAACCAGCTCACCAGGGGTTGGCACGTCGCCCGCACCGACGGATGGGCGAGAAGAGCCCGACCGACCCTGAAAGGTTTCTCCCTCGAGGGTCTCAAGAGATTTTCCCAGTCCGTGGGAAGCCGGCGGGCGGGGGGTTTCCGGAGGTGGGCGGTCCAGACCTGGGGAACTAGCGACCCTCTCAGTCGACGAGGGAGGGGGGCTGTTAAATTTTCTCAACGTGGTCAGCAAGATAGCCCAAACGCCAAATTAATATCTTCGGAACTACCCAGTTCTCACGTTGAACCAGCGGAAACCAAGGACTAGAGGTACAAAGGTTAATCCCAACAAACAATGGAGGCACAAGCAGGTCTTTTATACATTCACTTCTTTACAATGCGAGGCATACATAGCGAGACATGATTTCGCTAGTATAACAACTGTAAACAGAAAGCACCAAAAAACAAGCCAGGCGGACAGCACCCGAGTCCGCCGAGACCACGAGGTCGCCGAGGTCGCCGAGTCCGCTGAGGTCGCCCAAGCTATGCTGCAATCCGCCGAATATACACGGAGTCCGCCGAAGCCGCGAGGCCGCGCGGACACACCGTTATTCGCCTCCTGCTGAACCTGAACTGAGGAACTCCCCTACCCGCCTGAAACCGGCGGACAGGTTATTGAAGCTGGCAAAGTTGAAACAGAACTGACAAGCCGCAGAGCGACCTCCTGCCGAGTCCGCAGAGACCGCACACTTCCAAGCACTTGACCGAAGTCACAGCCAAACTCCTGGCTCCTTGAAGTTATCCACGCGACCTGCACACAGCAAACCGTCAGCCTGAAACAATCCGCGCGGACTGGAAAACACAGACCGCAGCTCCTTGCACACCCCAACTTACTGTTCACTCAAGTTACTTAGGTTACTGTAGATGTGCCAGGGGGGTCCTATTTATAGGCAGGGTGAGGAGTGTGGTCACCGCCCAAGAGATAGCGATACCGCCCCAGCCCGCGCGAATACAAACCACCGTCCGCTGAGTCCGCGAGGACTTAGCCGGTCACCAAGGAAAAACCGCCAGGAGCTAGGCAAACATTGACGAACCCTCTCCAGTCCGCTTAAGCTAAGCGGACAAGGCATCAGCCCGCAAAGCTCCAACCACTGCAGGACAGCACCCTCTTCAATGGCAGTCCGCACCAACCCGAGGCAGTCCGCAAGACTCACACCTCAATCCGCCACAAGTCCACGACCAAAGGCAGACAGCAACAGTCCGCCCGGTCACAGCGGACTTGGGGGATACGGCGGACACCATGAACTTGACACAAAGTGTGACCAAGTCCAAAACCATCAAGGGCCAGTGCGAGCATGGCGGACACAAACTCTCGTCCGCCAAACACCCTACCACAGACCGCCACCAGTCCGCGAGCACCTCGCACTTGTCCAACGCAGCAGCTTCCTCCCGGACTCCAAACACCAGTCCGCCAACCGGTCTCCACAGCAAGACCTGCTGTAACACCAGAACTTGACAAGGCCTCAGCCAAGCTCTAAGCTCAGTCCGCAACAGCCAATACCGCGGACACATCAGTCCGCAAGCTTCCCGCGGACAAGAGCCAACCCGCCTTTCAGCACAAGCTTGCACCCGCGGCCACTGAGCAATGCAATAGTCCGCAAGCCTCCATCCGCACAGGCCGCTCCTTGGCAAAGCCAATCAGCAAACACCCTATCCGTAGACACCAGGCCGCATAGTCCGCGGACTCCATGCAACAACCCGCTCAGAAGACAGCCGGCTTCCCACTAGACCTATCACCAGGCCGCACATCTCAGTCCGCCCAGTCCGCCTAGTCCGCCAACGCTGTCCGCCACAGGCCGCCCGGCCTGTCCCGTCACCCACTTCTACTTCACAAATTTCAACACTCCCCCTTGAAGTGGGAAGTGGTGACCAAGCCCAGCAAGCTGCGCAAGCGTTCAAAAGGCCCCTTCGACAGTGGCTTCGTGAAGATGTCAGCAAGATTATCTTCACTCCGAACATGCCCGACCAGCAGAGACCCCTCCAACACCTTCTCCCTGATGAAGTGGTGATCAATCTCTATATGCTTAGTCCTGGCGTGACACACTGGATTATTAACCAGTTTGAGAGCACTCTCATTGTCACCCCGGAGTAAAGTAGGCCCTTGTACTTCTTCATGAACATCCTCTATAAGCCTCCTCAACCAAACGGCTTCCCGAGCAGCCAAGGCCGAAGCCTTATACTCCGCCTCCGTGGTTGAAACCGACACCGAGTCCTGCTTCTTGCTACACCACGAGATGCTAGCTGAACCGCAAGTGAACACATAACCTGAAGTAGACCTTCGATCATCCGAATCACCGCCATAGTCAGCATCCGTGTACCCGAGCAACGCAAACTCCGCGTCCCTTCTATAGAGGAGTCCCATGTCAGAAGAAGCCTTGACATACTTCAGAATTCCCTTCGCCGCCACTAGATGAGATTGCCTTGGTTCAGCCATATACCGACTTACTCGGCCAACAACATAAGCTATATCTGGCCTTGTAATCGTCAGATAAATCAAGCTCCCAACAAGAGCCCTGAACACCAAGGGATCATGAAGAACCCTTCCCTCATCTCTTCGAAGCTTCAGCCCAGATTCCAGTGGAGTAGAGCACTTCTTCCCTTCGCCCATGCCGAACCGCTTCACAATACGATCAACATATTCTTTCTGGCTAATGAGAACCCCGCACTCCTTCCTCTCCACTTCAAGACCAAGAAAGTGATGCAACTCTCCCAAGTCTTTCATCTCGAAGCGTGTAGCAAGCTCTGCCCTGAGCCTTGCTACTTCCTCCTCCGAATTTCCTGTGATGATCATGTCATCCACATACAGTAGGACCAAGACCCGTAGCTCTCCCTTCTTCTTGACGAACAAGCTTGAATCCGAGTTAGAAGCAAGGTATCCACAGAATTACAAGTACTCTGCAATCTTCCCATACCAAGCTCTAGGAGCATGCTTCAACCCATAGAGAGCCTTCCTGAGTTTGCAGACATAGTCCGGATGCTTCTCAGAGACGAAACCAAGCGGCTGATCCATGAAGATGTCCTTGTCAATCTCTCCGTAAAGAAAGACATTCTTCACATCGAGTTGCCACAACCTCCATCCCTTGCTAGCAGCCAAGGCGATCACCACTCTTACAGAAGTCATCTTCGCAACTGGACTGAATGTCTCCTCATAGTCTTCTCCATACTACTGTGAGAATCCTCTAGAGACCAGGCGAGCCTTGAACCGATCAATGCTCCCATCAGCCTTCTTCTTCAACTTATACACCCACTTGCAAGTAACCGGAGTAATGCCATCAACCTTGGGCACAAGGTCCCAGGTTTCATTCTTCTTCAGAGCATCAATCTCTTCCTTCATGGCACCTTCCCACTCCTTTACTCCAGTGGCCTCGTTGAAGTTTGCAGGCTCTCGCTCATCCAGAGGACCTGCAAAGAAGCAGGAGACAAAGCTCACTGCATTCCCATCACAGTACCGAGCCGGTGGCTTAACCACCCTCTTCGATCTCCGAAGACACGGCTCCTTGCTCACGGCTTCCGTTGCTTCTTCAGGCTCCACTCCTACCTGGGGCGAGCATTGAGCAGTGCTCCCCCTGCTTCCTGAGCCAGAAGGCTCAGCCTCGGAGTTTGAAGCAACAGGAGCTGCTGGTGAAACAGCAAGCTCCTCTTCCAAGCCTTCAGCAGCCTCCACTGGTGCTTCATCAACCTTGCTACTTCTGGTTAGCTCCACCGAGCCACCTCCATATGATGTCAGCTCGTCAAAGATAACGTCTCTTGACACCACGAACTTCTTCGTCACAGGGTCCATGCATTTCCATCCCTTCTTCCGCTCATCATAGACAACAAAGACAAGTTTCCTTGCCTTCGCATCCAGCTTTGTCCGTGAAGCATCCGGGACATGCACGTAGCAAGTTGAACCGAACACCCTAAGGTGTCCCACACTCGGCTTCTCCTTCAACAACAGCTCAATAGGAGTCTTCATGTTGATAGGGCTGAGTGGTATCCGGTTGATAACATAAGCAGCACAAGACATTCCCTCCGCCCAAAAGGACCTTGGGATATCTTTCGCATGAAGCCAACATTTGCAGGTCTCCGTCAAATGACGGATCTTCCGCTCCGCTACCCTATTTTGTTGTGGAGTATGAGCACAAGTAAGCTCTCGTTGGATCCCGTGCTTCCTGCAGAAGTTAGAAAACTCGGAGGAAACAAATTCACCCCCGTTATCAGTTCTAAGCTTCTTAATCCGCAAGCCAAGCCGGCCTTCTACCAACTCCTTGAACACCACGAACAAACGGAAGGCTTCCGACTTCTCCTTTAAGAAGTACACCCAAGTATACCTTGAGTAGTCATCAACCAAGACAAGCATGTATCTACTTCCACCAAGGCTGGCATTAACAGTCGGTCCCATCAGGTCGCCATGAATATACTCCAATGGTTTCTTGCTCCTTGTTTGTGATTTATCAAACGGAAGGCGATGTGCCTTACCGTATTGACAGCCCGCACAAACATGCCCATCACCAAAGGAGGACAACTTCGACAACCCCCTCACCAGACTTCTACTAGCCATCGCCTTCAGCTTGTCCAAGCCAACATGCCCCAGCCTCTCATGCCAGATAGCCGCACTATCATTGGCCCTCATCTTATCAACATAAGCATTGGTGGAAAGAACAAACAAGTTCTTCACCCTCCTCCCAACATGAGCAACATCAGCCTTTACCACTGATACGTTGCGAAGGAACCTCACGTCTGTTGGCCCAAACAGATCATGATACCCAGCATCCACCGCATTGGTCACCGAGAAGAGGTTTTTCTTCATGCCCGGCACGTGATACACACTCCTTAACGTGAGTGGCCCCTGATCACTACCCAAAGACACGACCCCCTCCTTCTCTACTGCATAAACAGTATTATCAGCAGTGATAATAGCTTCATTACCTGAGTAAGCCTGCATGGAGGTGAACTTCGATTTGTCTCCGGTGAGGTGATGACCACACCCGGAGTCCACGATCCACTCGCTGTTGAAGTCCTCAGCAGATAGGGCCCGGACAGAAGTGGCCGTCATAAAAGCTCCGCCCCATTCTGCTTCTTCACTTCTTGAGCAAGCTTCCTCCTTTCCCCTAGCATGCCCAGGCTGCAATTTGACCTTGCAGTCCCGCTTGAAGTGCCCTCGCTGATGACACCGGTAGCACTTCAGATTCTTCTTCCAGTCCTTAGGAGCATTGCTCCTCTCCGGTGGATATGAAGATGAAGTCTCCTTTTCAACAGCGGCCTGCACCTTCTTCTTCTTCTTCTTCCCTTCCCAACCTTTCTTCTTGCCTGAGAAGAGAGCCTCGCTGCCTTCCTGATTCAGGTTCACTCCAGCCATCTGCCTTGCTAAGCTCTCCTGCAAGGCAAGCAGATTCTCCAGCTCCAGCAGAGACGGCTGAGTAGCCCACCCTTGAACCGATGTAACAAAGGCCATATACTCCTTCCGCAAGCCGCGGATAATGTGCCTTTTCATCTTTGCCTCAGAGATAGGCTCATCAGGATCCAGTGCCGACAGCTCAGCGCACAAGCTCTTCATCTTTAAGAAGTACTTGGAGATGGAAAGGTCTCCCTGAGTTGCCCTGGCCAACTCATTCTCCAAGAACTGAAGCCGCGCCACATTCTTCCTATTGAACAACTCATCAATGGTTGTCCAAATATCAGCAGCAGACTCACACCCAACGATGTGATCAAACAGTTCCGGAGACACGGCTCTCTTCAGAATGAACTCCGCCTTAGCATTTGTTCTTCTCCAGATCCTCACCTGCTCAGCAGTACCGAAAGCAGCAGTCACTTCCTGTCTGTCGTCTCCACCGACGACTTCCCACAGCTCCTCGCCCAGAAGATAACTCTTCATGCACGACTTCCACTTCTTGAAGTTAGTCGGCGTTAAGAGTTCAATGCCCAGACCTATTGCAAAACTCCCTTCCATTGCAACACCTGTTGGCAACCTTTCAGCAGCTCCGAGCAACAACACAGGTTGATCACCACTCAATCACTGAGTAACAACACTGGCTGACTTCCGCTCACGCAACTGAACCTCAGAAACCTGGCTCTGATACCATGTTAAATTTTCTCAACGTGGTCAACAAGATAGCCCAAACGCCAAATTAATATCTTCGGAACTACCCAGTTCTCACGTTGAACCAGCGGAAACCAAGGACTAGAGGTACAAAGGTTAATCCCAACAAACAATGGAGGAACAAGCAGGTCTTTTATACATTCACTTCTTTACAATGCGAGGCATACATAGCGAGACATGATTTCGCTAGTATAACAGCTGTAAACAGAAAGCACCAAAAAACAAGCCGGGCGGACAGCACCCGAGTCCGCCGAGACCGCGAGGTCGCCGAGGTCGCCGAGTCCGCTGAGCTCGCCCAAGCTATGCTGCAATCCGCCGAATAGACATGGAGTCCGCCGAAGCCGCGAGGCCGCGTGGACACACCGTTATTCGCCTCCTGCTGAACCTGAACTGAGGAACTCCCCTACCCGCCTGAAACAGGCGGACAGGTTATTGAAGCTGGCAAAGTTGAAACAGAACTGACAAGCCGCAGAGCGACCTCCTACTGAGTCCGCAGAGACCGCACACTTCCAAGCACTTGACCGAAGTCACAGCCAAACTCCTGGCTCCTTGAAGTTATCCGCGCGACCTGCACACAGCAAACCGTCAGCCTGAAACAATCCGCGCGGACTGGAAAACACAGACCGCAGCTCCTTGCACACCCCAACTTACTGTTCACTCAAGTTACTTAGGTTACTGTAGATGTGCCAGGGGGGTCCTATTTATAGGCAGGGTGAGGAGTGTGGTCACCGCCCAAGAGATAGCGACACCGCCCCAGCCCGCGCGAATACAAACCACCGTCCGCTGAGTCCGCGAGGACTTAGTCGGTCACCAAGGAAAAACCGCCAGGAGCTAGGCAACCATTGACGAACCCTCTCCAGTCCGCCTAAGCTAAGCGGACAAGGCATCAGCCCGCAAAGCTCCAACCACTGCAGGACAGCACCCTCTTCAATGGCAGTCCGCACCAACCCGAGGCAGTCCGCAAGACTCACACCTCAATCCGCCACAAGTCCACGACCAAAGGCAGACAACAACAGTCCGCCCGGTCACAGCGGACTTGGGGGATACGGCGGACACCATGAACTTGACACAAAGTGTGACCAAGTCCAAAACCATCAAGGGCCAGTGCGAGCATGGCGGACACAAACTCTCGTCCGCCAAACACCCTACCACAGACCGCCACCAGTCCGCGAGCACCTCGCACTTGTCCAACGCAGCAGCTTCCTCCCGGACTCCAAACACCAGTCCGCCAACCGGTCTCCACAGCAAGACCTGCTGTAACACCAGAACTTGACAAGGCCTCAGCCAAGCTCTAAGCTCAGTCCGCAACAGCCAATACCGCAGACACATCAGTCCGCAAGCTTCCCGCGGACAAGAGCCAACCCGCCTTTCAGCACAAGCTTGCACCCGCGGCCACTGAGCAATGCAACAGTCCGCAAGCCTCCATCTGCACAGGCCCCTCCTTGGTAAAGCCAATCAGCAAACACCCTATCCGCAGACACCAGGCCGCATAGTCCGCGGACTCCATGCAACAACCCGCTTAGAAGACAGCCGTCTTCCCACTAGACCTATCACCAGGCCGCACATCTCAGTCTGCCCAGTCCGCCTAGTCCGCCAACGCTGTCCGCCACAGGCCGCCTGGCCTGTCCCGTCACCCACTTCTACTTCACAAATTTCAACAGGGCGATCCTCTCCCCGGTTCTCCACCTCTTCACAGGGAATTACCTGCAAAGCAAAAAATCAGAGATACAGCGGTAATCCACGGAAGGCCACGTACCCTAGGGACGATCTCAACACCCGCCGCCGAGCTGGAGCCCGGACAGTCACCCGCCAGAGACCGCCTAACAATCTTTCCCCTCGCCGACCTAAAAAGAGGGCCGGGGGATCCACGTGCTAGCCAAGGGGCGGCCTCGAGGGCCTCCTCCTGAGTCTTCAGGACCGCTGCCGCCAGGCGAGCTCGCACCTCTTCGCTGACCGGCATCGAGAAACTAAAGTCTGCTCAAAGAAAATAAAGGGATCTGGGGAGCCTCCTCCAGGGGTCAGTGGTATGTATTTATAGCCGGACAGTGGGGGCCCACCAGAAGATTCCCTGCCAGCTCAGCACAGTGCTCGCCGAACACACGGGTTGGATGTTTCTTTCCGAGCTTGAATCAAGCTCAAAAAGAGCGGGGATTGTGTACAACCCCGTGTCCGGCGAGCGGGTCCCGCCAGAGAGGTTGAGCAGACCTGGTCCCGCGACCCGCACACGAACGGCAAAACAGACATACGGGAGAAGGGCTGGCCCGCTCCCGCCCATTTCAGGCGATCTAGCTGGCGAGGCGAGCGAGCAGGTCGCGCGAAGAGTGGCCAAAGCAGATAAGTTTGGCGACCCGCGACTGGCGAGTCGATCGGGGTCGCGGTGACCGCCGGCCAACCCCCACACGCGACCTGGCTGCCGGTCCGCCCGGCAGAAGACAGGCAGCTCGCCCGGCACAGCTCGCACTCGCCCAGCGAGGATGGACGAGCCACAAGAGCCAGGTCGCGCCCGCCTCCCGCGAAGGGGAATTGGAGGCGAGCTGACTCCCCAGGGGTGCAAATAGCTACTCAGAACAGCGGAGCCTCGCTGTTGGCAGACCAGGTTGTACTGCGCATAGCTGCTCAGGACAGCGGAGTTTGGCTGTTGGCAGACCCGACCAAGGCTTTTTGGTATTTCCAGGTCATTTCTTTTGGTTATTGGCAGTTCAGATTCTGAAAATCTATAAATAAGACCCAAGGGGTACCTCAGAGGGGACGCTTTCAGTGCCTCCTGACTCTCATTTTTCGAGTGCTCTCTGAGGGTACCTTAGCTCGGCTTCTGGCTAAGGAGGGGAAGCGCTCAGAGATCTTCCGGGTTTGTGGAGGGACCTCCCTGCCGAGCCCTTGGGTCTGTTCTTTCTTGTCTCTTTCGTTGTTTTTCTTGCAGGAGCAAAGTAGGCGCGAGACCACCCCTTCCCCAAGGGTCGAACTCCACGAGAGGCCTGATTCCGGTTTCAACATTAGGGCGTGTTGTGGTAGGGTCTTGGGGTCAAGGTGTAGCCCCATGGTCATCCTAAACCATTGTTCAGAATTCTACTATTTGCAGACCATGATGATTTTCAACTTCATGTCTAAGCTCCCTTGGTCTTATTGGGCTTCTTAGGGTTTTGTCATGACCTAGTCATGACCAAAAACACTCTTAGGGGTCTAGTTGGAAATGGGATGTTACAAATCCCAATAAACAAAACAAAGATTTCATCCCCGAAATCAAGGTTAAGCCTACGAGAATTTCTACCGAAGAAAAGAAACTTGTAACATCCCATCATGATGCCATGTTTGCTAAATTAGGTTTAAAGGGAAACCTAAATCTATGACCAATTCTCCCAATTGGTAAACAAGATCACAATAAATAAAAGATAAGCCCCCAATAAACAAAAGGTTAGCCTCTACCCTTCCTATAGCAGCACTACTAGTTTAAAGCAGGAAGATAAAATTAAACATCTTGAGGGGTTGTGAGGTATACCTGACTGAACAGCTCTGGATACTTTTTGACGCATCAGGTCCTGCGTTTCTCAGGTATGCTCCTCCTGGCCGTGGTTCCTCCACAGAACTTTGACTAACGGGACCTTCTTGCGACGCAAGATCCGTACTCCTCGGTCGTGGATCCGAACCGACTCTAAGCAAACTGACCGGTCTGAAGCTACCGGCCATTCGGTGGTCAAAATCTGCTGCTCCGGGCGTAGCAGAGCCCTCCTCAGCGAAGAAATATGGAAGACGTCGTGCAGAGCGGCCATCTCTTGTGGCAACTCCAGACTGTAGGCTAGGGGCCCGATCTGCTCCAGGATCCTTTAAGGGCCCATGTACCTAGGGCTGAGCTTCTTCCTCCGACCACACACCCGTGAGACTCCATGCATGGGCCGGATCTTCAAAAACACTCGGTCCCCCACCTGAAACTCCACCTGACGATGCCGGGCGTCATAGTACTTAGCTTGTCTGCTCTGCGCCTCTAACATCCTGTCTTTGATCAGCCTCACCTGAGCCTCGGTGTCTTCAAAAAAAATCTGATCCCAACACCTTCGGATCCTCGTCCTGAATCCAAGAAAGCGGGGTCCGGCATTTCCTTCCATACAAGGATTCGTAAGGCTCCATCCTGATGCTGGACTGGTAGCTGTTGTTATAGGAGAACTCGACCAGGGGTAAGAGCTTCTCCCACGGTTCTCCGCGGTCCAAAATGCATAGCCTCAAAAGATCTTCCAGCGTCCGATTGGTGCGTTCCGTCTGCCCGTCCGTCTGGGGATGGAATGCGGTGCTGAAGGTCAATCGCGTGCCTAAGTAAGCCTGCACGGATCTCCACTCCCTGGAAGTGAACCGGCCATCCCGATCCGACACGATCGTCTTGGGCACCCCGTGATATCGAACGATCTGGTCCACAAATCTCCGCACTAATACTCCCACAGTGTCGTCCTTCCTGATCGGAATGAACCTGGCCACCTTTGTCAACCGACTGACGATGACCCAAATCGAGTCATTTCCCGTCCGTGATCGGGAAAGTCCGTGAATAAAGTCCATCGCGATGTCTTCAAACTTCCACTCTGGTAGCGGGAGTGGTTGCAACAAACCCGCGGGGTTTTTGCACTCCGCCTTCACTAGCTGGCACGCTTCGCAGTGGGTCACAAACTGAGTGATATCCTTCTTCATGGCAGGCCAGTACATAGTCTTCTTCAAATCCGCACTCATCTTCGTGATCGCCGGGTGCACCGAGTATCTGTTGTGGTGGGCCTCCTCCATAATATCTTCCTGGACCTGGCCTCCTTCTGGTATATAAATCTGACCTCTAAAGAATACCACACCATCCCTCATCGTGCAATCTCCTGCTGCACCGTTCTCCAAGGCCTAGAATATTAGCTCCAATTTGACATCTCGCCTCTGTCCCTCTCTGACTCGGTCCCGGATATCGTATGTAGCACTCACCGCAGCTAAATACTCCATGTAAAGCTCGGGGTCCTCAGATGACACCAGTATGATGTGCATATCCTCCAATCTCCTCACCAGCTCCATAGACATAACCTGGGGCCCGGCCTCGGAAGTGGCAGCTCTCCGACTCAATGTGTCAGCCACCGCGTTTGCCTTCCCTGGATGGTAGTGCATCTCATACTGATAATCTGCTAAGAACTCCACCCAATGCCTCTGCCTGATGTTCAGTTCCTTCTGCGTGTCCACGTATTTCAGGTTCTTATGGTCGGAGTAGATGTCGCAGTGGACTCGATAAAGATAGTGGCGCCAGACCTTCAATGCAAAAACGACCGCCCCCATCTCAAGGTCGTGCACCGGGTAGTTCTGTTCGTGCTTCTTCAACTGGCGAGACGTATATGTAATCACATGACCCTTCTGCATCAGTACAACTCCCATACCATGGTAGGAAGCATCGTTGTAGACCTGAAATCCTTCTCTCCCCGAGGGAAGAGCAAGTATGGGAGCCGAGGTGAGTCGGTTCTTTAGCTCCTGGAAAGCTACCTCGCACTGCGGGGTCCACACGAAAGGTACCTCCTTCTTCGTCAACGATGTGAGCGGGAGGGCGATTCGAGAGAATCCCTCCACGAACTTCCGGTAGTAACCGACAAGTCCTAGGAAACTTCGTACGTCGGTGGCTGCCTTCAGCTGCAGCCAATCCCGAATGGCCTGAATCTTTGCCGGATCCACTGCCAACCCGGCTCCACTGATAATATGGCCTAAGAAGCCCACCTCCTTCAGCAAGAACTGACATTTGATAAACTTTGCATATAAATGATTCTCCCGCAGTCTCTGTAGGGTCAGTGCCAGATGGCGAGCGTGCTTCTCCTCCATTCCTGAGTAGATGAGGATGTCATCGATAAACACAATGACAAACACGTCTAGATACTCCTTGAAAACCTGGTTCATGAGGATCATGAACGCCGATGGTGCATTCGTGAGCCCGAAGAGCATCACCTTAAACTCAAATAATCCATATCTACTACTAAAGGCAGTCTTCTGAATATCCTCCTCTCGAATCCGAAGCTGGTAGTATCCCGACCTCAAATCTAATTTCGAAAAGAACTGCGCCCCCTGCAGCTGGTCGAACAGCTCATCTATCCTTGGCAAGGGATAGGTGTTCCAGACTGTTAGCCGATTTAGTGATCGGTAGTCGATGCACAATCTGAGTGTCCCGTCTTTCTTTTTGACGAACAATACCGGAGCTCCCCATGGTGAAGAGCTTGGCCGGACAAATCTGGCTTCCACTAGCTCCTGAAGCTGGCTACGAAACTCTGTCAATTCCCTTGGGGCCATCCGGTAAGGGGCCTTAGATGCCGGCTTGGCCCCCGGCACAAGCTGTATCTGAAAGTCCTGCTCCCTATGGGGGGTAATCCGGGTAATTTTTCTGGAAAAACGTCCGCAAAATCCCGCACCACCGGGATATTCGATATAGAATCCGTGGCCTCCGCCATTTCAAATAGCACCTCGTAGACCTCCTCCCCCTGTAAATAGGCCTTAACGACCTGTACTAAAGATAAGGGTATACTGGAGGCAGGTCTTATACCTTCGATGATGATGACAGAGTCCCCGTGCCTCACGGTGATCCTCTTTTCTTGACAATCAATATGGGCATGGTTCCAGTGTAACCAAGTCATGCCCAGGATCATCTCGAAGACTGGCATCCTCAGGATAGTAGCCGATACTTCGAATGACTTTCCTCCAATTTTTGCCTCCATGTTGCAATGGGCAGAGGTGAGTATCTCTGATCCGTCGGGTAGATGCACCCTCCTCATAAGGCCTGTGAATCTCTCCACTCCTTCCAGTCCTTCCGATTTGAGTAATCCTTGATAGGGACCGTATGGCTACCTGAGTTTATGGCTTAGGTAGCCATTCTCGTGTTATACTCCTCCTTTATTCTTTTTAGATATCTCCTTAGCTTAACCAAGTTCATACCCAAAGTCTATTTCAGACTAGGGCACACTCTAAGTTATCGTGGTTAGTCATGTCTCCTAGTGGGTTGAGTCTAACTCGTTTACTAGAGAATTATAAGATGGGATTTTCGCAGCCGGAGGTGCTCCCTGCTGGGGGCAGGGTTTGTCGCAGGCTATAAACAAAAATTCCAATTGCTAGCTGATGAACAAGTGGAAATAATGAAAAGGTGGACTTTACATGTGATTCCCCTTATGGGCACACCACTGCTTCCGCTACTTAGTTTGTCCCCAAACTAAACTCGAGCGGGGGTATCCCAGGGTTGTGGACTGCTACTTTTCGATCGAGGTCTGCTCTGATACCACTTGTAAGACCCCCTTTTTTAATTTTTAACACGGGGGTCTTAGGCCAAGAACCGCCGTTTTGCGGTGACTCCTTCACGCCCTGAAGGGTTATCACCACAAAGCGTCGATTCTGCCGGCAAATTCGATCACAGAAAAGTAGCTCAACAAAGTAAATGCAAACTAGCAGTCCACAGATAATCACATATCATATAGATAATCTCCACGAAGGGAGTGTCCACAGAATAATATATCAGAGTAGTACAATACGGGCTTATGCCCGGTACATCATGTCCTCACTACAAATCACTCATGCGGAAGCAAAAGCAGAAAATCTACTCAAGGTCGAGACTTAAGGTCCCGGCTGTATGAACTCCGGAGCTAGACTGCCCCATCTCCAAGTGCACCGGTCTCTGGGGCTGCTCCTCCATGCTGGGCTCCACGATTCCCTAAAGTGATGCGGTTCGAAAACCATTAGTCTAAAAGACTAAGTCCTATCATCCCCCACCCCTTCCCCCATGGCTCCTAGGCACCGAGCGGAGAGGAAGAAAGGGGAGGACTTGAAGGTGGAGAATGATCAAAAACAGATGGCAGCGGACCTACACTAGCAATTCTATAATAGATATTGACAATAAGATGAAATATGAAAAGTAACCTTCACTTATGTGAGAACACATAAGACAAGGGGTCTTCTGCAAGACTTCCATCGTATAAAGAGTCCCATACCAATTTATACGTTGGGGTGTCGGTTATCAAACAGCAATATATATGTATATATCAAAATTGATCTTAATTTATAAACTTGCCCACACAAGTTTATAGACCAAGGGGTCGTATTGCAGGGCCTAAAATATAAGCGTCTCATTCCATTTATACTTTAGGTGTCAGGGTTAAATGAATCGATTATGCTTTGACATGCAAGTGGGTATGATGGATCATGCAAGTGCAACACACATACCCGACTCTGTGCACACAGACTTTTAGTTCCCCCCTTTCTGGAGCCGTAACCTCCCAGGATACCTCCGTAGTGGCAGACAGAAGCGGTGGGTTGGGCCTCGCCCACCTCTAAACTAGTAAAGCACTACCGGTCAGACATATCGTACGCCTCAACGCTTGGTGCACGAAGCGGACTCCTGCGTACTCTTGCCGGCTGGCGTATCGAACTTCTGTTGGCGAAGTGCTAGCCACACATGCCGAGTCAGCATATTGACGTCAGTGCATCGACCCTCCAATACCGAAGACCCACCACCTTAATTTTCTTTCCTTTTATGCACATGTAAATTTAACGTATCCAAAAAAAGACCGAGCCGAAGCTCCCCGGACTAGAAATGTCCGTCTCAAACAATCGAGCCGAAGCTCCCCGGACCCAAACGTCTGTCTCTTAACCATCCAAGACGAAGCTTCCAACTATCTTCCAGTGCTATCAGTGTTCGTGAAATTTGTAACCCTAATTACTAAGTTACTCTTTCAGCTTGTTAATACAGTTTACGTTAACCCATGACTGCCCCCGGTATTCCCTGTGAAGGGCTCTCAAGGGTCACTAGGAACTATGCTGGGATTACGCCCAGCGTTCCCTTTCGCAAGGTACTTATTATTATTGGTTGATTCCCTTACCCATTACTTTCTCATGTTACGATAGGCTAATCCTAGGGTGATTTGACTCTACCTCACCGCGGGGAGGACGATCTTTCGTCGAACCCGTGCGCCTCTAAACCCCAGCCAAAACAACACCCTACTCATTTTATCTTCCAATGATGCTCCTAATTCTATTTATACCTTCCAGCAAACCACTAAACCCAACTCATGTGCTCTAATTCATATTCCATCTTATTACCTGCAGTTTTACTAAATGCAGACCACTTAAGCTATATGACCCGTAAAATGGAAAGTATACCAAACGATCATCCAACACTCACATAATAATTATTAGAGGGCTATAATGGCATTTGTAGCCTAAATCCATAATTTCCTAATTTTCATAATTTAACTGATAATTCATTTATTTATTCTAGTAACCAAAAGTTCCATGTTTGAACATGAAGTACAAGTTTTAGACAAGATAAAATTCCACTAAATTTATGTTAAATGCAAAATGAATAACCAGCTAAAAATCCAGAATCTCCCAATTTTTCAGCAAGGTTTAAGCCCTTAAATGTTATTTCAAATTTATTTCACAATAAATCATTTAAAGGGGATGTACAACAATATTACTTCCAAAAATTCAGAGAAAATTCCAGGATGATTATAAGGATACATAAAACCTCTAGATAAAGTTTTATAATTTTTTTTAGAAAGAATTATTCTCTGAATTAATTTAATATCAAAGTCTCAAAATTATGGATTTGTAAAGGAAGTGCTTTAAACAGCCCTCTAAAAATTATGAATAAATTTCTACAAGTATATTTTGGCCTCAAATCATCAAAACCTAAGTCTCATGATTTTGCAACAGATATATCATCAATAATTAATTTTATTCTACCAAAGCCCCTTTCCAAAACTTGTGAAGGAAGTACTAAATATAGTCAAGTAAAAATTATAATAAAATTCAGGGATATTCACCTAGGCCTGAATTATCTTCTGACCAAGTTCCATCAGATTCAAATGAAGATAATAACCAGAAGTAATTTAAACATCATTTTGGGCCTTTTGGTATTTAACAAATGAAGTACCAGAAATATAATCCATAAAATTCTAGTAAAATTACCAGGGGTTCTAGATGGTCTAAAACTTACTCTACTCAAGTTCCATAACTGTTAGTTAAGGTTTAGTGGCTGAATTTACAAATTTGTGCTTCTACCCTAAAACTAGGGTTAGGGTTTTGAGGTGCCTACCTTCCTCCTAGTCCCCTAAGATTTCTTCCAGATAACTTAGGTTGCTCTACCTTCACTTCTACTGAGTTTTCATGGTCATACAAGGGTATTAGCCCCTATGTCCTTCACAACTCCCAAAAGTCCTTCCTTAGGGTTTGAGGTTGAACCCTTGGGTAAATCAAGCCAAAATCATCCCATTTTCCTTAAGAGCGTGACATTGGCCATGCCAAGTCAGTGTCCAAAACCTCAGCCTCTGTTGAGGGGAGGTGACCACCCTAAGTCCATAGTGCACTTTTAATCAAAAGTACCTCCTTAAGGCCAAACTAGGGTTTGGTGATTCCCCAACCAAAACCTCTCCAAATTATTTGAAATTTTGTACAGAACTAGGTATTAATGCCATGGACCACTCACCAAATTTTGGGAGGGTTTGGAGGTCATTAGACCACTTAATTAAAATACCATAGCATTATTAAATAAAAGTAAAAACTTTAGGCAAATTGTCTCTAAAAATTCTGAATTTTGGGCAGGCCCTAGTATAGCTAGGTTGGACTCCCTGCCAAAATTTCAAGTAATTTGGATCAAGGATGAAGTGTGGGCACTCAGTTTAAAGTCTGCCTGGCCCTAGGTATAGGTCCCACCAAAATGGGTGCCTTGGTCAAACAAGGCACAATGGGTCCAAATCAATTTTGTCTTAAAGTAGACCCCTAGTGCTAAATTTCTATGTTGACCACTTTTTCTTTTATGGCACCTAAGTATTTTTAAAATTTAACACCAATAATAACAAAATCTGTGACAAAATGAAATTATTATAAATATATATCCTATAGTTTAATATCATAACCGCACGAATCTTAAAGAACCCCTGGACGGAATCCCTTCATCTTCCTCCTTGGGCCGACGGCCAGGATTCATCCCGCCTAGAGCCACTTCCAAGCTCTGCCGCCGGTGATCCAGCCCCTTCCGCGGCCGGCCACCGCCACCACCACCTCCGTTGAGGTGGTGGCTATCGCCAGGCGGCGGCACAGCCGCCGGAGGGGTGTTTTCCGGCGGTTCTAGTAGGAAATTTTTTTGCCGAAAACCATGAAAACCATGGTTTGGATCGGGCTCAATTGAGCCCGAACCTTGAACCTAAAGAAATCTACGATCTACCCGTGAGATAAGGAGAGGAGGAGGACCTTCCTGGCGGCCTGAATGCGAGTCGATCTTCGGGTTGCCATGGTAGTGGTGCCGCCGGCCGGATTTCTGCAACAGTGTAGTCAAGTTGCTCGAATTCCTCAGGTAAATGATGGGAAGGGCTCCTCTCATGTCACTGATGGTGTTTAAATCATTAGTTGGGGAGGGGAGAGGCCAAACATCAATGGCCATTAATGCCCTTTGAAGGCTTGGCTCGGGTTGAGTGGGGGGGGGGGGGGGGGGCTGAATTTACCCCTTGGGGGCCGGGAAACTGCTGGAATCAACTCCTCTTCCCTAGAGGAGTTTATTGCAGCCATAAAGGGTGGATGTTGACCTCCTTGGCCGGCTCCCACCATCCTTTCTTCTCCCCCAACTCTCTCTCTCCACCATTATCATGAAAGGAAGCTCCTTTCTTTCTCCTAGTTACCCATGTTGACTGGTCAACACCATAGGCTAAGTGCAGCCTGTTGGAGTTACCATGATGATCTGGAAGTGATCAAACATGTAGTCTCACTGCCAACGCGATATGAGCCTACAGGGTCGCACATAAGAGATGTGGAGAAGTTGGTTGATTGACTGTGTTGTTAAAGGTTACCAATCACCGACCTGAATAGGGTTGTGGGCAAAGTGTTGCCTTAAAGGATCGTCGGGTTGGGCAAATTTTGCCTTGGAAGGCTGGTTAGATTGTCGTCCGAGGGTCGATAGCATTCGTCGAGAATCATCTTTCTGATTCCCGCCGATTGACGAGAATCATCTCTTTGATTCTCGCCGATCGACGAGAATCATCGAGAATCAACATGCTGATTCTCGACGATCGACGACTTCGACATGTATCGTCGATCACGGCTCGACGATCGACGAGTTCGTCGTGTATCATCAAGTCATGCTCGACGATCGGCGAGAATCGTCGAGTATTGCACTCTGATTCTCGCCGATCCATTATGATGCTCGATGATTGATTCTCGCCGAACCTGCTCAGTGATTCTCGCCGATTGTCGCCGATTCTCACCGATTGATACTCGCCGATTCTGAACCCTATTTCGGGGTGGTCTGCGGATAGCGATTTTCCTGGGTTTATTTATACCTTTGGTATAAATAGGACACTTAGGGTTTTCGGGAACTTGCTCGCGATTTTCTCCTGTAGCGAATCGAACCCGACGGAAGAGTTCCGCTCGTTCGCTCCGCCGATCCCGATTCCCTCCGCCGGAAGAGTTCCGCCGCCGTGTTCGCTCCGTCGACCTCCTCTTCTCCGGCGACTGTCGCTGGTGCTGCTCTTCCTGGCGCGGACCTAGCAGTCCGTGGAATAGCAGAGGTGCGGTCTTCTCCATCCCGATCTTCCGTGTGACGGAAAGACCGGTGTTCTCCCGCTCGTGTGGATTTCTGCAGAAACGTGGACATTATTCCACGTAGAAATCTCCACCAGCAGAAATCAAAGTTTGGAGCATCTCCGTTGAGTTGTGACTCAACGCCACCGAGGTAATTTTTGCCTAGTTTTTACTAACTTCTTAATTCAACGTTCATGGCCCGATCCACATCTCTTTGGGTTTTTCTTGATGTTTATTTTTCCGCTGCGTGCACAAGCGTTGTGCCATCCTCATAGAGAAACCCAACAGTGGTATCAGAGCGAGGTTTCGGCCATGATCGTTGTTTTGGAAGTTTGTTATTCCAGTGCGTGTAAACCTAGGGATTTAGAAGTGTTCTAAATGTCTAGATTTAGTCTTGGTCTCCTCCAAGAACGTCTGGGATTTCGTGGGAATTTCTAAGTGTTAGAAATTGTTGTCTCCTTAGCAGTAACCATCCCTCGAGTATGTTTTGGATTGTGAATCCAACATAGAGAGATGAGCTTGTCTACTGCTTTAAGTTGAGTTGTCTTTGCCTTTGTCCAATGCATGTAAATTTGAGGATTTGGAAGTTTCCGGATGTTCAGATTTAGCCCTTCCTTCTATCAAATGTTGATGGTGTCAGGATGTGCACATAAGGGATGCATGTGGTTTTAGAAGAATTTTGTTTTTCTTTGGATGTGCACATTGATCAAATGTTGATCATGGTTAATTGTTAACCTATAATTGAAAAATCCCTTCATCTAATATTAAGTGTTCGGATGCCTTCCGATGGATGACACTATTCCTGCCTCGATCGATGAAATGTGGGCTTGCCAAAGCAAGGTGCATTAATTTATCTTGGTAAGGGTGCGAGTGGATAATTGTGATATCCCACTATCGACATCGGGTCATACTTAACTAGGTGACCTCAAAGGTTGAGTGCTTAGAGGCATAGGGTTGGCATGCACCATATGATGGATGCGAATAAGGAGTTATTCACCAACCATACAAGAATTGCATGAGGATGCAATTGGCAAGCGTTGCCTACCTAAATAACCGCATCGTGAGAGGAACGCCAAAGCGGACTCATAGTGTTGGTGAAATACGGATCTTGTCCACTAAGAGAGTAGCTCGCATGAACTCTCCGATTTGTTAGTGAGGGCTATCATTTCCAATAAAATAGTGGGAGTATTTTAATTAAAGTCCAAATTAAAATAAATTGTATTTGAAATTTGGTACTGATTTTATTCTGCATAAATTCTTGTAGAATTCCATGGCAAGTGTTTCACACTCCACGTTGTCTCTGAGAGCCATCCTTGAGAAGGATAAGCTCAGTGGGACAAATTACATGGACTGGTACAGGAACCTGAGAATTGTTCTCAGGCAGGAGCGAAAGCTCTATGTCTTGGAAGAAGAAGCCCCCGAGGTGCCGACCGGGAACTCTTCCCGTGCTGAGAAGGATACTTATAAGAAGTATACTAACGATGCTTTGGATGTCTGTTGTAGTTGGAGACCGGGCGGTCTATCTTGGCGGGTTAGAGACCGCGCGGTCTGGCGGTTTGACTCGGCGACTTGTAAACCGGGCGGTCTAGCAATCTTCACAGGCGACCTCTCTGCATCTCTTACTGTAAGCCGTGCGGTTAGTCCTTCTGTCTAACCGCGCGGCCTGTGCGGTTTACTTTGTACAGTCCGCTTAGCTTGTAAATTTTAGTCCCACATCTCTTATTTGTATTCTCTCTTCTCTCCTCCATTCTATATAAGGGAGGGCATACCTTTGTAATAGTTATCTTTTTTGGATAATAAAATTTCGATTATTCAAAAGTTTATTCGGCTTGTTCTCTTCTTTTTGCTTCCTTTCTCTACTTTCTAACATGGTATCAGAGGACACGGTCTTTTCCTCCTGATTCTGTGCGCTCTCTGTTGTTCGCGGCTTGTCTTCCGCGTTCTGCGGCTTGTTCGCGGCTTGCCTTCTCCTCTGTCCGCGCGGCTTGTTTCTATCCGCGCGGCTTGTTTCTGTCCGCTGCCTGTTTGCGCGGCTTGCTCTTCTTGTTTCTCTTCTCCTCCTGCTCTTTGTCGCAGCGACCTGTTTCCGTGTCGTCGCGCTCCTTGCTCTTTCCTGCCGCTCCGACTTCCTAGTCGCTGCGGTCTGTCTCTGTCCGCGTGTGTTGTCTCTGCACTCGCGGTTTGCTGCTGTGATCTGCCTGACCGTGCGGGTTGTTCCTTTCTTACCCGCATCTTGGTCGCGGTCACCTGCTCTTCTCCTCTCTTCTGTTCGCTCGGCCTTTTTCAGTCCGCGCGACCTCTTCCCCGCTGTGCCCTTGACCGCATTCTCGCAACTGCTGTGATCTGCCTGACCGTGCGGGTTGTCCCTTTCTTACCCGCATCTTGGTCGCGGTCACCTTGCTCTTCTCCTCTCTTCTGTTCGCTCGGCCCTTTGCAGTCCGCGCGACTTCTTCCCCGCTGTGCCCTGATCTGAATCCTAGCCGCTCGTGTTCACGCGGCTTCTTCCCTTTTGTTCCCGCCGCGGTTTCACGCGGATTCTTCCTTGTTTGAGCGGCCTCTCCGCCTCTTCGCTCTTAGCCGCTTCTCTTGTTAGTCGCCGCGACCTCCTGGTTTAGTCGCGCGGCTTGTGCTCTGCACCTTGGTCGTGGCCCTTCGTGCCGCTGGTGTGCTGTCACCGAGACCGCTGCAGTTTCTTCTTCCTCCCTTCATGGCTTTCGCCTCGGTTGTCACGTCTTCTGGTCGTGCACACTTTGTTACTCAGGGCAAATGGCTGATCGACACTGGTGCTACGAATCATATGACCGGCCATCTCCCGTGTTTCTCTCTCCTAGAAAAACATGCTCGCTTGCCCCCAGTTATTCTCGCTGACGGCTCTTCATCATCAGTTCATGGCACAGGGATAGTTTATGTCACCCCGTCTCTTCACTTGGCGGATACTCTATACGTGCCCCAGTTCCCGTGCAACTTATTATCTGTTACATCTCTTTGCAAGCAATTACAGTGTTCCATCACATTTACTTCTACTTCTTGCTCTTTTCAGGATCCGGACTCCCAACGGACGATTGCTACTGGGACTGAGAGTGGCGGCTTATACTTCCTAGACAACATTTCTGCTTTTTCCACCTTCTCCTCCACCTCCACAGATCTTCTCCAATGGCATCTCCGCCTTGGTCATGCTCCTCCCCGTCTTCTTCGTCAACTTCTGCCCCACCTTCCTCCTCAAAGTCCTCCGCTCAACTGTGAGGCCTGTCAGCTTGGCAAGCATCACCGCTCCTCCTTCCCTCCAAAGCACGTTCGTAGCTCTACCCGTCCGTTTGATCTTATCCACTCCGACATCTGGGGTCCTTCTCCTACTCTTACCATTGGTCGGGGTAGTTCCTATTTTGTCACGTTCATTGATGATTTCTCTCGCTGTACGTGGGTGTATCTGTTAAAAGATCGCTCCGAATTATTTTCTGTATGGACATCCTTCTATCTCATGATCAAAACTCAATTTGATGTTTCTATCAAAGTTTTTCGGTCTGATAATGCCGCAGAATATCTCAGTCGTGACTTCTCTACATTCTGCATGCAAAATGAGATTCTTCATCAAACTAGTTGTGTCTATTCTTCACAACAAAATGGTGTAGCCGAACGCAAAAACCGACACCTGCTCGATGTCGCTCGCACCTTGATGACCCAGATGCATGTTCCTCGCTCCTATTGGGGCTATGCTGTTCTCCTTGCCTGCTACCTCATCAATCACATTCCCTCCACGGTTCTCCATGGCCAAACCCCGTTCTCCATTTTGTATCCGGGCAAGGAGCCGTTTCATCTCCCTCTCCAAATCTTTGGATGCACTGCCTTTGTGCATGCCCCTTCTGCCACCCGTGATAAGCTCTCCCCTCGCTCCACCAAATGTGTCTTTCTGGGGTATTCCACCACTCAGAAAGGCTACTGTTGCTTTGATCCCGTCCTTCGTAAGCAGTTCGTCTCTGCTGACGTCACCTTCTTCGAGAATACCTCCTACTTCTCGGATGCCTCTTCTCCTCTTCTCCCCGCTTTTGATTCTCCTGCCGTTCCCTTCGTTCCCTCGTCTCCTCCTACACTTTCCACCACTACACCGTATCCACCCCCTCCTCTTCCTCCACCTCTCTCTCTCCCTTCCCCACCACTCTCTCCCTCCTCTCCGCTGCCGTCGCTCTCTTCTCCCGGGCCAGCTTTCTCTACCACGGATGCTCCGGATACCGCGGGCCCGGCTGACCTGGATCTTCCTATAGCTCTTCGCAAAGGGGTGCGGACGTGCACCTTACACCCCTTGCTGCTGTTGTTTCCTATGATCGTCTTACTCCTTCTCGCAGGGCCTTTGCACTGGCTATCTCTGCCACTGCCACACCCCGCTCCTATCAGGAGGCCCTTGCTATTCCTCACTGGAAGATGGCCATGGATGCGGAAATGGCGACACTCACTGAGCGGGGTACCTGGACTCTTGTTCCTCCTCCCTTTGGCACTGATGTTGTTGGCTGTCGCTGGGTCTTTGTGGTCAAATTTAGCCCAGACGGCACTGTGGATCGGTATAAGGCTCGCCTTGTGGCTAAGGGCTTTACTCAGACCTATGGGGTTGATTACTTTGACACCTTCTCCCCTGTGGCTCGTCTCAGCACAATCCGGGTTCTTCTCTCTGTGGCCGTCAATCGGGATTGGCCAATTTCTCAGCTGGACGTCAAGAATGCCTTCCTTTATGGTGATCTTCACGAGGCCGTTTACATGGAGCAACCTCCTGGGTATGTTGCTCAGGGGGAGACACGAGTATGCCGGCTGCAGAAGGCAATTTATGGCCTCAAGCAGAGTCCTCGAGCTTGGTTTGACAAGTTCAGCGGTATTGTGGCGGCTGTTGGTTTTGTGCGAAGCTCTGCTGATCACTCTCTCTTTATTCGCAAAACTCCTTCTGGGCTGGTTGTTCTTGCTGTATACGTCGATGATATTCTTCTCACTGGCGATGACCAGGAAGGGGTAGCCCTGACAAAGCTACATCTTCGCCAACATCTGATCACTAAAGATATGGGCTCTCCAAAGTACTTTCTGGGGATCGAACTCTCTCGGAAGCCCGACTCCTTAGTTCTCTCTCAGCGTAAGTATGCCCTTGATCTTTTAAAAGAGGCAGGATTGACTGGAGCTAAACCTGCCCGATGTCCCATGGCTATTGGGGAGGACAAAACCTGGACAGATGATTCGCCTCTTCTTTCAGATAGTTCGCGGTACAGGCGTCTGGTTGGTAAGCTCATATATCTCACAGTGACCAGACCCGACATTTCTTATGCTGTGGGCAAGGTGAGTCAATTCATGCAAGCGCCCAGGGAATGTCATCTTCAGTCCGCCTTGCGGATCTTGGAATATGTCAAAGCAGCGCCTGGGAAAGGATTACTGTTTCAGAAGAATGGTCATCTGAGGATTGAAGCCTACTCAGATGCAAGTTATGCTGATGACAAAGGGGATCGCATGTCTACCTCAGGTTTTTGCACCTTTATTGGGGGAAATCTGGTGAGCTGGAAGAGTAAAAAGCAGTCTGTTGTCTCCAGGTCCAGTGCAGAAGCTGAGTATCGCAGTATGGCGTCAACCACTTGTGAGTTGAAATGGTTGCGGGCTCTCATGCTAGATTTAGGAGAGGTGTACAACCATCCTCTACCTATGTTCTGTGATAACAAGGCCGCCATATACATCTCCAAAAATCCGGTATTCCATGAAAGAACAAAGCACATTGAGGTTGACTGCCATTTCATTCGTGAAGAGATTTTAAAAGAACAGATTTGCACTCCGTTTGTCACATCTGATAAAGAGCTAGCTGACATCTTCACCAAGCCAGTCTCCGCCTCGTTTCTGCATGTTTGCGACAAGCTGGGCATGATTGATATATATGCTCCAGCTTGAGGGGGAGTGTTGTAGTTGGAGACCGGGCGGTCTGTCTTGGCGGGTTAGAGACCGCGCGGTCTGGCGGTTTGACTCGGCGACTTGTAAACCGGGCGGTCTAGCAATCTTCACAGGCGACCTCTCTGCATCTCTTACTGTAAGCCGTGCGGTTAGTCCTTCTGTCTAACCGCGCGGCCTGTGCGGTTTACTTTGTACAGTCCGCTTAGCTTGTAAATTTTAGTCCCACATCTCTTATTTGTATTCTCTCTTCTCTCCTCCATTCTATATAAGGGAGGGCATACCTTTGTAATAGTTATCTTTTTTGGATAATAAAATTTCGATTATTCAAAAGTTTATTCGGCTTGTTCTCTTCTTTTTGCTTCCTTTCTCTACTTTCTAACAATGTCGAATGCCTTATGCTTGCCACCATGAACTCTGAGCTTCAGAAGCAACATGAGAACATGGGGTGCAAGGAGATTGACGAGCATCTCAAGAAAATGTTTCAAGGGCAGGCTCGTCAAGAGAGGTTCGACATCACGAAAGCGTTGTTTCAGTGCAAGATGGGAGTTCGAGACTCAGTAGGGACTCACGTACTCAAGATGATTGGGTAGATCGAGGACCTTGAAAGGCTGGGTTTTCCTCTTGGTCAAGAGTTGGCCACGGATCTGATCCTGCAATCATTGCCGGACAGTTATGAGCAGTTCGTCTTGAACTACAACATGAATGAGATAAACAAGACACTGCTCGAACTCCTAGGCATGTTGAGAATTTCCGAAATCAACATGAAGAAGGCCAATCCTACCAGCCCCATACTGATGGTGCATAAGGGCAAGGGCAAAGCCAAGGGTTCCAAGAAGACGAAGGTGGGACCTAAGTCATATCTTGAGCCCAAGTCTTCAGCACTGATGAAAAAGAAAAGCACGTTGAAGGAAGGGAAATGCCACCACTGTGACAAGGCTGGTCATTGGAGGAGGAACTGTCCTTCATACATTGAGGGTCTGCAGAAATTGAGGGGAGGTATGACTTCCGCTTCAAATGTTTACGTTATAGAGATAAACCTTTCTGCTCCTTCATCTTGGGTATTGGATACCGGATGTGGTTCTCACATTTGTACAAATCTGCAGGAACTGGGAAGGAGAAGATTGCTGAGTAAAGGGGAGGTGGACCTCCGCGTCGGCAATGGAGCAAGAGTTGCTGCTGTAGCCGTAGGGGTTTATCGTCTTTCTTTGCCCAGTGGGCTTGTAATAGAACTTGATAATTGTTATTTCGTTCCGGCCATAACTAGAAACATTATATCTATTTCATATTTGGACATGATTGGATTTTCTTTTATAATTAAGAACAATTGTTGTTCTATATTTAAGAATGATGTTTGTTGTGCTGTAGCCCAATTGTTTAATGGTCTTTATGTTTTGAACTTGGACCATCTGATCTGTAATGTAGAAAACAATAAAAGACTAAGAACAAATGACTCAAACCCTACGTATCTCTGGCATTGTCGTTTGGGCCATATCAACGAGAAGCGCATATCCAAGCTTCATAGAGATGGACTTTTGGACTCATTTGATTATGAATCATTTGAGCGATGCGAGTCTTGTTTGTTAGGCAAGATGACTAAAGCTCCTTTCACTGGTTATACTGAGAGGGCTGAGGATCTCTTGGGTGTTGTACATAGTGATGTATGCGGACCCATGAGTTCCATGGCTAGAGGTGGGTATTTCTACTTTGTTACATTTTCTGATGATTTCAGTAGATACGGATATGTGTATCTTATGAAGTGCAAATCCGAGACCTTTGAAAAGTTCAAAGAGTTCAAGAATGAAGTAGAAAACCAGTTGGGTAAAAGGGTTAAAGCACTCCGATCTGATCGAGGTGGCGAATACCTAAGTCATGAGTTCCGTGATCATCTGAAAGCGTGTGGTATTGTATCACAGCTCACTCCACCTAGAACACCACAACATAATGGTGTGTCTGAGAGGAGAAATCGTACTCTGTTAGACATGGTACGTTCGATGATGAGTCATGCAGACTTGCCTGTTTCCTTTTGGGGTTTTGCTTTAGAGACTGCTGCAATGACATTGAATCGCGCTCCAACTAAAACGGTTCTGAAGACACCATATAAGATATGGACTGGGAAGCGTCCTAGTATGTCGTTCATTAAAATTTGGGGCTGTGAGGCATACGTGAGACGTCAAATGCCTGACAAGCTGGAACCCAAATCGGATAAATGTTATCTGGTGGGATATCCTAAGGAAACGAACGGGTATTACTTTTACCTACCGTCTGAGGGCAAAGTGTTTGTCACAAGGACTGGTGTCTTCTTGGAGAAAGAGTTCTTATCAAGAAAGACTGAAAAGGTAGAGCTTGAAGAAGTTCAAGAACCACATGTAGTGAATGAACCGGAATTGGATTCTGAGACAGGACTACAAGATGTTGTAGCTAGAGAACCTGCTCAAGGAACACAAGTCCTACGTAGATCTGGTAGACCGAGGTTTGAGCCTGAGAGATATGGATTTCTCGTATCTCAAATAGGTAATGTGTTGCTTATGGATCATGATGATGAACCAGCAACCTACCAAGAGGCTATGGATGGACCGGACTCCGACAAATGGCTTGAGGCTATGAAATCCGAAATGGACTCCATGTATGCAAACCAAGTTTGGAACTTGGTGGAACCACCTGAAGGGGTACGACCCATAGGGTGCAAGTGGGTCTTCAAGAAGAAGACCGACATGGATGGGAATGTACAGACATTCAAAGGGCGACTGGTGGCTAAGGGTTTCAAGCAAATTCATGGTATTGACTATGATGAGACCTTTTCCCCTGTTGCTATGGTAAAGTCCATAAGGATATTGCTTGCTATTGCTGCGTATTATGACTACGAGATCTGGCAGATGGATGTCAAAACGGCTTTCCTTAATGGAAACCTCCTTGAGGAAGTGTATATGACACAACCCGAGGGTTTTGTATCCCCAGATGAAGCCACTAAAATATGCAAGCTGAATAAGTCCATTTATGGACTGAAACAGGCCTCTCGAAGTTGGAATCTTCGTTTTGATGAGAAAATCAAAGAGTTTGGTTTCATCAAGAATGAAGATGAGCCTTGTGTTTACAAGCGAATCAGTGGGAGCATTGTTGTCTTCTTGATATTTTATGTAGATGACATACTGTTGATTGGGAATGACATTCCTACCCTGAAAGTTGTTAAGAACAACCTAAGGAACTGCTTTTCAATGAAGGATTTGGGTGAAGCGACTTATATACTCGGTATTAAGATCTATAGAGATAGATCGAAGAAGTTGCTGGGTTTGACCCAGAGTACGTACATCGAAATGGTGTTGAAGCGGTTCAACATGCTTGAGTCCAAGAAAGGATTTTTGCCCATGTCTCATGGTGTGAATCTCTCTAAGGACCAGTGTCCAAAGTCTTGTGAAGATAAGGACCGCATGAAGTTGATTCCATATGCTTCGGCAATTGGATCAATCATGTACGCGATGTTATGTACTCAACCCGATGTCTCCTTTGCTTTGAGCATGACTAGCAGGTATCAGTCAGACCCCGGTGAGTGTCACTGGATTGTAGTCAAGAATATCCTGAAGTACTTGGGAAGGACTAAGGAAGTGTTCTTGGTGTATGGTGGAGAGGAAGAGCTCGTTGTAAGTGGTTACACGGATGCTAGCTTCCAAACTGATCGAGACGACTCCAAGTCTCAGTCAGGTTTTGTGTTTTGCCTGAATGGAGGAGCTGTGAGCTGGAAGAGTTCCAAGCAAGAGACAGTTGCTGATTCTACAACAGAGGCCGAGTATATCGCAGCAGCTAATGCGGCGAAGGAGGATGTATGGATTAGGAAATTCATCGGCGAGCTTGATGTAGTTCCTAGCATTGTTGGTCCCGTAGTTCTCTACTGTGATAACAATGGTGCAATTGCACAATCTAAGGAACCTAGATCTCATCAGCGCTCCAAGCACATACTCTGGCGGTTTCATCTTATTCGTGAGATTGTCGAACGAGGAGATGTAAACATTTGCAGAGTGCCGACTGAGGAAAATATTGCGGATCCGCTGACAAAGCCTCTCGCGCAGAGAAAGCATGATGGTCATACTAGATCGATGGGTATACGATACCTAAATGATCAACTCTAGCGAGAATCTTGTGGGTTGCATGTAATCTTGTATTTTGTTGGCTGTTTGTTCGTATGATGAACTGTGTACCTAATTTTCCTTTTATAATTAATGACAAATTCTTTTATTATGTTTTTCTATATGATAGTTAAATGTTAACATAATAGATACCCTGAGAATGTTCGCTTCCATGGGACATCAAGTACGTGACTTGAATGTGAGAGCCCATGATTTATTTGAAGCTTCATTCTTAAAGGTCCCTGGTCGAGTATCATCATAGAAGCTAAGGGTGATGATGGTACATGGAGACTAGCACGTGTGTTGACTGATGACCGGTTCTCACAGGTCATGATATTGTGATATCAAGTCATCACGTGGGTACTTGTTAGTGAACAAGTTGTACTGGACAGACCCAACCTGAGCATGCTCTGTGGATTGTCATCCAATCGTGTCACGAGTAGGTCTCAATTGACAATGGTGTTGTGATCCTTTGACCTGAAGTCACAGTATTCATCAAGTGAGGAAGAGCGTGCTTTGATGCCATCTAAAGTCTTCCTTGAGAAAGGTTGATGATAAGGGTGGTTGTTGGGCATGTTATGAATCATTTGGGTGTTTGTGTGTGAGCAGATATGGGATTTGTCCTCATGTATGACAGGAGTTGCATCCATGGGCCCCTTGATGGAACTGGACTGAGAAATGCATGACTATGCTTGGTTGAGTCAATATGTGATATTGGACTCACCATTCTCTAGAAGTCCGTCCTGGATCAAGAAACTTGGATTGAGCTATTACGAGGGTGACACGGTCCATGCCTCTAGTTCTTTCCGGATGTAAGGGACAAAGGGACAAAGACAACACTGATACATTGGTCATAAAGGCTTATGAGTTATAAACTCTTATTGCTTGGGGAGCAATGATGCATTGCTAGATGCCGCTCATTATTTGTGAGGTTTTTGCTTTGATACTTTTGAGATCAAGTGGGAGACTGTTGGAGTTACCATGATGATCTGGAAGTGATCAAACATGTAATCTCATTGCCAACGCGATATGAGCCTGCAGGGTCGCACATAAGAGATGTGGAGAAGTTGGTTGATTGACTGTGTTGGTAAAGGTTACCAATCACCGACCTGAATAGGGTTGTGGGCAAAGTGTTGCCTTAAAGGATCGTCGGGTTGGGCAAATGTTGCCTTGGAAGGCTGGTTAGATTGTCGTCCGAGGGTCGATAGCATTCGTCGAGAATCGTCTTTCTGATTCCCGCCGATCGACGATAATCATCTCTTTGATTCTCGCCGATCGACGAGAATCGTCGAGAATCAACATGCTGATTCTCGACGATCGACGACTTCGACATGTATCGTCGACCGCGGCTCGACGATCGACGAGTTCGTCGTGTATCATCAAGTCATGCTCGACGATCGGCGAGAATCGTCGAGTATTGCACTCTGATTCTCGCCGATCCATTATGATGCTCGATGATTGATTCTCGCCGAACCTGCTCAGTGATTCTCGCCGATTGTCGCCGATTCTCACCGATTGATACTCGCCGATTCTGAACCCTATTTCGGGGTGGTCTGCGGATAGCGATTTTCCTGGGTTTATTTATACCTTTGGTATAAATAGGACACTTAGGGTTTTCGAGAACTTGCTCGCGATTTTCTCCTGTAGCGAATCGAACCCGACGGAAGAGTTCCGCTCGTTCGCTCCGCCGATCCCGATTCCCGCCGCCGGAAGAGTTCCGCTGCCGTGTTCGCTCCGTCGACCTCCTCTTCTCCGGCGACTGTCGCTGGTGCTGCTCTTCATGGCACGGACCTAGCAGTCCGTGGAATAGCAGAGGTGCGGTCTTCTCCATCCCGATCTTCCGTGTGACGGAAAGACCGGTGTTCTCCCGCTCATGTAGACTTCTGCAGAAATGTGGACATTATTCCACGTAGAACTCGCCACCAGCAGAAATCAAAGTTTGGAGCATCTCCGTTGAGTTGTGACTCAATGCCACCGAGGTAATTTTTGCCTAGTTTTTACTAACTTCTTAATTCAACGTTCATGGCCCGATCCACATCTCTTTGGGTTTTTCTTGATGTTTATTTTTCCGCTGCGTGCACAAGCGTTGTGCCATCCTCATAGAGAAACCCAACACAGCCCACTTAGTCATAATGATTATGAAAAGTGAGGCTAGCCTAAGGGAAAAATGGCTTGAGTTTGGGTTAGCCCTTTTGGGCTAGGTTTGACTTGGCTTAGACTAGGGTTGACTTGGGTCAATTTCATTATTTGGGTTGACCCCATTGGGTCCTTGGTGACCCATTGGCCTCCCCTAAGGTCTATGTAGGGTTGGGCAGGGTTAACTTGGCACCTTGGAGGTCACCTACCCTTAGTAAGGGCACTTTGACCAGATTAGGGGTTTGAGTTGACTTGGGTCAACTTGGCCCCTAGGGCTGACCCCAATGTGTCCTTAGTGACCCATTGAACTCACTTTCGGGTTAGGAGGGTATAAGTGGGGTCCTCTAGGCTAGGAGTAGGTCAATTGACCCTAAGTAGGCTAGTTTGACCCATTTAGGGTTAGGGTTGACTTTGGTCAACTGAGTTTCTTTGATTGACCCCAGTGGGTCCTTATGGCTCTAATGGGCCTCCCAAAGTATTAGGGTGTGTTGTGGTAGGGTCTTGGGGTCAAGGTGTAGCCCCATGGTCATCCTAAACCATTGTTCAGAATTCTACTATTTGCAGACCATGATGATTTTCAGCTTCATGTCTAAGCTCCCTTGGTCTTATTGGGCTTCTTAGGGTTTTGTCATGACCTAGTCATGACGAAAAACACTCTTAGGGGTCTAGTTGGAAATGGGATGTTACAAATCCCAATAAACAAAACAAAGATTTCGCCCCCGAAATCAAGGTTAAGCGTACGAGAATTTCTACCGAAGAAAAGAAACTTGTAACATCCCATCACGATGCCATGTTTGCTAAATTAGGTTTAAAGGGAAACCTAAATCTATGTACAATTCTCCTAATTGGTAAACAAGATCACAATAAATAAAAGATAAGCCCCCAATAAACAAAAGGTTAGCCTCTACCCTTCCTGTAGCAGCACTACTAGTTTAAAGCAGGAAGATAAAATTAAACATCTTGAGGGGTTGTGAGGTATACCTGACTGAACAGCTCTGGATATTTTTTGACGCATCAGGTCCTGCGGTTCCCAGGTATGCTCCTCCTGGCCGTGGTTCCTCCACAGAACTTTGACTAACGGGACCTTCTTGCGACGCAAGATCCGTACTCCTCGGTCGTGGATCCGAACCGGCTCTAAGCAAACTGACCGGTCTGAAGCTACCGGCCATTAGGTGGTCAAAATCTGCTGCTCCGGGCGTAGTAGAGCCCTCCTCAGCGAAGAAATATGGAAGACGTCATGCAGAGCGGCCATCTCTGGTGGCAACTCCAGACTGTAGGCTAGGGGCCCGATCCGCTCCAGGATCCTGTAAGGGCCCATGTACCTAGGGCTGAGCTTCTTCCTCCGACCACACACCCGTGAGACTCCATGCATGGGCCGGATCTTCAAAAACACTCAGTCCCCCACCTGAAACTCCACCTGATGATGTCGGGCGTCATAGTACTTAGCTTGTCTGCTCTGCGCCTCTAACATCCTGTCTTTGATCAGCCTCACCTGAGCCTCGGTGTCTTCAAAAAAATCTGATCCCAACACCTTCGGATCCTCGTCCTGAATCCAAGAAAGCGGGGTCCGACATTTCCTTCCATACAAGGATTCGTAAGGCTCCATCCTGATGCTGGACTGGTAGCTGTTGTTATAGGAGAACTCGACCAGGGGTAAGAGCTTCTCCCATGGTTCTCCGCGGTCCAAAATGCATAGCCTCAAAAGATCTTCCAGCATCCGGTTGGTGCGTTCCGTCTGCCCGTCCATCTGGGGATGGAATGCGGTGCTGAAGGTCAATCGCGTGCCTAAGTAAGCCTGCACGGATCTCCACTCCCTGGAAGTGAACCGGCCATCCCGATCCGACACGATCGTCTTGGGCACCCCGTGATATCGAACGATCTGGTCCACAAATCTCTGCACTAATAATCCCACAGTGTCGTCCTTCCTGATCGGAATGAACCTGGCCACCTTTGTCAACCGACTGACGATGACCCAAATCGAGTCATTTCCCGTCCGTGATCGGGAAAGTCCGTGAATAAAGTCCATCGCGATATCTTCAAACTTCCACTCTGGTAGCGGGAGTGGTTGCAACAAACCCGCGGGGTTTTTGCACTCCGCCTTCACTAGCTGGCACGCTTCGCAGTGGGTCACAAACTGAGTGATATCCTTCTTCATGGCAGGCCAGTACATAGTCTTCTTCAAATCCGCACTCATCTTCGTGATCGCCGGGTGCACCGAGTATCTATTGTGGTGGGCCTCCTCCATAATATCTTCCTGGACCTGGCCTCCTTCTGGTATATAAATCTGACCTCTAAAGTATACCACTCCATCCCTCATCGTGCAATCTCCTGCTGCACCGTTCTCCAAGGCCCAGAATATTAGATCCAATTTGACATCTCGCCTCTGTCCCTCTCTGACTCGGTCCCGGATATCGTATGTAGCACTCACCGCAGCTAAATACTCCATGTAAAGCTCGGGGTCGTCAGATGACACCAGTATGATGTGCATATCCTCCAATCTCCTCACCAGCTCCATAGACATAACCTGGGGCCCGGCCTCGGAAGTGGCAGCTCTCCGACTCAATGTGTCAGCCACCGCGTTTGCCTTCCCTGGATGGTAGTGCATCTCATACTGATAATCTGCTAAGAACTCCACCCAATGCCTCTGCCTGATGTTCAGTTCCTTCTGCGTGTCCACGTATTTCAGGTTCTTGTGGTCGGAGTAGATGTCGCAGTGGACTCGATAAAGATAGTGGCGCCAGACCTTCAAAGAAAAAACGACCGCCCCCATCTCAAGGTCTTGCACCAGGTAGTTCTGTTCGTGCTTCTTCAACTGGCGAGACGTATATGCAATCACATAACCCTTCTGCATCAGTACAACTCCCATACCATGATAGGAAGCATCGTTGTAGACCTGAAATCCTTTTCTCCCCGAGGGAAGAGCAAGTATGGGAGCCGAGGTGAGTCGGTCCTTCAGCTCCTGGAAAGCTACCTGGCACTGCGGGGTCTACACGAAAGGTACCTCCGTCTTCGTCAAAGATGTGAGCGGGAGGGCGATTCGAGAGAATCCCTCCACGAACTTCCGGTAGTAACCGACAAGTCCTAGGAAACTTCTTACGTCGGTGGCTGCCTTCAGCTGCGGCCAATCCCGAATGGCCTGAATCTTTGCCGAATCCACTGCCAACCCGGCTCCACTGATAATATGGCCTAAGAAGCCCACCTCCTTCAGCCAGAACTGACATTTGATAAACTTTGCATATAAATGATTCTCCTGCAGTCTCTGTAGGGTCAGTGCCAGATGGCGAGCGTGCTCCTCCTCCATTCCTGAGTAGATGAGGATGTCATCGATAAACACAATGACAAACACGTCTAAATACTCCTTGAAAACCTGGTTCATGAGGGTCATGAACGCCGATGGTGCATTCGTGAGCCCTAAGAGCATCACCTTAAACTCAAATAATCCATATCTACTACTAAAAGCAGTCTTCTGAATATCCTCCTCTCGAATCCGAAGCTGGTAGTATCCCGACCTCAAATCTAATTTCGAAAAGAACTGCGCCCCCTGCAGCTGGTCGAACAGCTTGTCTATCCTTGGCAAGGGATAGTTGTTCCAGACTGTTAGCCGATTTAGTGATCGGTAGTCGATGCACAATCTGAGTGTCCCGTCTTTCTTTTTGACGAACAATACCGGAGCTCCCCATGGTGAAGAGCTTGGCCGGACAAATCTGGCTTCCACTAGCTCCTGAAGCTGGCTCTGAAACTCTGTCAATTCCCTTGGGGCCATCCGGTAAGGGGCCTTAGATGCCGGCTTGGCCCCCGGCACAAGCTGTATCTGAAAGTCCTGCTCCCTGTGGGGGGTAATCCGGGTAATTTTTCTGGAAAAACGTCCGCAAAATCCCGCACCACCGGGATATTCGATATAGAATCCGTGGCCTCCGCCATTTCAAATAGCACCTCGTAGACCTCCTCCCCCTGTAAATAGGCCTTAACGGCCTGTACTAAAGATAAGGGTATACTGGAGGCAGGTCTTATACCTTCGATGATGATGACAGAGTCCCCGTGCCTCACGGTGATCCTCTTTTCTTGACAATCAATATGGGCATGGTTCCAGTGTAACCAAGTCATGCCCAGGATCATCTCGAAGACTGGCATCCTCAGGATAGTAGCCGATACTTCGAATGACTTTCCTCCAATTTTTGCCTCCATGTTGCAATGGGCAGAGGTGAGTATCTCTGATCCGTCGGGTAGATGCACCCTCCTCATAAGGCCTGTGAATCTCTCCACTCCTTCCAGTCCTTCCGATTTGAGTAATCCTTGATAGGGACCGTATGGCTACCTGAGTATATGGCTTAGGTAGCCATTCTCGTGTTATACTCCTCCTTTATTCTTTTTAGATATCTCCTTAGCTTAACCAAGTTCATACCCAAAGTCTATTTCAGACTAGGGCACACTCTAAGTTATCGTGGTTAGTCATGTCTCCTAGTGGGTTGAGTCTAACTCGTTGACTAGAGAATTATAAGATGGGATTTTCGCAGCCGGAGGTGCTCCCTGCTTAGGGCAGGGTTTGCCGCAGGCTATAAACAAAAATTCCAATTGCTAGCTGATGAACAAGTGAAAATAATGAAAAGGTGGACTTTACATGTGATTCCCCTTATGGGCACACCACTGCTTCCGCTGCTTAGTTTGTCCCCAAACTAAACTCGAGCGGGGGTATCCCAGGGTTGTGGACTGCTACTTTTCGATCGAGGTCTGCTCTGATACCACTTGTAAGACCCCCTTTTTTAATTTTTAACACGGGGGTCTTAGGCCAAGAACCGCCGTTTTGCGGTGACTCCTTCACGCCCTGAAGGGTTATCACCACAAAGCGTCGATTCTGCCGGCAAATTCGATCACAGAAAAGTAGCTCAACAAAGTAAATGCAAACTAGCAGTCCACAGATAATCACATATCATATAGATAATCTCCACGAAGGGAGTGTCCACAGAATAATATATCAGAGTAGTAAAATACGGGCTTATGCCCGGTAGATCATGTCCTCACTACAAATCACTCATGCGGAAGCAAAAGCAGAAAATCTACTCAAGGTCGAGACTTACGGTCCCGGCTGTATGAACTCCGGAGCTAGACTACCCCATCTCCAAGTGCACCGGTCTCTGGGGCTGCTCCTCCATGCTGGGCTCCACGATTTCCTAAAGTGATGCGGTTCGAAAACCATTAGTCTAAAAGACTAAGTCCTATCATCCCCCACCCCTTCCCCCATGGCTCCTAGGCACCGAGCGGAGAGGAAGAAAGGGGAGGACTTGAAGGTGGAGAATAATCAAAAACAGATGGCAGCGGACCTATACTAGCAATTCTATAATAGATATTGACAATAAGATGAAATATGAAAAGTAACCTTCACTTATGTGAGAACACATAAGACAAGGGGTCTTCTGCAAGACTCCCATCGTATAAAGAGTCCCATACCAATTTATACGTTGGGGTGTAGGTTATCAAACAACAATATATATGTATATATCAAAATTGATCTTAATTTATAAACTTGCCCACACAAGTTTATAGACCAAGGGGTCGTATTGCAGGGCCTAAAATATAAGCGTCTCATTCCACTTATACTTTAGGTGTCAGGGTTAAATGAATCGATTATGCTATGACATGCAAGTGGGTATGATGGATCATGCAAGTGCAACACACACACCCAACTCTGTGCACACAGACTTTTAGTTCCCCCATTCTGGAGCCGTAACCTCCTAGGATACCTCTGTAGTGGCAAACAGAAGCGGTGGGTTGGGCCTCGCCCACCTCTAAACCAGTAAAGCACTACCGGTCAGACCTATCATACGCCTCAACGTTTGGTGCACGAAGAGGACTCCTGCGTACTCTTGCCGGCTGGCGCACCAGACTTCTATTGGCAAAGTGCTAGCCGCACTTGCCGAGTCAGCGTATTGGCGTCGGTGCATCGACCCTCCAATACCGAATATCCACCACCTTAATTTTCTTTCCTTTTATGCACATGCAAATTTAACGTATCCAAAAAAAGACCGATCTGAAGCTCCACGGACTAGAAATGTCTGTCTCAAACAATCGAGCTGAAGCTCCTCGGACCCAAACGTCCGTCTCTTAACCATCCAAGCCGAAGCTTCCAACTATCTTCCAGTGCTATCAGTGTTCGTGAAATGTGCAACCCTAATTACTAAGTTACTCTTTCAGCTTGTTAATGCAGTTTACGTTAACCCAGGACTGTCCCCGATATTCCCTGTGAAGGGCTCTCAAGGGGCACTAGGAACTATGCTGGCATTACGCCCAGCATTCCCTTTCGCAAGTTACTTATTATTATTGGTTGATTCCCTTACCCATTACTTTCTCATGTTACGATAGGCTAATCCTAGGGTGATTTGACTCCACCTCACCACGGGGAGGACGATCTTTCGTCGAACCCGTGCGCCTCTAAACCCTATCCAAAACAACACCCTACTCATTTTATCTTCCAATGATGCTCCTAATTCTATTTATACCTTCAAGCAAACCACTAAACCCAACTCATGTGCTCTAATTCATATTCCATCTTATTACCTGCAATTTTACTAAATGCAGACCACTTAAGCTATATGATCCGTAAAATAGGAAGTATACCAAACGGTCATCCAGCACTCATATAATAATTATTGGAGGGCTATACTGGCATTTGTAGCCTAAATCCATAATTTCCTAATTTTCATAATTTAACTGATAATTCATTTATTTATTCTAGTAACCAAAAGTTCCAAGTTTGAACATGAAGTACAAGTTTTAGACAAGATAAAATTCCACTAAATTTATGTTAAATGCAAAATGAATAACCAGCTAAAAATCCAAAATCTCCCAATTTTTCAGCAAGGTTTAAGCCCTTAAATGTTATTTCAAATTTATTCCACAATAAATCATTTAAAGGGGATGTACAACAATAATACTTCCAAAAATTCAGAGAAAATTCCAGGATGATGATAAGTACACATAAAACCTCTAGATAAAGTTTCATAATTGTTTTTTTAGAAAGAATTATTCTCTGAATTAATTAAATATCAAAGTCTCAAAATTATGGATTTGTAAAGGAAGTGCTGTAAACAGCCCTCTAAAAATTATGAATAAATTTATACAAGTATATTTTAGCCTCAAATCATCAAAACATAAGTCTCATGATTTTTCAACAGATATATCATCAATAATTAATTTTATTCTACCAAAGCCCCTTTCCAAAACTTGTGAAGGAAGTACTAAATATAATGAAGTAAAAATTATAATAAAATTCAGGGATATTCATCTAGGCCTGGATTATCTTCTGACCAAGTTCCATTAGATTCAAATGAACATAATAACCAGAAGTAATTTAAACATCATTTTGGGCATTTTGGTATTTAACAAATGAAGTACCAAAAATATAATTCATACAATTCTAGTAAAATTACTAGGGGTTCTAGATGGCCTATAAATTACTCTACCCAAGTCCCATAACTTTTAGTTAAAGTTTAGTGGTTGAATTTACAAATTTGTGCTTCTACCCAAAAACTAGGGTTAGGGTTTTGAGGTGCCTACCTTCCTCCTAGTCCCCTAAAATTTCTTCCAGATAACTTAGGTTACTCTACCTTCAATTCTATTGAGTTTTCATGGTCATACAAGGGGATTAGCCCCTATGTCCTTCACAACCCCCAAAAGTCCTTCCTTAGGGTTTGAGGTTGAACCCTAGGGTAAATCACGCCTAAATCATCCCATTTTCCTTAAGAGGGTGAAATTGGCCATGCCAAGTCAGTGTCCAAAACCTCAGCCTCTGTTGAGGGGAGGTGACCATCCTAAGTCCATAGTGCACTTTTAATCAAAAGTACCTCCTTAAAGCCAAACTAGGGTTTGGTGATTCCCCAACCAAAACCTCTCCAAATTATTTGAAATTTTGTACATAACTAGGTATTGATACCAGGGACCACTAAACAAAATTTTTGAGGGTTTGGAGGTCATTAGGCTACTTAATTAAAATACCATAGTATTATTAAATAAAAGTAAAAACTTTAGGCAAAGTGTCTCTACAAATTCTGAATTTTGTGCAAGACCTAGGTATAGCTAGGTTGCACACCCTGCCAAAATTTCAAGTAATTTGAATCAAGGATGAAGTGTGGGCACTCAGTTAAAGTCTAACTAGCCCTAGGTATAGGTCCCACCAAAATGGGTGCCCTGGTCAAACCATGCACCCAAATGGGTCCAAATCAATTTTGACATAAATTAGACCCATAGGGCTACATTTGCTATGTTGACCAAGTTTTCTGTTATGACACCTAAGGATTTTTAAAATTTAACACCATTAATACCAAAATCTGTGATAAAATGGAATTATTATAAATATATATCCTATAGTTTAATATCATAACCGCACGAATCTTGAAGCACCCCTGGACGGGATCCCTTCATCTTCCTCCTTGGGCCGACGGCCAGGATTCATCCCGCCTGGAGCCACTTCCCAGCTCTGCCGCCGGCGATCCAGCCCCTTCCCCGGCCGGCCACCGCCACCACCACCTCCGTTGAGGTGGTGGCTGTCGCCAGGCGGCGGCACAGCCGCCAGAGGCGTGTTTTCCGGTGGTTCTAGTAGGAAATATTTTTGCCGAAAACCATGAAAACCATGGTTTGGATCGGGCTCAATTGAGCCCGAACCTTGAACCTAAAGAAATCTACGATCTACCCGTGAGATAAGGAGAGGAGGAAGACCTTCCTAGAGGCCTGAATGCGAGTCGATCTTCGGGTTGCCATGGTAGTGGTGCCGCCGGCCGGATTTCTGCAACAGTGTAGTCAAGTTGCTCGAATTCCTCAGGTAAATGATGGGAAGGGTTCTCTCATGTCACTGATGGTGTTTAAATCATCAGTTGGGGGGAGGGGAGAGGACAAACATCAATGACCATTAATGCCCATTGAAGGCTTGGCTCGGGTTGAGTGGGGGGGGGGGGGGGGGGCTGAATTTACCCCTTGGTGGCTGGGAAACGGCTGGAATCAACTCCTCTTCCCTAGAGGAGTTGATTGCAGCCATAAAGGGTGGCTGTTGACCTCCTTGGCCGGCTTCCACCATCCTTTCTTCTCCCCCAAATCTCTCTATCCACCATTATCATGAAAGGAAGCTCCTTTCTCTCTCCTAGTCACCCATGTTGACTGGTCAACACCATAAGCTAATTGCAGCCCACTTAGTCATAATGATTATGAAAAGTGAGGCTAGCCTATAGGAAAAATGGCTTGAGTTTGGGTTAGCTCATTTGGGCTAGGTTTGACTTGACTTAGGCTAGGGTTGACTTGGGTCAATTTGATTATTTGGGTTGACCCCATTGGGTCCTTGGTGACCCATTGGCATCCCCTAAGATCTATGTAGGGTTGGGTAGGGTTAACTTGGCACCTTGGAGGTCACCTACCCGTAGTAAGGGCACTTTGACCAGATTAGGGGTTTGAGTTGACTTGGGTCAACTTGGCCCCTAGGGCTGACCCCAATGTGTCCTTAGTGACCCATTGACCTCACTTTAGGGTTAAGAGGGCATAGGTGGGGTCCTCTAGGCTAGGCGTAGGTCAATTGACCCTAAGTAGACTAGTTTGACCCATTTAGGGTTAGGGTTGACTTTGGTCAACTGAGTTTCTTTGATTGACCCCAGTGGGTCCTTATGGCTCTAATGGGCCTCCCAAAGTATTAGGGGGTATTGTGGTAGGGTCTTGGGGTCAAGGTGTAGCCCCATGGTCATCCTAAACCATTGTTCAGAATTCTACTATTTGCAGACCATGATGATTTTCAACTTCTTGTCTAAGCTCACTTAGTCTTATTGGGCTTCCTAGGGTTTTGTCATGACCTAGTCATGACCAAAAACACTCTTAGGGGTCTAGATGGAAATGGGATATTACACCAATGTTACAGTATTGTCATGTCCCTTCGTCCCTTACATCCGAATAGAACTGGAGTTATAGATCGTGTCACCCTCATAATTGGTCAATCTCCGTTTCCTGATCTAGAATGGAATTTCAGAAATTGGTGAGCCCAATATCATATATTGACTCAACCAAGCATGGCCATGCATTTATCAGTCTCATTCCATCAAGGGGCCCATGGATGCAACTCCTGTCATATAGGAGGACAAATCTCATCTCCGCTCACACGCAAACACCCAAATGATTCGTAACGTACCCAATAACCACCTTTATCCTCCAACTTTCTTAAGACTAGACTTTTGATGGCATCAAGGCACGCTCTTCCTCACTCGATGAAATCTATGACTTCAGGTCAAAGGACCACAAACACCATTGCCACTTGAGCCATACTTGTGACAAGTTCTTATAACAATCCACAAAGTATTCTCGTGATGGGTCTGTCCAGTTCAACTTGTTCATAACAATTACCCATGTGATGACTTCATATCATAATATCATTGTAACAACCCCATCCGTTGATATGATATATACTAGAAGGTCAGGCCGGGGCCCCACAACATATACCACAAAATAGGCGGTGAAGTTACGGAGTGATACCAGAGCAGCGCAGCACACCCTAACACATTGCATTCTAGCGGAAGCCTATAACACTACACTTGAACTCCACACATGAATGTCCAACATATAAAAGCTCCATATTTTATATATCATAGGAATGTCTAACAAATACAAACGGTTGGCCTTATGGCCTTACAGGGCTTTCATAATGGTGGCCTCAAACATTGGCGCGTAGGCCAGCCACATCAAAAGAAAACACAACATTTACATCTCTTTTAGCCTTCGAGGGCTAGCAGCGATAGAAGCAAATGCAACTGGGACTTCAGCCCTTATGCGTCCTGCTCGGCTCTCCAGCACCTGCACACGGACATTCCACCCAAGGGTTGCAAACAGAGGCAACGGTCAGCATTCAACTGATCAAATTATAACGACCCTACCCATTTCTCGGGGCAGCGGTATTCTTCCCTGCAGGCATACCACATCACAAGCATGTATATATTTCATACAATGTTCTCTCATGCATATATATTCCATCACAACCGTCAGCCACGCGGCCCGACGATTCGTGCACTCAGGGCACATTCTTGGTGTACCGGTGAACCAGTTTTCCACCACCATATCAGGGTCACAACCCAACGACAACTCACTTGAGCATTTACTCCATGGCATGCAGCCAGAGTTTTATAGTCTTAGTGAACCGGGATTGTCCTGTAGCCCCCCATTGTATCACGATGCGTAGGCCTAAGACTCTTGCTATGCGCTCTAACAGACCGCACTTTCAGGTCTCACGTCGGACGGACATAGCGCAGGTGTAACGCCCCCGGTTTTTCTGTGTTTTGTTTGATTTTGGATTGGCGTTACGATGACGCATTTTCCGGCCCTTCGCCGTTGTAGAGCGCGGTCCTAGCTCTGTAGGTTCCTTGTGTAGCCTGGTTGTAGCCAGTTGGAAAGTTTTCCCCAGCTAGCCGGAGTCTGTTTTGGTGACTCGGTTGGGCCTCTTAGGGAAATGCTTGCGTTTTGGCTTCGGGAGGTGTTAGCCCGAGTGTTCGATCGTCGGATGTTGTTTTCGACCTCGCCTTGTTTTCGTGGCTTGGTTGTTTAGCTACGGTGCGAGTTTTGGTCGAAATCCGAGATCGTTTGCCTTCGCGTCGTTTCGGCGTTGTTTTGTTAGCTGCATGTTTGTAATGTTTGCTGTGCTGTGCGTGGCCGTTGTGGCTGAGCTTGTAGGCAGGTGCCTTGTTTCTTGTTGGCTAGGTATTAGCAGGTTTCTTTTTCTGTGTAAGTTTGGGTGACACGGCCTTGGTCACGCCCGTGACCCAGGGCGTGTCGTGCTCGGGTAGAGCTCCCGTTTCTCCAGTCGACGAATTTTTGGTCGACAGGGTTTTTTTTGTTGGAACATGGCCGTGACACGGGCGTGTCACGGGCGTGTCCTCCTTCGATTCGTCGAGCTGCGCTCGATGGTCGTCAGGCGGTGTTTAGTGAGAACACGACCCTGTCACGGGCGTGTCGTGTCGAACACGGGCGTGACATTAGGGCGTGTCTCTCTGTTCGACGATCGGCGCTCCACGATCGTCGGGCGGTGTTCGAGTTGGTACACGGCCTGTGACACGGGCGTGTCACAGGGCGTGTCCCCTGCGTCGTCGAGCGGAGATCGACTTTCGTCGAGTGGGTAGGTGCGTGAGTACACGCCCCGTGACACGGGCGTGTCGGGCCGTGTCACGGGCGTGTCTGGGGGGCGTGTCCCGTGTTTTCGTCGAGTAGAGATCGACGTTCGTCGAGTGTGTGAGTACACGCCCCGTGACACGGGCGTGTCGGGCCGTGTCACGGGCGTGTCTTGGGCGTGTTCCGTACCCCTTTTTTTTCCTGAAATCGTCTTTGTTGCCGTGAACTGTTTTTCCTCCTCATTTTTCATCGTTCCCGAGTCTGGAGAGCTTCCAGCGGAAGGGTTTTGAGAGGAGGCGGTGGTTGTTTTGGCCGGCGATTTCGGGAAGGTTAGAGCCCGTTTTTTTCGTGTGTTAGCGGATTCGGCTTGCTCTCGGCTAGATCTTCCCTTCCATGTAAGTTTTTCTTGATTTAGGGTTCGATTCCAGGAATTTCTAAATATCTGATTTCTTTCTTCCCTCAAGTTTCAGTTTTGGTCTTCTAGGTGGCCGATCTTGCCGCCGGAGCCAAGCCGTGGTGCGGCTGTTGTTTGTTTTTCCGAAGAGGTAGAGGCAAGTGGCCCCTTGCCCTTGCCAAATTTATTTCTAACCCATGATCTGTTTTTATTTCTTGTGCATAAGCCCTGTCCTCCTTGTTTTTCCTCCCTAGGGCAGCAGGTTGAGTTATTTCATCAAGCTTCTAATTAAGTGCCGATCCTTTATTTTTTTTTCTTTTCTGGAGTTTTAATTCAATGTTCTCTTTTGTCGGAGGTTTGGTGTTCTGTGGGTAGCTAGAGTTAGAGTGAGGCTACGGTAGAGGTGATTCAGGTTTGGTTGCGATAGTCCCGAGTAGTTAGGACGGAACGGGGGGGGGGGGGGGGGGTTGGGACTAGATTTCCAACTCTCTGCTTGCTCGCAATGAGAGAGCTTAGGCTGCGATTTTTAACGAGACTTACGTTTACCCTAAGTGGAAAGCGCGGACAGCGTCGAGTGAGCCGAGCTCACTCAACGCCGTCACTCAGCTTAGGACTTGCGGCTAAGTATTTTTAGGCGTCCGGTGAGTGGAGTTTACTCAACGCTGCGTCGAGTGGGCTCGACATTTCTTTCTTGAGTTCTTGTGTACCTTAGGATTTGTTAGTGTGACTTTTCCCTTCCTTTAGGGGGTGGTATTGGGTGTTCGACAAATTTTTGCTTGCCGACTCTTGGGTTGTGGCAGGTGGTGCATGTTTAGTGGCCTCTAAGAGGGGTGGATTTTGATGTGGAGAGCTGTGGCCACGACCTGTTTGCCCTGGTTTGGGTTGGTGTGGGACCCTAAAGCTGCCAGGCCCCTTAGCCCTTTTTGGATCTGATTCTGGTTATGTATTCAGATCCATGTTTTTTTTGACCACTGCCACTTACCCACGTATTAGGAATGTTAGACTCTTTTGTGGAGCATGTTGCTTTGTTGCTCTCTCTTGGTGTGCTTTCCTGTGCTTTAGACAGTGCTCTTTTCTTACTGTCATGCTCTTTCTTTTGCTTATAGCAGCTTGTTGTCGGGGTGGTAAACCCTTCTTTTTGCTCTTAACTCTAATGCTTTATTTACACTTTTGATTATTTCCTTGCTGAGGTGTTCTTTTCTTGAATGCCTCAGGTCCAGGTTGCAGCCGGTTCAGCGGCTAGTTCTTTTGGAGGGGCTGGTTTGTGGCCTCTTGGGTAGCTGAGACAGCTGATCTCGATTTTGTGAGGTAGTTCTTTACTTTTCTGTATAGACATACATACTCACCAGTGGGTTCGTGTCAGGTTGTTGGCGCCCACTGGTGGCTTCTTGCGATGCTGGGTATGAACTTAAACTGTTGTTTTTGCCTTTTAGTGGTTGTTTACTTGCTTCTGGGAAGGATTTTTGCTAGGTTGCATGTTAGATATTTTAAACCCTAAAAGCATTATTATATGTATATCATGCATAGCATAATTATAAAACAAAGACACTATATTTCCTTAGCGTAAAAAGATTACCTTTTTATATCTATTATATTCACTTTAGAGTTGTGCATACCATGAGTTGTCCCTCGGGGACACTCATGCTCACTAGGGTGTCAATTTAATTGAACCAAACTATTTTCTGCTGCGTATACTTATACTTTTAACTGTGGACTAGCTGATCCACCATGCCGAGGGATACGACCAATCAACATAACTGCTTTTCTTTCATAATTAATCAACGTTTTTCCCTAAATCTGAGGTCTGGAGTTTTGCCTGAGCGCGTGCAGTTATCCCCTGCACGGCGTGGCATCACGGCACGTGTTTTCTCTTGCTCTGATACGATTTTATCGTTGAGAAAATGCGGGTTGTGACAGTTGGTATCAGAGGGAGGTTGCTTGACAAATGGTCGGGCAACCTTTTCCTCGTTTGCATTAGTGGTTAGCGTCATACCATACACACACCGATATGTCATCAGCACGTCTTGGCTAAAACACGAACACTACACTCATAAGCATAAAGAAGTATACGAGGCATATTATGTAGTATGAGATGCATAATATGTGTTTGTATATGGATCCACCATAGGAGGCAACATGTGAGGGTTATGTAGTATGGGATGCATAACCTCACCACATGGATGCGGCTAGCACGTTTTCTTTTTTCGTTGCATGGGAATGTTATGTAGTATGGGATGCATAACATTTTCATGTGTACGCCGCCCATGACATGCATTAAGGCCTTTTTTTAGAATGCATAGCACATCATGCATAGCATAACATTCATAAGCACAACGTGTTAAGCTAAAGATTTGCAAGATGACATATGTACACACATGGTTTTGAGTCAAAAAGAATACAAATACATGCATTCATGGTTTAGGCACCTGAGTTAGTGTGATGGTGGTGAACCATCTTAGGTTAAGCATAACATCATCATGATAAAACAACTCCCAGAGCAAGTTTTGCAGTTGAAGTTCATATTTAAGTGTGTTTGTCTGTACCGGGTAGTTTTGTTCTAGCCGTTGGGCTAAGTTTCGTCTAAAGCTTGTGCGATTATAGGATGGCGAGACGTCCTGCAACGAGGTCGACCCCCCAATCCGAGGGTGAGACGTCAGGAGCGCAGAGCGAGGCGTTGGTAGAAAACCTGCGGCAGAGTAATGAGACCCTATCGAGGCAGGTGGTGGCTATGCAGGCTCAGATTCAGTCCCTTGTGGCAGTGGTGGCGGGACAGGCCCCGAGAGTTCCGGACCCCGCTGTGGGGGTAGCTGTTCCTGCCCCTCCTGCTCCTCCCGTGCCTTTGGTTGTGGTGCCCCCGGAGATGGCGTTTATATCCCAGTTTCAGCGACTGAGACCCCCTACTTATGATGGGCAAGCAGATTTCATGATTTTGGATGACTGGCTGATTACTATTGAGGAGATGTTCTCTTATTCGGGGATTACGGATGATCAGAGAGTGATGCTTGCTGCCTACCAGCTCAAGGGCTTAGCAAAGAATTGGTGGTTGAGGGAGAAGGAGAGCTTGGTGGCAGGATGCTCTTGGGAGTCATTTAAAGGGATGCTGTTGAGTAAGTTTTTGCCTTCAGTCGAAAGGGACCGGCTGATGAATGACTTTCTCCATTTGAAGCAGAGGAAACTCACGGTCAGTGAGTATGAGATTGAGTTCAGTAAGTTGAGTCGGTTTGCTCCTGGTCTGGTGAGTGTTGAAGCAGACCGAGTTAAGCGATTTCTGGGTGGACTAAGAAGCGACATTCAGCAGTTAGCGAATGCCTACGGTGCAGTCAGTTATGCCAGCGTGGTCGAAGCTGCCTTGAGGGTTGAGGCCATTGAGAATGCCAAGAATAGAGGTCAGCAGTTGTGGAAGGATAAGCGAAAGTCCGGTGGAGGGAAGAGGCCTCAGGAACCCGATGCGGTCTCGAGAAAGAGGAGCAAAGAGGTTTGTAGTTTCTGTGGCCGACCAGGCCACCCCTTTGAGAAGTGTTTCAAAAGGTTTGGAGCGCAGAAGAAGGATCAGGTACACGCAATTCAGGGTGCTCCCAGAGGAGACTTGGTGTGTGCCTTGTGTGGAAGGAAGGGGCATGAGGCTTCCCGTTGCTGGTCGAGAGATAAAGTCTGTTTTCAGTGTGGGCAGAAGGGTCATCTCAAGACAAAGTGCCCACAGTCCCAGCCTATTCTGCAGCCAGTACCCCTCCAGGCTTTGCCACCGCCTCAGCAATTGGATAGAGGAAAGGGGAAGTTGAATGTGCTTTCGGCAGACGAAGCGCAAACTTCGACCCAGGTTATCTCAGGTTTGATTTCTCCTCAGTCGTTTCGTTATGCTCCCTTTGTGGTTGTGGTTTTCGTTTTAGCATTTGTTTCCTTAGATGCGTGCGCTATTTGTAGGACGATTTAAGGTAAAGAACCGCTGGGCGCGCGTTCTCTTCGATTCAGGCGCTACCCACTCGTTTGTGGCTAGAGCCTTCGTGGAGCGGTTCAGTTTGGGCCTAGATCGTGTTGGTGGTGCCTTTTGCGTTAAGTTCCCCTCCGGTGACTCTGTGGTTACGGACCTGGGTGTCCTTGATTGTCCGATTTTGTTGGGGGATTTTCTAGCCAAGGCAGATCTGAAGGTGATTGACCTGGAGGACTTCGATGTTATCTTGGGCATGGACTGGTTGTCAAGGTACGATGCTGTGATCCAGTGCAAGGGTAAGCGCTTGGACTTCGTCAAGGACAACGGTCAGCCAGGGAGCATTTATGGGTATTCTCTCCAGGAGTCTCCAGTCATTTCTGCGGTGCGTGCTCGGAAGTTGCTTGATTCTGGTTGTTCTGCCTGTGTGGTCTCTCTGGTCGGGGCTGTTGTTAGTGTGCCGTGTTTGCAAGAGATCCCTGTGGTGTGTGACTTCTCCGATGTGTTTCCTGATGATCTTCCCGGTCTTCCACCCGATCGAGATGTCGAGTTTGCTATAGATTTGGAGCCAGGCACGCGTCCTATTGCCAAGGCGCCGTACCGGATGGCCCCGCGAGAGCTGGAAGAGTTGCGAATTCAGCTGGATGAGATGTTGGCAAAAGGGTTCATTAGGCCGAGTTCTTCACCCTGGGGTGCTCCAGTGCTGTTCGTAAAAAAGAAGGATGGGTCGATGAGGCTATGCATCGACTATAGGGAACTGAACAAGGTTACTATTAAGAACAGGTACCCTTTGCCTCGGATTGACGATCTGTTTGACCAACTGCGTGGTAGTGCCGTGTTTTCCAAGATAGATCTTCGTTCGGGCTATCACCAGTTGAGGATTCGGGAGTCAGATGTTCCGCGGACGGCGTTCCGCTCTCGTCATGGGCATTTTGAGTTTTTAGTTATGTCATTTGGTCTGACTAATGCGCCCTCAGCTTTTATGGATCTGATGAACAGAGTTTTCAAGGACTTCCTGGATAAGTTTGTGATTGTCTTTATAGATGACGTTTTGGTATATTCTAAGAATGCGGAGGAGCATGATCGGCATTTGCATCTGGTCTTGGCGACTCTGAGAGACCATAAGCTATACGCCAAGCTGAGCAAATGCGAATTTTGGTTACCTCAAGTCTCTTTTCTCGGCCACGTGGTGAATAAGGAGGGAATATCGGTGGACCCAGAAAAGATCGCTGCTGTTATGGAATGGGCAAGGCCTGTTACTCCCAAAGAGATCAGAAGCTTCTTGGGCTTGGCTGGATATTATAGGAGATTTGTAGAGGGATTCTCTACTTTGTCTGCGCCGTTGACCAGGTTGACGCAGAAGAATGCAGCCTTCATATGGGATGGCAAGTGTGAGGAGGCTTTTGAGGAATTAAAAAGAAGGTTGTGTTCAGCTCCAGTTTTGTCTTTGCCTACTGAAGATAGTGAGTATGATATATATGTGGACGCGTCACACGTCGGACTGGGCTGCGTTTTGATGCAGGGCGGGAAGGTGATTGCGTACGGGTCGAGGCAGCTAAAGACTCATGAGAGGAATTACCCTACGCATGACCTGGAGTTTGCAGCTGTGATCTATGCGTTGAAATTGTGGAGGCATTTGCTGTATGGTGCACAGTGCAAGATTTTCACGGATCATAAGAGTTTGAAGTATGTCTTCACTCAGAAAGAGTTGAATCTGCGCCAGCGGCGGTGGTTGGAGTACGTGGCCGACTATGATGTTGAAATCCAGTATCATCCGGGTAAGGCGAACGTGGTGGCTGATGCCCTAAGTCGGAAGTCAGGAAAGATTTTCAACCTCTCCGCCGAGCGTCTTGTGGAAGAGTTTCTTTTGATGGACATTTCTGTGGGAAGCTGCGATTCGCAGAGTAGCCTGGCAGTAGCAGAACCTTCGTGGATTGCGCTTACGCGACTGCATCAGAAAGATGATCCCGATCTTTTGCATTTGTACCTTCGAGCTGAGAAAGGTGAATTACCAGATTTCTCTATAGATGATGCGGGTACCTTGAAGTATCGTGGCAGGTTTTGCATTCCCGCAGTTGGGGATATCCGGGATATGGTGTGCAGGGAAGCCCACGGATCTAGTGTTGCCTACCATCCAGGGTCTACCAAAATGTACCATGATTTAAAGCAGATTGCGTGGTGGTATGGGATGAAGAAGGACATAGCCAGATTTGTTTCTGAGTGCTTCACTTGCAGGCGTGTGAAGGCCGACCATGGACGGCCTGGTGGCAAGCTAACTCCCTTAGAGATTCCGATGTGGAAGTGGGAGAGTATCTCGATGGATTTCATTACAGGCTTACCGAGATCTCCTAAAGGGCATGATTCGGTTTGGGTGATCGTAGACAGATTGACGAAGAGTGCTCACTTCGTACCATTTAAGATCGATTATCCGATGAGGAAGATAGCCGAGCTGTATTTGGATGAGGTTATTAGATTGCATGGTGTACCCGTGAGTATCATATCGGATCGAGACTCCAGGTTTACGTCTCGTTTTTGGAAGAGCCTTCAAGAAGGGTTGGGTACAGATTTGAGATATTCCACAGCCTATCATCCCCAGACCAATGGTCAGACGGAGCGAGTAAATCAGATTGTGGAAGATATGATCCGATGCTATGTTCTGGAGCACGGAGGAGCGTGGGATGAGCGCTTGCGGCTTATGGAATTAGCGTATAACAACAGTTATCAAGAAAGCTTGCAAATGGCTCCTTTCGAAGCTTTGTATGGGAGGCGCTGCAGGACTCCCTTGTTTTGGGCTGAGGTTGGCGAGAGACCTTTGTTGGGTCCAGAAGCACTCGAGGAAATGGAAACTGCTGTGAAGCTTATTCGGGAAAAGCTTCGGATAGCCCAGGAGAGATATGAGAAAAATGCCAATCGGCGTAGATCGGATTTGGAATTTTTGGTGGGGGACACAGTGTTCTTAAAGGTCTCCCCGTTGATCGGAGTCAAGCGTTTTGGCAAGAACAGGAAGTTGGACCCGAGGTTCGTGGGGCCGTTTCCGATTGTTGAGCGGATTGGGATATCAGCTTATAGACTGGCGTTGCCCGTAAATTTCCCTGGCGTGCATAACGTCTTCCACGTCAGTCAGCTGCGGAAATGTGTGATGAATGACAGGCAGGTTTTGGATTCTATACCTCAGTTGGAGCCGAATCTTTCTTATGTGGAGGTGCCTGTCCGCATTCTGGATTCTCAGGTTCGTGCACTGCGGAAGAAGTCTATTCCGATGGTTAAAGTTTTATGGAGGAATCAGGATGTAGAAAGCGCGACTTGGGAGTTGGAGTCGGCTATGAGCGAGGCTCACCCTCATCTGTTTCCCTGAGCTTGTGCCTGGTATGTTTTGTTTTATTTATGATTATATAGTCCTTTCCTGGCTCTTTCTCTCTCCTTCGTCATAGGAGTGTTGTGAGTAAAGTTTCGAGGCGAAACTTTCTTTTAGGGGGAGTGGCTGTAACGCCCCCGGTTTTTCTGTGTTTTGTTTGATTTTGGATTGGCGTTACGATGACGCATTTTCCGGCCCTTCGCCGTTGTAGAGCGCGGTCCTAGCTCTGTAGGTTCCTTGTGTAGCCTGGTTGTAGCCAGTTGGTAAGTTTTCCCCAGCTAGCCGGAGTCTGTTTTGGTGACTCGGTTGGGCCTCTTAGGGAAATGCTTGCGTTTTGGCTTCGGGAGGTGTTAGCCCGAGTGTTCGATCGTCGAATGTTGTTTTCGACCTCGCCTTGTTTTCGTGGCTTGGTTGTTTAGCTACGGTGCGAGTTTTGGTCGAAATCCGAGATCGTTTGCCTTCGCATCGTTTCGGCGTTGTTTTGTTAGCTGCATGTTTGTAATGTTTGCTGTGCTGTGCGTGGCCGTTGTGGCTGAGCTTGTAGGCAGGTGCCTTGTTTCTTGTTGGCTAGGTATTAGCAGGTTTCTTTTTCTGTGTAAGTTTGGGTGACACGGCCTTGGTCACGACCGTGACCCAGGGCGTGTCGTGCTAGGGTAGAGCTCCCGTTTCTCCAGTCGACGAATTTTTGGTCGGCAGGGTTTTTTTTGTTGGAACACGGCCGTGACACGGGCGTGTCACGGGCGTGTCCTCCTTCGATTCGTCGAGCTGCGCTCGATGGTCGTCAGGCGGTGTTTAGTGAGAACACGGCCCTGTCACGGGCGTGTCGTGTCGAACACGGGCGTGACATTGGGGCGTGTCTCTCTGTTCAACGATCGGCGCTCCACGATCGTCGGGCGGTGTTCGAGTTGGTACACGGCCTGTGACACGGGCGTGTCACAGGGCGTGTCCCCTGCGTCGTCGAGCGGAGATCAACTTTCGTCGAGTGGGTAGGTGCGTGAGTACACGCCCCGTGACACGGGCGTGTCGGGCCGTGTCACGGGCGTGTCTGGGGGGCGTGTCCCGTGTTTTCGTCGAGTAGAGATCGACGTTCGTCGAGTGTGTGAGTACACGCCCGTGACACGGGCGTGTCGGGCCGTGTCACGGGCGTGTCTTGGGCGTGTTCCGTACCCATTTTTTTCCTGAAATCGTCTTTGTTGCCGTGAACTGTTTTTCCTCCTCATTTTTCATCGTTCCCGAGTCTGGAGAGCTTCCAGCGGAAGGGTTTTGAGAGGAGGCGGTGGTTGTTTTGGCCGGCGATTTCGGGAAGGTTAGAGCCCGTTTTTTTCGTGTTGTAGCGGATTCGGCTTGCTCTCGGCTAGATCTTCCCTTCCATGTAAGTTTTTCTTGATTTAGGGTTCGATTCCAGGAATTTCTAAATATCTGATTTCTTTCTTCCCTCAAGTTTCAGTTTTGGTCTTCTAGGTGGCCGATCTTGCCGCCGGAGCCAAGCCGTGGTGCGGCTGTTGTTTGTTTTTCCGAAGAGGTAGAGGCAAGTGGCCCCTTGCCCTTGCCAAATTTATTTCTAACCCATGATCTGTTTTTATTTCTTGTGCATAAGCCCTGTCCTCCTTGTTTTTCCTCCCTAGGGCAGCAGGTTGAGTTATTTCATCAAGCTTCTAATCAAGTGCTGATCCTTTATTTTTTTTCTTTTCTGGAGTTTTAATTCAATGTTCTCTTTTGTCGGAGGTTTGGTGTTCTGTGGGTAGCTAGAGTTAGAGTGAGGCTGCGGTAGAGGTGATTCAGGTTTGGTTGCGATAGTCCCGAGTAGTTAGGACGGAACGGGGGGGGGGGGGGGGGGGGGGTTGGGACTAGATTTCCAACTCTCTGCTTGCTCGCAATGAGAGAGCTTAGGCTGCGATTTTTAACGAGACTTACGTTTACCCTAAGTGGAAAGCGCGGACAGCGTCGAGTGAGCCGAGCTCACTCAACGCCGTCACTCAGCTTAGGACTTGCGGCTAAGTATTTTTAGGCGTCCGGTGAGTGGAGTTTACTCAACGCTGCGTCGAGTGGGCTCGACATTTCTTTCTTGAGTTCTTGTGTACCTTAGGATTTGTTAGTGTGACTTTTCCCTTCCTTTAGGGGGTGGTATTGGGTGTTCGGCAAATTTTTGCTTGCCGACTCTTGGGTTGTGGCAGGTGGTGCATGTTTAGTGTCCTCTAAGAGGGGTGGATTTTGATGTGGAGAGCTGTGGCCACGACCTGTTTGCCCTGGTTTGGGTTGGTGTGGGACCCTAAAGCTGCCACTGGCGACCCCTTAGCCCTTTTTGGATCTGATTCTGGTTATGTATTCAGATCCATGTTTTTTTTGACCACTGCCACTTACCCACGTATTAGGAATGTTAGACTCTTTTGTGGAGCATGTTGCTTTGTTGCTCTCTCTTGGTGTGCTTTGATGTGCTTTAGACAGTGCTCTTTTCTTACTGTCATGCTCTTTCTTTTGCTTATAGCAGCTTGTTGTCGGGGTGGTAAACCCTTCTTTTTGCTCTTAACTCTAATGCTTTATTTACACTTTTGATTATTTCCTTGCTGAGGTGTTCTTTTCTTGAATGCCTCAGGTCCAGGTTGCAGCCGGTTCAGCGGCTAGTTCTTTTGGAGGGGCTGGTTTGTGGCCTCTTGGGTAGCTGAGACAGCTGATCTCGATTTTGTGAGGTAGTTCTTTACTTTTCTGTATAGACATACATACTCACCAGTGGGTTCGTGTCAGGTTGTTGGCGCCCACTGGTGGCTTCTTGCGATGCTGGGTATGAACTTAAACTGTTGTTTTTGCCTTTTAGTGGTTGTTTACTTGCTTCTGGGAAGGATTTTTGCTAGGTTGCATGTTAGATATTTTAAACCCTAAAAGCATTATTATATGTATATCATGCATAGCATAATTATAAAACAAAGACACTATATTTCCTTAGCGTAAAAAGATTACCTTTTTATATCTATTATATTCACTTTAGAGTTGTGCATACCATGAGTTGTCCCTCGGGGACACTCATGCTCACTAGGGTGTCAATTTAATTGAACCAAACTATTTTCTGCTGCGTATACTTATACTTTTAACTGTGGACTAGCTGATCCACCATGCCGAGGGATACGGCCAATCAACATAACTGCTTTTCTTTCATAATTAATCAACGTTTTTCCCTAAATCTGAGGTCTGAAGTTTTGCCTGAGCGCGTGCAGTTATCCCCTGCACGGCGTGGCATCACGGCACGTGTTTTCTCTTGCTCTGATACGATTTTATAGTTGAGAAAATGCGGGTTGTGACAGTTGTGACAGCAGGTCGGATCCTCCACCCCCCGTTGCTCAAATCGCCTTGCCATCACCGAGCACAACATACTCGCGGCTAAATCAAAGACGCGGGTTGGTCTCACCGTTCCTGTTCTGGCATTCAAGCCTGGGTGTTTTCCTGGGCGCACCAGTACTTACCATTACACCCATTCATATCACACATCATTAGCGGATCTTTCCTGGGCACACCAGTACTTCCTGCAACTTTCTTCACAGGTATGACTCCGCAAATGTCACAAATATCAGGGGTCTTGCCTGGCTATCACGCTAGTAATTCCTGCTACATCATTTCACAGGTACCACCTCTGAACATTAAGCATCACAAAGGGTATTTCCTGGAATTCCAATCCAGTACTTACTGTTACTTCCTTCACAGGTAGAACCCAACATCACAAGCAACACAAGCATTATACGGGTATTTTCCTGGACTACCACTCCAGTACTTCCTGTTACTTTCTTTCACAGGTCCAACCCGTCGACTCCTAAACTACACGTTTATCACGGAGTCTTCTCCGGTTCGTATGCAACATCACCAATCTAGACCAACTAGTCCAGATGGGCTACACATAGCATGCCTATTCCGTACTCCATTTCCGGATCTATATGCTAAACAAGAGGGGATTCCATGAATCTACCCAAAGATTCCCACAACAAACCACCCTCTGGTGGGGGAATCAGATGCATATGCCAAAAGGAAGCCTTCACATGGCTAGGAAAAAGGTCGTTACCCTTGAAGACCTCTTTGGTGCTATGAGCTCCTAACTGGTTAGGAAGAACCGCAACAGCTTTTCCTCTGCAACGCTGGCCTCGGATCTCTCGTCGGAAAACCGCAGCACCACCAGTGACCAGCCCCCCTTACTCCTCCTCCTTCTTCCTCTCTCTTTCTCTCACTAGGAAAGTAGAAAGAGAAGGCCAAGAATGAAAATGAGTTCTTCTTACTCATCCACGGCCTTAAGGAAGCAGGGAGGCAGCTCAGCTCTTGGATCTCAGCTGAAGGAATGGACGACCAGGATTTTGCCACAAAAGCATAATTTTTGCCTGACACGGCCTGTGACACGTCCATGTCCCAGGCCGTGTGCCTCAAGCGGTGCTCAACCGACTTATCCAATCCAGTGACATGCCCATGTGACACGCCCGTGTCATGGGCCGTGTCACCGGACATGCCTTCAGACATGCCCGTGTCTGTGGCCATGTTCATCAGGATGCACAACCTCAAAATCACCCGAGACTCACACGGACTGTGACACGCCCGTATCGCAGGCCGTGTGCCCATTAAACGACACTAGACACGCCCCGACTCAAATTCGTCGGGCTGAGTTCGTCGACCGCGCTGACACTCCCTGTGACACGCTCGTGTCACATGTCATGTCCTATACTCTCGACAATCGTCAACAAAATTTTTGTCGACCATTCTTCGACTGCTCACCCAAGAAGGACACGCCCTGGGACACACCCGTGTCCCAGGCCGTGTCACCCAATTTTTCCAAACTCTGGATTTTGGGGTGTTACAACCCTCCCGTCCTTACAACAATTTCGTCCTCGAAATTTGCACCAAGTAAGGGGCTCAAACAGAAGGATTTTCATTCCACAATCGTTTCAATACAAGTCAATACCTTACTATATAATCGTTACACAAAGAGTTGGGGAAACTCAGCTTGCATGGTCTGCTCTCGCTCCCATGTAAGCTCCTTACGACCGCAAGTGTCCCACCAGACTTTAACCATCCCAACCGTCTTGTTCCGCAATTGCTTCTCGGCCCGATCCTCGATCTGAATGAGCCTAACTGTAGTCATTAGCCCATACTCCACCGGCACTTGATCATCCTTGATCACTTGAGCTGGATCTTTTACGGCCTTCCACAACACCGAGATGTGAAACACATCATGCAATCAACCCAAGTCTGCCGAAAGAGCTAGTCGATATGCGGCTTCTCCAACTCGCTCGACCACTTCAAATGGAACAAGGTAGCGTGGACTCAACTTTTCCAGATGTCGGATCCTGGATACGCCTTTGAAAGGTTTGATCTTCAAGTATACCCAATCGCCCACCGTGAACTCCACGTTCCGGTGCTTAGCGTTGTAGTATTTCACTTGTCTATTTTGAGCTATCAATAGTCGTTCTCAAATAGTGCGTATTGCCGCATTTGCTTCTTCGACTTCATTATGCCATACTCCAAGCCAAAGGAGTACGACTTTTTCGTCCATACAGAGCCTCATACGGTGCCATGCCGATGCTCGCTTGGTAGCTGTTATTGTCAGCAAACTCCACAATATAGAGATGATCTTTCCATCTCTTTCTGAAGTCGATGTCCTCCATCGTTCTATTGGTTCTTTCAGTTTGGCCATCCGTCTGAGGATGAAAGTTCGTGCTGACTGTCCACTTCATGCCCAACAGTTGATGCACTAACCTCCAGTAATTCGATGTGAACCGTCCGTCTCGATCACATACGATGCTCCGAGGAACACCGTATAGCCGCACAACCTGGTCCACATACAACTATGCCAAAATTTCTACTGAATCATCCCATCTGTTCGGCAAGAAGTGTGCCACTTTCGTTAGCCGATCAAGAATCACTTAGATGGAATCCTTTCCACGCTGAGATCTCGGCAACTCGTGCACGAAATCCATGGAAATATCATCAAACCTCCACTCTGGAATCGACAACGACTTCAAATAACTGCCCGGCTTCTGGCATTCCTCCTTCACCGTAGCACATGTTTGGCATTTGGCCACATAATGAGCAACATCTTTCTTTAGCCCTGGCCACCAGAACAACTTTTTCATATCCCTGAACATCTTCGCGCTCCCAGGGTGGATTGAGTACTTCGTATAATGCGCTTTATACATCAGCTCTTCCCTCAATTTACCCAAATTCGGGACGCACAAACGTCCTTCTTTTCGCAAAAGACCGTCATCCCAGGAGAACTTGCCCTATGACACATCTTTAACATAGCGTAGGAGATCTTCATTTAGCCTTGTTGCCTGTCAAATCCGGTCTGCAAGGTTACCTTGCAACTCTGTCCAATTCAGACATGCATTGGCTATAGCATCCTTGTCAACACACGAGATCTCTAATGCTTCCAACCCCTGGATTAGACGTTTATCATACTTCTGCAACCAATTCGCTCTCGCTGGAGCTCTCCGACTCAAGGCATCCGCGACTACATTTCCCTTTCTGAGAGTATAGTGACTCTCAAAGGTGTAGTCCCCAAGGAACTCCAACCACCTTCTTTGTCGCATATTCAAGTCCTTCTGCTCTAACAGATACGTTAGGCTCTTGTGGTCCGTATAGATCTCCACCTTCACGCCATATAGATAGTGTCGCCATAGCTTTAGTGCAAAGATCACCGCCGCCAAATCCAAGTCATGGACGGGATAGTTTCGCTCGTGCACCTTCAATTGGCGTGAGCCATAAGCGATCACCTTTCCATTTTGTAGAAGAACGCAGCCTAAGTTGCTCCCCAAGGCATCACTGTAAATTACAAATCCATCAGTACCACATGGCGATGACAAAACATGCGCCGTGGTCAACCGAATCTTCAACTCTTCAAAAGCTCGCGCGCACGCTGGCATCCAAATGAACTTCTGATCTTTTCTCGTCCGTGTGGTTAGCGGCAAAGTGATCCGCGAGAAGTTTTCAACAAATCTTCGATAGTAGCCCGCTAGTTCAAGGAAGCCTCTGACTTCGGCTACTGAAGACAATACCGGCCACTCCTGTATGGCCTTGATCTTTGCCGGATCCACTGCAATGCCCGCTCCACTTACCACATGGCCTAGAAATGCCACTGAGGTTAGCCAAAACTCGCACTTTGCGAACTTGGCGTAGAGCTGATTCTGCCTTAAGGTATTCAACACCAACCGCAAGTGCTTCTCATGATCGGCCTCCAATTTTGACTACACCAGGATATCATCAATGAACACAATCACAAACAAATCCAGGCACTCTCGAAATATGCAGTGCATCAAGTCCATAAACACCGAGGGCGCATTACACAGTCCAAAGGGCATCACTGTGAACTCATAGTGCCCATAACGCGTTCCAAGATAACATGCTTGGGCGTATCTAACCCTGCTTCAACAACTTTTGCAGTTGGACTTCCTACTCCGCCATCTTCTTCGGCGCGCCGCGATATGGAGAGCGGGCCACAGGTTCCGCACCTAGTACCAATTTAATCGAGAAGTCAATCTCTCACTGGGGTGGTAGCCCAGGGAGATCCTTAGGAAACACATCTGCCTATGCCGCTACCGGAAATACAGATGCAGTCAACTAGAAATCCCGACTAACTAATTGCACCGCCACATCACAAGTCTTAACAGCAAGCATTATACAACTGTCGGCAACACCACCCCGATGCTCTCTGTCTACCCAAGTTATGCTGGGAAATCTGTTAACAGAAATGAATACGCAGCATCCATATCAAACAGTGGTTGCGTCAGCGTGTTCCGAATCTTCACAAAGCCTGTGGTGCACATAACACACACACACGCTACATACACAAGATGCAAACAAGAAGCAATCAATACGGTTATCGTACATTTGTAACACTTAGGATTGCGCCTGGGACGCAGAGGACTCCACCACTGCTTTTCCCGTCTCCATATAAGACGCTCGTATTTCCTGCTCAACCAGACGTCGACCACTCCTGATAAGGTTGGGCAAAATTATCCCCATGTCATAAAGCATCAACTATCTATTCGTGTTCATGACTATCGTACAAACATGTTGATCCCATATATACATGTATTGTATTCATATAGCATAAACGTCATCATAGAACTGCCATCCAAAACGGCTTACTGTACATATAACACATGCATAATCCACCATATATGAGGAGCCCCATTATTTATATACAATATCACATCGACATGTACTTCATATTTATTGCCTGCTAAGAGCCAACATGACAATCTCGGGCTTTATGTCCTACCTGGCCACAAGTATAACAAGTACGCTTCTCGATTCTTTGCCTCTTACGGTGAGCAGACTTTCCAACCCTTGGAGTTCTCACTTTCCTGGTCACAGGCATCTGCTGGGCTCTCGTCAAGTCCATTTCTAATAGTCTAGCTGCCTCCACCAGTGGTTGGAATCCCAAGAAATTAGGACCCATCAACAAGAAACGGAGTTCCTGACGTAGCCCGTCGTAAAACCGATTGATCTTCATCCCCTCGGTTTCAAACACAAACTCGGGTTGTTGTCTCATTACAACAAATGCATGAAAATAATCCTCAACCGTGTCCTCTCCTTGGCTTAAACACACATTCACCGACGAAGCTGATGCGCTTCCCCTTACCGTCTGCTCAATTTCACTAATCGGCATGAGATGCATTACCGGATTAGAGGGTTGAACCTGTCCCTCATGGTAAGCCTTGAGCATTGCAAAAACCACATCAGCAATCAGTCGAGCAGTCTCTATCGATGGAGGATGAAAGTGCAGGTTAGATCTGATATACTCTAGAGGGGGGGGGGGGGTGAATAGAGTATGGTGCTCACTAAAAACTTTTTACAACTTTTGTTGTATTCCTAAGTGAACATGGAAGAAAATAAAATAGAGTAAGCATAACAACTATTTAAACTCAGATCAACACAGAACAATCACAGAATAACACATCACGTCACAGCCAAAATAAAAAGAAGGGCAACCAGACGACACAAGAATTTTATAGTGGTTCCCCAACCTGGGTACATCCACTCTTCTACCACCCTGGTAGGAATCCACTCAGGTTTTTGATCAGGTGCCTGATACCAATGAGCTTTTGTTCAGGTGCTCAAAAACCAAACCTCAAGTCTTTTGGAAGGATACTTGCAACCAGAATAATTTTGAAGGGATTTAAAACATTGTACAGGAATTGGAAGTAAAAGAGATGGTGTCTTCTCTTTCAACAATCAGAGAGAAGACTTGTGGATTGATTGTAGCAGATCTTGCTCCCCATGAGATCTTGAATTGATCAGGAAAGCTGGAGCACTGCTTCAGGGTGATAGGTCTTCAATGACCTTGAATGCCTGGACCAGAAATGCTTCAAGAACTTCTTTTGACAGATAAAGTTTTGTTGTCCTTTGAAGTTGTCCTGAGAATAGAGAGAAGAAGACTCTTGATTGAATTTGATTGTTCTTCTTCTTCTTCTTGAAAATGTTCTCTTGTCAAGGCTGATTGCAGTCAAGAACTTTTGATTTGAGAATGATTGTTCTTCTCTGCAACCTCAGAGTGTCTGATTGTGTATTGCTTGCTGTACTGTGTTTCTGTTCCTCTATCAATGCTTGATCCTTTTCTTTCTTACTGTGTGTCTTTTTCTGACTGAGGAACATTCAAACTTTTGAATGTCGAGCAGTAATTGCAGTCGGCTTTGGAAAGAAGCAACAATCAATAATTTCCCTAACCGTCCCATGAAAAAATGACATGTAATCGTCCATAGTCAATGCACGTTCTAACGGTAACATTTAGAGAAGATCTGACATTAATAACTCCGGATTCATTGCCAAGAAATGGGACGAGAAACTTAAAGAAAACCTAGTCTGCATTCGTCGAACGAAGAACACAATTCATCGAGCTGCACTTGTGTTCGTCGAGCTGAGCTTGAGTTCATCGAGCTGAGCTTGAGAGAGTTCGTCGACCAGACAATCTTCATTCATCAAACAGACAGTCTTCATTCGTCGAGCTGAGAATCAAATTCATTGAGCTGAGAAAAGTTCTGGACTTAGGCAAAATATTTTGCATCTACTGAAATGCTATGTCGACATAAGTTGGTGTCGACAGATTGATCTTGGTGTCGACACAAATCCTCTGGTGTCGACATAAGCTGGTGTTGACTGATATCTTGGTGTCAACACAAATCCTCTGGTGTCAACATAAGCTGGTGTCGACTGATATCCTGGTGTCGACACAAATCCCCTGGTGTCGACATAAGCTGGTGTCGACTGATATCCTGGTGTCGACAAAAATTGTCTGGTGTCGACACAAACCCTAAGTGTCGACACAAATTCTCTGAGTCCAGAAATCGTCGAGTAGAGTACAACATTCGTCGACCTGAGAAGCTGACTTAGTCAACCTGAGAAGCTGTGAACTTGAGGTCCAAGTTCATAGCTTAGAATCCAATTCGTCGACCAAAGCTTGAAGCTGGACTTAGAAAAATTTGAGGTTCTCCTGACTTTGTCTTGATGTAAAAAACCGAGTCTTCGTTGAACAGAGAAAATAGATCGTCGAGCTCAGCACTAAGAATTGTCTCACGATCGTCGAGCGCAGAACTCCTTTCGTCGAGCCGAGTTCGACGAACGTCGAACTCACTTTACTTAGTCTTGAAAACTTGTTAGGCTGGAGTCTCTGATGGTCTTGTTGATAGTTGGTCCATCTGGAGTTGAGCCTAAGGACTTGACCTAGACTCTAGGACACAAGTTGACCCTGGCTATACATGATGGGTCACATCCTAAGTCAGTGGACCTGGCCCAAATCAACTAGGGATCCAACAATCTCCCCCTATTTGGGTAAGGTCACTAACAGAGACTCAAAACAGAAAAACAAAGCAAGAAAAGAGATATATCTGGCAGAGAATTATAACACATGCAACAAATATATATATACACAACTTTGTTTAAACAGATAGCATGGTTTGAAAAACAAAAAAAAAAACAGACAGAAAATGAAATAACACAAAAAGATTACTTCTTTGGCTTCTTCTGCTGAGGTTTGTCTTCAGATGTTTGCTCTCCTGTCTTCTTGAAAATGATTTCTCTCTTTGGATCTCGAGCTTGGGCTATTGTCATAGTCATGTCAGCTGCCCCAATAATATTCAATGAAGTTGCTCTGGGGACAACTGCTTTTGGGTGAAGTTTCATATAATCATCAACATTAAACAATTTATTTCCTTTGTCAAACTTTTTCAGCTCTTCTTTTCTATACTTTGACATGGTTGATAATCCAGAGATATCTTTACCTTCAGCCTTGGCTTTATTTATCAAAGATAGTCCAAGAAATTCCTGGTATCTAGCCATTTTTGTTGTATTTGCAGTTTCAGGATCTTCAAAAGGAATTGGAGGAGAGAGAGGTCTCTTTGGACTTTCAGCTTTTTGAACTTTAGAACTTTGTTGCTGTTGCTGTTGCTTATGCTGTTGACTTTGACTTCCTGAGGAGGATGGCATCTACTAGCTGCTTCCAGAAGATCTCCCTGACTGTCTCTGGTATGTTTACATTGGGGCAGATCTCTGGGAGCTAGAGGAGCCAGAGGCACCAGCTGCTGGAGGAAGAGGAGGAGGATACTTCCTATATCTGTGCACTGGAGGAGGGGAATATCTCCTGCTTCTCTTTCTATCTTTCTGCTGGTTTTTGGAGAGCCACATCCATGCATGCATTCCCTTATATGGAGTTACATTGTGCAGGATGTAGTAAGGGATGTCAGCATTGGGATTAGGCTTTGGAGCTGGAGGAGGAGGAGCCTTTCTTTTCTTTGAGAGCATCTTCTTTTTCTTAGTAGCAGCATCTTCATATGAGTCATCATCATCATCTTCTTCAGACTCAGAACTTTGAGGGATGTCATAAAGAGCATCCAAAGCTTTCAAAGCATTATCAGAAATAATAGCTTTTTCTGGAGGAGGGGCAGAAGATTCAGGAACTTGAATATCAACAACAGAGGAGGAGGGGACTGCACAAGAGTCAGAAATAATAGGGACAGAGCTTTCAGCTGCTGCTTATTCTCTTCTTCTATGTCAGCTAGAATATGCTCATCCAAATCTGGCAGGGGAGAGTCATCCATAACAAAATCTGGTGCTGAAACTGGCACTGAAGTATCTTCTGGAATGACCTCTGAACTAGAAGCTGAGATGGAAGCTGAAGCTGAGATATCAAAATTGTCACAGAGTTGCTTAGCAACTGCTGGACTAGCTGGAGAGGTATAAGGTAAAATAGCCAAACTTGGCTTAGTAAAATCTGCTGGAAAGAATTGCATATGTACAGTATCAAAATTACTCAACAAAACAGATAAATTCACTATGGGATTTAAATATAAATCACCAACAGGTTTTATTTATTCAACTGACTCATACAAATCAATGTCAGTATCCATAAATTGAATTAACTCAATCATTTCAGAATCAAAATCTGTCAAAGTTGCTGTATCCTCATCTAAATCTGCATCTGCTGGAGAGGGAACTGATGCTGTGACTGCTGCTACTGCTACAACTACATCTACTGCAACTTCATCACTGAGCATCTCCCCCTGCCTAGGTTCAGGAACACCTGGAGCCAGGCCCCTGAATGAAGAGGGGGCAGCAGATAGGATAGAGATCTGGGCAGATAAGGAATTGATGGAGGTCACAAGAGGTGTAATGGCCTCTTGGATGAGAGATTTGATGAGAGGAGTGAGCAGGGAGATGATGGTAGATGGATCAAATGGGGAGGGGGAAGAGGATGGAATAGAGGGTGGAATAATAGATGGAGTGGGGGCATCTGGCATGATTGTGTCTGAGGGTATGTTGTAAGATGGAATGGTGGATAAGTGTGGGGGAAGAGGTGACTAAGGAGGTGTAGGAATGTGAGTGTCCTGAGGTGAAGATGGAGGGGTGGATGGTTGATTTGCTGGCAGAGGGGAAGATGAATATGGAGATGAGATGTTGGTGATGTCTAGAGGTGGAGATGAAGGAGGTGTAGGCACATGAGGAGGCTTCTATGGAGGAAGGGGTGCTAGAAGAGATGATTGAGATGGAGGGACCTCTTCAGCAGGGAGGGGAGTGGCCTTTACAGCCCTTGTGCTCTCAGAAGTTTGGATGGAAGAGGAAGAAGCCTTTGAGGGCTTGGAGATAGTCCTCTCCCACCTACCAAACAGAGCACATGTGAGGCGCTTGCTGGCATTTATTAAGATGGTCGGGGAGACAATACATTTAGCAGCCTTCTCTTGAAGAAAAACTCCCAAAATTCTGCCAAAGCAGACTTCCTTCTTGCTGTTCTTTTTCCTTATCAATTCAAAGAAGATTGTGCCCCAGTTGACACGACTCTTATTCACCACGACGCACATAACCAGAAATTGGTGTCGGGTTATGTAGTCATACGCTGAGTGCTTTCCCATTAGCACTTTCCCTACAATGTCTGCCAGAAATTGGTAGGCGGCGGACAGTTGCTTCTTCAGCAGTTTGTTAGGGTTGCTACCTGAAAAACACATTAGTTTCAGCATATCACCAAACTCTTCAGAATCCATGTCTATATTGTCTTCTCCATTCACCAAACCAAAAGTCTCAGACATAATTGCGGGAGACAACGAAACAGCAGTACTCCCTATATTGCCGGTCAAAACATCTTCTTCAGAAATTGTAGATGTATAAACCCATTCTCTTATTTCAGTTCCATGTAGTTTAATGCGCCTGGTCCGAATTTTGAAAAGAGTCGAAATCCATATCAAACCCAGTATCAAACTTCATCTCTACTAACGTGCTTGCTGGAATTGCCATTGATGACCTGCAAGAAAAACACAGAGAGAAACGACGATCAAGAGCAAAGGAACTGAAAGCGCGAGACGGAGGTCGAAGAAAACCTAGATATAAGATTTTCAGAATATGAATCGACAAACTCCGTTCCACAAAAAAAGAGAAATTCTTCGAACTGAGGTCGACGAAATAAATTGTAGACAGATAATTCGTCGATCTCATCCAGAAGAATCGAACACAGTTCGTCGAACTCCATTCGACGAAATGTCTTCTGAAGCAAAGTTCGTCGATCTCCGATCGACGAACGTTGTTTCCACACACAGAGAATTCGTCGATCTCCAGTCGACGAGAATCTCTCAAACTTTCCCTAATTCGTCGAACTCCATTCGAGGAACTCTGGAAAATTCGTCGAATGCGGACAGAAACTAGGTTAACTCTTCTCCATTAATCATGCCCAGTTGATTTATAAAGAACAGATGGGTTTTCTCATCCAATGGCTTGGTGAAAATGTCAGCTCTCTGTAAATCAGTAGAAATATGGATTAAGTTAATTTTCTTTTTGTCTACATTATCTCTAATGAAATGATGTCTTATTTCAATATGCTTAGTCCTAGAATGGTGAACTGGATTCTGTGCTATAACAATAGCACTAGTATTATCACAAAATAATGTTGAATTATTTAAGTTGACATCATAGTCTAGGAGTTGATTTTGTATCCATAACATCTGTGAACAGTAGCTGCCAGCAGCCATGTATTCTGCTTCTACAGTTGATGTAGACACAGATGTCTGCTTTTTACAAAACCAGGAGACAAGTCTTATACCTAGGAACTGGCAAGTTCTAGAGGTACTCTTCCTGTCCACTCTACATCCAGCATAGTCAGCATCTGAGTATCCAGTTAACTCAAACTCTGACTCTACATGATACCAGAGTACTAGATTAGGGCAACTCTTTATATATCTCAAAATTCTTTTTAAGAAAATAAGGTGAGATTCTTTAGGGTTCACTTGGAACCTAGCACAAAGGCATGTGGCAAACATTATATCAGGTCTGCTAGCTGTGAGGTATAATAGGGATCCAATAATTGCCCTATAATTTTTCTGATCTACAGGTTTCCCTGCTGCATCAGAATCCACAACAGCATTTGTAGCCATAGGGGTTTTCATCCCTGAAGCATCACCCATCCCAAACTTTTTGATAAGCTCTTTAGCATACTTAGCTTTGGAGAGGAAGATACCATCTGATAGCTGCTTCACTTAGAGACCAAGGTAGTAGGAAAGCTTACCCATGCTACTCATCTCAAATTTATAATGCATGAGGTCAGCAAACTTCTTGCATAATTTGGGATCAGTAGACCCAAAAATAATGTCATCCATATATATTTGTACTAATAAAATTTGGTCCTTATGATGTCTAGTGAAAAGTGTTTTATCTATGGTTCCTCTTGTAAATTTATGCTGTAAAAGAAAGCTTGCTAAGGTCTCATACCAAGCTCTTGGAGCTTGCTTTAAACCATAGAGAGATTTATGCAATTTAAAAATAAAAGAGGGTTGAGTTGGAGAGATAAAACCTGGAGGTTGTTCTACATAAGCCTCTTCTTGAAGTACTCCATTCAGAAATGCACTCTTGACATCCATTTGGTAGACCTTGAATCTCTTGTGAGCTGCATAGGCAAGGAATATCCTAATGGCCTCTAACCTTGCAACAGGGGCAAAGATTTGGTCATAGTCTATTCCTTCCTCTTATCTATAGCCTTGAGCAACAGGCCTAGCCTTGTTCCTCACTATGTTGCCTTAAGCATCCAACTTGTTCCTGTAGACCCATTTGGTTCCAATAACTCGGTAGTTATGGGGTTTTGGAACCAAATCCCAAACTCTACATCTCTCAAACTGATTTAGTTCCTCTTACATTGCAATGATCCAGTGGGGATCTTGCTCAGCTTCATGGATGGTGAGAGGTTCAATTTGAGAGAGAAAACAAGCATATATCAAGTCTTGGTTGAGTTGATGCCTTGTCTGTACACCTGCTGAAATGTCTCCAATCACTTGAGATCTGGGGTGATCTCTAAGTGTGACAAGATCAGTTGGTGGAGTTGGTTGGACAACAGCTTCTGTAATTAATTCCTCTTGGGGAATGGTACTAGCTGTTGAGGGAAGTTCAGCCACTTCTGCTTGAATTTTATCTTCACTTTCTTCAGCAACCTGTGGAGTAGGATGGTTTGATACCTCTTGGGTGAGGTTTAGTCCATCCATAGACTCACACAGTTGTGGAACCTGTAAGGAGCTTATGGTAGAAATCTCTTTCTCCTTGTATGACATGTTAGCCTCATCAAAAGATACATGAACAGATTCTTCAATTTTAAGAGTAGATTTGTTATATACCCTATAAGCTTTACTGATCATGGAGTATCCCAGAAACAGTCCTTCATCTGCTTTAGCTTGAAATTTTGCTATGTATTTCTTGTCATTATTGTGAATGTAACAAATGCAACCAAAATTTTTAAAATAATCTACTTTAGGTTTCTTCCCTTTAAGTAATTCATAGGGAGTCTTGCCCTTCAGCTTATGTATCAAACTTCTATTCAACACATAGTTGGAGGTGTTCACTGCCTCTGCCCAAAAGGATAGAGGAAGGCGAGCATTTGACAACAATGTAGTAGCAGATTCAATAAGGGTTCTATTTTTCCTTTAAGCTACCCCATTTTGTTGAGTAGTTCTAGGAGCCAAGAAAGTATGCCTGATCCCTTCACTCTGACAGAACTCTTGCATAAGAAGAGAATCAAGCTCTGTCCCATGATCACTTCTGATTAGGGCAATGTGAGTATTGAACTCACTCTGTATGCATTTGAGAAACTCTGTCAAACACTTAAAGTTATCAGATTTCTTCCTCAGAAAAAACACCCATGTGAATCTAGAGAAGTCATCTATAACTACTAAAGTATAAGATTTCCCTCCTAAGCTTTGTACTGTAATGGGTCCAAAGAGATCCATGTGTAACAGATACAAAATCCTAGGTGAATCACTCTTATTAAGTGACTTGAAGCTATTTTTGGTTTGCTTGCCTAATTGACAAGCCCAGCAAAGTCCTTCCTTCTTGTAGGGGCCAAAAGGTAGTCCTCTAACAAGGTTGTCCTTGGATAGCCTAGCAATGGTTCTAAGGTTTATATGTCCTAATCTTTTATGCCATAGTTCATTAGGTCTACAAATGGAATTAAACAAGCATATATCTACCTTAGTTGAAAGAAAATCTACAAGATAAATGTTACATTTCCTTTTACCTGTCAACGCAGTTGTGTTGTCCTCTGATTTGATTTTGCATGAGGATTTGTTGAAAGTCACTTGGTAGCCTTCATCACACAGTTGACTGATGCTGATTAAGTTGTGCTTCAGTCCTTTCACATAAGCTACTTCCTTGAATGTGACTGAGTCAATCTGGACTGTACCAAATCCTTTTGTTAGTCCAAAGTTTGAATCACCAAATATTACTTTGGGTCCAAGTTTGGCTTTGAAGGATGTGAAATTCTCCTTGTTTCCTGTCATGTGCTTTGAGCACCCACTATCCAGATACCATTGCTGGTTGGATGTTGGATAGGTCTTCACCTGCACATAAAACAATTTATTTGTTTTTGACCCAGTTTATCTTGGGTCCTTGATTTGGTTGGAATGAAAAACTAGATATAACTGATAAAGCCGGTTGTGATTTATACCCTAAGGGTTGATATCTCCTAGGTGGAATTATCCAATCAGCTACTACATTAAATGTCTTATTAATTGGCTTAGAGTATCTGTAAGAGAAATGGTTTAGGTTTGGTCTTTCTGGGTTCGACGAATTGTTGTAAGTTCATCGACCAGAGTTCGACGAATAGGGATGAGATCGTCGATCTCTGCTCAGAGAATGACAGTAGTCATTTTCTGCGCCCCAAGTTCATCGACCTCTGCTCGACGAACCACACATAGTTTGTCGATCGCAGTTAGACGAATTATTATATCTGATGTTTGCGTTTAGTGTTCGTCGATCTGTGTTCGACGAACTGGCCACATTTCGTCGATCTAAGTTCGACAAATGCTGCTGAACTTTGTTTTTATTTGCTGTTTTCAGATTTCTATTTCTCTTGTCTATGGGTATAGGATTGTTTTCTGACATTGGTTTGTCTATTAACTTTTCTTTTCCCTTTGCAGATATAAACTTGATGGGGGTTGAAAGAATATTTTTCTTAACTATGGGGGGTAAGCTTGATGAAGCACCTAAGCCCAGCTTGCCATTTAATCTGGCATTCACTGTGCTTGTGATGTCCATCAGCTTGAGGCTTCTCCCATTGAGAGATTGCTCAAGTTGCTTGACCTCACATAATTCAGATTTTAGTTTAATTATTTGCTCATTAGCTAAGGTTAATTGGTCTGTTAGCTTTATGTTTTCTGAATTTACAGATTCAAGATTTCCTAGTCTTTCTCTAAGAGTTTTTATTTCCTTTTCTGAGTTGATTAGGTCTAGGCACATAGATTTGAATTCAGCTTTAAATAAATCAGAACTAAAGTCAAAGCTAGAAATAACCTGATCTGCCTCTGAGTCTGAGGCAGCTTCATCTTCAGAATCTTCTTTTGATCCAGAATTACTCCTGGAGGCATCAATTGCCATAAGGCACACCTCCTTGGATCTAGCTTCTTCCTCTTCTTCACTTGAACTGGAGGAAGATGTTTATTCTTCTGTGTCACTCCAAGTCTCAGCAACAAATCCCTTGTCCTTCTTTTCATATTTGTTGGAGGAGGGTCTGCTGCTATGCTTTCTCCTGGAATCCTTTTCTCTACTCTTGTCCTTCTTCTGGTTTTTTGGACATTCTGAGATGTAATGTCCAGGCTTTCTGCAACCAAAGCACACAACCTCCTTGGTTGGTGTCTTGTCATACTTGGGCTTATCATCCTGTCTGGATGATTTCCTTCTGAAGTCCTTCCTTGCCATCTTGTAGAACCTTTTGGCAAAAAGGCTCATGAGCTCTTCATTTGAAGTTGATGTCTCAGTTTCTTCAGATGCTTTGAAGGCTATGCCGTGCTCCTTTCTAACTGGAGTTGTTGCCTTCTGTTCTGCTACTTCTCTGGATTTTATCAGCTGCTCATAGGACTTTAATTTGCCTAGTAGAGACTCAGTTGAGATCTCATTGAGGCTTCTGTCTTCTTTGATTGGCCAGATTCTGAAATCCCAAGAGCTAGGGAAGCACATCAATATCTTGTCATTCACCTCTGTCAAGGTGATGTCCTTATCCAGGGTTTTGAGCTCATTGATAATTGTGCTCAACCTGCTATACATTTCTGTCACTGATTCATTCTCATCCCTTTTAAAGTTCTCATACAGGGATATGAGATTGGATCTTCTGTCCTTTCCTTCATCTGCAGAGCCAGCTACCATTTGGTTGAGGGAATCCCAAATGGCCTTGGATGAGGTGCACTCAGCCACCTTTTGGAATATGTCATCTGACATAGTATGGGCTAAGATATTCATTGTCTTAGCATCTGCCATCTTGGCTTTCTTGTAGGCTTCATTGTTCTCTGGAGGAGGAACTGCAGTCATGTTTGTTGAAGTGCTTGTAGAAGATGTAGGTGCTAGAGGTACACCTGTCAAAATAACAGAAAAGATATCCTCATCAATAGAGTTCATATATAATCTGATTCTTGCCTTCCAGATGGCAAACTTATTAAGGTTGCACACTAGAGGTCTGATGCTTGCATAGTCTTTGTTTTGGGCCATGTCTGTGAAGAGATAAGTCTAATAACAAAAGCAAACAAGCAGATCTAACAAGAGGGAACTTTGGGTTCAGGTGTTAGCCTGTGCAACCACTAAGGTGTGGTATTTTAACCAACCTCCCTCTGATACCAATTGAAAGTACAGGTTAGATCTGAAATACTCTAGAGGGGGGGGGGGGGGGTGAATAGAGTATGGTGCTCACTAAAAACTTTTTACAACTTTTGTTGTATTCCTAAGTGAACAGAGAAGCAAATAAAATAGAGTAAGCACAACAACTATTTAAACTCAGATCAACACAGAACAATCACAGAACAACACAGCACATCACAGCCAAAACAAAAAGAAGGGCAACCAGATGCCATAAGAATTTTATAGTGGTTCCCCAACCTGGGTACATCCACTCTTCTACCACCCTGGTAGGAATCCACTCAAGTTTTTGATCCGGTGCCTGCCACCAATGAGCTTTTGTTCAGGTGCTCAAAAACCAAACCTCAAGTCTTTTGGAAGGAGACTTGCAACCAGAATAATTTTGAAGGGATTTAAAACCCTGTACAGGAATTGGAAGTAAAAGAGATGGTGTCTTCTCTGTCAACAATCAGAAAGAAGACTTGTGGATTGATTGTAGCAGATCTTGCTCCCCCTAAGATCTTGAATTAATCAAGAAAGCTGGAGCACTGCTTCAGGGTGATAGGTCTTCAATGACCTAGAATGCCTGAACCAGAAATGCTTCAGGAACTTCTTTTGACAGATAAAGTTTTGTTGTCCTTTGAAGTTATCCTAAGAATAGAGAGAAGAAGACTCTTGATTGAATTTTATTGTTCTTCTTCTTCTTCTTGAAAATATTCTCTGGTCAAGGCTGATTGCAGTCAAGAACTTTTGATTTGAAAATGATTGTTCTTCTCTGCAACCTCAGAGTATCTGATTGTGTATTGCTTACTGTACTGTGTTTCTATTCCTCTATCACTGTTTGATCCTTTTCTTTCTTACTGTGTGTCTTTTTCTGACTGAGGAACATTCAAACTTTTGAATGTCGAGCAGTAATTGCAGTCAGCTTTGGAAAGAAGCAACAATCAATAATTTCCCTAACTGTCCCATGGAAAAACGACATGTAATCGTCCATAGTCAATGCGCGTTCTAACGGTAACATTCTGAGAAGATCTGGCATTAATAACTCCGGATTCATTGCCAAGAAATGGGACGGGAAACTTAAAGAAAACCTAGTCTGCATTTGTCGAACGAAGAACACAATTCGTCGAGCTGCACTTGTGTTCGTCGAGCTAAGCTTGAGAGAGTTCGTCGACCAGACAATCTTCATTCGTCAAACAGACAGTCTTCATTCGTCAAGCTGAGAATCAAATTCGTCGAGCTGAGAAAAGTTATGGACTTAGGCAAAATATTCTGCATCTGCTAAAATGATGTGTCGACATAAGTTCGTGTCGATAGATTGATCTTGGTGTCGACACAAATCCTCTGATGTCGACATAAGCTGGTGTCGACTGATATCCTGGTGTCGATACAAATCCTCTGGTGTCGACATAAGCTGGTGTCGACTGATATCCTGGTGTCGACACAAATCCTTTGGTGTCGACATAAGCTGGTGTCGACTGATATCCTGGTGTCGACACAAATTGTCTGGTGTCGACACAAACCCTAAGTGTCGACACAAATTCTCTGAGTCCAGAAATCATCGAGTAGAGTACAACATTCGTCGACCTGAGAAGCTGACTTAGTCGACCTGAGAAGCTATGAACTTGAGGTCCAAGTTCGTCGAGCTTAGAATCCAATTCGTTGACCAAAGCTTGAAGCTGGTCTTAGAAAAATTTGAGGTTCTCCTGACTTTGGCTTGATGTAAAAAACTGAGTCTTCGTTGAACAGAGAACACAGATCATCGAGCTTAACACTAAGAATTATCTCACGATCGTCGAGTGCAGAACTCCTTTCGTCGAGCTGAGTTCGACGAACGTCGAACTCACTTTACTTAGTCTTGAAAACTTATTAGGCTGGAGTATCTGATGGTCTTATTGATAGCTGGTCCATCTGGAATTGAGCCTAAGTACTTGACCTAGATTCTAGGACACAAGTTGACCCTGACTATACATGATGGGTCACATCCTATGTCAGTGAACCTGGCCCAAATCAACTAGGGATCCAACAGAGGAGATGTTGGTACCACAGTTGATGTCATGCTTCCCATCAAGTGTTGGGGTTCCTGCTGCCACGCCGTCGCACTCGTCGCCTACATTCGTAAAATTACACAAGTAAGCAACAAGCATATTGCCAAAAGCAATACGAGGAACACACAGGTTCCTCAAACACATGTATTTGCATTCCTAAAGTGGACATTCAGGACTTCAATCGTGTTAATTTGGTTTGCACAGACACGTGCGCGCCACCCCACAAAAGAAGTCGACCACGACTTCGAGAGGGAAAGACCGAGACAGCTGATACCAAAAATGTAACAACCCCATCTGTTCATATGATATATACTAGAAGGTCCGGCTGGGGCCCCACAACATATACCACAAAACAAGCCGTGAAGTTATAGAGTGATACCAGAACAGCGCAGCGCACCCTAACACATTGCATTCTAGCAGAATCCTATAACACTAAACTTAAACTCCACACCTGAATGTCCAACATATAAAAGCTCCACATTTTATATATCATAGGAATGTCTTACAAATACAAACGGTTGGCCTTATGGCCTTACAGGGCTTTCATAACAGTGGCCTCAAACATTGGCACGCAGGCCGGCATATCAAAAGAAAAAACAACATTTGCATCTCTTTTAGCCTTCGAGGGCTAGTAGCGACAGCAGCAAATGCAACTAGGACTTCAGCCCTTATGCGTCCCGCTCGGCTCTCCAGCACCTGCACACAGATATTCCACCAAAGGGTGGCAAATAGAGGCAATGGTCAGCATTCAGCTGACCAAATTATAACGACCCTACCCCTTTCTCGGGGCAGCGGTATTCTTCCTTGCAGGCACATCATATCACAAGCATGTATATATTTCATATAATGTGCTCTCACGCACATACATTCCATCACAACCGTCAGCTATGCGAGCCGATGATTCGTGCACTCAGGGCACATTCTTGGTGTACCGGCGAACCAGTTACCCACCACCGTATTAGGGTCGCAACCCAACGACAACTCACTTGAGTATTTACTCCATGGCGTGCATCCGGAGTTTTATAGTCTTAGTGAACCGGGATCGGCCCGTATTCCCCAATTGTATCACGACGCGTAGGCCTAACACTCTTGTTATGTGCTCCAACAGACCGCACTTTCAGGTCTCACGTCGACGGACATAGCGCAGGTCGGATCCTCCACCCCCCGTTGCTCAAATCGCCTTGCCATCACCGAGCACAACATACTCGTGGCTAAATCAAAGACGCGGGTTGGTCTCACCGATCTTGTTCTGGCATTCAAGCCTGGGTGTTTTCCTGGGCGCACCAGTACTTACCATTACACCCATTCATATCATGCATCATTAGCGGATCTTTCCTGGGCACACCAGTACTTCCTGCTACTTTCTTCACAGGTATGACTCCGCAAATGTCACAAATGTCAGGGGTGTTGCCTGGTTATCATGCAGTACTTCCCGCTGCTTCATTTCACAGGTACCACCTCTGAACATTAAGCATCACAAAGGGTATTTCCTGAAATTCCAATCCAGTGCTTCCTGTTACTTCCTTCACAGGTAGAACCCAACATCACAAGCAACATAAGCATTATACGAGTATTTTCCTGGACTACCACTCCAGTACTTCCTGATACTTTCTTTCACAGGTCCAACCCGTCGACTCCTAAACTACACGTTTATCACGGAGTCTTCTTCGGTTCATATGCAACATCACCAATCTAGACCAACCTGTCCAGATGGGCTTCACACAACATGCCTATTTCGTACTCCATTCCCGGATCTATATGCTAAACAAGAGGGGATTCCATGAATCTACCAAAAGATTCCCACAACAAACCACCCTCTGGTGGGGAAATCAGATGCATATGACAAAAGAAAGCCTTCACATGGCTAGGAAGAAAGGTCGTTACCCTTGAAGACCGCTTCGATGCCATGAGCTCCTAACTGGCTAGGAAGAACCGCAACAGCTTTTCCTCCGCAACGCCGGCCTCGGATCTCTCGTCGGAAAACCGCAGCACCACCAGTGACCAACCCCCCTTCCTCCTCCTCCTTCTTCCTCTCTCTTTCTCTCACTAGGAAAGTAGAAAGAGAAGGCCAAGAATGAAAATGAGTTCTTCTTACTCATCCACGGCCTTAAGGAAGCAGGGAGGCAGCTCAGCCCTTGGATCTCAGCTGAAGGAACGTACGACCAGGATTTTTCCATAAAGGCATAATTTTTGCCTAGCACGGCCTGTGACATGCCTGTTTCCCAGGCCGTGTGCCTCAAGCGGTGCTCAACCGACTTATCCAATCCAGTGACATGCCCATATGTTACGCCCGTGTCACGGGCCGTGTCACCGGACACGCCTTCAGACATGCCCGTGTCTGTGGCCATGTTCATCAGGCTACACACCCTCAAAATCACCCGAGACTCACATGGCCTGTGACACGCTCGTGTTGCAGGCCGTGTGCCCATTACACGACACTAGACACGCCCCGGCTCAAATTCATCGGGCTGAGTTCATCGACCGCGCTAACACGCCCTGTGACACGCCCGTATCACAGGCCGTGTCCTATGCTCTTGACAATCATCAACCAAATTTTTATCAACCATTCGTCGACTGCTCACCCAAGAAGGACACGCCCTGGGACACGCCCGTGTCCCAGGCCGTGTCACCCAATTTTTCCAAACTCTAGATTTTGGGGTATTACAATCATGACCCATGAGGACGGGTCATTAGTCAACGCACATTCTAGTCTTAAAGGTATCATCATCACCCTTAGCTTCTAAGATGATACAACGACCAGGGATCTTTAAGAATAAAGTTTCTAAGATCATAGGTTCTCACATTAAGTCACTACTTGACCTATGAAAGCAAACACTCTAAGGGCATTTATTAAATTGAAATACTCTATCACAATAAAAATAATTTCATAATAAAAAAACTTGAAAAAATATATAAAATGAAATGCATATAGTACTTTTATTCATCAAATGAAATATTATACAACAACAAACATACAATTCAAAAGACTCAAACTAGAGTTGATCATTCAGATATCGTATACCCATAGATCTAACATGACCATCATGCTTTCTCTGTGTGAGAGGCTTTGTCAGTGGATCCACAATGTTTTATTCAGTCAGCACTCTGCATATGCTCACATCTCCTCGATCGACAATCTCTCGAATTAGATGGAACCGCTAGAGTTTGTTCTTGGAGCGTTGTTGATATCTAGGTTCCGATGCAAGTATAATTGCACCGTTGTTGTCATAATAGAGAACTATGGGGCAAACAATGCTAGAAACTACATCTAACTCATCGATAAATTTCCTGATCCATACAACCTCCTTCGCTGAATTTACAGTGGCGATATACTCGGCCTCTATAGTAGAATCGGCAACTGTATCCTGCTTGGAACTCTTCCAGCTAACAACACCTTCATTCAGGCAAAACACAAAACCTGACTGAGACTTTGAATCGTCCCTATCAGTTTGTAAGCTAGCATCAGTGTAACCACTTACAACGAGTACTTCCACTCCCCAAATCAAGAATTTATGCTTAGTCATTCTCAAGTACTTGAGGATATTCTTGACGACTATCCAGTGACCTTCATCGGGATCAAATTGATACCTGCTAGTCATGCTCAAAGAATAAGAGACATCGGGTCTATTACATAACATTGCATACATGATTGACCCAATTGCCGAAGCATATGGAATCAACTTCATGCGGTCCTTATCTTCACAAGACTTAGGACACTAGTCCTTAGAGAGACTCACATCATGAGACATGTGCAAGAATCCTTTCTTGTACTCAAGCATGCTGAACCGTTTCAACACCTTGTCAATGTACGTACTTTTGGTCAAGCCCCCCAACTTCTTCGATCTATCTCTATAGATCTTAATACCGAGTATATAAGTCGCTTCCCCTAAGTCCTTCATCGAAAAGCAGTCTCCTAGGCTGTTCTTAACAACTTGTAGGGTCGGTTTGTCATTCTCGATCAACAGTATGTCATCTACATATAATATTATTAAGACTATAATGCTCCCAATAATCCTCTTATAAACCCAAGGTTCATCCTCGTTCTATATAAAGCCAAACTCTTTGATATTTTCATCAAAACAAAGATTCCAACTTCGAGAAGCTTGTTTCAATCCATAAATGGATCTCTGCAACTTGCATATTTTAGTGTCTTCACCTGTAGATACAAAACCCTCAGGTTGTGTCAAATACACTTCCTCAAGGAGGTTTCCATTTAGGAAAGCCGTTTTGACATCCATCTGCCAGATCTCATATTCATAATACACAACAATAGCAAGCAGAATTCTAATGGACTTAACCGTGGCAACAGGGGAAAAAGTCTCATCATAGTCAATACCATAAATTTGCTTGAAACCTTTAGCCACAAGTCTCCCTTTGAATGTTTGTACATTCCCATCCATGTCGGTCTTCTTCTTGAAGACTCACTTACACCCTATGGATCTTACCCCTTCAGGTGGTTCCACCAAAGTCCATAATTGGTTTTCATATATGGAGTCCATCTCAAATTTCATGTCCTAAAGCCACTTCTCGGAGTCCGGTCCACTAATAGCCTTATGACAGGTTACTGGCTCATCATCATGATCCATAAGCAACACATTATCTATTTGAGACACGAGAAATCCATATCTCTCAGGCTCAAACCTTTGTCTACCAGATCTACATGAAACTTGTGTTTCCTGAGTAGGTTCTTTAGCTACAACTACTTGTATTCCTGACTCAGGTTCTAATTCTTGTTCATTCATAGTTTGTGGTTCCTGAACTTCTTCAAGTTCTACAATGACTGTCTTTCTACTTAAGAACTCTTTCTTAAGAATGACACCAGTCCTTGTGACAAACACTTTGCCCTCGAATGGTAGGTATAAGTAGTACCCTTTGGTTTCCCTATGATACCCTACACGATAACAGTTATCTGATTTGGGTTCCAGCTTATCAGGCATTTGACGTCTTACATATGCCTCACAACCCCAAACCTTAATGAATGACATACTGGGACGCTTCCCAGTCCATATCTCATATGGTGTCTTTACAACCGCTTTCGTTGGAGCACGATTTAATGTTAAAGCAGTAGTTTCTAGAGCAAAGCACCAAAAGGAAACATGCAGATCTGCATGACTCATCATCGACCGTACCATGTCTAACAATGTATGATTCCTCAGCTCATACACACCATTATATTATTGTATTCTAGGTGAAGTGAGCTGTGATACAATACCACACTCTATCAGATGATCACGAAACTCACAACTTAGGTATTCGCTATCTCGATCAGATTGGGGTGCTTTAACATTCTTACCCAGCTAATCTTCTACATCGTTCTTAAACACTTTGAACTTTTCAAAGGTTTTGGATTTGTATTTCATAAGATACACATATGCGTATCTACTGAAATCATCAGTAAGTGTAACAAAGTAGAAGAACCCACCTCTGTCCATAGAACTCATGGGTCCACATACATCACTATGTACTTTACCCAAGAAATCATCAGCCCTCTCATTGAAGCCAGTGAAAGGGACTTTAGTCATCTTGCCTAACAAACAAGATTCACATCTCTCAAATAATTCATAATTAAATGAGTCCAATAGTCCATCTATATGGAGCTTGGATATGCGTTTCTCATTTATATGGCCCAAATGATAATATCAAAGGTATGTTGGGTTCGAGTCATTTGTTCTTAGTCTTTTAGTATTTTCAATATTATAGATCGGATGGTCTAAGTTCAAAACATACAGACCATTAAACATTTGCGCTACAACATAACAAACATCATTCTTAAATATAGAACAACAATTGTTCTTAATAAAAAAAATCCAATCATGTCCAAACATGAAATAGAAATAACATTTCTAGTTATTGTAGGAATATAATAACAGTTATCAAGTTCCAAAACAAGCCCACTAGGCAAAGAAAGACGATAAACACCCACAGCAACATCAACAACTCTTGCTCCTTTGCCAACGCGCATGTCCACCTCTCCTTTACTCAATAATTTTCTCCTTCCCAGTTCTTGCACATTTATACAAATGTGAGAACCACATCCGGTATCTAATACCCAGGATGAAGGAGCAGAAAGGTTTATCTCTATAATATATATACCTGAAGCGGATGTCATACCTCCTCTCATCTTTTGTAGACACTCCATATAAGAAGGATAGTTTCTCCTCCAGTGTCCAGTCTTGCCACTTTGGTGGCACTTTCCCTCTTTCATTAAGCCTTTCCTTTTCAGTGCAGAAGACCTGGGCTCCAGTCCAGACTTAGGTCCCATCTTCATCTTCTTGAAGCCATTGACCTTGCCCTTGCCTTTATGCACCATCAATACGGGGCTAGTAGGCTTGGACTTCTTCATGCTTATCTCGCTAGTTCGCAACATACCTAGGAGCTCGGGCAGTATCTGTCTATTTTATTCATGTTATAGTTCAATACGAACTGCTCATAACTGTCTGGCAACGATTGCAGGATCAGGTCTGTGGCCAACTCTTAGCCTAGAGGGAACCCTAGTCTTTCAAGGTTCTCGATATACCCAATCATCTTGAGTACGTGAGTCCCTACTAGGTCCCGAGATCCCATCTTGCACTAAAATAATGCCTTAGTGACATCGAATCTCTCTTGACGAGCTCACCCTTGAAACATTTTCTTGAGATCCGCATCAATTTCCTTGCAACCCGTGCTCTCGTGTTGCTTTTGGAGCTCAGAGTTCATGGTCGCAAGCATGAGACATTCGACGTCCAAGGAGTCGTCAAGATACTTCTTGTAAGCTTCTTTATCAGCACGGAATGCATTCCCGGCAGGTTCATCAGGGGATACCTCTTCCAAAACATAGATCTTACGCTCTTGCTTGAGAGCAATTCTCAAGTTCCTGTACCAGTCCAAATAATTAGTTCCGCTTAGCTTTTCCTTCTCAAGGATCGCTCGGAGGGACAGGGTGGAGTGTGAACCACTTTCCATGGAAATTCTATAAGGATACAAGCAAACAAATTAGTACTACATTTCAAAATATAATTTAACTTTCAATTAGGACTTTAATAAAAAAACTCCCACTATTTTTATCAAACTGATAACCCTTGAAAGAATTGGTTTCAAGAGATCCTAAACACCTAGAGGGGGGGGGGAGGGGGGTAAATAGGTTCAATTATTTTTTATTAAGGCAGATAAAATATATTACTGTTAGATAATTTATTCAGCAATTATCACAGCACAGTTTAAAAACAAACACATCCAACACAGAATGCACACAGATTTGTAGTGGTTTCCCAAGAGATGGGTACATCCACTTTCCCCCTTCACTTATCTAGCAGTATACTAGATTCGACCTAACTCTCTTCTTTCTTCTAAGATCCTCAGATCTTATAACTCAAAACCCTGAACGGTTCCTACAGCTCACACTTCACCAAGTGCTACAACTCAGATTCTTCCAGAGAATCCTACCTCAGAGTGAGTCCACACTCCTACAACTCAGGTAATCCAGCCCTACCTCAACCTCTTTCACCAGGCCTACAGCTCAGAGAAATTAATCCCCTACCTCAGGCACTCAGCCCTACCTCAACCATTATAAACTTAGTCTTACAATTTAGAGAGATAACTCTCTTACAGTTAGATATATAAAACATCCTACAGAGAAAATTGAATATAAAAAGAATAAATCCTTCACCCAGGTAGAGAGAGAAAGGGGTGAAGGCTTCTTGATCAGTTCTTGATAGATCTGACTGCCTAAGATTCAACCTGTCTTAGCTTCTTCAAAGCATCTTGAATTTGAACAAAGTAAGGTTGATCTTTTTGTGAAGTTGGAGATGATCCTCAATCCAGCTTCCTCTTCTTTCAGATGTAGATCTGAATTCTTCTTGTAGACTTGTTCAGAATCTGCCCTTAGAGACTTGTTGATTTCACGATCAGAACTTCTCTCTTGTTAGATCTCTTTCTGTTTGATGATAGATCAGGTCTTTATATAGATCCATCTGAGGTTACAGGCTGATCCGGTTTATAACGACCTTCTGACTGCTCTGACAGATGCAACCGCTTTGTTAGTTATGACAGCTGTCAAGTCTTCAGTCATGGCACCTGATACTTCATTGTATTCTATCTCAGCAGAAAAGTGTCGATACAATACTTCAAATGTGTCAACACAAATAGACCATGTGTCGACACAATTCTTGATGATGTCGACACAACTCTCATAATATCAACACAGCCCTTCTTTATCTTCTCAACACAACTTCCGTGGAATGTGTCGACACAAGTCCTGTGTGTCGACACAATAGCTTCTAGTCTCGACAAAGTTGGTGTTGACAGAATTCTGGTGTGTGTCGACACAAGTCCTGTGTGTCGACACAATTGTTGTCACAGAATCCTGGTGTGTGTCGACACAAGTCCTATGTGTCGACACAATAGTTGTCGACAAAATTTCTGTGTTTCGACACAAGTCCTGTGTGTTGACACAATCTGGCTCCTGGTGTTGACACCATTCTACTAAAGTGTCGACACTTGTACTTAGAAATGTTTTCTACATTTCCTTAACCTGCAGATCGAAACTTAACACACCATCAAATACACATTGATGAATATCATTGAGTTAGGTGAGGCTTCTCCAAATCAGGTACACAATTTCCAATGTACCCAACAATCTCCCCCTATTTGAAAAAGTCATAACCCTTAGTCAATGATATACAACATTTATAATAAAACAAAGATTACGATGTAAACATTTATTTCAAAGTCAAGATTAACCATAAGCAATCATAACATGTAACAATATCGTTACAGAATATGTTAGAATATACTAATCATGCTTCACAAAACTTCAAGTACACCATATCAAATTAAGGCTAAACCAAGGAATTTATTAATATATATTCAGCAATACAGAATAACAAGGATTTAGACCAAAATTTTACATAGACCTAAGCCTAGTCCATCTAACTCTAGGATTGAACATGCTCCATGATGAAAATTCCTTTGCCAGACTGAATCCTAGCTTGTACATTAGTTTCTATGTCATCAGCTGTATTCTTTCCTTTCAAATCCTTCTTCTTAAGCTCTTCAGCCTTAACCTTTTGCCTTTCAAAGTAATGATAAGGCTTTGGAAAGTATTTGCTAGGCTCCACAGAGGTTGCAGGTATTTTTCCTGCTTTGAGATCTCTTCTGACCTGATATATGGCATCTTGCCGCTTCTGATATTTGCTCCATTCTTGTTCAGAATACCACTTGCCTCTATCATGCATATTGTCTTTAACAGCTTGCCAAGCAGTGAGAATGATTTTCCTGGAGGTGGGACTCGAGTGTTCAAAATCAGGCTTTAATTTTGTCTGTTCTCTGAACCTTTTCTTAGAGAGTTGAGCTTCTTTCTGAGCATCCCTAGATCTTTGTAATGCTGCTTCAGACATTTCTACCTTTTCAATAATCACATTCTGTACCTCCTGTGGAGGACTGTACATTTGTTGTACTGCATAGTGAATTCCATCAAAATCTTGAGGTGGATAGATGACTTGGGCTACTTCCTGCTGAACTCCTTCAATAGAAGTAGGTTGAATGCCAGATTCAGCAGTGTTGTCATCATCACAGAGGGGTGGATAACTAAGAGTTGCTCTGATGACATTGGTTATCCACTTAGCATGTTCTGAGCCTGCATTGACTAATACTCTCTCCCCCTTTATGACTTCTCTTTCGATATGGTCTCGTAGATCATCCTTTTGAAATCTTATCTGATTAGCTAGGTAATTGGTTCCTTCTTTATAGTAGGCTTTGAGCTTCTGTAGTTGATCAGCAATTACCTTATGAGAGTCTTGAATAGCAGTGTGGACATCAGCCAAATCTGCTGTGAGTTGTTTATCAAACTCAGACGTTTCTTTAACCATGTTTTCAGTGAAAGCAATGGTTTTATTCTGGAGTTCTGTGACAATAACATTATGAGATTTTGTGAGATTGTCATTCATTCTAATTTGATTCTCCAAAACATATCCTTGTTTTATTGCAATGTCATCTATCTGAGTCTTGGCCTCCTGTTGTTGTTTGGCCAGGTAGACAACAACATGACCTCCCTTTTGGAAGCATTCAGTCATTTCCATTTTGTGCAGATTGACATCAAATCTGATGGATTTGATATGTTGGGCCAAGGTAGATTGCAGTTCTTTATGACTCTTATCCGCATATTTCTCAAGAGCTACTCTTTGCTCATCCAATTTCAGTTGTAGTGACACGAGAAGTGAACTGAAGTCTACTGAATGAGCTTGTATTTAAGGGGCATGTTTCATGGTTTTCTTATAGCTTGAGCTCCTCTTCCTAAGCTCTATAATTTTTCTTTTCTTGGACCTGATCCACTGGGATGTTGCTTGCAGGAATCTGCTCTCCCTGCACCTGACCATCAGTCGCAGTTTCTAAAGTAGGTGATTTTCTAGTACTCTCTGGTCCTTCTCCATCTAAGCTGAAAAGAACTTCTTCTTCTGAATCACTGGAAGATTCAGCTATCTTGTGTTGAGTTTTCTTCTTTGTTTGAACCTATTTCTGGTGTTTCTGAGGCATAGAGACATCCTTGGTCAATACCCTATCCCATCTGGACAATATTCTTAAGTTCATTCTCCTCATATGATCAATCTTAGAACCTGTAGTCTGATTCATCACTTATGGAATATTCAAAGCCAGATACAGACTTAGTATTCTGCCCAGATTAGGTTTCTTGATACTTTCTTTGATCTTGTCAAAGACAACAGCAGACCAGTTAGTTTTCACCTTGAATATAGCTCTGATCATGGGATTGAACATGTAGGCTGAAATCCTATCATGTCCTCCTGATTTGCACAGAATAACCTTCCCTATAATATCAGACAGGAATTTTCCCTAGGAATTCATTCCCCTCCTGGTCATTGAAAATCCAATCTTGGTTGTGGGATCCAGTCCACACAATTGGAGAGCATCTTTTATCATGGAAGATGCTATGTTATCTTCTTCCTTAATACTGGGAAGCTGAAGTGTTTTTCTTAAACTCTTCTGTGTTAATTTTACCTTAGTTCCTTGAACATATGACGTAATTTTCATGCTCGTTGAATCCATTGACGCCGATGAGTAGAATTCATGAACCTCCTTCTTCCATATCCTGGTAGGTTTTGAAACTAAGTACTCCAGACCATTATCGATGATTAGGGTAATCACGGCTTGGATTTCTAGCGCTGCACTCTCAAACGCATTGCGAACTAGTTCATAGCCCTCGTTGATGTTCTATTCCATTTTTGGCGCCATTAGTGATGAGAGATTGAGGAGAAGAGAGAGGAAGATCTAGTCGACACAAATGGTTTGGTGTCGAGAATTTTGAGAGCGTGGTCGACAAGGTCTTGTTTCCACCTATTTATACATTTCTAAAAGAAGGACAAAAGGCAGGCGGAAATTTGCTTATTGTATCGACACAATTGGGGTGGTGTCGACAAAAACTACTAAAGTCTCGACAGAGAACTTAAAGGTATTACAATACTAGATGTCGACACCAATTGTGATGTGTCGCCATAGACAACCTTAAGAGTATAGACTAATTTCTGCGTGTCGACACAGACGACTGTATGTGTTGACACCAATATCTAAGTGTTAGGAGAGCTATGTGTCAACACCAAATTCTAAGTGTCAACATAGATTTTTTATGTGTTGACACAGAATTACTTAGTCATTTTTACCATTCTTATTCCAAGTTCAGTATGCCTAATTCAATTTTAAAGTAATTGAATTTAGTTTCATGCAGTGGTTTGGAGAACATGTCAGCAATCTGATAATTAGTGTTGACAAATTCTAAACTTATGTCTTCTTTTTCAGCATGATCTCTAATGAAATGAAATATGATTTCTATGTGCTTAGTTCTATTATAAGAAACAAGATTTCTAGAAATAGATATGACACTAGTAAAATCACAATATAATGGAGTTCTACTTACCTTGATACCATGATCTTTAAGTTGATATTGTATCCATAACAACTGAGCACAGCAACTGCCTACAGCTACATATTCAGACTCTGCAGTGGATATAGCCACACTTGTCTACTTTTTGCTACTCCATGACACCAATCTTCCACCTAGGAACTGACATGTGCCAGTGGTGATTTTCCTATCTTCTTTACACCCTGCAAATTATGCATTTGAATAGCCTATTAGTAGAAAATCTCAATTCTTAGGGTACCAAATGCCAAGATTTGGTGTTCCCTTAAGATATCTCAAAATTCTTTTGACAACAGTATAATGAGATTCTTTTGGGAAAGCTTGATACCTAGCACAGACACATGTAGCATACATGATGTCTGGTCTACTAGTAGTTAAGTAAAGAAGGGAGCCAATTATCCCTCTATATAAAGACTCATCTAAAGGTTTTCCTGCATCATCTTTGCCTATAGCCATACTTAACCCCATTGGAGTTCTCATGGTGGAGGATGAGTCCATGCCATATTTCTTAATTAACTCCTTGGTGAACTTAGACTGGGATATGGACAAGCCATCATCAGTCTGTCTAACTTGGAGTCCCAAGAAACATTTCAGCTCACCCAAGCTGCTCATCTCAAACTTCCCTTGCATAAGTTTTGCAAACTTTCTACAAAGGTTGTTTTCAGTTGATCCAAAGATAATTTCATCAACATATATCTGGACTAGGATGATCTTGTCTTTTGATTCCCATAGGAATAGATTTTTGTCTATTTTCTCCCTTGAGAATTTGTTCTCAATAAGGAAGGTAGACAATGTTTCATTCCAAGATCTAGGGGCTTGTTTCAATCCATATAGAGCTTTCTTAAGCATATAAACATAATTAGGATAAAGAGGATCTACAAAACTTAAGGATTGTTCAACATACACTTCCTCTTTTAAGTCACTATTCAAAATGCTAACTTTACATCCATCTGGAATACCTTGAACCGTTGATAAACTGCATAGGCAAGGAACATCCTTATTACTTCCAACCTTGCTACTGAGGCAAATGTCTGGTCAAAGTCTATTCCTTCTTCCTGCCTATAGCCTTTTGCTACCAGTCTTGCTTTGTTCTTGACTATAATGCCATTTTCATCTAATTTGTTCCTGTAGATCCACTTAGTCCATATGACATTGTGATTCTTTGGTTTAGCAACTAACTTCCAGATTTTACATCTTCTGAATTGATTCAGTTCTTCCTGCATGGCATCAATCCAATTTGTGTCTTATATAACCTCTTCAAATTTCTTGGGTTCCATCTAGGACAGGAAACTTGAGCATAGAACTGTGTTCAAGCTCTTGCTTCTGGTCAAAAAACCATGTCTTGGATCACCAATAATTTAGTGTGCTGGATGATCCATTAAATGTCTTATTACTGGAGTCAATCTATCCACAACTTGATTTTCTTCAATCTCCCCACCATGTTGTACTTCATTGTCTTCATCATCATCAGCTTGTAGGTCTTGTACTCCCCCTGGACAACATCCATCATTTTCCTCATCCTGTCTTGCAGGTTGATCTTCACTAATGGTTAGCTTGTCCATCTTTTCATTCAAACTTGTAGAGCTATAAGAAGTGCTAGACAAGTCACAGTTGATTAGCTAGGATTCATCAAAGACTACATTGACAGATTCTTCTACAGCTTGAGTAGTTAAGTTGTAGATCTTGTATGCCTTACTGTTGTTGCTGTACCCAACAAATATCCCTTCTTGGGATTTGACAACAAACTTAGTTAAATTGGGCTTGCCATTATTAAGAACATAACACTTGCTACCAAAGATCATAAAGTAGGCTAAATTTGGTTTTCTGCCTTTCATAATCTCAAAGGGTGTCCTCTTGTGGCTTTTGGTGATGGAAGCTCTGTTGAGAACATGATATGCAGTGTTTACTTCCTCAGCCCAGAAATATTCTGGGAGAGAAGTGTTACTTAGTAGTGTTCTACCAACCTTAATAAGCCCTATGCTTTTTTTCAGCAGTCCCATTTTGCCGGGGAGTTCTAGGTGAGGAGACTCTTGATGAATCCCAAGTTCTTCACAAAATCTTGTCATGCATTCAGACTAAAATTCAGTCCCATGGTGACTTCTAATTTTGACCACTGAATTGTTAAGTTCATTCTGAATTTGCCTAACAAAATTGTGGAAGAAGTAGGGGTTTCAGATTTCTCCCTCAAGAAGAAAACCCTTGTAAATCTAGAATAGTCATCCACAACCACAAATGTATAGACTTTCCTACCTAGACTATGAACTGGCATAGGACCAAATAGATCCACATGCAGGAGGTACAAACACCTCACTGAGTGTTTGGTATCATGACTGTGGAAGGAGGTCTTGGTCTGTTTGCCTTTTTGACAAGCTGAACATACACCCTCCTTGATGCACTTGACTTGAGGACCATTTCTCACTAACTCTTTACTATAGAGTTGACCAATGGTATTGTTGTTAAGGTGAGCAAACCTCTTGTGCCATTTGACACAATGAGAAGCTTTCTCATCTACAACTATGCAAACAGAAGAATCTTTATTCTTACTCACAAAATTTAGACAATAAACATTTCCTTTTCTATAGCCTGACAAGATGACCTCTTAATCACTTGTCCTTCTAATTTGACACCCATTCTTAATGAAAGAAGTGTCATAACTAAGATCACTTATTTGGATTATGCTTATTAGGTTATATTTCGGACCTTTCACATAAGCCACTTGGGTGATAGTGATAGAGCTATTAGAAATGTTACCAAACCCTTTGATGACCCCTTTTTCAGATCCACCAAAGATCACTTTGGGTCCATTCTCTATGGGAGAGTAATCCTTCAGCATCCTTCTTGTTCCAGTCATGTGCTTGGAACATCCACTGTCCAAGTACCATATTGGGGTATGGCCACTTGGACTCACCTCCATCAAATAAAATTACTTAACCTTAGAACCCCACTAATTATTGGGTTCTAGGTTCAGGTTAGACTGTAACTTGACATGCTTGCCTGCAGCCTTTCTGACAGGTAAGCTATTATTTCTCTTGACACTAGTGTTGTGCCAACAATCAATGGCATAATGACCCACTTTGCCACAACACCAACACTCATATCTGTTGTATCTTCTTTTAAGTACAGTCTTAAAAGCATTGCTGTCAACAGTCCTTAATTCTGTAGGTACAGTGGTACTTTTATTGAGTGCTGGGGCTGGTGCATCAAACACTGATGATTCCTGAAGAACATGGTGTGTTTGTTCTTGGGCTACCCTATTGGCATTAACACCCTTGTCATTCTGATTACCATGCTTATAGTGACCATGTGTGATGTCATGGTCATATCTGTTAGTAGGCTGCATCACTTTCCTGAAAGAAATAGGGGGTTTGAAGGCTAGTGGCTGAACTGGGGCTTTGCCTTTTCTTTTAGAATTAGCTGCCCTAGTTCTTCCCTTGAAGCCTAATCCTGTCTTACCCTTTTGGAGGATGAAATTATCAATTAAGGGTAAGACTGACTTTGGCTTTGAGAATTTTACCACGAGATCCTTCTCTCTTTGAAGTCTGACTTCCAGACTCTTGATGTGATCATTTTTGAAGGTAATTGTACCAATCTGAATAAAAGTTATGTTTTTCAGTTTGGCAACTTCATTCAACTTCAGATCCAGCATTTTTGCTGAATCTAATGCAACCAATTTAAGAGATGAAATTTCCTTTGCCTTTCTTTTGATAAGGATTCTGCTTCTCTTAAGAGCTTGCAACAGATCACCAGACTCATCAATTAGTTGATGGACATCCCCTTCAGATTCAGAACCATCCTCATCTCTTGATGCAGATGCTTCTGATTCTGATCCAGTATAATAATCAGAAACTGAAGATAGGTTGTTTACCTTACAGGGACCAGGCTAATCCTGACACTGATCTACCTCAGACAAAGCCATCAACCCCCTGCAATGATGATCTTCAATTCCATTTATAGAGTCCAGTATTTGCAAGAATTCAGATTCTACTGAATCTTCTTCAGTAGTGAACAATCCAATATAGGTTTCAACATCAGCCTCTTCTCCTGAACCAGATGATGAGGAGTCAGTCCAACTTTTCTGCTTCTTTGCAATGAAGGATCTCTCCTTCTTGCCCTTATTTTGAAGCTTCTTCTTGTCATTTGATTCCTTTCTTTTATCAGGGCAGTCAGCTACAACATGTCCAGACCTGTTGCAACAATAACAAACAATCTTAGAAGAAATTATTTTGCTAGGTTTTGTGACATACCTGTCTTTCTTAAAAGATTTCATTTTCTGGTAATAGTCATCCTTGGACTGTGAGTAGGATGGCTTGGTTCTCCACTGATTTTCTTCAAGAATCTTTGGAACTACCTTGTGAAGGCAGCAAAATCTTCATCAGAATTAGGGCTGTCTGATGTGTTGTTGTCAGAATTTTCTGTAATAACTTCAGCAGCTTTTCTAGGAGGAGATGGAGACATCCTCCTATCCTTCTTTGTTGCTTCAACCTTGAAGGCCATAGATTTCTCTTTGTACTCAGACCTATTGCTTTTCTCCTCCTCCTTTCTGGCCATAAGCCGCATCTCACATGATAACAGTTTTTCAAATAGAGTTGGAGGAGAGGTGTCTGCAAGTTTGGCCACTTCCCTGATGACACATATCTTGGTATCCCAGTACTTGGTTAGTGATCTGAGAAACTTATCATTGAGCTCATATGTGCTAAAGACTCTTCCATATGACATTAGCTCATTTACTATTCTGTAAAACTTCTTGTAGCACTCAGTTATGCTGTCTGTTTTGGTTTGTCTAAAACTTTCATATTCTTGATTTAACATAGACTTTCTGTCCTCTTTTACTTCTTCTGATCCCTCCATGTAGACAATCAAAGTATCCCACATCTCCTTGGAGGTTTTGCAGTGAACCAAGTTTTGGAAAGTTGAGTCATCTATAGCACTAACTATTATGTTCTGTGCTCTCTTATCCATAGTGGCTAAGATGATCTCATCATTTATCATTTCAGAATAATTTTTTGGAGTCCTTAGGTTAGCATCGAGAGCTGAGATGTTCATAGGAATGAATGACCCTTCTTTAACTGTAATGTAGATTCTTGGGTCAGAAGCTTCCACGAACAATCTGATTCTCTCTTTCCATATGCCAAAAAATTCCTTTCTACATATAGGTAGTTTCATGGATCCAAGTTCCTTGTGATTTTCACCTGAACCCATTTTGTCTAACTGATAACTGCCATATAGAATAGCTCAGACTGTTAAATCTATTCTTGAGCAACCTGGCTCTGATACCACTTGAAAGAATTGGTTTTAAGAAATCCTAAACACTTAGAGGGGGGTGAATAGGTTCAATTCTTTTTTATTAAGGTAGATAAAATATATTACTGTTAGACAACTTATTCAACAATTATCACAATACAGTTTAAAAACAAATACAACCAACACAGAATGCACACAGATTTATAGTGGTTCCCCAAGAGATGGGTACATCCACTTTCTCCCTTCGTCTATCTAGCAGTATACTAGATTCGGCCTAACTCCCTTCTTTCTTCTCAGATCCTCAGATCTTACAACTCAGAACCCTGAATGGTTCCTACAGCTCACACTTCACCAAGTGCTACAACTCAGATTCTTCCAGAGAATCCTACCTCAGAGTGAGTCCACACTCCTACAACTCAGGCAATCCAGCCCTACCTCAACCTCTTTCACCAGGCCTACATCTCAGAGAAATTAATCCCCTACCTCAGGCACTCAGCTCTACCTAAGCCTTTATAAACTTAGGCTTACAAGTCAGAGAGATAACTCTCTTATACTCAAATCTATAAAAGATCCTACAGATAAAATTGATTATAAAAAGAATAAATCCTTCACCCAAGTAAAGGAAGAAAGGGGTGAAGGCTTCTTGATCAGTTCTTGATAGATCTGACTGCTTAAGATTCAACATGTCTTAGCTTCTTCAAAGCTTCTTGAATCTGAACAAAGTAAGGTTGATCTTCTTGTGAAGTTGGAGATGATCCTCAATCCATCTTCCTCTTCTTTCAGATGTAGATTTGAATTCTTCTTGCAGACTTGTTCAGAATCTACCCTTAGAGACTTGCTGATTTCAGGATTAGAACTTCTCTCTTGTTAGATCTCTTTCTGTTTGATGATATATCAGGTCTTTATGTAGATCCATGTGAGGTTACCGACTGATCCGATTTATAACGGCCTTCTAACAGCTCTAACAGATGCAACAGTTTGTTAGTTATGACAGCTATCAAGTCTTCAGTCGTGACACCTGATACTTCATTGTATTCTATCTCAGCAGAAAAGTGTCGAGACAATACTTCAAATGTGTCAACACAAATAGACCATGTGTCGACACAATTCTTGATGATGTCGATGCATCTCTCATAATGTCGACACAACCCTTCTTTATCTTCTCAACGCAGCTTCTGTGGAATGTGTCGACACAAGTCCTGTGTGTCGACACAATAGCTTCTAGTCTCGACAAAGTTGGTGTTGACAGAATTCTGGTGTGTGTCGACACAAGTCCTGTGTGTCGATACAATTGTTGTCGATAGAATTCTGGTGTGTGTCAACACAAGTCCTGTATGTCGACACAATAGTTGTCGATAGAATTTCTGTGTGTCGACAAAAGTCCTGTGTGTCAACACAATCTGGCTCCTGGTGTCAACACCATTCTACTCAAGTGTCGACACTTGTACTTAGAAACGTTTTCTACATTTCCTTAACCTACACATTGAAACTTAACACACCATCAAATACACATTGATGAATATCATTGAGTTAGGTGAGGCTTCTCTAAATCAGGTACACAGTTTCCAATGTACCCAACAACCCTCGATATCAATTCGAAGAGTTTAGCTAGTAACCCTCTTAGTGGACAAGATACATATTTCAATAACACTATTGGTCAGCTTTGTCTTTTCTCTCACAATGCAGCTATTTAGGTATTCAACTCTTGCCAATTGCATCAATATGCAATTCTTGTATGACTGTTGAATAACTCTTTATTCGCAACCATCATATTGTGCATGCAACCCCATGCCTCTGGGCACTCAACCTTTAAGGTCACCCAGTTAAGCTATACCCAATGTCGATAGTGGGATATCACAATTATCAGCTCGCACCCTCACCACGATAGATTAATGCACCTTGCTTTGTCAAGCCCACACTTCATCGATCGAGGCAGGAAGAGTGTCATCCATCGGAAGACATCCAAATACTTAATATTACTTATGATATTTTTGGTTTTTAATTAACTCTTTAATCATGGTTAGCATTTAACCATTGCGAAGATCAAGCAAAATAAAATTCAACAAGCATAATCAAAATGCATCCCAGATGTACACAAGAATCATCAACACTTGATGAACTGGGCTAAGTCTGAACATCTAGAACATTTCTAAATCTTCAGACCTACAAGAACTGGACATGAGCAACACCAACTCCACATACTCAGTAGACAAGCTCATCACTTCATGTGAGATTCAAAATCTAACACATGATTAGTTTCACAAACAAACAAAGTGACAGTTACTATTAAGGAGTAAACTTCAAAGAAATCGCATGCGTTCTTGGGAATATCCAAGACTAGATTTGGGTATTTAGAACACTTCTAAATCTCCTAATCTACACGCCATGGATTTAGTAACTTCTGAAACAATGAATTTTCCCGGCAACCTCCCACTGATACCACTGTTGGGTTTTGGGGGATGACACAACACTTGTGCATACAACGGAAATATGAACAAGAAAAACCCAAACGAGTTCGAATCTAACAATATTCATGATTCAAGAAATAAAGCATGCTGTAATAAAATTACCTTTGAGGGACTGAGTATACACTCAACCTAGATGCTCCAGAAAAATCAGCCGACCACTCAGCGACTTGAGTCTTTGAGCATAAAAAGGATATCCGTGCCTCTACAGGAAATCCACATGATTGGGACAACCCATAGCAACTTGTCGAACAAGCACTAGGTCAGAAGAGGACACTCAATGTCTCTACAGACTTCTAGGTCTGTTGAAGGAGAGGTGGCAACGACACATGCCGGGATCAGGATCGGCTACGGCGACGGGATTAGTGAAACGCTTTTGTCAGGATTTTAGGGTTTTTGCCTTTCACACAGTGACAGCTCGTGTGCTTAGACGGAAAAGAAAAACTGTCATCATCAAAAAACCCTAAACTATCCTATTTATACCTAAGGAATAAATAGAATATGTTCCGTTGTAATTTCAACAAGTCAACATTTGACTCAACACGGGCGTTGAGTGATCCCAACATACTCAACGCCAAAGGCTAGATGCATTGAGTGTGTTGAGTGAACTCAATGCTGTCAACGCTTCTGCGCTATGGTGTTGAGTGATCCCAACGTTGTCAACGCCTTTTGTGCCATGCCATTGAGTGATCTTAACACACTCAATGCCAAAGGCCAGATGCGGCGTTCGACGAATCTGCGCCAAAGGCCAGATTCGCCGAACGACGTTCGACGAATGCGCCCATGGCAAGATTCGTCGAACGACATTTGATGAATCTGGGCCCAAGGCTAGATTCTTCGAACAACGTTCGACGAATGCGCTAAAGGTCAGATTCGTCGAACAACGTTTGACGAATCTGCTCTAAAGGCCAGATTCGTGAACGACGTTCGACGACAGTGTCGTGGAATAATTTTAAGCTATTTTCCTTTTATTTCAACTCATCACATGAGCTATACAATACAGATCCAATATCTCAATTTCTCCACAATCTTATGTGCGACCCTGATAGGCTCATACTGAGTCGGCAGTGAGTCTTCATGCTTGATCACTTTCAGATCACTATGGTAGCACCAACAGCCCTAACTCAAACCTTTCGCGAGTGGGTTCCGGGATGTCCCTGCTTCTACATCCATCTATCCCTCTCATCGGAACGTCGAGGTTACCCTCGCATCGCCAAGGGAAGGAGGCAGAGACGTCGCTTGATAGTCTTATTTTGCTTGCTTCTTTCTTTATTAGGATCCTGACTCACTCTAACCTCTCGCCCACCTTCTCAGATCCAAACAAAGTTTTGATTGATGACGAGTCGAATGAAGCAGGAAACTACTCAAAATCCCCTTCCCCTGACATTATCAAGGACTACTTGGGAGACTCCTCCACCATTGTTGAGTTGACAAGTTGCATGACGACGATACTTTGGAAGCACTTGTTCTTACTCCACGAGCTCTAAGGGAAGTGAGCCTTGCCCAATGATCCTTCCCCCACCATTTTTCTTAGGAGCAGCTAGTGGAAGCTCTGGAGGGAGAGTGTGCCTCATTCAAGGGGGAGGTACAAGAGATCCTAGGAAGCAATACATCGTCGTTGGAGGGTAGCCTTAAGCGTATTGAGGATTGTGCATATACATTATAATAAGAAGTCGCCATAGTCCTCAAGTAGGCTGCAAGACGAGATCGAAGGGAGGCCACGCGGAATCGGGGTACGTGGAGATAGATCCCTCAGTGATTGCGCTCAATCCTGCTTTCCTTCCTCCAGAATGCCTGGACGTCGTTCCTTATTTTTCTTTGTTTGTTTTTATTTGCGTACTTTAAAACAATTATATTAATCTTGCTACTGTGTTTGACCCCGACCCGCGGGAATTTGTGCTTTTTTTCATTTTACTCGATATGGCTCTCTTGTAATGTTTGTATTTGATGTACGGATTTGAATGGTGCAGGCACTCGCATTCGACTTTTAGTGTTGAGCCGGTGGGAATCCACGTTGTGGGTAGCAGCGAGTGGGAGAGGGTAGGTGGGTTTGTGTCGTTAATCGTGGCCTTCCCATACCCCACTTCTTCTATAAATACCCCCTCACTTTTTGAATTTACCAACCACAATAACTGTACTCCCAACCCCTTCCTTCTTTATTCCTGCATTTATGGCCTCTACTCGCTCGACCTGTTCACAATGGATAGTGATGTTGAACCATCAGATGGAAGGGGTGTAAAACCCCCCTCCCGGAACACAAGACACGGCCATGGGAAGTTTTATGCCTAGAACAGCCGTCTTGTGATAAGATCAACACACAAGCTAATCTGTACCACAAGTCGCCTATTCTGTCAGCTAATTTCCAATATGACAATGGCCAACCCAACAAATAGAAGAACACAGAAGTTATGATCCCCAAAAAGGTATATGTCTAAAAGTAGTACATCAAAATAGGAAGCTACATTAGCTCCTGTAATATCAGAGTACACAAACTGCCCGAAGGATACATCATAACACTCCAAAACTCGCATCCGTCATAGAAGGAAGTGAGGGTATCATCGTATCAGACCCTGTCACCTTGGCCTGACTGTCCTCCTGCACAAGATGCTGTTGTTTCCCCATCTACAGGGTATTCTCCTAAAATAGTAGACATAGAAACCGTTAGTCATAAAGACGAAGTGGTTTCACATCCACTCACCCCAGTGACTCTTAGGCATCAGGCGGAGGAAAAGAAAGAGGAGCACAATATAGCAGTAGTATACATATAAAATAGGTGACAAGAGAGTTTGCTAATCTAGCAGTTCAGGTATATATATCAACACGTCAATAAAAGCTAGTAATGGCAGTAAATATCAATATATAGAAGTACATCTACTCTAATAACATATCAAATTATAAGTACAGAATTTAACGCAACTTATAAAAATGTCCATACAAATTTATAAGTTAAGGACCTGGTACATCAAAGTAACTCATCATATAAAACTGCCCATACAAATCTATATGACGAGGATCTTATGCGGTGCAATACAATGAGATGAAATGAATGCAATATAATGAATCATAAATGCATACACAAACACTTTTGCTATGTCGACCTAGAACTTAGTTCCCACTTTTTGAGAGGTTGCGATCCTCTCCGACATCACCCGTCATGGCCAACAAGGATAGTGGAGCGGGTATCTCCACTACTAGGCGTGTATCCTAAAAGTATCTAGTTGTCTACCTAAATCACTTAGAGGGGGGGGGGGGGGTGAATATGTGAGATCTGTGTCTTTTTGTGGAATAAAAGTTTGAGAGAGATAACACAGAAAGTAATCAAGCACAATCCATAAGACACAAGAAATTATAGTGGTTCCCCAAACTTGGGTACGTTCACTTTCCACCTCACCAATCTAGCATCATGACTAGACTTGGTTACTTCACTATATCTCAGATTCAAACAATCCTACACCTCGGAGCAACGCTCCTACAACTCGCAGTAAACACACCCCTACAAACTTGACCCCTCCTAAAACGGGTTCTACAATCGGAAGAATAATCTTCCTACAAACTCGGAGACAAAGCTCCTATAATAATTGAAATAATTTTACAATCACAATAAAAAATGTACTTCAAGATCTGAGATCCTCAAAGTTCTTCCCTCTTGAGATCTGAAATTCTTGAAGAAGATGTTGAGGAAGAAATCTTGAGAGAACACGATCTGAAACTCTTAGGATCCGACATGATCAAATGAATGATTGAAGAATACTTGAATCAGTGATCTGTCGAATCTTTTCTTCTGTTGAATCGCTGGATTGAGGAAGTAGCGACAGAGAAGAATGTCAATGACACTGTGCTGCTTTTCCCGATCTAGAACTTGCGGTGATTCTAATTTCTGTATTCTCTATTATTGTTGTTAGGGTTAGAGAATCATTGAGAAGACATTATAGAGGATATCCACTAACGGTCTGATAACATTTAAGGAATGAAGATTAATCACTTTAAACTTAGATTAATATTTGAAATTCCGTCTGACAGTTCTAACCAAAAATTCTGCAACTGCGTTCTTCAAAAGAAGTCATGATTTCTCGAAAAGGATTTGGTCTTTCGAAATATGACACACCCTTCTCGAGAAATTGCTTCACGCAGAATTCTCTGAACAGTGGAACTGATTTTTCGAAAAACAATTTTGAATTTTCGGAAACACTTTTCTTTTTTGAAACATGAGTCCCATTTTTCGAAAACAACATTCGTTTTTAGAGAAATGGACTTAGATTTTTCGCGAAATCAACAGAGCATTTCTCGAAAAATAGAACTTGGAAGTTTTTGAGAGTTTTTCGAAAAGTTTTTATGTTTCTCGAGAATAGTTCTGCTTTCTCGAAAACGTTAACTTAGAACTTTCGAAAAACACTCCTCATTTCAAAAAATGGACTTAGGAAATTTCAGACTAAATTTCTTTTCTTCTTTGTTCAAAGACTAGCAACCCTTCCTTTTTTCCATGCTTTAGTACTTGAAAATGAAGTGCATACCAATTGAGAGGTTACACATGAGTCAACACCATGGATCACACAATGAGGGATTAGATTGCATGGTCCTGTGTTAAGTGACTCATTGTAAACAGACATTGGTATAGACTTAGCAAAAATGACTTGCAAGCACTCAACTAGAAAATAACATCAAATACATACTTAATTCAGCTTAGTTCAAAGGTGACTTCACACAAATCTAGGTTATTGTGGATACAATACCCAACAATCTCCACCTATTTATAGAAGTCAGAACCCTCTACACTACGTTGAATTATATCAAGATAATTAAGAGAATCTACTAACAAACATAATAGTTATTGCAATGATAGATGAGAAATATTATATCATCAAAATTCAGAATTATATATATAGATAGAGTTTGTCCATAGAAGAGTCCAGATCCATAAAATTTATAGAACTGATAAACATAGAATCATTTGAATTGCTACTGATGCTGTCTTTCTTTTTTCTCTTGTTGTCTCTTCTAATAGCTGTAAGGTTTAGGATAGTACTTTGGAGGCTTAGGAGGAGCTTTAGGATTGTTTCTGTCATATTCTCTATCATAGATCCTCCTCTTCGTCAAAGATTTTTCATACAACTCCCACTCCTGGGAACTGTAATGATCATTTCTATCTTCGTTAAAATCTATTACCAACTTTAAAGTGTCCAAAATTAGAGACTTTGAGGTATGACTCTAGACTTCTGCAAATTCTTTTTCAATTCGTTTAGCTGCACCTTGGCTGAGAATGGATCTGCTTGTAGAAGCACCATCACCATATTTTCTTTTCTTTTGTGCATGTACTTCAGAAGGTATTTCTTGTGGAATCTCTAGTTGTTCATGAGTCCAAATCTGGGAATAGCTTTCTGGAGGGAATTTATAGTGTTCGGGTCAAGGAGAGAAGGTAGGCTGGCAGATATTTGGGTCAAGATGTGGAGGTAGAGGCGTATTTGGATCTACCTGAAGTTCTGGGAAGATCTGATTGTGCATCCATACAGCCGTCCCAAAATTATAGAGATTTACTTCCTAAATCTGCCTTTCTACTACTGTATTAATCTCTTTCAATTGTTCACCCCACTGATTTTTCATCTCAAGAACTTTCTTATCTAGGACTTCTTTTACTTTTTCCTCCCCCTTTCTAACTTCTACAGAGAGGGTCTCTAGGACATCTTCTTTGAACTTCCCAACTTCTTTACAAGTTTTGAAATTCTGTTCTACAGTTTTCTTTTCCAATTGAATCTGATTGTTTGCCAATGTGACTGATTGTTCCATAACTTGACAAATACTATTAATGGTGTGGTCTATGACTTTTCCACCAATCTGTAGCAGCCTTTTTAATTCATCTGTGTTGTGTTAGATCTCAACAAAGCTTCTGCTCATCTCTTTCTCTAGAGCAGTGACTTTTTCAGCGACTTCTTTGAGATACTTATCAAAGTACTCTCTTTGTTTCGACAACATTGATTCTATCTTACCTAATAGAGTGTCATCTGGAATAATATCAATTGGAGGAGGTGGAGGAGGAAGAGATGGAGTTGTCCATATAGGAATTTCTTCAATCACAACTAAGCTCTTGCCTCTCTTGAAAGGTAACATCTCATCCCCTTAATCACCTAGGATAGTGGGGAGAGAGAAATCCAAAATCCTCATGGGAGGTTCTGCAAGTTCTGGGATAATCTCTTCTTCATCAAATAATACAACTTCATTCTCCCCCTCAATATGTGCTTGAGGCTGAGAGTCTTCTGGTATATCTTCTGGAAGATTTTCTTCAGGGGTCTCTTCAGGGGACTATGTAGTAGTCTTCTCAAGAGAGATGAACAGGGGTTCATATGAATTGAGTTCTTCTATCATTTTGGTAATATCAGCTTCAGTAGAGGAGACTCTTGCATTCACTTGAGCATCTGTGAGATTTTCTTGATCGGAGGAAGAATGAATATTCATACCTGAGCCATCATCATGTGCAGGTGTGCTCTGCTCATCATCAGACTGATCTATGTTTTCCTTTTCCACTGGTACATTAACATCAACAACTTTCTCAGGAATCTGATATGCAGGAATATCTGTGTGAATCTCTGTCTCTGGTATCTCAACTTGTTTTACTTCTACAAGAACTAAAGGAGGAGGATCCCCCTCAACAGCTGCACCTGATGTGCTAGTTGTATCAGTGTGTGGAGGAGATGGGATCTTGTCTGCATAACCAAAGACAATTCTTGGGGCTGGTGGAGCCTGGCTTAGCCTTGGAAATCTTATCTCCCATCTGTTTATGGAGGCGAGTGTGATTTTTTTCAGGTGGTGAACAGACACACCTTTGGACATGTCAAATATTTCTGGGTGTAATTGATTGAGATACAAGGTGATGATCCTAGCATAATTGGGTGTCTTTATACTTTCCTTAATCTTGTCAAAGAGCATTTGTCCCCATTGGAATTTCTTGCGACAAATCACTGCTGTCATCATGTCGAAGAGTTCTAAGGATATATATCTAATAGAGTGAGTAGTGTAGAGTAGGACTTTGACTTGAATATTAGCCAGGAGATTGCTTTCCGCATTCATATTTGGTCATCGAATGGAATTTGTGGATCCAGGGAGACCACATAAGGATATGACCCTTTAGTAGTCGGGTTCTTCGAAGTAGTCTTCCTCGTCAATTGAGGGCAATTTTCAGATACTCTATTAAGGATGATGCCTTGATCTTGATCTTCATATTCCTGACCTTGCTTTTCAATAACTTCCCACTTCTCTTAATCTTAACATTTCTGAAGAACTCTTCGAAATCTAAAATCAAAACTTTGCAAGGTTGCTCAAGAATGATAGTGAGGCCGACAGATTCAAGCAGTATAATGACGTTTCGAAAATCATCAGAATGTTTGGCAATTCTGGTGTGAACAAACTCACTGCCGTAACCTATCTTTGCATTAGGAGCCATGGATTACAATGGTTGAGAGATTTCTGACCCGTTGAAGAAGAACGATGAATTTGTTTTGGGAAAAATGGCGGAACCAGAGGAACTGAAGCATCGTTCTTCGAAAAAGCAATATTTGTAACGCCTCCGATTTTCCGATATTATTATTTGATTTGGTGTCACAACCCGCATTTTCTCAACGGTAAAAATCGTATCAGAGTAAGAGAAAACACGTGCCGTGATGCCACGTTGTGCAGGGGATAACTGCACATGCTCAGGCAAAACTCCAGACGATAGATTTTAAGGAAAAACATTGATTAAATATGAAAGAAAATCAGTTAAGTTGGATGGTCGTATCCCTCGGCACAGTGGATCAGCTAGTCCACAGGTAAAATTATATCTATACGCAGCAGAAAATACTGTGGTTCAATTAAGTTGACACCCTAAATAAGCACGAGAGTCCCCGGGGGACGACTCATGGTATGCACGACTCTAAGGTGAATATTATAGGTATAAAAGATAGTATTTTACGCTGAGGAAAAATAGTATCTTTGTTTTAGAAAACATGTTATGCATGAAGTACATATATTAATACTTTTAGGGTTTAAAATATCTAACATGCAACCTAGCATAAATCCCTCCCAGAAGCAAGTAACCAACCACATAAAGGCAAAATCAGCAGTTTAATTTCATATCCAGCATCACAAGAAGCCACCAGTGGGCGTCAACAACCTGACACGAACCCACTGGCGAGTATGTATGTCTATACAGAAAAGTAAGGAACTACCTCACAACAAAACAGGGATCAGCTATCTCAGCAACCCTAGAGGCCACCAACAGCCCCTCCAAAGGAACTAGCCGCTGAACTGGCTACAACCTGGACCTGAGGCATTCAAGAAAGGAACACCTCAGCAAGGAAACAATCAAGAGGTAAAATAGAGGAATAAATTAATTAGCAAAAAAGAAGAAGGGTTTACCAGCCCGGCAACAAACTGCAATAAGCAAAAAAAAAGGGGATGGCAGTAAGAAAAGAATGCTGTCAAAAACATCGCAGAGCACACCAAGTGCGAGCAATAAAACCAATATGCCTTACCAAGAGAGAGACTGCAACAGCATCAAGACATATTCATATGCCAAAAGGAAGGAAAGCCTAAACATGAAAGGGACTAACAGTCCTAACACGTGGGCAAGTGGCAGTGGTCAAAACATGGATCTGAATGCATAACCAAAATCATACCCCAAAAGGGCTAAGGGGTCAAACAATGGCAGCTTTAGGGTCCCACACACACCAACCCAAACCGGGGCAAAAGGTGGTGGCCACAGCTCTCCACATAAAACCACCACTCCAGAGGCCACCAAAACTCCACCACCTGCCACAACCCAAGAGTCGGCATGCAGAAATTAGCCGAACACCCAAATCCTCCCCCTAGGGAAAAAGTCACTCTAACAATCCTAAGAAACACATGAACCCAAGACAAAAACGTCGGGTCCAACCGACGCGGCCTTGCACGCCTAACCCGAACCAACCCCGAGTCTACCTGAGCCCAAAACAAGCACAGCACCAGTGTCGACACGATGTGTCGACACCACGACAAGCCGGTGTCGACACAAGGTGTCGACACAACCACGGACGGTGTCGACACCAAGTGTCGACACCACAGCGGCCGGTGTCGACACAAGGTGTCGAAACTGCCGCTGCTGGTGTCGACACCAAGTGTCGACACCACTGCAGCCGGTGTCGACACCTTGTGTCGACACTGCCGCTGCTGGTGTCGACACCAAGTGTCGACACCAAGTGTCGACACCACTGCGGCCGGTGTCGACACATGGTGTCGACACTGCCGCTGCTGGTGTCGACACCAAGTGTCGACACCACTGCGGCCGGTGTCGACACATGGTGTCGACACTGCCGCTGCTGGTGTCGACACCAAGTGTCGACACCACTGCGGCCGGTGTCGACACAAGGTGTCGACACTGCCGCTGCTGGTGTCGACACCAAGTGTCGACACCATGACTGGCCGGTGTCGACACCAAGTGTCGACACCAAGTGTCGACACCAAGACTGGCCGGTGTCGACACAACAGTGTCGACACCCCAACTGGCTACAGGAGCCAGATCCAGCAAACGACCAAAAATGAGCACGGGGATTCTCTCTCTCTCTCGAGTACAACCTCCATCGACAATGGTAACTACTCGACCTAGACCGAACCAAAACTGCCCCTAATAGACACAATCCCTCAGGAAAACTGAGATTTAACTGGAACTTTCTACACTAACCACAGTATGATCGGGAACAAACCCTAGCTTACACCTAAGATCTAAACAAGAAAGAGATAAGAATTAGCTCAAAAGAAAGACAAGGATCAGCTTTGGCAAGGATGAGGGGACATCACTTGCCTCAATACCAGGAACTCGCTCGCCGGCCTCCCCCGCTCGCGGATCTGGCCGCAGAGCAGCAAGCTGAGGAGCAGAAAGAAAGCAGATCCCGGCGAGGGAAGTCCAGATCCACTCTCGAAATCAAATTCCGACCGCTAAATCTCCAGGAATCGGCGTCCGAAGGCTATGGTAGGCTGGCGGTGCTCTTCCTCTCGTACAGGCGACGGCTTCTTCCAAGCAGAGAAACAGGAAAAGAATAAAAGGAACCCAGCCCTAATTCTGACCCAAGACTATATATATCAGTTTTAATAATAAACAATCAACATAATAATCATTATTTATACTCAATATCAAAACAACCCGAAACCCGAAACTTCTCGGAAAAAGACGAAATTCACGCCGCAGCTAAAAACCCACGCTACGAACGCAACTACGAAGTCGAAATTAGCATTCGACGAACAGAACCCGGGATAACACCTCCCGAAGCCAAAACACAAGCATTCCCTAAGAGGCCCAACCGAGTCATCAAACGGACTCCGGCTAGCTGGGGAATCTTGCTAACAGGCTACAAACAGGCTACACAGGGAACCCTAAGAGCTAAGACCACGCTCTACAACGGCAAAAGCCGGAAATACGCAATCGTAACGCCAGCCAAAGATCAAACAAAATACAGAAAAACCGGGGGCGTTACAGCCACTCCCCCTAAAAGAAAGTTTCGCCTCGAAACTTTACTCACAACACTCCTATAAAGTAGGAGAGAGAAAGAGCCAGGAAAGGGCTACAAATAAATAAAAACAAAACAAAGCATACCAGGCACAAGATCAGGGAAACAGACAAGGGTGAGCGTCCCTCATAGCCGACTCCAACTCCCAAGTCGCGCTCTCCACATCCTGATTCCTCCATAAAACTTTAACCATAGGAATAGTCTTCTTCCCCAACGCCCGAACTTGAGAATCCAAAATGCGAACAGGCACCTCCACATAAGAAAGATTCGGCTCCAACTGCGGCACAGAATCCAATACCTGCCTGCCATTTATCACACATTTACGCAGCTGACTGACGTGAAAGACATCATGCACGCTAGGGAAATTTGCGGGCAAGGCCAGCCTGTAGGCCGATACCCCAATCCGCTCAACAATCGGAAACGACCCCACGTACCTCGGGTCCAACTTCCTATTCTTGCCTAACCGCTTGACTCCAATCAACGGGGAGACCTTTAAGAACACCGAGTTCCCCACAGCAAATTCCAAGTCCGATCTACGCCGATTGGCGTTCTTCTCATACCTCTCCTGGGCTATCCGAAGCTTTTCCCGAATAAGCTTCACAGCAGTTTCCATCTCCTCAAGCGCTTCTGGACCCAACAAAGGTCCCTCTCCAAGCTCAGCCCAAAACAAGGGAGTCCTGCAGCGCCTCCCATACAAAGCTTCAAAGGGAGCCATTTGCAAGCTTTCTTGATAACTGTTGTTGTATGCGAATTCCATAAGCCGCAAGCGCTCGTCCCACGCTCCTCCGTGGTCCAGAATATAGCATCGGATCATGTCTTCCACAATCTGATTCACTCGCTCCGTCTGACCATTGGTCTGCGGATGATAAGTCGTGGAATATCTCAAATCTGTACCCAACCCTTCTTGAAGGCTCTTCCAAAAATGAGACGTGAACCTGGAGTCTCGATCTGATATGATACTTACGGGTACACCATGCAATCTGACAATCTCTTCCAGATACAACTCGGCTATCTTCCTCATCGGATAATCGATCTTAAATGGTACGAAATGAGCGCTCTTTGTTAATCTGTCTACAATTACCCAAACTGAATCATGCCCCTTAGGAGATCTCGATAAGCCGGTAATGAAATCCATCGAGATACTCTCCCACTTCCACATCAGGATCTCCAAGGGAGTCAGCTTGCCACCAGGCCTCCCATGGTCGGCTTTCACACGCCTGCAAGTGAAACACTCTGAAACAAATCTGGCTATGTCCTTCTTTATCCCGTACCACCAGACAATCTGTTTTAAATCATGATACATCTTGGTAGACCCTGGATGGTAGGCAACACTAGATCCATGGGCGTCTCTGCACACCATATCCCGGATATCTCCAACTGCGGGGATGCAAAACCTGCCACGGTACTTTAAGATACCCGCATCATCTATAGAGAAGTCTGGTAATTCACCCTTCTCAGCTCGAAGATACAAATGCAGAAGATCGGGATCGTCCTTCTGATGCAGTCTCGTAAGCGCAATCCATGAAGGTTCTGCTACAGCTATGCTACTCTGCAAATCACAGCTTCCCACAGAAATGTCCATCAACAGAAACTCTTCCACTAGACGCTCGGCAGAAAGATTAAAAATCTTACCTGACTTCCGACTCAGGGCATCAGCCACCACATTTGCCTTGCCTGGATGATACTGAATTTCAACATCATAGTCGGCCACGTAGTCCAACCACCGCCGCTGGCGCAGATTCAATTCTTTCTGAGTGAAGACATACTTCAGACTCTTATGATCCGTGAAAATCTTGCACTGCGCGCCATATAGCAAATGCCTCCACAATTTCAACGCATAGATCACAGCTGCAAACTCCAGGTCATGCGTAGGGTAGTTCCTCTTGTGAGTCTTTAGCTGCCTCGACCCGTACGCAATCACCTTCCCGCCCTGCATCAAAACGCAGCCCAGACCGACATGCGTCGCATCCACATATATATCATACTCACTACCTTCCGTAGGCAAAGACAAAATTGGAGCCGAACATAGCCTCCTTTTTAGTTCCTCAAAAGCCTTCTCACACTTACCATCCCATACAAAAGCTACGTTCTTCTGCGTCAACTTGGTCAACGACGCGAACAAGGTAGAGAAGCCTTCTACAAATCTTCTATAATAAACAGCCAAACCCAAGAAGCTTCTGATCTCTTTGGGGGTAACAGGTCTCGCCCATTCCATAACAGCAGTGATCTTTTCTGGGTCCACCGATATTCCGTCCTTATTAATCACATGGCCTAGAAAAGAAAATTGAGGCAACCAAAATTCACATTTGCTCAGCTTGGCGTATAGCTTATGGTCTCTCAGAGTCGCCAAGACCAGCCGCAAATGTTGATCATGCTCCTCCGCATCCTTAGAATACACCAAAACATCGTCTATAAAGATAATCACAAACTTATCTAGAAAATCCTTGAAAACGTTGTTCATCAAATCCATAAAAGCTGAGGGCGCATTAGTCGAACCGAATGACATAACCAAAAACTCAAAATGCCCATGACGAGAGTGGAACGCCGTCCGCGGAACATCTGACTCCCGAATCCTCAACTGGTGATAGCCCGAACGAAGATCTATCTTGGAAAACACGGCACTACCACGCAGTTGGTCAAACAAATCATCGATTCGCGGCAAAGGGTACCTGTTCTTAATAGTAACCTTGTTCAGCTCTCTATAGTCGATGCATAACCTCATCGACCCATCCTTCTTTTTAACGAACAGCACTGGCGCACCCCAAGGAGAAGAACTCGGCCTTATAAAGCCTTTTGCCAATAACTCATCCAGCTGAACTCGCAACTCTTCCAGCTCTCGCGGGGCCATCCGGTACGGCGCCTTTACAATAGGACGCGTGCCTGGCTCCAAATCTATCGCAAACTCGACATCTCGATCGGGTGGGAGACCGGGAAGATCGCCAGGAAACACATCAGAGAAGTCACACACCACAGGAATCTCTTCCAAGCGGGGCACACTAACAATCGTCCCTACTAGAGAAACCACACAGGCAAAACAGCCAGAAATAAGCAACTTCCTAGCATGCACCGCAGAAATGACTGGAGACTCCTGGAGAGAATATCCATAAACGCTCCCTGGCTGACCGTTGTCTTTGACGAAGTCCAAGCGCTTACCCTTGCACTGGATCACAGCATCGTACCTTGACAACCAGTTCATGCCCAAAATAACGTCGAAGTCCTCCAGGTCAATCACCTTCAAATCTGCCTTGGCTAGAAAATCTCCCAACAAAATCGGACAATCTAGGACACCCAGGTCCGTAACCACAGAGTCACCGGAGGGGAACTTAACGCAGAAGGCACCACCAACACGATCTAGGCCCAAACTGAACCGCTCCACGAAGGCTCTAACCACAAACGAGTGGGTAGCGCCAGAATCGAAGAGAACGCGCGCCCAGCGGTTCTTTACCTTAAATCGTCCTACGAATTGCACACACATCTAAGACAACAAGCGCTAAAACAAAAACTACAACCAAAAAGGGAACGTGACGAAACGACTGGGGAGGAGTCCAACCTGAGATAACCTGGGTCGAGGTCTGCGCTTTGTCTGCCGAAAGCACATTCAGCTTTCCTTTTCCTTTATCCACTCGCTGAGGCGGTGGCAGAGCCTGGAGGTGAACTGGCTGCAGAATAGACTGGGTCTGGGGGCACCTTGTCTTGAGATGACCCTTCTGGCCGCACTGAAAACAGACCTTATCTTTTAACCAACAACGGGCAGCCTCATGCCCCTTCCTTCCACACAAGGCACACACCACGTCTCCCCTGGAAACACCCTGAATTGCGTGCACCTGCTCCTTCTTCTGCGCTCCCAACCTTTTGAAACATTTCTCAAAGGGGTGGCCTGGCCGGCCACAAAAGCTACAAATCTCTTTGACCTTCTTTCTCGAGATAGCATCAGGTTCCTGAGGGCTCTTCCCTCCACCGGACTTCCGCTTATCCTTCCTTAACTGCTGGCCTCTATTCTTGGCATTCTCAATGTCCTCAACTCTCAAAGCAGCTTCAACCGCGCTGGTATAACTGACTACTCCATAGGCATTCGCTAACTGCTGAATGTCGCTTCTTAGTCCACCCAGAAATCACTTAACTCGGTCTGCCTCAACACTCACTAGACCCGGAGCAAACCGACTCAACTTACTAAACTCAATCTCATACTCACTAACCGTGAGTTTCCTCTGCTTTAAGTGAAGAAAGTCGTTCATTAGCCGGTCCCGTTCGACTGAAGGCAGAAACTTACTTAACAACAACACCTTAAATGACTCCCAAGTGCAACCTGCCACTAAGCTCTCTTTCTCTCTCAGCCACCAATTCTTTGCTAAGCCCTTGAGCTGGTAGGCAGCGAGCATCACTCTCTGATCATCCGTAATCCCTGAGTAAGAGAACATCTCCTCAATGGTAATCAGCCAGTCGTCCAAAATCATGAAATCTGCCTGCCCATCATAGGTAGGGGGTCTCAGCCGCTGAAACTGGGATATGAACGCCATCTCCGGAGGCACCACAACCAAAGGCACGGGAGGAGCAGGAGGGGCAGGAACAGCTACCCCCTCTGCATGGTTCTGAGCTCTCAGGGTCTGTCCCGCCACCACTGCTACAAGGGACTGAATCTGAGCCTGCATAGCCACTACCTGCCTCGATAACACCTCATTACTCTGCCACAGGCTTTCTACCAACGCATCACTCTGCGCTCCTGACGTCTCACCCTCGGATTGTGGGGTCGATCTCGTCGCAGGACGTCTTGCCATCCTAAAACCGCATAAGCTTTAGACAAATCCTAGCCCATCAACTAGAACAAAACTACCCAGTACGGACAAACACACTTAAATATGAACTTCAACTGCAAAACTTGCTCTGGGAGTTGTTTTTACCATGATGATGTTATGCTTATCCTAAGATGGTTCACCACCATCATACTAACTCAGGTGCCTAGACCATGAATGCATGTATTTGTATTCTTTTTGACTCAAAACCATGTGTGTACATATGTCATCTTGCAAATCTTTAGCTTAGCACGTTGTGCTTATGAAATGTTATGCTATGCATGATGTGCTATGCATTCTAAAAAAAAGCCTTAGTGCATGCCATGGGCGGCGTACACATGAAAATGTTATGCATCCCATACTACAAAACATTCCCATGTAACGAAAAAGAAAACGTGCTAGCCGCATTCATGTGGTGAGGTTATGCATCCCATACTACATAACCCTCACATGTTGCCTCCTATGGTGGATCCATATACAAACACATATTATGCATCCCATACTATATAATATGCCCTGTATACTTCTTTATGCTCATGAGTGTAGTGTTCTTGCTTCGGCCAAGACGTGCCGATGACATATCGGTGTGTGAATGGTATGATGCTAAACACTAATGCAGACAAGGGAAAGGTTGCCCAACCATTTATCAAGCAACCTGGATCTGATACCAACTGTCACAACCCGCATTTTCTCAACGGTAAAAATCATATCAGAGAAAGAGAAAACACGTGCCGTGATGGCACGTCGTGCAGGGGATAACTGCACACGCTCAGGCAAAACTCCACACGATAGATTTTAAGGAAAAACGTTGATTAAATATGAAAGAAAATCAGTTAAGTTGGATGGCCGTATCCCTCGGCACAGTGGATCAGCTAGTCCACAGGTAAAATTATATCTATACGCAGCAGAAAATACTTTGGTTCAATTAAGTTGACACCCTAAATAAGCACGAGAGTCCCCGGGGGACGACTCATGGTATGCACGACTCTAAGGTGAATATTATAGGTATAAAAGATAGTGTTTTACGCTGAGGAAAAATAGTATCTTTGTTTTAGAAAACATGTTATGCATGAAGTACATATATTAATACTTTTAGGGTTTAAAATATCTAACATGCAACCTAGCATAAATCCTTCCCAGAAGCAAGTAACCAACAACATAAAGGCAAAATCAACAGTTTAATTTCATATCCAGCATCACAAGAAGCCACCAGTGGGCGTCAACAACCTGACACGAACCCACTGGCGAGTATGTATGTCTATACAGAAAAGTAAGGAACTACCTCACAACAAAATGGGGATCAGCTATCTCAGCAACCCTAGAGGCCACCAACAGCCCCTCCAAAGGAACTAGCCGCTGAACTGGCTACAACCTGGACCTGAGGCATTCAAGAAAGGAACACCTCAGCAAGGAAACAATCAAGAGGTAAAATAGAGCAATAAATTAATTAGCAAATAAGAAGAAGGGTTTACCAGCCCGGCAACAAACTGCAATAAGCAAAAAAAAGGGGATGGCAGTAAGAAAAGAATGCTGTCAAAAACACCGCAGAGCACACCAAGTGCGAGCAATAAAACCAATATGCCTTACCAAGAGAGAGACTGCAACAACATCAAGACATATTCATATGCCAAAAGGAAGGAAAGCCTAAGCATGAAAGGGACTAACAGTCCTAACACTTGGGCAAGTGGGAGTGGTCAAAACATGGATCTGAATGCATAACCAAAATCAGACCCAAAAAGGGCTAAGGGGTCAAACAGTGGCAGCTTTAGGGTCCCACACACACCAACCCAAACCGGGGCAAAAGGTGGTGGCCACAACACTCCACATAAAACCACCCCTCCAGAGGCCACCAAAACTCCACCACCTGCCACAACCCAAGAGTCGGCATGCAGAAATTAGCCGAACACCCAAAGCCTCCCCATAGGGAAAAAGTCACTCTAACAATCCTAAGAAACACACGAACCCAAGACAAAAACGTTGGGTCCAACCGACGCGGCCTTGCACGCCTAACCCGAACCAACCCCGAGTCTACCTGACCACAAAACAAGCGCAGCACCAGTGTCGACACGATGTGTCGACACCACGACAAGCCGGTGTCGACACAAGGTGTCGACACAACCACGGCCGGTGTCGACACCAAGTGTCGACACCACAGCGGCCGGTGTCGACATAAGGTGTCGACACTGCCGCGGCTGGTGTCGACACCAAGTGTCGACACCACTGCAGCCGGTGTCGACACCTTGTGTCGACACTGCCGCTGCTGGTGTCGACACCAAGTGTCGACACCACTACGGCCGGTGTCGACACATGGTGTCGACACTGCCGCTGCTGGTGTCGACACCAAGTGTCGACACCACTGCGGCCGGTGTCGACACATGGTGTCGACACTGCCGCTGCTGGTGTCGACACCAAGTGTCGACACCACTGCGACCGGTGTCGACACAAGGTGTAGACACTGCCGCTGCTGGTGTCGACACCAAGTGTCGACACCAAGTGTCGACACCAAGTGTCGACACCAAGTGTCGACACCAAGTGTCGACACCAAGACTGGCCGGTGTCGACACAACAATGTTGACACCCCAACTGGCTATAGGAGCCAGATCCAGCAAACGACCAAAAATGAGAACGGGGATTCTCTCTCTCTCTCTCGAGTACAACCTCCATCGGTAATGGTGACTACTCGACCTAGACCGAACCAATACTGCCCCTAATAGACACAATCCCTCAGGAAAATTGAGATTTAAATGGAACTTTCTACACTAACCACAGTATGATCGGGAACAAACCCTAGCTTACACCTAAGATCTAAACAAGAAAGAGATAAGAATTAGCTCAAAAGAAAGACAAGGATCAGCATTGGCAAGGATGAGGGGACATCACTTGCCTCAATACCAGGAACTCGGTCGATGGCCTCCCCCGCTCGTGGATCTGGCCGTAGAGCAGCAAGCTGAGGAGCAGAAAGAAAGCAGATCCAGGCGAGGGCAGTCCAGATCCACTCTCAGAATCGAATTCCGACCGCTAAATCTCCAGGAATCGGCGTCCGAAGGCTAGGGTAGGCCGGCGGTGCTCTTCCTCTCATACAGGCGACGGCTTCTTCCAAGCAGAGAAACAGGAAAAGAACAAAAGGAACCTGAAAGTGCAGCTAGATCTGATATACTCTAGAGGGGGGTGAATAGAGTATATGGTGCTTTGAAACTTTTTACAACAGTTGTTGTAATAAGTGTGAGCAGGGAAGCAGAATAAAACTAATCACAGAACTAAGTTAAACAAAAGCTAATCACAGAAAAATCAAGGCCAGAAACAAACATAAAAACAAGCAAAACCAGAAGACACAAGGAAATATAGTGGTTCCCCTAAACTTGGGTACATCCACTCTTCTACCACCCTAGGTAGGAATCCACTGCAGGATGAGTTGATCAGGTGTCCTGGGCACCAATGAGCTTTTGATAAGGTGCTCAAAAACCAAAGCAGATTTTTTGATCAGGTGTCTTGCCACCAATGAGCTTTTGACAAGGTGCTCAAAAACCAAGCTCAAACTTTTGAAGGGAGCTTGAGAAACCCTTTACAGAGAGGGGGTGAGAGAGTGACGGAAGTCCTCTCTTTCTCAAACAACTGAGAAGACTATGTGGATTGTTGATGTCAAAGCTCCCCCTGAATCCTTGAGATCTTCAGAAAGAAAAGCTTTGCTGAGGGTGATAGGCCTTCAAAGATTGAACTCCAGCAATAGATGATTTCAGCAATGACTGAAATGTTGAGTGTCTGGAGTCTTGAAATATGTTGGCCTTGAACACTTTGAGAGATCTGAAGATTTTTGAAAGCTTGATCTCCTTGGATGTGTGTGTTCTTGAGAATTCTTTGAGACAGAATATTTTGAATGTATCTCTATAATCTCTGTGTCTCTCTCTGTGTCTTCAGACTCCAAAAATTCTATCTTTTATTCTCTGGTACAGAATAGAATAACATTATCTGTCAAGTATAGCCATTGGCCTGCATTAATTGCGTCCTTAATTGCAAAATCTCTTCTGGAGGAAAGTCCACAAAAATATTCCTTGAAAAATCCCTTGAAATTTGGTCCAGAAATGAATGAAAACGGCTAGGAAATCTCTGAATTAATTACAGAATAACTCCTTAACAGATTTGAATTTGAATCTAGAAACATCCTTGAAGTTATCTGAAATCGTCGAACTGAGCTCTGCTATCGTCGAGCTGAGCTCAGCGATCTGGAAATATACAGCAGCAAAATATCGTCGATCTGAGCTCACAGATCGTCGAACTGAGCTCAGAGATAAAGATCCAAAGCAGAGTCAAAAACGTCGACCTGAGCTCACCGATCGTCGAACGGAGTTCGACGATATAATGAAGTTGAGCTCAGCGATCGTCGAATGGAGTTCGACGATCTATCGAAGTTGAGCTAGACGATTGTCGATCGGAGTTCGACGAATCGTCGTGCTGAGCTCGACGATCAGACTTAGTCTCCAAACAAAAAATCCTAGTCTTCAGGGCAGCTTCCAAACCTAGACTTCTAACCCTTAGACTCAATTCTAATTGACCTATTAAGCTATACAGGAGGTCAAGCATTTGGTTCCTAGAGACATAGTGATCCTGACCCAAATTAGTAATAGGGTGTTCCAACAATCTCCCCCTATTTGGGTTAGGATTACTATTTACAAACTTTGGAAAAATTTAAATAACAACATACAATCAGTAAAACAGAAACACAACAAGCCAGACATTGCAGAACCATAGAAATATATATCATCCAGATAGTCAGAAATCAGAGAATGTCACCTTACAATATCATTTCTTTTCCTTGCCCTTAACCATTTTAATCTCTCTGTTAGGATTGAGGGCTTCCTTCTTTGATCTGGTATCATCTGCTGCACCTAAAGATGTTTGCTGTTTAAGCCTGGGAAACACTGCTTCAGGATGTAATTCCATATACCTGTCAGCATCAAAGAATTTACTTGAAGCATATCTTTCTAGCTCTTTCTGTCTCTGTTCAGACATAGTTGAAATGTTGGAAGAATCTATTCCTTGTTCTTTAGCCTTTTTAATCTGATCCAGTGCAGCTAGTTCCTTCATTCTTGCAGTCTAGGCAGCAGGATTATTTTCAGGATCCTCAAAAGGTACAGGAGGCTCATATCTGTTAGAGGGATTGTCTTGAGGAGGCCTGACAGACACAGTTTCTTTCAGCTTATAAGGGAAAGAACCAGATGTTGTATCAGTTGAAGTTTGTCTTTCCCTGGAATATGGGTGTTGCCTTGAGTGCCCTTTGGAATAGACTTGAGTATCTCTTTGATTTCCTCTGTATCCTCCTCTCCTTAATTGAGATCCCCTGGATTGGCTTCCCCTATTTTAAGATCTGGCATGAGGCTGATAGGGGGCCTGACTTCTGGCTGGGGGTTGAGCTGCAGAGCTTCCACCTGCACCTGCATCAGGAGGAGGTGGTGGAGGAGGATGAGAGTGTTGGAACTGGGAGGAACCCTTCTCATATTTTCTTTTCTTCTTCATTGTCTTCAGCTGATACTTGGAATATTGCATCCAGTGCTCAGAAATAGGACAGTCATGTAGGATGTAATATGGGATATCATTGTTGTCCTTAACTTTAGCAGGAGGTACCCTTTTCATTGCTTTGCTCCTTGCCTTTCTTTTCCTGGCAATGGTAGCAGAAGAGTCATCAGAGTCTGTTTTAAATTCATCAGATTCAGAACTCTGGTCATCATAGAGAGCATCTATTTTCTTCATTAGATCCTTCTTGAGTTGAACAGAAGCAGATGAGATAGAGGTTGTAGCAGCAGGTGTTGAGGTAGTAACAACAGAAATGACAGCAGCAGATGTAGAAGATGTTGCACTAGGAGTAGAAGCAGAAACAACAGCAGTAACAGATACTGGAGAGGTGACAATAGCAGCAACTTCACTAACAACAACAAAAACAGAAGGAATATCATCAAGGACTGCAGAAGGCTCAAATTCAGGTGCCTCTGTCATAAGAATGTCCTTGGAAATTGGTTCATCAGAAACAACAGGAACTTCAGCAGCAGTAAAGGCAACAATATCAGAGGCAACAAAAATATTTTCTTCAGAAGAAGCAGCAGCATCAACATTTTTAGCAGCAACATACACTGAATTTACAAAGGAGGTGATAATGCTAGGGTCACAGCAAGAAAATGGCACAAGTGCCTTGGATAAATCTTCTGGAGGCTGGACAGCATTGACCTCTGGCAAACAGCTGAAGTATGCAGAATCAAAAACTGATAGCAAAGACCTGAGGTCTATTGCAAGGACTGCAGTAGGAGGAACTTGTGCTTGAGGCACAGCAATAGCAGCAAGAGAATGAGCTGAAGAAGAAGTACTAACAGCAGCAACAGTACTAACAACAGCAGCAGCATCATCAGACAGACTCATAGAAGCAGTCACAGAAGCAGCAGCAGCATGAAGACTATCTTCATATGGCATCTCCCCCTGCCTAGATGCAGACAAATCTGGATCAAGGCACACTGCTGTAGGTGCTGCCTGAGGGAAGAGGGAAGAGAGCCTGGCAGAGAGGGCTGCCACTGACAGGTGTAGTGGAGCCAAGGAGGTCTCCAACAGTAGAGTTAGACTGGGGGCAAGCAACTCATACAGCCTATCAGCAAGGGCTGGGAGGTCTACTTGCTCAAGGGCTAGAGCAGAGGTAGAAGATATAGGAGCAGCTGAGGGTTCTGGTAGTGGAGAGCTGGTGAGTGGTGGAATGGATGGCTGAGGTGTTGGTAAGGTGGAAATGGAGGATAGGGGAATGGAGATAGATGGGGTGAATGTTGGTTGGTCTATGATTTCCTGTAGAAGGTCTTGGTATGAAGTGGAGGAAGAGGGTAACTCAGGAGGAGATGATGGGGAATCATCCATAAAGGAATCATCAATTAGGGTGAAGGATGGAATGGAGGGTGATGAGGTGACATTGGTGGAGGGTAGGAGAATAGTGGATGGAATTGATCTTCTGGTGGTGGAAGAATAGGTGCTGGAGATGGTGTGGATGTTGGAGAAGGGCTGGATATGATGATGGTGGATGGAGTTGGAATGGTAGATGGTATGGGAAGGGATGGAATTGGAGGAGGAGGAGGAGAGGCAACAACAGCAGCCAGGTCATCTGCAGGGGCAGAGACCTGTGGAGGAGTGACTCTTAGAGTCCTTGTGCCTGAAGGAGTACTGGAGGAGGTCCTGCTAGGCTTGCTGATTTGTCTGTCCCACTTTCCAAAGAGGTCACAAGACAATCTCTTGGAGGCATTGATATGAACTCCAGAGGAGTCCAGCAGGGCAGGGCACCTGTGCTGCAAAAACACTCCAATGATTCTCCCAAAGTTAACAAAACTTTTGTTGATTTTCTTCTTGATGAGGTCAAAGAAGATTTCTCCCCAGTTCAGATTCTTCTTATCTACAAGAGCTCCCATGAGGCAGAGCTGATACCTTGAAATTGTATCATGGGCAGAGTGCTTAGCCAGCAGCACTTTCCCAACAACATCTGCCATGAATCTATATTCTACAGACAGGTTCCTCTTGAAGAGCTTGCTAGGGTTTCAATCTGAATGACCCATTCTGGCAAGCAGTTCAGAATACTCATCTCTAGATAATTCAGCAGAATCTTCTCCATTCCTCAACTCAAAAACTTCTGATAAAATTGTTGGGGTCAAGGGTACCTGAGTTCCAGCTATAGACCCAACAATAGTGTTGTTATCTTGATTATGGGCAGTATAAACCCACTCCTTTATCTCATCAGAAGCCAGCTTGATCCTGGTGGTCATTATTGCTGTCAGATTCTGGTCCTTGAACAAACTCAGTATATCTTGAAAAATCTGGTCAGTCGTGCTGAATGATTCCATATCGATGTCAAAACTGGCATCAAACTTCATAGCAGCAAGAACAGCAACTGACACAGCCATGGGTACCTGCAAAAATTCAACAAACAAAACGACCAAGTGTAGAACTGTTTGGAGGGAAAGAAAATTCTTGCAGAGAAATCGAAAGCGCAAAAGAGAACGACGGCGAAAAATGAGTTTTATATTAGGGTTCGACGCAGAATTGGAAAGATCGTTGAACTCAGTTCGACGATCGAGGCTTCTAAAGGAATCTGAAGAGTCTTCAACATCGTCTATCTCCGTTCGACGATATTGGAGAGCGTCGATCTCCGTCCGACGATCGTTCAAAGAACAAAACCGTCAAGCGCCGTTCGACGATCGCTGACCGGAAGAGATAGTTCATACTATCTGAGAAACGCTGAACTCAGTTCGACGATTTTTGGAAATCGTCGATCTCCGTTCGACGATCTTGGGGCAAATCGTCGAGCGCAGTTCAGAGATCAGAAAAATTCTAGACACTAAGAAAAATCAGAATGTTTGCATAGTCTTGGTCAATTTTTAAGCTTTCAAAATCTTGGATATTATTTAAGACTTCCTCCATCTAACATTCCTAACTGATTTAGGAAGACGGTGTGTTTCTTTTCATCCAAAGGCTTGGTGAAAATATCTCCCCTTTGTAAATCAGTTGGGATATATTGTAGTTCAATTTTATTCTTTTCAACATTATCCCTTAAAAAGTGATGCCTAATCTCTATATGTTTTGTCCTACTTTGGAGGACTGGATTTTGAGCTATAGAATTAGCACTGGAGTTGTCACAAAAGATTTTAGACTTCTCTAAGTTGTAGCCATAGTCTAGGAGTTGCTTTTGAATCCACAAGATTTGTGAACAACAACTGCCTGCAGCCATATATTCAGCTTCAGCAGTTGAAGTTGACACAGATGTTTGTTTCTTACAAAACCAAGAGACAAGTCTGTCACCAAGGAACTAACAAGTTCCACTGGTGCTTTTCCTATCAATTCTGCATCCAGCATAATCAGCATCAGAGATTCTAGTTAACTCAAATGCTGAGTCTTTTGGATACCAGAGGTCTAAATTTGGACAACTTTTAACATATCTGAGAATCCTCTTTACTAGTGTTAGGTGTGACTCTCTAGGGCTTACTTGGAACCTAGCACATATACATGTAGCAAACATTATATCTGGTCTACTAGCTGTAAGATACAGTAAAGAGCCAATCATTGCACTATATGTTGTCTGATCAACATGTTTCCCATGTTCATCAGCATCCAATACAGCATTAGTAGGCATGGGTGTTTTCATACAAGATGCGTCAGACATACCAAATTTCTTCACCAATTCATTTGCATACTTGGTTTGAGAAATGAAGATGCCTTTAGCATGTTGCTTGACTTGCAATCCTAGGAAGAAGGATAGCTCACACATGCTACTCATCTCAAATTTAGAATGCATTAGGTTGGAAAACCTTCTGCACAATTTGGAGTCAATAGAATCAAAAATAATATCGTCTACATAAATTTGTACTAGTAGGGTATGGGACTTATGGGTTCTAATGAAAAGAGTTTGGTCTACTCTACCCCTTATAAAACCATTTTCCAAAAGAAAGCATGCTAGGGTCTCATACCATGCTCTAGGAGCTTGCTTGAGACCATATAATGCTTTGTTCAGTTTAAAAACATAATCAGGAAAAGTTGGAGAGATAAAACCTGGAGGTTGTCTGACATAAACTTTCTCTTTGATGTCTCCATTTAGTAATGCACTTTTGACATCCATCTGATAGACCTTGAAGCCTTTGTGTGCTGCATAAGCTAGAAATATTCTGATGGCTTCTAATCTTGCAACAGGTGCAAAAGTCTGGTCGTAGTCTATTCCTTTTTCTTGAGAGTATCCCTGAGCAACTAGCCTTGCCTTGTTCCTTATAATTACTTCTTGATCATCCAACTTGTTTCTGAATACCCATTTTGTTCCAACAATGGAGTGATCCTTTGGCTTTGGCACTAGTTCCCATACTTTGTTTCTCTCAAATTGATGCAACTCCTCTTGCATTGCAATGATCCTGTGTGGATCTTGCTCTGCATCTTGAATGGACTGAGGTTCAATTTGAGATAAGAAGCAGGTGTGCAACAGGTTTTGGTTGACTTGATTTCTGGTTTGCACACCAGCTGAGATTTCTCCAATTATTTGGGAAATTGGATGGTCTCTAGATGTTACTAAATCAACAGGGGGTGTTGATTGTTCACCAACCTGTGTTGTTGTTTCCTCTTGTGGTACAACAACTGGCTCTTCAAGTTGTTCTTCAATATGTTGAGCATTTTCTTTATCTCCACTGCTTTCATCCTCTTGAGTAACCTGTAACTTGTTCAAGTCTTCAACTAGAGAATGTTCCTGCAAAGGTTCTTTGGTAGAAGAAATCTTCTCCTTGAAAGACATGTTAGATTCATCAAAAGATATATGAACAGATTCCTCAATTTTCAAGGATGATTTATTATAGACCCTATAAGCCTTGCTGATCATGGAGTATCCCAGAAATACTCCTTCATCAGCTTTGGCTTGAAATTTTGCTAAATATTTCTTGTCATTATTATGAATGTAGCAAATACAACCAAAGACTCTAAAATAGTCAACTTTAGGTTTCTTCCCTTTGAGTAATTTATAGGGAGTCTTTCCCTTTATTTTATGTATCAGACTTCTATTCAGCACATAGTTGGAGGTGTTCACTGCCTCTGCCCAAAAGGATAGAGGTAGATGAGCATCTGACAACAGTGTAGTGGCAGATTCAATAAGGGTTCTATTTTTCCTTTCAGCTACCCTATTTTGTTGAGGAGTTCTAGGAGCTGAGAAAGTATGCCTGATCCCTTCACTCTGACAGAACTCTTGCATAAGAAGAGAATCAAACTCTGTCCCATGATCACTTCTGATCAGGGCAATGTGAGTATTGAACTCAATCTGTATACATTTGAGAAACTCTGTCAGACACTTAAAGTTATCAGACTTTTTCCTTAGAAAGAACACCCAAGTGAATCTGGAGAAGTCATCTACAACTACTAAAGTGTAGGATTTCCCTCCTAGGCTTTGTACTGTGATGGGTCCAAAGAGATCCATGTGTAACAGATACAATATCCTAGGTGAATCACTCTTATTAAGTGACTTAAAGCTATTTTTAGTTTACTTGCCTAATTGACAAGCCCTGCAGAGTCCTTCCTTCTTGTAGGGGCCAGAAGGTAGTCCTCTAACAAGGTTGTCTTTGGATAGCCTAGCAATAGTTCTAAGATTTAGGTGTCCTAATCTCTTATGCCATAAAATATTTGGTCTACAGACAGAATTAAACAAGCAGATATCTACATCAGTTGAAAGAAAATCTACTAGGTAGATGTTACCTTTTCTTTTACCTGTCAACACAGTTGTGTTGTCCTCTAACTTGATTTTGCATAAGGCTTTGCTGAAGGTCACCTGGTAGCCTTCATCACACAGCTGACTGATGCTAATTAGGTTGTGCTTCAGTCCTTCCACATAAGCTACCTTCTTGAAAGTTACTGATCCAATCTGGACTGCACCATATCATTTAGTCTGTCCAAAGTTTGAATCACCAAAGATAACTTTGGGTCCAAGCTTGGCTCTAAAGGAAGTGAGGTTGTCCTTGTTCCCTGTCATGTGCTTAGAGCACCCACTATCCAAATACCATTGTTGGTTAGATGTTGGATAGGTCTTCACTGCACATAAGACAATTCATTTGTTTTTGACCCAGTTTACCTTGGGCCTAGGTTAATAACCTTTAAATTCTGAAATGAAAGACATCCCAGGTTGACTCTTATATCCTTCAGGATGATATCTCCTTGGAGGTATAATCCATTCAGTATAAAGGTTAAAGATTTGGGATGAAGGACCCTTAGGATTCAATTTTGATTTGCCTTTGAAAAATTCTCCAGAGCTCTGACCTCTGTTCGACGATCTTGGAGCTGCGTTCGATGATCTTGGGTCAGATCGTCGAGCTCCGTTTGACGGTCGACTATGGCTGAGGTCAGGTATTTGAGATCGTCGACCTGCGTTCGACGACTTTGGCTGAGATCGTCGATCTGCGTTCGACTATTTTGCCTGAGATCGTCGAGCTGCGTTCGGCGATCGTCGATCTTCATTCGGCGATCGTCGATCTACGTTCGATGATTTCTCCTGGGACTTAGTTTTCTGAGGCAGATCAGAATTTTTCCTAGCAACCTCTACAACTCCCTTTCCCTTGTCAGAAATGAATTTGATTGGAGTTGTTAGAACTATGGGTTGGCTGGATGAAGCACCCAAGCCCAGTGTACTATTGAATCTGGAGTTCACTATGCTTGTGATGTCTATCAGCTTGATGCTTCTCCCATTAAGGGATTCTTCAAGCTTTTTATCCTCAGAGAGCTCACTTTTCAGTGAAGCTATCTGTTCCCTACAACACTCCAACTCCTCAGAGAGTTTGAGGTTTTCTGACTTTAAGGTATTTTGTTCAGATAATTGATTTCTGAGAGAGATGATTTCTTTCTCAGACTTTAGCAGGTCTAAACATAGTGCTTTAAATTCAGATTTAAAATCCTCTGAACTAAAATCAAAAGAACCAATTACTTGATCTTCTTCAGGTTGAGTCTCTGAGTCTGACTCTGACTCCTCTTCTTCTGAATTATGCTGTGAGGCATTGATTGCCATCATGCAGAACTCCTTTTCTTCTGCATCATCCTCATCATCACTGGAGCTGGATGAGGCTTCTGACTCCTCTTCAGTCTCACTCCAGGATTCAGCAACAAACTCTTTTCTTGTATGCTTGTTTTTGCTTGAAGAAGGTTTGCTATTGCCATTCCTTTTGGAGTCTTTCTCCTTTCTTCTTTCTTTTCTGTCCCTTCTGTCCTTGTTCTTGTTCTCTGGACAGTCAGGAACTATGTGCCCTGGTTTCCTGCAACCAAAGCAAATAATATCTTTATTATTGTTAATGGACTTGTCATACCTTGGCTTATCCTGCTCCTTGTATGATCTCCTTCTGAAGTCCTTTCTGGCCATCTTGTAAAATCTTTTGGCCAACAGACTGAGTAGCTCATCATTGCATGTGGCTTTGTCTTTAGGCAGATCTTCAGTTGCCTTGAAGGCTATGGTCTTCTCTTTTCTTGTGGCTGGTGAGGCAGCCTTCTGCTCTTCCTCTCTATTTTTGATGAGTAGCTCATAAGATTTGAGCTTACCCATGATGGTTAAAACTCAAAATTATTTGCGGTCACGCGGCGACCCGGCGGTTTTATTTGCGAAAAAAGGCGGAAGTGAATTTATTTAAGAAAACGGGGCGCGCGTATTTATTTATTTTGGATATAAAAAAGGTTTAGAAATCGAGTTTTAACGAAAGGAGGCAAGTGCACCATCGTGAGTAGTACAGGATATTCCCGAGGTCGTATTGTTCTCGGGTCCGGTTCGATTATTTCTACTCTTCCCTGGAGGGGACTATTATTTTACCGATAATTATCTTGTCGGGATATTTTATATAAAAATACAGAAAATGGCGGAAAGAAAATGAAAGCAATAAAAAGAAAGCAGGTGGTGCCTCTTAGCTCGATGGCACCGAAAAAACAATTGAACTAAAATAGACTTTAAATAAAAAGAGCTCCTAAATTTCTAATTAATTAAGGCGGAGACTTGGCCGTGGAGGTTCCACTAAAATGAGCTCACCTATCTCTAGGACTATCGCTCACCTGAACGCTAAGACTATTCGACCGAACGCTAGTCCGACGAAGGATTCCTCTTAACGCCCGCATTACGCACCCCGCTATTGGGTGGGGAACCCAATCCGGTAGAGTTGGCGCGCCTCCTCTCTCGAGGGTTAGTGCGGAACTCTCTTTGCCAAGGGGTGATCGGTCCATTTCTCGGCTGGCTAGCATATGGACTACTTCGTATGTGGTCCTACGCGCGTTAACCCCGGGAAGTACTATTAATTAATTAGGACCTTTAATTATTTTGCTACTTTATCTGTCCCAATGCTCTTCGATGGCGAGGGCCTGTTAGCCACTCATCGGAATGGGGACGGTCTAAAGCAGAAAATGGAAAGCAGGAAATGAAAGCAGTAAAAAAAAGCAGTAAAGGAAAGCTGAAAATTTCCTTCGAGTTGGACTGAAGAAAGCTTCCCGGCGCAACTGCGTGGGCGGGAGAAATGAAAGCAGTAAAACGCACACACGCAAGTCCTACTCAAATGAGTAGGGGAAAATAAATACGGGTCGAGTAGGACAAAATAAATGCAACGCACGCACACACTCTCTCGACATAAAGTAAACACACACACTCTACTGAAATGAAAACACACGCACACACACGACAGAATTGAAATAAAGCAAAGCGACAGTAGGCGGAAATAAATGCGCACACATAAAAAATTGCAAAAAAACTAAGTTATGAAAACAACTACATTTCTGCCCTAAAAAGAGAAAATAAAAATTAACCGGAAAGAAAGTTTTGCGAAAAATGAAACGAAAAATTAAAACGAATACATTTTTACCGCAGAATAGAAATGCATAAAAAGAGAGCTTTGAAAATTGCAAAAAACGAAAATTAGTTAAAACGATTAAGGAAACGCCTAAAAAGTGGAAATAAAACTAAAAGAGAACGAAAAGTTTTACAATCCTACCTTAAAAGGCTTTTATAACCGTTTTTATAGTCTTATAAGAATGAAAATGGAGAGAGTGCTAAGTAAACAGAACTTATGTAAAAGTAAAAGTCTAACCTCATCATATAAAAAAGAACGAAAGAAAACTAAGTTAAAACAAAATGAAGTGCATAGGGGAGATTTGCATAGATACATTCCAAAGGCGATATAAGAGAAGCCGATCGAAAATTGTAAGCCTTGGAAATTTCGGCAGCACAACCCTATACAAAATGGTTCAGAGCAGAACCTCTGAATTTATAGAAAAAATTTCATGGGTCACGCCCTTGGTCACGGGCGTGACAGGGGGCGTGACAGTACTATTTGGAAGGCGGCCGGCGATTTGACGGGAAAGTTGACTTCGGGCTGGACACGTGGCGGTCTCGCAGTGGTCACGCCCTTAGTCACGGGCGTGACAGGGGGCGTGACAGGTAGGTGGATCTGGGCGCGGTGCGCCAAAAAGTCGCCGCGCGGGTCTTGTCGGGCTAGCTGGAAAGGTCACGCCCCAGGTCACGGGCGTGACTCTGGGCGTGACAGGCGGGTGTCGACACTCGACGAATGGTCGAGATGAAATCGTCGAGTGGAGTGTCACGGGCTTGGGTCACGGGCGTGACTCGGGTGACACGGGCGTGACCCCGGGCGTGTCAGGCTTTGCAAATTTGCTGATTTCACGGTTTTTGACGTGTCACGCCCTGGTCACGGGCGTGACCTGTCACGGGCCTCTCTGATTTTTTTGATGAGTAGCTCAAAAATAAGATTTGAGCTCATACCCACTAGAGCTTCAGTGGTGATCTCATTCAGACTTCTGACATCTTTAATTGGCCAGATTCTTGAATCCCAAGTGCTAGGAAAGCACATTAGGATCTTGTCATTAAGTTCAGTTAGAGAGATCTCTTTGTCCAATGTCCTGAGTTCACTGACAATTAGACTTAGCCTGTTGTACATGTCTCCCACTAACTCAGTCTCTCCCTTCTTGAAATTCTCATATTGAGAGATGAGATGGGATCTCCTATCCTTTCTCTCATCAGCTGAGCCTGAGACTATTTCTGAGAGTTTGTCCCAAATTTCTTTTGCTGAATTGCATTCAGCCACCTTTTGAAATATGTCATCAGACATTGTCTAGGACAAGATGTTCATAGCCTTGGCATCAGCTACCTTCCATCTCTTGATATCAGCATCTGTTCCTGATGGAGGTGGAACAACATTTGTACTTGTATTCTCTGGGGGTCTTGGACATACTGTCAAAACAGAGTTAAAGATATCTTCGTCAATAGAATTCATGTAAAGTCTGATCCTTGCTTTCCAAAGTGCAAACTTGGATAGATTGCACACTGGAGGTCTGGTGCTAGCATAATCTTTGTTTTGGGCCATGATTTGTGAAAACAAAAGCTAATAATAGAATACAAAAGAAAACAGATCTAACTTGGGATCTTTGGGTTCAGGTGTTAGCCTGTACAACCAATCAGGTATGGTATGTTTAACCAACCTCGCTCTGATACCAATTGAAAGTGCAGCTAGATCTGATATACTCTAGAGGGGGGTGAATAGAGTATATGGTGCTTTGAAACTTTTTACAACAGTTGTTGTAATAAGTGTGAGCAGGGAAGCAGAATAAAACTAATCACAGAACTAAGTTAAACAAAACCTAATCACAGAAAAATGAAGGCCAGAAACAAACATAAAAACAAGCAAAACCAGAAGACACAAGGAAATATAGTGGTTCCCCTAAACTTGGGTACATCCACTCTTCTACCACCCTAGGTAGGAATCTACTGCAGGATGAGTTGATCAGGTGTCCTGGGCACCAATGAGCTTTTGATAAGGTGCTCAAAAACCAAAGCAGATTTTTTGATCAGGTGTCTTGCCACCAATGAGCTTTTGACAAGGTGCTCAAAAACCAAGCTCAAACTTTTGAAGGGAGCTTGAGAAACCCTTTACAGAGAGGGGGTGAGAGAGTGATGAAAGTCTTCTCTTTCTCAAACAACTGAGAAGACTATGTGGATTGTTGATGTCAAAGCTCTCCCAGAATTCTTGAGATCTTTAGGAAGAAAAGCTTTGCTGAGGGAGATAGGCCTTCAAAGATTGAACTCCAGTAATAGATGATTTCAGCAATGACTGAAATGTTGAGTGTCTGTAGTCTTGAAATATGTTGGCCTTGAACACTTTGAGAGATCTGAAGATTTTTGAAAGCTTGATCTCCTTGGATGTGTGTGTTCTTGAGAATTCTTTGAGATAGAATATTTTGAATGTATCTCTGTAATCTGTGTGTCTCTCTCTGTGTCTTCAGACTCCAAAAATTCTATCTTTTATTCTCTGGTACAGAATAAAATAACATTCTCTGTTAAGTATAGCCGTTGGCCTACATTAATTGCGTCCTTAATTGCAAAATCTCTTCTGGAGGAAAGTCCACAGAAATATTCCTTGAAAAATCCCTTGAAACTTGGTCCAGAAATGAATGAAAATGGCTAGGAAATCTCTGAATTAATTGCAGAATAACTCCTTAATAGATTTCAATTTGAATCTAGAAACATCCTTGAAGTTATCTGAAATCGTCGAACTGAGCTCTGCTATCGTCGAGCTGAGCTCAGCGATCTGGAAATATACAGTAGCAAAATATCGCCGATCTGAGCTCACAGATCGTCGAACTGAGCTCAGAGATAAAGATCCAAAGCAGAGTCAAAAACGTCGACCTGAGCTCACCGATCGTCGAACGGAGTTCGACGATATAATGAAGTTGAGCTCAGCGGTCGTCGAATGGAGTTCGACGATCTGTCGAAGTTGAGCTAGACGATCGTCGATTGGAGTTCGACGAATCATCGTGCTGAGCTCGACGATCAGACTTAGTCTCCAAACAAAAAATCCTGGTCTTCAGGGCAGCTTCCAAACCTAGACTTCTAACCCTTAGACTCAATTCTAATTGACCTATTAAGCTATACAGGAGGTCAAGCATTTGGTTCCTAGAGACATAGTGATCCTGACCTAAATTAGTAATAGGGTGTTCCAACAGAACCCAGCCCTAATTCTAACCCAAGACTATATATATCAGTTTTAATAATAAACAATCAACAAAATAATCATTATTTATACTCAATATCAAAACAACCCGAAACCCGAAACTTCTCGGAAAAAGACGAAATTCACGCCGCAGCTAAAAACCCACGCTACGAACGCAACTACGAAGTCGAAATTAGCATTCGACGAACAGAACCCGGGATAACACCTCCCGAAGCCAAAACACAAGCATTCCCTAAGAGGCCCAACCAAGTCATCAAACGGACTCCGGCTAGCTGGGGAATCTTGCTAACAGGCTACAAACAGGCTACACAGGGAACCCTAAGAGCTAAGACCACGCTCTACAACGACAAAAGCAGGAAATACGCCATCGTAACGCCAGCCAAAGATCAAACAAAACACAGAAAAATTGGGGGCGTTACATTTGGTGTCATCATATTTATGAGATCGGGGCGTTACCCCCCTTTTTATGTTTTGTTGACGGCGCTGCACCGTTTGTGCATTTTTGCATCTGTTGGGTCTGTTTGACCGGATTTTGGGATTTTGATTGGATTGAATGTTTTACTTGATACAAAGGATGAAGTTTTTAGGCTTTGGACATGTCCAAATTTATTGCGATCCGAGCATTTTGGAGTCTCGACACGTGTTTGGATTTTTATGATGATTTTTTTGCTTGTGTAAGCATTTGATGATAACATCTCAAGAATGGTGCGTCAGATTCTAGGGTGGTCTTCACTGTGAAATTCGTTAGATTCAGCGCGCGTTTGGGCCACTGTTTCGATCGGGTTTGTTCTTCCACCTTGTTTTCGAGAAGACTATATCTGTTACCGAGAAATGCCTTTTCTTGTACTCGTGAAATTCCTCTAGCTCTCGAGAAATGCTTCTAGTTCTCGAGAGGTCTACTTTTGTACCAGAGTAATGCTTGTGTTGTTCCCGAGTAATACTAGTTTGTTCTCGAGAAGTAACTTATCATTCCCGTGATGTGCAGTCATGCTCTCGAGAAGTCCCTTTTACTTCTCGAGAAGGTTATTTTGTACTCGAGTGATCTTCTTCTGAACTCGAGATCTGCTCTTGCTCCCGAGAAGGCCGTCTTGTTCTCGAGAACTGCCCTTCTTGTTCTCGAGAAGATTCGCTTGTACTCGAGAACTGCCCTTATTCTCGAGAAGTTTTGGCTCTGTATTCGAGAACTCAGTTCACTGTTCCCGAGTGTTGCTTCCTTCAGTTCTCGAGTAATTCTTCTTGTACTCGAGAAATATCATCTCCCTTACTCGAGAAACATGCTTCGTCTACTCGAGTAATCTTCTTCGTGTTCCCGAGAAATATCTTCGACTCAAGAAATATTTTCTTCCACTCGAGAAATCCACAGCTTCTTCTTGAGATGTCCGGTCCAGCTAACCCTCATTCCCGGTTCCTTTCTTAGAAATGTTATAAAATTATTTTTATTAGACCTTATATATATATATGTACTTTTCTTATCCCCCTTAGACCGATCTTCTTCCTTCTTCCCGAACCAGAGCGGCGTGAGCGAGAGAGAGAGAAAGTTTTCCGCGATACTTCTGGTGGCCGCCAACGGTGCTCCGGTGCTCGAAATCCTGAACCGATTGTAGATCGTGAAAGTTCTCAACGAGAGCTATGCCATCGTGTTAAAATCTTCCCAATTCCTTGAGTTTTTTTCGCTAGGGTTTTCGGCCCTAACTCCTATTTTTGGCCATTCTTGTTAGATCTCGATTTCCCATGTCTTTCTTGGTCCCGACCTACGTCGAGGTGCGATTTGGTGGTCTTCTCCGGTAAAACTAAGGCAAGTGATGGTTTCCTCCTTCTCTTCCCCTCTTTATCCCGATTTGCAAAAATTTCCAACTTCTTGTTATCATGGTTTTTTAATAACTTGCTGAATATAGTGCTGTTTAGATCTCTTGTCTAATTCTACTTATAGTTTTCATGTTCTTGATTTTGCCACCTAACCTTGTTAAGTTCTACATGTTTTGATAATGTCGTTAAATCTCACTCTTTTTACCGTTCCTCAACTTTCATGTAGAATGTGTTAGTGTTTATTTAGGATTGTAAGTCCTTCCTAAGGGTTGATCAGCCGCTTCAATTCTAGAATTGTCTAGTAGAATCCGATGTGTCAATGTTGTCTTGATATTTATATCATGGTTTTCTTCATGGCGATGCCGTGGGGCGAGACAAGACTCCAGGACCCGATTGGGTTGTGGTGTGCCGCTGAGCTCTAAACATGGGTCGTTACAGGGTGTGACTTCATGATTTTCTTCGTTGCGGGTGTTATTTGTGGGCGAATCCACCGTCAAAATGTTGATCCCTCTGTTAGTACCTTGTGGGACACTACCAAGTGTTTGGGCATTTGCGGTGTATGGTGGAGTAGCCAGTCTCCCCCGCAATTATGACAGATTAATATATCTGTGGGGGTGTGTCTTGATGAGTTGACCACCCTGCCCGTGTTGTTTTTTTGGTGGAATTGACCACATGTGGCTAATAGAGTTTTGCTTTCTTCCTGATGATTTAGTCGTGATTTTTCCCTTATAGTCTTGTGCATCTGCAGCACTTTTGTTGTAAGTGATGCTTCACGTAAGTGTTCCTTTTTGAGTATATTTTTTTATACCTTACTGTTGTACTTCATTTTAGTATTTCGTTTTATCTTGGGTTGGTATCCCTTGGCCTACCTTTGGCTTACTTTTTTTCCATCACTTATACATTCTTGCTGAGGTGTTCTGTCTTTGGAATGCCGCAGGTTCAGAGCCATAGCTGATTGCGCTGCTGGTTTTGGAGTTCTTGAGCAGCAGTGTTGGCTGTGGTTTTTGCCTCACTATAGCGAGGTAGACTGTTGTTTTGTTACTTTACTAGTTCAGACATACTTTGTTTTATGTGGGTTCATGTCAGTTTGTTGACGCCCATAGAATTGTTGATTTTGGATGCTTGGTAGCTTCTTAGTTAGTTTTCTTTCTGTGTATTTGGATTACTTTCTCTCTGGAATGTTTTTGCTAGGATTGCATGATAGGTATTTTCAAGTATAAAAATTACTATTACTACCTCACACATTGTATGTTTTAAAATGCTAAATCACTATATTTAATGACCGTAAAAATCTACTTTTATTCCTATTATAAACTTAGAACTTGTATACCATGAGGTGTCCTTTGGGGACCTTATAACTCATGTTGGATGTTTAACCTCTTAAAAGAAGTATTTTCCGCAGTGTATAACTATTTTTCCTCGTGGTCTAGATGAGCCACTAAGCCGAGGGATACAGATAACTACTACAGTTAAACTGATTTTGCCCCTAAATAACTTAAAAATCTTTCTTCATGGTTAAGTAGGAGTTTTGCCCGAGCGTCTGCAGTTGTCCCCTGCTGACATGGCATCATGACACACATTTTTCCATTATTCTGATATATCTTTAATGGCAGTGAATAATGCGGGTTATGACAGTTGGTATCAGAGGGGGGTTGGTTTGACAAGTTGGTCGAACCAGCCAATCTCGTATAGTTTGTTTCCCTTCATTCATTTGCATACACGAACCGATGTGTCATCATTACGTCTTAACTGAAGCATAATCACTACACTCATAGTATGATATGAAGTATACGCGGCATATTATGTAGTATGGGATGCATAATATATGTTTGTATATGGATCCACCATAGGAGGCAATATATGATGGTTATGTAGTATGGGATGCATAACCATCATCACATGGGTGCCCATTAACATGTTTTCTTTTCTCATTGCATGCGATGTTATGTAGTATGGGATGCATAACATTTCATGTATACGCTGCTCCTACATACATTAAGGCCTTTTTAGAATCCATAGCACTTCATACATAATATATCATCGCATAAGCACGTGTGCTAAGTTAAGGTTTACATGATAACACATGTACACGCATGATTTTTCTAAATGGAAACAAAGACTTCATGCATTCATAAGATAGGCACATGAGTAAATAGAATGAGAGGATATCATCCTAAGTAGGACATAACATCATAATCCGAGAGCAAGTTTGCAGCATAAGCAAGTGTCTTTAGGGAATGGTCTAAACTAATTGTTTGTCCTAGTTGAAATCTAGGATTTTTGATATGTCGTTCGTTACTTTTCTAGAAATGCCGGCTAGACGTCCTGCGATGAGGTCGACTCCCCAGTCATAGCGTGAGTCATCTGGTGCACAAAGTGATGCTGTGATCGATAGTTTGCATCAGAGTAACGAGGCTCTGTCGAGACAGTTAGTTGTGATGCAGTCGCAGATTCAGTCCTTATTATCTGTTGCTCCTGCGTAGTAACCCTTAGCACAAGATTCTGCAGCAGGTCAAGCCGTACCTGCTAATCCCGCTCCTCTGGTGCCCCCAGTGACGTTACCACCAGAGATGAATTTTGTATTGCATTTCCAGCGATTGAGACCTCCCACTTATGACTGGAATGCTGAATTTATGGTTTTGGATGACTGGATCATCGCTATCGATGAGATGTTCACATACTCGGATATTGCTGAAGCCCAGAAGGTAATGATTGCGACCTTCTAGCTAAAAGGCCTGACAAAGAGTTAGTGGATTCGCGAAAAGGAAAGCTTGAAGGAAGGATGCTCTTGGGAGTCCTTCAAGAATATGCTGCTTAAGAAGTTTTTACCCTCAGTCGAGCAGGACCGTCTGATGAATAATTTCCTGCATTTGAGGCAGAGATAGCTCATAGTGAGCAAATATGAGATTAAGTTTAGTAAGTTGAGCATATTTGCTCCCGATATGGTAGCTTCGGAGGCAGGAAGAGTGAAGCATTTCCTCGGAGGATTAAGAAGCGATGTCCAACAGTTGGCTTGCGCTATAGAGCTGAAAGCTATGCTGAGGTAGTGGAAGCCGCTTTGAAGGTTGAGGCGATTGAGAATGCCAAGAATCGAGGTACCACGGTAAGAAAAGAGAAATGGAATGGTGATGAGGATGGAAGCTCTAGGGCATCTGGCCCTTCTTCGAAGAAGAAAAGTAGGGAAATTTGTAGCTTCTGTGGTCGATTTGGACACCCTTACGAAAGGTGTTTCAAAAGGACTGCCACCTTGAAGTAGCAGCAGGTGCTTGCCATCCAAGGTGCACCCAAAGGAGATCTAGTGTGCATAATCTGTACAAGGAAGGGACATGACGTGAGTCATTGCTGGTTGAATGATAAAACTTGCTTTCAGTGTAGGCAGAAGGGGCACCTGAAGACTTCATGCCCCCAAGCTCAGACTCCACTGCAGCGTGCCCCGCTTCAGGCCCTACCACCACCACTAAACCAAGACAGAGGGAAAGAAAAGCTAAATGTGGTGACTAGGGAGGAAGCTCAGACCTCTACACAAGTGACATCAGGTTAGACCCTAGATTTATTTTGTTTTACTCTCTATAGTTGCCTTAGTTTTCGTTCGTTTAGTTATGTATGCTACTATTTTAGGGAAATTTAAGGTGCGGAATAGGTGGGCGTGCATTCTTTTCGATTCAGGTGCCACTCATTCCTTTGTCACATATAGTTTCATAGATAAACATCGATTGGACATGGATCAATTCGGAGACTCCTTCAACGTCAAGATTCCCTCCAGTGATTCAGTGATATCTAATCTTGGAATTTTGAGATGCCCTATTTATTTAGGCGATTTCCTAGCCTTTGCGGATTTGATGGTTTTGGATCTGGCAGACTTTGATGTGATTTTGGGCATGGACTGGCTGAAAAAGTATGATGCGGTCATCTAGTGCAAGGCAAAGTGACTGGACTTCAAGATGGACAATGGCCGACCTATGAGCGTCTATGGTTTTCAGGACATGGTTTCCCCTATTAATTTTGCGATACGTGCTTGTCGTGATATAGAGGCTGGTTGTGAGACGTATTTGGTTTCTATTTCTGCTTTGGAAATAGCTTTTGTTACACCACGTCTTGAGGATATCTTGGTGGTGCGAGAGTTTCTAGATGTTTTTCCTGATTGTCTTCCAGGACTTCCTCCAGTGAGGGAGATAGAGTTTGTGATAGACCTCGAGCCAGGTACTCATCCTATTGCCAAAGCACCGTACTGTAGGGCTCCGCGTGAGTTGGATGGGTTACGTACTCAGCTCGACGAGTTACTGCAGTGTGGTTTTATTAGACCGAGTACTTCTCTGTGGGGTGCTCCTGTATTATTTGTAAAGCAAAAGGATGGATCGAAGAGGCTTTGCATCGATTATAGAGAATTGAATAAGGTTAAAATTAAGAATAGATATCCCTTGCCGAGGATTGATGATATGTTAGATCAGTTGCGAGGTAGCTCGATATTTTCAAAGATCGATCTTCGGTCAGGCTACCACCAGTTGAGAATTCGTGAGTCAGATATTCCATGAACCGCTTTCCATTCGTGGCATGGACATTTTGAGTTTTTGGTGATGTCCTTCGGTTTGACCAATGCACCCTCTGCTTTCATGGATTTAATGAATAGAGTGTTCAAGGATTTCTTGGACCTTTTCGTGATCGTATTCATAAATGACGTCCTTGTTTATTCCCGCAGTGTTGAGGAGCATACTCAACATTTGCGATTGGTTTTGTCGACCCTGAGGGAGAATAAGTTATATACAAAGTTGAGCTAGTGCGAGTTCTGGCTACCTCAGGTGTCCTTTCCGGGTTATTTTGTCAGCAAGGACGTTATTTCCGTACACCCGACCAAGATTTCTACTGTGATGGAATGGGAGAGACCTTCTACATCTAAGGAGATTAGGAGCTTCTTAGGCCTGGCTTGCTATTATAGAAGATTCATGGAAGGGTTTTCAGTGTTGTCTGCTCCTCTAACTAGACTTACCTAGATGAACACTGCGTTTATTTGGAGCGATAAGTGTGAAGAAGCTTTCCAAGAGTTGAAGAAGAGATTCTGTACTGCTCCAATTTTAACCTTGTCTACTGAAGGAGTTGAGTATGCTGTGTTTGTGGATGCATCACACATTGGACTTGGATATGGTTTGATGCAAGATGGAAAAGGTGATCGCGTATGGATTAAGGCAATTAAAGATTCATGAAAGTAACTATCCTACGCATGATTTAGTGTTTGCTGCTATAATTTATGCGCTGAAGCTTTGGAGACATTTATTGTATGGTGTGCTGTGCAAAATCTATACAGACCATAAGAGTTTGAAGTACATCTTCACTCAAAAGGAACTAAATCTGCGCAAGCGTAGGTGGTTAGAATATGTGGCTGATTATGAATGTTGGGTATTGTATCCACAGTAACCCAGATTTGTATGAAGTCACCCTTGAACTAAGATGAATTAAGTTGTATTTGATGTATTGTTTGAGTTATGCAATTACAGGACTAAATTGCCAAGTGTAGACCAATGTCAGTTTACAATGGGTCACCAAACAAAGGACCATACAATGTAATCCCTCATTGTGTGATCCATAGTGTTGACTCATGTGTAGCCTCTCTATTGGGATACACTTCATTTTTCAAGAACTAAGATTATTGGAGAATGACAGGTTGCTGATTCATTTGAAGAAAGGAAAATCTTCATAACCAATATTTTCCAAGTATTTCACTCGAGTAGAATTATATTACTCGAGTCGAAACTTTAGTTGAGCTTGAGTAAGTCTAGTCTAGATTTCAAGTAAAGGAAATGGTTCTCGAGTAACTTGAATTTGTTCTCGAGTGGCCAAGTCCATTACTCGAGTAGACTTCTTCTCTTTCTCGAGTTGACAGATTTTCCCTCTCAGAAATTTTCTAAGTATTATACTCGAGTAGTCTAGTTCACCACTCGAGTAGATGAGCTCCATGACTCGAGTGACAGAAGGAAAGTTCTCATGAAGAATCTACCCCACTCGAGTAGTGTAGTTCCTGTACTCGATAAGTCTGTCTATTTCTCGAGTAGTCTAGTTCCATTACTTGAGTAATCAGTTTCATCTCCCAGAAATTGTCTCTATGTCCTTGTCTCGAGAAGTTCACCTCCACCTCTCGAGTAACTTTGGTAGCACTCGAGTAACCTTCATTTCACTCGAGTGATAATGATTCTGTTCTTATATTTCCTAAAGAGCCTCTTCTCGAGTAGTCTGATTTTGTCCTCTCGAGAACTCCTTTTTGTACTCGAGTAGCTCTTCTTTCACTCGAGTAATTCAGTCACTTTTCTAGAAAAATTTTGCTAAGTCCTAACTGACGGGATTTTCAAAAGATTTGATATGATTGGTCCACGTGGCTGTCATTAATGTTAATTATGACCGTTAGGGAGATCTTATATAAGGTCTTGTCATTTCGACTAACCCTAACAAGCGCGTGAAAGAAATGTTCTAAGATTTTTGAATTGATTTTTCCCTTTCCTAAACGGAAGCCGCCGCCGCTCCTCATCGTGCAAATCGCCAAGGGCTTTCGTTTAAGAAGATTCTGATAGGTCGACTTGCAGATCGAGATTATTCTTCAACCTCTTCATCTTCTCTCTGATCTTGTGAGTCAAGAATTTTCAGATCGGATCTTGCCGTGTTCTTATTCAAAGATTTCTGAATGTGCCGCAAAGCTCAAGAAGGAAGACCTAGGCAGAGAATTTCCAAATCTGAGAAAAAGATACTCTTTGTATTTCTATTTTCAATCTATACTTGTAGGAGATTATTCTTCGAGTGTAGGAGCATTGTTCTCCGAGTTGTAGGAAGTTTTAATCTTACGAGTGTTGATCCGTTTTGTGGATCGAGTTGTAGGAACGTTGTTCTGAGGCATAGGATTGGCTTCAATCCGAGATAGTGGAGTAGCCAAGTCTAGTGCTTTGCTAGATCGGTGAGTGGAAAGTGGATGTACCTAAGGTTGGAGAACCACTATAAATCTTTGTGTTCTCTGTGATTTATTGATTATTTTCTGTGCTTAGATCACTAAATTTTATTCCTCAAAAGACGCGAAACTAACTTATTCACCCCCCTCTAGGTGATTTAGGTAAGACAAATAATAACTTCAATTGGTATCAGAGCCAGGTTGATCATTAAAAGGTTAACAACTTGACCTGATCTGACCCAAGTTGTCTGTTGAGTTATCCAAGCAAGGACAAGACCAAGGATTTTGCTAAGCTTCCCTTATGTACAAAGAACAACTTTCCCATATGGAAAGAGAGGATTAAATTTTTTATGAAAGCTGTAGATCCAAGGATCTTCATAATTGTTGAAGAAGGTCCTTATGTTCCTATGACTGTCTCCACTATAGATCCTATAACGAAAGTTCCTAAGAAGTTGATGGATCTCGACAAAGATGAAATTGCACTTGTCTCCTTAGACAAGAAGGCCAAAAATATTATCGCAAGTGCAGTTGATGACTCGATGCTGTAGAAACTGATCCACTACCGATCCGCTAAGGAAATATGGCAGTCCCTTGTCACCTTGATGGAAGGCACATAAGAAGTTAGGGATGATAGAAGATCCCTTCTTAATCAAAAATATGAAGCCTTCCTATAAGGACCCAAGGATACCATTGCAGACACTTTCGAATACTTCTTCAAGATAGTCAACGGCCTAAGAGTCTACGACCCAGTCTTCACCAATGGAGAACTGGATGATATGTTTTTGAGATCCCTGACTAAGGAATGGGATAACAAGGTTTGTGCTATTCGTGAATTTGAAAAGCTAGCTGAGACTAACCCGCAAAATCTCTTCGGAAAGCTTATGTCATATGAGCTGCAAATTAATTCGAGAAAAGCTAAAGAAGAGAAGAACAGGTCTTTATCCAAGGAGAAGTCTGTAGCTCTCAAGGCAGACACCTCAAGGACGTCCAAGGCTGCCACTCCTGCCCCAGCACAAGAAGTAAGTGAAGAAGAAACCTCAGAGCCAAGTACTTCCTGCTCAGAACTATCTGAAGGAGAGTTCTCTCTACTCTCAAGACAGTTCAATAAATTCTTGAACAAGAAAAAGCAATGGAGAGGCAAAGATGCCTCATACAGAAGATCACGTCATGATGGTGATCGACAAAAGAAAGGCTCTAGTAGCCAAGACAAGTATAACTCTAAACAAAACAAACATATTTCTAATGACATCGTTTGTTTTTGTTGTAATAAGCCAGGTCAGGTTATTGCTGACTGTCACAACCCGCATTTCCTCAACGAGCATATCGTATCAGAGCTAGAGGAACTACGGGTTATGATGCCACGTCGTGCAGGGGATAATTGCACACGCTCAGGCAACTCTTGACGTTGACTTTACAAGTTAAAATTCAATCGTTACATGCAGGAAAACTTTTGGATTAAATGGCCGTATCCCTCGGCCTTAGATAGTAAAATTGTCTTTGTACGCGGCGGAAATACTTTGTTTATTTATGATGAGCTCCTATATGCAGTCTAGAGTGATACTACTATAAGAACTCCTCTTTGTTTACGTCATTTGAAATAAGTCTTAGTTGATTAAACCATGTATGCATGATATACATAATAGGTTTTGTTAACTTCAAAATATCTAATGCAACCTACTAGAAAACTATCCCAAAAGCAAGTACATATCACTCCATCCAAGTGAGTCACATTAGCAGTCTAGTTCATAGTGAAAGGGGAAACTAGATCTGATATACTCTAGAGGGGGGTGAATAGAGTATATGGTGCTTTTAAAAACACAAAGAAAACTTTTTGCAAAGCTTTACAACAATTGTTGTAATGAGTGTAAGCAGGGAAGCAGAAATAAAACTAAGCTATGCAGATATTAAGCACAAGAAGATCTAGGCCAGAAACAAAAAAGAAAACATGCAGAACCAGATGACACAAGGAAATATAGTGGTTCCCCAACTTGGGTACATCCACTCTTCTACCACCCTAGGTAGGAATCCACTGCAGGATGAGTTGATCAGGTGTCCTGAGCACCAATGAGCTTTTGATAAGGTGCTCAAAAACCAAATAAGATTTTTTGATCAGGTGTCTTGCCACCAATGAGCTTTTGACAAGGTGCTCAAAAACCAGCTTCAAACTTTTGAAGGGAGTTTGAAAAACCCTTTACAGAATGGGGGTGAGAGAGTGATGGCAGTCTTCTCTTTCTCAAGCAACTGAGAAGACTATGTGGATCCAGTGATGTTGTCAAAGCTCCCCCTGAGTCCTTGAAATCTTCAGGAAGATGAGCTTTGCTGAGGGTGATAGGCCTTCAAAGATAGATCTCCAGCAAAAGATGATTTCAGCAAGCTGAAATGTTGAGTGTCTGGAGTCTTGAGATGATGTTGGCCTTGAACACTTGAGAGCTGAAGAGATCTGAAAAATGTTTGAAAGCTTGATCTCTTTTTGATGAGTGTTCTTCTGAATTCTTGTTGACAGAAGATTGAGAGAGTCTCTGTGTATTGAGTTGTGTCCTGTTCTTGTCAATCTCTATTCTCTTGTTCTTGTCTATCTTTTTTTTTCTGATTCAAAAACATTCTATCTTTTATTCTCTGAGTCTGAATAGAAAATTGCTCTGTCAAAGATAGCCGTTGGTCTGAATTAATTACAGCATTAATTGCATAAAATGTTCTGAAGGAAAGTCCACTGAATTATTCCTTGAAAAATCCCTTGAAACTTGCTCCAGAAGTAAATGAAAACGGCTGGCAGATCTTCTGAATTAAATGCAGAATAACTTCTATCTGATTTGAATTTGAATTCTGAAAGATAACTGAAATCGTCGAACTGAGCTCTGCTATCGTCGAGCTGAGCTCAGCGAACTGGAAAAAGCAAGCAGCAAAGAAATCGTCGATCTGAGCTCAAAGATCGTCGAACTGAGCTCAGAGATAAGGATCCAGTGCAGAGTCAAAATCGTCGACCTGAGCTCAGCGATCGTCGAATGGAGTTCGACGATATTGAGAAGTTGAGCTCAGCGATCGTCGAATGGAGCTCGACGATCTGTCAGTAGTTGAGCTAGACGATCGTCGACCGGAGTTCGACGAAACGTCGAGCTGAGCTCGACGATTTGGACTTAGTCTCCAGAAAAACTTGGGTCTTCAGGGCAGCTTCCAAACCTAGACTCCTGATCCCTTAGACTCAATTCTAATTGACCTATTATCTATACAGAAGGTCAAACCATAAATTCCTAGAGACATAGTGATCCTGACCCAAATTAGTAATAGGGTGTTCCAACAATCTCCCCTATTTGGGTTAGGAAAACTATTTACAGACTTTGAAAAACAAACAACATCATACAGTCAGAAAAACATAAAACAACAATAACAAGACACAGAGCAGAACCATCACAGAGATATATATATATATGTGTTATCCAGATAGCAGTTAGAAGAACCAAAAGTTGTCACCTTACAGAGTTACTCCTTTTCTTTGCCTTTTACCATTTTAATTTCTCTATTGGGATCTAAAGCTTGTTGTTTGGATCTGGTATCATCAGCTGCACCCAAATAAATTTGCTTTGAAGCCCTGGGAACCACTGCAGCTGGATGCAACTCCATGTACCTGTCTGCATCAAAAAAATTGCTGGAGGCATATCTCTCTAATTCTTTTTGCCTTTGTTCTGACATTGTAGATATGTTGGAAGTGTCTAGCCCTTGTTCTTTTGCTTTCTTTATCTGATCCAAGGCAGCCAGCTCTTTCATCCTTGCAGTCCAAGCCATAGGATTTTTCTCAGGGTCCTCAAATGGAACAGGTGGCTCATACCTGTTGGAAGTAGTATCTTGAGGAGTCCTGGCAGTCACAGTATCTTTGAGCTTGTAGGGGAAAGGACCAGAAGATGTATCAGCAGAAACATGTCCTCCCCTTGAGTAAGGATGCTGCCTGGAGTGTCCTTTAGAGTAAACCTGAGTTTCTCTTTGGTTTCCCCTATATCCTCCCCTTCTAGAGTAAGACCCCCTAGACTGGCTTTCCCTTTGATAAGTTCTTGCATGAGGTTGGTAGGGAGCCTGGCTTCTAGCATAGCCTGATCTTGCAGAGCTGCCACCTGCACCTGCATCAGGTGGAGGTGGTGGGGGAGGATGAGGGTGCTTGAACTGTGAGGAGCTTTTCTCATATTTCCTCTTTTTCTTCATAGCCTTCAACTGGTTCTTAGAGAATTGCATCCAATGCTCAGTGATTGGGCAATTATGCAGAATATAGTATGGAACATCATTGTCATCTCTGACTTTGGCAGGAGGAACTCTCTTCAAGGCCTTACTTCTTGCTTTCCTTTTCTTAGCAATTGTGGCAGATGAGTCATCAGAAGCAGTGTTATAATCCTCAGATTCAGAACTTTGTGCATCATACAAGGCATCAAGCTGTTTCATCAAATCCTCTTTCAGTTTAACAGCAGCTGATGGGGCAGAAGATACAGAAGCAGGAGGAGCAACAACAGGAGCAGCAGTAGATGTAACTATAGGTACTGGAGCAGCAGAAGTTACAACAGATATTGCTTCAGGAATGAGGGCAGCAGCAGCAGCTTCAGAAACAACAACTTCTACAGCAGGCTCAAAAGCAACAGCCTCTGTCATCAAAACATCCTGTGAAATGGGCTCAACAGCAGCAGATATAACTTCAGAGGTAGACACAGCATTGTCTTCAGCAGCAGCAGCAACAGTAACATCAGAAGCAGCAGTCACTGACAGAAGAAAATCAGAAATAATTCTGGGGTCACAGCAAGAGAAGGGCACTAGAGCCTTGGACAAATCTTCTGACTGGGCAGCAAGAACCTCTGGAGGCTGGACAGGATATGGCTCTGGGAGGCAGCTGAAGTAAGCAGTATCAAAAGTAGATAGCAAAGACCTTAGGTCTATTGCTAGTACTGGTGTAGCAGCAGCAGCAGAAACAGACACAGCAGCAGTAGCAGCAGAAACAAACACAGCAGCAGGGGCAGCAGCAGCAGCAACAGCTTCATAGGGCATCTCCCCCTGCCTGGATGCAGATACCTGTGCATCAAGGCACACTGCTGGGGGTGCTGCTAGAGGAGCAAGGAAGGAGGAAAGCCTGGCAGAGAGAGCTACCACTGATTGTTGTAGAGGAGCTAAAGAGGCCTCCATGAGAAGAGAGAGCCTAGGTGCAAGGAGCTCATACAACTGATCAGCAAGGGCTGGGAGATCTACATGCTCAATGAGAGGAGCAGAGGTAGAGGGTTGAGGGATGGCTGAGGATGCTGGAGGAGGAGGGCTGAAGGGTGGAATGAATGGCTCAGGAGAGGGGATGGTAGAGATGGAGGATAGAGGGATGGATATGGAGGGAGTGAAGGTGGGTTGATCAATAATCTGGTGGAGAAGGTCTTGGAAAGTTGTGGAGGAGGATGGCAAATCTGGAGGAGAGGAGGGGGAATCATCCATGTAGGATTCATCCAAAAGTGTGAAGGATGGAAGGGATGGGGATGAGGTGACATCTGGAGGGGATAAGAGAATAGGGGATGGAAGTGGTCTGCTGGTGGAGAGGAAGTTGTTGCTGGGGATGGAATTGAGGTTGGAGAAGGGCTGGAGATTGTAATGGTGGATGAGGCTGGAGTGGTGGATGGAGCTGGAGGTAGGGTTGAGCCTGGAGGAGGAGAAGCAGCAGCACTAGCAGCAGGCAGGTCTTCTGCAGGGGCAGAGACCTGGGGTGGAGTGACTCTTAGAGTCCTAGTGCCTGAAGGGCCAGAAGAAGAGGGCCTGCTGGGCTTGGAGATTTGCCTGTCCCATTTCCCAAAGAGGGCACAGGTGAGTCTCTTGGAGGCATTGATGTGCACTCCAGAGGAGACTAGCAGGGCAGGGCACTTAGCCTGGAGGAAGATTCCCAGTATTCTTCCAAAGTTCACAAATGTCTTGTTTATCTTTTTCTTCAACAAATCAAAAAATACTTCTCCCCAGTTCAAGCTTTTTCTATCTACCAGAGCTCCCATAAGGCAGAGCTGATATCTGGAGATTGTGTCATGAGCAAAATGCTTGGCCAAGAGAACCTTGCCTACTACATCAGCCATAAACCTGTATTCCACAGACAGGTTCCTCTTAAACAGCTTGCTAGGGTTCCCCTCAGGATGACCCATCCTGGCAAGAATATCAGAGAACTCATCTCCAGAGAGTTCAGCAGAATCTTCACCATTTCTTAAACCAAAAACCTCTGCGAGTACTGTTGGGGTCAGAGGTACCTGGGTGCCACCAATAGAACCAACTATGGTATTGTTGTCAAGGTTGTGGGCAGTGTATACCCATTCTTTAATCTCATCAGATGCAAGTTTGATTCTGGTTGTCATCAGGGCAGATAATTGCTGATCTTTGAACAATCTGAGAATATCCTGGAAGATTTGATCGGTTGTGTTGAAGGAGTCAAGATCGATGTCAAAGCCTGCATCAAATTTCATTGCAGAGAGTACAGCAACTGAAACGGCCATGGTACCTGCAAAAATCAACAGACAAAACGACCAAGGTAGAACTGTTTGGAGGGAAGAAAAGTTTGCAGAGAAATTGAAAGCGCAAGAGAGAACGACGGCGAAAAAGAGTTTTATATTAGGGTTCGACGCAGAAAAGGAAAGATCGTTGAACTCAGTTCGACGATCGAGGCTTCTAAAGGAATCTGAAGAGACTCCAAAATCGTCGATCTCCGTTCGACGATCTGGAAAGGCGTCGAGCTCCGTTCGACGATCGTTCAGGAACAAAATCGTCGAGCGCCGTTCGACGATCGTTGACCGAAGGAGACAGTTCATGCTGTCTGAGGGGCGCTGAACTCAGTTCGACGATTCTGGAAATCGTCGAACTCCGTTCGACGATCTGTGGGGAAATCGTCGAGCGCAGTTCAGAGATCAGAGAAATCCTAGACACTAAGGAAAATCAGAATTTTGCCTAGTCTTGGTCCATTTTTAGCTTTCAAAATCTTGGGGATTATTTAAGACTTCCTCCATCTAACATTCCTAACTGATTTAGGAAGAAAGTATGTTTCTTTTCATCCAAAGGCTTGGTGAAAATATCTCCCCTTTGTAAATCAGTTGGGATATACTGCAATTCAATTTTGTTCTTTTCAACATTATCCCTTAAGAAATGATGCCTAATCTCTATATGTTTTGTCCTACTATGGAGGACTGGATTTTGAGCTATGGAGATAGCACTTGTATTGTCACAAAAGATTTTTGACTTCTCTAAGTTGTACCATAGTCTAGGAGTTGATTTTGAATCCACAGTATTTGTGAACAACAACTGCCTGCAGCCATATATTCAGCTTCAGCAGTTGAAGTTGACACAGATGTTTGTTTCTTGCAAAACCAAGAGACAAGTCTATCACCAAGGAACTGACAAGTTCCACTGGTGCTTTTCCTGTCAATTCTGCATCCAGCATAATCAGCATCAGAGAATCCAGTTAACTCAAATGCTGAATCTTTTGGATACCAGAGACCTAGATTTGGACAACTTTTAACATACCTGAGAATCCTCTTTACTAATGTGAGGTGTGACTCTCTAGGGCTAACTTGGAATCTAGCACATATGCATGTAGCAAACATTATATCTGGTCTACTAGCTGTAAGATACAGTAAAGAGCCAATCATTGCTCTATATGTTGTCTGATCAACAGGTTTCCCATGTTCATCAGCATCCAGTACAGCATTGGTAGGCATGGGTGTTTTCATACAAGATGCCTCAGACATGCCAAATTTCTTAACCAGCTCATTAGCATATTTGGTTTGAGAAATAAAGATGCCTTCAGCATGTTGTTTGACTTGCAATCCTAGGAAGAAGGATAGCTCACCCATGCTACTCATCTCAAATTTAGAATGCATTAGGTTAGAAAACCTTCTGCACAATTTTGAGTCAGTAGAACCAAAAATGATATCGTCTACATAGATTTGTACTAGTAGGGTATGGGACTTATGGGTTCTAATGAAAAGAGTTTGGTCTACTCTACCCCTTATAAAACCATTTTCCAAAAGAAAGCATGCTAGGGTCTCATACCATGCTCTAGGAGCTTGCTTGAGACCATATAATGCTTTATTTAATCTAAAAACAAAATCAGGATGAGTTGGAGAGATAAAACCTGGAGGTTGTCTGACATAGACTTCCTCTTTGATGTCTCCATTTAAGAAGGCACTCTTGACATCCATCTGATAAACCTTGAAGCCTTTGTGAGCTGCATAAGCTAGAAAAATCCTGATGGCTTCCAATCTTGCAACAGGTGCAAAGGTCTGGTCGTAGTCAATTCCTTCTTCTTGAGAATATCCTTGGGCAACTAGCCTTGCCTTGTTCCTTATTATTACTCCTTGATCATCCAGTTTGTTTCTGAATACCCATTTTGTTCCAACAATGGAATGATCCTTAGGCTTGGGCACTAGTTCCCATACTTTGTTCCTCTCAAATTGATGCAACTCCTCTTGCATGGCAATGATCCAGTGTGGATCTTGCTCTGCATCTTGAATGGACTGAGGTTCAATTTGAGAAAGAAGCAGGTGTGCAACAGGTTTTGGTTGACCTGATTTCTGGTTTGCACACCAGCTGAGATTTCTCCAATTATTTGGGTAATTGGATGGTCTTTTGATGTTACTAAATCAACAGGGGGTGTTGATTGTTCACCAACCTGTGTTGTTGTTTCCTCTTGTGGTACAACAACTGGCTCTTCAGGTTGTGCTTCAATATGTTGAGCATTGCTTTCATCTTCACTGCTTTCATCCTCTTGAGCAACCTGTAGCTTGTTCATATCTTCAACTAGAGAGTGTTCCTGCAAAGGTTCTATGGTAGAAGAATCTTCTCCTTGAAAGACATGTTAGTTTCATCAAAAGAAACATGAACAGATTCCTCAATTTTCAATGATGATTTATTATAAACCCTATAGGCCTTGCTGATCATGGAGTATCCCAGAAACACTCCTTCATCAGCTTTGGCTTGAAATTTTGCTAGATGTTTCTTATCATTATTGTGAATATAACAAATGCAACCAAAAATTTTGAAATAGTCAACTTTAGGTTTCTTCCCTTTGAGTAATTCATAGGGAGTCTTTCCCTTCAGTTTATGTATCAGGCTTCTGTTCAGCACATAGTTGGAGGTGTTCACTGCCTCTGCCCAGAAGGATAGAGGTAGATGAGCATCTGACAACAATGTAGTGGCAGATTCAATAAGGGTTCTATTTTTCCTTTCAGCTACCCCATTTTGTTGAGGAGTTCTAGGAGCTGAGAAAGTATGTCTGATCCCTTCACTCTGACAGAACTCTTGCATAAGAAGAGAATCAAACTCTGTCCCATGATCACTTCTGATCAGGGCAATGTGAGTATTGAACTCAATCTTTATACATTTGAGAAACTCTGTCAGACACTTAAAGTTATCAGACTTCTTCCTTAGAAAGAACACCCAAGTGAATCTAGAGAAGTCATCTACAATCACTAAAGTGTAGGATTTCCCTCCTAGGCTTTGTACTGTGATGGGTCCAAATAGATCCATGTGTAACAGATACAAGTATCCTAGGTGAATCACTCTTATTAAGTGACTTAAAGCTGTTTTTAGTTTGCTTGCCTAATTGACAAGCCTTGCAGAGTCCTTCCTTCTTGTAGGGGCCAGAAGGTAGTCCTCTAACAAGGTTGTCCTTGGATAGCCTAGCAATAGTTCTAAGGTTTAGGTGTCCTAGTCTCTTATGCCATAAAACATTTGGTCTATAAACTGAATTGAATAAACAGATATCTATAGAAGTTGAAAGAAAATCTACAAGGTAGATGTTACCTTTCCTTTTACCTGTCAACACAGTGGTGTTGTCCTCTGACTTGATCTTGCATAGGTTTTGCTGAAGGTCACCTGGTAGCCTTCATCACATAGCTGACTGATGCTGATTAGATTGTGCTTCAGTCCTTCCACATATGCTACCTTCTTGAAGGTTACAGAACCAATCTGGACTTCTCCATATCCTTTAGTCTGTCCAAAGTTGGAGTCACCAAAGATAACTTTGGTCCAAGCTTGGCTCTAAAGGAACTGAGGTTGTCCTTGTTCCCTGTCATGTGCTTAGAGCACCCACTATCCAAATACCATTGCTGGTTAGATGTTGGATAGGTCTTCACCTGCACATAAAGCAATTCACTTGTTTTTGACCCAGTTTACCTTGGGCCTAGGTTGATAACCTTTAAATTCAGAAATGAAAGACATCCCTGGCTGACTCTTATATCCTTCAGGATGATATCTCCTTGGAGGTAAAATCCATTCAGTATAAGGGTTAAATGTTTGGGATGAAGAACCCTCAGGATTCAATTTTGACTTGCCTTTGAAAAAATTTCCAGAGCTCTGACCTCTGTTCGACGATCTTGGAGCTGAGTTCGACGATCTTGGGTCAGATCGTCGAGCTCCGTTCGACGGTCGACTATGGATGAGGTCAGGTATATGGGATCGTCGACCAGCGTTCGACGATCTTGGCTTAGATCGTCGATCAGCGTTCGACGATTTGTCCTGAGATCGTCGAGCTGCGTTCGGCGATCGTCGATCTTCATTCGGCGATCGTCGATCTCCGTTCGACGATTTGTACTGGACTTTAGTTTTCTGAGGCAGATCAGAATTTTTCCTGGCAACCTCTACAACTCCCTTTCCCTTGTCAGAAATGAACTTGATAGGGGTTGTTAGAACAATAGGTTGGCTGGATGAGGCACCCAAGCCCAGTGTACTGTTGAATCTTGAGTTCACTGTGCTTGTGATGTCCATCAGCTTGATGCTTCTCCCATTGAGAGATTCTTCAAGCTTCTTGGCCTCAGAGAGTTCACTCTTCAGTGAAGCTATCTGTTCCCTATGGTTCTCCAACTCCTGAGAGAGCTTGAGGTTTTCTGATTTTAAACCACTTTGTTCAGATAATTGATTTCTGAGAGAGATGATCTCTTTCTCAGACTTTAGCAGGTCTAAACATAGTGCTTTAAATTCAAGTTTAAAATCTTCTGAAGTGAAATCAAAAGAGCTGATTACCTGATCTTCTTCAGGTTGAGTTTCTGAGTCTGACTCTGACTCCTCTTCCTCTGAGTTGTGTTGTGAGGCATTGATTGCCATCATGCAGAATTCTTTTTCCTCTGCATCATCCTCATCATCACTTGAGCTGGAAGAGACCTGTGACTCTTCTTCAGTCTCACTCCAGGATTCAGCAACAAATCCTTTCCTTGTGTGCTTATTTTTGCTGGTGGAGGGTTTGCTACTTCCATGCCTTTTGGAGTCCTTCTCCTTTCTTCTTTCTTTTCTGTCCCTCCTGTCCTTGTTCTTGTTTTCTGGACAGTCAGGAACCATATGCCCTGGTTTCCTGCAACCAAAGCAAATAATGTCTTTGCTATTGCCAATGGACTTGTCATACCTTGGCTTGTCTTGCTCCTTGTATGATCTTCTTCTGAAGTCCTTTCTGGCCATCTTGTAGAATCTTTTGGCCAACAGGCTGAGAAGTTCATCATTGCATGTACCGTTTTCTTCAGGCAGATCCTCAGCTGCCTTAAATGCTATAGTCTTCTCCCTTTTTGTGGCTGGAGAAGCAGCCTTCTGTTCTTCTTCTCTGTTCTTGATGAGTAGCTCATAAGATTTGAGCTTACCCAAGCAAGGCTTCAGTCGTGATCTCATTCAGACTTCTGGCATCTTTAATTGGCCAGATTCTTGAATCCCAAGTGCTGGGGAAGCACATTAGGATCTTATCATTCAGTTCTGTTAGTGAGATCTCTTTGTGTAATGTCCTCAGTTCACTGACAATTAGACTCAATCTGTTGTACATTTCTCCCACTGACTCTGTTTCTCCCTTCTTAAAGTTCTCATATTGGGACATGAGATGAGATCTTCTGTCCTTTCTCTCATCAGCTGATCCTGAAACTATTTCTGAGAGCTTGTCCCAGATCTCCTTGGCTGAGTTGCATTCAGCTACTTTTGAAAAATGTCATCTGACATTGTTTGAGCTAGAATGTTCATTGCCTTGGCATCAGCTACTTTCCACTTTTTGATGTCAGCATCTGTTCCTGATGGAGGTGGAACAGCATTTGTGCTTGTGCTCTCTGGAGGTCTTGGACACACTGTTAAGACGGAATTAAAAATATCTTCGTCAATAGAATTCATGTATAGTCTAATCCTTGCTTTCCAAAGTGCAAACTTTGACAGATTGCACACTGGAGGTCTGGTGCTAGCATAGTCTTTGTTTTGGGCCATGATTTGTGCAGACTAAATTTAATGATGAAATATAAAAAGAAGGATCTAGTTTGAGATCTTTGGGGTTCAGGTGTTAGCCTGTACAACCAAACAGATATAATATGTTTAACCAACCTCGCTTTAATACCAATTGAAAGGGGAAACTAGATCTGATATACTCTAGAGGGGGGTGAATAGAGTATATGGTGCTTTTAAAAACACAAAGAAAACTTTTTGCAAAGCTTTACAACAATTGTTGTAATGAGTGTAAGCAGGGAAGCAGAAATAAAACTAAGCTATGCAGATATTAAGCACAAGAAGATCTAGGCCAGAAACAAAAAGAAAACATGCAGAACCAGATGACACAAGGAAATATAGTGGTTCCCCAACTTGGGTACATCCACTCTTCTACCACCCTAGGTAGGAATCCACTGCAGGATGAGTTGATCAGGTGTCCTGAGCACCAATGAGCTTTTGATAAGGTGCTCAAAAACCAAATCAGATTTTTTGATCAGGTGTCTTGCCACCAATGAGCTTTTGACAAGGTGCTCAAAAACCAGCTTCAAACTTTTGAAGGGAGTTTGAAAAACCCTTTACAGAATGGGGGTGAGAGAGTGATGGCAGTCTTCTCTTTCTCAAGCAACTGAGAAGACTATGTGGATCCAGTGATGTTGTCAAAGCTCCCCCTGAGTCCTTGAAATCTTCAGGAAGATGAGCTTTGCTGAGGGTGATAGGCCTTCAAAGATAGATCTCCAGCAAAAGATGATTTCAGCAAGCTGAAATGTTGAGTGTCTGGAGTCTTGAGATGATGTTGGCCTTGAACACTTGAGAGCTGAAGAGATCTGAAAAATGTTTGAAAGCTTGATCTCTTTTTGATGAGTGTTCTTCTGAATTCTTGTTGACAGAAGATTGAGAGAGTCTCTGTGTATTGAGTTGTGTCCTGTTCTTGTCAATCTCTATTCTCTTGTTCTTGTCTATCTTTTTTTTCTGATTCAAAAACATTCTATCTTTTATTCTCTGAGTCTGAATAGAAAATTGCTCTGTCAAAGATAGCCGTTGGTCTGAATTAATTACAGCATTAATTGCATAAAATGTTCTGAAGGAAAGTCCACTGAATTATTCCTTGAAAAATCCCTTGAAACTTGCTCCAGAAGTAAATGAAAACGGCTGGCAGATCTTCTGAATTAAATGCAGAATAACTTTTATCTGATTTGAATTTGAATTCTGAAAGATAACTGAAATCGTCGAACTGAGCTCTGCTATCGTCGAGCTGAGCTCAGCGAACTGGAAAAAGCAAGCAGCAAAGAAATCGTCGATCTGAGCTCAAAGATCGTCGAACTGAGCTCAGAGATAAGGATCCAGTGCAGAGTCAAAATCGTCGACCTGAGCTCAGCGATCGTCGAATGGAGTTCGACGATATTGAGAAGTTGAGCTCAGCGATCGTCGAATGGAGCTCGACGATCTGTCAGTAGTTGAGCTAGACGATCGTCGACCGGAGTTCGACGAAACATCGAGCTGAGCTCGACGATTTGGACTTAGTCTCCAGAAAAACTTGGGTCTTCAGGGCAGCTTCCAAACCTAGACTCCTGATCCCTTAGACTCAATTCTAATTGACCTATTATCTATACAGAAGGTCAAAGTATAAATTCCTAGAGACATAGTGATCCTGACCCAAATTAGTAATAGGGTGTTCCAACACATAGTTTACACAAAAGAAAACCCACCAAATGGGCGCCAACAAGCTGACACGAACCCATTGGGGCACATGTATGTCTGTACAACAAAGAGAAGCACTACCTCGCCAAAGAAGCTCGGCAAGCTCCACAACAACTCCACTAACCAACCTAGCCGCTCAACCGGCTATAACCTGCACCTGAGGCATTCAAGAAAGAATACCTCAGCAATCATCCAAACTATACAAAAGAGAGCATAATGTTTATAATGGATCAAGAAGGGGCTTACCGACCCCGTAGCAATGCTTCATACAAGTAAAAAGAGTGCATAAAACAAGTGGAAAACGCACCCAAAACATATGCCAAACGCACCAAGTGCGTACAAGTTCATCAAATCCTGCTCAACCCGCAGGAGCAAAAGGCAAAACACATGCCCATTCCGTCATTCATAGGACAAGAACCTACTAGACAAGTGAAGCATAAGCAGCGGTTAAGTTCAATTTCGCAAGGGTCTTATCGGTGGCGGCCCTAAAGTGGAACGCACCAAACAAAACCAGCCCAAATCGGGGCCAAAGTGGTCTCTCTAACCACAAAAACAAAACCCGGTGGCCACAGGCTGAAACCACACCACCCCTTGCAAAATTCTCACACAAACGCTCCCGCCATGCTTCACGAATTCGCCTCGCAAAACGCCCCATAACCCAAAGTAACACGTTTCCTTTCATCGCCCTCACGCATGACAACAAGTTGCTAGAAAGGTAAAGTAATTAAGCCATGGTCTACTGGAATTACATGATGAGGAACAAGAACAACCACATGATTAGGCGAGATAAAGGCTACATGAACATGCATCAAATGAAAAGGGCTAGATGAACAAGAATCCAATAGCTACATCAAGTACATGAGCATAAGAAATTGAAGAGCATAAGGAAATACATGAATCAACGGCGTTCAGCATAAGGAAATTTAAGAGCATAATCAAGCTAGTGAGGAAGGACCCAAAACAAGAAGAACAAGCTCATGAAACGTGAAAGAGAAACTAGCTATTTTGTTTGCACAAGTAAAATCAAGAAAGAGGATTGGAAAGGGTGAAGAACACCGCTTGCCTGAACCGAGACGATGCCGCGACGACTGCTCCTCCCTTTCCTTGCCTTGCTTGCTCCCTTGCTCCCTTGCTTTCTCTTTGAGAATGAAGAAGAAGATGAAGAGAAGGTAGAATGAGGAGAAGAAACTCTGTTTCGGCCTTATTTCCTCCAGAACAGAGCTGGATCGTTCGATGCAGAATCAAGGAAATGAACGGCACAAAAAAACTGGAAAAAGTCGATTTTCGGGCCGGTCACGCTCTATGTCATGCCCGTGACACAGGGCGTGTACCATAAGCGGCGCCGAAAGGCGGCAATTCCACGTTTATCCACACGGTACACGACCGGGTACACGCCCGTGACGGGTCGGTCACGCCCGTGACCTAGGGCGTGTAACCCGTGTCTCGAAACCTCGTCGACAAAAAGTGTCGACACTCGACCCAGCCTGACACGCCCTATGACACGCCCGTGTCACAGGCCGTGTCCCCTCTCTCGACGACTCGACACTCGATACTCGACGCTCGATACTCGACGATCGACACTCGACACTCGACGAAGCGGGACACGACCCGTGACACGCCCGTGTCACGGGGCGTGTACCCCATTCGTCGGGCTCAACTCGACGCAAGAAAAAAATCGTCGAGTCAAGGAGGTCACGCCCCGGTCACGGCCTGGGTCACGCCCGTGTCAGGGGGCGTGTCTCGCACAAAAACGACCATTTTTCCCTTTTGTGAAAAATGTTTCTGAGACGTCCTAGACCATTTTTGCCTCAAGCACTTTTTACCTTTTTTTTGTTTCTTGAACCAGCAACTTATTTTGAGCTACATTCCCCGGGCGCGAAAAAGTGCAAGCATTCCCTAAGAGGCCTCACCGAGTCCCTCATATGGACTCCGGTTTGCTGGGGAATCGTGCAACTCGGCAAACAAAACAGCCACTCGCAAGCCCGTGGAAAAAACCATGCTCAAACTTTAGTCAAAACCAACGTAACGCCCATCATGCGTACGTAATCAAAAATCTGGGGCGTTACAATCACCCCCCCTAACAAAAAGTTTCGCCTCGAAACTTTTCACAAAACCAAACACACAGCAAACCAAAAATGCAACCAAACACCAAGTCACATACCAGCTTATCTACGAGAACAAATGAGGATGAGCCGCCCTCATTGTTGATTCGAGTTCCCACGTCGCGCTTTCCACATCCTGATTTTTCCATAGCACCTTGACCATAGGAATCTTCTTTTTCCGCAACACGTGATCTTGGGAGTCCAATATCCGGATGGGCATCTCCTCATAAGAAAGGTTCGGTGTCAATGGCGGCACAACGTCCAACACTTGTTTGTCATTTCGCACACACTTGCGAAGTTGGCTCACATGAAACACATTGTGAACACCAGGAAAGTTCACGGGTAATTCTAATTTGTAGGCGGATGCACCAATTCGCGCAAGAATCTTGAAGGGACCCACAAATCTTGGGTCTAATTTGCGCTCTTTTCCAAACCTTTTAATCCCAACCATTGGGGAGACCTTCAAGAAAACGGAATCTCCCACCGCAAATGCTAATTCCGACCTTCGTCGGTTGGCATACTTTTCATATCGCTCTTGGGCGATTCGGAGCTTCTCCTGAATAAGTCGTACTGCAACTTCCATATCCTCGAGCGCCTCTGGCCCCAACAAAGGCCGCTCGCCAACCTCAGCCCAAAAGAGTGGGGTCTGACATCGTCGCCCATATAACGCTTCGAACGGAGCCATTTGCAAGCTTTCTTCACAGCTATTATTATACGCGAACTCCATAAGCCGCAAACGTTCATCCCATGCTCCGTCATACTCAAGAATGTAACATCGAATCATATCTTCTACAATTTGATTTACTCTTTCGGTTTGGCCATTCGTCTGAGGATGATAAGCCGTGGAATATCGCAAATCTGTCCCCAAACCCTCTTGTAAACTGCGCCAAAAATGAGAGGTAAAGCGGGAATCTCGGTCTGAAATGATATTCATAGGTACACCATGCAGTCGGATGATCTCGTTTAAATAGAGCTCCACTATGGTCTTCATCGGGTAGTTGACCTTAAAGGGTATGAAATGAGCACACTTGGTCAACCTATCCACGATCACCCACACGGAGTCATGTCCTCGTGGAGATCTTGGTAAACCGGTAATAAAATCCATTGAGATACTTTCCCACTTCCAGGTTGGAATCTCCAATGGTGTCAACTTGCCACCAGGCTTCCCATGATCAGCTTTCACCCGCTTGCAGGTATGACATTCTGAGACAAATTGCGCTATATCTCTTTTCATTCCATACCACCAGACAATTTGTTTCAAATCACGGTACATTTTGGTTGAGCCTGGATGGTAGGCCATACTTGCGCCGTGTGCTTCCTTACACACCATCTCGCGAATATCCCCAACCGCGGGAATACAAAATCGTCCACGATACTTTAACGTGCCTGCACCGTCAATCGCAAAATCTGGTAATTCATCTTTTTCAGTCCGAAGAAATAAATGTAAAAGATCAGGATCATCT